>JABFTP020000042.1:22205476-24705476 GCA_013387265.2 Cryptolaemus montrouzieri
GCCAGGTTGACACGATTTTCACGGATTTCTCAAGGCCTTTGATCGCATGAATCATGTTGCTCAGATAAAAATAATGAAGGAGATAGGGTTCCCTTTGAGCACTTTCAGGTTTTTCTATTCATATTTGAGTGAGCGAAAGCAATATGTTATGTACAATGGATTCAGATCTCAGGATTTTGGAGCCCATTCGGGAGTCCCTCAGGGGTCGGTTTTGGGTCCGCTTCTGTTCACAATTTTTGTAAATGATTTACTTGCGAAGCTAAACATTGGGGGCGTAGCCTTTGCGGACGATCTCAAGATTTACACAGAAATAAGATCAAATGAAGACTGTTAGAGTCTTCAAGGAGAGTTGGTGATGATACATCAGTGGTGTTTAGAAAACAAACTGCCTTTGAAAGTCTCTAAGTGCTAGTACATGTCAATTACGCGCAAACAATCGCCACATTTCTTTCCTTATTCGGTGGCGGGCTCACGGCTTGAACGTGTTTTCTATTCTCGTGATCTCAGGGTGCTTCTCGACTCGAAATGGTCGTTCCGGGACCATATAAGTGATGTTGTTCTACGAGCAAGAAAAATGTTGGGTTTTATTCTGAGGTATTCCAAGAGCTTCCGAAACACTGCTGCTCTCAGGGTTCTGTAATTCGCTTTCGTTCGGTCTAGATTGGAATATGCCTGTGTTATCTGGGATCCATACTATGTGAAATATAACATTGCATTGGAAAGCGTCCAGAGAACCTTCCTAAGGTACCTGGCTTACAAACAGGATGAGGTATATACTATCCGAGGAATGCCAGGTTTTCTATTAACCGATCGTTTTTGTGTTGGAGCTTCAAATTAGAAGGAAATATTTGTGCTGCATGTTTTTGTATGGACTTCTGAATAACTCCACCTATTGTTCGTGTCTGCTTGACAGACTGAAATTTTTGGTACCAAGGCTCACTGGCAGAGGCAATGTCACTTTTTATGTCGTGGGAGCTGTTACGGATATTTTCTTCAACTCACCTATCAATCGAAACTGTCACTATTTCAACACGGTCGCCTCTTTGATTGATATCAGTCATTCTCAAGCTACATTCAGAAGAAACCTATTAGCAAAACTTAGTTCACGACTTAAATTGTTTTGACTGTTTGGTGTGTATTTCTATTATTTGAGTTTGCATTATCAATGCGTTCTGTCATTATTGTTTTTGAAAGTTTTTCAAATATGTTTTTTTTTGTTTTAAGCAAATTTGTCTTTACTTGTTCGGCTCTGTAATTGGGAGTAATCCTGTTGAGCTTGTATCAATAAATAAATAAAAATAAAATGGCTCATAAAAGGGCCCCAATCAAAGAGGAGGGTACATGAACTATTGTCCCTTGAAGTCTATTGGAATGGTAGTTCGGAAACCACAATGTGCGCAGTGGTTTTTTAGGAAACGATGAAACAATGGAACATATACTCTTCGAATGTACCGCTTATAAGGCGACCAGATTGGCCACATTAGGTACTGAAACACCTAGTGCCCGGATGATACCCAGAGGCCCCCTACAAGAGTCTTGCAACTTCATCAAAAAGTTTCTGCTAGACTCATAACAATACAACACGGCAAGGAGAATGGGCCAAAGGGACCAAGTGCTGTCCAGAAGAGCGCCGTGTATGAATAAGATTAGAAATTAAAAGGTACTAAACTTGCCAATAACTGTAGTGGTGTGACGCTCAGAATTGCCAGCCAACATAAAGAATACAGACATTTGCTTTGAATGCTATTGCAAGCATAGAAATGGTAAAGGGACAATGAATGGAGATAAATTTTTTTATATAAATACCTTCTGTCCAACAATTTTCAGTACTTTTTCATTTTGAATTTTCCCGCTTAACGAATTTCCAAAACTTTTTTTGCATATTAGTGCTACTATCTGTCATCTCTGAAGAGTGTTATCACATTTGACACAGTAAAAAAATATTGAGCTGAGTTCAAACGCTTGTTTGTGTGTAACGGCGATTTTTATCATATCCAGAAATATCGATTAGAGAATTTGCTTTAAATTCTGTAATTTGAACGGATTTAACGCGTCCAGAACGTTTAAAATGGTGCAAAGGGTATTTACCGATAATCTCATGCTGCGTAACCCAGTATTTGAGTAGCATAGAAGGTTTAAAGATGGCCGTGTTAGCGCTGAAGACGATCCGCATACCGGACGGCCATCATCGTCGACAAACGCATCTCACGTTGAAAAAACCAAATAGTGCTTGCAGACCGTCGTTTAATCGTCAGAGAGTTGGCACTTGAACTCCATATTTTTAAATCGAGCGCTCATACCCTTTTATTGGAACATTTGGGCATGAGACGCGTGTCAGCTAGATTGCTCACGAGTCAGCTCTCATTTGAACAGAAAGACCGTCGCATTTGTGTTGATAAAGAGATGATTTCAACCGTTCGAGACGACCCGACCTACCACGAACGCATCATAACTGGTGATGAGAGTTGGGGTGCATGAGTTTGACATGGAAACTGAGCAACAATCATCTGAATGGCGCTTCGAGGAGAGGCAAATCCGAAAAGAGAGGGCCAAAGTTGATCCAAAATCAAGGTTTCGTTGACTGTTTTCTTTGATTTTCAAGGTGTAGTGCATCAGGAATTTTTACCTGACGGCCAAACAGGTACACAGAAAAAAGGCAGATTTGTGGAAGAAGTTTTTGCAACATGACAATGCACCGTATTCGCCCGATTTGGCATCGTGTGACTTTTTCCTGTTCCCACGGCTCAAATTACCACTTCGTGGACCTCGTTTCGGCACCATAGAAGATATCGAAATAAATTAGCTGTGTGAGCTGAAGGTCATTCCAAAAGAGGCATTTGCAGGGGCGTTCGAAGAGTGGAAAAAATGTTGGCGTATGTGTATCGCCTCTGATGATGATTATTTCGAAGGAGATAAAAATTAAATTTGGATAAACTATAAATATTTTGTATTTTATTTAGAAAGTACTGAAAATTGTTGGACAGAAGGTATGGTTCAAAACTCACCTTGTATGGTCCATTCTCGGGGCTAGTACCAAAAGAAGATCGTTCAGAAGAAGTGGCTTGTAATCGAGGTAAAATTGAATAGCCTTGTAATAAAGTTCAATATTGGCGACCTTAGTGATGATGTCCTTGAAATGACCTTCTCGCCACGCCTCGGTGGGGTGGGCCATCATAGCTAAAACTGCATTGTCATACTCCTCATATTTGTCATACAGGAATACGAGTTCAGCCCAAAGATGGGCTTGTTCTGCTGCTCTCAGTACCTGGAAGGAATCGAAAGTTATAAAATTCAGGTAATATTGCTTTCTTCAATAATAACTTGACATAAAAGATATATAATCTATGCATTTTGCATTTTTATCATTGATGTTCAATAAAAGAAAACTAGTTTGAACTACTACTACTACTACTACTACTACTACCTTAGGAATATTCACTCTAGACCAGAATAGTTCTAAATGTTCCCTCATTTTAGCTGGTTTGTATTTTGAATAGAGAATAGCCAATTCTGTGAACATTCCCATGTGGGCTCTTTCTAATCCTAAGGCAGCCTCCAGCAGACCGATGAGTTCCTCAAAGTATCCACGATCTTGATAGTAGTTGATCAAATCCTGGAGAAAAAAATAATTATTCAAATTGAATCACAAAATAAACATTTACAATATTTGGGGCAGTTATAACAATGATAAATTTTGATTTGCTTTGGACAACATTGTGTTTAAATATTATATTCTTAATATATAAACGACATCAGTTCGTTGTTAAAAAAAAAACGTAAACACGATATAAAAAATGCCTCATTTTCCAACTTTAATTATCACATCTTATAATTAATTAGTTCCTCCACTTATTCACAGATAATCAGCTTTGAAAAAGAGTTAGAATTATACTTAATCAATCCAATTTTAAAGTCCATCTGTTTTGAAATTGGCAGAATTGATCGCTTCACTTTCTGCGCAAAGCCTTATCTTTTTGACAGAGCGAATAGAATTATGTTGTTTTCAATAAGCTCCTCTTACAAGACCCTACTCAGAAGGCTTCTGGTTTTAATTTCAGAAGAAGGGTTTGAAGTACCTTGAATTGTTAGAGAGCCGGTCATGACCGTTATTATAATGCCGTTAAAATGGAATTTTGTAGTCTGTAAGTCATGGTCTAACTCCCCCTTCTAACAATAAATAAATAGAAAACATCTTATGAAAATCATAACAATTAAATAATTTCTATAACTCTGAATATTAAGTATTTACACACTCCATTCCAAATGTAACTGAACTGTTTTAAAAAAACACTACTACTAGTGCCATCTGATATTTTTGTACTTTATTGACAGCTGTTGAAAATTTCAGGACATTTATAGGTGAACAACTTGAGTTATTGCGTCATGTTTGTTAGTGGGATTACCACATCAGTCGGAAAAACAAAGAGCTGCAATTGAGTTGTGTTAAGCTTGGTGCATCTTTTACCGAAACGCACTAAATGCTACAAACTGCATAAGGATTGTCTATCCCATACAAAAGTGTGCGAGTGGTTCAAGCGTTTCGAATCGTGTAGAAAGACCAGAATGATGACGAAAGATCAGGCCGTCCCAATACTGGATTATCGGAAGAAAACATCGTAAAAGTACGCGAATTAATCGGAAATAATGAAAATCATCGGTGACATTTTTGAAATGGCATAAGGCATTCCTCAAACAACTGTACACTACATTTCAACCGAAGTATTGGGCCTTACGAAGATTAATTCGAGGTTTGTACCACACGAATTCATCGACGACCAAATGTTTAATCGAATTGAGCATAACAGAGACATCATTAAAAGTGCTTGGAAGGACCTAAACGTTGAAGGTTATGCTGATTTGTTTCCACGATTGTTAATGAATTATCCACAAAGAATTTGTTCCACGCGACCAGATAGTCACAGGATAGTCAGTTGGACTCATTTGCACGATAATGCCCCATCCCATCGTCCAAGATTTGTACTTGTACTGAATGTTGATCAAAAATCAAATTAGTGCCCTGCAACATTCACCCTATTCACCTGATCGGGCTTCGTACGACTACTATCTGTTCCCTTAGCTGCATTTGACGATGAAAGGAAAGTGGCATGATTCGATTGAGGACATTGAAAGTGCAGTGACCTACACGGTGAAGACCATTCCAAAATAGGAGATAGTGAAGTCGTTTGACAACCTGTTGGCATAAGCCACTGTATGTCATCCCAACCTACTGCTTTCCTTAGGTATCACCGAGTTATTTTAGAAGTTAGGGTTGATTGAATATTCCATATATGTTCTATTGGATTTATGTCTGAGCTATGAAGTGAACATATTAATTCCAATATCCTGTAGATAATTTGTCGTAGTCGCGTAAAAACAGGAGATTATTACTATTGGAGGATGTAAATTCCTTTACTCGCATATTACTCTACTTCAAGTTCAAGTGGAACTTCAAAATAAAAAAAAAAAACCGGCTTGATAGTCAGAATTGAAATTAATAGTTTATTTCAACAATTCGAAGAGAATAAAAATGGAAGGAACAAGGAGGATGATTTATCTTTCCTATCGACAATCGTGACTAATATTTTGACACCTTTCGGCATTTTAACTATCAATGATTCATCGTAACTGCCTGATTTATCAGCATGCAACTTCCTTCCATTCCCTAATCTACATTTTTGAATGGAAGGAACGCGTTATGTGCACCCGTAAACAATCCAAAAGACGCCGAACGAGATTTCGATGAAACATTCGTGTGAAGATTTTATGTATTCTTCTAAGGGTCCAGAGTGCTTCAAATAAACTCAATTTGTGAAGAATGTTACTTTTAATAATAAAAAACAAGTACTGTGTTTTAAGGAATTTTACTTAATAATTGCGATTCGTAACGCATTTCACTACACCGTAGCTTCTTCAGACGAATGAATGTACAAAAAATAAGAATGAGAATGTAAATATAAATGTTCTTGCGTAATTAAATGCTTATTGGGTTGCTTCTTCTTAAGTGGTTATTTATGACAGGTATATCCAATAAAATTAAGGAATAGATTGCTCCCCGAAGAGATTCAATAGAGGTGAAGGGCTTACATCGACTTGTTCATTGATGAGTCTACTTGAGTGTTTGTATTTATTGATTTCTGAAGTTTCCCAAAGATCTACCTTCCAATATTTATTATCCGTATGCAAAATTTCAAACTGTGGGTCGAAAGAGTGATTATTTTCTAAGAGATGATTCGCGTAATTTGAATCTGATTTTTTATTTGAAAAACTGCGTTATGTTCCGATATTCTAATATTAAAATTTCTATGTGTTCTACCAATGTAGAAATTATTACAGTCATTGCAATTCAATCTATAAACACCTGATTTATTGTTTTTACCTGGTTTGGTTTTATTATTTTTATATATTTGCCCTAATTATTATTAGTTTGGAAAGCTATGTTGAAATTATTGCTACTCAAGAATGATTTCAGTTTCTCACTTGTAATGCCAACGTAGGTTAAGGTGTTGAATTTTTGTTTCAATTTATTGACAGGATAAACTTCCTTCAATGCGATTTTACTTTGTTTTTATTTAAAATATTATTTATTAGTTTGAGATTGTAACCATTATTTTGGCTATTTGTTCAATCAAATTTAATTCTTTGTTGAAATTTTCTGGTGATAACGGGATGTTAATCAATCTATGAATAAAACTATTGAATGCTGACATTTTATGTTGATACGGATGACACGACGAGATATGTATTATAATATCTGTATGTGACGGCTTATGGTGAATTGCGAAAACATGTTTTCCATTTTCATTCGAAATTGTTACGTCTAAGAAATTTATCGAATTATTGCTTTCTATTTCGGTTGTGAATCCAATTTTTGGATGTTATGAATTTATACGATTTTCGAAAATTTTTAACTGTCTATCTGTTCCTGTGAAGCAAACAATGATATCGTCTACATAGCGATACCAGTATAGCAATATTTGCTGAGTGGATGATTATGAATTAATTTCTTTAAATTATTCACAAATTTGTAATAATGAAAGAATATCTGATTTAATCATAGTATTCTTTCATTATTACAAATTTGTTTAGATCAAAATTATTTCCATTTCAATAACAAATATTATACTATTGAAAACGGCTTGATTATGGGCAATTCGTTAAGTCCTTTGTTAGCAGAAATATTCATGAATAATTTAAAGAAATTAATTCATAATCATCCACTCAGCAAATATTGTTATACTGGTATCGCTATGTAGGCGATATCATTATTTGCTTCACAGGAACAGATAGACAGTTAAAATTTTCGAAAATCATATAAATTCATTACATCCAAAATTGATTCACAACCGAAATAGAAAGCAATAATTCGATAAATTTCTTAGACGTAACAATTTCGAATGAAAATGGAAAACATGTTTTCGCAATTCATCACATACAGATATAATACATAACTCGTCGTGTCATCCGTATCAACATAAAATGTCAGCATTCAATCATTCATAGATTGATTAACATCCCGTTATCACCAGAAAATTTCAACAAAAATTAAATTTGATTAAACAAATAGCCAAAATAATGGTTACAATCTCAAACTAATAAATAATATTTTGAATAAAAACAAAGTAGAATCGCATTGAATGAAGTTTATCCTGTCAATAAATTGAAACAAAAATTCAACAACTTAACCTACGCTGGCATTACAAGTGAGAAACTGAAATCATTCTTAAGTAGCAATAATTTCAACATAGCTTTCTAAACTAATAATAATTAGGCAAATATATAAAAAATAATAAAACCAAACCAGGTAAAAACAATAAATCAGGTGTTTATAGATTGAATTGCAATGACTGTGAATTTCTACATTGGTAGAACACATATTAGAATATCGGAACATAAACGCAGTTTTTCAAATAAAAAATCAGATTCAAATTACGCGAATATTCTCTTAGAAAATAATCACTCTTTCAATCCACAGTTTGAAATTTTGCATACAGATAATAAATATTGGAAGGTAGATCTTTGGGAAACTTTAGAAATCAATACATACAAACACTTAGGTAGACTCATCAATGAACAAGTCGATTTAAGCCCTTCACCTCTATTGAATCTCTTCGGGGAGCAATCTATTCCTTAATTTTATTGGATATATCTGTCATAAATAACCACTTAAGAAGAAGCAACCCAATAAGCTTGTAATTAGTCAAGAACATTTACATTTATATTCTCATTCTTATTTTCTGTACATTCATTCGTCTGAAGAAGCTACGGTGTAGTGAAACGCGTTACGAATCGCAATTATTAAGTAAAATTCCTTAAAACACAGTACTTGTTTTTTATTATTGATAATAGAATTTTACCAAGTAAAAGCCTCCCAAATTCAAATGTTACTTTTTTCATTCAGTCCTGTTCACTCTGCGATAATGGTTGAATAACACGAACTTCGTCTATATTCGTAACATTCATGTTAACATGTACATCTTCGCAAAAGTGGGCAGATGAATGAGAATATTGCTGAGATGCATTCGGAGGAATAGACTGCTCCTGTCTGAGAAACAAATGGGCTGAGCTTACTGAGATCTCATACTTCTTCCTACTCTAGACGAGGTGTTAGTTAAAGAGAATCTTGGGATTACCCACCTGCAGTTCGTCAGCGTGTACGACAATATGCATGCCGCACATCTGCGATAATCTGAATTCTTCATGGTCAACGCACGCAAAGCAAACTTCCTTCCAGGTCCTGGTGCTATTCGCCTTACGAGCGCTGTCCACGGCGCCCTGGAATTCCTTCAGGTGAACCAGAGTAATGGCCAAACGAGCGAAGTTGGAAACATTATTGAATAACAATTTAGCGGCATCGTACATCTTGTCTTCGAAGCAGCGTTCGCCGATCTTGAGGATGTCCGCGTGATTGGGACCAGAGATGAATTCTTCCAGATCTGCCAGACGTCCGGTTTTCGCATACGAATAGATGAGTTCCGATTCGATATAGCTTTCGCGGGCTTTCTTGCGTGCCATCTGTAGGTATCTACAAGAAAAAAAACGTGCATTAATAATAGAGCATCAGTATGAGCAACGACACAACTTGAGATTATTATCACAAATCTGATTCCATGCAGTTCCATCAATTTTTTTGACAGATTTCTCTTATACCTAAGACCTATTGGATTCGGAAATAGCTTTCCTTGGAGTATCTGTAGATGTTCTTTCTATAAATATCAGTGAGGTAGAAAAACAAAATGATGGACTCGCAGATGGTTCAATAATAATAGTAATAGTCTTATCTGACTTGGTGTGTCTGTGTGGGGGAGGGGGTACTCCAGGGATCGATTCTTGGGTATATTCTTTACATCATTTAAAAAATGATCTCGTTGAAGTGGTAAAAAAATGATGTTGGGCTGTTCAGTGGTGAAACATCCCTGATTTGTGCTGCGGAGAATATGTAAGATTGCGAAATGATTTAGAGGGTGTTGCAAGGGTGGTTTATAGAGAGCGGTCTCTTTTAAAACATCACAAAAACGAAGCTGCTGCCATTAGGTAGAAGGAATCAATTTTTTTATTGGGCATGAGGGTGGAGCGGTGGACTCCATTTAAAGTTTGCCGTTCTTAATAGTGTACACTGACCGGATCTTGAACTGGAAAATTCATATCGAACATCTTGCCCATGCAGTTTCACGATATTGACCCCCCGGATTATCGCTGATTCAGTAGGTACCCCTGCAGCATTAACAGCTTATAATGCATTTTTCGAGTCAAGGGTAAGGTATGGTATAATTTTCTGGAGAAACTCTGTAAATGTGGACAGGATATTCGTTCTGCAGAAAAGATGATCAAGAAGAATGTTCAAAATGCAACAGACTGAAGGCTGTCGAAGCACATTTGTAGAGAAAAATATTTTAACTTTGTATGGATCATACATATACGAAAGCGTCATATTTTTTACTTCTAATATGTTGATTATTGGGAATGAGGAATCTAATCATAAATATGAAACTAGAAAGAAAAATGATTGTGAATAGAACAAACCCCTGCATACAGAAAAACGTTTTCCACGTGATTATTGAAGTATGGAACAGATTTCCATCTGAGTTTAGGAACCTACCATTGAAGACATTTATCTCCGGAGATAATCGGTTTCTCTTGTCTCTATGTATTAGGTCCGCAACTAAGTTCTCGCTGTTTTTTGTTATGAAATACAACTTTATTGTGAAAAATTATTACAAATAAATCATTCAAAATATTGCCCATCCCTAGCTAGAACTTTTTCCCATCTTTCTATCGGAGCTCGAATACCGTGACGGTAGAAGTGTTCGTCTTTTGAGATTATCCACGAATCAAGCCATTTTTCGAGCTTTTCATATGAGCGGAACTGCTGATCAGCCAGACCATGTGCCATCGAACGGAACAAGTAATAATCGGATGGTGCAATATCTGGGGAATATGGCGGGTGGGGGTAGGACTTCGCATTTTAGCGTTTCCAAGTAGGTTATAACGGGTTTGGCAACGTGAGGCCGAGCGTTGTCATGCAGTAGAATTACTTTTTCGTGTCTCTGCTCGTATTGGGGCCGTTTTTCGAGCAGTGCTTTACTCAATCGCATTGGTGGTTTCGTTAAGTTTCAACAGCTCATAATATATAACACCGATTTGGTCCCACCAAATATACAGCATAACAATCGCAGCGTGGATATTCGGCCGAGGCGATGACGTAGAAGCATGACCGGGCACTCCCCAAGATTCTTTTCTTTGGATTGCTGTAATGAATCCATTTTTCATCACCCGTTACGATGCGATGAAGAAAACCCTTTCTTTTTTGCATCTGGAGCAGTTGTTCATAGGCGTAAAAACGACGCTCCACGTCTCTTGGCTTCAAATCATAAGGAACCCAAGTTCCTTGCTTTTGAATCATTCCCAACGCATGCAATTGCTTGAAAATGGTCTGGCGGGTAACTCCTAAGGCTGAAGCAAACTCTTCTTGCGTTTGGTACGGATCCTCATCGAGCAATTCAGCGTCTTCGAAGATTTTTGGTCTTCCTTCACGGGGACGGCCGTCCACATCGAAATCACAGTTTTTGAAGCGACGGAACCAATCCCGCCACGTTGTTTCACTTAGAGCAGCATCTCCCTAAACTTTTTGGAGCTCTGTATGAGCTTTAGCCGCCATTTTCTTCGAATGAAAGAAGAAAATCAACACTTCCCGCAAATGACGATTATTTGGCAGAAAATCAGACATTTTCTCACAACTAAAAGTATATGACGCAAAAACAAAATCACGAATGTGTCAAGTGGTTTGTTTACCATATGTCTAAGCTTTGTTCAAGACGTTCTTGATATGTAAAAATCGACCAGCACTTACGGCTGGAGCCATCTATAGACAAACAGCGAGAACTTTGTTGCGCACCTAATATGTTTATATTTTACTCGTATTGCTAGTAATGAATTTTCGTGTGCTATAGTAATGTTAAAGTTGATTTATTAATGTCTGAATATCTCATTTTAATTGTCATGGTAAGTTTCTTACTGAGAGGTAGATTTTTATTTTTATTTGTAACTCATTTTGACATGATCAACACAGAAAAGGTAACACATCATGAAAACGCCAAAAATAAAAGAGAGTTACGAAAAATCATAGGTACACTAATAAATACAAGATATTTTAACTACAATAGATTAAATTCATCAGTGTTGTGAAAGCATTAAAAAAAGTGATTGTCTACTTATTCTGAATTTGAATGGGCAAGGTCATGCTGATTAGTTGTATTGTATTCGTGATAGAATAGCCCATTATTTCTCGTTGCGTTTTGAAATCTGTGACACTCCATCATGCCGTGGATTACCTTCTGTTGGCTGAGAAATACTTAATTAGCCCCAGTCAATGTTCCCCAAAACACGACTCCATATTTTAATCTTGATGCCACTTGCATAGTATATTGCTTTAAGTTGCTCTAAGGTGAGAACTCTTCTGAGATTTCTAATCAGGAAACATATTGAAAACATAGACACAGTGATCTCTTCAGTTCAAGATCTCATCAATATTCAGACCAAGGAACTTGGTAGAATTGGCTCTACTCAATTGATTATCTTTGAGTGAAAGTGTGATATTGATTGTTTTATCGAAATTGTGAAAGAGCATGAATGTTGCTATGAGAGCATTGATGTGTAGTCTGCTCCTGTAGAACCATTGATGTATTCTGAAATTCTTTCCTCTCCATCTTCATCTCCTGTAGAAATAAAAGCAGTCGCATTGTCCTCATACAAAAATACATCTCATTTCAGACTATATCCGTTATCATTTACATACAGAACAAAAAATACCGATCCTAGTATGGAGCTCTGAGGAACACCAACTTCGTTGCCAAGTAATCCAGAATTTGTTGTTTTCTTGTATGACCAATAGTGTAATCCATCGTAACCAGCTGTCTGCTCATCAAATAGCTTGTAAACCACTAAGTAGCATTTCCCCAAATACCATATTATCAGCCTTCTACTTGAGAATATCAAGTATGACGAGATCAAATGCTCTGCTTAGATCCCAAAAAATACCAGACTTGAGCAACTACAAAACAAATACTGCACCCACCGTCCCCAGACCAGGTCTGAAACCAAACTATCACCCTTTTAATAAAGAGGGATCACCTTAGCAACCTTCAATTGACCATCCAAGTATGAAAATTTCACCAGGAAAGTCAATAGAGTGGTGATCTCTACAAGGGATTTTTATTAGAAGGAATCTCAGAAAGTCATGAAAGCTGCAAGCTTTAGATGGTTTTAATCTTCTATTTATCAACAAGAACAATTCGCCCTCAACAAATATAAACAAAAACATAGTTATCAATAATTTTTATATCATTGTAAGCCATAGCAGGAATTTGTTTAGATAGTTCCTTTGGAATATCTACAAAAATTATTAAACTTACGACTACCAATGGGTCAGAAATGATATCACCTTTTATATTTGGATGTTATTACTCAATTTTTCCACAATATTCCAAGAGACCTTGTTAATATTATCTGCCAAAATAATTCTATTTTTGTAGTATATCTTTTTAGCAGATTCTATCAAAGAAGAGTGTTGTCTTCTTGAACACCGATAAAATTCCTTCATATCCGGAAAATTTGTTGACAATAAATATATCTCCTTCAACTTTTTGCTCGACAGTTTGATGAAATCATTGACCCAACCATTATCCTCTTTCTTAAAGAACTTTTTGGAAAATTTAGATTGAAGTAATACATTAAAATGTCATAATAGATTTTGAAATAGTTATTTGCGTTTGACGCCAATGCTCTTTTGATAAATGCAAACAAATCTTTCGTTTGTTTTGAGGTGAAAAATACCTCTTGTACTCAATTACTTTGTTTAGGAATTTTTCAAGAATGTACTGAACCAATTTTGGGACAAACAATGTGGGTAATCGAATCATGTCTAACAGTTATCGTTTCATAAATAGTCTTCTACTTATTTAACGTTGTTTGATCAAGATTTTTAAGCCTTGAAACTTACCTAACCAAGTCTTCCCAAGAATTATTCTGGGTGGCCGTTTCCACCACCGCCATGTATTCCGAAGGATCGTCGGCTTTGATGTACGAATCTATGGCTTCCTTAACCAAACCCTGTTTTAACTGCGCCTTGGCCAACTGGCTCCACACGGCCGGCTCGTTGCAACGTTCGGCGAATTCGTAAGCGCGATCCAAGTTGTTGACTTGTTCGATCAACACTTGGATGGCCGAAGTGTTCACGTCGAATTTCTTGAAGATGGCGAAGGCTTCTTCGTACAAATGATTGTTGATGGCTATGTTAGCGATGTCGGGGGCATCGTAATTGTCTAGGCGGTTTATGTAGTCCATGACCCGGGTGGTATCCGCTTTTATGGCTGAAAACAAACAAACGACTTCCTTAAAACCTGAAATAATGTGTTCTACAAAATACAGTCACATAGTAACTCACCAATTGAGCCTATTCCGGCAATAGGCTATTGGCTAATTTTGAAAAACATTTAAAATTTTTCTTTATTACTAAGTTCACTGAATCGATATTTTCGATAAATAATATGTGTGACGACACAAGCAAGTAAACAAGTTAAAAATACATTGTAGCTGAAGTATTTCCCAAATTTATAGTTAAAATGGTGTATGAATGGTTAGTAGTGTCATAATATACAAAAACGTCTATAAATAATCAACCCAAATTTTTCTGATTCTAAAATTCCCAAAAATTTGAATGTTTTCATGTGTGGTCATCTTATCATGTTAATAATCTTTAACGTTACATGTTATTGAATAGAGCTATAAATGACGATTTTCATAAAATAAACTAATATCTTTAATATGTAGCCTCCTAATATGTTCGTCATGTACATACGTCATTTTGATTCATCAGCTCTAGTTTCTCTACTACCTTCATTTTGAATTTTTGGCCGGTATTGTTACAGATATGATAACGATCCTGTTATGTTTGTGGTGAATACACACTGAAAGATTAACGTAAATCGATTACAAACACTGAGTCGTTTGTATTTTGCTTACTTTGGTATTAAAATTCGACAACAAAACAAAATGTTGGTGCCTCATAATGTATGTAAACTATGTATTGAACATTTGCGACAATGGGAAACAGGGACATGTAATGTAAGTCTTAAAGGTTTGAAGTACCTATATGAGGACTGTTACTTTTGTATGACTAATTTAGTGGACATCAAAAAAAAAAAAACGATCGCCATAAATGGAAATACGCTAAAAAATTTTTTCAGCACAAAGATATTCTTTATTCAGAAAATGTTCCTATACCACTCCTCACCAAGTGGTGCAGAAATTTCAGGGATATCAAGCAGAAGTACCTATTTCTTCTCAAGTAGTTGATGAAAACATCAAATCCTAAGTCATTTTCGCAGAATGATCTTGATGATCTCATGACAGACTTAGTTCTAAGAAACGTGCTGAGTTACTAGCGTCAAGATTAAAATAAAAATTTTCTTTCCTCAGACGTTGTAGAGTCTACATATCGCACGAGAGAAGGAATCTTATTGGAGTTTTTCATCAGACGAAAATGTTGTGTATTGCTGTACCTAATGTGATTTGTTTGCAGAATTTAATGGGTTAGACCAGGGTCTCCAAACTTTGAAGGCTTAGGACCATATTTTTTCGGTACGTTACAAGGGCCATAACAATTTTAATTTTCTGCCCACCTAAGCAAATATAGGCGTTTTGCATTTCAATTACTATCGATTGTGTATTCAGTATATTGTGACAAATAGGGACATCTAGTGGCGAGTAGTAATACTATGCAGGTCTGTGACGCAAGTACTAGCTATTCCGGCTACCCACTAACTACTAACAGGTGGCATGTTTCAGAATTTCCGCATTGGTTCGAGAAAGTTCTGTTTCTCTGACTAGTTTTTTCGATCACTTCAAGATGGTTGTAATTGCATAGGTATCAAAAGGCTAGCGGCGTCATTGCGAGTCAGTTTGCGTGAAAAAGGCGAAGGAAGCGGAACTGCCTACTGTGAAATAAAGTAACACCCGTGCATAAGTAAGAATATTTTGATTAGACTTGTTTTATGTTTGATTTATTAGTATGGAGAAGAAGCGAAAAATAGACAGTGAATGCAGAACGTTCCAAGATAAATGGAACTTTCAGTATTTTGTGATTGAGTGCAATAATAAGGCGCTATGTCTAATTTGTAATGAAACCATAGCTGTTCTCAAAGAATAAAACATTAAACGTCACTATGAATCGAAACATCTTCAAAATTACTCTAAATATACAGGAAGTTTGCGGACGGAAAAATTTGAAACTTTGAAGCGCGGACTGAAATCGCAGCAATCTTTGTTTACCAAAGCAAATGGTGAGCAAGAGTCTGCAACTCGCGCCAGCTTTCGCGTGGCTCTTGAAATTGCAAAACGTGGAAAACCATTCACCGATGGAGAAATGATAAAAGACTGCTTGATTGCAGTAGCGGAAGAAATATGCCCCGAAAAGGTAAATTTATTGAAAGGTGTCAGTTTGTCAGCAAACACCGTGACTCGGAGGGTGCAAGACATCGCAGAAAATATATCATCTCAACTGTCTGACAAAAATGGACATCTTGAGTGGTTTTCTCTAGCCTTGTATGAGTCAACGGATGTGTCAGATACTGCTCAGGTGTTGATTTTTATTCGTGGAGTAGATAAAAGCTATGACGTGTATGAAGAACTGTTTGATATTGATAGTATTCACGGCACGACAACTGGGGCAGATATTTTTAAGGGAGTTGAAAATGCCATTATTAAAAAGAACCTTCGATGGAAAAACTCAAAATGTATCACCACCGATGGAGGCAAAAATATGTGTGGAAAAAATGAAGGAGTGGTCGCACTTGATCAAAGGCTGTAGAAAATGATGTTGGTTCAAAACCATTAGTCTCACATTGTATCATTCATCAACAGTCCTTGTGCGGAAAATGTTTGGATTTGTCTGAAGTTCTAAAATCAGTCATATCAGTTGTTAACTTCATCAGATCCACAGGACTGAATCACCGACAATTCCGCGAGTTTATTGAAGAGATTGGAGAAAATGGCTTGCCGTATCATACTGTCGTACGCTAGGCTTAACTGCGAAAAAGTTCGCCTTAAGCGTTTGTTTGAACTCCGAGCAGAGATTGCAAGAAAAATTTTCCCTGAATGAGGCAGAAAATAATACTATTTCAATCGCATCGCCACATTTCACAACATTGTGCCGATTTATTTTGCAGTCGAAACGTTGAGTGAATGGCTGTGATGTGAAAATTAGCATTCTATGTGTGATTGCAGTAAACCAATATACTCCGACATGAAGATGGCTGGTGCGATCCAGCCGAAACGTCAACATCACAAGTTTAACTCTACACTGATTTATACACGTTTCGCTGAATATCAAAATGAAAACAGTTCAGGCAGAAAATAATACTATTTCAATCGCAATTACGTAAAACTTGTTTAATGTTTTATTTACCACACATTTTAAAACATGTGAAATATTTAGCCACACTACAGAGACTGAAGTTATCGTCGATTTTGTAGTCGAAACTTTGAGTGCTTTAAAGATAAATTTCGATTCTCGTTTCTCAGACTTTGATGTGATTAAATTGACAGAATGAAATTAGGCTTTTACAAAATCCTTTAAAGAATTAAAGATTGATCGAAGCAGCATTCTTAAACTTGTCACGTTGAGACCCTGGCTCCATTTTAGGGCTAAGTCCAAATGGACGTTGAGACCCTGGCTCCAGTTATTGATTTATAGTGCAATGACATGTTCAAGAACAAATATCAAAATTCATCTTTATTGGAATTTTACAAGAGTCTTCCACTGGTACAATTTGATAATTTGCATAATTTTGCTCGTGGGTTGTTTTCTGTATTTGGTACTACGTACTTGTGTGAGAAAACGTTTTCCAAGATGAAGTACACCAAGAACGTTTACAGATCTAAATTAATTGATGAGCATCTTAAATCTGTTCTAAAGTATAATTAATCCACAACTACAAACAATTGTCGCTGGAAAATCACAATTACATAAATCTCATTAGTGTTTTTTATTATTGTGATTGATTTCATATTAATTATTTGTTAGAATATGCTTAAGCTGAGATACTTAAGCTTAGGTTTCTGCGTGATCATTTCTGTTGTAAAGTTTTACCTTGCGAGTAAATAAAACCGAGAAATTATCATTCTGTGTTTTCATTTTCTTCCATTCAACTTATCACAGCAATAGTAACAATAGTAAAACATTGGCTGTCGTGGGCCAGATTGATGATACTAGTCTTAAGCTGTCGCGGGCCGGATTTGGCCCGCGGGCCGTAGTTTGGAGACCCCTGGGTTAGACGAATATCAGCCCAATGAATGACGTCTCTTTTCTGACAGTAGTTAACGAAGTCTCAAAGCAGTTTTTCTACGTAATGGAAATAACTATGCTGTCGTTCCAATTGCTCACTCAACATATGTGCAAGAAGAATGTGAAGTAATTCCAATTCTTTTACAGAAAATACAAAATTTTGAATATGACTGGGTCATCTGCGCAGACTTGAAGATGGAATTTTTTATTTGGTTAATAGAGAAGTTATACTAAATACCCATGTTTTGTCTTTAACAGTCGAGCCAAATCACACCATTGGATTCGAAAAAAAAAAATGGCAATGAGAGATGCTCTTGTTGGGGAAAGAAATGTTATGAATGAACCCTCAGTTTCAAGAGAAAAAATCATTCTTCCGCGATTGCATATAAAACTGTCTATCAGTAAAGCCAACCCCAAGTCAACCTCACCTGCGCGTGGTGCACCCTGCTGCTTACCAACGAGGCTCTGGCGTCCGAGTTACGGCGGAATAACCGTTCAAACAGAAATAGAGGAAATGCTTTTTCAAAGACCCCTATCAACCCGCAGTGGCCAGCGTGATAGGTATCGGCCAAAAACTCCTCAACTATGAAACACAAAACTCAAACAGGGCCCTCAGTCCCCGGCGGGTTTCCTTACCCCGACAACGGTAGCTGTCGGAAAAGTAGGAAACCAGAGGGTGCTAAGAATCACCGGGTTGGACCAGGCTACCATAAAAGACGAACCTTATATATTGCCACTTATAACGCAAGAACATTACTAGCAGATTGTAAAATCGATGAGCTGGAAGAAGAATTGGATCGCATACACTGGGACGTTGTGGGCCTTAGTGAAGTGAGAAGAAAGGGCGAGAGTTTGATCACTTTAAGGTCCGGAAATCTACTTTATTGGAAGGGCGAAGATAATATATCTCTCGGTGGAGTCGGCTTCATTATTAATAAACGTTTGGTGAAGAATGTTGTGAAAATCGAAAGCCTGAGTACTAGAGTATGCTATGTCATCCTGAGGCTGAACGAAAGGTACAACATGAAGATAATTCAAGTATATGCGCCTACAGTGCTCACGCAGATGAGCTGGTTGAAGAGGTGTACGAAGATATTCGCCTCGCTATGAAGAGGACTCCAGCCTATTACAATTTTGTGGTTGGAGATTTCAATGCTAAGCTCGGTATGAAAGAAAATGACACCGAAGCATCCTTAGGGTGCCATGGAATTGGGGAACGGAATGAAAGAGGAACCATGCTCTTAGACTTTCTATTAGAAAACCGCTTATGTGCGATGAATTCGTTTTTCCAAAAACCTCCGCAGAGAAGATGGACATGGTCGAGCCCAGATGGTAACACCAAAAATGAAATTGACTTCATTATAGCTGACAAAAAGGAAGTTATTAAGGATGTTTCGGTCCTTAACAAATTTTCAACTGGAAGTGACCACAGAATGGTGAGGGCTAAATGTATGATCAATTTAAAACGTGAAAGGAACAAACTCGTAATGACAGGAGGGGTTAAAAATAACAAACGGGCACAGGTATCTGATGAAGCCTCATTTCGTGTAACTTTGAGTGAGAAGCTTTTGTGCGATGAAAACATGAATATCGATCAGCACAACAACATTACAACATCAATAAAACAAGCTATGGACAAACATTGTAGCACTTTGAACAGGAAACAGGAAAGAATCAGTGAGACAACGAAACGCATGATGAAGACCAGAAGAGAACTATTAAGCAAGGACACAGCAGACAAGAAAGAACTGAAAATACTTAACCGCGAGATATCTCGCCAACTTAGGAAGGACTCTCGACAGCACAATAAAAGCTTGGCAGTTCAAACTATAGAACAAAATAAAAGCATGAAGGTACTACGACGGACGATTTCATTGGGAAAACGTAACATTCACAAACTAATGGATCCATATGGTTCAATTATAACAAATAGAGCCGAAATAGTGAAGGTTGTCGAGGACTTTTACTCCAATTTGTATCGAAGCCTGAATCGCGAGAACGAGGAAGACAATCGCATACCTCATGTTATGAATCAGGGTTCAGAGGACCTCCCAGAAATAACAGCTGATGAGGTCCGAAAGGCACTATCAGATATGAAAACAACAAAGCTCCAGGGAAGATGGAGTAGTTGCGGAGGCTTTGAAGATAGGCGGTGAAAATCTGATTCGTGAAATAACGAAACTTTTCAATAAATGTTTAGCTGAAGCAAAAGTACCAGAGTCTTGGCATAATGCTATAATAATAATTATGTACAAGAAAGGAGACCCCACAAATCTCTCGAACTATAGACCTATAAGCCTTCTATCGCACTTATACAAACTCTTCACCAAAATAATAACAAAGCGTCTCACAAACAAACTGGACACCTACCAACCTCGAGAGCAGGCCGGATTTCGGGCAACATTTGGTGTTAATGATCATCTCCAAACTCTCAAGACTTTGATTGAAAAGAGCATAGAATACAACTTGCCTCTGGTTCTCATATTCGTGGATTACGAGAAAGCCTTCGATACCGTGATACAGGCGATTATGCTTAAAGCGTTGGCTGACTGTAGAATAGATCATAGATACACTGCCATCATTAAATATATATATGAGCATGCCACTTCACAAGTGTGCCTTCACAATTCTACAGAAAAATTCAGGATCGGACGTGGAGTAAGACAGGGTGATACTATTTCCCCGAAGTTGTTCACAAACCTATTGCAATATATGTTCAAGCAATTGGAATGGGATCAGAGGGGAGTAAATGTGGATGGTGAGCGATTAAGTCATCTTCGTTTCGCCGACAACATCGTCATTATAGCAAACAGATTAGATGATGCAAATGAGATGCTCTTGCAGTTGTCTAAGGAATCCAGTAAAATCGGATTGAAGATAAATATGTCGAAAACTAAGATGATGACCAACTTAGTACCAAGCCAACCAGTTTCCATCGATGGTGAAATTGTTGAACAAGTAACGTCATACAAATATCTGGGGCATGAGATAACTATAGGCAGGGACAACCAAACAACAGAAATAGGAAGGCGAATAAGGCTGACATGGGCTGCATTTGGAAAACTGAGAGATCTGTTCAAATCAGAGATACCGATTTGTTTGAAACGTAAAGTATACAATCAATGCGTTTTACCAGTTTTGACGTACGGTGCAGAAACCCTGTCCCTAACAAAGAAATCAGCTAATGAAATATGTGTTGCTCAGCGTAAGATGTTAGGCATAACACTACGGGACAGAATTCCCAACCATATCATACGCCAACGAACTAGAGTCCAGGATGCTCTCGAGAGAGTTGCTAATTTAAAGTGGAACTGGGCCGGTCATCTAGCAAGAATCACGGACGGTAGATGGACAAAGCGTCTATTGGAGTGGCGTCCCAGAGATGAAGCCCACAGAAGTAGAGGACGTCCACCAGCTCGTTGGAAAGACGATATCAAGCGAGTGTGTACGAACTGGATAAATCCGGCCCAAAATCGCGAGGAATGGAGATCGTTGAGGAAGACCTATGTTCAGCAGTGGACTAGGATGGTTGACAGATGATGATGATGATGATCAGTAAAGGGTGTTAGCTTAAGACACTTGAAAATGACGTTACTGTATTAACATGGATTCCCATATAATAAATTCATCCTCAATTACATTAATTGAAAGCCTAACCCTTTATTTATATTATTTGATTATTCTAGTGCAGTATGACAATAAATATCTCAATATCCGTCCATTGAAATTGAATACTTCGAAGAAATTTTCAGCAATGCTCACGAAAAAATTCATTTCTCACCTGTCAAAATCAGCAAATTCTGCAAATTCCTATGATCTGAAAACACGGAGTTGTCCAACACGATCTTCTCCAGCAGCTCAATCAGTTCGTTCGGCAAATCGGCCGTCATGAACGCCTTGACGGTAACGGAAATGTCTTCGGGATCTTGAGTTTCGTTCAGGGCAGTCTGAACGACTTGATCGATCAGCGGACGTCTGTATGGGTTGCTCTCCTGAAGTACTTCGGCCCAGAGTTCGCCGTCTCGTCTGCGAACCAGATACCTCGCCTCGGACTTGAAGAGAGAGTTCTCGTTACAAACGGCGATCAGTTCGCGGTCGCATTGTCCCCTTTCGTAAGCCACGCAGGCCAAGTGAGGATCGCGTTTTTCACAGTAGCGGCCGACTACTCTCGAATCGTACCTACAAGGAAAAGATATCGCAAATACAAATGGGTTTGAAGATCAGGCATTAATTGGACAATTTATTTGATTATTCTCGAAATGCGTGTTATTCTTACACTGGAAACCATTACGTTAACTTATTAATAGATTGATAGAAAGGAGTGTTTCGTTTTCGTCCAGAACGAGCATGACGTGCTGTCACCAGAGTTAAAATTAAGATTTTGTTTGACGAGAAAGGATTTAATATTTGTACTTGCAGAACCGCAGAATGTTAAACTGTTGAATATTTTATAGTCTTTATGAATAGGATATACTTCATTTATTGCTTTCTGATAGAGTTTTTACAATGATTAGATCTATCAGAAAGCAATAAATGAAGTATATCCTATTCATAAAGACTATAAAATATTCAACAGTTTAACATTCTGCGGTTCTGCAAGTACAAATATTAAATCCTTTCTCGTCAAACAAAATCTTAATATAACTTTCAAAACTTCTAATAACTTAGGTAAACATATTAAAAATAATAAATCTCGTGTTGAAAATCAAGTAAATCAGGAATCTATAAACTCAATTGCGGTTCTTGTGATAAAATTTATATCGGTAGGACCTATAGGAGTTTTGGCATAAGAACATCTGAACATAAACGTAGCTTCGATAAAAATAAATCTGATTCAAATTATTCAAACCACCTAATAAAAGAAAACCATTCATTCAATAAAAACTTTGACATATTACATATAAAATCAAAAGTTCAAAATTAGATCTCCTAGAAGCATTAGAAATAAATAGATACAAACATTCGGACAAGCTTTTGAAAGAGCAGGTAGATGTGAATTATTCACCTCTACTTAACTTGTTTAATTAGTTTTTATTACCTTTCGAACTAACTGTACAATGGCTCGCTGTGGATTTTCCTGTTATTCATCCAACTTGTTCTACGATTTGTTTATAATATCATACTCTTCATTCTGTTTGTCATTCTTGATAAAGCTGCTGTGTCAGCGAAACGTCGAATTTTTTCAAATAAAGTGTAGATTAAAGTTAAACCTTGTGTTTTTTATCTCATTTATATCATGGATCTACATCAAGTAACGGCCTCCACAATTCAAATATCGTATTTTTCTATAGTATTATTGATGAGATATTTTCTAGATCTATAACAGCTAATATTGCCGCAAAGAAGTCTAACTTGACAAGCGAACAAGATGGTTTACGATTCCATGTAGTGTTTCAGTGGGAGATTCAAGGTTAATTACATCGAGATCAAACATTAGAATGTAAATCCAATTGTTTGTTGTTTCGATATTGTACTCAGCTATGAATTTTTTCCTCCGTTTTCTAGTAATTCTTCCCGATCAGAATTTTTCGGTTTATTGAGTTCAGATACATATGTGTTTATGATCACATCATGTATCGTTATTGGCGAATGAATTCTAGATTTCCTGTTTTCTGTAGAGCTCAATTGATGGGATTTTTCATTCAAAGCTTTCACCGGCAGATTAGGAATTCCTTCTATAGGTTTTGTCGGATGTTTGGGACACTTGAAGGACCATGCCTGATGATCCAGGGCTCCACAAGCACTGCATTTAGGTGGTAGTTGCGTTTTACATTTATTAGTTGCGTGATTTTCCTGGTATTTAAGACATTTCACTTCTTCGTCGCAGTCCTCAGTACGGTGAGTGTATTTCAGGCATTTTGGGCAGGTAATTGGAGCTGGTTGTAGGGCGCCACTTGTGTACACTGCATAGTGACGACTTTTATAGAACATTCTCTCTGCTAGAATTTTTTCGTAAGAATTGATACAGCCCGTGATCAATCTAATGAAATGGGTAGGAGCGTTTGTTTGCTTAGAAATGATACGCTTGCAAAATCTAAATTCCATACCCGAGTCCTTCAAGTGTTCGCTGATCTGTTGGTCCGTTATTTCTTTTTCCACAGTTGCAATCACACAGGAATAGCTAGGAGGTGGAGGAGTCCTCACCTTGTTGTTTTCGTTATAAACAGATGTGGCAGTATAACTACTGATTTTGTTATTATTCACCAGATTTTTAAGAGTGGACTCGAGAATCACTTTTGGAGTATCACTTTTCAATAGAAATCCTTTTTTGGTTTTGAGGATTGAGTCTTTGTTGGAAGCTCTAGCGGATTCCCAGATCTCGGCCATCTGAATTCTCGAATTTATTGAGTGGGACATTAATGTAATATAAATTGATGTATTTCTTATTGGTGATTTCCCTCATTTTTGTTGAATAGTTTGTTCTTTTAATTGTCGCTGTTGAATTATCTCGATTTGAATGTGGAACTGTATGTTTATCTTTTTGTGGTAAATCTGTTGAAGGTCGGTGACCTCATTGTTTATTTATTTCAGCCCAGGTGAAACCTTGTGTATCATCTTGTTGAATTGCATCTGGAGTTTTTGCTTTCCGAAGTTTTTTTGTCATTCCGATTATCTGTTGAATTTCTTCACCTGATAGCTCTTGTATGTTTTCCATAAGTACGGCCTGACTTGCTTTTCTTTTATTACTTCCCCCAGATTCCACCTGAATATTATCCGTGTCCATGGATGGATTTTCACTTATTTCTCCACTATTCTTTATCGTGAAATAGATATAAGATGATATATTTAGAAAATTTTAATAATAAATATTTAAGCACCAAAAATCGAGAAAATTAATATAGTTTGATCGAATTGATGGAAGCACATGTGTTCACATAGGATGTTCAACACGGAATGATTGGTTAATTATTAAATTCGCGACCACCTTTTCCAACTTTCGCTTGAACTCTGATTATGTTAGGTTGAAAACAAAAAGTGTTGACTTGACAGACGTGTTCTGTTTGTATTTTTATAAACTTGCAGATTTCCCAATAGACTACAAAGACCATAAGCAACAAAACAGGTAAAAGCAACAAGCAACTATTCGAAATTTGTTAGTACTTCAACAAATCATCTCACTCACCATTGATTCTCCTTCAAAAACCGCTCGGCATTATTATTAGAATCTATGTAAATCTTAGCCAGAGCATTATGCGTAGCTGGTTCAACACATCCCTCATGCACCCTCGATTCCAACCAGGGAAGGAGAAGTTTCAATCTATTCCTCTTCTCGACCTCCTCGACCAGTTCGTCAGTAGAAAACTGCCCTCTGACAACCAAAATCAAGTTCTTGATAATGTCTTCCGAACAATCGACGTCGAGAAGACCGCCGACGACCACAGGCAATCTACTTGGGTTAACTTTCTGCACGTAGATCTCGATGTATTTTTGCAAGGAATTTCGGTAGAGGTAAAGGACGAGATCGTGGACGAAATCGAATCTGTCGCACACGATGATCAGCGGAAGTTGGTCGGTCAATTTGGCTTCTTTCAGGAAGTTTTTCACACGTTCCGGATTGTAGCAGTTGGATTCGCGACAAATACGCTCGACTTCTTTGATCTGTCCGGTCTTGCAGGCAGCTTGGATATATTTGAAATGGACTTCCTCGTCTTGCGAAAAGTTCACGATGGAGCCAAGGAAATAAAACAGACCTGTAGAGGATTTAAAGAACTATTAGCGCCAGTATATAAAAAATGGCTATTAAGAATCGATTGTGTTTCTCTTATAAAACATATTCGTTAAATGAAATGAATGTTATATACATTTCATCAAGAATTTTTCATACTTTATTTACGTAGGTTCCTTTTAAATTTTGAACCTCTGGCACTTTTACTGTGGACATATCCTATCCGACAACTACGTCTTGTATTGTGGGCATTTTTATCCTAAACCTACTTACAACACTTTGACGTACGAGTGTTTTATTTTGTTTATAGTCATTTGAAAAATTTAACTTGGACAAAAAATGGAATTTAACACGTGAATATTTTCGTGCGATGATGTATTACGATTTTCACTGTGACGAACTTCGTGAAGGTCGTCCAAAATCAGTTGTCTTGCCTCAAACCATCGATGCAGTGCGCGAAATGATACACGATGATCGGCACAGATAGATAGATAGCTTTATTTCAAAGAGACAAAATTACAATAGATGTAAACCATGTAAAAATTTCAAAATATATCAAAAATATAGAGAATAGAAAATATAAAACTTCTTTAAAAAATTTCAAAAAATACAAAAACAATGATTATAATAATACGCCTATTCTGCGTTTTCATAATACTGGCTTTGGTTTGTCAATTTTTAGGTTTGCATGATGGGTTATAAACCTGTGTGTGCATCACCACTTAATTTAATACACTAATAATTATTTATATTTTACAAGTGTTAAGTGTCTTCTTTGGTTTCTTTGTATCCACAGTAGTCACTGGTCAAAGTTAGGGTGGTTGTCTATAATACATCTATCCACTTTATGTTTTATGTTCTTGTAAGGGCCTACTCTGAGATGCGGGGGTAGCATATTATAGATCTTTGGTCCTCTGAAACTAATATGTCTCCTCATGTTCGAGCTTCTAACGGTTGGTACTAGTTTATTCTGCTGGGTGGCGTTTCTTGTATTTAATTGATGTGGAAGTTAATCCTATAATAATCTGCCTTCAGCATAAGTCTCATAGAATTTATATATAGTTTTCCTGACTTTCCCTACCACGTACTGCACATAATCTGGGACGTTTTCATCAATAAGATATTTGATACATCTTTTTCGTTCAATCCTATTGCAGCATTTACAGTTCTTCATTTCCATCTCACAACTAGATTCATGTATTGTTAAGCCCTTTACGTTTGATTGAGTTTTCGAAATAAAGTAAACGCTATGTACTTGTTTTTTCTACATTTAGTGATGGATAGCTGTTGTCCAAAAAATTTTCAATGTCTGAGATTGATTTCTCTGCACTTGTTTCAACATATTCCCAAGTTTCTCCACTTCACGATTATAGCTGCATCATCTGCAAAGTAAAATACTTTTCCCTTGTCCTGAACTGATGTAAACGCTATGTACTTTTATTTCATTCACATAAATGTTAAACAGCATTGGGCCCAGTACTGTACCCTGCGGCACACCAAACTCTACAAGAAGTGGTCCACTCAATGCACTACCAACTTTTACATACTGTGTTCTTCCACTCAGGTAGGATTTAAACAAGTAATTAGCAGTCCCTCTGACACCAATGCTATTCAACCTATCCAGCAAAGTCTGATGCACAACAGTGTCGAACGCCTTACTTAGGTCCAGAAATATGCCTATAACTTTCTTCCCGTCATCCAGGTTTTTTAAGATCTCCTCTGTCACCTTACAAACAGCATTGGACCCAGACACTAAACTCTACAAGAAGTGGTCCACTCAATGCATTACCAACTTTTACATACTGTGTTCTTCCACTGAGGTAGGATTTAAACAATTCATTAGCAGTCCCTCTGACGCCAATGCTATTCAGCCTATCCAGCAAAGTCTGATGCACAACAGTGTCGAACGCCTTAGTTAGTTCCAGAAATATGCCTATAACTTTCTTCCTGTCATCCTGGTTTTTTAAGAACTCCTCTGTCACCTTACATAAAGCATTTTCTGTGTTAGTACACTCTCTAAATGCATACTGGTTGGGTGATATTATCTCATGCTTCTCAAGGAATATTGACAACTTATATTTTATACTTTATTAAATAATTTGCTCAGTGTGCTTATGAGTGCGATCGGTCTGTAGTTTGTAGTTAATTCCTTGTTTCCTTGCTTGCAGATAGGTACTATGATTGATGTTTTCAGGATATCAGGGTAGATTCCCTCAGCGAAGATGAGATTTATCATATGCATGAGGCGTTTGTGATTCATTTTGATAATTTCACTTGTGATTCCATCCTCCAAGGAATTAATTTGATTCAAAAGTTCAGTTTCTGTGATGGTTGTAAGATAAAATGACTCACGAATTCCCCTTGTTTTCTGTGCCTGATATCCTTGGCCCATGGATTTAGTCCTGCTTGTTAACTTTTTCGCAACATTACTGAAGTATGCATTGAATTCACGAGCCTTTAGTCTGTCGTCAGTGATCTTTTCATTGTCATCATTGAGAATGCATTTTATTTCATTCCTTACTACTTGGTCATTAGTTGCCTCTTTGATGGTCTTCCAGGTTTTCTTTGGGTCGTTAAGGTTTTGCTTGATTTTCGATTTGTAAAACTCATATTTTGTGGCTTTAAGTAATTTTGATAATTGCTTTCTGTATAATTTGTACTTGTTAGCGATATCCACTTTGTGTGGATTTTTTTAAATGTCTCTTTCGTATTGACCGTACGAGACCACATGTAATCCATGGTTTCAGTTTGTTGATTTTATTCTTATTTAGCAACAAAACATTGTTCTGCAAGATTTTTCAATTTAGCAACGTTACTATTAACGCAAGAATTAACATCCCATCTCACAATTTCATCCCATTTGAGTTCACAGAGCTTTTCATGATTGATTCTTGAAACTTCCCTTGATTGTTGTGTTGTCTTAGTGTCACATAATTTTATATTCACAATAATTTGGACTTCTAGTGCAGTAAGAGCTCTGAGGCAAGAATTCTTGAAAATAATTTCTGTGTTCAAAAAAGAACAACAGACTCCTGAATATAAATAGCTGGGACAGATAGAAGATTATTGGCTCGAAATTTGCCTCGACATGATTCGTTTACTTTCATACACAAAATAATTCTCATAGCTCTCTTCGGCATCAAGACGACTCGCTCAATATCGCGAGAGCTGCCATAGAACATCACCCCGTACCGAACCAAAAACTCAAAATTGGCGTGATACACCAACTCTAATGTCTGGTAGTCGATGTATCTCGCCAGCTCCCTGAGGCTATAACATACAGAGCCCGCTCTTGAGCATACATGTTCAACGTGAGAGTCCCACGTTAGGGTGGAGTCAATGTGAGTTCCCAGAAAATTTATAGATTTTTCAAGTTTGAATGTAGTGCCAGCAACATCTATACTGTTGGGTAAGTCAAGCTGAGAATGATTAGTTGTAAATATCATGATGTTCTTTTCATCCTTGTTGCATATCTGCTTGTTCATTAGAAACCAGTTGTCGACACATTTCATAGTGGTGTTGCAAAGTAGACACAAATCAGGAAACAGGGACGACCGCACGAAGATATTCGAGTCATCAGCGAAGTTAGTTGTAGAACAGTATGACGAATTCAATGCCATTAAAGTGGAAAAGTCATTTATGTAGATAATGAATAAAATTGGCCCAAGTATACTGCCCTGTGGTACTCCAGTTTTTAGTGATTATTCAGCAACATCTTTTTGTACAATCACCTTTTGTCTCCTGCCTGCAAGGTATGACTTAAACCACTCAAGGGCCGGTCCCCTCACTCCATACCTCTCAAATTTGAACAGCAAGATACCATGGTTAAGGCAGTCATATGCTTTTGATAGACCCAAGAACAGGCCCCTATCAGGCCTCCCTCCTCCAGAGCTTCAAGTATACACTTGGTGAACTGGAAGACAGCAGTCTGAACGGACCTGCCCTTTGATATGCATGTTGATTTTGACTGAGTATGCTTGAAGCAACAAGGTAGTCTACCACATCTGGTACACATTACTTTTTCAAATATCTTAGAGAAGGACGGCAGTAAGCTTATGGGCCTGTAGTTCTTGACCTCGGTAACATCTCCTTTTTGGGGATGGGCTTAACTAGGGCCAGTTTCAAATTGTCAGGATATATACCATGTTCCAACGAACAATTGAGAATATGCACCAACGGATCAGCTATACTCTCTACACAGAGCTTCATTAATTTACAAGGTACTTCATCATATCCACTAGTCATTTTATTTTTGATACTTGATACTGAAGACAACAATTCATTTCTATTTACAGGACAAATGAACATATAATTTGTACTTCAATGAGAGAGCTGACTCACCACTTGGGCCATACTATCAACCACGAAACCATTGAAACTATTTGCTAGAGTAGATAGATCACATGGCATTTGCAAGGTTGACATTCCAATATTCCTACCATTTAATTCATTTACTACTTTCCATGCACATTTACTTTTATTTTCTGATGTTTCAATCTCTTCTTAGAGCAAAACGTTGTGCATTTAGTAATTTCTGGTTATATTCTTTCTTTACATGTTTATAGCTATCGTTGTACCTATAATCCACCATGCTAGTAGTATAGAGGACATTCAAACGATTTTTACACTCAACAATCTCCGGATCACAACGCGCTGATGCTCTTTGACCCCTTACACTATTGACTTTCGATTTTTTTCACTGGAAAACTAGTTTTGAAACAACTCATGAATAGAATAGTGAAACAATTCCACTTACTGACTTACCATGAGATTGGGACAACTCTAAACATTAGTTCCACCACTGTACATTCAATATTGCATCAACATTTGGCTGTTAATGAGATTTGTTCGCATTTGATCGCATATAACTCAATAATTGCGCAAAAGAAGGATCGTGTCGTTTGGTGCAAAATGTTGAAAAACACAAAATCGTTATAGGCGATGAATCTTGGATATATGCGTACGAGCCCGAACTTAAACAACAGTCGACAGTATGGGTCTTTCAAGATGACCCAAACCCAACAAAAATTGTTCGTGCATGAAGCACTTCGAAGCAAATGGTCTCCTGTTTATTGCATGAAAACCGGACACCACCATAGAATTATTCTGAATGGTATACAACCATTTGTTTGCCGCAACTGTTCGATTAGTTGAGAAAATCAAATCGAAGAGCTAAAATTATTCTGCGTCACGTAAAGCAAGCTCACACACATCAGCGCATACGTTGTAGTAATTGAACACCCAAAACATGAATTAATGGGCCATCCCCCTTACAGTCCCGATTTGGCACCTAACGACTTCTTTTTGTTTACGCACATCAAGAAAAAACCGCGTGGCCAACGATTTTCGACGGCAGAAGAGGCAATTGAAACCTTCCAAAACCATGTTTGGGAGGTTTCTCATTCGGAGTGGCAAAAGTGTTTCGAAATTTGGTTTAAGCGCTTGCAAATGTGTATCGATCTTCATGGATAAGACTTATTTTTTGGCTAGGCGCAAAATTTAAAAAGCAACCTACGTACAATGACCTGGTTTGATGGTTTTCGTCATAAAGATTGTTCAAAAACACCAATGTCAATGTCAATTATTGATTAAATATTCTTTTAACAGGAGAAATACTGAGCATATTCTTCAATGTATCATAAAAAAAAACTTGTAACGAAACTTTAAGATGGCTTCAGTTCAACATCTTCCAGATTAAAAAAATCTTCAGAGATTTGTTTATAAATAAATCATCATAAAAAAGGGATATTGGCAAAATCAAAGGTTTGGGGCGAACATATTTTTTCTTTTCAAGAGAAAAACAAAATTGGTAAAATAAAAACATGTGTAAATGAAACAACATCGTTCCAAAAAAAAAAACGAGTTGACAAAAGTATTACAACAATATAAAAAATTATATTATCTTCAAAATATATAAACTTGGGACAACAGTTGTTTCAGTCCTTGAACAATCCAATAGAGGACGCTCGTAGCATCGCAAATGGTTGTTTTTAGTGAGAGCATTACACCTTACTAGATAGATAGTAGATTTCAAATACATTCATCTTGTAGTTTTGTTTTTGTTTTCGGTTGAAGTGAACTGTTTTTGTTCATTCCGAAAAATGGAACGAAGTGGGTTTGGAGTAATGATTAAACACTTCATACAAAAGGCCTGTTCTTAGCAGGCAGGATTAGTCCAACTCCAGAACCGTCTAATTTTGAGGGTCCCAGTTGGCTCACAGATGGCCCCAAAACTGCCTAAGGTGTTGGAGTTGATGGATGTGGTCAAGGTGTTGCCAAGGAACAGTCTATCTGTTTTGACAGGTTTGCGATTGTTTTTCAAGCAGAAATATTCATATTGACCACTCTGCTGAGCTTCTGCTTCACGGAAGGCATTGGTATTGGAAATCTAACCTGGACATCGCTTATAGTGCATGGAAGTCGTTCAACCCTTAAGTGAGAAAGTCTTTGCCTGATGTGGCTTCCGGACCATTGGGGCATTTAGGAAAAGGGAAGGGCGGATTCACTGGCTGCTCCAAAGGCAGTTTTGGGATTCACTGGGACCAGAGTCTAGAATTTTAACTACATTATTAACAGGGAATTGTCGCTCCAGAAGTCACCTAAATAAGTTACGATTGATAGAGAACCCTTCATGTAAACTATGCGAGGAAGAGGTAGATTTAATAGAACACCTCATGTGCGAATGCACAGCTGGGGCAGAATCAGGTTTGAAGAACTCACATCTCACAAACTTGAGCTAACTGAGCTTATTAAATTTTCATCCGCAAAGCTTCTTTTTATTTATTTATTGATCATGCAAAAAAAATAGTATGGACAGACGGGAAACCCCCTTTAATACAAAAAACCAGGAACAGAGAAACAGAAAATGCCATGGAACTTTGTTCGCCAAGGTAAGAGTACGGTAGATAAAGAAGTTGCAAATATAATTAAATCTATGCATTTTGATACTAAATCGTCGAGTGTCGAGTTCGCTTAAGTGGCAAGTTAATATCAATTATAGCTAACAAATGAATACAATCATCAACAGAACCATTCAATATACCATGCAAAAAACATAAATCAGATACCTTCCGCCGGTTCTCCAGTGAATAAAACCCGAAAGTGTTCATCACAGTTTGCAAGTCAATTTTATTTGGTAAATGCGACCGGAACGCCAGATGACGTATGAACCTCCTTTGTACATTATCAAAAAAATCGATATCACCAATAAAGAATGGGAACCAAATAATAGAACCGTATCCCAGATTGGATCTAACGAGAGAACAATACAATAACCTTATAGGGTGCGGAGAGAATTTTTTCGAATTTCTCAACACAAAACCGAGCATCTTGCATGATTTTGAACAAACAGCTAATATATGTTCCTTAAAATTCAAATGAGTATCTAGTATTACTCCAAGTCGCGAATACTCTTCACATTTCAACCCAGTGGAAAAAAGCATCAATCTGAGATTGCAGAAACATTGAGTCCTGCGAGTTCTTTACAACTGAATACATTTTCAAATCATCTGCAAACATAAGAAACCTAATTGAAATAAAATTCATCATCAACGAAAATGTTAAATAACAGTGGACCCAGATGAGAACCCTGGGGCACGCCAGAAGTTACAAAAATCTCTCTAGAGTGAATGTTTCTATATTTAACAATCTGTGTTTTACCACATAAAAAATCTGCCAGCCACAAGAGCAGGGAACCTCTTATGCCAAGAGCTTACAAGTTTACTTAACAAAATATTATGATTAACCATATCAAAAGCCTTAGAAAAATCAGTGTACACAGAGTCTCACTGGAAACCCGCCTCAAAGCAGTCAATTATATCTTGCAGGTAGACTGCAAGATCAGTTATAGTAGAACGAACTTTACGAAAACCGTGTTACTCATTTATGATAACAGAGCAGCACTTCCAAGATAGGTAATTACAGACCATGCAATCAAGTAATTTAGGTAAGGCAGATTGTAAACATATACCTCTGTAATTTGTTATTAGCGATCTTGAACCGTTTTTAAACAAGGGAATAATGAGACTCTGTTTCAATAGTGCGGGAAATTTGCCACAACCCAAAGAAATATTAAACAAATTACTAATTGGAGTTGCCGAAACAAAGGCACAATTCTATAGAACTATGGATGGTATTCCATCGCAGCCAATAGAAAGCCCTGGTTTAAATTTTTTACAACCTCAAGAACCTCTGTAGGAGAGAATTGGCAGCTTTCAATGTTTAAAGAGCTTTCCATATTCAATTTTTTTTGGAACATCTTCGCTGTATTCTTCCGAAAAAAAAATTAGCAAACAGATCAACTATAATTCGACCATCCTCACTAGTGACACCATCATATTCCATGCAGTTGGGAAGTTCTGATGTTTTCTTTTTAGAATTGATAAATCTCCAGAAGGCTTGGGGGTTAGAATGAATCGAGTTCTCAATATTGTAGAGATGGTCAAAGAGACAGACAAACTAATGAAAGTGGACACTGGTGTTTGTCAAACGAGGAGATCATTGCCCAAACAGACTTCTGTTTTTGTATTTTGTAGAAGGCTTGAAAAAGTAGGAGAAACGCTTATAAAAATTTATACAACTCAAAGGAGATAATGTTGAAGAAAAAAGTACTCAAAATAATTGTTTCTCTCTTGAAACATTGTGAAATGTTTGTCTAATAGACCCAACAGTTTTATGAAAAAAAGTGTCCTTCATACATATAAACTTAGATGTTTTAAAACAAGTTTTTAGAGTTCTGTGCCTCAAAAGGAAACTAGGAAGCGTTGTTCTCAAGCATGGAGGAATCACTTTTGTTGTCCATCAAGATCGTTGTTCTCAAGAATGCGTTCAATCCCAGAGGAATCAAGTTGAAGTGGATATTTTGGCATTTATAGGAAATCAAAACTTACATGTTACTTCCCGCTGATTAAAATCATGAAATTTGGCAACAAGGAAGTGTTTGAAAAGAACCAGACACGTTTCTTGCGCATCTCCCAAGAAAGAAGTAATATTAAAGGTTCCTATTTAGTATCCTCTCTTAATAATTAAACTAACATATTTATCGAAACGCCTGCAGAGTTTTGATGATCTGTCTGATGACATTTTTGTTTATATTTATTTAATAATTTATTTATATAATGAAACAATTTCAGTAGAGGCATTAAATAAATCAGTTTAACAGTTGCTAGAAGGGTGTTTGGCAATCATGTTAAAACTAGAAGCATATAACATGGAAGAACAGAAAATTTAACATTACAAACTTTTGAACATGGCCATAATGAAGCTTCTGAACATAACAAATTTTCTTCAAAATAACAGAAAAGATATTGAATGCTTTTGGAATCATACAGCTTGAGACAATTTTTATTTCTTTCGGATGTTATTACTTACTTTCTCTGGTATGGAAACGATATACTCACCTTCGTAACTTTTGAAGCTCTCAAAAAGATCAATCAAGGCTTTAGTGGTCAACTGTTCGTGATACTTGGTCGCAATCTGAACGCAAATCTGCAAGTTCTGTCTGATATTAGCGGTCAACATTGCTTTTAAACATTCCAAGCTGTCTTCTACACTCAGAGTGCCGAAGAAACCAACCAACCAATCAACTGGCAACATTTGCGTGTGTACTACTGCCCTCTTTATGTCGTAGAGATCAGTGTAGTGTTCTAAAGCTCTCTGAAGAAGGCCTGCCTTCTCGCAGAGCTGGGCGATGTGAGCGCGATCATAATGGGTGAACATGTTGCTAGCTAAAATGAAACAAATTAATAATAAAGGCACAAAACTACTAAAGATTCTAAAATATCATGAATCACGTTTACAAAAAGAATAAATCTGCCTAGATATATTTTATCCTTTCAGGCATTTTCATGAAAATGCAGCTGTTTAGAGAAATTAAGTTTTTATCACAATAATTTACAGAGATGGAGTGTTGTTTACGAAGCATGACAAATTTTAGATCTGTACTGTATTGGGTGTTCCATTTTCGTATATTTTGAACAATACAAAAGACAATCGGTTAAACAGATAAAAGAACCCAAATATTGTTCAAATTGATCACTACTCTGTATCCTAAATGTGGTAAAGTTTATGTATTCTTTAAACTCGCAAACAGTCGCACATACACACCTCAAAAAAGTCTAGGGACACTTCTGAATATCGATATATCGTATCCAGAACGATCAATATGGATGATTTTTTTCAAGAAATGAACACCTGCATCAATTTCTCACCAAATTATGTAGAGTGCCGCAACAGATTTCAGTTTTTTTTATAAAAAACTAAAAATGCAGCAGATGCGACGCTGCTTTATAATCATTTCATGTATTCAGTGTTTGAAATCAGTTAGTTGGCACTTTGTTTCTGTTGTAAGTACAAATAAAAGATTCAAGTTTTGTGATTCGACCATGGAAAGACGACATTTGACTAGAGAAGAGATGTTACGAGTCGTTGGCATGCTCCAAGCTGGGAGCTCACAACAGGAGGTATCCAGGGTTCTGGGAAGTAGCCCAAGTGTCATAAACCGTTTATGGTCGCGTTTCAATGAAACAGGTAGCGTAGAAGACGCCATACAGGTCGTTTCAGGATTACTACAGTCGCCCAAGACCGATTTTTGGTTTTACAGGCCAGAAGAGATCGTACTACCACAGCATCTCAATTAGCTCAAGAGCTATCACGAGTTCATAATGTACAAATTTCCGACCAAACTGTGAGAAATCGACTGCACGAAGGTCAACTCCACTCCAGACGTCCTTTAAGAGTTCCACAACTGACCCATGAAAATCGAGCTGCTCGTTTAGCTTGGTGCCAAGAACACGTAAACTGGGATCATGAGAGGTGGGCCACAGTTCTCTTCAGTGATGAATCTAGATTTAGTTATTATCCCGATTCGGGAAGAATTCGAATATGGAGGGAACCTGGAAAGCAAAACCGTCTCCAGCATGCTCGAGAAGTTGTTAGACAGGGAGGCGGATCAGTGATGTTTTGGGGAGGTATACGCCTTGGTGGAAGAACTGACCTCGTTTTCATACAGAACAACCTTACGGGAAATTCTTACGCAAATGAGATAGTTTTACCTGTAGTGGTACCGTATCTCCAAACAATTGGTCAAAATCCACTCTTTCAACAAGATAATGCCCCTCCTCATCGTGCAAGAGTTGTCTTGAACGTTTTTGAAGAGAATGATATCGATCTTCTACCGTGGCCATCCTGCTCCCCAGATCTGAATCCCATCGAGCATGTGTGGGACACCCTAAAAAGAAATCTCCTGCGTCAAAACGTCTTCCATCATGAACAGGAGCTTCGATTAGCAGTTCAGGGGGCTTGGAATGACTTAGGCCAAAATGTAATAGACAATTTAATATTGAGCATGCCGCGACGATGCCAAAGTGTCATTTATAACAGAGGTGGACCTTCTGGGTACTGAAAAATATAAGTGCTTCCATATCGTTTCGAAAATATTAGTTCAGGATTTTTTGTGTTTTACCAAATTTCGTCATTTTCAAATTTCAAATTTTTTTTATAATAGGTGCTTTGGAGGAGTCAAATATTATTTTGTTTTCTTGAAAATACATTATACACAATACATCCTAACAAAAACCGAAAGATTTCTATAAATTCGAATCATCAAATTCATATTTTAAAGATATTGGTAAGTGTTCCCTAGACTTTTTGAGGTGTTTAGATCTGAACGATACAGATGTATGTAATTTTTGTTATTAGTTTCGGAATGCCGTGTACCTTTAAATTATTTCATAGTGCATCCATACATTCCACTCGGCTATTCAGTCTGTGGCGTTTAAACACCACAACTGATGTGTCAAATGTCCGGATCTGATTATATAAAAAGTTATGTTACTCTAACTATTTATAAAATATTTTATTAAATAATATTGATGAGATTTTTATATAAAAAAATATTTAATCTTATGCATAAAAATATATCTTGCAAAGTTACCTTTCTCTAATTGCTGAAAATTATTTTAGCACTCAAATTTTTTAAGTTCAAAATAAGTTAGTTTTCTCAGTAAAATAAATAAACGTGTATAATAATAGTACCTGCTTTATTGTTAAATTTGCATTCATTTTAAAAGTATATTTTTAACATCTATATAATGTACGAGATCTTTCGACCTACATACAATTGTTGGTGACTAAAATGACCAATTTTGAATATTACCCTTTAGCTAAAAAATGATAGCAGCTATAGCAATTCTGTGGCATCTTTGATTTCATCAAAAGTAGAATGGTGTCAAGAAAACTGTATAACTTCATATTTACTTTTAATTGAGAGAATCGGGAAAATTTATGAAAACAAAAATTATTTAAAAAGAAGATGAAACACTTGTCTGATTTCCTCAATTTTTATTAGAGAGGGGCCAATGTAAGTTATACATGATCATTTATTTTCTGGCTTTTCTATAATGGAATATTGTGATTGAGAAATTTATTTTTGATCTTTGCGTTTATTAATACTGTTTATGTGGGAGACTGGAATATTATGATGATGCAATTTTCTTAATTATTTGAATTGAAGGATAGGGAATGGAAAAGACTCTATGAATAATTGAGCTAAGAGCGGCTAATTTATGTGTAATGTGGTCAAAAGAATGCATTGGGATTGTTGAGTCTATAAATTTTTCTTCTCTATATATGTTATAGAAGAGATTATTGTTGAGTTTAGTGATGGTTGTCTAGAAAATTAATTGAATTGTTGCTTTCAATTTTAGCATTAAACGTTATTTTATTATGCTTTATGCAAATGTAAAAACTGGTCTATCTATCTGTTTGAGTCTTGAAAGCCCACCAGAACATCATAAACGTATCTGTACAAAAAAAATGTTTTGGTGCTAACTTATTATTCATTATAGATTTTTCGAAATTGTTCATAAAATTATCTGCTAATAAGGGTCTGTGTGGCGAACCCATGGAGAGTTTTGATTGAAAAATTTTTATTCGAATTGGAAATAATATAATAAAATGAATATTTGGAAATCAGAGGAAAGTGTTTCATTTTATTTATATTGAAATGAATTTCCATAAAATAAATTCATCAACAATATCATTAACCATTTGTGGTTGCTGTGCCAATTTGGGAACACAATAATTGAGGGGAGAAGTGAAAACTGTTGACGCTAAACTTAAAAAGTTTGCAGTTTTAGGTAGTTAAAAATACCGTCAATGTATAAACGATACAAACATTGTGCTAAAATTAATGCTATATCATACTTTCTTGTTGAACTTCACTCTAGGACGCAAGTTGAGGTATGTACTATTTATTTCAATTATTTTATTGTATATATAATATACGTCACATTACTATTGATTATTTGTAGTTCAATGTATATTCAGTTATCCACAAAATTTTGTAGTGACGAATAATGATAGTGAATGCTTTTGTGCTATCATTCCAAAACATTACTTTGCCAATTCGGGTACAGCGGCCACCTGTGTACTAATTTTTTCTTGTTTTTTTACAGATTTCAAAAATAAGTCGTAGGCGAAGATTTAGTGCTAGTAACAACTACTTGGGCTTAGAAGAAGCCATGAATTCTATAGAAGAAGATAGTGATGATGGTTTTGAGTATGACTTGGCCATAATTCCCCCAGAACCCAGTGTTGTTACTGATGAAGAAGAGGGGTTTGATGATGAAAATCTACCTACTAACTTGCCCAATGATGTTCCGGGAAATATAGAGGTATTTATTCGCGACGAAGGTGCTCTTTCTAATAGCAGTGATGACGAACCATTAGCCTCCAAGAGAGCTCCAATCAGATCCTCTCTACCTCAAGCTGCAGGTGACCATTCGACAAACTCAACGGCGTCAATATCAACCAATCCTGTCTGGCGTAAGTGTAATCCAATTTACACCAAAACTTACATGGAATCTGATACCCGATTACTGAATGAAAGTTGCATGAAAAAGGCAGTGGAAGATCTTACACCTGCTCAAATATTTCAGAAGTTCTTTGATGATGAAGTATTTGAGATGATTGCTGGATTTAGCAACTTGTATGCTAGTCAAAACAATCGACACAATTTTTCTGTGACTACTGGAGAACTGAAGGTTTTCTTCGGCATACTTATACTATCCGGTTATCACAAACTTCCTAGACAACGCATGTATTGGTCGATAGATGAGGATATTGGAATAAATGTAGTGTTAAAACGCAATGAAAATAAAAAGGAATCAACATCTTGTCGACAATAACGACGCTCCAAACACTACCGATGAAATGTTCAAGGTGAGAAAACTTGCGGATATTCTTCTGCAAAAATTCAACCAGTGGAACGTTTTTCATGAAAATATTTCCATAGATGAATCAATGGTGAAGTATTACGGGCATCGTTCGGCAAAACAATTTATTAGAGGCAAACCTGTACGCTTCCGGTATAAAAATTGGGTTGCAGCAAGCTCCTCAGGATATTGTTACAGCTTCGATATTTACTGTGGTAAATCTACTGCTTTAGGTACAGAGCCTTTGGGAAACAGTTGCAAAAATGTTGCTGAATAAACTTACAATAGATCCCGCAAACCACAAAGTTTTTTTTGACAACTTTTTTATGAGTTGAGATCTCCTGAACGATTTACGTCGATTAGGCTATCGTGCTACAGGAACCATGCGAGAGAACCGCACTAAGAAATGCCCATTGACGAATGCTAACGATATGAAGAAAAAAGCAAGAGGTGAGTTCGATTACAGATTCGATAAACAAAATGAGGTGTTTCTAGTTCGCTGGAAAGACAACAGTATTTGCACAATGGCAACAAATTATTATTCTCATGAGCCGTTGGGAACTATGAAGAGATGATCTGCAGAAAAGAAGCAAAGAGCTGACTTGACGATCCCGCATTTATTCCAAAATTATAATAAAGGCATGGGAGGTGTAGACGAATTGGATCAGTCCATTGCACTGTACAGAATCGGCATTCATGGAAAAAAATTGTGGTGGGTATTGTACACCTACATGATTGACATGGCTATATCAAATGCTTGGCGTTTACATGTCCAGTCTACAGAAGAGCCCATTGATCAACTACTTTTCGACGAAGCATATCCAGATTCTATCTAAAACAATAGCCCAAAAGACAGTCTGCAGCTGCACGTTCTTCCACTTCTAACATAGAGGGACTACAACTTGATGGCGCCGATCACGTACCTGAAAAGCTTCCGAAGCAAGTACGCTGTGTTGTTTGTCATAACATAAGTCTATGGGGCTGCAAGAAATGCAAGAAAACTTTGTGCATTGAAAAATAGTGTTTTGAGAATTATCACTCCTAAATGGTCGCTGTGCCAATTTGGGCACACCCCTTGGAAAGTTTCAAAACATTATTTTTATTTCTTTTTCTCTCAGGTAAAAAACCTGCTAGTTCTATTTTGACCATTAATGGGTTAGTTTATGAAAATGAAACTTGTACATAGAAGCTACTTAAATGGAAACAGCCACTAATAACCGAGAAATACGTCTCCTGTATCAAAACAGATTCTTACATTACAATTGTTGAACCTGACGAAACTTTTTCGTTTTATACATAATACGAACTTTGTGTCCATATAACTGAAGGCATTAGAAACTGATCTGACAAGTCATTACTTATGTTAATGTAAAGATAAAACTTATAAGTTAATGAATAGACATCACAAATTTAAGTCCTAGGATATTTAAGGGAAAGTTTGAAATATTACACAGAGAACTCACCCAAAATAGCATCAGCGACCTGCGGCGCAGAAATGAGATTAATCTCAAGAAGCCTCGTCTGCAAATGCCCCTCCGTTGGCCTGTTGTTCTTGAGGGCTTCTAGAAGGAAAGCCGTACACTGCGGCACCATATTCTGTTCCATGAAGATGTCAACGATTTGGTTTATATCAGCTAGTGGTTCCTCGTCACCCACCAACATTCCAGCGAACTTGGCCCCTTGTTCTGGATTAGTTCTCATGACGAACCTCAATAAATAGATGTAATCGGGCGTATAGGACACTTTTTTGGCATAGATGACAATCTTCTGTAACTGTCCGGTCTCGGCGAAGCTCTGAATTACTTTCTCAGGAACGTTAGCCCGAAGATAAACAGACAGGGCTAAAGTGGGATCCACCTGTTTGACGAGATCGCCCAGTTCTTCGGAACATTCAAGTTTCTCCTCTTTCAGCCATTTTTCTAGGAGTTGCTTGCGATTTTGCAGCAGGACTGGTTTGCACAACTCCAACGATTCATACCTAGCAGAAAGGGTTAATTTTATAGCTTTGTCTCAATCTTAATAACAAGATAGATTAAGAAATGTATATATTAAATAGGAAACAAACTCAACTTACCTATTTAACTGCCCCTTATCTAAAAGAATACTGAAATACTGTAACAAGGGACTATTCTGTCCTGCTTGTGTAGGCACCTGCTGGAACATTTGGATTGTAGCTGGTGTTCTTAAAATACCTTTCGGTGCATTAGCAGCCACTTTGGCTGCTTCCGTATACTGTCCATTTTGGAATAACATTTGGAATTTGCTCACAAACAGTTCTTCCGCTCCTGCAAGATCGTTTCTCGTAGCCAAACGTAATGCCAAATCTGAGTTGTGAAGAACGGTGTTTACATAACGAATTATGTTGTCTTCGTCTACTGACACTGACAGTACCTGCCCTCTTCGGTTGACACCTGAAACAAAATTAAGAATAAACTTGTTTAAACCATATTTTGAATGAAATTAACTCATTTTGACTAAGAAAAAATATTTTTTTTCAATACATTCCTGTTGTTCTGGGAGACCGATACCAGGAACAATTATCGGAAATAGTGGGACCTTCAATTAAGACACCGAAAAACATCGAGGATCTGGAAACTGCCGTTGAGATACTGCAAACCAGTATCACCTTGGCGTACAGCAACAGTTGCCCTATACAATACAATAGAGGCAGGAAGAAAACCTTATGGTGGATAGCAGAACTCACTGCCCAAAGGATGAAAAACAGACGCCTCCTAAATAAAGCGATGCGCACTAGCACAAAAAGCGATTGGGATAACTACAAGGAAGCCCAAAGAGCATACAATGGATTGATGAAAAAATCCAAAAAAGAAGCATGGCATTCCTACTGCAAGGAAGTAGAGGGTGTATTGGAGGCAAACCATCTTCGTCGCATCCTCTCCGCAGCGGGACCGACAGACATTCAAAGCCTTGATACACCGGAAGGAGTAAAAATATAGACTAAGGATGAAACACTGAGGCACCTGGAGGAAGTCCACTTCCCGAGTTTCCTCATCGACAACACAGCAATCCAGAAATCCAGTGGACATGGTAACAAAGCGAACTGGAACACAGCCTCAATGGTATTTACAGTAGAAAAGGTTCGATGGGCAGTAACTACCTTTCAACCATATAAAGCACCAGGAGCAGATGGTATATACCCTGCACACTTAATAAAAGGTATGGACCAAATTGTTATGAATTTAATCCACATCCAGATCCTGCCTAGCTTTAGGATACATTCCGGACCCTTGGAAAAGTGTACGGATTGTCTTCATCCCCAAGCCAGGAATCGCCAAAGATTTTAGACCAATCAGCCTCACCTCATTCCTACTGAAGACTATGGAGAGACTGGTAGAAAGATTTCTCAGGGAGAACACCTTAGTGGAGCACCCCGTACATATCACTCAACATGCCTTCAAGCAAGGTAGATCAGTTGACTTAACACTAAACTCCGTATTAGGGTATATCGAGAAAGGACTGGAAAAAAGCAAGCGAAGTTACTCTAGGAATATTCCAAGATAAAGAGGGAGCTTTCGACAATACACTATACAAATCAATAGATAAAGCTATAGTAGATAGGAAAGTAAACAAAACCATAGCAAGGTGGATGGGACATCTGCTGTCGACCAGACACATCGAGGCTCAGCTTGGCGAGTCGACCGTCCGGGGGACCGCCAGCAGGGATGTCCACTCTTCTTTGGAACCTCGTGCTGGATGGGCTACTGGCGGCCCTTGCCGATGCTGGGCACTTTGCGGTGGGTTATGCCGACGACCTCGTCCTCCTTGTTCGTGGGGAAAACTTCAGGACTATATGTGAAGTTGCGCAGAACGCTCTGCGAATGACTGAACAATGGTGCAGAGAGAACGACTTGTCTGTAAATCCTAACAAAACAGACATGATTATATTCACTCGAAAAAGGAAACTACCGCCCTTCAAGCCACCCATTCTTTTCAACGAGGAACTAACACTAGTAAAACAAGTGAAATACCTAGGTGTGATGCTTGATGCCAAACTGAATTGGGACAATCACATCGAAAGACAGGCGCAAAGAGCCCAAAACACACTCTGGGCGTGCTGGAGACTATTCGGCCCCAGATGGGGACTTAAACTAAAGATAATATACTGGCTATACACAACAGTGATAAGATCGCTCCTAACCTATGCCGCCATCGTATGGTGGCCTGCACTGGAAAAAGGAATAAAGCAGAACAAAATCAACAAGATCCAAAGGCAAGCATGCCTGGCAGTCACAGGAGCTTTGAGATCCACACCCACGTCCTCCATGGAGTGTCTTCTGGGCATCCCTATACTACACATAGTGGTGGAGGAGGTGGCCACGAGGGCCTCTTTGAGACTGTGGGAGGGAGGTATGTGGAGGGACAGAAATCCAATCTCTGGGCACTCCACATCCCTGAACAAAATCAGAGAACTCCGACCTGACCTTCTCACAAGAGGAGATCAAACAAGAGACACCTACTACTTTGGCGAACCCTACAAAGTAGTTATTCCACCAAAAGAAATTTGCAGCACACCCCACAGGCCCCCACCTGGTTTACGTATGGGTCCAAAACCAAGACGGGTACAGGCATCGGCGTTCACGGCCCTAGGGCAAACATTATGATTGCACTGGGAGACAACGTCACCTTAACACACGCAGAAATACTTGCTATTCTCCTGGCGTACAGGAAAACCTACATGGAACTGTAGAGACACATCTACATATGCTCTGATAGCCAAAAAGCCCTTAGATATCTTAAAGATACGAAGGTTACATCCAAACTGGTTGACGAATGCAGAACAGCACTTCGACAACTCAGTGCTACAAACAGAGTCACTCAGATTTGGTGCCCAGCCCATCAGGGCATCGAAGGAAACGAGATAGCAGACAGCCTCGCTAAAAAAGCAACAGCTGTCAGGCCGATGGGACCAGAACCAATTCTGACCATCCCATGGACCCATGTGCTCTCTTTCAAAACTGAACCACCACCGATGCCCAAAACTACAGAGCAGGCATCTCGGGACTGAGACAGCTAAAAAGGCTCATAAAAGGGCCGCAATCAAAGAAGAGGGTACATGAACTACTGTCCCTCGAAAAAAAGTCTGTTGGGATGGTAGTGTGCCTAATGACGGGACACCAACTCAACAAACATCTACACGAAACTATCGAAAACCGCACAATGTCGTGGTTGCCTAGAAAATGACGAAACAACAGAACACTTTCCTTCGTATGTCCCACTCATAAGGAAACCAGACTGAACACCTTAGGCGCTGAAAGGCTCAGCGCCCGGATGATCCAGGAGGCTCCCTACATCAGTCTTGCAAGCTTCATCAGGAAGTTTTTGCAAGACAAATAACAACTCAACAGAACACGGCAAGCACAATGGCCCAAACGGCCTGAGTGCTGCCCATATGGGGGTCGTGCAGGAAGAAGAACTTGTTCTGGGAGATGGTGTAATATGTGAAAATACACTCACCGATAATTCCTCCAGTTGCCTCGTGGGGAGCTGTCACGAAAATGGTCTCGCTAGATATTCTATTCATGTAGATGCAGGTACCACTTTCTATATCGTACATATGCGCGTAACCGTACTTGGTGATGAGGTAGATAACGTCGTACTTCGAAGATACCTGCATAGCGACTGGGAAATCACTCTGGGCTTCTGGAGGAAAGAAGACGTCTACTGTTTTCTTAGGAAAGGCTTGGTTGCTAGGATGACATTGGCCGACCTGGAAGAGAAAAAAGTTATATCTAAAGACCGGATTATATGCAAAGTGCATATTTTATGAATTTTTCAATAATTCCTTGTAAAAGTCTGATCATTAGCATATCCTGCATATTATTATTTTGGTCACACTTAGAGATTGACAGTGGGTTTTCCTACTAGGTCTGGAGTTATTACCAGGTATAGAACAAGAACAGTTCCCCATTGTATCTAGTGTCAACCTAGACAAGCATAATGTCACTTCTAGGAGGAAAAGTAATGTAATTAAGGAATTTGATGTTTATTAATTCTTAATTTTATCACTATCTTTACAGCTCTGTTACCATTCTTACCTTGTTTATAATAACTAGTTTTTAAATTCCGGGTGAGTGAGCGAGCCTACCTGACGTCAAAGACAACTCTATTATTATTTACGGGGAGTATTCAGGTCACTTTACATATCTCCGAATTTCCCAATACAGTAAAAGTAATAAAAACATTCCAATAATCTCCCAATATAAAACTTTTTTCATAGAACCTTGAGTTTCCAGTTCATATCAACAAATCTGATGAGTATTTCTCTGCAACTTGTATACAAGTTTAGTATGTTGTGGATTGAATCTTTTTAATTTTGCCACACAATCAGGATTGCATGCTGGAACGTAGCCTCTTGGAATAACAAAGATCAAAAAATCATTATTGTAATGAACCAACATAAGATAGACCTGTGCGCGATATCGGAGACTAAAAAGGGGGACCAAGTAACAAGTCGATATAAGAACTATATACAGATATTCAGCGGCAAAAAGAAAGAAGAACGCGCGTCTGGAGTGAGAATACTGATCCATGAGAAGTTCGAACAGGATATAGACGATATACAATATACCAATGACAGTATCCTCAGAGTTGAATTCAAGTTGAAAAATACCTCCTTGCATGTAATATCTGTTTGAGCACCAGATATAAGCAAGCCTAGAGAAGAATCGGCGAATTTCTACGAAGCGTTACATAACACCTATGATGAAATACCCACATCCGACAAAGTCATAATAATGGTAGACTTAAATGCAAGAATTAGAGATCAAGTTATAAATGGAATAAAACAACGTTTTAAAGAAGGAGTGACCAATGAAAATGGGGATTTACTAACGGAATTCTGCGCCTTCAACGAACTACGGATTAACAAGACGTTCTACGATCACAAGGAACAACATTAGTTTACTTGGTCTAATATCCAAGGACATCGATAGGCCATAGATTACATACTGACAAATAAGGAATTCCATCCAAGTCAGATAATGGATGTACGTGCTCTGACATCTCCCAACATCGGTTCAGACCATATGGTTCTGGAAAAATTGCGGAATATCATAACCCACAGGAAACAGGCACCAACGACAACAAAAACAGAAAAAGTCAATACAGAAGCACTCCAGGATACAACGACTCGATGGCTGTTCAACGAACGACTCAAGACCAAAATTACAGACAATCCAATAAAGCAAGAACAAAATCTTGATGTGAGCTGGAACACGATAAAAACAAACATTCTGGAGGTTGCAAAGGAAGCGCTTGGGACGAGAATAGTTGGAAACGCCACAAAGCACAAATCGACACCATGGTTTACAAAGGCGGTAAAAGCTTTAGCAAAGGAAAAAAGAGAAGCATATTTGAGATACAGAAGTACGAAGACTCAGACAGAACACAGAAAATACGTGGAGGCACGGAACAGAGTGAACAGGCAAATCAGGAGATAAAGAGAGAACATTGGAGAAAATTTAGCAAGGATATGGAGAACGATATGTACGGAACTCAGAGGAGAATATGGAGCATGCTTCGAGCAAGGAAAAAACCAGTAAATGAATATGTCCAACTGAATCAAGTAAGCGCGAAACAATGGGAACAATACCTCACAGAACTCTATAATAACAATGAGAGCGAAAACGATAGTGAGAGACAAGCAGATCAGCTTGAGGAGGAAGAAATTGTCGTTGTTGTGATCTCCAACGAGTCGATAACTAAGGCCATTCAAAAACTCATAAATCGAAAAGCACCACAACATCACTAACGAAATGAAATATGGAAAAAACACTCTAATAAGCGAAATCAAGGCTTTATTTGGAAAAATCCTAGACAATATCAGTGTGCCTACAGAGTGGAAAAAGAGCCTTTCTGTACCTATTGTTACCGTTTCCACTACGGTATCTCACCATAGATCGCTCTAGGCCCCTCCTAATAAGCGTGTTACCGTGTTAACCACGCTTCCTTAATCACAGATCGCCTAGTTGGCCCTTTGACCAGGCTAGGCACAGAACGTACTCTGGGCCTACGTGGACCGAGGGTTTAAATATCCGTGCATTTCGGAGACTCACGCACTTTCTCTTCAACGACCTCTTCGAATACACACTGTCTCAGAAAACCGGCTGCACACGCGTTGCCACGAGCCGGCTTTCCGTACCCACGCCATATTGCCAAACCGCCGTTGTTTACCAACGAACCACGTGTTTTTATTTCATTTTAAATCTACTTTTACAAAGAGTTTTGTGTTAACTTTCAGTGTTTCCATCGTGTGTGTGACCCCATCCTGGTAGCAAGTGGCGCCCAACGTGGGGCGCCACGGTCCACGTAGGCCCAGAGTACGTTCTGTGCCTAGCCTGGTCAAAGGGCCAACTAGGCGATCTGTGATTAAGGAAGCGTGGTTAACACGGTAACACGCTTATTCGGAGGGGCCTAGAGCGATCTATGGTGAGATACCGTAGTGGAAACGGTAACACTATATACAAGAAGGGCGACAAAAAGACCCCCTCAAATTACAGAACACTAACCAAGCTCTTTACCGGAATTCTACGAAACAAAATAACAGAAGTGATAGACATCTACGAAGAACAACAAGCATTCAGGAGGAACAGAACAACAGATGCAATTTTCATAGTATGACAAGTAGTAGAAAAATCTCTGCAATACAACAAACCCTTATGCATCTGCTTCATTGACCTCACAAAAGCCTTCGATCGTGTAAGAGTGAAAGATGTGCTGCAGATACTGAGGAACAGATCCCAGAATCAATCATTACAATTATCGAAGACCTGAACACCAACGACACCGCGAAAATAAAATCTCAAGGTAGCATTACATCAGAAATACCTGCCACTGCGGGCATAAGACAAGGAGATAGTCTCAGCCCTCTTCTGTTCAATTTAATAATGGACAGAATCATCAACAAAGTTGAATCAGTAGGAAACGGATACAGGACGAGTACGGGGGAGAAATAAAAATAGTATGCTACGAGGACGATGCGGCAATAATGGCGGATAATGAAGATGATCTTCAAAGATTCCTGATTGCTTTCAAATCCTAAGCTGAAAATTACAACATGAAGAAAGCTACCGAAAAAACAAAGCATGGTGATATCGAAGGAGCCACGAAGATGTAAGCTAGCAATTGATGATAAAACTGTAGAGCAGGTAATGTCCTGCCACTACCTTGGAGTACAAATAACTAGTAACGGGGATTTAGCGAGAGAGGTCCGAGAGCAGGTAAATAAAGCAGCAGCGATTTCCGGATGCCGTATGGAAGAACGAGCATATGAGCATCGAGTGTAAAACGAAGATTAACAAAGCGTGTATACGACCTATCGCCACCTATGCAATAGAAACTATGGCCGATACCTTCAAAACCAAAAAAATTCTAAGAACGTCAGAAATGAAGACGCTAAGGGGAAATTGCTCTGAGATAGGATTAGGAACGAGGTTATACGAGAAACATGTAACACTGAATATATTGTACGATAGGCAAGAAAACGCAGACGAGGATGGAATGAATATGTAGACAGGATGGAAGAACACATACTAGCACGTATTGTACGAGACGGAAAACCAATAGCAGCACGTCGGCCACCGGGAAGGCTTCCCAAATGCTGGAAAGATAGTTGGCAGTCCATCTCACAAGAACAATAGTAGAGGGATTTCCTGAAAAAAAAGACCTCATGCTCTCAATTAAGAAAAAAAGAAGATTATGCCTCGAAAGTGACGTGTACTGCTGCTAGAAGCCTTTCCTGAATCAACCTGTATCCACACCCTCCATTCTAAAAGTAACTGAACTGTTTCGGAAAAACAGTACTACTAGTGCCATTTGTTGAAATATTGTACCCGTCGATAACTTGGTACTTCATTGGCAGCATTTTATGACATTTGTATGTAAAGAACATGAGTTATTGCGTAATGTTTGTTAGTACGTTTAGTACATCGAAAGGAACGGAGTTTCAATCAAAGAGCTGCCATTAAATTTTGTATTAAACTTGGTAAATCTTTTACCGAAACGCATCAAATGCTACAAACTGCTTTGCAATGATTGTTTATCTCGTATGCAAGTGTACGAGTGTTTCACGCGATTCGAATCCGGTAGAAAGACCCTGAATGATGACGAAAGATCAGGCCGACGAGAAAAATTCAATCGGATAGAGCACGGCAGACTTCATTAAAAATGCTCGAAACGACTCAATATGAGCCCGAAACAAAGCGTTAAAGTACTTAATGAAGAGCATTGGATGAAGGAGACCCAAAAACAGTGGCGAAGGCATAAGTGAAGGTTTTGCAGATTTGTTTTTACGATTGTAATGGAATTATCCACAAAGAATTTGTTCCACGTGGCTAGACAGCCACAGGACACTTTTATTTGGGCGTCATGAAGCGATTTCTGACAATAAACCGTCGTATTCGGCCAGAATATCGAGAAAACGGCAGTTGGACTCTTTTAAATGATAATGCTGCATCACATCGTTCAAGAGTTGTAACTGAACTTCTTATCGAAATTCAGATTATCGCTTCGTGCGACTGTCTGTTCCCTAAGCGTCACGATTCGATTGAGGCCAATGAAGTGTGGTGACCGACGAGCTAAAAACCATTCCGAAAAGGAGATAGAGAAGTCGTTTGACAGATGGCACGTTCAAATTTGTGTATGAATAAAGAAGGCGAATACATTGATTAATAAAAACTTCAAAACTGGTTGTTTTTATTTTCAAAAAGGTCGGTTAATTCTGGAATTATCGAATGTAGAATTACGTTTCGACAACGAAGCAATATTTTGCACTGCATGCTGCAAAATTATAAGTATTTCTTAATTATTTTTCGATATATTTCAGAACCGATTCCAAGAAAAATAGGTTGTCATCCATTTTGGATTTTTTTCATTTCAAACTTTCTTTTCGTGATTTCAAATTATTCATTCTAATGCTCAACAATTCAAATATGGAAACATATTACAAATCATTCGATAATATTCTACTTCTACTTGCAGATCTCGTACACAAGAAAATTCCTAGTTAATCAACACGTTAGGACGGCCCTGTATGTCAGCAAAATGAAGCGAATAGAGGTTGGAAACATAAGGTAGACCCTTGTAGATTCTAGTTAAAATTTAGGACGTGTAATGATGGAGGCTGTAGAAAATAGCTTGCGTTCCAAATTTGGGCTGAATATCTCAAACACTGAAGTTTTGAAGAAATTTTTTTCCCTAAAATTTCAACATGTTGTAGCTCCATAACGAAGCTTTTGCGGACCTATGTTCATATGAACTTTTTTTCATAAAATTGCATGTAGATTTACCCTTTCAATTTGTGGCATAGTCTTATGTCCTGTATATGCGCATATTTTCAAATTTTTTACTTTATATAATTCGATTTCTGGTTATATCTTAATATCAACTTTTTTGTTTTTCCTTTAACGTGTATGTGTATTTCTACCTTTTCGGCTAATTACACGCCGGGGAATTTTATCTCTTCACTAACCCGGGAATTTTGCCGAATCCCTCTCGTGTCGAGGGAAGAGATCTTTAATGTCCAACACATCTGTTATACAGGACCGACAGCTTTACATCTCCTACGAAAGATGGACACTCAAGCGATTCCCAGAATCCGAAAAATCGCACCGACTTTGTGGGGATTGAACCCAGGCAACTCTGCGCAGGAGACGAGCATCATATCCCCTACGCCACCGAGCCGGCTAATATCAACTTTAATTTTAATGGATTTACGTATTTCATACATTTGTTTTTCCTTACTCAGAAAACACAATTTTTACCCCAAATTTCTTATAATTGATACTCACCTCGATAATGTGAAGCTTTCCACCTTGTGGAGTTCTAACGGCGAAACAGAATAATGTCGAAGGCTCGGGATTTCCCTCCATTTTGAACGTTGCAAAGGAGGCTGCATGGCCCTCTATAGGCTGGGAACATTTTCTTTCTACAGAATATAATTGCATCGCCCCTACTACCCTAGATTGTTGGGCTGTTATTCCCACAAGTAGAAGCCAATTCTGTTTTGGGTCTGTACGGTAGTTTATTATTTGGCAACCATTCAACAGGGAATGACTGGAAAAAAAACATAAAAAGAATGAAGACTATTAAAGTTATGTGTCACAAATTATCTATCTGTATCTCGAAATTGCCTCAACTATTAGGTGAGGCAACTAAGTTATCACTGTTTGTCAATAGATGGCTCCAGCAGTAAGTGCTGGTCGATTTTTACATATCAAGAACGTCTTGAAGCTTCGACTTATGGTAAACAAACCACTGTGACACATTAGTGATTTTGATTTTGCGTCATATACTTTTAGTTGTGAGAAAATGTCTGATTTTGTGCCAAATAATCGTCATTTGCGGGAAACGTTGATTTTCTCCTTTCATTCGAAGAAAATGGCGGCTGAAGCTCATAGAGAGCTCCAAAAAGTTTACGGAGATGCTGCTCTAAGTGAAACAACGTGCCCGAATTGGTTCCGTCGCTTCCAAAACGGTGATTTCGATGTGGACGACCGTCCCCGTGAAGGAAGACCAAAAATCTTCGAAGACGCTGAATTGGTGGCATTGCTCGATGAGGATCCGTGCCAAACGCAAGAAGAGTTTGCTTCAGCCTTAGGAGTTACCCGCCAGGCCATTTCCAAGCGATTGCATGCGTTGGAAATGATTCAAAAGCAAGGAACTTGGGTTCCTTATGATTTGAAGCCAAGAGATGTTGAGCGTCGTTTTTTCGCTTGTGAACAACTGCTCCAGCGGCAACAAAGAATGGTTTTCTTCATTGCATCGTAACGGGTGATGAAAAATGGATTCATTACAGCAATCCAAAGAAAAAAATCTTGGAGTCTGCCCGGTCATGCTTCTACGTCATCGCCTAGGCCGAATATTCACGCTGCGAGAGTTATGCTGTGTATTTGGTGGGACCAAGTCGGTGTTATTTATTATGAGCTGTTGAAACCGAACGAAACCATCATATCACAATGCGAGCAGAGACACGAAAAAGTAATTTTACAGCATGACAACGCTCGGCCTCACTTTGCCAGACCCGTTAAAACCTACTTGGAAATGCTCAAATGGGAAGTCATACCCCACCCGCCATATTCCCGCAGATATTGCACCATCCGATTATTACTTGTTCCGTTCGATGCCACATGGTCTGGCTGATCAGCAGTTCCGCTCATATGAAGAGCTCGAAAAATGGCTTGATTCGTGGATATCCTCAAAAGACGAACACTCGTACCGTCACGGTATTCAAGCTCTGCCAGAAAGATGGGAAAAAGTTGTAGCTAGCGATGGGCAATATTTTCAATGATTCATTTGTAATCATTTTTCACAACAAAATTGTATTTTCATAAAAAAACGAGAACTTTGTTGCGGACCTAATACTTTATAAAAATATTTGATAATTCATTATCCTCGCCTGTAATTACTATCTCAATGATTATTACTATATCAATATCATTGAATTGGCCAAGAATATTCTGGTACCTTCAGGTGAATCATAAGTGAAAGATCAAGTATAATATTAACTTACCGCTCGAACATTTTGACTGGCGTCGAATCTCCTTCCATGGACCAATGGTAGACGGATGTTTCTGTTACTAACGCCAAAGTGTTTAGGGAGATCCATTTCCAGAAAATAACGTCATCATTCATTGTGTGCGCCTTCATTTTTGATTTCATTTCAATGTTGAAAATCTGTAGGGTTTTTTGGGCCTCTACTCCTGCTTTACCTGATCGAAGAAAGAAATACAGAATTTCAGGTGAATGTTAAACAGGGATGAGAGAAAGTGAGATATTACAATGAGAAATAATTATATTCTACTTCTGAATGACTATAGATGAGTTTTTCCTATTCTTTATATGCAGTTCCTGCAGGCTGCATAATCATTGTTTATGATACATTTGTTTCAAGGCGTGATACTGTGGTGTATGTTCCATATGATATGATTTCACACCTTTAGTTAATGTTATGAATATGCATTGAAGCTTTTAATTGGTTCTCACAGAGAAGTGAGACATGTATACGTTTAAAATTTGATTGGTTCCTGCATATAAAGTAATTTTTATATATAAGCCTAGGATGAATTAATATAAATTATAGTAGTAATGATTGATGATATAGCTATTCAATAATGTAATGGCCAGTTCACATCATTCTACAATTGAAATTAGGTAAACCAGCATTGGATGTTTTCAATACAGTGAATAATTCTGTCTTTTGCTTGTACACACAACCAAATTTATATGGAATCACTCGGTATTTCACATTATTGATTGTTTTTAACCATGGATCTTTGACTAATTGTGAATAATAAAGTTTTTGTTGTACAAAAACTGGATAGTATGATGAGAAATGTTGAATTATCACCACATGTTCGGGATATTGTACTCAGTCGTCACTGAGATTTGAAACTGAATTTCAAAATTTAAAAAAAGCTATAATCATAATTGAAAATGCCTTAGGTTGGATTGTCTGATGTACAGAGGGGTTGAATAATTGCTTTTGTTGAAGAATGGGTGGCACAGAAGGATATAGCGGCCACAATGGGGGTATCAAAAACCTATGCCCGATACGTGGAGCTACAATATCTGCAAAATAGGCCTGAAAGAAGTCGTAGGAAGATCACTTCTAAAGAACAAGACCGCTTTTTGTGTTGAATTGCAAGAGACCCTAGTGCGTCGCACCCCATACTCCAAAGGCAATTTCTGGAAGCAACAGGCATCAGTGTATCAGTCGAAACAATACGCAAAAGACTTCGTTCAAGAGGTTTATACAGCAGAAGGCCATTAAGAGTTCCAGAGCTAACCAGACAACAAAAAATTAACCGACTTAATTGGTGCACCGAGTACCAAAATTAGAATATTGAGAATTGGCGAAATGTTCTTTCTTCGAGACCAGAATTGGTGTTCGATCAATGTCCGCCGGATTCGGGTTTTAAGAGGTCGTGGAAGACAAGCTAGACTCCGAGCAGCAAGACAAATTCCGAAATACCAAGTGGGTAGTGTGATGTTTTGGGGTGGCATTATGCTGGGGGGCAAAACAGATTTGATTTCGTTTCCTGCAAGTGTATCGGCTAGAAATGATGTGAACCTAGTGCTAGAAGCCATAGTGAGACTCTGGCGAGGTGCCAACGGTGAGAATTTCACTTTTATACAAGATAATGCTATTCCGCATACCAGCAACCTCGCGAGACGTTATCTTGAAACAGAGGGAATTGCTATTTTGGACTGGCCAGCTTGCTCTCCAGACCTAAATCCCATTGAACATTTATGGGATAATCTCGAAAGAAAAATTAGATCGCGCCAGAATAATCCAAGAACCCCACAACAGAGTGGCAGAATATCACCCCAGAGGAGGTCGAAAACCTAATCCAAAGCATGCCTAGACGGATTCAGGCATGCAAGAGGAGGCAATACAAGCTATTGAGGTCAAGAAAAAAACAACTACTCCGTGAGAAAACAATTTTCAATTTTTCTTTTCTTTTCTTATTTCTTTTTCAATTGAAATATCTCAAAAGGATCAATTCTAACAATCCTTCGAAATTTCCAAAATCCCTGAGATAATATTCAAAATATCGGGTGATTCCATATAAATTTGGTTGTGTTTATAGACAGTCTACTTTTTTATTCCAGTTAGTCGATTCCAGCGCCACTGAAATACTGAACAATGAAATTAACTGAAGAACGACCACTTTTTTCATCAAAACTCCTGCAGTTTTTTGAGATATTCAGCCCAAATTTGGAATGCAAGCTATTTTTACAGCCTCCTCATTACACGTCCTAAATTTTAACTAGAATCTACAAGGTGTTTTCTTTTCCGGAGCCATGTCTTCTTTCGCACTATCAAAATTTTCTGCAGTACGTCATCATCGAAACTTTTTGACACTTGTAATTTTTCGTATCTACCACCGTTCTCGAGCAAACACTTATTGAACAATTGTATGCATTCGCTGAATTGAAAGCAATCCTAATTAAAAAAATGACTAGTAGGCTTTGATTTTTTCATTTCTTCATTTATTTTCACAGTTGCTAAAGTTGAACCAGAGTCTGCTCGAATTGTTTATTAAATTAACGATTAGTCTTAAGACTTTAGAAGTTATTGCTGTAAGAAAAAATGGTTAATTTTACTAACGCCGAATTGGCTGATATCCATTACATGAAACACAACAGAAGCTAGGCGATTATATCAGGTGCGCTTTCCAAATGGATTAACACCAGACAGGTGAACATTTTCAAATATTCACAGAAGGTTGAGGAAACTGGTACTTTAAAAGGTGTAACTCAAACTATGAGAACTCCAGATATTGAGGAAGCAGTTTTGAATTGAATTGATTTGAATCCTCGTGTGAGTACAAGAAAAATTGGAAATCAGTTGAATATTTCACATGTTCTAGTTTGGAGGATTCTCCACGTCTTTTATTGTACCCGTTTCATATTCAACGCGTCCAAACTCTACTTCTTCGAGATTTTCCTTCAAGTCTGAATTTCTGCCGATGGTTCTCAGATAAAATTAGAGAAAATGCTCATTTCGATAGTGAAATAATGTTCACAGACGAAGCTAACTTTTTCACAATAAACATTATTGGGCTGAGGAAAACCCCATTTGATTGAAGAATCTCATCATCAACATACAATTCTCATTAAATGTCTGGGTCGGAATAATTGGAAATTATTTGATTGGGTCATTTCTTTGCCTGACAGACTAAACGGTCCTGCTATCAGCAATTTCTTGAGGAGGAGTTACCTTTATTGCTGGAGGATGTGCCACTTTTGGTGAGAAACATAATTTGGTTCATGCATGACGGGGCACCAGCACATTTTAGTGGAGAAGCTAGGGAATTCTTGAATAATACATTCAACAACCGATAGATAGGTCGGATTGGGCCAGAACCATGGCCTCCTAGGTACCCAGACTTAGACAGTTTAGACTTTTTCTTATGGGGATATCTCAAACTTTTAGTTTATACCACTCCAGTGAACACTGTAGTAGAATTGAGAAATCGAATAATAACCTCATGTGACACGATAAGAAATAGCCCAGGAATATTTCGAAGAGTGCTTGATAATATGCGAAGAAGGACAGAGGTCTGTATTCTTGCAGGTGGAGGACACTTCCAGCAATTTATTTAGTTTTTAATTGTTCTTTTTTTAGTTTGATATTGAATAAGTATAAGTTGAGTCTCAGAAGACAAGCAATCAATATAAAAGCAAATTTTGGGCATACCTATCGAGTATTTCTATTATTTTTTTTTATTTAGCGAATAACATACATTTCAAATTCAATAATTTTTCCCTCGAAAATGGTTGGAGATACGAAAAATTACAAGTGTCAAAAAAGTTTCTAAATTGAACAAAGATGACGAAAATTAATTGTACGCCCATCAGTGGCGTACCGCAAAAAAGTTTGAAAGGGCAAACAGAGATATGGCCTCGGAAAAGAAAACAACCTGTGAATTTCACTTAAAATCTAGGACGTGTAATGATGGAGGCTGTATAAAATAGCTTGCATTCCAAATTTGAAAAAACAATTTTTCCGGAAATTTCAACACCCTGCAGCTTCGTAACGAAGCTTTTGCGGACCTATGTTTAAAAACTTTTTTCTTAAAATTGCACGTAGATTTACCCTCTCAAGTTGTGACATACTATTATGTAACACCCTGTATATCATTCAAAAGATTACATGAGTTGTATACAATTTTGTCATTAGAATCAAACATTAGTCAAAACTGAATAAATACGCAACCGATTAAAGAAACAGTTTTATTATACATGCTCAATAATTATGATGATCTTATATCCATGACGTAGTCATGGTATTTTTAAAAGGCAAATAAAGCGAAAGCGTTAGAAAGTGTATTCCTTGTTTGCTTTGTTGACTAAATTACAAATCCTGTCATGCTCACTGATTAAGATAATTAAAACAGAAGATATTCAGCAGTGAAACAAATGACCAGGATAAGCAACGAGTTATTATTCATGTTATAAACAGAAGATACCACAAACTAAGTTAGTAATAAACAGAATGTACCTCTACGCCAACTAGAATTTCTTTGAAAGAAAAAATGAACTACAGATATAGTAAATTCAGTGAAACGTCAGGCAATATTTTTTATGAAACAAGTCAAGTTTTGTTTTCAGCCAGTAGTCTTGTATGTACTTTAATTTTTCTTGGATCATGAAGAGAGAGGGAACAATCTCCAACTTTTCCCTTAATGGCATGATATATATTCATTTATTTACATACATCCAGCCCAACAAAAGGAAATTAATAGGTACATCTACACAAAAATAGCAATAATACAAAAATCAAAAGGCAAAGTCACATTTCACAAGTCACACATTAAAAAAACTGGGCTTCTGTAGAGGAAATGTCACAGTCGACAGCTGCTCTATAACAAAGAGGAACACACAACACCTCCCTTGATGAATCAGTACGAAAAACACACGAACTCAATTGCCGTCGCTTCTTTAGAGAAGCTATACCCTTCAAAGCCAGATATTTTAGAAACTCTCTTTGGATTTGTTCTAAACTTATTATACAGGGTGCTTCAACGAAAATTAAACAGAGGCTATATCTACCAAGATATTCATTTCTGATCAAAACGCAAAAACAGGTCAATTTTTGTTTCAAGGGGGACATCTTTTGGAGTACAATACTTGCCTGAAATATCAACCCCCTAAGCGGGGGTGAGCAACTGAAAGATAGGGAAGACTATTTCCCTGAGACTATTCAAGTTTCAGTGAAGTAAAATGGAACAGATCCATGCTGATCAATGGCAGTCATCATCAAGTACCATTCTCATCTCGAATTTCAACCCCTGGAGCAGGGGTGACAACCCTTGAAAATTTGGAAGAGGGTAGATGGGTCGAGTGATAACTCGAAAGAAAGGTATTATCTTTGTCTGCATTCCCGTGAAAGAATTTTCATTTTTGATTGAAAACTGTAGAAGATACAGAGTGAGCCACTGAAAAATAGAGAAGACTATCGCCCCAAGACTATTGGAGTATTAGTGCGAAAAACTGGAATAGATTCATTTAGATCAAAGATCTTTGATCTGGAATGAATCTATTCCAGTTTTTCGCACTCAGGCCAATTGGTCTGAGTGCTGCCCATAAAGGCTCCGTGCAGGAAAAGAAGCCTAACGAATGGTAAATATCACTTTCCCCATATCGTAATATTTCTGGTGAGATCTGTCTAAATCCAAGTGTTATACTTCCTTAAGAACATCGACAGAATCCGTCTAATGACATAAGATCCGTTGATCTGGGAGACCACTCATTTGATCTTAGATAGATAGATATTCTTTATTTGTTCCATAAAACGATAAGTTGTAGAACTTGTCAATACAACACTATAGACAATACATAAACACAGTAAATATAATATATGTCATAAACAGGTACAATACTATATAAAACAATCCACATTTGAATAAAAAGGATTACAGTTTCAAAGGATCACAGAAATATTCACCCAGGTTATAATATGGGTTCTGAGTGAGATGCTTTCTTAATCTAGTCTTAATTTTGCTCAGCAGACAATCCTTAACATATTGAGGCAAATGATTATACACCTTGGCGATCATAAAAGTACAATTCTTTTGGAGATATGCTTGTTTTATCTGTGGCAGCTGTATACTTTTTCCTCCCCTTGCACAATAGGGATTCAAATGTCCTCTCTCCTCGAAAAGCTCTTTATTCTTAATTACACATCATACATTCTTGTATATAAAGGCCGATAATCGTAAGGGTTGAGGTCATGATAAAATGCTCACGACAAGACTCAGTCCAAGCAAGACCCAGCATTGCCCTCAAGCATCTCTTCTGCAGCACCAGAAGCCTTCCAACAAACGCCGAATTTCCCCAGATCACAATTACATATCGAAGTACTACATATGTATGCATTGTATGCCATCAGAGCAGATTTTTTACTGACATGGCTCACGAGCACTCTCAATGCATACGCATACTTAGACATTCCTTCAGCTAGATAGTCAACTTGGTCATCCCAGCTTAGCCGATGATCCACACAGATCCCAAGAAACTTAAGTGAAGGCAAAGTTGGTATTATAACGTCATTGTATCGGTATTCAATACTCTTGAAATCCTTGGCGTAGTTGAACTGGAGTTGCTGTGTCTTAGAATCATTCAGCTTGAGATCATGCCTGGAAAACCAGCTGGTCAGTGCAGTCAGAACTGTACTCACTTGGACCTCCATTGGATCCGCACCAGAGAGAACCACCGATGGTTCTCTTACTACCCAGTTGTTAACAGAATTATCATCTATGCATCAGCGCGCATTTAAGGTATGTTGTCATCTTCTTGAAACCAAATTCATTCCTTGGGTAAGCCTGAGTCTGTTATATTCAGAAAATAAAGATGGAATTCAATCTTCTTGTAGAGAACCTAGGTAACTTTTTCCAGTGAGATTGTCAGCGGATAATATTTACCTCCAAAGGTACTATTTCTTTGTATTACCTATGGGGCAGTTTTGCTTCAACTAATGGATTGACTTCTAACTACATGCCTCACATGGTCTAATTCTTGGAATTGTGCCTCAATTTTTCTTATAGAACCTTGGCTATTTAGAACTAAATCTGGATGCGTCTTTCGAGACAACAATTGCAGTTCTGGTTCTGTCGTAATAACCAATCATCATCGAAGTTGCAATTTTATGCGATTTGGTTAGATGCAATATTTGGAAGGGAATTTTAACACTGCTCAGTAAGTGCTCAGTTATTTAATATTTCACTGAGATATATCAAAGTAAATGATATTACGCCATTAAACTATTTATCTCTAACAATAAGTCCCAGATATCGAGGAAAAAATGAAGAAAAAACACCTTCAAATTTAAGTTCTTTGTCATAGGCGTTAACATTTATTACAGAACGTCATATATATGAATCCTTTTCAGAAGCTACAATGAAGAAAAATATAAAAAAAACACAAATAATTTTATCAAAAAATCTTATGAATGAGCTCTTATAAGATGGAAACCACAATTTTAATTATTGACGTTCATGTTCTATAAATAATCTTGAACTTATTCACATTTATCATCTCAAATGTCAGCTTTGCTCACCTTTCAGGGCTATGACTTTCGATGCAGGATTCATGATTGCACTTTCCGCAGTTATGGGCCGCCTTATTGGATTAGCTGTATCTGCCATGTCTATGATAACGACCTGCGATGTATCTCCGACTTTTTCTCTAACACAGATGAACTTGTCACTCTCCATCGTGAGAGTGGCAAAAGAGATATTTGAAACATTGATTCCAACATTTACAAGCTGAAAAAAAAATAAAAAATTAATGAAAGGTACTTTTACATGAGGTCTTATGTCCTTAACAAGATTAAAATCAGAAAGTCAGATAACAATTAAATTGCTTGAAAGTACCGAGACCAGAAATTCATTGAAAGAAATGGGGGAAATTTTTTTTTATTTTATCACCAAATTTTCTCTTTCTCAACGTTAACAAACAGAACACTCTAAAGCAGGGGTGCTCAAACGGTCGATCACGAGTGTTTTTGAGTAGATCTCAAGAGCAAAAATTTTTTAATACGTAGGTAATTAACCTACAAAAATTTATCACGTAACAAAATAACACTCTGCTAGAGGCAAAAGGCGGCTTTATCAAGGGAACGCGCGGTACTTGTCAAAGAAAAGCCGCGTTTTTTATTTAACTGTAACTTTTTTTTTTATTATAATAGTAGTTACAAGCAATCAGAATAATTTACATTCTATAAGCTCATTTGTTGGTTTTAGAGCTAACGCTCCCAAGTGTCATGATGAGGTCCTGTCCAGTGGCAAGTCCTCTTTAAATCTCCTTTAAATCTGCTGGCCAATTTCGTTTCAGTCGCCGATCGTTCTGCGATTCAGACAGAGGTTGTACCAAAATATTTGTGTGAATCTCAAGCTTTGCGTGATATTTGTTGCTGTTTTCTCTAATGACGTCCTTTACATACGGTACCATCAGGTCTTCATGTAGGGTCTGATTTGAAACGTACCAAGGGCATTTGCAATCATTCTGAGGATTTTAGATTGGCTTCTTTGGATGATTGCCATATTGGACTTACTGGTGCATCCCCAGATCTCGATTCCATAGGTCCAGATGGGCTTGATTATTGTTTTGTAGATGAGCAGTTTATTCTCTAATGATAATTTCGATTTCCTACCAATGAGCCAGTGTAATTCTTTGACTTTCAGGTCAATTTGTTTTCTTTTTTTGATTACATGTTCCTTCCAGGTAAGTTTTTTATCCATGTGCATTCCCAGGTATTTCACTGTAGGAGATTCAGGTATCCAAATATTGTTCATCTGTACTGGCGGACATTGGCCTTTTCTTAGTGTGAAATTTACTTGTACAGATTTGGTCTCATTGATTTTAATTCTCCATTTTGCAACCATTCTTGTATCTGGTCCAAATGGCTCTGTAACAAATGAGAAGCTTCTGCTGGGTCCTCGTCGCTTGCTAGTATAGCTGCGTCATCCGCGAATGTGCCCATCAGTTTGGGGTTTGTTGGCAGGTCTGCTGTATACAATAAGTACAATATGGGACCGAGGACGCTACCTTGTGGTACTCCAGATGATATGGGAAAATTGTTGGATATCTTGTCGTTCACTCTTACCCTGAATTTCCTTGTGTCTAAATAGGATCTCAATAGTTTGAAATATGTTGTAGGAAGATGTTTTTTTATTTTGTATAGTAGACCGGGGTGCCAAACCTTGTCGAAGGCTTGGCTCACATCGAGAAATGCTGATGTACAGTACTTCTTCTGTTCAAGTGCTTGGTTTACCGTATGGCTTATTCTGTGTGTTTGTTGAACAGTTGAGTGGAATGCTCGAAACCCAAACTGGTGGTGAGGTATCCATTGTTTTGTGTTTGGATCTGTGTTGATTCTGCGTAAGACCAGTCTCTCGAGTACTTTTGAGGTTACAGGTAGCAAACTGATTGGCCGATAGGAGGTTACACTGCTCGGATCTTTACCTGGTTTTTGAATTAAAATAATTTCTGCTGTCTTGAACTGCTCTGGCCAATAGTTTTGTTTCAGCATAGCGTTGTAAATATACTTCAGTAGAGTGATCCCCTTTCTGGCAACTCTTTAAGCATTTTTGGTGTGGTTTTGTCAATTCCTGCAGTTTTTCTTGTGTTGAGGCGACTGAGTTCTTCCTGTACTTCAGCTGCAGTGAAAGGTTTAATTGGTGATGTGTTGTTGGGTGTTTCTAGAAGTTCTCTCTCTATTTCATTATCTCTGACGTCATTATTAGGGTGTATACTGTTACTAGGTGTTCAGCAAATAGTTTGGCTTTTTCTTCGTCACTTCTGGCCCAGTGTGTGTTAGATGCTGATGTAATACGTATAGCTGGTGTGTGCGTCATTGGCTTTGTAGAGTTCTTTATTGGCTTCCATATTGAATTATCGAGTCTGCTCAGGTTTGAGACGTAGTCGTGGAATGAGATTTCTTTTATTTCTTTGATTTTCGCTCTGAGTCTGTTGGTTGTTCTGTTCAAGATGTTTTTATCAGCTGGGGAGTGTGTTACCTGCCACCTCGCTCTTGCTCTTCTCTTCTGGGCTATCAGCTTCTTAATTTCTTCAGAGACGTTATTGGTTTGATTTGCTACATTGATTATTGGGGTTGCTTGTTTCACTGCTTGTATGATCTGGTTATTGAATGTGGACAGCACATTCTCTATTTCATCATGGGTTTTCAGTTTCACGTCCAGGCTTATCGTCTCCTCTATATTTTTCGATATTCGTCCCAATTGGTTTTCCTATTGTGCAGTCTGGGAATTTGTTTTTATGGATTATAAACGCACTAGCTGTTGCAATTATGGGAGAATGGTCCGAAGATAGGTCGTGGCTTGGTGTTATGTCCATGTTGGAATGAGATAAACCGTTTGTTACGAAGAAGTCTAGCAGGTCTGGAATCTTGTTGGGGTCCGTTAGCCAGTAGGTGGGAGTGCCTGTTGAAAGGAAGTTGTAACCATTTTGTTGTATAACACTTGCTAGTTCTTTTCCTTTTGTTGTTGTAAGACGTGAACCAAATAATATATTCTTGCTATTGAAATCTCCTCCTGCTATGAATTTGGGGCCCAGTGTTGAGAAATAGTCATTGAAGTTTTCTTTCTTGATGTTGTGGCGTGGGGACAGTATACTGCGGAGACTGTAATTTCGTATGTTGCAAGCTCTACCTTTATTGCTGTGGCTTGCAGCAGATCTTTTTCATATTTTGGTTGTTCCACATGGCTTATCGAATTTTTCACAATGATGGCGGTGCCAGCGTGAGCAGTGTTATCTGGGTGATTCGAGTGGTACGTAGTGTAGTGTGGTATCTTGAAGTACGACCTTTCTGTGAAGTGGGTTTCGCTGATCAGCAAAATGTCTATAGAGTTGTGTCGGAGAAAAATTTCTATTTCGTTTTTGTGTTGTAGAAGGCCATTGGCATTCCATTCTGCAATTTTCAAGAAATTAGTGAATTTTGCTGATGAGGGTGGTTAACATGTTCAACATCATGGTGTTCTGTTGAATTAGTTGTTGAAACATTTCTTTAAATTCTTCCAGAAATCTGCCCATAACATTTGTGATATCATTAGGTTGTTCTGGTTTGTTTCTGTTGTTGGCTGCGTCTGCATAGCTCCTTAGATGTTGCTGGTAGTGGTGTGGTAGTTGGGTTTGTTCCTGACGTGATTGAAACCTTGAAATTACTGGTTATTTAAAGCTGGTGGTGCTTGTTGTATTTGCATTGTGGGAGGGGTTGGTTGTTGTTGAGTTTCCTATTGTTCTGTTGAATGTTTTTCTATTGTTTGCGTTATTATTTATTAATAGCTTATGATAGAATTCACATCCTTGTAGCTCGTTGGGTGAGCCCCACCACATAAAGCACATGTCGCTGGGGAATCTTTGCTTTTCTTGCAGGTTGAAGTGTTGTGTGGTTCCCCACATTTAACACGGACGAATGGCCTGTTGCAGTATGTTTTGATTGACCATATTGCTGGCACCTCGTACATTGTGTGATTCCTTTCGTTCTTGTTGGAGGTCCTATTTGTACAGCTTTGTTGTGGAGGTATTTTAACTTGTATATATCTTTGTTGTTGTCAGCTGGTTCTAGATCTACAAAGAAAAGGTTTAATGGTTCTTTAGTTTGTCTGTGCCTACCGTTGATTATGTTCCTGACTTTATGTCCGTTATTTTCCAGCTCTTGCCTAATTGTGTTCATTTCTGTTGTGTTATGCAGGTGTTTGATGACTATTCTGTAAGCACGTTCTTTTTAGGTTGGTAGGTATGGTGAATTATATTGCTGTCACGCATAAACTTTATGAGTTTTCTGTATGATTCTGATGTAGCGCTGTTTACTTTGATGGTGTTGTCTGCTAAGCATTTGGTAGTGTATTCTTCATCTTCTACAACTGTTTTCAATTTTCTCGCCATTACTGCATAATCCACAACTCCATAGATGAATATCGGGGGTGGTTTGGGGTTTTGTTTGGACTACTGTTGGGATGCTGGGTTTCCTCATTCATTCTACTCAGAGCATTAAATTTGTTCTGGATTTCTATGGGGTTGTGTTGCTGGCATTTATTTTCCTCCTTTTTGTGTTGGTTGTTTTCACTACTTGCCATTTGTTATTGCCTGTTGCTTCATTCTCGAATCCTCGAAAGTCTTCGTCACTGGTTGATGACAATCGGTGGTAGTAAGTACTAGTTTCGGTTGTTGGGGCAAGTGTGCTTGGCGAATAACTCATTGCTGTGTTCACTGGAATACCTTGTGATGTTCCTGGTAGGTATATGGCTTGGTTCGATTCGATTTCCGAACCTTTTGAGATCGGGGTTTGGTCCATTTTTCAGCGGTGCGCCACTGAGAAATAATCGGCGATATCAAGAGGATAACATCTGTATTGTTATTTATACACTTTTGGAGTCCTTTCTCACTAATTTTTCCTAACTTATTTTAACTGTAACTTGAAGGCAATACTACGTCGATACAAAGTTTATTATTAAATAGTACAAAATGTGTGCAGCGAAGAAATCTAAAACGTATCATTTTGAAAACGATTGGGAGGAAGAATTTTTCTTTTGTATGGTGAAGGATAGGTTCATTTGTCGTGGTAACTAAGAGAGGCATCATAAAACGGTTCATAAAAACTATGACATGGATTTTCCGCCACAGAGTGAATTAAAAAAACGAAAAGTGTGTGATTTGATATCTTGTTTGAAAAAAGAACAAACCATGTTCACAAGACTAGCCAGACAATGAAAAGCTGCTACGATCGTGTCATTTAAAATATCCCATATATTGACGGAACACATGACACCATTCGAAGATGTATCGGTTGTGAAGGAAGCATTAATTGAAGAGGGTGAGACTTTATTTGCAGATTTAAACATAAAACAGAAATCATGTCTGCTATTAAAGAACTTTAGTTACCTCGTCTGACTGTCACAAGGCGTATTGAAGTCATGAGTCAGGACATGGCAGATAAACTAAAACATGATATCATGAAATGTACATACTTTTCTTTACAGTTCGACGAATCCACTGATATGACATGTTGGCTATGAAACAATTTTTAACAATCACGGGAAGACCCGTGGCGAAGATATATAAGACATTTTCATCAATTTTGTAAAAAAATACAAGCTACCAATATATAAATTAGTTGCAAGAAAAATTGTGAATTCCATCCGTGCGCGTAGCTTGCACCGGCGGGTCTTTAAGTTGCAGTTGGAAGATAGGGAGTCTGCTGAACACACTGATTTAGTTCTTCACACGGACGTCAGGTGGTTGAGTCGCGGAAAATTCCTAGATAGGTTTCAAGAATTATTGCCCGAAATAACAACTGTTCTAGACGAAAGAGGTAATAACACTCAGATGTTGAAAAACGGCATTTTAACTGACATCACAAGGCACTTAAACACCATTAACTTGGAGCTTTATGGTAAGAAAAACTATTATTGCGATGATTAGCGCAGTAAACGCATTCGAAAGTAAAACTGTAAAGAAAGGATCTGAAACATTTTCCGTCTTTAAAAGCAAGGATTCCCCAGTTGAATTATGATACGTATGGAGATGAATTATTAAATATTTTGGAACAATTCGAAACGCGTTTTTATGATTGCAGTAAATTGACAAATATAGCATCATTTATGAGTTATCCTTTTTCATGTAAAGACATTGAGGAATTAGCAACTGAAATAGCAAGTCAGTTTAATATGAACTCATGTCCTGTTGAAAATGAGTTGGTGCAGATTATATCAGATATAAATCTCAAAGCTACAGCATCTGATACAAATATCTGGTGTTTTATATCTGAAGATAAATATCAGAATCTAAGGCAAATCGTCCTCCAACTGACGGCAATGTTTGGGTCAACTTACTTGTGCGAGTCAGCATTTTCTGCATTGAAAATAATTAAGTTAAAATATCGCAATCGACTAATCATCATGCTTGCGATTAGCACTCAGTGGTTACGTACCATCTTATGAAAAGTATGCTGAGGACATGCAGTGTCACGCTTCAACATCCAAAGTCACTCCTTAGTTAAGTTTAATACCATATGTAACTCTTTTGTTTTGTAACAACCAATAAACTCGCAATTTTCAATAACCATGAGTTTTTTTCATTGATATCATAGAGAAGAACCTAACTTAACCTAACCCAAACCTTGACTAAAATAATGTATATTGTGCGGAAAGCTAATATCTATATATGCTACTGTACACCCTACCTAAGTAGGTAGGGTGTAGAGGGTGTATCGTGTATGTACGACAACCCTGCATCACACATACTTGCAGCCTCTCAGAGTCGATCGTAAGTAGTCTAAAAATATTGAGGTAGATCGCCAGGAGTTCAAGAAGTTTGAGCACCCTTGCTCTAAAGGGATGGGGTTAACTGTTCCTGTGAGTACGTGTGCAAGTTTTAGAACATGAAATATTCTTCTCTATACAGAAACAGCAAGTATTCATAGGTAATAATCAAATTGGAGACCCGCGGCAGCCTGACAATGTATAATCAATCAATGAAGTACCGTAATGAGTTTTGAAGGCTATCCTGTCAAATTTCGTGCAGGCTCACTCTAATTCAACCTTTCAAATCCACGGAATTGAGTAAGGTTCGGTACATTAGTCATTTTTAATAGATTCAAAGAAAGAAGTCAGTCAATCTGCCATTTTTGACATATCTAGTGCTGTGGATACATTTTATTTAGGTATTGACACAACTTGGTTATCTTTGAGAAAGATCAGGCCGATTGTGTCTTCTAATTATAGCTGCTTAGGGTTTCCAGGTCGCCAAACCTAATAGCCGGACAGACCAGCCAGTTTGGCAGGACATTTGGGTTGAAAAGCCGGACACCCTACGTCAGGGGTGCTACCTACCTACCTAGGTAAGGTGTACTGTAGCATATATAGATCACTTGTGAATTTGGAGTTGGTGCAATCAACCCCTATTTCCAGCATCCCCAACTCAAAAATCATTCGATCGATAATAGGTCAAGTGGCACCTCGTTGGAAAGGTACTGCAATTTTCTCTTCGAATTTGGTATTTTCGAAATTCAGAATCATCATACAGGGTGTCCTGAAGCAGGAACATTGAAAATCCAAATAACTTTTGAAACTGGTTCATTTCGGTATACGAGAACATGTTTGATCCGAGAATAGGACTTTCTTGTGTGGTTATAGAATTTTTGCAATCAACCCTTCCATTCAGCATCCCCAACTTGAAAATCATACAAATAATTCAAGTGGCATATCTTCAGAAAGGTTTTTGAATTCCAGAATGATTAAAGCATTTCATTCAGTTCGGCTCTCCATACAGGATGTCGCTTTCGAAAAATTCAATATCGTCATTTGAAATTATCAACTAAAATTAATTCGAAACTGTTAAAAAGTATTGGGGTACGATGTTCGAGCATCAATTACGAAGAAATAAAGCTGATTTCTGCATTGAAAATGTTCACATTTTTTCATTTCCATCTGGCGTGCAGCCATCTGTTATTTCTCATTTTGAAATGAAATATTATTATTATTCAAATCAGTTCCTCATTATTGTTGTTGTTCGTCAGTTGAAATTAATCTGAAAATGGTTTATTCCACTGAGGAAAGGGTCGAAATTGTATCGACGTATTTTCGAAATAACAGTTGTGCCAAAGAAACGGCAAGGATATTCGATAGGAACCATCCTGAAAGAGAAAGGAGTCAGTCACCAGTACGTTAAATATTTGGTTGACAAATTCCTAGCTACGGGTTCGGTGGCAAACAAAAAACATGAAGTGGCATGTCCTGTCAGAAATGAGGCAACGGAAGTGGCAGTAGTGGGTCATCTACAAATGGAGAATACTACTTGATCAGAAAACTATCTCGTCTGACTGGTGTATCAGCTACAACTGTCCATAGAATCAGAAACATCACAATTCACCCTACCAAGGTAAAATGTACTGTATGAAATAAACGAAGATGATCCAGATCGTCGTTTACAGTTTTGTGAAAATCTAAGTGAAAACCTAAACGCTAATCCAAATTTTCTGAATAACATCTGTTTTTCTGATGAAAGCACCTTTATGCTCAGTGGTGAAGTGAATAGACATAATTGTCGATATTGGGAATAATCACACAGAATCCTCATTGGTTTAGAGAGGCCCACACGCAAAGGCCTCAGAAGTTGAACGTTTGGGCAGGAATTTTGGCAATCATCTAGTTGGGCCTTTTATATTGAGGGTGAACTGCTGGCGATCTACCTCATTATTTTTAGACTACATACGATTGACTCTGAGAGACTGCAAGTATGTGTGATGCAGGGTTGTCGTGCATACACGATACACCCTACCTAGGTAGGATGTACTGTAGCATATATAGATATTAGCGTTCCGCACAATATACATTATTTCAGTCAAGGTTTGGGTTAGGTTCTTCTCTATAATATCAATGAAAAAACTTATTCAAATTGCGAGTTTATTGGTTGTTACAAAACAAAGGAGTTACATATGGCGTTAAACTTAACTAAGGAGTGACTTTGGATGTTTAAGCATGACACTGCATGTCCTCAGCATACTTTTCATAAGATGGTACGTAACCACTGAGTGCTAATCGCAAGAATGATGACATATGATCATCACTTAGTCGATTGCGATTTTGGACTGAGTTATCTTCATTTCAGCAAATTCAGACTCGCACAAGTAAGTTGACCCAAACATTGCCGTCAGTTGAAGGGCGATTTGCCTTAGATTCGGATATTTATCTTCAGATATAAAACACCAGAAGTTTGTATCAGATGCTGTAGCTTTGAGATGTATATCTGATATAATCTGCACCAACTCATTTCCAACAGATAATGAGTTCATATGAAACTGACTTGCAATTTTAGTAGCTAATTCCTCAATGTTTTTACATGAAAAAGGATAACTCATAAATAATGCTATGTTTGCCAATTTACTGCAATCTTAATAACGTATTTCGAATTGTTCCAAAATGTTTGATAATTCAGCCTCATACGTATCATAATTCAACTGAGGAATCCTTGCTTTCAAAGACGGAAAATGTTTCAGATCCTTTTTTTACAGTTGATCTATCATAAGTTGTAATTTAGTTTCTAATGCTTTTACTTACTATTATTGAAAAATCATCTCAATAATAGTTTTTCCTTTACCATGAAGCTCCAAGTCAATGGTCTTTTAGTGCATTTGGATATCAGTCAAAAATGCCAAATCAGACAGCAATTTTTCGTTTTTCAACATCTGAGTGTCATCACCTCTTTCGTCTAGAAAAGCGGTTATTTCGGACAATAATTTTTGAAACCTTTCTAGGAATTTTCCGCGACTCAACCACCTGACTTCTGCGTGAAGAACTGAATCAGTGTGTTCAGCTGACTCCCTATCTTTCAACTGCAACTTAAAGACCCGCCGGTGCAAGCTACGTGCACGGATGGAATTCAGAATTTTTCTTGCAATGCCCATAATTTCCTCCGTGTTTAAAACTTTTGAATACAAAACTAGTTGATGTATAATGCAATGGAATGAGAAAAATGAAGGGAAATCTTCATTAGCTCGACACAATGCCACAAAACCGTTTTTGTTTCCAGTCATTGCTGGTGTTCCATCGGTTGTAATGCACACTAATTTATATATTGGTAGCTTGTCGTTTTTTACAAAATTGATGAAAATGTCATATATATCTTCGCCACGGGTCTTCCCCTTCAGAGGAATGATTGTCAAAAATTCTTTCATAGCCAACATGTCATTGAATACCATCCGAATAAAAATACACATCCGGGCTATGTCTATCATATCGGAGGATTCGTCGAACTGCAAAGAAAAATATATACATTTCATGATATCATGTTTAAGTTTATCTGCCATGTCCTGACTCATGACTTCAATACGCCTTGTGACAGTCGGACGAGAACTGAAGTTCTCTAATGGAAGACATGATTTGTTTTATTTTTAAAATCTCCAAATAAAGTCTCACCCGCTTCAATAGATGCTTCCTTCACAACCAATGGTTTCTTCTGTTTCGCCAATAAATGAGATATTTTAAATGACGCGATCGTAGCAGCTTTTGATTGCTTGGCTGGTCTTATGAACATGGTTTGTTTTTTTCAAACAATACATCAAATCACGTACTTTTCCTAGTTTCTATGATGCCTCTCTAAGTTACCAAGCTTAGGTATTGCAACTGACGCACGACAAATAAGACAAATGCACTTATCCTTCACCATACAAAAGAAAAATTCTTCCTCCCAATCGTTTTCAAAATGATACGTTTTAGATTTCTTCGCTTCACACATTTTGTACTATTTAATAATAAACTTTGTATCGACGTAGTATTGCCTTCAAGTTACAATTCAGAATGACTCCATTTCCTACAGGCGCAACATTTATATCGGCGTGAACGAAAGTCTCGAATGTTTCGTCAAACGCGCAAGCGGCAAGAATAAAAAACGCGGCTTTTCTTTGACAAGTACCGCGCGTTCCTTTGATAAAGCCGCCTTTTGTCCCTAGCAGTGTTATTTTAATATGTAATAAATTTACCTACTTATTAAAAATTTGTTTTCTTCTCGAGATCTACTCAAAAAGCACTCGCGATCGATCGTTTGAGCACCCCTGGTCTACTTTATAAGGATGTCACGCTCCCGTCTACTTTATAAGGATGTCACGCTCCCCTAAACATCCTCTATTCATCTACCTGTATAACAATATTTTGAGAATGCTGCATGCCCAAGTTCCCTTCATACTTGAGTTCATCCCAAATCGAGATAGATACTGAATCGTGATACATCACTGGAGAGAACAGAGGCTTATCTATCTTCAACCTACTTTACTTATCTTGGCACCAAGCTAAGCGGGCAGTGAGATTTCCAGGTAAGTTGAGACCATCTTTAAGCGTGCAACTGATTTCTGACAATTTGATCAGAAATTTGCATATCCTGTACTTGAGACAGCTCTTGAATCAATTAGGGAGGTGTGGCAGTACAAACTTTAATTGCTTACAAATTCAAAAATCGGTCCTGGGCGAGTGCTAACCTTATTGAAACGTGACCACAAGTGATTGATCATGTTTGGCTATTCTAACTATCTAACCCTGGATCCTCTCACTATAGCCTCCCAACTTGGAATATACGAATGGCTCTTAGCACCTCTTCTCTGCTTGAATGTCATTTCTCCATAACAATTTTATTTGCAAAGGAAGACAACAAACTGAATCCAAAGGGATAATTAAGAAATTTAATCCCACCAGGTACATTCTATTTTATTAATAAAAACTTTGGAAATGGATGCAGCATTTGATATTACTTGATAACAAATTGATGAAAGTATTTGTTTCATAAACCAGAATATTCATCATGATGAATCCATATTTATAGATATTCCTAACTTTCTTCGAGGTGTATATGTATTTAGATTAGCAACAAGCTTGGGAAAACTGAAAACCAACAGTAGAGGACTTTTATATAATACATATTTAGACAAGGATAAAACAGTACCAAACGTTCATAAAAATATATATTCAGACTGGAATCTTGCAATGTTTATAGCAGTTGCACATACAGTACAACCTCTCTAATCCGAATCATATAGGACCAGGGCTTGTTCGTATTACTGAAATATTCGGAGTATCAAGGTAATTGAATTGAAATAGTAAACAAAAGACAGGGCTGAAAAAGGTGAAATATTTAATGAAAAACGTGAAATATTTATCGAAAACGTGAAATATTTATTGAAAAACGTAAAATATTCATTGGAAAACTCAATAATTATTGTGATTCACAGAAAAACATGAAAATATAACTAAATATTCTTAAGAAAGTGATACATTTCGTAGATAATTTTTTAGGTTCTGAAGAAGTTTTGGATCGTTTTCTGTTTTAACGAACGAATATGAGACTTTGCAGCTTCCTCTCTCAATTTATTCAATAATATTTGGTGCTGTGGGATATCATTTTCTGTGTACCATTCCAAACATTTGTTGAAACACAAGACAGCTTCTTTATGTTTCACTGAATTCATGGTGACATCGCCTTCTTCAAATTCTTCTGTATCCTCGTCACTTTCTATGTTGTTGATTATTTCAGCTTCAGAGTGATAATTCTCATTATCTCTTACAACCCATTCTTCAATGTCTTCAGTTGTTAATTCTTGACCAGATACATTTGTTAGCACATCTGTCATCATGCGTAGATCGCGATTTTTCTCTTCTTTCTCTAGCAAAATTTTTTATCTCAACCCTGAAAGAGGCAACAGGTCACCTGCGTCATAATCATCATCTTCTGTGGGCCATCAATTCTTCCATGATTTCTGAATTAACTCTTGGGACACAGATGACCAGGTCTTTTCAAGAGAAAACACCACATGTTTGAGGTCCAATTACTTCAGTAACTGCGAAACGTCATTGTCTTCTTGTCCCACAATATTCAGTAGCAAAGATTTTCCATAATGCAATTTCACATTCTGTATTACATGTTGATCCATTGGTTGTAATAACGGAGTACAATTAGGAGGTAGAAACATGACTTGAATATTTCGGTCCTCACTGATTAATTCCTCTTCTCTTGGATGTCCAGGAGCATTATCTAACAAGAGCAGAGCTTTTGTGGCAATTTCAGCTCGTTCATTTTATTTTTAACATCAGGAATAAATTGTTTGTGGAACCATTCATAAAAAAGTTCTCTAGTTAACCACCCTTTTCTTTGACCTTTATAATAAACAGGCAAATTGGAGCAGTTCTTGAATGCTCGGGGTTTGTTGGTTTTTCCGATGACCAACATTTTCATTTTGAGATACTGATGCATTAGAGCATGGCATGAATGTAATACAGTCCCTACTCATCTTCCAACCTGGAGCTGAATTTTCAGCAGCATGGGCTAGTGTTTTGTTTGGAAGAATTCCCCAAAATAACCCACTTTCATCTGCCTTGTAAACTCGATCTGGCAGTAGATACTTCTCCCGTATTTTTTGAAGAAATTTATTTTTGAATGGTTCTACCGCACTAACGTCTAAGGACAATTTCTCTCCTGATATGGTAAGTTGTCGAATTCCATGTCTTTTTTTGAATTTTTCCAACCACCCTTGACTTGCCTTGAAATCATCTCTACCTGTTATACTGGTGTAAAAAATCTTGCTTTCTCACATATGAGATCACCAGATAAAGGTGTATGTCGAGATCGTTCTTGTAAGAACGTGTATAGAGCATTTTCCCAGGACCAGAATCAGAAAAGGATATAAAATTCTCAATTGATTTTCTTTTTTCTTTATGTCGCATACTGTAATTTTCCAATTGAGTGTATTCTGGCCAATTCAGAAACACTTTTTCCATTATCCAATTCTTTCAAAATTTCGCATTTTTGCTGCAATGTTAACGTTTTATGTCGACGCGACATGATTAGTACGGATATCAGGCGCTAAATGTGAGAAGAGAATGTAATCTTCACAAGTGAAGCGAGTATTCAGACAAGATATTGCAAGTTTGGACACTTTCAATCGATGAAATTATTGACGGCGTTCGGATTATAGAGATAAAAAATTGTGCGGATTATAAAAGTGGGTGATTTCAGAGTTTGGTTGTTCGGATTACTGGATGTGCGGATCAGAAATGTTGTACTGTAATAGGCTCTTAGTAGAGAACCTTTAGCCACTATAGCTAAATTTCAATCTCCTATCTAAGTGTGTGTGTAATGTCTCACTTAATTGGTAATGAATTATTCAAGGAAATTATCTAACTTGAAAAAATTATTCGAAATTTATTTGAATCAACTCAAAACAATTTCTCAGAATTACAAAAGAATGGCCTAACCGATAACTATGAAACATATTTGATTGGTACAAATTTGTAAATATTTTATTTTTATCCATGAACAAACTGGTCAAACAGACTTAATGAGAATAATTTCTGATAAATAATAGCTTATTCAACTACAATTTTAATTCTAGAAAATATTACATTTTTCATTATAAAATACTCTCATTTCATCTTCTCCAAAATATTTTTGAAACCATACACTTCTTAGATGTACAACAATTACTTTTATTCGCAAAACTTATTTAAAATTTAAATTTGATTCATGACTGAAACAAACAGTACAGATAAATTTAAAGGACAATAAGTACATTTGAAAATCTCTCAAGCATTTCAATGCATCAAGATTCCCTACCACTACCAAACTTATTTTTAGAAATTGAATTCGATGTTTTTCATCCTGCAAACATCAATAACAAAGCGACGTGGGCATTTCCATTAAAGAAATTGAAGGAAATCAGAATGTATGTCATTTTTCCACCATTCAAAATTGATTGAATACTTGAATCTGAGCATGTATTTTGACCTATATTTATTTAAGATTTATATAAAAACTTAATCATATCTATCTGTCGATATAGGTAGACTCATAAAAGGAAAATTAGTATACTTTAAATTCCTGGAAAACTGAATTTCGATTCTAGTTAAAACGCCCCCTTGGGAAACCCAAGAATGACATCTCCTGACCAGCTTATTACCGGCATATTTCATAAATATTTGAATTATTCTTCATTTTTCTCCGTTGCAAATCAAATTTATGTAGTATATTCGGTAATTGGCAGGTCATTATCAAAGTGTTGTACGAATTGGAAACGAATGAGGGGCGTAAATTTATTTTTCATACCTGCAAATGTTCCTGAAATTTTATGGGCAGTAATTGACTTGCCATTTTGCACACTTCTTTGGAAAATAAGATCCGAAAGTTAACTTAAATTACGATCAGTCTTTCACGAAAAATACTCTTCTCGAACTTGCTTATCCGAACTTAACTTTTCTTATTGGTAACCAACTGACATGACAGCTTAATCAAAATGTTGGGACACCCAAGATGGCGCTTACAAATGTCGACTGTAGACGTTGGAACACTAGAGATTTTAATTGCGCAGGTGCAATCATCTGTTGGCACAATGGAAGTGTCTATGTTCAAGTTTGAAATGATGTTCACCTGTAGAGCGAGTCCATACGAAACAAATAATATATGACCATTAAATAGGCTTAAATAAAAAAGCTATTATCATCTTCCTCCTGAATAGTTAATATAATTTCATTTTATTAATGATGCACATATTGGCAGGTGAGCATACTTGTCTAAACATGATTTCAAATGGTTACATGAATATTTTCTTAGTATTAATGAAATTTTTTATTTACTTCACTTATTATACTAGATGACAACCTATGTTTAACTGTTGATGTCAAGTTATACTGATCTACTTTTCACATATTGAAAATCATTTATAAAAAATCAAATAGCATTTTAATTTTTATAATCCAAGGTATAAATATCAATTAATCGCCAAATGCGCCGTGACCATAGCCACTGCAACACTTATATTCTATGACTCAGAATTTCCAGGAAACATGAATCACAAAATCCTTGAACTTGTTTATGATACCCTTTCTGCTGAAAATAATTAAGGCCAAGTTTTATTGAAAATAAACAGAAATATCTTGTGTTTGTTTTATTAAAAACTTAAAACAAAAAATACAGTCACTTCTTTTTATGTTTAATCAAAGAGACCAAAGCCCATGTCATCATCCTCTGATTCAGATTCAGCTTTTTCTTCCTTCTTTTTCTCTTCTGTAAGAAATAAAGTAAAATGAATATATTATACAATATTTGAAAAGAAACATAGAATTAAACTAAAAGTATCAGTTGAAAAAGTGATCAACATATTATTCAGCGAAAGATGGTGTTGATTGGAAATCATCATATTGATATAGTGAATTAAGAAACAGATTTATGCTATGCTTTTGATGGAATGCTGAAAAATTTTTCTAATGTAATATTCCTGACAGAAAATAGTTTAATCATTATTTGAATTATCCTATTGGGTAATTTTGAAAAGGAATTAAAGTTATTAATGGTTATCTTACGATTTCTGCTATATTGCACTAATCTTATATAAATAAGCTTTAAAATGGCATATTCAAGTTTGCTGAATGCTGATGATACAATGTAGAAAAATGAAAGCCTTTGCTACGTAAATTGAATATTTTATTATTTCATCATTGTAAGTTGTTTTATCCGTTTTGATTAAAAGTAATTTTAAGCTTGATTGAGTTGAATCAATTTCAAAGCATTTCCTATATTTTCTTCACAAATCGTAAGCTATATATCTTAACTGAATGATTATAGAGGTTAGGTTATTAGATTAGATAACATTGAAAGCAAAACTTGTAACATGGACAATATTAAGGGTAACTTTCCTAATAATTATACATATAAATGCTCATAACTCGACGAAATAACAAAAGATAATTTTACTAGGCAATTTCAAAGTTTGAATGATGACTTTTCTGAAAATTATTTTTGAAATTGAAGGTTTTCAATGCAAATTGACATTGAATTCAACGATTATAAAGTACTGATTTACTAATTAAATTCTGAAGGTGTCATATTATTAGGAATTTTAGGGTACAAACTTACCTTTCTTTTCTTCTGCTGCTGGAGCAGCTCCTCCAGCTGCTGCAGCTGGGGCGGCAGCACCACCACCAGCAGGTACTGTTGCCAATTTTTCTCTACCTATAATAAAATATTACTATAAGTTTTTACACATAAAACATACAACAAGCATGGGTATGAAAACGAAACTCAGTAACTTTATTTTTGCATCACTGCAGCATCAAACGAAAGATGGTGTTAAGTTAAATCATCAGATGAGATTTGAACTCAGTCAACACTGAAAACAGTTGTAATAAGAAATTGAAATTATAGCTAACCTTGTACGATCAGTTCTTCAATGGATTTGCCATTAAGTTCACCAATTACTTTCTTGACTTTATCAGAATCTGATTCGATACCGACTGAACTCAAGATTTTATCAATATCAGCAGCAGCTGGGGAAGCTTTTCCACCCAAAACGGCCAAAAGATAAGCAGCCACGTAACGCATCTGAAAAGAAAATAAAGTGTAAACTTTACTTAACCTCCAAATATATAAATCCGAAATTATCTAAATAATCACATAATATTCTAGAATGAATTCAATTCTTAATATTTTATCGATAACATATTTTCATTTTAATGAAACTTATTTTAGATAAAACTTACTTTTAAGTCGTTAGACACGAAACGTGTACGCTTGCAAAAATAAGAGGAACACTTTGGTTTGGTTCTAAAGAGTAGGAAGTGGAGAGAGAAGTGGTATGCGGCGGCAAGAAAAAGAAATTTGAAATCTATTGTCATTCGAGAATATCCTGCGCAGTTTGATTCAGGGAGTCAATTGTTGAGAAAATGAGAGTTCTACACTAAAAAGCTTCTGGGAATTTAAATACTACACTTTAACCTATTTTACCCAGTAACGTCAAATTTGAAATTTTGTTTAGTTTTTGATCTGGATGCTTCCCAAAAACTAATTTATGATAAGCTTAAAGTGTTAGGGCCTATTCATAAACTGACAGTTTGCAGTTCCGTTGGCGCTGCTGTTTCCGTCCAAAAGTTGAAATCGCAGAACAGTGAAAAGCTCTTATAGGATACACAGATGTCCTATTTACTATTCATAAACCTGCTGTTAGCAATTGGCAAACTTACAAATTTCGAATACTGTACTCAGGTCTTTCAACAAAATTATTTGTATGGAAAAAATATATAAAACTTATATCACTTCAGGCCCCTGTGCGCGCATATCACTTAATCACGCTCTATGCGTAGAGCAGTGGCGTTGGAAAAGCTGCCATCTGCTTAGTCAATAATTGTTTTCATTCTACGTATGCGCTGACTTCATTAGTTTAAGGAACAAAATACACGCACTGTAGCACGGGACCTTTAACGATTCCTTGGATAATTTTAGCTGAAAATTGGAACACCCTCATTACCTAGATTTGGGACGTTTAGGTCCTGTGTATAGCGTACATTGAATATATATATATATATATATATATATATATATATATATATATATATATATATATATATATATATATATATATATATATATATATATATATATATATATATATATATATATATATATATATATATATATATATATATATATATATATATATATATATATATATATATATATATATATATATATATATATATATATATATATATATTCAACGAAAACTAAACGGAGGCTATATCTACAAAGATATTAATTTCTGATCAAAATGCAAAAACAGGTCAGGTGGTATTTTTGTCTACATCTTGAACGAATTTGTAAAAGATACAGGGTGAGCAACTGAATGATAGATTTCCTTGAGACTATTCTAGTTTCAGTGAAATAAAATGGAACAGATCCTTGCTGATCAATGGCGGTCATCATCAAGTACCATCCTCCTCTCGAATTTCAACCCCTACAGCAGGGGCGACTACCCTTGAAAATTTGGAAGAGGGTAGATGGGTCGAGTGATACCTCGAAAGAAAGGTATTATCTTTGTCTGCATCCCCGTGAATGAATTTTCATTTTTGATTGAAAACTGTAGAAGATACAGAGTGAGCTACTGAAAAATAGAGGAGACTATCTATCGCCCTGAGCTACTCAAGTATTAGTGCAAAAAAATGGAACAGATTCATTCCAGATCAAAGGCTGTCATCTTTCGAAACACCATTCACATCTCAAAGTTCAACCCCTAGAGTAGGGGTGACCACACTGTGTTATTTTTAAAGTAGAAGATAGGTCCAGTTTTAAACTTCTGAGAAAGGATTTTTGTTTGTCTCAACAATGGTGTGCAAGTTTTCGTTCTCAATCAAAATTACTGGGTGAGCAGCTGAAACATTGGAATGATTATGAAGGATTATGAATCTTGAAAGAAAACGATAAAACCCATCTAGGGGTTGAAATTCGAGATGAAGATGGTACTTGATGATGACTGCCATTGATCAGCATGGATCTGTTCCATTTTACCTCACTGAAACTTGAATAGTCTCAGGGAAATAGTCTTCCTTATCTTTCAGTTGCTCGCCCTGTATCTTTTACAGTTTTCAATTAAAAATGGAAATTCGTTCAAGGCAATGTAGACAAATACCTTTCTTTTGAGTCATCACTGACCCATCTGCCCTATTCAAAATGTTCATTGCACTCGACCCATCTTTCCTTTCAAAATGTTCAAACAAAAATTGACCTTGCATCAGAAATGAATATCTTGGTAGATATAGCCTCTGCTTATAGATTATGAGTGATGGCTGCCTAGCATATATATCTATTTACACTTTCATGAAAGCTATACCTCCCATAACCCACATCTATACCGAATCCTTTTCAGATGACTGCTCATGTTTCAGATGAGTCTTATAAACACCCTCAGATTGGTACTCCACCCTCGTGAAAGTATGCCAGTGAGATATCAAGGTTTTTGTTTCATGATTTGGAGTAGAAAAGATTACGAAGTGATGCAACCCAACTACAGAGTTCCATACCGCAGGCCATAACCTCCATACAGAAAGAATTGGCCTTAGATGGGATGATTGAGATCAATATGCTTTGACTGAGATTAGGCTTAACTTAGAAAAAGATCTCGGTTGAGAGATGAGTCTTGAAGTTTTTTGTCTTGATATGTACTTCCTGATGACTACAAAATAATGATTGAGTGGAATGCGAGATTTTACGAAGAATCAGAGCGACAAATTTCAGATATTTCGCCACAGAAAACATCTGGTTATATTTTTTTATCTAATTGTAGCAATAAGCATAGTATATAATGCATTACAAATAAGGAAGAGACAACTGGGGACAACCGACCGATTTTTCCATACTTTTCATGAAAACTATCCCCCCATAACCCACATCTACATCTAATCCTTCACAGATGACTACTCATGATTCAGATGAGTCTTACGAACACCCTCGGATTGGTACTTCACCCTCGTAAGAGTGTTTCAGTGAGATATCAAGGATATTTGTTTCATGATTAGAAAAATCTTCGAAAAGATGCAACCTGTCTACAGAGTTCCAGACCGCAGGCTATAGCCTCTATAAGATTGAGCTCAACATGCTCTCACTGAGCTTATGGGTGGAAACTTAGAAAGAAATCCCGGTTGAAGAAATTGAGCAGAAAGTCCAAGTATTTCGCCACAGAAAACATTAGGCCAATATTATTCTGCCGACCAAGAGTTTTTGAGCTTTTTAATGCAGTTTCTTGAATAGCCCACGCTTATAGTTAATTTTTAAAGATGACATTGGCGTACCAAGAACTTAGGACTAAGCCGCTACTAGAAGAATAAATCAACAATCAAATTAAATTTTTAGATTTAACACATAGACAAAATAATCTTCTTACCTTCGATATAAACACCTCAAAAAGTCTAGGAAACACTTACCAATATCTTTAAAATATGAATTTGATGATTCGAATTTATAGAAATCTTTCGGTTTTTGTTAGGACGTATTGTATATAATGTATTCTCAAGAAAACAAAATAATATTTGACTTCTCCAAAGCACCTATTATAAAAAAAAATTGAAATTTGAAAATGACGAAATTTGGTAAAATACAAAAAAAAATCCTGAACTAATATTTTCGACACGATGTGGAAGCACTTATATTTTTCAGTACCCAGAAGGTCCACCTCTGTTATTAATGACACTTTGGCATCGTCGCGGCATGCTCAATATTAAATTGTCTATTACATTTTGGCCTAAGTCATTCCAAGCCCCCTGAACTGCTAATCGAAGCTCCTGTTCATGATGGAAGACGTTTTGACGCAGGAGATTTCTTTTTAGGGTGTCCCACACATGCTCGATGGGATTCAGATCTGGGGAGCAGGATGGCCACGGTAGAAGATCGATATCATTCTCTTCAAGAACGTTCAAGACAACTCTTGCACGATGAGGAGGGGCATTATCTTGTTGAAAGAGTGGATTTTGACCCATTGTTTGGAGATACGGTACCACTACAGGTAAAACTATCTCATTTGCGTAAGAATTTCCCGTGAGGTTGTTCTGTATGAAAACGAGGTCAGTTCTTCCACCAAGGCGTATACCTCCCCAAAACATCACTGATCCGCCTCCCTGTCTAACAACTTCTCGAGCATGCTGGAGACGGTTTTGCTTTCCAGGTTCCCTCCATATTCGAATTCTTCCCGAATCGGGATAATAACTAAATCTAGATTCATCACTGAAGAGAACTGTGGCCCACCTCTCTTGATCCCAGTTTACGTGTTCTTGGCACCAAGCTAAACGAGCAGCGCGATTTCCATGGGTCAGTTGTGGAACTCTTAAAGGACGTCTGGAGTGGAGTTGACCTTCGTGCAGTCGATTTCTCACAGTTTGGTCGGAAATTTGTACATTAGGAACTCGTGATAGCTCTTGAGCTAATTGAGATGCTGTGGTAGTACGATCTCTTCTGGCTTGCAAAACCAAAAATCGGTCTTGGGCGACTGTAGTAATCCTGAAACGACCTGTATGGCGTTCTTCTACGCTACCTGTTTCATTGAAACGCGACCATAAACGGTTTATGACACTTGGGCTACTTCCCAGAACCCTGGATACTTCCCGTTGTGAGCTTCCAGCTTGGAGCATGCCAACGGCTCGTAACATTTCTGCTCTAGTCAAATGTCGTCTTTCCATGGTCGAATCACAAAACTTGAATCTTTTATTTGTGCTTATAACAGAAACAAAGTGCTAACTAACTGATTTCAAACACTGAATACATGAAATGATTATAAAGCAGCGTCGCATCTGCTGCATTTTTAGTTTTTTATAAAAAAAAAACTGAAATCTGTTGCGGCACTCTACATAATTTGGTGAGAAATTGATGCAGGTGTTCATTTCTTAAAAAAATCATCCATATTGATCGTTCTGGATACGATATATCGATATTCAGAAGTGTTCCCTAGACTTTTTTGAGGTGTTTATATTGTAAAAATATCTACACAGATATTTGCATTAATTCTGATTCCTCTCATCCTATTTAACATAAATTAGCAGCCTTCAATTCTAAGATTTACACAGCTCTTACATACCTCTTTCCATTATAAATCTCAATGAAGAAATTTTATTATTTAAAACTACTCAAAAAATAACGGCTATTTTACCTCAATGATTGATAAACTTTTGTCGAAAAAACGTTTGTAAAAAGCCTATAACAGTATTTATCCTCAAAATAGTTCTGACAGCGACACATCAATCTTTCAATCCTGACCTAACCTAAACAACCAGAATTGGCTCAGAAACTCTACAGGGAGCATTGTATTATATGCCTAGTCAATGATATCAAAAAATACAACTACATGTTTTTCCCAATTTACTTTCGCAGATTTCTTGAAAATTAGTTGAAGAATGACATAGGTTTAGATGAGAATTCGTTGAAGGTTCGATCGATAATAACATATTTAAAACTTAAATTTAATATTACTGCCAAAATATTCATCAGAAGATTTATAAAGTATAAATGTTTTCTTGAAAGTATGAAAATTACTATTTTTGGGGTTGCTATGACTTGAGAGTTAGATCGATAATAACGTCAAATAGTATCTTCAGTAATATTCAAGAATACTGTCAGAATATTCAATAGGAATTCCCTCGGACAGTAATTTTCAATTCTTTGAATATGACATCGTTTTCAAACTTAGATCGCGATGAAGCAATTAAAAAAATGAAGCATACTGCGGATAGATGGAAATGGAGATTCAACTTGCCCCAAAAACCAAATTATGCTAATGTATATTATTATAAGAAGTCGAAGAAAATCTTTAATGCACCATGGTAAGATGATATTTATCTAAATTAATCTATTATACGAATGAGCAAACTGAAATATTTTGTTGCCGAATCTCGAAGAATCATTATAATGTTTCTGTGAAAGTCCGAACAACTGTAAATACAAAAATTTTGCAGTAGAACCAACGATTTAACCGAAATGTTCTATAGCTATTGTTCAATTCTAACTTTAGAGTAAATTCAAAAGCTCATGAACGATGAATTAATTTCCTGCGAGATGCAGATTCGATGTGGCCATGTTGTGAAAATATCGGTTGAGTAACTTTGCATTAATTGATGTCAGGTAGAAATGAAACAAGAACTCTATTTTCTTTATTGGGTATCATTTGTTTTTCAACATAATCTCCTTTGAGGGCTATAAACTTGCTTATGGGATAGTGGAGTGAACAAGTGAGGTTTATTCGTTTTTCAACTATATACAATAAACCAATAATATCACAATACATAAATATATAATGAGAGCAGAAATGCATATATAGGGTGTTTAAAAAAGACACGGCAATATTTAAGAAGGCCATTCCTGAAGTCGTTTCAATGAAAAACTTATACAGGGTGTTACATAATAGTATGCCACAACTTGAGGGGGTAAATCTACGTGCAATTTCAATAACAAAAGTTCATATGAATATAGGTCCGCAAAAGCTTCGTAACGGAGCTACAGGGTGTTGAAATTTCTGGAAAAAATTGTTTTTTTATTCAAAACTCCAGTAATTTTTGAGATATTCAGCCGCAATTTGGAATGCAACCTTATTTTTACAGCCTCCATCATTACACGCCCTAAATTTCAACTAGAATCTACAAGGTGTTTTCTTTCCGGGGCCATATCTTCTTTTACCCTTTCAAACTTTTTTGCAGTACGCCCCTGATCAGCGTACAATCAATTTTCGTTATTTTCGTTCAATTCAGAAACTTTTTTGACACTTGTAATTTTTTCGTATCTCCAACCGTTCTCGAGTAAAAAATTATTAAACGATATATATCATTCGATGAATTGAAAGCACTTCTAATTAAAAAATTGACTTGTGGGCTTTGATTGTTTTCATTTATTTATTTATTTTGACAGTTGCTAAAGTTGAAACAGTGTCTGCTCGAATTGTTTATTAAATTAACGATTATTTTCAAGACTTTTGAAGTTATTGCTGTAAGAAAAAATGGCTAATTTTACTAACGCCGAATTGGCTGATATCCATTACATTTACGGTCTGGCTGACGGAAACACGACAGAAGCTAGGCGATTATATCAGATGCGCTTTCCAAATCGAGTTACACCAGACAGGCGAACATTTTCAAATATCCACAGAAGGTTGAGGAAAATTGGCACTTTCACTGCAAATAATCATTTAATTAAAAGGTGCACTCAAACTATGAGAACTCCAGATATTAAGGAAGCAGTTTTGAATTGTATTGATTTGAATCCTCATGTTCTAGTTTGGGGGATTCTCCACGACTTTTTATTGTACCCGTTTTATATTCAACGCGTCCAAACCCTACTTCCTCGATATTTTTCTTCAAGACTGAATTTCAGCCGATGGTTCTTAGATGAAAATAGAGAAAATGCTCATTTTGATAGTGAAATAATGTTCACAGACGAATCTAACTTTTCGAGAACTGCTATCACAAATTTTCACATTAATCATTATTGGGCTGAGGAAAACCCCCATTTGATTGCAGAATCTCATCATCAAGAACCATTCTCACTAAATGTCTGGGTCGGAATAATTATTAATTATTAGATTGGGCCATTTTTTTTGCCTAACAGACTAAACGGTCCCGCTTATCGGCAATTTCTCGAGGAGGAGTTACCTTTATTGCTCGAGGATGTGCAACTTTTGGTGAGAAATATAATGTGGTTCATGCATGACGGGGCACCAGCACATTTTAGTGGAGAAGTTAGGGAATTCTTGAATAATGCATTCAACAATCGATGGATAGGTCGGGGTTGGCCAGAACCATGGCCTCGTAGATCCCCATACTTAAATAGTTTTTAATAATAATTTTTATGTGGATATCTCAAAAGTTTAGTTTATACCTCTCCAGTGAACACTGTAGAAGAATTGAGAAATAGAATAATAACCTCTTGTGACACGATGAGAAATACCCCAGGAATATTTCGAAGAGTGCTTGATAATATGCGAAGAAGGATAGAGGCCTGTATTATTGCAGATGGAGGACACTTCCATCAATTTATTTAGTTTTTAATTGTTCTTTTTTTAAGTTTTATATTGAATAAGTATAAGTTGAGTCTCAGAAGACTAGTTATCAAAATAAAAGCAAATTTTGAGCATACCTATCGAGATACAAAAAAATTACAAGTGACAAAAAAATTTCTAAATTGAACGAAGATGACGAAAATTGATTGCACGCTGATCAGTGGCGTACTGCAAAAATGTTTGAAACGGCAAAAGGAGACATGGTCTCGGAAAAGAAAACACCTTGTGAATTTCTGTTAAAATCTAGGACTCGTAACGATGAGGGCTGTAACAAATAGCTTGCATTCCAAATTTGGGCTGAATATCTCAAAAACTGCAAGAATTTTGAAGAAAAAACTAATTTTTTCCGGAAATTTCAACATCCTGTAGCTCCGTGACGAAGCTTTTGCGGATCTAAATTTTTTTTCTTAAAATTGCACGTAGATTTACCCCCTAATGTTGTGACATACTATTATGTAACATCCTGTACAACGAGTTTCAATCGATATTTCAAAAGTAGTTGACAAACCGTACAAGAGCAGCAAACCGTCAGAACACTATTTCATTCAAATTACAGCAAGTAATACCAGGAGCTTAGGCATAGAAATATAATATGTTATATACAGAGAGTTCCACTCAATGCTTCAAATAAGGTTGTCAAACCATATAGCACCGTACAAGAGCAGAAACGATTCGAACTTTCATAAAACAAAATGCACTATTTCATTCAAACTAAGGCATGTTCCACAATGAGTTCAGGCCTAGAGACGATCCATAAACAGAAAGTTCTAATCGATGCTTTAATTAAGGTTGACAAACCGTACAGGACCGTACACGAGCGGAAAACCATCTGAACATTCATAGAACAAAATGCACTGTTTCATTCATACTACGGCGAGTATCACCATGAGCTAAGGCCTAAAAACTGAACATATACCGACAGTTTCAATCAATGCTACAAATAAGGTTGAGTTAGATTTCCACTTAAAAATGAATGGTATAGTGTACAGTGCGTGTTATTCTATGAATGCTCTGACGGTTTCCCCTCCTGTACGATTCTGTAAAGTTTGTAAACCTCGATTGGAACTCTCCATAAGCTCTACTTCTAGGCTTGAGCACTTGGTGGTACTCGCTGTAGTCTGAATGAAACAGTGCATTTTGTTCTATGGATGTTCTGACGGTTTGTTGCTTTGAAATATCGATTGGAAGTCTCTGTATATGTTCGGTTTCAAGGCCTGAGCTCATGTTGGTACTCGCCATAGTTCTATGAATGTTCAGATGGTTTTCCGGTCTTGTACGTTCCTGTGCGTTTTGTCAACCTTATTTGAAGCATCGATTGGAACTCTCTGTATATATTCTATTTCTACGCCTAAGCGCATTGTAGTACTCGCCGTACTTTGAATGAAATGGTTCACTTAGTTCTCTGAATGTTCAGATGGTATTCCGCTCTTGTACCATTCTGTAGGGTTCGTCAACCTAATTTGAAGCATCCGATTGATCACTCCTTATATCCTCTATTCTATGCTGGAACTCAAGGTGGTACTCGCCGTAGTTTGAATGAAATAGTTCAATTTGTTTTATGCATGTACAGATAATTTTCCTCTCTTGTACGGTCTGTCAACCTTATTAGAAGCATCGATTAGAACTCTCTGTATATATATTTTTTCTACGCCGTGGAACTCGCCGTAGTTTGAGTGAAATCGTGCATTTTGTTCTATGAATGTTCAGATGGTTTTCCGTCCTTGTAAGGCCCTACACGGTTTGTAAACCTTATGTGAAGCATCGATTAGAACTCTCTGAATATGTTTTATTTCAAGGCCTGAACTAATGGTAGTACTCCCCGTAGTCTGAATGAAATAGTGCATTTTGTTCTATGAATGTTCTGACGGTTTGTTGCTCTTGTACGGTTCTGTACGGTTTATCAACCTTATTTGAAGCATCGATTGGAACTCTCTGTATATATTCTATTTCTCGAGCTAAGCGTATTGTAGTAACCGCCGTACTTTGAATGAAAAAGTTCGATTAGTTCTCTGAATATTTAGATGGTTTTCCGCTCTTGTATCGTCCTGTATGGTTTGTCAACCGAATTTCAAGCATCCGATTGATCACTCCTTATATGTTCTATTGCAGGCCTGAGCTCATGGTGGTACTCGTTGTAGTTTGAATGAAATAGTTCAATTTGTTCTATTAAAGTTCAGATAATTTTCCTCTCTTGTTCGGTCTCTCAACCCTATTTGAAGCATCGATTGGAACTGCCTGGTTGTGTTTCTTTTCTAGGCCTGAGCCCATGATAGTACTAGCCGTAGTTTGAATGAAATAGTGCATTTTGTTCTATGAATGTTCTGACGGTTTGTTGCTCTTGTACGGTTTATCAACCTTATTTGAAGCATCGATTGGAACTCTCTGTATATATTCTATTTCTAGACCTAAGCGTATTGTAGTACTCGCCGTACTTTGAATGAAATAGTTCGATTAGTTCTCTGAATATTTAGATGGTATTCCGCTCTTGTACCGTCCTGTATGGTTTGTCAACCGTCTTTCAAGCATCTGATTGTTCACTCCTTATATTATCTATTGTTGGCCTGAGCTTATGGTGGTACTCGTTGTAGTTTTAGTTCAATTTGTTTTATGCATGTTCAGATAATTTTCCTCTCTTGTACGGTCTGTCAACGTTATTAGAAGCATCGATTAGAAGTCTCTGTATATATATTTTTTCTACGCCGTGAAACTCGCCGTAGTTTGAATGAAATCGTGTATTTTGTTCTATGAATGTTCAGATGGTTTTCCGACCTTGTAAGGCCCTACACGGTTTGTAAACCTTATGTGAAGCATCGATTAGAACTTTCTGAATATGTTTTATTTCAAGGCCTGAACTCATGGTGGTACTCCCCGTAGTCTGAATGAAATAGTGCATTTTGTTCTATGAATGTTCTGACGGTTTGTTGCTCTTGTACGGTTTTGTACGGTTTATCAACCTTATTTGAAGCATCGATTGGAACTCTCTGTATATATTCTATTTCTCGAGCTAAGCTTATTGTAGTAACCGCCGTACTTTGAATGAAAAAGTTCGATTAGTTCTCTGAATATTAAGATGGTTTTCCGCTCTTGTATCGTCCTGTATGGTTTGTCAACCGAATTTCAAGCATCCGATTGATCACTCCTTATATGTTCTATTGCAGGCCTGAGCTCATGGTGGTACTCGTTGTAGTTTGAATGAAATAGTTCAATTTGTTCTATTAAAGTTCAGATAATTTTCATCGATCTCTTGTATATATCTCTCAACCCCGTATTTGAAGCATCGATTTTGAACTGCCTGGTTGTGTTTCATTTCTAGGCCTGAGCCCATGATAGTACTAGCCGTAGTTTGAATGAAATAGTGCATTTTGTTCTATGAATGTTCTGACGGTTTGTTGCTCTTGTACGGTTTATCAACCTTATTTGAAGCATCGATTGGAACTCTCTGTATATATTCTATTTCTAGACCTAAGCGTATTGTAGTACTCGCCGTACTTTGAATGAAATAGTTCGATTAGTTCTCTGAATATTTAGATGGTATTCCGCTCTTGTACCGTCCTGTATGGTTTGTCAACCGTCTTTCAAGCATCTGATTGTTCACTCCTTATATTATCTATTGTTGGCCTGAGCTCATGGTGGTACTCGTTGTAGTTTTAGTTCAATTTGTTTTATGCATGTACAGATAATTTTCCTCTCTTGTACGGTCTGTCAACCTTATTAGAAGCATCGATTAGAACTCTCTGTATATATATTTTTTCTACGCAGTGGATCTCGCCGTAGTTTGAATGAAATCGTGTATTTTGTTCTATGAATGTTCAGATGGTTTTCCGACCTTGTAAGGCCCTACACGGTTTGTAAACCTTATGTGAAGCATCGATTAGAACTTTCTGAATATGTTTTATTTCAAGGCCTGAACTCATGGTGGTACTCCCCGTAGTCTGAATGAAATAGTGCATTTTGTTCTATGAATGTTCTGACGGTTTGTTGCTCTTGTACGGTTCTGTACGGTTTATCAACCTTATTTGAAGCATCGATTGGAACTCTCTGTATATATTCTATTTCTAGACCTAAGCGTATTGTAGTACTCGCCGTACTTTGAATGAAATAGTTCGATTAGTTCTCTGAATATTTAGATGGTATTCCGCTCTTGTACCGTCCTGTATGGTTTGTCAACCGTCTTTCAAGCATCCGATTGTTCACTCCTTATATTATCTATTGTTGGCCTGAGCTCATGGTGGTACTCGTTGTAGTTTTAGTTCAATTTGTTTTATGCATGTTCAGATAATTTTCCTCTCTTGTACGGTCTGTCAACCTTATTAGAAGCATCGATTAGAACTCTCTGTATATATATTTTTTCTACGCAGTGGATCTCGCCGTAGTTTGAATGAAATCGTGTATTTTGTTCTATGAATGTTCAGATGGTTTTCCGACCTTGTAAGGCCCTACACGGTTTGTAAACCTTATGTGAAGCATCGATTAGAACTTTCTGAATATGTTTTATTTCAAGGCCTGAACTCATGGTGGTACTCCCCGTAGTCCGAATGAAATAGTGCATTTTGTTCTATGAATGTTCTGACGGTTTGTTGCTCTTGTACGGTTCTGTACGGTTTATCAACCTTATTTGAAGCATCGATTGGAACTCTCTGTATATATTCTATTTCTCGAGCTAAGCGTATTGTAGTAACCGCCGTACTTTGAATGAAAAAGTTCGATTAGTTCTCTGAATATTTAAATGGTTTTCCGTTCTTGTATCGTCCTGTATGGTTTGTCAACCGAATTTCAAGCATCCGATTGATCACTCCTTATATGTTCTATTGCAGGCCTGAGGTCATGGTGGTACTCGTTGTAGTTTGAATGAAATAGTTCAATTTGTTCTATTAATGTTCAGATAATTTTCCTATCTTGTACGGTCTCTCAACCCTATTCGAAGCATCGATTGGAACTGCCTGGTTGTGTTTCATTTCTAGGCCTGAGCCCATGGTAGTACTAGCCGTAGTTTGAATGAAATAGTGCATTTTGTTCTATGAATGTTCTGACTATTTGCCGTGCATGCACGGTCCAGTACGGTTCGTCAACCTTATTTGTAGCATCCGATTGATCACTTCTTATATGCTCTATTCTATGCCAAAACTCATGATGGTACACGCTCTAATTTGAATGATATAGAGTTTGTCCATCGTTCATCATCGACCAATCAAATCATTTGGATATGCACCAAGCTAGTTACCTCGAACTTTATTTGAACATGCTAACCTTGTTTGCAAGACTACTATCACAACTAGCCACATTCAATAGTCTGGTCGCCGCTGATGTTCTAAAATGATCCCTGAAAAGTATAAATATTTTAGATTTGGCAACGTAGCGTGCCTTATTTACTCCATCCGACATTCAACACTCACCATGTCAGAATCTATGGATGGAAAAGTGTGACTAAGTTCACACTCATAAATAAGGATATTGTCGAAGTGAAACAGGATATTCTTCTAAATCTGAATATCTTAGAATTCAAAGAGATTCAGATCATGCTGTTCTCACCAATTTCTTGAGGAACTACCTCTCAAAGTTTGTCATAGAACAAGTTTTATGTCACCAAGGGAACACCCTGTATACTAATATAAATTATTTTTAGCTTTGATCTGGATTTGGATAAACCTCCTGATTCATATAAAGGAGATTACTTTCAAGTAAAAAAAGTTTTTCATCAAACAGAGTCAAGGTTGAAGTATGCACAAGATGAAGCCGATAAGAAAAGAAAAGAGCTAACCAAGCAATGGCAAGAATTGGAAGTCAGAGAAAATGAACTAAGACATAATTTCATGAATTTTGATAGGGTGAGGTATTCTAGTTTAGCAAGAGCACATGTGGCGGGGTGAGGATTTCGGTTTCTATCATCGTGAAGACCAAATAAAAATTCGTTCATGTTGAATCTATGGACTGACATCACCTTCTTCGATGCGATTAAATTTACTTCATAGATTCTAAAATGAATTTAATTTTTCACTATTAAAACATCCAGTATACACTCCCCGTCGAAAATTCGATCAAGCAGAAATTATCCTCTACTTTGAAACTCCATAACTCTTTGATTTACCGTTAAATATTCTTGAATTTTGGATATGTTACAGATTACACAATGTGCGAAATACGCAGGTAAACTCAAAATGTTCTTTACTGCATGAGTTGTGAATCGCGTTGTGGAATTACTGAGCTGAATTTTGCCATAAAGGTATACTTCATTACAAAGCTACATTCATTTTCAATGGCGTAGTCTTTGATTCACGCCACTAGTTGTTTTGAAAGAGGTATAACTTTTTAATTAGCATTGTCAGAAGGTATAGAAAAAGCTTTCATTTTCGGAAAAAATTAACTGCATAATCGGATTGGATCCCTTACCAGCCAGACTATTATCTATATTTCTAGTCGATCAAGGTCATAACTCTTTTGGTATGAGGTGTAGCATTATCATGCATTAGCATAAAGTTTTCGCCCATACTCTGAGTTAATTGTCCAACTTGAGGATCTAAAACATGCCGTATGTACCTCTCAACAGTCATAGATCCCCTATCAACTGTAATTAATTCTATTTCTTCCTCTATATTTATACCCCCATAACCGAATCCTGTAGTGAAATTGTCTTGGTTGGAACACTCAGCAGTTTGCAGATGAGTTCTGAGGCCCATCTACAGCATTGGCAAAACCGGGATGCTTTTGAGAACAGAATATTTTCCCATTCTTCATTGTCCCAATTCGGTGTGGTTATATATCAACATCTAGATTTTCTGAAAACACAACTGAAAAATGAAACTCCGGTAAAAATCTTTGGAATGCTGATGGATGAAGATATTCTAAATTTTATAGCAGTTTTATGTTTATTTTCTGAGTATATTGTCAATAACCTGCTTTTCACAACTCATGTACACACAAAATTGTATAGGAAAATAAACAATATTATTATCGTGGACTTATGCACTATATCAGCAGTTACCTGGATGTAATTTACCTTTCCCAGATTCAGTAATCAAAGGGAATAGGCTCGATTACAATATACTTGACATAAATTTCCTAACTATCCTACATGTATTAAGAATTGCAGCTTTTTGAATTTCTATATAGGTATTCTTATGCAATTCTAACTTCTTAAGGCTATCATGCAAAGTTTCGGGTATTAACCCAGTCGAGGATATGATGACAGGAACAATATCTATTTTCTCGAGGTGCCACATCTGCTTGATCTCAATAGCAAGGTCTGTGTATTTGGACTTTTTCTCCTGGAACTTGTTCAGCACGTTGTTATTATTCGGTATGGCGACATCCACCAGCATTGCTGTTCTGGCTCTCTTATCATACACCACTATGTCCGGCCTATTATTCGTTACCATTCTGTCAGTGATAACAGGCATATCGTAGTATAATCTCATAGAGTCAATATCTAATACGGGCGACGGTTGATACTCGGAATATGGCTGGAAGGTATTCAGAAGTCCGTATTTGTGTGCCAGTTTCTAATGGATAATGTGGTATACTTGATTATGCCTGTGAAGATAGTCCGTACTGGCCAGTTGTTCGCATCCGGACGTAATATGCTGTATAGTCTCCGATCTTATATGGCATTTTCTGTACTTATCTGTTTGTAATGTTCCGTCCTTCATAATTAATTTTTCGTAGTTGTTTGTAGCGATCACTTGGTTTTGGATGGCCATAGGAACGGTAAATTCAGCAGGTCATCTCTGGTAGCAAGATTTAGAGTTGTTTGTCCCTTATCAGCCAACGATACCACTCTATGGAGGTCAGAAGTGAAAGCTTTTGCAGGGAAGAATTCTCTGAGATTTTTTATCTGTTCCGTGTGTGAATTGACAACATCGTTTAATCCGCGTCCTCCTTCTTTCCGCTTCAAAGTTATTGGTATCACAGACGATTTTGGATGATGGTTGTTGTACTTTGTTAGCATCGGTTGGGTCTGCCTGTGAATATCATCCAGTTCTGTCTTAGTCCATCTGATTATTCCAAATGAGTAAAGCAATACTGGAATGGCGTAGATGTTAATTGCCTTGACTAGATTCCCCGAGTTCAACATTGATTTCAGCACTGTCTTCAGACGCTGACTGTATTCTGAACGAATCTTCTCCTTTGATTGTTTTTGGTCTAGCAATCTGGCTTATTGGTATACTAGATATTTGTATGTTTCGCCATCCCTCATGCACTATATATATCACCGTTTGGAAGTTGTGTTTCACCATCTATGATTCCAACTTTGAATGTTCAGGGTCTTACATTTTCCAATCCCGAATTTCATATGAACATCTGCCGAGAACTTACTGACAATATTATCATTATTATTATTATTAATAATAATATGCAACTCAGAAAAACAATCATTCGCTTTGTGTTACTGCACAAGATATCAAGATTTTTGACTGAATGTCACTCTTTAGTGGACACCACAGGCTGCCTAGGGAACGTTTGTTTTGGAGTCTAAATGAGAATATGTCTATACTATTAGTGTCCAAAGACATGTCAAGAAATCGCTTGCAGAAATTAAAAAAAATCTTGCATTTTTCTGATAATTCAAAACCTGATAGTTCTAACAAAGTTAGACCTCTTATGGAAACTCTGAATAGAAACTTTCAACAATGGGGAATTTTTCATTCCCAGTTGTCTATAGATGAATATGATCAAACAGGTTATTAGAGGAAAGCCTGTGCTATTTGGCTCTAAAGACTGGATGATCCGCAGCTCCACTGGATATTGTTGCAAATTTGAAACCTACTGTGGTGCAAAACCATCTACTAGCGAGGGAAATGTAGCGAAAAGTGCATTACCTCTTGGCTCTAAAGTCGTTTTGGAAGTATTAGAATGTGTATCTGATCCGTCAGATCAAAGGACTGACTCAAATCCCAGAAGATACCAACCGGACATTGTCCCGACTCCAAGCGTTTCACTACACCTTCAACGAAAGCGTATATCGCATCATCTGTCCCAAGTCCCGGTCTGAAACCAAACTGACTCCTTGCGAGAATTCCTTGTTTATCAAGAAAGCTCAAGGTCCTGTCAAGGTAACAATATTCAAATATTCTTGACAAGACCGGAGACAGCGATATAGGACGATAGTTACACATCGATTCAGAATCTCCCTTCTTTAAAAGGGGTACCACCCTGGATATTTTCAATCTATCAGGAAACTGACCTTTGGAGAAAGAAAGATTTACCAGGTATGTCAAAGGTGCGGCGTGTTCTCTCAGGCATCTTCTAAGAAGAAATCCCGGAAAATCATCATTGCCGCTGGAACTCAAAGGCCTCAATCTTCTGTTCATTAATAGGAATAATTCTTGCTCAGCATATGGAGTCAGAAACATCGTTTCATCTGTGCTTACTATATTGCCAATGTATTCTTGCCGAGTAACCCGTTCCGATAATGCCCTGGACACACCGATGAAAAATTCATTAAATTTTTGTGCCACCTCAGAAGGAGCAGACAAAATCCTGTCACCATCCCTTATGCTAACGCCAGAAGCCCCACACCTCCACGACTCAATTCCCTTACGACATTCCAAGAGGCCTTGTTTTTATTTTTTGCTGAAGCAATTTTATTCTGATAAAATGTTCTTTTAGTATTATCTATTAAGATTGTATATTGCCTTTTTGAGGCATCGTAAACTAGACTGCCTAACGATATCATTAACCCAACGGTCTTCTTCTCTTTTATAATATTTCTTTAGGGGAAAGTGTAAGTTGAATTAGTGCATTAAGATGTCGTGGAAAGCATTGAAAGCCTCGTTGGCGTGAACTCTCCTCGAGACAAATCTCTGAATATTATGAGGTTCAAAGTCTCTTCTATACTTAACCACATAAGGATATTTGTCTTGTTTGTTTGTTTGTTGTTTGTTTTCCTTTAACGTGCTCTATTTCTGCCTTTCGGCTAATGACACGCCGGGGAATTCTGTCACCTCACTAACCCGGAATTTTGCCGAACCCTCTCGTGTCGAGGACGGGATCTTTAATGTCCAACACACCTCTGTTAGACAGGACCGACAGCTTTACATCTCCTCCGAAAGATGGACACTCAAGCGATTCCCAGAATCCGAAAAATCGCACCGACTTTGTGGGGACTGAACCCAGGTAACTCTGCGTAGGAGACGAGCATCATATCCCATACGCCACCGAGCCGGCTAATTTGTCTTGTTTAATAGCTAGCATAATAATTCTATCAGAGAGATGAGTGTCCATCACATTAGTTTTTGCGCCATCTAAATCAGTAAACACAGAATCCAAGGTATTGTTGAGTCGAGTCGACTTTTTCCAAGTACAACGTTCTGTAAATTGAAACCAGACAAAATATTACAAAGATATTTATATTTGAAAGAGTCCCTGATGGGTTCGACATTAAGGTCACCACATAATCACATTTATCTTTGGACTATACAAATATTCAAGAACCTGAACAAGACGTTCACAAAAAATGTAAAAACAGGAGCCAACGCAAGATCTGTAGCAAGTAAGGATTATTGTTTTGACCTTCTTACCCATAAAAGATGCCCCACAAACTTCAAACTGCTTTAACGAACAGAATCTTTTTAAATCTATTGGCTGAATTTTTGCACCAAATTCCGACTCCACCTCCCTTAAAATCCGACCTACAGTAGTTAGATACATTGAAAAAGTTGTTGAATTTCATCAAATTAATATTCGAACCCCGACACCACGTTTCACAAAAACACAAGAAGAGCAGATTTCTATATCTGTTCGTAATAACATCAATTTCATCAACCTTAGGAAATAGAAGAAATAGGAGTGAACTTTCATTTAAATCTCGTATATCATTCACCGCAGACCGACTGATGACCGTCGTTGACTGTGATCGGTGTTTGGATGAGACATTAAGAGTTGTTGAAAGAACCCTCAGTTCGAAAAAACCGATATCTGCGAACCAATAACCCCGAGGGCCATATTTCAGGGTTCATCAAACTATTGACATCTGACAAATCTGATCGTACTCTAAAATTCGTGGTGTTCGATTTTTGAATTCAAATTAGTTACGTCAAAATCAGAATTAGGAAACTTCTTCTTCAGGTAACATGTCGCAATGTACACAAATGAGATCACAAATTTTTGGTTAAATGTGCTCAAAAAAAATTTATTTTTATTTATGTTTCAACTTCAGTTCTTAGATATTGAAAGTATGAAAGAAATCATGATTCAATTTTAAAAATTTGTAGGATCAAATTGATTAACTTGAGTTTACTCCCTCTTAACTGCTCAACATTTAAAATAGGTACAATTAGCACATTCTTCCTCAAAACTGTTAGTTCTAAGCACTTAAAAATGACGTAATGACAAATAATATCATTTATTAAACAATTTGAAACATCTTGTACAGCTGTGTTCACGGAAACTTCGAATGCTTGGATTTTGAATAGGGATATCAGCATGGATTTGTCACGACTTCAGTATTATCACAAGAGATAATGTACTTAATATAAAACATAACATCGTCTCCAGATATTTTTAACATTGTAACAGATTTTCTTATATGTTATAATGTTTTGAGTATCTGCCTTGTGTGCTTTCTTGTTATTTCGAATAACATTAAAACTTATATTTATAGTTTATAGTTAAAAACCTTGCGAAGAGGACACGTGCTGAGCTAAAATATAAAGAGATGCAATTGGCAACGAAAGAGAAAAGTCAAGCTATTGTAATAATGCGTAGCGAATTGGATAGAGCGGGAGGCATTTTAGAAAATATGACGCAAACCATAACTTCCTATGGAATTTATGAGGTAAGAATGTATAACCACTGTGAGCAAATTTTTTCAGTAATAGTTTAGAAATTTACGCACGATCCTTGCTGTCTCCAGAATCACTTACCAGTCTCTCAAGAGCAACCACCTTTAAAAGAACAAATGTAGAAGCTCTTTACGATAACCTGCAAGTTGTTATGGATAGACCCACCATTACTTGAGCTGAACGCAGCACGTTAGTCACGGTAACATTTGCAGTCAATGCCTTAGGAAATAGCGTTCATCCTTTTTTCATTTTTCCTCGCGTTCGTTATCACGATCATTTTCTCAGGGACGGGTCGGTAGGATCAGCAGGGATCGCAAATCCTTCAGACTGGATGCAAGATGAAGCTTTTCTGGTACTCTAACATTTTTAAAAATTCTCCAATGCTTCATCAACTCACGAAGTCTTGCTAATTCTAGACAATCATTCAACGCATGTTCATATCAACACTTTCGATTTTGCAAGGAAAACATTCCCCTCTCACTGATCACTGCTTGACGCGTCTGTCTTTGGACCTTTAAAAAAAGCCATCAATACTGCATGCGATGGATGGATGTGGAGTCACCCGGCTAAAACCATGTTAATTTATGACATACCAGCTATTGTAAAAACTGTGACAGCCCCAGGCTGTTACGGAAACCAATATTCAGGCTGGTTTTTCGAAAACAGATACCCATACAATCAAAATCAATTCGGAGAAGTGGATTTTGCACAGTCTTTTGTAACAGACAGACCAAATCCCGATACTGAAGAAAACAATCCAGCAGGACCATCTTCTGTAACAGATAGACCAAATCCCGACACAAAAACGACTACTCCTGTAGCACCATTTTTTCAATGGACAACAATACTGTAGCTGTTAATGAAATTCCGGCGATTTCATCAGAAGAAATTGACCCTTCAGCTTCCCTTCAAAGAGCTGGATCAATCCCTAACGCTAGAACTTTTCTAGATCTGATAGGATAACACCCTCACTTTTAACTACCTTACCGGGTAATTCTTCAATTTGAAATTCTATAGTAAATGTTCAAGAGCCAAGTGATTCAATCTAGCAGCAGCATCTGTTTTTTCACCACAAACTGTTTGACCCTTTCCGAAGGCCCCCCAAAGAAAAATAAGAGACTCTAGTTCCAAAAAGACTTCTATTTATACAGACATGCCTGAAAAAGAGACAGTGAGACAAGAATATGATGCAACTGATAACGGTTGAAGGCTAAGCGGGTAAAGAAAAATCTTACTGGAACAAATAAAGGAAACGGAAAGGTGAGGAAAAAAGTAGGACATCAACATTGCCATTAGATGATGAAGAGCGTTTTTGTCTGATTTGCGTGAGCGGATATGATGAAAGTAGACCTGGGGAAGAATGGATCAAGGAGAATGGATCGAGTGCTAAGGAAAATGTGGAATTTGGTCTCATTTAGACTGCACAGATAACAGTCGCTATTATATTTGTCATAAATGCGATGAGTCTGATTAGATACTTTTTAGTTTTTTGCGTTCTATGTATACCTATTTCGTTGATTTTAGGTGTTGATGTTAATTGTTTTATTGAAGAACACATTGTGTTCTTATTTCAAAGATTTTAATGTTACGTTTATTAATATTTTATATACAGGTTGTTACATAATAGTATGTCACAACTTGAGGGGGTAAATAAACGTGCAATTTTAAGTAAAAAAGTTCATATAAACATAGGTCCGCAAAAGCTTCGTTACGGAGCTACAGGGTGTTGAAATTTCCGGAGAAAAATGGTTTTTTCTTCAAAACTTCTGCAGTTTTTTAGATATTCAGCCCAAATTTGAGCAAGCTATTTTTTACAGCCTGCATCATTACACGTTCTAGATTTCAACTGAAATTCACAAGTTGTTTTCTTTTTCGAGGCCATGTCTCCTTTTGCCCTTTCAAACTTTTTTGCAGTACGCCACTGATCAGCGTACAATCAATTTTCGTCATCTTCGTTCAATTTAGAAACTTTTTTGACAATTGTAATTTTTTCGTATCTCCGACCGTTCTCGAGCAAAAAATCATTAAACGATTGTATGCATTCGCTGATTTGAAAGCACTTCTAATTAAAAAATGACTTGTAGGCTTTGATTTTTTTCATTTATTTATTTATCTTGACATTTGCTAAAGTTGAACCAGTATCTGCTCGGATTGTTTATTAAATTAACGATTAGTTTTAAGACTTTTGAAGTTATTGCTGTGAGAAATAATGGCTAATTTTACTAACGTCGAATTTGCTGAACTCCAGATATTGAGGAAGCAGTTTTGAATTGTATTGATTTGAATCCTCATGTGAGTATAAGAAAAATTGGAAATCAGTTGAATATTTCACATGTTCTAGGTTGGAGGATTCTCCACGACTTTTTATTATACCAGATTCATATTCAACAAGTCTAAACTCTACTTCTTCGAGATTTTCCTTCAAGACTGAATTTCTGCCGATGGTTCTTAGATAAAATTAGAGAAAATGCTCATTTTGATAGTGAAATAATGTACACAGACGAAGCTTACTTTTCGAGATCTGCTATCACAAATTTTCACAATAATCATTATTGGGCTGAGGAAAACCCCCATTTGATTGAAGAATCTCATCATCAAGAACGATTCTCACTAAATGTCAGGGTCGGAATAATTGAAAATTTTTTGATTGGGCCATTTTTTTTGCCTAACAGACTAAACGCTCCCGATTATCGGCAATTTCTTGAGGAGTAGTTACCTTTATTGCTCGAGGATGTGCCACTTTTGGTGAGAAACATAATGTGGTTCATGCATGACGGGACACCAGCACATTTCAGTGGAGAAGCTAGGGATTTCTTGAATAATACATTCAACAACGATTGGATAGGTCGCGGTGGATCAGAACCATGGCCTCCTAGGTCCCCAGACTTAAATAGATCTGACTTTTTCTTATGGGCATATCTCAAAAGTTTAGTTTATACCACTCCAATAAACACTGTAGAAGAATTGAGAAATCGAATAATAACCTCTTGCGACACGATAAGAAATACCCCATTTTCTGGGGATACCTATCCAGTATTTATATTATTTTTTTTATTCAGCGAATAACATACAATTCAAATTCAATAATTTTTCACTCGTAAACGGTTGGAGATACGAAAAAATTACAAGTGTCAAAAAAGTTTTTAAATTAAACGAAGATAACGAAAATTGATTGTACGCTGAACAGTAGCGTACTGCAAAAAAGTATGATAGGGCAAAAGGAGACATGGCCTGGGGAAAAAGACACCTTTTGAATTTCAGTTAAAATCTAGGACGTGTAATGATGGAGGCTGTAAAAAATAGCTTGCATTCCAAAGTTGGGCTGAATATCTCAAAAAGTGCAGAAGTTTTGAAGAAAAAAAAATTGTTCCGGAAATTTTAACACCTTGTAGCTCCGTAATGAAGCTTTTGCGGACCTATGTTTATATGAACTTTTTTCTTAAAATTGTACGTAGATTTACCCCCTCAAGTTGTGACATACTATTATGTAACACCCGGTATAGCTATTTCGTTGATTTTAGGTGTTGATGTTAATTATTTTATTGAAGAACACATTGTGTTCTTATTTCAAAGATTTTAATGTTACATTTATTAATATTTTGTATGTAATCTTGAAGAGTGTAAAACTAGTTACGCTAGTATCTATGTTGAAAAAGAGGATTATTCAATTTAGATAAATGAAGACTGATTATAATAACTACAAATAATAGTGCATCTTATGAGCTGTTAGTGAGTAAAATATTTTTTTCTGTTCTTTTTCTGTTATCTAGTAATGCAAGAGTTACAAAAGAAGTAATTTCAGACCATTTCAGAGTATTATTGAACTGTCACTTTCGACCCCAAGAACTGTTACAACCGCCCCTAGGGTGTGGTCGGTTCTGACCCTTTTTTAACTTGTTCCTGTATGGGAAAAATTCTTATTATTTATACGTACGGTTATGTATAACTTATACGAAAAATCATTTTTTGTTCAGCTAACTGGTGACCATACAAAACTATGGCCGATCAAATTCTAATCAACCGTATCTAATGTACCCAACTGTTTTGCTGTGAAAAGAAAACTAAGTATAGCACAAACATATTTCGCAATAGCTGACAAATCCTCATACCAGCAAACTCCAGTGTTGAATATGTGATGTATTCGTTTCTGAAGAAATTCGATGTCCTTGGAGGATTAAACGAGTTCTCCTACAGTGGCTTTTCTGGAGAATGTTGTTGATTGCACTTGTTCGAGTTAAAATTGATCAAATTCGAACAGCTCCATACTGATATCTAATCCAAGTCTTAATTCAGACACATGCTCTGTTGATATCTTTGTCGATGTGACCCTCAGCAGTTATAGGCCGCTGACTAGAAAATGAGGACACCAAATATCCTGTTCTCGGTGGAGTGCGGCATTAATCTGAAACAGAAAAAGATTTCGCTAGAGTATGGATTCCTTGGGTTAGATCTAACCGCAACGCTACACACCGTGTCTGCAAGAAAGCGATCTCTCGAAAGACTAACGTTCTTTATTCTTGTCTGGCTGTCAACCAGTTATAGATCACATCCCGCTATATGTGTAGACACATTGAAGAATATTATTCAAGGAACAATATTCAACCTTCCGTAGAATATCAAATATCCTTTCCTGAAGGAACTGGTTTTCTGATCCACCCTTCATAATCATCGTCAATCGCGGCCACTAGTTTCATTCCATAGCTCGACGGTCTGTGACACATAACAAGATACCGAAAGAATAGGCAATGACAAGAATCGCACATACATTAATAGCAGTCATCATGGATCTCGAGGACAGTTGGGATTTAACGCTTTGTTTTATCCTGTGGTACTGAGGTTTCTCGTTGTGGGCAGTTTTATCTCCGATCTTTTGATCTCTAGGGCTTGTTGCATTCCTAGGTATTTATACGACTCATAAGGGTTGAGTTTTGCTCCTGGACCTCCATCAATAATATCCCCACCCCTTACTTCTCATTCCTAGTTGTCCTTCCATTTGGTCAGTATTAGATGTGTAGATCTTGAGATCTATCAAAAGTAACTCAACATTCTTGGTAATCATTTTACTATTGTTACGAATGTCACCGTAGACACAAGAAGATTTCTGGATCCGTGAGGATCAATTTTTGAAGCTGAATAGCTCCTCATTTAAAAAGCGTTGGTTAGTGCTGTTCCTACTAATTTGTTTTAGAATAGCATATATTACGATTTTTGACTTAAATTCATTTTCTAGCGATTTCTCCAACAAGTTGTATTTACTGGCCAGTTCAAATCCATTCAGAGTATTGTCAATAGGTACTCGGTTTTGGAGGAAACAAAAAAACAGGTTGCAGAACAAATGTACAATTTCAGAGAAGATTATCACAGGGAAAGGACATTATATGTAAGTTTTAGGAAGATCCATTAGAGCAATTTTTTCAATCATACTTTTTACACAATTTGCTATTCACAGAAAAATGTAAATATACTCTAGAACTAAGTATTCGAGGTTTGTTGAAAAGAAAATGTCATTTCTAAATATCCTTGTAAGTTCGATTTCTTATTATGTTGGTATACAGGGTATCCCAAGTTAAGTACTATCGTTTTGAAATTTTGGTAGTAATAGGCCACTCAACTTGGGAAACCCTGTATATACAGAGTGTTTCATGAGGAAACGGAACCTTTCTAGGTAGTGTTAGAGGATTAAGTGGTGAGGTTATGTTTGGTTAGAGGTGTTAGAGGATTAAGTGGTGAACTTGAAACGCGCTATTATTTCTGAGTTTGCACGTTCCTTTACGATATACAGACTTGTGTTGTGAAATTTCGACGAAATTTCAATGATCTATATCTCCTAAACTATAGATCCGATTTCGTTGAAATTTTGTAGGATTATCACATGGGTCGACCTCAATAAAACTTGTCGTGTCGAAGAACAAGTTCGGTATTGCAAGATTTGGTATACCGAAATTGCATTCCCTAATTCCATCGGAGCTAATCCTGAAATCATAAGAAAATCCCATAGTCATGAAATTCAACTAATTATAGGATTACTTTACCACATGATTATTTTTGAAAAACTACTTTGTGTAAACACTGGCAAGGTCTCAGAGTTATTATCTGTTCATAATAGTCGTTTTCCTCGAAGAATTTTCTGTTTTTGGGCTTTCGAGGTTCTTTTTCATTAAATTCAGTTATCTATCAAGAAAATAGCGCTTCATTCATAATTGCGAAAATCATTATAGTTAGTTATTTTCATCTACAAAGTTGTAGTCTGGTAATAACTTTGAAAATCGGTGTTTTAGTATTTCACGAGGACTTAAAGTTCAAGATATGTCGACGATATCATTTGTTGTTTCACTGGCACAAACAGACAATTAGAGTCATTCAAAACATTCATTAACAAAATTCACGATAATATTAAATTCACGTTAGAGATAGATACAGAAAACTCCATTAACTTCCTGGATTTAACGTTTACTAAAATTAACGGCAAACATGATTTTTCTATTTTTCATAAGCCATCGCATACAAATATTACTATTCACAGCTCATCTACACATCCTTATCCACATAAATTAGCAGCTTACAATAGTATGGTACATAGACTCATTAATATCCTAATGTCACAAAATAATTTCATAAAAGAGCTAAATATAATTGAACAAATAGCAGTCAATAACGGTTACAGTCCAACTATGATTGAGAACATGATTTCACGCAAAAAATTTCAAAAAGCAACCCAGGAAATATTTGCAAGTATAAAAAGTTCTAACACAAAATACTTATATTGGTAATCCTAGTCTAAAATTAAAATCATTCCTCTCGCATTATAATTTCAATATAGCATTCCGAACTGATAATTCTTTGGGCCGACATATCAAAAACTGCAAATCTGAAATTGATAAAAGTAATAAATCCAGTGCTTATAAACTGTCTTGCGGGGATTGTAATACAATTTATTTTGGTAGAACTTTCAGAAATTTCAAAGTTAGATTATCCGAGTACAAACGTAGTTTTAATTATCATAAATCAGATTCCCATTTTCTAATTACTTACTCGAACAAAACCATAACTTTAATGATAATTTCAAAATTTTACACAATGAAAATAATAGACAAAAACTTTCAATCTATTGCAAATTTTAGAGATCAACAAAGAAAAGAATTCTGGTAGGTTACTTAATAGTCAATTAGATCTAAATCCTTCTCTTTTACTCAATCTTTTCAATTCATAAAGTAAGCAACTCCGATGGGTTTTCCAACATACCTCTTGTACCTATTGTAATATTAAGTAGGAAATAAGACTAATATACAAGGAATAACTCTGTTCATTAGTTTGTATCTATCTGATGAAGCCACAGTGTGGTGAAACCGGTCATAGTTTTGTTAATATAGTGAAAATCTAAATACTTTAGTTTTATTTCATTGTAAATACTCAAGGTTCACACTCGATACTGGAATTGAATGATTGAATTCAGAAGTGGCTAACGGTAATGCGTTTTCGTGGATGCAAATTTTCAGGGATCAACAGACAGAACGAGACCAAATTACTGGATCCCTGAAATCGGATAGATAAGACTCGTTTGACTCTATATCCTGTAAAGAAATCGCATTTTTTCATGAATTCTTTTCCAGATGTACGATGTAAAAGAGTACAAGTTGTGCTTTTTAAGTCTTTCGAATGAGCTTTCGGAATTGGCGAAGAAATACGATGACGCCAGAAACAAGACAAAAAACTGGGAAATTGTTTTGAAGGATATTTGCAATAGATACGCTAAGCTGGCTGAAGATTTGAACTGGTCAAGAATGGCTCTTACCCACATGTTCGAGATAGCGTACTATCGCTTAAATAAAAGGTAAGAAACTCAACTGAAAAGTACACTAGAAGGATTGACCCAAGAAAGCGTACAAGCGAATACATCTTACGAATAGTGTCGCAGAAGAGTGGGAAAAACCTGGGGAATGAAAACCCAGAATTGAAGACACGACTGGATGAAGGTGTTATCTTACATTTTCAAATTATCAGTTTTTCTGCTTGGATGAAGGTGTTATGAACCCATTTTCACATAACACTATCAAACATCCATAATTGGTATTATCAGTGCTGATTTCACAATGAATGAATGAGTTATGTTACACTATTTCACAATACTCTCATGGAAGAAGGTGATATGGGCAAATACCTCATTCATCCATTATTACATTGGTATGTGTTTATCTGGTTGCCTGAATGAAAGTGTTATGTGACGTACATAACGCCTTCATCCATGAAAATATAACATGAGCTGCACGGTTAGTGAGCAAGTATGTAGGAATATGCTAAGCCGAGGTGCCTGGTTCGAATCCGGGTTCAAGTCATGGATGTTGTCCTTAAACAAAAAAATGAATTTGACAAAGACGTACATAGAGATTGGATACATAACCATAGTTGTTGGTCCATAACCTCTGAAGGCCAGATAACTTGTAATCCTGAGAGGTGGCAGTTATCTTTGCACAGTCTAGGAGAGTGGTTCGGAGTCCACTATAAACTGTAGGTCCATAGAAACAACATAACAAAATATAACATGAGGTTATCTGGTGGCCTGAATGAATGTATTTTGTGATATACATAACGTCTTCATCCATGGAAGTATAACATTGTTTACACTCTGAGCTTGTGTCAGTTTTGAGGTTACTAGTTGGATCACGGTTTCAATGTTAGCATTTCATTGTAATATCTTGAGAATATTAAGTACGAAAAACAATTTAAAATGACTTCTAGAGGTAAACTTATGTTGAAGTTAGCGAAGGAGCAAAACATTTGCGAACAGAATGTGTGTGATAAGGTAGTTTGTGTACTTTCTACTGAGAGTTCTAACCTCAATACAAAATCAACAATAGGTAAGTTAAATCTGCATTGCAGTTGATTATATCTCAATATATAGTATTTTACGCTAAAATTACCTTCTTTCCTTGAACTTCTCACTGCTTCAACATTGAACTTTGGAATTGCATTACGATTGTAAAATATGAAAATTCTGCTTAATTCAAACCTATACTTGATACAACGAAAAGAGAGAGTGCAAACAAAACAAACGCAGGAGGCCTGAACGTGATGTCACACAGGGTTGAATCCAGGGACTGGCTTCCATTTGATCACGAAATTGAACTCTGAATTAAGTAATGGACATCAATGATGTAGAATTTCATTCTAAAATGAAGTATTCACGCAATAGTTTTGGATATGACTGATTGAATTATCATAAAAAACAGGCAATGTAATACGCAAATGATGTAGGTATATTTTCTGGTAGTAGAACATTATTGAAACATATATATTACAAGAGTTTCATAAAAAAGGACATCAGGGATTATCATCGTCATTATCAGATTTAGACGATGAACTAGAATCATTCTCGAGATTGACAATAATAGGATCCAGTTGTTCGTCTATTATGTGATCTAATTGCCACATTCTAGGTTCGACCTTCTCTACGACATGCTTAATGCATTTTTGCCACTTGACAGCATCAATCCTTTCAATGGATTCGGCGAAAAGCTTCTTCATGTCTTGGAATTTGAATGATGCGTTCTTAGATGCCACATAATTCTTCATCTCACCCCAAACCAGTTCGATGGGATTGAGCTCGCAATGATAGGGCGGGATTCGCAACACGATTTTATTTTGGTTTCGAGCCATTTCATCTACTACATATTTATTATACGCAGGTTTGTGGGTTTTGACTATTCGAAGAAGCTCTGCTTTAATCAAATCATACCCGAAAGCAACATTTTTTGAACTTAGCCATTCTTGAATAGTGGCTTTTCTTCTGGCAGATGTCGGGAGTTTTTCTGTGCGTCTAGAATGATAAGACGCATTGTCCAAAACGATGACACATCCGTCTTCAAATTTCGGTAAAATATTTTCAAACCATTTTTCGAAGTTGGGTCCATCCATTTCTTCGTGGTAGTCACCAGATTTCTTCGATTCGAATGACCACAGTGCGTCGGGAACGAACCAAGTATCACTTCCAATATTGCAAACGATGAGTCTCTTGCCTTTACCTGCAAAGACATAAAAATGATTTCTATTAATGATTGCATGTGTCTATTTTCATTTATCTCAATCATGTGGAACCTCATAATTCAAGAAAATACTTAATTTTGATAATTACAGAATTGAGTAATCACCAGTAAACCTTTTGACAACAGGTAGGTGGTACACAGCCTACTTAAGTTAATTTACAGTAGCAATAGAGATAAAGAAAAACCCAGAAGAAGCAACAGACCCTTAATAAGATCCCATCTATTCGTCCAAATTGAATTATCCTAATGCTGTTGTAAATATATATTGAAAACATGATATAGAACGTCCTTGAAAGGAAGCGGCATGCTAACAATTCGAAGCAGGATTGTTGTGGTACCAGGTACAGTATGTATGGGTTTTACCCTATAGCATAATTTGCAAGGAATAACAAGAATATTTTCATAAAGGGTATTCGAAAACCTTCATTCTGCAGTTAGTTTTAGGTTAAAATTATGGTTTCAAAAAATATAATGAAATACCTGATGACCTGCCTATTGTTGATACAGAGTAAGCATGATTCAAACAAGATTTGAATCAGAATAAAAATCAAATAAGTTTATCAAGAAATTAGCGATTTCAATCAAAAACGAACCAAGAGAACTTGTGTATCATTTGGAAATCATGAATATTATATTATATCATACAAGAATTATTCATGCATAATATAACTACCAGTCACCTGTGGGATTCTTCAATCCAGTAGATAAACCTTCTCGGAAAGCCTGTCTGGCTGTTTTGACCGATGCATCTACCCAAACACTTGATTTAGTGTGCCCAGCATTCACCCACGTTTCATCCAGGTAATAGATTTTTCTATTCTCTTCACGGTAGTTTTTAATTTGTTTAAGATAGGCTCTCCTCCACAAGACTATTTCCTCTTTCTCCAATAGTAAACGATTCCTCCCCCTCTTCTGGAATCTGAAGTCCATTTTTTTTAATATTTTACGGAATGTTGTTCTTTTAAAATTTGGCAGATCAACATCACTGTTCACTTTATTCAATATTTTATCTATTGTAGGTAATTCATTTCTATGAAAAAACTGATGCACTTTCCTACTAATCTGATTTTTGTCGAAATCAGTAACACTATCCGCAATTTTCACCCTTTTCGGGTACGTCCTCGGTTGTGAAAAAGAATGATTCTCCTTAACCTCCTTTATGAGTCTGTAAACACTAGTTTTACTAACTCCCACAATATTTGCCACTTGTTCGACGATTTCGTTGATAGGTGCAGAATCTATTTGCATTTGTCTATTATGGACGTTGAAAATGATGTTTTTCATTCAAAGTAAAATGACCTTTCTTAGGCCGCTTTTTCGGAGAATAATTTTCAACAGTACTTTCATCTGCAGTATCCGTAGACGACATTAAACACACAATATTTTCACTTTTCAACACTTGATCAATAACACTTCCAAAACAATAATGAAAATTTAATTTTCTATTCGATGGACCGAGACCGTATCTGTACAGACTGCTAACATTCAGATCCCACCCCCTAAACATGATTCGGCCAATTACAGAGCTACTAAATCTTCTGGCGTCTGCTGTATTTGTTTTGACGTGGTCTCTCTTTCGGTTGCCTAGAGTATAACTTAACAGACCAACTCCAAAATATGTATCTACTGCTAAGTCGGAAATTGATTCTAACGCGTTCAAAATGTTTTTTAACTTTCAGGATTTGTTTTGAATTAATTTTCCTTTGTGTTTTTACATAGTAAGTCATCAACATCAGTAGCTTTTTCTCAAGAGCCGCTATCTACACAGTTGCCATCAGTGAGCGGGTATTCCTTACCACATGAATCCCTCAGTACTGAGGATCTCTGCCTCAAAGAAAAATCTGGTTCAGGTAAGGGCGAGAATAGAAGTTATTCACATAGTACTTGACGTATTCCTTTTGTGTTTTTTCCAGAGTCTAAGGAAGACGATTTTCTTTTCTCGGACAGTGATGGCAATGCAGAATGTATTCCAAAGAATGAAGACTTAAGCAGTTCTAGCAGTTCTTCAGATAACAGTGATGAAAATGATGAAGATGAAATCAGATGCAAGCAAAAGAAAATGTGTATCGAAAATACAGTCTCTTCTATTTTGAGGTATTCTACAGATAATACCTTGAAAAATATTCCCAAAGACCCAGTTGATATGGACAATGAAGTACATAGTTTGGAGGAAAGGAATATTGAAATAAATATAAAACGATAAATATTCCCTCCCAAAGAAAGCCGTTTCAAGAAGCCAAAGCGCGATCCAAATACATGGAAAAAATGCAAGGCAGCTTTAGATAGAGCAAAAGGAGAGGAATATATATCCTATAAGAATATTCTAGTTCCTTAAAAGGAACCAAAAATGGGTATTCGCTGTAGGGGAAAGTGTAGGCTATCCTGTAGTACACGTTCTTCAGAAGAAGATAGACAGACACTTTTTAAAGAGTTTCACAAACTTGACACTAATTCAAAAAACGCATTATTATTTAAGTGATATAAAAAAATGTATTGAGAGAACGAAAAGGTGCGGTGAAACATTACACAGCATCCTACTCCTATACTGTCACAAAGAATGGAAGTAATGAAAGAGTATGTAAAGAAGCTTTGTGTTCTTTATATCAGATTGAAAGAAAGAAACTTGATCTTATACAAAATCGATTGAAAAGTGGTTTTTCAGCCCCTCCCTTAGACAGCCGGGGAAAGCATTCTAATAGACCTCATAAAAAATAGACCAAGAAGTTAAGGAACCCACATAAAAAATACCTTTCTCCTCTTCTAAACCTGAGTAAAATGTATGAGCTATATTTGGAGGAGTGTAATCAACAAAAACTGGCTGAAAATTTTAAAATTGAGAAATGCTCTTATTCCAAGATTTTTGTGACAGAATTCAATTTGTCACTTGGAAAACCAAAGAGCGACACTTGTACTACTTGCGATGCTGGGGAGGCAAACTAAGAGCATAAGGAAAATTATACAGCAAACTATGCCACTGCCCAAAATAACTACCCCTAAGACATTTTATCTCCGCCAAATGTGGTTTCACAATTTTGAGATCCATATAATTGCAGAGGACAAAGAAAAAGCCTGCTTCTGTACCTGGACTGAAGATATGGCAAACAGAGGTAGTGTGGAAACATGCAGTTCTCTACTCAGATTATTGAAATAGATGAAAGTATTGTCGGAAAAGATCACTTGATCATCTGGTCTGATCCTTGTGCTGGTCAAAATAAAAATTTTAACATGGTCTGTCTTTACCAATATCTCATTTTAAAGGGATACTTTCGTCGCATAGATCATAAGTTTCCTGAGGTTGGTCATACTTATTTAGATTCTGACAGAGATTTCGGAAGGATTGAGAAGGTATTATGAAAGCATGACACTGTCCTTGTACCAGATGAATATAGAGAAATCATTCATCGCAAAGGCTAGCCGAAAAAATCAGGTCATTGATATGGCACAACATTTCTAAAAAATTTACGAGCTACCACAAAAACTACGACTGACTAATAGAAAAAAGAACGAACTCAATGAACCAGTGAGATTCAGGGATGGTATAAAGTAGATCAGAGTTGAAAAGTATGGATCCTATCTATACAAAGAGTCATATGACGAAACAGTTCCTTTTAGAGAGATTAATATTCTTCAAAATAAAAATAGAACATCAACACCTGAGAATATTGATATTGAAAGGGTTTTCTGATGAAAAGAAAAAGAATCTCCAGGAGTTCCTCAAATTTGTGAAGCCAGAATATCGATATTTTCATGAAGAAATTTTGAAAAATTAAAAATTTGTTGTTTTATCAAGTTTCAGTTCCAACCTATTTGTTGTTAGCCTAAAATACATAACTTCTTGAATAACATACCTTTTGGTATTGAAATCTGTTGTTTCAGTTTTGTTAAGTACTCTTTTGAGTTTTCCAAAAATAAATTTTTTAAATAACTCTTAGCTTCATAGCTATACATTAAACAAAGCGATTTTTCCAAAAAAATTATTCAAAAAGTTTACATAGAAAAACTAATCTAACCTCAATTTACTCAAAAGTTGAATTTTGTTACATAACACCTTCATCCACTAGTGTCTTCAATTATTATGTAGACTTCCACTAGTATCAGAAGAACTATACTAAGCAACGGATGTGCTCTGGTGGCTTAAGGACACACGAACGTCAAACAAAGCTCAGCAAAGTGCTGAGAGTAGCCTGACTTAGTTTAATGATGGTACTCAAGTTGGAAAGAAGCGATGTGATCCACAGGGGCCACTGTGGATCACATCATACACTGAGGTTTCTCTCCTGCAGGCAGAGAATGGTACCTCAGCTTGATTCCGACAAACCATACATCCTATTACTGCAGGATTAGAATAAAGTCGTTTCCGAAAGAACTACTACACGGTCGGTTCAAAGGGGAAAGTAGGGGTAGGATGTGGAGTGTACTTGAAATGCCTTAATCTACAAAGTCTATTTGCTGTGGACAAAAATAGCAGTGCTACTCACACAGAGCTGACAGGTCTGACTATTCGCTACAGAGAAAAAAACGATTAGGATGAACACAAATAGTAAACAATCATTGCGGAGGCATAAAAAAACATAGGAATGCCACGAGGTAGTGACAGGAATGTGTTTGTTGGATAAAGGGTCACGGTGCAGAGGTAACATTAAAGCGGACAGGTTAATCAAAAGAGCGTCTTGGAAAATAATACCAGAACTGTTAATCCAAATACGAGCACTAGTACTAAAAAAATATAACCTGTAACAGCTCAAAACGTTATGGAATGGAACGCATACGTAGGTTCGGTGTGACTTTTACCTGTTCCCAAATTTGAAATTGTAACCCAGAAGAGATTGCCCATCTTGTCGAACGAGAATGGTATCTCAGCTATCATGTATTGCAAGTTTTCATAAACCTATTTTCCTAATGGTATAAAAACTCTTGGTTGTAAACTCTTTGGAGAAGTCAAGATGATTTCTTCCAGGAAAATATGCTCAATTCGCTCCTTACCAAGCTCATCGAAGTTACATGTATGTTTTCCAGACAAGAGAAGAAGAAGGAAGACATGGAGAAATTGCTACGAATAAATGATACCCTGAAGGCCCTGGACGAGTTGGGAAATAAATTGATGAAGCTTCATGGCCATAAAGAAGAGGGCACTTCGATGAATCAAGCGACGAAGCCGCAATTCGAAATTAAGGAAACACAGAGATCTGTTAACCTAAAAAGAGCATCTTCGAAAGTGGACCTTTTTCTGGGCAAACTGTTCAAGGAAAAGAGCAGAGAAACACTCACAGAAGTAAGTAAAATCAATGTTATGATTCTATTGGCACACTGAATGAAAAAATTAGAAATATTGAGAATTGTGAGTACGTTATCGCATCGGTATAGTTATATTAGACTTTGTGTTTCTTCATTATGTTGAAATCAAGGAAACAGTTCACCATTCCTCGAGGGAAAAAAACGAGTTCGAAAAGATGTCATTGTAATCTCCGAGCAATAATAATAATTAAAACTTCCAACAACAAGAATCCGCAGACGCAGTGCTCCTGTGATTCTTGAACGAGCTGCAGTCCACTATGATCCAGCAATTGATTATTGTGCCGACAAATCGTTAACAATTGGGGAATGATAATAATTTGTAAATATTGTAAAGCTCATAAAGGGACCGCAACCAAAGAGGAGGGTATATGAACTATTGTCCCTCGATGAAAAGTCTATTGGGATAGTAGTTGGACTATTGACCGAACATCAACTCAGCAAACACCTACACGTCATGAGATTCGAAAACCACACGGTGCCGTGGTTGCCTAGAAAATGACGAACAACGGAACACATACTCTTCGAATGTCCCGCTCCTAAGGTGACCAGACTGAACACCTTGGGCACTGAGCGCCCGGATTATCCAGGAGGCCAGCTACAACAGTCTAGCAAGCTTCATCAAAAAGTTTTTCCAAGACACAAAACAAAGTAATACAACGCGGCAAGCACAATTGGCCAAACGACCTGAGTGCAGCCCATAAAGGCGCCGTGCAAGAAGAAGAAGAAATAAATGGTGAATCTACTGGCAAAGTAATACTGCCACAATTGGTCCCACCACCAGATCCTTTACGTCCTTTACTTTCTGGGATTGAAAATTATTCTAAGCACTTCTTGGCCAACCTTCAGAAATATAACAGCTGTTTTCAGATTACATCGTTTGGTGCTACACATATTATACAGGACTATTTCATGCCGACGTTCGAGGTACAGTATACCGCATTCGGGTGACCCGAGTTCGGCAGGTATCGAGCGCACGGTAAGCCGACTATCAGTCGGGCTACCGTACGCTCGATTAGATTGAAGTTCCGAACTTCACTAATAGTAACCATCAGTGGGACATATAGCAATTATAGGTGAAAAAATGAATATTGAACAGAAAAAATTCATGTTCCACTTCTGAAGTGAAAATATATTACGACTGAACTTTTAGAATGTATTTATAAAAACAGACAAGTAACTGAAGAAAAAATCGTGAATACCATAATGCTTACAAAACATCTGAAATTACTGTGTTTTTGAAATGAATATCATTTCGCAAATTTATTCTCGCCCAGTCCAATATTATTTTTCACACATATATTGAGAGAATGAGTAACTTTAGACTTCTTTGATCTAAGACTTCCACTTTTCTTCCTGCCTGCATTTGTCTTCTACCAGTTATTTTCATCTTTCCTCGACAAACAGAAGTTGGCTGAACTGCAATTTTTATCCCCCTTCTCATTACATTTCCCGAACCTACCGTCAGAGATCGTGGCAAGTGATCAAATTCAAAAGAAGTGTTATACTGCTATTGATATTTTTTGCGTAATTTGTCATGAATTTTTGGAAGGATGGAGTAAATCCTACTGGATCACTTTCCAAATATGTTAATACATCCGCATTGAACTTAGAGATGAATTCGCTCCAATCTTGTTTTATATTATCACTATCACCAGGTGGTTCTATTACTTGTTCTTGTAGAAGGAATATTTGTACAGTCGTCGATATATTCCATTGGCTTAGGAAAATCACGTTCACAAACTTAAGTTGAATCAAGTTCAAGTAGTAACAACAAGTTTTCCGACGGTTCTTTTCTTGTAGCTATGAAGTATAGAATTTTCTTCTTTTCAAGTAATAGAGTATTGCAAGCGTTCATTATATTGTACTCTTTTATTATTGCAGATTGATGCTTGCATATTTTTCCACCGATACCGATGGGACAGGTACATATAAACACCTCAAAAAAGTCTAGGGAACACTTCTGAATATCGATATATCGTATCCAGAACGATCAATATGGATGATTTTTTTAAGAAATGAACACCTCCATCAATTTCTCACCAAATTATGTAGAGTGCCGCAACAGATTTCAGTTTTTTATAAAAAACTAAAAATGCAGCAGATGCGACGCTGCTTTATAATCATTTCATGTATTCAGTGTTTGAAATCAGTTAGTTGGCACTTTGTTTCTGTTGTAAGCACATATAAAAGATTCAAGTTTTGTGATTCGACCATGGAAAGACAACATTTGACTAGAGAAGAGATGTTACGAGCCGTTGGCATGCTCCAAGCTGGGAGCTCACAACGGGAAGTATCCAGGGTTCTGGGAAGTAGCCCAAGTGTCATAAACCGTTTATGGTCGCGTTTCAATGAAACAGGTAGCGTAGAAGAACGCCATACAGGTCGTTTCAGGATTACTAGTCACCCAAGACCGATTTTTGGTTTTACAGGCCAGAAGAGATCGTACTACCACAGCATCTCAATCAGCTCAAGAGCTATTACGAGTTCTTTAGGAGTTCCACAACTGACCCATGGAAATCGCGCTGCTCGTTTAGCTTGGTGCCAAGAACACGTAAACTGGGATCAAGAGAGGTGGGCCACAGTTCTCTTCAGTGATGAATCTAGATTTAGTTATTATCCCTATTCGGAAAGAATTCGAATATGGAGGGAACCTGGAAAGCAAAACCGTCTCCAGCATGCTCGAGAAGTTGTTAGACAGGGAGGCGGATCAGTGATGTTTTGGGAAGATATACGCCTTGGTGGAAGAACTGACCTCGTTTTCATACAGAACAACCTCACGGGAAATTCTTACGCAAATGAGATAGTTCTGTAGTGGTACTGTAGTGGTACCGTATCTCCAAACAATGGGTCAAAATCCACTCTTCCAACAAGATAATGCCCCTCCTCGTCGTGCAAGAGTTGTCTTGAACGTTCTTGAAGAGAATGGTATCGATCTTCTACCTTAGCCATCCTGCTCCCCAGATCTGAATCACATCGAGCATGTGTGGGACACCCTAAAAAGAAATCTCCTGCGTCAAAACGTCTTCCATCATGAACAGGAGCTTCGATTAGCAGTTCAGAGGGCTTGGAATGACTTAGGCCAAAATGTAATAGTTAATTTAATATTGAGCATGTTTTTAATAACAGAGGTGGACCTTCTGGGTACTGAAAAATATAAGTGCTTCCATATCGTTTCGAAAATATTAGTTCAGGATTTTTTTGTTTTACCAAATTTCGTCATTTTCAAATTTCAATTTTTTTATAATAGGTACTTTGGAGAAGTCAAGTATCATTTTGTTTTCTTGAGAATACATTATATACAATACATCCTAACAAAACCGAAAGATTTCTATAAATTCGAATCATCAAATTCATATTTCAAAGATATTGGTAAGTGTTCCTAGACTTTTTTCGAGGTGTTTATTACTCTTCATAAAGTAGATCATTCCTTGAGAACTGCTCAGGACATGGTACTGCATTTCTCCCAATTCTGTTATCTGATTTGGCAATACATCTTTTGCATTGGGGGATAAACAATTCAAGGTTGAGTTGCTCATCTTATTCATTATGAAATCAAGCAATCTTTATGTATAATAACTATCGAAGCTACTTATAATGAAATCAGTTAACTGTGTTAGGTTATATGCTTTTGTTCTTTGTATAGACGAAGCATTAATTCGACATAGTTATTTGTATCAGCTCCACGTATTATTAATGACTGCCGATAATACACGCACCAGACATGAATTCTTTCAATTTTATTGCCAACGTATCTTTTGTATTGCGGATATTACGGTTTTGGTAAAATAACCGTAAGTTTTTTGCCACGCATGCTTCCGTTTTTGACATAAGTATATTTCTGAATAATGCATATAATGATTGTCTATCTTCTTTTTTGATTTCATTTTTAGCGAGCTGCAACCATTTCTATACGGCTTTCAAAACATGAAAACTGCAAAGAAGTAAAGTGGATCTAGGCCAATACTTTTGTAAAATATGTCGTTCTACTGAATCATCATCTGTCACAATGACTGATGGTGAAAGTTTTAAAGGAATTATTTCGATCAAGTCTTTCAGAGCATAATCAAAAATAGTGGCTTTCTGGCTGTTTGTAATTATTCATCCCAACGGTATACCCCCAGCAGGAGATTGAGTTGCAAAGAAGTACAACTTATGATTTTGCACATCGCAATTACTTGTAGCATCTACGAATAATATTTCTGATGACTGAATTAGGTATCTTGCAGCACGTTGCATTATTGGAGTGCATAGTGCAACAGCATAGTCGTCTTCATTATGGGTTATAGAGTGTATCGATGGATTGTTCAAGATTCTCTTCGAGCCTTAAAAACATAATTTCACCAGACCTATCGCCATATTGGCGTTTAAAGTGAGATTTCAACATATTTGAAAAATCTTTTTACATGGAAAATAGTATCTACCGCATACAACTTCATCATAATTTGTCACCTAGCTCTTCCATTTTACTTAAGCAGAAACTATTATAAGCTGATGCAACAGAATGTCCCTTTTCAAACAATTAAAGAATTTCTTTCTTTGTTTCTTCCCAATTATTCTTTTTGTTAAAGCGGCTACACTATCTATTGTATGGTTGTGATTATTATTCAAAGTGATTATGCATGGCCATTCTTTTAGCAGGGTGTCAACATGCTTAAGTCTTGTTCTGGAATGAAATTCTTTTTTCTTGATAACAACTTGCAATACTTCTAGACAATTTATATTTCTAGAAGGATGTTCTTTCTTTCGGTCTTCTTTCAATTTATTAATTTTTGTTTTGATCTGACAATGATATAATCTTTTGAATACGTGCTGTCTAGCTTTTTCGATTGGTGTAATTGTGGTCCTAGTGATATACCATGTATGTTTTGATTTTAGTTCCATATCAGTAATCCATTGCTGAAAGATGCATTATTTTAGGAATTAACCTCAAATACCCGATTTTATGGAAAAACCCTGATAACTCCAAATGGCATTAGGTATTTAAGAATTCGAGAATTAACCTCGACGTAGTTAAGTTATTTTCCATGAAAACTTTCAACACATTTCAAATTTCTCATGAACATCGTAGGTGTCCAATGGAAGAACATTCTGTTTGTGTCAATGATTTTGAATGGTTTCGAGTTGCAGAAAAAATATAGATATTCACATTTCTATGTCACTTCTTAGTAGGTAATTAATTTGTTAAAAATACAGTTTACGTTATAATTCATGTAATGATCGAAAAGCAAGATAGAGATGTGAAATTCATTCGCTTCCTCAAGTTTATACGAGAAAACACTTGGATCCAGTAAAGCTAAAACGAAGCACCTATGGAACTTTCAACCAACGCAGACTGAATTGAGCTGAAAGTTTGTTATTTGTTTCAAAGGTTATATAGATAATTGAATTTTGCCCTCTTACTCACCTCAACTTCTTGCTTCGTTTTGAAGTTTGTTCTTATTTCCACTCGAATTGACCACGTGGTACGTATAATTTTCTGGCCACTCCATTATATCTTTTATTAAATTTGAATAACTGAATTGAAATCGAAAACGGAATGCAGAACTAAAAACTTTTGATTTTTATCGAGTCTACGTTAGCCTGACGATGGATCGGTATATCGACCGATCGCTTTGAGTATAGTCTTTGAGCTTTGAGGCAGACAGCTCGGCTAATATGGCGAAAGCGAATTCACCCGAATGCGGTATACTGTACGCTCGATACAAATAAGCTGCCGGCATAGCTAGTTTGAAATAAAATATTTTAATTGCTAATAGGGTCAATATTATGATAAGCCCAGAAGAATCTGATGAATTAAAAGCTATATCCCTTTTTGTGAACAGTGTATTATTAGATCAAATATTGTTCGAAAAAGGTTAACATGGTTTTCTGACAGATCTAATAGATTTTTTAATTTCTCGATAGCCACATCATAAACCCAGCTTTTTGAAGAAGGAATCATCAGCTCATCACAAACGGGAAAATGATGATATCGACTTAGACGAAGATTTTTTTCCTATAAGATTGTCGGCTACTAAATGGAAGTTAGCTAAAGTGAAACATTTCGAAGAATATTACAGAAGAGCACTGATGGGAATACATGAACACCGATTGAAGGAGAGAATGAACGCATTGGGCTATGGAGGTTAGTATATTTAACACAATGAAAACTTTATTCTAGAAAGAAGATTCAACTTTAGATTGTTAAGTATCCCTACTTGGTGGAGCTGGATCTCCTAATTACTTATCACTATCATCGTCAACAAAGCCACAATAGCAATGGTTCAGTGGGAAGTCATGAATAGTGGTAACACATTACAGTTCAGTCCTTGTTTCATCTCATCAGTGTTGCACACCAAGTCACATCTAACTGTGATCTTTTAATTTTGACTAGGAACGGAATATCTTTCCTATCGCCTCTTCGTCTTTCCTTCGCTTTTTTTCTACTGTTTTCTTTTTATTGTCTCGCTTTAAGAAGTTTTACTCTTGCCTCTCTTTGAGGTTTCGGCTCGAGTGAGGATAACTCTGTTTTCCTCCTTCTTTTGTTCTGTTTTTCTTCGTCCTCGTGTTCTTTTTTGAGCTGAAGCAGGGAAATGTGTTTATCCGTTTTCTTTGTCTTTGTTCGGGTGATCTTTTTTATTTCCTCGTTTTCGTGTTCCTCTATTTTTTCCAATAATTTTTCTATCTTCTTGACTATCGTAATATTGACTTCTCGTCTTATTCGTTCGTTTGTTATGTACCAGGAGCTCCCAATTGTTGTCCTGACTATCTTGTTCAGTGTCTCTTGTAATGTTCTTTTCCTGTAAGATTTTGTTGTCATGAACCATAGTTCTACTGTGTATGTTATGCTAAGTACGATGATTGTTTTTATGATTTTCATTTTGTTCTCTAAGGACAGCTTGCTGCTCCTGTTTAGGAGGGGATATAGATATCCTTGAAGCTGCCTCGCTTTCTTTGCGTTTTCTTCTATTTGACTGGAATTTCAGGTTTTTATCTTCTATCAATATTCCGAGGTATTTTTCTTCGTTTTTCCATTCCACTTTCTGGTTGGCTATTTCTATTTCTTCCTGTTTGTTCATATCTTTCTTTCTATTTTTATGGTCAAAGTATACTGCAAATATCTTGTTTCCATTGACTTTGGTTCTCAATTTTTCTAAGTAATATACCAGTTTATCGCTATCTTCTTGTAGTCTGTTTGTTATAGTTTTTTTATTCCTTTGCGAAGATTGTTGTGTCGTTAGCAAACTGTGCTATCTTCAAGTGTTTCATTTCGTGTATATCCAAGATGAATATACTGAATAGTACGGGTCCCAGTATTGATCCTTGTGGGACTCCGGTCTCTATCCGTACTATAAAATTCCTATCTTTCAAGTACGATGCCGTTATGTTTACTTGTTTGTTTGGAAACTTCGTTCTTTTCATCTTATATTTAAGTGCTCCGTGCCAGACTTGGTCGACGGCCTTCTCTATGTCTAGGATCGTTCCTGCTGTTGATGTCGATATGTTTATGTTCTCTATTATATCTTCCGTCAGCCAGCTGGTGGGTCGTTGCGTGTCCACTTCTGAATCCAAACTGGTGGCTCGGTATGATGCTGTTTTGTTCTGCAAAGCTTACCAGTCTTCTGTATATGAGTTTTTCCATGATTATGCTCTTTGATGACAGCAGGCTTATTGGTCTATAGCTGCTGGTTTCGCTCTTTGGTTTCATTGTGTTTGGTATCATAATTGCTTCTGCAGTTTTCCAAGTGCTTGGGTAGTGTTCTGTTTTCATCACTCCTTTCGCAATTTCTGTTTGTTCTTCAATCTCTTCTTCTCTCTTCATCTATGCCAGGTATTTTCCTACTTGCTAGTTGTGCGATAATTTCTTGTACTATGATTCCACCGTTTCCATTGAAAAGTCACGTGTTGGTTATGACTGTTGGTCTTTAATTATTTTTCCAGAGAATCTGCGAATGCGTCAACCTTCTCCTTTTTTGTTGTTGCTACCTTATCTTTTCTTTTTGAATAAGGAATTTTGGTTCTCTTTTTTTCCTGTCAGTGTTTCTGACATTTTTCAGAGGTATTGGTCCTCTGTTGTTAGAGCTTCTATTTTATCGTCCCACTCCTTGTTGAACATCTGTCTTATTTCCTCTTACACTTTGATGTTTAGGTTATTCAGGATCCTCTTATCTTCGGTATGCATCGTTCTCATGTATTTCTTTGGTCTTTTCTTTTCTTCGATTAGGTTAAGTGAATTTGTCGGAAGTGGTCTCTTTTGACTTGCTGCCAGCGTTTTTGTTGCTTTTCATTCAGTCTCTTCTATTCTGCTTTCCAAATCTTGGATTGCTTTTTCAATTTCATTTGCATCTCTTATGGGTCTCTTATGGTTATTTTCTTCGTTTCCATTATTTTTTTTGAATAATTTCCAGTTTGTTCTTTTCAATTCTTTTCCCGTTTCCTGCCTCCATGTGTACTTCTAGTATTTCTTTATCTTTTCTTATTTCCTTGGTACTTTACTTAGTAGGTTTCGAAATTGGGGAAACACCATAGAATTTTCTATGGTTCCATTTCGAAACATCAAAAATGAATGGTGAACTTTACGGCTTTGTATCCCCGCCATTTTGTGGTGTTGAAATAGAAAAAAGTAGGAGAGATTGAATATTTGCTCTTCCCTAGAAAGCAGCTTTCATGGACATGGAGAGCGTTTAATGCTGCACCAATAGTTCATTGAGCGGGGCTGCGGAAGCCAAAAGGGTACCAAATATTATTGCGGAATGGATTAGCAACAATTTAAATGCCAAAGTTATCTATACTGCACTGAAAGAAAAGTAGTCAGTTTTGTGACTAGAAGGGATTGCTTCTTTGTTGTGATTCCTGCTGATTGATGACCTTTTAGCAATAATTGGCACACTGGACTTTTATGTACCAGCTTACGCTGACGATATAGTTATTCTGGCTGGCGGAGATGACTACGACGTCTCCAACGTACTTCAGAGGTCTATTTCAGCTATCAAAGGGTGGAGTTAAGATGAGAAACTTAGTATAAGCCACCACAAAACCCTTATGGCACCATTCAATAGGAAAACGAAGATATTCGTATCCTGCCCGATCCTAAAGGTGTTTATTCCAATTGCGCAGCAAGTAAAATATCTGAGATTACCGTGGATAATGAGCTCACGTGGAATTCGTACCTTGAAAACATAATGCAGGCTTGTCAAATGACCTGGGGAAAGAAATGAAGCAACTTCAGTGGCTATATGTGATGGTGGTGAAACCATGTATCACATATGCATACAACTGTTTTCAAGCAGAAATATTCGCCATTGACCACTGTGTCAACCTCCTGCTTGCTCAGTGGAGACGAGTTTTATTTAGTGATGAGAGCCGATTTTGTGTGAATTTCGTGGATGGTAGATATAGAATATGGAGGCATCGAGGGAAGCTAATTAACCGATTGTTGGACCTGAAGGTAAGGGAGCCTCACAGGTGTCAGACACTTTCGAACTGAGAGTTCTAACTGCCATAGTAATGGGACACTGCAGGCTCAGAAATCACCTAAACAAGTTAGGATTGATTGAGGCTCCTAGGCTTCTTTATGTAGACTATGTGAAGAAGAAATAGCAATGGAACAACTTATGTACGAGTGCCCAGGTGGAGACATAGTCAGGATGGAGGAACGGTACAATCAAGCAAACTGAAGGGAAAATTTTTATGCACGATAACGCGCGCCCTCATACTGCGAGCATAGTGATAGAATATCTCAATGAAGTTGGGATCACACGAATGGACTGGCCGTCGTGGTCACCGGATTTAAACCCGATCGAACACGTTTGGGACATTCTTGGAAGAAGGGTTCGACAACGGAATCCAGGCAACGTTGAAGAGCTGACATTGGCTTTGGTGGAAGAGTGGGACAACATACCTCAACAGATGATAGACAACATCATTGGGAGTATGCGAAATCGTATGCGTGCTGTAATAAGAGCTCGGGGGTCATACTCGCTACTAAAATCAAATGTTTTTTTCAGTCTGTGGGTCATCATGAACATTTTTCTCAACATGTTCATTTCATTTCACGAGTGTATCGCCAGGATACACACCTGCTCTCAATTTTGGACAGGAATGATAATTATTATAGAGTGTCACACAAAAAATTCAAAATAAATGTGCAAAATCAACGACTTTTCCAGTGTACTTCGAGTTCTCCCAAAGCGTGAAATTGGCCAGTGAATTTCAAAATTTTCATTTCGTTAGATTTCCGCTTCTCTAATTTTGATTTTATTTTTGGCTAACCTCCGATGTTATGCACCTACGCAAGATTAAAATAAATTCTTGAAATTTGTGACTTTTCGCTTCAAATTGGATATCTCTTGTAAAATAGAGATAAATGCATAAAACAAGAAGGACGTTACTGTAGGAAGATGTGTCTTGACAGACCATGATATTGTACGTTTCAACTCGGACCACGAAATTCCACAGGGTGCTACGAATTCTTGGCAACAAAAACACTTTTAGTTTTGCCCCCAAGTATAAATTTTTTCAATTTTTTTGTTTTCTCTTATAATTTCTACAAAGAAATCAGAAGAGTTGATCTATAACTTGCCTAAAAAATCATCTCAATTTGTATTTGCGCTGATTTCTTCAAGGAAGTAAGATGGAATGACGCTCTGAAAACTAACTGTCTGCTAGATGCTGAATTTAAACTGTCGCCGAAATGATGGATTAATAATGAGCTTTTTCTGAAGTGGTTAGGCAGAAAAATTTTCTGAGATAGGTTCTGGAGATGCAAAAAATGGAGCAGAGTGGGTGCAATTCTCCTACAGTAGAGTGTTTTACCACGTGAAATGTCAGGAAGAAGATTCTAAGGAAGAAGTCTTCATGTGCGACACATGTGCCGAAAAGGAATTAGATTATGATGAGGATTAACATTTTTCAACCAATATAGGCTATAAAAATTTGTTTTATGAATATTCCAGGAACTCTATTTTCCTATGGTGTCACGAACATGCCATCCCATATCACATTAGCTATGAGTATCACGAAATAACTATTCTCCATTCCATTTCAAAAACTTATTTTTTTAGGAAGATTCCGGTTCTTTGGCAAATTCCACAATAACCAAATGGTTAACCGAATCTGTGTTCAGTCAAATTTGAAGATCTGCCACCTCTCCCACTTTCCCTATAATGAATTTTGACTTTGGTGATGCTGAGGGTAGGATGTTGATTTTACATGCTCTGAATCAACTCAGCAATTGGTCCCCCTCCAATCGAAATTAGTCCTTCCTGATATAGATGGGGTGTCTGTTCTTTTTAATGTAAAATCAAATCAATTCAATTAATTCTTTTTTCGACAGGGGGCCATAAAGAACCCAGCATAGCGCATTCCACCAAGCAATCGCATAAATCCAAATGGGCAGCTGCAGCGGTGGCGCAAAAAATCATGGAGGGTGGCCCTGGTACTGGTAACTTACACTTATCTACACCCATTGCATCAGCTTCACATTCTGAAAGCGCAACTACTGTGATTGAAGACGGAGACGACGGTGATTCTGCAAGTAGTTTCAGGAAAGCCAGACTGAGGAAAATGATTGAAAAGAAGTTTGCTAATTTGATAGATACGGCAGCTTACAAAGAGTCCCATCAAAAAGAAACGGTATCACAAAGCTTGCCTCCTATATCAGCTACGGTATCTAAGGGTAAGGTTACAGGAAAATCAAAACGGCTGCGCGAATGACTTCGTACGATAAGTCAAGGTTGTTTTACTGATACTGACGATTCTATCTAACCCTTACCTTAGAATATTTTTAGTTAAATAAGTTGTAAATTAGGGAGCACAGTTACATTAACCCTACTATTCGATGTAGATTTGATTAACGTATAATTTTTTCTAGTCCATTAGTATCCAATATTTAATATCTCGAAAATAAATAAGGTTATAAATGGTTTTTGTAAATTACCGCTTTCTATTAGGCGTTCAATCTGTTCTCGGTATATTCTTCTAACAAATCTGACCTTTTATAAACACCTCAAAAAAGTCTAGGGAACACTTCTGAATATCGATATATCGTATCCAGAACGATCAATATGGATGATTTTTTTTAAGAAATGAACACCTGCATCAATTTCTCACCAAATTATGTTTAGTGCCGCAACAGATTTCAGTTTTTTTTTATAAAAAATCTAACCTCACCTGTTTTTTGACCGACCAAGGCCCATTTAGAACTAACCTTCAGAAACTTGGCCTCAGCGATTTGGCCGCGTGCTCTTGTGGTCTCCCTGCAACAAGTTTTCACGTGTTGAGGGAATGTTTCATGTACCGCCCTCAACGGACCAAATTTGATCTTATGATCCTGGAGGACTTGGAGGTTCTGGTTAGCAACTTGTGCACGGATCGCAAATCCTTCTGCTGTTCGGTGGAGCTCGTGACCCCTCTTAATGGTAGACGTGTCGTTCCTGTTCCTGCCTGATGCTTTCTTCCCCTTCCTGTTTGGCATGGTCCGCGTTCAGTAATAATAGCCGGTTGTCCCTGCCACGCCTATAGCCACTTTGGTGGCTCTGGGTATGGTGGAGACTGCTGGCCGACAGCAATGAGGACGGATTGGTCCTCATTACTCATATACCAATAAAAGCCACTGGTGAGCTGCTCCTAGGGCCGCTACAATTAGATCGTGATTGCGGCGTCTGTTTTGAAACATTAGCCACGCTCAATGCATTCACATGAACTTTTATATCAAGCCAAAAAACGTCAAAAGACTCATGAACTGTTGAAATTTGAGTATTGCCATGATGTTGTAACTTTTAAAACTGTTCAACAAGTGGTATAAGCGATTTTGAAGTCGGAATGAGTTAGTTTATGGCAAGGAATGACTTGGACATACTTTTGTTATAAAAACAGACAAAAATGTTCAACAAGGAGCCAAACTTGTTCATCAAAGAGAAGAATGATTACTCGAGAAATTACTAAGAAACTTTACATCTTGTACGTGAAAAGAGGATCGTGTTTCAGTTCGCAGGAAATTGAAGGATCGACTTCAAGTAGATCCGAACATAATGGCAAAACGAACACATATCCCCCAACTCTTAAGTCTGTTATCCTAACTAGCTAGACAAAGACCAAGGAAATTTATGTGCCAAGGGTGGAACGAACTGAACTTTTCCTCATTAAGGCCCATCTTCAGCGTTCATTCCTGTAAAAGTACCTGGAAACGGTTATTAATAATTATATAAGGAGATCCCGCAAACCAGCATCCCCTTTAGTTTACTTTACTACACCATCCAGTCTACAAATTGGCTGATCTCGCTGTACACAATATGGATATCAATTTTAGTCTATCTCTTGATGATTACTTAATATCTTGGACGGTGTTTCTTGGTACCTTTAGTAACACTCTGCTAGATTCATAACGTGAAGTTACCCACACATGAGGAAACGAGATTCAAATAACTATATGGAATAATGGGCCAAGAAAGCTGGTACCCTCTTAGAGACTATTTACCGATAGTTATGAAACTGCTGACAGTACAGGAGCGAGAATATTTGATAGCAGTCCAAGACTTAGCATATTATTAAACCTAGGACTAGATACGACCTTAGCGCATCCGTTGATAGAACGGCGAATTCCACCTGGTAACACTAAGATATTTACTGAGTGACAAGCACGAAAAGAAGCTCATAGATTCCATTGTCGTAATTCAAAAAGTGCATGGAACGCCGCATGACTCTAGGTCAACAATAGGGTCTTGATTGAAGCTCATCTCTTGACTTCATTCCTTCAAAAGGTTATTGATAGTTATGTCAGTAGGGTCCGTGAACCTGCAATCCTTTTACACTACTTCAGTACTAAATGAGCTTGATGTATACAATATGCTTAGCATTTTCTCAGTCTGTCTTTTGACAATTAGGAGATATCACTGACAGCGTTTCTTAAAGTTTAAGATACCTTAAGGTACATTGCTAGATTTGCAACGTAAAATTATCTCCACAAGAAGAAAATTGATGGTTTTAACTAGATTCATACAACGCTGACAAATAGGATCATATCGACCTCGTATCAGCAGGAGGTATCCAGATTCTTCAGGGAGCAATGAGGCTTAAATCTGTTCAGATCATCTAATTATAGTTGTTCAAGTAAAAACTGAGGCAACGATCTTGAACGTTCTCCAGTAGGTAGTAAATGCTATAGACAATATATGCATCAGAGTAAATAAGCCTCTAAAATCTCAAAAAGTACTTACAGTACCTTTCACTACCGTAACGAAGTTGGTTTGAAACCACTAACTATCCGAGAAGAAACTATCGAATTGACGAACTAAGTTATGAAAGGAGGGAGGATCTAGTTAGTTCCAAGGGAACAACTGCGAACTCCAAATTTTATAAAATGGATGTGGAACGATTTGCGAAGAGGCCTGAAAAATGGACCAATTGGTTTTGTGTTCATTACGACAATGCATTAGTCCAAAAGTGGTTTTTAGCGCGTTTTCATCTTCCTGTCTGTTGGCATCCACCTTAGTTACCAGATTTATTATCACGTGACAGTTCACTTTAAGTAATACTTTTACACTGTTTTGAATAAATGATTCAAATTATTTTTTTATCACATTTCTCACACTGACAATCAAACTAAACTATTTCAGTTGTCAAATTAACCGACCGAAGCACAAAACATATTGGCATCATTCAACGATCAGTGGATCCTCAATAAGGATACACAAATGTCGGTCTGTTAGATAGCGTCGGCCATATTCATATTTCTCTTACTACTACAGTCGAAATTGGTTATAACAACATTGAGGAGTCACCAAATCGAATTGTTAAAATCATACCCATCAAAAATGGATCTATATTTATTATTTTTAATATGGAAGGGCTTAGTACAGACGTTTATTTTGAATTGTCAAAACCAATATTATGTATTGCATGTTGTCGTTATAACCGATTTCGACTAGCATTTCAATGGATTTCTCTTATACGAACAATTTTTTTTCAACAGTAATAGTTATAAGAGAAATCAACTTTAATGAAGAGTTTCTGGGGAGACATCTAAATTATTCTAACCTTTAAACATAGTTATGAATAATTTTTAGCAAAGTGGCCTGTGTTTGGTCCCACGAAGAAGCAGCAAGTGTTTTATAGTTCACTTAAGTTACCTAATACTAAACCGATCCTAAGTTTTATGGAAACGAAACAAGGAGGCAAATTCTTGGAAAGTTCCACTCACTTACCTCCAATAGGCGATAGAAGTTCTAGAAAAATGGGAAGACAAACTAAATAATCGAAAAGACTACGAACTGTTTATGTCCGAATGTATACATAACATGATTTGAATGTTTAATGTAGTGTAGGTATACTATTTGTATTTATTTTTAAGTTTAATGCATATGTACAACGATCTATTAAATATCTGAGTATACATGAGTTATTATTTTAACACTGGAACTACAAGATTTCGACGTGAAGTAGAGGAAACTATGATATTCTGTCAGAATGAACTGTGCTTGCAGTTAAACATCATCATGATATGGCGCTACAGTCCGATGGGAGCATGGCCTCTTTCACTATGCCTCGCCACTCAGCCTATCCCTGGATCTGTTGTTCCAACCTCTCACACCCATAATTCAGAGATCTTTGGTAACACAGTGAAGCCATCGCAAACGTGGTCTTCCTTTCCATCTTGTAGCGTAGATTGAGGCGTTGAGAACATGTCTCAACCACTGAAATCTTTGAGCCTTGATGAAACGCACGATGCCGTTTGATTGAGGATGTTGTCAATCTCTTTATTTGTTTGAATTTGGGAGGCTTTTACTTGGTAAAATTCCATTATCAATAATAAAAAACAAGTACTGTGTTTTAAGGAATTTTACTTAATAATTGCGATTCGTAACGCGTTTCACTACACCGAAGCTTCTTCAGACGAATGAATATGCAGAAAAACTATAAATGAGAATATAACTATAAATGTTCCTGAGTAATTAAAAGCTTATTGAGTTGCTTCTTCTTAAGTGGTTATTTATGACAGGTATATCCAATAAAATTAAGGAATAGATTGCTCCCCGAAAAGATTCAATGGAGGTGAAGGGCTTAAATCGACTTGTTCATTGATGAGTCTACCTGAGTGTTTGTATTTATTGATTTCTAAAGTTTCCCAAAGATCTACCTTCCAATATTTATTATCTGTATGCAAAATTTCAAACTGTGGGTCGAAAGAATGATTATTTTCTAAGAGATGATTCGCGTAATTTGAATCTGGTTTTTTATTTGAAAAACTGCGTTTATGTTCCGATATTCTAATATTAAAATTTCTATGTGTTCTACCAATGTAGAAATTATCACAGTGATTGCAATTCAATCGATAAACACCTGATTTATTGTTGTTACCTGGTTTGGTTTTATTATTTTTATATATTTGCCTAAATTATTATTAGTTCGGAAAGCTATGTTGAAATTATTGCTACTTAAGAATGATTTCAGTTTCTCACTTGTAATGCCAACGTAGGTTAAGGTGTTGAATTTTTGTTTCAATTTATCGACAGGGTAAACTTCATTCAATGCGATTCTACTTTGTTTTCTATTTAAAATATTATTTATTAGTTTGGGATTGTAACCATTATTTTTGGCTATTTGTTTAATCAAATTTAGTTCTTTGTTGAAATTTTCTGGTGATAACGGGATGTTAATCATTCTATGAATAAAACTATTGAATGCTGACATTTTATGTTGATATGGATGACACGACGAGTTATGCATTATAATATCTGTATGTGACGGCTTATGGTAAATTGCGAAAACATGTTTTCCATTTTCATTCGAAATTGTTACGTCTAAGAAATTTATCGAATTATTGCTTATTGCTAACAGGATTAACATCCCGTTATCACCAGAAAATTTCAACAAAGAACTAAATTTGATTGAAAAAATAGCCAAAAATAAAATTTTGTTCAAAGTCATCAACACCAGCCTACTCAACTTCTCGGGGATGTTGAAGTATTCCGAGACGTCCTTCAGTTTGGCTCTGTATAACCTATCGAACGCTTGCTTAGAGTCGATGAAGAGTAGGGTGCTTGCAGTTCAGGACTATTATTAGAAACTCTATGTCTGTTCGTACATGTATGATTTAGTCATGAGCCACTGCACCTAGGGCACTTAGTGTCTTCTCTCCATCTTGGCTAGATTCAAATAATAATAATAATAAAAAAGTCTTAATTTGTGAGCAATTTATCGTGCTAACAGAATAATACTTAAGACGAAGTCTAGCAGAGCTATTCCTACTTAACCTTATTATATAATATAATTGTAGATTAAAATAGAAAGAACAAAAATGAAATACCATTGTTTAACAAGAAAAATGCAAAAGCCGGGGTAGCAAGAACAAAAACGAGCAAAATTAATTGTAGAGAAAGAAGAGACACATTTACCAAACTAATCAAGCTCAATCTGTTGCAAATGGATTAGGTGTTGTTTCAGTCGAGTACGCATTGAGATTGTTGAAAGATTTTTGAAGCTATTTGAAACCTGATTACAAATATTCAGTTATATGTGAACGATCTCCTGAAAAAAGCCAAATTGAATCTAAGCAGAGGAAGTGTAAGGAAATTAGGATTATTAGTGCGTATATCACTTCCATATATTAATTTAATGAAGGTACGAAGGTTCACCCGAATGTAAAATGCGTTGTACTAATGTAGTAAGGTGAAATTGAAATAAGTGATAAATCTTCAGCCATTTCAATTCTTGAATTTTGGCAGAAACATGATCATATTTCTGCAAACGGCAGACGAATCGGCAGCATGCATTCTGCATACGCTGCAGCCTATTTTGCGTTAGCTTGTTCAAGCAAGGAAATACAACAACCAAAGCATAATTCAGAGTAGGTACCACTAATGTCTCAACTAGTTTTTTTCTGAATTTGAAATTAAGAAATCCAGCATTCATGTATAATGCTCTTAAGGCTGCATAAGATTTTCTGATCACTTGGGAAATATAAGCCTGAAAACGAAGGTCACAGTCAAAAATAACACCGAGGTTCATCACAGAGCTCCTCACAGCTATTGATTTTCCCGAGATCTCAACAACAAAGTCCGAGTCAATAAGCTTCCTAGTAGATTCCGTACCAAACAGTATGAGATCACACTTCCTAGTATTCAATTTAAGACCATGTACCTCGGCGTAGTAAAAAATTCTGGACAAATCGGCGTTGATAATTTTCGCAGCAGCTGGAGCACGCAGAGCGTCAAAGCTGTAAAAACGCTGAGTGTCATCCGCAAAAGCTCGAGCCTTACACGAATCAATTTCTCGAAAAATATCTGCAGTGCGAAGAAGAAAAAGTACGAGCCCAGCACAGATCCCTGCAGCACCCCAGACGTCTCAGGAATGGCGTCAGAACGATCATTGTCGATAACTACCACGCTTGTTCAAATATGACTCAAAAAACTCTTACTAAGTCACATCGAAACCAAAATACTTCAATTTTGCACATAGTAATCGGTCGAAAGCTTTCGCAAAATCTAAGAGGACAAGCGCCACAATCAACGGACCTAACAATATCACCCTTACTTGTCGAAGAAGTTAGAAATGTTACCAAGTGATCATTTCTGTAGTTAGCCTAGCGTTGGCCTTTTCTCCCCAATAGTATATGCTTTGTTATAATTGATGATCGGTCATCCACTTTCATACATAATGTGCACGATCGTTTCTTTCTCGTGCTCAATCCCTCTGATGAAGGGCGTATTCCTTTTCTATGACATGGAAATGTTTCCATATCCATATAGTGGATAATGCCCACTTGATATGCCTGTCATCTTTCGTTGTTGGCAACTCAAAATTGACACATATTTCACTGCAGTTTTTACGATGGGATATCTCGGAAGTTTTTTGTGTAGCATCCAGCCTACCGTTTGATCCTATAGCCTTTTGAACTATTCTACTGTGTGGTTTTTGAGTATTTATGCTCTTGTTTGTCTTGATAGGGTAAGAGACGGCTGTAGGATATTTTCACAAATAGTTTTTCAGCTATTTAGTCGGAATTGATTTAAAAAAATTATTGTATCTTCATTTAATATACCAAAAGTTTGTAAGAGATATTATCTTTGTTTGATGACGTTGCTACTTTGATATCTACACGAGTATATTTAACATTTCCAACTTTTATGTTCAGGCTCTTTCGGTTTTGCACTTCATATTCTTTCAGGTTATTTTCATTGTGACTGTGGTCAGATCAGCCAGCTCTGTGTCCAAGACTACATAGTCCCTGCCCGTTGTAAATCTCCAGTTAATTCCACATCATGATCCCGATACGGTGTATTGAAGATGAACTAGAGTGACTTCATTTCGGTTACTGCTTGCCACTGAGGCGTCACAGTGGTTACTCGGTATCGTAGACGCAGCTTTAGCTCTCCCCACCACGCGTCCCATAGATCGCATAGAACTTGCCAAGGTGAGGTCATTACCTGTGCCACCTCATCTAGAAAAACATCTAGTGATAGCCTTTATGGATAGCACTCAAGCCTTTTGTGCTTTCAGTAGTGTGTTGAAATCAGTCGTACAATAATGTCTCCCGTATGTCCGTAAGACACACAAAAAGTATATGTTTCATAATTGTTTTGGTAACCACGACAGTCTCATGATGAGTAGATGTTAGAAAGTTAACTACCATGCCGAATATAATTCTTGCTGAGGGGCAATAATTCATTCTTTATTTGGGGTCTATTTATGTTTCCCTTGTGGTCCACGTGGGCCAATGAAATGGTTAGGTACCGCTTAGTGGTACACTGTATATTGAACTTAGCTTTCGTAGTACCTTTTCGCATACTTCAACCTGTTCAGATGTTATCCTAAAATTTTTAAGATATTCTATGTATGCTAGTGTACCTGTACCGGAACTCCCCATGTCTCCTTTCTGCAGTCCCAGTTAAATGTAGAGAGAAGGACTAGTAAGCACTTCAAGGTGGGTGAGAGGTTCCGGAGACTGCTAAGCACGCTTACATTTAGGTCTTAATAATTTCCTCTCCTCCTCCTGCCCAGTGCGGGAGGCCATAAGATGGTCTCATAGGTGGGAAGCATTCTGATGTCTGATATTCACATCTCGTTTCGTAGTGAATATGTCGTACTCATAGCTCGTATTTAGGCAGACCACTCTTTGTACCTGAACTTGAGTCTTATCGTCGTCTATTTGGCCTTAACCTAATAAGTCAATTCTAAGGTTCCCTTAGTTCAGAATATAGTCTCCTTGTGAATTGAATACAACCTTTTATTCATGCTAAACTGTACTTATTGAGGAAGTCTGGAAGCATGTGTGCAAAGTCGACTGAAGAACTCAAACAAATGTTAACGACGTTTAGAATCGTGTTATTCTTGAATAACACCTTTTGATTCAGGGAAAGCGATTGATCAGGCCAAGTTGTCATTGATTCTCTTCAACTTTGAGGAAACTGTTGTCACAGCTGTAGTGTGCAGTGGGTGTTTATTAAGCACGAATAGTAAGTTTTTCATAACATAGCAGCATAGGGTAGCACAGGGGGTTGGAGAATCTGATCAATGCAAAAGTTTGCATTCAGAGAATTAACTCGAACGAAATCAGATCTGTCATTGAAATTGAAGGGACAGAAGGGGTACAGCTGATACGTTACGATAAAGCAACGCCAAGAGGTTACTCAGGACCGACTAAGAATCATCGAATAATACGCGCCGTACCCAATAATACCTTCTTCTGATTCCATGTTTCACACCAGATGCGTGTGGAACCAGCCATTCACCGAAATAGTGAAAGGAGTACCACAACTGAATTAAGGCTGTACATTTCTTTGAGTTGGAAGATCAAATCTTGGTACTTTGTGACCTTCTCCGTGTATCCCTGTCAAGGTTTTCGTCGAGCGGAATAGTAGCGTCTAGCAGCTCCGTTAGTTTTTCTTGCTATGTCGAGTCTATTATGCGCTGTTCCTATGTCAGTCACCAATATAGTGTCCCAATAAAGTTTTACATTGGCATTTTCCAGAACATCTGCAGGTGAGTATTTATAGTTCCCTATGTACTTATTAACGAGGCTTTATTTCACTGGTGAAATGTAACCTCGTTATTAAGTACATAGGGAACTTTAAATACACACCTGTAGATACTGAACTAAGGGCACTACTTATGAGGTTAAGGCCTAATAGACGACGATAAGACTCTAGTTAAGTCAGGTACAAAGAGTGGTCTGCCTAAATACGAGCATATTCGCTAAGAATAGAGATCATACATATCAGATATCAGACTGATTCTCACCTATGAGACCATCATAGAGAGGAAATTATTGAGACCTAAAGGAAGCGTGCTCAGCAGTCTCCGGAGCCTTAAGATCGATACCCTCATCCACCATGAAGTGCTTACTAGAGCTCCTCTCTACATTCAATCGAGACTGCAGAAATGAGACATGGGGAGTTCCGGTGCAGGTACTAGTATTGGTAGCCATAGCTTCAGGACCAACATTCTGACTGCCCAACGAGACTATGTTACACCAATGCATGTAGAAGTATATGCTAAACTAAGATGCTCTGATAATCAAATCTAGGATAACAAAAAATTTTAGGATAACATCTAAACAGGTAAGAGCATGCGAAAAGGTACTATGAAAGCTAAGTTCAATATACAAGGTAACACTAAGCGGTACCTAGCCATTTTATTGGCCCACGTGGACCACAAGGGAAACAAATAAAGAATGAATTATTGCCCCTCAGCAAGAATTATATTCGGCATGACCTACTAACATCATGAGACTGTCGAAGAGGAAACAATGTCGTGGTTACCAAAACAATTATGAAACAGCGCGACATATACTTTTGTGTATCTTATCGACATACGAGGGACACTATTGTAGGAGTGAATTCAACACACTACTGAAAGCACAAAAGGCTTGAGTGCTATCCATAAAGGCTATCACTAGATGTTTTTCCAGAAGAGGTGGCAAATTCTATGTGATCTATCGGACGCGTAGTGGGGGGACCTGAAGCTGCGTCTGTGATACCGACCAACCACTGTGACGCCTCAGTGGCAAGCAGTAACCGAAATGAAGTCACTCTAGTTCATCTTCAATACATCGTATCGGGATCATAATTTGGAGTGTACTGGAGGTTTAAAACGGACAGGGACTATGTCCCGGACACAGAGCTGGCTGATCTGACCACAGTCACAATGAAAATAACCTGAAGGCATATGAAGTGCAAAAACAAAAGAGCCTGAACATAAAAGTTGAAAATGTAAAATATTCTTCTGGAGATATCGAATTAGCAATGTCATGAAACAAAGACAATACATCTTACAAACAGCGTTTCGGTATATTGAAATCAATTCATATCAAATAACTAAAGAACTATTCGTCAAAATATCCTACAGTCTCAACGCCTATCGAGACAAACAAGAGCATAAATACTCAAAAACCACACAGTAGAATAGTTCAGAAGGCTATAGGATCAAACAGTAGTCTGAAGGCTACCCAAGACTCTAATCTAACCGAAGTATCCCATCGTAAAAACTGCAGTGAAATATGTGTCAATATTAAGTTGCCAACTACGAAAGATAACACTCATATCAAATGGGCATCATTCACTATATGGATATGAAAACACTTCCATATCATAGAAAAAGCAATACGCCCTTTATCAGAGTTATCGAGCACGAGGAAGGAACGAGGCTATATTTCAGTGCTAGTTTCTGGTGAAATATGTTGGCCATATTATCATGCCTTAGCAAGTATCCGGCAAGAATCGGACATCCCGAGGGGATATGCTTCACAGTTTCAAGGAGCTTTCAGAATTTCTGGCACTGGCTTGATGGTAAGTTTTTTCCACAAATGTGTTTCAGCAGGTAGGAGCTAATTGGGATAACCTGATCCTAGATCGCCAAAATTTTCTCCCTAGTCTCTGAGAACACGTATACTGCTTTCAGATAGTTCAATTACTCTACTTTATTCTCTTTTTCACTCTTCAGGTGTCTCGGATGTCAACCGAGCATCAGTCTCTCAGTCTGCTGTAAGCTGTTGCTGTGATCCTGTGCTTGGAGTCGGTTCAGGTTCCGCCAAGTGGAATGGGGTGAAATTGTCGTCATCGTTGCGACCGCTGTATGGAGAGACGAGTCTCTAGAGTGGAAATGTTGTTGTAGGTTATAGACTGCTTTATCATGGACTGTTTCAAGACTCATGAGGCCACGTCCTCCCACATTTCCTAGTATGTAGAGGCTCACGGACAAGGGGGGATGATGTATTCCGTACCTAGTTTGACTGTTCGGATGTCTAGCGCTTGTCGGATGCCCAAATACTAACAAGAATCTTCTGGACTAAGCGAGGGAATTTCGATATTTTGTGTTATAGTGTTATCACTCATAACTTTCTCCAACTCTTAACGTTGATAACCGCTCATTAGTATATGCCCATCTCCATGTATAGAGTTGATGTGTGATGTAACCTACCCAATTACTAATAGGATGTAAACTAATAATAATTACTTTGATTAGAAGAAATTCACACTTTGTGGTTTACCCTGCTCAGTCGTTTTAGCTGTTGCCTGTTGAAACTTATCCGGAAGCAGACGTTCCGTCCGACCACAATTTACTGTTGGATACACTAAGAATCAAACTAAAAAAATTGAATAGAAAGAAGCTGAATCACCGAATTGATACACACAAACTGAAGAATGAGAACACTAAGAACGAAATATCTGAACACCTGAATATTAAAATTCAGGATGTGAAAAATAACATAACTGATGTAGAATTGAAATGGAATGTCATCAAAACATAATGAAAGAAACAGCCAACGACAAATTTAGAACTAATTCGAGAAAGAAGAACGATTGGATGACAGATGAAATTCTCTATCTTATGGAAGAACGCAGTCAATACAGACATAAATACTCGATAAAATACAACGACATACACAATAACATCAGAAGAAAAATCAAGTGGGCAAAAGAAGACTGGCTGAATGGGCAGAGTGAAGAAATTGGGCATCTTAGTCATCAGCATGATCTATTTAATCTCTATAAAAAGTGAGGGAAACAACATGAATTAGATAAAAAAGAACACTGGGATTTGAATTGTGGAGGCCGTTACTTGATGTAGATCCATGATATAAAAAGCACAAGGTTTAACTTTAATCTACACTTTATTTGAAAAATTCGACGACGTTTCGCTGACACAGCAGCTTTATCAAGAATGACAAACAGAATGAAGAGTATGGTATTATAAACCAAAATAAATTATATTATGTATTATTGATCTAATTTTGAATCTATTATTGTAATCTAATGAATCGAATTCAAGTGGATGAAGTCTCTACAATAACTCGGTATGAATTACCTTGAGATAAATATTGTAGATGTCTCGTTTGTGGAACAAAATCTTGCATTCTGATTTGATCCATATCTTCTATCCAGAGATGACTGCTCTTCGAGCTGCATAACTGTTGTTGTTGGTCTTGAGTTTGATGTATTTAGGACACACTTCACTCTTCAAACACGTGGTTAAAAACCACAGGTTTTGGGATGTTATAGCATTTTAAGTAATAACTTAAAATACCAAAGGGCCAAAAGCTTGTATTCGCTTTCTTCAACATTTGAATTATGGAGGCCGTCACTTGATGTAGATTCATGATATAAATGAGATGAAAACACAAGGTTTAACTTTAATCTACACTTTATCTGAAAAATTCGACGACGTTTCGCTGATACAGCAGCTTTTTCAAGAATGACAAACAGAATGAAGAGTATGGTATTATAAACAAATCGTAGAACAAGTTGGATGAATAACAGGAAAATCCACACCGAGCCATTGTACAGTTAGTATTAAAGGTAATAAAACTAATTAAATAAGTTAAGTAGGGGTGAATAATTCACATCTACCTGCTCATTCAAAAGCTTGTCCGAATGTTTGTACCTATTTATTTCTAATGTTTCTAGGAGATCTAATTTTAAACTTTTTGATTTTATATGTAATATGTCAAAGTTTTATTAAATGAATGGTTTTCTTTTATTGAGTGGTTTGAATAATTTGAATCAGATTTATTTTATCGAAGCTACGTTTATGTTCAGATGTTCTTATGCCAAAACTCCTATAGGTCCTACCGATATAAATTTTATCACAAGAACCGCAATTGAGTTTATAGATTCCTGATTTACTTGATTTTTCAACACGAGATTTATTATTTTTAATATGTTTACCTAAGTTATTAGAAGTTTTGAAAGTTATATTAATATTTTGTTTGACGAGAAAGGATTTAATATTTGTACTTGCAGAACCGCAGAATGTTAAACTGTTGAATATTTTATAGTCTTTATGAATAGGAAATCCTTTGAGTCCACTTTTAGCAGAGATTTTTATGAATAATATTGAACAGAAAATTCATACACATCCACTCATTTCCAAATTTCTTTATTGGTATAGATATGTTGACGACATCTTAGTATGTTTCATTGAACTACTCGTCGATTAGACTTCTTAATTTCATTAATTCCATCCATTCGAACATTAAATTCACGATAGAAATTGAACAGAACGATTCCATTAATTTTTGGACTTGAAAATCACTACGAAATAATAATCATGTTTTTCGGTCTTTCGTAAACCAACACATACTGATACAATTATACATAACTACTCATTACATCCAATTCAACACAAAGTTGCAGCTTTAAACAGCATGGTACATCGGTTACTCAATTTACCTTTATCAGTAGAAGATTATAATAAAGAGTTAAACATCATCAAACAGACAGCCATTAATAATTCATATAATCCGGATATGATAGATCTAATCATTCGTAAAAACTGTATCAGAAAGCTATAAATGAAGTATATCTTATTCATAAAGACTATAAAATATTCAACAGTTTAACATTCTGCGGTTCTGCAAGTACAAATATTAAATCCTTTCTCGTCAAACAAAATCTTAATATAACTTTCGAAACTTCTAATAACTTAGGTAAACATATTAAAAATAATAAATCTCGTGTTGAAAAATCAACTAAATCAGGAATCTATAAACTCAATTGCGGTTCTTGTGATAAAATTTATATCGGTAGGACCTATAGGAGTTTTGGCATAAGAACATCTGAACATAAACGTAGCTTCGATAAAAATAAATCTGATTCAAATTATTCAAACCACTTAATAAAAGAAAACCATTCATTCAATAAAAACTTTGACATATTACATATAAAATCAAAAGTTCAAAATTAGATCTCCTAGAAGCATTAGAAATAAATAGATACAAACATTCGGACAAGCTTTTGAATGAGCAGGTAGATGTGAATTATTCACCCCTACTTAACTTGTTTAATTAGTTTTTAATTACCTTTCATACTAACTGTACAACAATTCATCCAACTTGTTCTACGATTTGTTTATAATACCATACTCTTCATTCTGTTTGTCATTCTTAATAAAGCTGCTGTGTCAGCGAAACGTCGTCGAATTTTTTCAAATAAAGTGTAGATTAAAGTTAAACCTTGTGTTTTTTATCTCATTTATAACAATGGGATATTAGTAGATGATAACGGTTTAGCTATCTTAGAAGCCGAAAATAAGGTCAAGAGATGGAAGGAGTATATGCAATCACAGAGAGCCTCTTGTGGAAAAGGAGGCAATACCAGTACCTTCAATAACAGAACGCGAAGTAGCAGACGCAATAAATAATTTGAGAAGGACAAGGCTACTGGCCCAGACGGCATTTTTGGAGATTTGCTCAAACTAATTCAGGAAGATCATTTGGACATTTTCACTGACTTTTTCAACTACGTCTACGATACAGGAAATATTCCTGACGATTGGCTGATTTCATCATTTATTCCAATACCAAAGAAATCATCTTCTAAAAAATGCGAGGAATATACATCTATCAGTCTCATGAGTCATGTTCTGAAAGTATTCCTCAAAATAATACATGGACGAGTTTACCCAAAACTAGAACAAGATATTAGTGATACGCAGTTTGGCTTCAGGAATGGTCTAGGTACTAGAGAAACATTGTTCAGTTTGAATGTTTTAATTCAAAGAAATCGTATAAGCCTGCTTCATTGACTTCGAAAAAGCATTCGACAGGGCAAACCATCACAGGGAAATAGAAATATTGCAGGAGTATCGAATAGACGATAAGGATCTTCGTATCATTCCTAACGCAGGAGGCGTTTGTTCGAGTGGAGGAAGTGGAATCGCAGAGATTTCAGATTCGTCGAGGCGTCAGACAGGGGTCAGACAGGGGTGTGTGCTTTTTAATGTTTATTCTGAAAAACTGTTTCGGGAAGCTCTTGGCGAGATTGAGGACGGCATTTCCTTGAATCGTGTTTTGATCAACAATCTGAGATACGAGGACGATACTGTTCTTTTGGCAAGCACAAGTGACAGACTGCAATGGCTCATTGAAAACGTGGTACAAGTTTGGGAAAAATACAACATGGGGCTTAATACGAACAAAACAAAAGTTATGATAATAAGCATACATAACCAACCTCACGTACTATTTTATGCCGTTGAAACAGTTACAACCATAGAGTATCTGGGTGTGCATCTGAATAATAACTGGGAACAGATTAGATTTCTTCAACAACATGAGAACTGTTTTATGTAATCTTAGGTTGAATTTACAAATAAGGGCTCGTCTATTGAGGTCCTATGTGTTCTCTTTATTGTTGTATGATGAGGAGTTTTGGACGTTGACTGATGCTGCTTGTAAGAGGATAGAGCCCTTCGAAATGTGGTGCTACCGTCGCATGTTGGGAATATCTTGGGTACACCATGTGACGAATGAGATAGTTCTCGAACGCATGAGGAAAGATAGAGAGGTTATGGGAACTATTAAAGAGAGAAAACTCGGATACTTTGGGCATATAATGCGGATTGATGAGTATGAAATCCTCCATCTGGTCATGCAAGTAAAGATGGTCAGTAAGAGGGGACCTGGAAGACGACGAATCTCATGTCTAGCCAATCTTAGGCAATGGACCAGGAAAACATCTCAGGAATTATTTCGATCTGCAGTCAATAGAGTAATATGGGCCAAAATGATCGCCAACGTCCAGTGAGGATAAGGCATAGTAAGAAGAAGAAGTGAGAGCAACTTACTTTTATTGATTACCAAAATCCGTCATCAAAATATAGAGGACAAATCATCATCTAAATATTCCTAATCAAACGTTAAAGAAAAATAATTCATAGAAGTCCTTAATTTTGAGCTGCTAAGAATATAAATATTGAAATATTGTGGATCAAGTTGTAATCGAAGTTAGTATAGCTTTGTCACTTTGACATATTGAATTCTTCTGAAGAATTGAATTTTTCACAATCAAAATGGATAAAATACAAACAGTTGCAGAACAATTGTTTGGCAAATCAATCCAAGAAAAATTTCATTATTATAGAAGTTCGAGAGATTTCTTGAGACGATTAAAGTAAGCAAAAGGATATGACTCCTCGAAATCATTCAGATCTTGTTCCATTTACAGAACAGCTCCGCTGATGATGAATGCAAAACGCGAACCATCAGTTCTTTTTGATCAAAGGGCTGGTGAATATGCTATACTGGATATGGACAAAGCAGTGTTGAAAGTAAGAAAAATGGCTCTTCGCACACTGGATGATATAACTAGACAAAAGATAGAGCTCCTAGAAGATGAGGAGGCTTTTCAATTACTATTTAAACAATTCAATGCGGTAGGTATGTCCTGCAAGGAAAATATAGATAGATTGAAACCATTGAGAGAACATTTTCTGTTCAAGATTTCTTCATTCAAGATTAAGCTATTAGTTAATCAACATACCAACTTAAGACATGTCTATACGAAAGATCCTTATTAAACTAAATTATTTTGCAGATCGGTTTCTAAGCTATAAAGAAAACTTGTGTTTTTTCAAACACGAACTATAGCTGATTTAGGTTTAAATAGAGAAGATTATTTTCTTCTTTCCATATACAGGGTGTTACATAATAGTATGTCACAACTTGAGGGGACGAATCTACGTGCAATTTTGAGAAAAAAAGCTTATATAAGCATAGGTCCGCAAAATTGGGTTTTCCTCAAAACTCCAGAAGTTTTTGAGATATTCAGCTCAAATTTGAAATGCAAGCTATTTTCCAGCCTTTATCATCACACGTCCTAAATTTTAAGGTGTTTTTTTTTCCGGAGCCATGTCTTCTTTTGCCCTTTCAAACTTTTTTGCAGTACTCCACTGATCAGCATACAATCAATTTTCGTCATTTTCGTTCAATTTGGAAACTTTTTTGACACCTGTAATTTTTTCGTATCTTCGACCGTTCTCGAGTAAAAAATTACGCTGACTAGAAAATGAGGACACCAGGGTATTGTTGTCCCCAAATCCAAATATTCTGTTCTCGGTGGAGTGCGGCATTAATCTGCATCAGAAAAAGATCTGGCTAGAGTATGGATCCGTGGGTACTCGTGAATTAATCTGTAAAGATTCACTCGTTACATCATAATTTACCAACTGAATCGATCTATTGAAGAATGTTAAATATCTTTCCCTGAAGGAGCAGGTTTTCTGATCCATCCTTCATAATCTTCAACCAAGGCGCCACACAGCAGTGGTACAGCTCGATCGGATGTCATGAATAGGAGCAATATACTGCAGTTTTGGTCTCATTTGAACTCGTCAGTATTTCATACCCATTCACAAGACCAGGCCAGACCGCCACCTACTCATCTCAATTCGTTGGAGCGCAACAAAACATGTAAATGTTATCAGAGACAGAGTCCACTCACCATTGCCACCGGGAAACCATGATAACAAAGGGTAGATGAACAGAAAACTTCAATAAGTGACACTGGTCCGACTATTTACCGCAACGCTACACACCGTGTCGCAAGGAAGCGATCTGTCGGAAGACTAACGCTCCTAGTCATATCTAGTTGTCAACCAGGCATACAGTACAATCTCAAACATTACAACTTATCGCTATATATAATTAGAATAGTAATAATTTTATTTATACCAATCATAGGTGAAATTACAGCAGTTACATACGTTTTGTGAGAGCGGCGTGACAAAGTACAAATACAATCGAGGAATGCCATGAAAAGAAAACCTTGTACATGGCTTTTTCCAAGTACTAATAATACGTAACTAAAGTCTATTACCAATAATAACAACTGTAAATTCAAAATAACGAGAAGTATATCCAAAAATGAAAAACACAAAAAAACAAGGAATACACAGAAATGAAGAATGATACACAAATGAAGGGAAAACAGAAACGAAAAGAATCGGCAGATACCAATTCACATTGGCAATGAATTCTTCAAATCTACACTATCGGAAGCGAAGGACCGAGGGAGACACAGCAACAACAACTTGATTTAGTTTGTAGTTTTTATTTCAGCAGGTAAAAGATTGAACGTTCTAGGTGCTAAATACAAGAATGATCTCTGACCAACCGTTTTACGCATTCTGGGCAGATGATAATCACTTATGGCATGTCTTGTCTCACGACTGCATGAAACCAAACTCCCACAGGTTTTGTTCTTGAATTGTGAAACCAGAATCCGCAAACAATATAGCCGCCCCAAGTCTAGATCTCAGCCTCGGCGTAAAGCTCATCAGAAGGTTATGTAGCCTCCCTTCCGAAGATAATTTTTATGAATCACTTCTGTAAGACCTCTAACTTCTTCAGGTGAGTACTCTCCACCCCACCCCAGACCAATATCCCGTACGATGAAATTGACCGAACTGAAGCGAAATAGAGAACTCTCAGCTGGAACACCGAGCAGAAGCCCCTACAGCTATTCAGCAGTGGCAAAATACCTCTTAATTTTCTCAAAAGTGACTCAATATGGAGATTCCAGCGAAGATGACAATCAATAGTTACTCCCAAATATTTTAAACTTGAACTTCTCTTTATTTCGAAACTTTCATCTCCCAGGGTTATATTCAGCCGAACAAGATTAGGCAGATGAGAAGCGTAACTGGTGAATGAAACAAAAAATATTTTATCCATATTTACGGTGAGTATTTTATCACCAGAAAAACTTAAGATTGACCGAAATCCCTCCTCCACTCTTAGGGGTGACCAGGAGTCACCCCTAAAGAAAACTATTTCTCCACAAGAAGGCAAGTGAAACAGGTCATTGATGTATATGCAGAACAATATAGGGCCTAAAACAGTCCCCTGGGGAACACCATATTGCACATATCTATCCCCGCTCTCGACACAGTCCATCACTACAGTCTGCTTTCAGGTCTCTGTGATCCTTGAATTTTGGTGAGGGTCGAATGACTATCCTTTTTCCTCTTCATCTCGCTTATGTTACATCTCCTTGTTTTGTCCTATGGTCCTACTGGTTGGTTATCCTCCTTCTTCTATGTTGTGGTGCATCTATGCTGGCCTGTTGTTTTCTCTTCCATTGTACTAGAGATGTCCTCTATCCTGTTGTCCTCGGTTGTAGTTCCATCATTTGGTTGATCTCCTTATTTTCGAGGTCTTCCATCTGGTCGGTTGTCTTCGCTGTTAGTCGTTTGATGATTTCTTCTGGTGTGTCGATTTCCATTTCCTTCCTGAGTTGGTCGTTGCTTATGTACCATGGTGCGTTTGTTGCTGTCCTGATGATCTTGTTGAGTGCTGCTTGTAGTTTCCTCTTCTCGAATCAGTCCTCTAGATGCCAAATTTGTCCTGCGTATGTTATCCCTGGGATGATTATTGACTTGATTATATTGATTTTGTTCTCCAATGTGGGTTTGCTTCTTCCGTTGAGTAGGGGTTATAGTTTTCCGTGTATTGCCTCAGTTTTCCTTATATGTGACTCTTGTAGTTCAGTTGGTCGTCCAAAATTACGCCGAGATATTTTGCTTATTTCTTCCATTCGATTTGTTGTCCTTCTATGGTGATTTTCTTTCGTGTTTCTGGGTGTCTCTACATTGCTACAGTCTTCTTCGGGTTGACCTTGATCCTTCATCTTTTGAAATAATTGGTAATTTGGTCGATATCTTCTTGTAGTCATTTCCTCACTACTGCTTTGTTCCTGTGGGATGCGTTTATTGCTGTGTCGTCTGCGAACTGCGCCATCTTCGAGTGCTTCATTTTCTTCTTCTTCTTGATACTTGGTGTACGCCGGCTACTGTCCTCTTTGTTGTTGACTTCTGATCCTATATCCTGGTTATGAAACTTTTGTTTTGTAGATACGAAATCGTGATGTAATTACCACGATTACCTTCGTCTGGTAAGTTCTTCAATGCCTGGTTTGGAATTCCGTCTAGTCCTGGTGCCTTCCTTGTTTTCAGTTGGTTGGTGTCCCTATAATTCTGCTGTTGTAACCTCTTCAATGCGGTAGTCTTCTGCTGTATGTTCCTGGATTCTTCTTCCTATTCTTTCGACGTTTTGGTTGAATTCCGCGTCTCCGTTGCTGGCGTTCGTTTGAAATTGTTCCTCTAGTGCTTATGCGAATATTTCCACCTTTTCCTCAACCGTTACTGCTGTTTGTCCATTGTGTTTGATGTGTGGTGTCGTCGTCTTTTTCTTCTTTTCTGTCAGTGCTGCTGCCGTTCTCCATAGTGATTGGGTTTCTGTGCTGGGTTGCTATATTTTGTTGTCCCACTGCTCATTGAATATGCTCCTTAGTTCTTCTTTTACTCTGTTGGTTAGTCTGTTTAGTTATCTCTTGTCTTCGGGGTGTAATGTCCTTCGATATTTCTTCTTCGCTGTATTTTCAGGTAACTCTCCATCAATTTAAATGACCCTCCTCTGAAACCTATACTTTCCAGGATTTGAAGCAGACAACAATGAGAGACGATATCGAACGCCTTGGACAGAACCACAAATATACAGTGTGAAGGGACGCCATCATCTACTATATGTGTAGACACATATATTTGTTCAGAACATTGAATGTTAAATATCCTCCTCTAGGGAAGGAATTAAAATTCTTCAATGTGTCTACACATATAGCTTCAATTTCGTAAGTTGTAATTTTTGAGATTGTACAGTATGCTTGGTTGACAACCAGATATGACTAAGGAGCGTTCGTTTTTCAACAGAGCGTTTCCTTGCTGGCACGGTTTGTAGCGTTGCGGTAAACCAGTGTGACTTCTTGAAGTTTTCTGTTTATCTACCTTATATTATCATGGTTTCCCGGTGGTAATGGTGAGTGGCCTCTGCCTCGGTTCTTTGGATGGCGCAATAACATTTACTTGATTTGTTGCTCTCCAAGGAATTGAGATAAGTAGGTGGCGGTCCGGCCTGGCGTTATGAATGGGTATGCAATACTGACGAGGTCAAATGGGACCGAAACTGCAGTATATTGCTCCTATTCATGACATCCGACCGAGCTGTGCCGTTGCTATGTGAGCCTGGTTGATAGTGATTATGGAGGGTGGAGCGGAAAACCAGCTCCTTCAGGGAAGGATATTTAACATTCTACGGAAAGTTGAATATTGTTCCTTGAAAAAATTCTTCAATGTGACTACACATAAAACGGTAATTCCGCAAGTTGTAATTTATGATATTGTGCAGACAATACACTCTCTACAGGTTAAAAGGATATAGTACTAATATGAAAATAATGAAAGTGACAATTTACTAAATATGTTTCTTTCAGCAAATTGTTGAAAATCGACAGAAAAGGAAAGAGTTTCTATGAGAATCGTGGAGAGCCAACAGTTAATTGAAATACGTCAGAAAGATATCAATAGAGTGCTGAAAAAAGTTTTAAAAGCCAGAAAAATCAAGAAACTTTTAACAAAAGAAATTGCGAAACATATGATTTACGAGGTAGGTAAACATCCAGAAATATGTGATCATGAGTCTGAAATACATGGTATATAAGCTCTATGACAAACTTGTGATTCCTGAAGAAATTCTAAGACCAATTAGTGAGAAGATTACGTTCCTAATCTTTTTAGTTTTGGAGATATCAGCATCAAAAATTTGATATTCACGGTTCAGAAATTCACAAATTTCAATTTACGAGAACGCTTCTGTGGTGTGACCATAGATGAAATGAATACTCATTATCTAATTATACTGAAGGTGACTTCAGTAACCATAGATGAAAAATTATTCAGATTGTTGAGTTACTTTCGATACATAAATGTCAGAATATCTTCCGATAGATTATTATTGATCTGAAACATTAAATTCCTCAATTTGTAATTACATTCCTTTGGTAATGAAGAATATGCAGATATGATCCTTAATCATGGTTTCAGCGATGGAAATGCACGAAAAGCTGCTAGATAAAACCATCGAAGATTTCCTCAAAGACATGCTACTGTCCGTATAGTTTTTACTTCGGTATTTAGGAGACTTAGAGAAACGGTTACACTTTAACAAAAAACTTTTATAACCTCGTCAAGTTAACATACAGAATGAGGAAAACATTAAAGACGGTGTTGAAGATAATCCTACGATAAGTATTTGTCGCACTGAAAATCGGTTGCAAATGCGGCGAAGGTGACAGGCGGTCTCACCTCCGTCGCCTTGTGTGATACCATCACATCCAGCTATAGTTCTCGTGAATTGGTCACCTAGTGACTAAGTTTCGTGATCTGGAGGATGGTCCGATTTCCAGGGTGGAAAGAATTGGTAACGAAGCATGATGAGCTCTTCTGGGAGAAAATCTTGCGGAGTTAAAATAGTCTCCCATTCGGATTTCCAGGGGGGAATTCCTCGAGGGCTTCAGAATGCGGCTAAGTCGAGCACTCCCCCGGCAAATTCACTAATTCATTCACGTTCTAGAAAAGAAAGCAAACTCTTGATAGAGTTCTGCAATATCAGGGAACTAGGGCGCAACAACGTGTATGTCGATGCAGTCCAACAGCATCTGCAAAACGCACAAACTTACCGAAACCCAAATAAGTCAAACAACCTACACAACGTTTTAATGGGTATGAATTACATACGAGATTCAGGTTTAAAGAGGGTCTCTGTGTTTTCGCCAGATCGGATGTTGCATGCCAGAGAGAGGACACGATAGGGGACAACGCTTTCGACATTGCGTTGTTTAAAACCTGTTTGCAGGATAAAACACTGTTCTTATACTGTCTATATCGCTCGCCAAACGATATCCACTTCTCTAGACTGTTTCAGTATCTAGGTGATAAGGTGGATTGGATTCAGATCCATCATCCGGCAGCTGATATCGTTGTACTGGGCGACTTCAACGTTCACAATATCAACTGGCTCCAATAGAACAAACGAAGCGGGAAGACAGGCTGAAACTTTCGCAATCAGCCATAATCTAACGCAGCTAGTCGACGAACCGACAAGAATACCTGATCACCCAACCGACTTCTCGAACACCTTGGATCTTTTTTTGATTTCTGACCCAGATGATTTTGGATTGGAGGTCTGAGCACCGCTAGGCAACTCTGGCCACAACCTTATATCTGCTACTGTAACCATCCAGACGTATTTGGCACTTTTCGTGCTTTCCATTCAGTGATGTTTGCCTTTCAGATCCTGGCATCAATGTGTACACTGAATCATTCATGCAGGAATGGATCTCTTTATCCCTCATTCCATGAAAAGAACAACAGCACAAAAGCCATGGTTCAACAAAGACCGCGAAAGAGTCTAGTCATGGAAGATAAACCCAACAGAGGAAACAAGAACAACCTTCGTACGAATACGCATGCAACCTGACACCGGCAAGAGCAAAGGTTAATTTCAACGAAGGGGAAACTAATAAACTCTTCGAACAGGCAAGCGGGACTAGACAATTCTGGTCTATGGCGAAGACTGTCAATGCCAATTTCTGCAAATATACGTTTTCGCTTCTTGTTAGAGAAAACTGAAGTATAGCATCATCCCAAAAAGAGAAAGCCGATCTCTTTTCTCTCTTGTTCTCAAAGAACTCTGTGCTTGATTCATCTAACGCAATACCACTGAATATTCCACCTACAAATTCTTTCTTGGCAGAAATCAAGTTTAGAGTCCTCAATGTGAGACGGGCATACCGAGTAGCTGAACTGCAAGGAGGCAGTTGGTCTAGACGAAATACCGCCAATCGTCCTGAGAAACTGTGCTCCCAAACTGGCACCTATTCTTAACCGTCTGTTTCAGATTTTTTATGAAAGCCAGACTTTTTGGAGCAGCTGGAAAATAGCAAGAATTCAACCGTTCCCAAAGAAAGGAAAGGAGTCCTTACCCCAAAACTACCGCCCTGTTGCACTTCTTCCCATTATGTCCAAAATGATGGAGATAGTCATAAATGATGAACTCATCAAACATTTTGAGTTGTAGGGAATTATTAACGACCGTCAGTATGATTTTCGCAGGCAAAAATCGACAGCAGGAGATCTGCTCGTCTACATCACTCATGTTTGTACATCAACCATGGAAAAGCATAGGGAATCTAGAGCAATAGCTCTCGACATCTCTAAAGCCTTCGATAGGGTTTGGAATGCAGGTTTGTTGAATAAACTTGGTGCATATGGGCTCCCGAAAAATCGCGGGGTTGGATAACTATTTTTCTTTCGAATAGATCAATACAAGTTGTGGTCGACGGTATAACATCTGTCTCCAGTTGCAAGGAGTACCTCAGGGATCCATTCTTTCGCCAACCTTGTTTCTGTTATAGATAAACGATCTTCTTTGTTCTACAGAAAACAATATCTTCGTTTTTGCAGAAGTTTGTACCCTGGTTTCGTCTTTCTGCAGGATCTATAGCAACATGCTCAAGATCAGATTTCATTTTCAACATTTCATGATGAATCATGCTTCACAAGAGTTGGTGAAACTAATTTCTATAATAATCAATTATGGGCCCTGCAGAATCCAAATGCGGTTAGACAAAGGAAATTCAGTATCAACGTTTGAGGTGGCATTTATAACAATAACTTCTTGCCCATTCATATTTCAATTAACATATTAAATGCCAACACTTATCGAAATATCTATAGGACATATTGTTCAATTCAATTGATGTTCCGCTAAATTTTATTCAGTATATATTATCAAACTGACGGAGCAGTCATCCATCAAGGATTATTTTCGAAATAGATGATAGGGGAGGTCCAATTGCTTGGTCACTACGGTCACTTTAAAGTTCTGGGCATGGGGATATATGAAACAACACGTCTACAGTGTAGAGATAATAACTTTTGAGAAATTAGAAGAATCAGAAACGATAATGTCCATCCTATTGTTTCGCAGTAACTTCTTCGTAGATGATGATGAAGATGAGCCATGCATTCAAATTCGGTACGATCATTTTGCGCAACTCTTGAAATAATTGATATTATTTTATTTATTTAATTCATTATTTTCTGTAATAAAATTCCATTACTTTGAGACATAATGTCAGTTCAAATATTTTCCGACCTTCTTGATTTAGATATTATAATTAATATTGTTGTAACGTTTCTTAGTTCTTGAAATTATTTCTGGGGTCGAATTATACACTTCAACGTTACAAAACTCTAACTAATTTATTTACACGCATGCTGTACAATTGAAACACTAAATAAATGACTGTATTTATATAAATTCATTCTCTACGCTTCGCGCTCTCTTCTTATATACAAGTACGAATTGTCCTAGAACATTTGTCTAACTTCGGCTCTGTTCCAGATCTTCGTTCGAGAATTTTCCGGAAACAGCAACACTGATTTCTTCGTAATACGGCGCGGCGCGCTGAATCCTTTAAATCTTTCTCGAAGTCTTCCGAAAGCGCCGCGTACTCGTCAGTGACAGGGTCGGCTTCAGGGACGATTGGATATCGTTACAATATGCATTTCATCACCACAGAATCACTTTCGAATCTTGAGTTGTATTCTCTAGCATTTTGTCGTGCATTTCCATCGCAAAAATCATAAACATATCTTCCGAATACATTTCTGAATGGATTGCTACTAAATGCTTCAGAAATACTTGCCTGGAATTTTTAGAAAGTTCCGAGAATGAAGCAGGCAACAGGTGTTTTACGAATAATAATAGCTCAATTTGCAGGATTATTTAGAGAAGACTACGCGGAACTTCGGGAAGCAAGAAACAGTTTATAATTTACTCTGTAGATACCAAAATTTGCTTTCGAAGCAGGGGTACTCAACCGAAATGAATGTTAAAAAGAATGAATTGTTGAAGACTCTTCAACAGCGAGAGGTGAGTTATGTTTTTGTTTACATTATAGGAGAACAATCAAATCAAACCAAAGTTGAGAAAAAAATCAACTATGGTTCTATAAGCAAATGCAAATATCCACCAAACAAGGACAAAGGTTCTATTCCGTTCAGTGTATTTCACAGTTAGCTAGGTTAACGTGTTCGACCAATCGGGACGATTGTTCGGCGAAAGCTTGTGGTAGCAGGGATAGCTTAAGTATTAATGATAGAGCCATGTAAAATGAAATTTAGTGTACTATCATCTCCCTATGATGCCAAGTTAGTTATCGAAACGCGTGTTTTGAAATGAAGATTTGGTGAAGGGGTGTACAGTGTTCAGTGATACAACGTTAAAGATTCTAGGGCCCTCTTAGTATATGTAAAAGGTTCAAATAAAGAAGTAGTTACGAAAAATTGAAGTTTATAAAATTCATTCTAGGAGTAACCTCGAAGGGTTGCAACGCTCTCAAATTTTCCATAACTCTCCACGCTCCTGCCCTTCTAAACAGGGCTACGCGCATGTGCGTGCAGCGCCTCCCTCCACTAAATTCATAATTGCGTCATTTTATCTTTTCTCTCATGTAACGTAACACTTATCCATAATCGAATCGGAGCCTTAAAGGTTTCACTTGATAAAATAATCTATAGAAAAACGCAGTTGAAAATAAAAAGCTATTGGAAAATATAATAATAATAAATAAATAATATTCGATCTTCCGTAGAATCTTGAATATCCAAATATCAACAATTATATACCGATATTTATTCTACCAACATATTAAAAACTCTCGAGGACATCATGAGAAGGAGGCTGGTTGAATTGCTGGACGACACGAGGATCCTTGATGGTGAACAGCATTAATTTCGAAAAAGAAAATCGACTACAACTGCTGTAGCTTATCTGCTGGATGTTTTAGCGATCGCCTTGGATGAACACATACGCTGATGTGTTGCCTTGTGATCTGAGCAAAGCCTTCGATTGTGTGATAAGGGACATTCTAATAGACCAGGGGTGCTCAAACTTGAACTGCTGGCCATCTACCTCAATATTTTTTGACTACTTACGATCGACTCGCAAGTATGTGGGATGCTAGGTTGTCCAACATACACCCTACCTACCTACCTACCTAGGTAGGGTGTACCGTAGCATATATAGATATTAGCTTTCCGCACAATATACATTATTTTAGTCAAGGTTTGGGTTAGGTTTAGTTAGGTTCTTCTCTATAATATCAATGAGAGAACTCATAGATATTCAAAATTGCGAGTTTATTGGTTGTTACAAAACAAAAGAGTTATTTATGATATTAAACTTAACTCAGTAGTGACTTTGGATGTTGAAGCTTGGCACTACATGTCCTCAGCATACTTTTCATAAGATAGTACGTAACCACAGTGCTAATCGCGAGCATGATAACATATGATCGTCAGATAGTCGATTGCGATATTTTGACTTAATTATCGTCATTTCAGAAAATGCAGACTGGCACAAGTAAGTTGACCCAAACATTGCCGTCAGTTGAAGGCAATTTGCCTTAGATTCGGATATTTGTCTTCATATATAAAACACCAGAAATTTGCATCAGATGCTGTAGCTTTGAGATGTATATCTGATATAATCTGCACCAACTCACTTTCAACAGAACATGAGTTCATATCAAACTGACTTGCTATTTCAGTAGCTAATTCCTCAATGCTTTTACATAAAAAAGGATAACTCATGAATCATGTTATATTTACCAATTTACTGCAATCATGAAAACGCATTTCAAATTGTCCCAAAATATTTGATAATTCAGCCTTATACGTATCATAATTCAAGCTTTCAAAGACGGAAAATGTTTGAGATCCTTGCTTTTCAGTTGATCTATCATAAGTTGCAATTTATTTTTGAATGAGTTTACTGCGCTAATCATCTCAATGATAGTGTTTCCTTTGCCTTGAAGCTCCAAGTTAATGGTGTTTAAGTGCATTTTGATGTCAGTCAAAAATGCCAAATCAGTCAGCCATTTTTCGTTTTTCAACATCTGAGTGTAATCACCTCTTTCGTCTAGAAAATCTGTTATTTCGGGCAATAATTCTTGAAACCTTTCTAGGAATTTTCCGCGACTCAACCACCTGACGTCCGTGTGAAAACTAAATCAGTGTGTTCAGCTGACTCTCTATCCGAATGAAATACACAGCTGGGCAGTGTCTTTCATATCGGTGGATTCGTCGAACTGTAAAGAAAAGTATGTGCATTTCATGATATCATGTTTCAGTTCATCTGCCATGTCCTGACTCATGATTTCAACATGCCTCGTGACAGTTGTACGAGATAAGTTCTCTGAAAGCAGATATGATTTCTGTTTTATTTTTAAAATCTCCAAATAAAGTCACACCCGCTTCCTTCACAATCGATCCATCTTCGAATGTTTTTTTTGTTTCGCCAATATATGAGATATTTTAAATGACGCGATCGTAGCAGCTCTTGATTGTTTGGCTGGTCTTGTGAACATGGTTTGTTCTTTTTTCAAACAAGATATCAAATCACGTTCTTTTCGTTTTCTTAATTCACTCTGTGGCGGAAAATCCTTTTCATAGTTTTTATGAACCGTTTTATGATGAAGTTACCAGGCTTAGTTATTGCAATTGACGCACGACAAATAAGACAAATGCACTTATCCTTTACCATACAAAAGAAAAATTCTTCCTCCCAATCGTTATTAAAATTATACATATTAGATTTCTTCGCTCCGCTCATTTTGTGCTATTTAATAATGAACTTTGTATCGACGTAATATTGCCTTCAAGTTACAATTCAGAATGACTCCAATTCCTGGAGGCGCAACATTTATATCGCGTCAAACGCGCCGCCCGAAATTTCTAGAAAAGCGGCAAGAATAGAAAACGCGGCTTTTCTTTGACAAGTACCGCGCGTTCCTTTGATAAAGCCGTCTTCTGCCGCTAACAGAGTATTATTTTATTACGTAATAAATCTTTGTAGTTTAGTTACCTGCATATTAAAAATTTTGTTCTTCTCGAGATCTACTCAAAAAGCACTCGCGATCGACCGTTTGAGCACCCCTGTAGTAGACGACTTGGAGTTTTAGGGAGTAAGGGGAACAACCTTTGATATATTTGAGTCGTACCTGACCGATAGAACGCAGATAGTTACTTGGAAAGGGGTTAGATCTCAAGATGGCGTTGGAGTTCCTGTAAGCTCTATTCTAGGGCCACTATTGTTCATTATTTACATAAATGACCTGCATTTGAACGTCCCTTGTACCAGAACACGTACATTCTGTTAAAAAAGTACTGAGATGTGATTATTTAAAAAAATCTGATTGAAACGATTGAGTTGTTATTAAGTTGGCACAACTGTTTTCTATACTGACAGTGAGTTTGAATGCGATCTGTCATTTAGTTTGTTAACTGTGCTCGATTTTGTCAATTCACATAAGTGTGTTTTACGATATTCCAATGGATAAAAAAATCGGACAAGGAATTTGTCTAAAATTTTGTATTGCAAATGGAATTTCGTATGCCGAATCACCGAAAATGTTACAGAAGGCTTAAGATGAATCGAAAACACGTTCATATGAGTACTACAGTGCATTCAACAGCGGCCGAGATGTGGTGGAAGATTTGCCTCGCTCTGGTCCGCCATCAACATGTTCAACTGAAGGTAAAATCGATAAAGTGAAGGAAATGGTTATTGAAAATGGTCATTTAAGTTTGAGAAAGAGAGACAATGAACTTTCTGTGTCTCACGAACAAATTCGTACCATTTTATACGATTGTTTGGGCATGAAACGCGTTGCCGCTGGACTAGTTCCAAAAGACCTTAATTTTCTGCGCTACAAAGCGCGATTCATAAAACGCATTGTAACTGGTGATGAGACATGGGTTCATGAGTTTGACATGCAACCCAGTCAACAAGCTTTGAAATGGCGTCTTTCAACTGATTCGAAACCGAAAAACCACGTCAAAGTAGATCGGTAATGCTGACTGTTTTCTTTGATTATTGTTGTGCGCTCTGAATTCTTGCCAGAAGGTCAGACGGTAAATGAAGAATATTACCAGAGCGTTATGTGGCGTTTGAGAGAGTGAATTCGTCGAAAAAGACCAGATGATAACTACATCCGGTTTTCGCTAATGAGGTTATCTCGAAAACCGAGACTGAGAGAGGTGGGGCTCATTTCCTCTATCTGCAATGTTTCATATAGCTGCCATACAAAACCTTCGAATTTGGGACACCTTGTACATCTTATTCACATATCTAAAACCTTCGCATTCCAATTTTTGTGTAGATATGCAAAATATTAGTTCACCTTTGAAATGAAAGTAGTTTTAACACTGTTACTAATAAATATATATTTTCAGATCGATATCATCAAAGGACACTTTGTGGTAGTATTAGAACTCAAGAATCAATTATCTAAACATTTAGTTCAATACGATAATACTAGGAGACAAACATGCCACTTGGAAAGCCTCATTACCAGCATTTGGTCAATTTGCAATAACAAACTCGAGGATTTGATTCTCTCCGTCCAAGCAATTAACAATTTGAGCGAATCTATGTATAGAAGACAAATGGAACACAATATTACTCTGGATGTGAGCAGAGACTTTCATAAGATTGGGAACATTCCAATCATACGTAACGCAATTACGATAAAGAAAACCATGAAAGCTGTTGAGAATATAAGCAAAAAAGTAGAAACACGAATGAAAGTTATAAGGAAATTATGGGGAACGGATAAAATAGTAGCTCCTAACCTTTAGAAGAATGACGATAAGGGTATTATAGTATCTGCTCGATGCAAGTATAAAATGTTATGTGAATATTTTGATATTTTTTCGATATTTAGTGATGTGAATCTCATTACAAATAGATTTACGTAAATGTTAATTATACTGATATATATGTTTACAATATAATTTAGTTTTTGACTCATGATATGTTTGATTCTCAATGTCTGTTTATTGCGTATTTCACTATAACTCTGATCAGAAAGTAGTTTGATTTTAAAGCTTGTGATATTATTAAAATCAAAGATGGGCAGTACTGGGGTAAAAATACTCGAGTTCTATACATCAAGTACCCTATAGGGGAGCTCGAGGCGGGACAGGGTACCTAACCTTTGCTAATAACACTGGCCGATATCATGAAGGTTGATGAAGTTGTAGCGTGCTTAGTGGACGCTACTACTTTAACTGAATAACTTTTGGATTAACACGGTACAAGTTTAACACAGTGCATGTCTCTACCATCGGCGACTATCGAAGAATGACAACTGAGAGAACACCGGAGTTCATTCATTTCCTTTGAAGACTTCGCTGAAACCACTCGAAATCAATTAATCATAATGATTTGTGAATTGTTTGATAACCCTTTGTGGAATATTTAATTATTATAACAGATCTTATTGGTCCTCACCCATATTACGAAATAAAATGACAATTCATTGTCATCCGCTTTATCTCTTTATTTTCTTTTAATATTGAGCAAACATTTAATTAATACCTAGATCCTCGCACAAGTAAGTAATTATTTTCAATTTCCATCTTTAAATTAATATTATCAACATGTGCATAGATTTCTGACTATCCATCCTCGATAATCTTATATTCTCTTTAGGTCACATTTACTTACAGCATGGATCTATGGTTTCTACGTTCTTAATTCTTAATTTTCATATGGGAATATTTTACTGCTTTGTTCATTTCCTTTCATCATTACCCAAGATCGCTTTTTTATTATTTTTTCATTCCTTTCATATTCATCTTATATTTCTTTTACTTATTAACTTCATTCATTACTTGCTGACTCTCTCCAGCTTTATTTGAATAAGGGATATTTTTTTATCATTATATCTAGATTTTCTTTTCATAATTGATTTGCAAGTCTGGTGTGTTCAATCACTATTCTATTTTTTTATTATATGTATATCTATATATTCATCTAGGCTATTTTTCATTTTTAATTTGTTAAAATTGTTCAAAATTCAAATGAATGCAGAGGAGAGGTCACTGTTACTTATCGCGGACACATGGTGATATATGAAAACTTTTACAGTTTTTTGAAGAGGACAAAACAAGATCCACATTTTTTCGGAGTTCAAATTCAACACCTCTATTTTGGGCAGGACAAAGGAGTTCAATCTTTTTCTTGGATAGCCACCAACCTCCATTATTTTTATAGGAGATCAATCTTTTCCTTGGATAGCCACCAACCTCCATTATTTTTAGAGATCAATCTTTTTCTTGGATAGCCACCAACCTCCATCATTTTTAGAGGAGATCAATCTTTTCCTTGGATAGCCACCAACCTCCATTATTTTTAGAGGAGATCAATCTTTTCCTTGGATAGCCACCAACCTCCATTATTTTTATAGGAGATCAATCTTTTCCTTGGATAGCCACCAACCTCCATTATTTTTATAGGAGATCAATCTTTTTCTTGGATAGCCACCAACCTCCATCATTTTTATAGGAGATCAATCTTTTCCTTGGATAGCCACCAACCTCCATTATTTTTAGAGGAGATCAATCTTTTCCTTGGATAGCCACCAACCTCCATTATTTTTATAGGAGATCAATCTTTTCCTTCGATAGCTACCAACCTCCATTATTTTTAGAGGAGATCAATCTTTTCCTTGGATAACCACCAACCTCCATTATATTTATAGGAGATCAATCTTTTCCTTGGATAGCTACCAACCTCCATTATTTTTAGAGGAGATCAATCTTTTCCTTGGATAGCCACCAACCTCCATTATTTTTAGAGGAGATCAATCTTTTCCTTGGATAGCCACCAACCTCCATTATTTTTATAGGAGATCAATCTTTTCCTTCGATAGCTACCAACCTCCATTATTTTTAGAGGAGATCAATCTTTTCCTTGGATAGCCACCAACCTCCATTATTTTTATAGGAGATCAATCTTTTCCTTGGATAGCCACCAACCTCCATTATTTTTAGAGGAGATCAATCTTTTTCTTGGATAGCCACCAACCTCCATTATTTTTATAGGAGATCAATCTTTTCCTTGGATAGCCACCAACCTGCTGAGTCTATTTCTTGAATTTTGTGATGCCTAGATATTTATTAAATAGATAATTTTAAATAAATTGTGTTCATTTTATTGGGGAGGAACTGCCAACATTGGATGCTTGAAGGGAAATAGAACCCACGACCCATCTAAAACGACTGAGCAGAGTAAACCACGAAGTGTGAACCTATTCCAATTAAAGTCATTATTATTAGTTTATATCCTATTAATAATACGGTTGGTTCATCTGAACCTGGTTGCTGGTCCTTCAACAGTTGACGCCGCCAAATTAAGTGACAGAAAGGCTGCGATTGTAATCAAATCTACACTGAAAAGTGTTGACTTTGACGCCATCGAATTTACTGTCAACAGGTCGTCCATTCGTCTTCAGCGTCAAAATCATTGTAAAGAGATGGGGGAGTCGTTAAAACGTGAATTCAAAACTAATGAAGGTTCACTGGGAAGGAAAGCTACTCGAAGATATCACTGGGCATGAAACCGTTCATCATCTTCCTATTTCAGTGTCAGGGCAAGGAATTGTTCAGCTAACCTCATGAAATCGTATCTAACGGGAAGAACACAAACTGTTATAGAACACAATTCAGCTACTGGTAAAATGGTCCAATCTTCTGAGAGAGAAGTTACAAAAGGGGTTCTTCAAGGATCAATACTCGGCCCACTGCTTTCTATTGTTTATACCAATGACCTTCCTGAAGATGTGCCAGAAGGTATGGTGATGTTTGCTGATGATACATCGTTGGTTCTCTCTACTGACTCCGAAAGTATAGAAGATAGGGTATTTGGAATCCTTGATAAGCTGAATCTGTGGTTCACTGAGAATGAGCTGATGAACGCTGGAAACACTCAGATAGTTGAATTCAACTATAGTGTGAATTTCAAGAGAACAGTTTACAACAAGAGGAAGGGAACAGCAACCTTAGAGTCGTCTGAAAGTGTATGCTTTCTGGGAGTGCATTTAGACCATAGGTTGAACTGGAAAGATCACATCGATGTTTTGTGTGGGCACATGGCACGATATGCATATGCCCTCAAAGTTCTGGCATTCACAGTTAGTCGTAGAGCCGCTATGATGGCTTACCATGCCTATGTCCACAGTATGCTTCGGAATGGCATTATTATATGGGGAAATGTCCCTGATATCGAGAGAATATTGATTCTGGAGGAGAGGTGTATGCGTGGTATCCTGTGCTTACCTTCATACGAGAGCTGCTGCAAACATTTTGTGGAAACGTCAGTGCTCACGATAATAAGCCTATACATATATGAAAGTGTTGTGTTTGTTCTCAGAAATAGTGAATGTTTTCACAAGTTGGAAATAAGCACGGATATGGCACTCGCAGGGGCTATGATCTGGAGACACCTAAACTACAGTTCTCCTACCTTCAAAGGAATGCCACCCATATGCTTGTAAAAAGTTTCAATAAACTACCAAAGGAATTAAAACTACTGCCTGAGAAAACTTTGAAATTGGAACTTTTTGCACTTCTTAAAGACATTTAATTATATATATTTTATTGTAGTACTGTAAATGATTTCAGTAAGTTTTTTTCTCAAATTTGTTTTTGAATTGTAACTGTTTGTATAATAATACATCTTGGTTTCTATTTTCGGACAATTCGTTTTATTTTTTGCTGTTCGTGATTGAAATTTTGATGTACTAATATACTTATTGACTGGATCTACAACATGTACAATGTTTTATGGATTGAATAAAGGTCTCTCTCTATTGTCGGTCCCAAAACTGGACCGAGGAACAAAAGAGGCATGTGCGTCAGCTGTATATGGTACAATATTGTAATAGGGATTGAACAAAAGTAAAGTGCATCCCACCAAAAACATTCTGTAAAAAACTAGCCAAGTCTCGATGGAGCTCCTTGTTTATCTCTAAAAAGTAATGAAATCTAGACAAAGTCGTGCCATGTATAAGGATCCTCACTGCGATTTCTTTATTATTATAGTAAATGTTGTTTGACTTGGCCGTTGAACATTCTTTACACGTTAGTGGGTAGGTACAAGTCAATTTTGTTTACACTTAATGTTATATCTGTTGTAACTGCCTATGTTTGTTGAGCGAGATAATAGCTCATACTAGTATTGGTAAGTAGACGCAAATGTCTTGTTTTAGGCTGTTGTTGATTGTGCGACACATGCATTCAGCATTGACAATGCTGACTTCTGCTCGCTTCTTTTTGGAGTGTCAAATCAGCCACCGATCAAACATAAAATAGACGTACAGACGGACTTCTATCAATGATTAGAAGTCCGTCTATACATAGGTATTATTGAAATACGCAGTTTTATCAAGCGTACAATTGACTGGTTATTCAATCAACGTTTTCCAAGTGTCAATTTTTCATCGTCAATAGGTAGTGGTTCTGGGGACAGATTGCTGCAATGGTGTCATGGAGCACCCGGTTTTGTACCCTTGTGTGCCTTTCAACGGCCAAATCACACAACATTAACTATAAAAATGAAGAAATAGCAATAAGGAATCGTAATGGAATCTAGACATTGTCTGGATTCAAGTCTCTTGCCAAATCATTAAGTTCGCCTTGGGAAAACAATTTTGGACTTCTGTCATCTTCAAATTCAAAAGTTGTTATTTCGGTCTCATGAGGGATGGGACGAATAGCTGATTGCAGATTGGGGTATGAAAGTGACTGCTTCCGTTTTGAATTATACCCTTTCACATTACACGAACAAAAGTAACAATCATCACTATGGTCCTTTTGCTCGCGCCATACCATAGGAATCGCAAATCGGAAAGCTTTTTTCTTGCCCTTAAACCAATTTCGAAGGTCTTCAACACATCGTTTGCAGACTTTATGAGGTGCCCATACTTTATCCTGATCTCCAAGTTTGAAGCCAAAATACACGAAGTATACTTTTTTTACAAAGTCCGTAATATTAACTTATTGCTTTAATGTCATATATTCTCCACAAATGTAACAGAAACTATCCGAAGAAATCACACACTTCCGCACAGACGACATTGCACTGTATTGAACCAAGATCTATAAAACAATGATGAGTTAACACGTAATTGTCCCCCGCCACTTCTACACTATCGGAGCGCGCACGTTCAGGTTACAACATGTTTATACTTGTTAATGTAGGTCAAACAGGGTGTTCCTCATTTAGAAATTAATGATAGTTATGTCCTGTAAACATTTTAAAACAGTTATCAAAATAAAATTATACCTATCTTTTATACTACAAGTTAATCCCTTTTTAGCCCAAAAAATCCGTTTTTTAATAAAATTTTGCGTTTTGTAAAATAACCTTACGTTCTGGAATTTTTGAGTATGTTTTTGTTTTCAGAACACCAAAATACATAGAAATCAGTTGAAAATATCCAGACATCATTTTTGTTGCAGACCTGTGTAATTTGACATTTAATTTCTTTTTGTTTTCACTATTATGAATAAATTCAAAAAATATCACGTTTATTTCTAAGCCTAGATAAATATGACTTTGCGTGGATGCCCCAAAATTTCAAAAAAAAAATTGTGAACAAATAAGGACTCGAAATATGAACAATATGATTATGAAGTAAGCTGCATAAATGACAGTATTCTTGACACTTATCGAAATAAGGGTTATACGAAAATATAAAGTTGCAGATCTCGGAGATAAAAATGAACCGATATCCAAGTTCTCCTTTACGGAAATCCCATTTCATCGAATTAGATGCAGCAGAGCGATTCCTTATGAAAAACGAAAAAAGAAGGGCAACAAATCAGGCTCTTAGCCGGGATGCATTTAGTCGTTATGGGGATTTTGAGGATATTTTAACATTTTTCCCGAAAACCAAACGTAAGGTCGAAGATCTGAAGTAAGTACTTTGTAATACTTTTTCCACAATCCATTCTTGTTAGCACGTTCAAACTTTAAAATTATGGTTTTTTATGTAGAATATTTGAAAAAGAAGCCTGTAAATTTGATGTTCTATTGAACCATGAAATTGTTACCTGCCGGTCTCAATATCGAAAACATGAAGTGGCTGTCAAAAAACAAGATTTGTTGAATAAACTACACGAGTATCGAGAAATGCTCAATGCACAATGGAATGAAATAAGTTCGAAGGAAAAAGGACTATCAGATTACTTTAAATATTTCGATGAGGTATGTAGTGTTAATGAAAAAAATTATATCTTATAGCAATACAAGTTTTAAAAAGAAGCAGGATACCCACAACCATATGTGCAAAGTGTGCAATGCACACGGGCGCCAAAACCCAGGGTCCAAAAAAAATATTAAAATAAAAGTTGAGAAAGAGAAGAGATAAGGCATAAATTCACACACACAGTTACGGCCGATTCATATGTTGCGAGAACATGTCAGGCGGCAGTTTCTTGATTTTCCCTGTTCAGACATGAATAACGCCTGCAGCGCTATAAAAGCGATGCATCGCCACAGGCGTTTTTGAATCAGTTGGTTCACCGGACCGTGCAACAAGTGAATAAAAACAAGTAATTCTATTAACTTCCACATATAAAGTTATTTTTATTTTGTCAAGTGTGGTGTTGTGTTGTGTAATATTTTATTTACTACTTTTTTTTTAATTAAGTGCCGAATACCTGCTGACTGCAATTTCAACGGCTTGATTTTTATAAAGTGGTAAGTGTTTCCTACTTTATACTATCAACATTAACCCTTTATAGGGTACTGGTTATAATTATTTTTTTAGCCAAATATCTTTTATTAATTGAAATGTCATGTACGAGTTTGAAAAAGTAACTGGTTTTATCCATAACTCGCTTAGTTGTTATGCTATTGATCTTTTAACAAACCATTCGGTAGGGTTTTTAAGGGCTATAAGATCAAATTAGTTTAATATCATGTTGCTTTTTACTCAAATATGCAAACTTTAATCGGCCGTATCTTACTTAATAATAATCTGCCCTATAAAGGTTTAAAAACTATTGGCTACTTAGTTAACTTTTTAAGAATATTTCCTACCCTACCCACTTGGTGCTTATTATTGTGGTTACTTTAGAAGTTAATTCCTAATTCCCATGAGTACTAATTATTTATTTGTTTTTTCAGGATAAAAGAAAGAGACCTTCAGGTGCGAAGTTTCGCGAGCAAAAGAAACTGAGACTACAAGAAAGGGGAAAAATTGTTGGATCTTTAAAGCATTTCTCGCAAAACAATCGAGATTCCACGGAGACTATCGATGTTGGTGCGACCGAATCGCCCGAATCTTAAGATTCTAAATCCGTAATATAAATAACCGTGAGTGGACCGTCTGAAATTTCAACAGTAACATCAGGTCCTGCAACAAGTGGCAGCGGTTGTAGCAGCAAAACAGCTTCTACTGATGCAGATGCCGATGAAGCGATGACACCATCCTCGTCTACAGCACTTGAACAATCCACTTCAGGTAATTCAGCTTGTGTGAAAATTTCGGTAATGTCAGTTACCGAAATATCTGCTGCAAGTGACACTTTCGATGAAGGCTGTAATGAGGCTAGTAGTAATGTGGCCCGAAAGAATCACCAATGAGATGGCTAGAATATTGGTTAAAAGTGGACCATCCTTGATAGACATCAGTTTTAGCTTTCCTAGTCATAGAGATAAGAGAAAGTTCAAGTGCAAATACTTTGAAAGAAATCTAGCAAATGGAGTAAAAGTCGAAAGGGCTTGGCTTATTTACTATATTTCTAAAGATTCTGTATTTTGTTTTTGTTGTAAGTTGTTTTGTAAATGTAAAACTCGTAACGCTTTTTGTGATACAAATGGAGTATCTGATTGGCAACACTTGTCTTTGCTAATTAAGAGACATGAAACGTCAATTTTACACAACAGTTATATAAATACTTGGGAAATTTAAAAAAATGTTGGAGACATCTATTACTGTTAATGCTCATCAACTGCGGATTTTAGAAACGAAAAAAAAAATATTGGCGGTACGTGTTGGAAAGAATTATTGCGATTGTTAAGTATTTATCTACACAATGCTTGGCATTTCAAGGTTTTTCCCAATTACTTTTCGAACATGATAATGGAAATTTTCTGAAAGCTGTTGAGATGATTGCCTCTTTTGATTCAGTGATGAGACAGCACGTTAGCCGAGTGTATAACCAAAAAAAATCCCTTAAAATGACTCATTATTTAGGCGTGCAAATACAGAATGAAATTATTGAATTATTGTCGTCCAAAGTAAGGAATAATATTTTAGAAATGGTTCGCAGTTCAAAATATTTTTCCATAATATCTGATTGTAGACCAGACACTAGTCATACTGAGCAAATTAATCTTGTTCTGAGGTATGTTGTCCTTAACACCACTTCAAAAAAGGTTGAAGTTGAGGAAAGTTTTATTGCATTAAATCCAATACTGGACTCTACAGGAGAAGGGATATATACATTTGTGATAGAAAATTTGAAAAAATTAAATTTAGAATTAAAACACATTAGGGGACAAGGTTTTGATAATGGGACAAATATGAAGGGAAAACATGTTGGGCTTCAAAAACGCATTCTTGATGCGAATCCGAAAGCCTTTTTTGTACCTTGTGCGGCTCATACTTTGAACTTAACAGTAAATGACGCTTCTAAGGTGTCAGGTGCTACAATAAATTTTTTTAATCTTGTGCAAGAGTTATATAATTTTTTTTTCGTCATCCACAAAGAGGTGGTATGTTTTGAAAAAAAATGTCCCCGGGTTAAGTTTAAAGCCTCTAAATGAGACAAGATGGTCCATCAGAATTGACGCAATAAAGCCCCTTAAAGTTTATTTAATTAAGGTTTGCGAAAGTCTTCTAGAAGTGGCTGAAGATAATTCCTTTCGCATTGATGCAAGACATAAAACGGGTTCCCTCTTAACGTCTGTACAAAATTTTCAATTTATTAGTGGGATTATTATTTGGCATGACGTTTTATTTCATACAAATATTGTCAGCAAACAAATGCAAAAAGCTACAATTAATATAAAAGTATGCCAAACCTACCTAAAGAATTCAGTTGATCACTTCCACCAATATAGATCTGATCTGACCAATTGTTTCAAGAAATTCTTGTGCAAAAGAAAGAAGTAGCATCCTCTCTCGAAATTGAAGAAGACTTTCCACCATTACCAACGGTTAGGAGGAAATTTAAACCAAAACTGTTTAACTATGAACACCGAGATGAGACCCTCGTGATCCAAAACCGCCTTTAAAATTAGTTTTTCTTAAAAGTTATAGATCAACCTATAAGCTCTCTAAAAACCGATTTGACTTATTAAATGCTCGTAGATTATGTTACTATGATTTTTTCAATTTTTTTTCAAACAGCAATAATTCAGTGCCGAATACCTGCTGACTGCATATTTCAAGTTCGAAACAATTTGGGAATATATTGAATTTTGATGATTTTGCAAGAACTTGATTTTTCAAGTAGCTGATAAACAGGTGCCTGCTTGTCACTTCGTTCATTCGTGATATTTCCTACTTTATAATAAGGACTCCAATGATCTGTTTAATAACCAATTTCCAAATTTGGCGCCTATGAAATAAAATTTTGTTTTATATATATATATATATATATATATATATATATATATATATATATATATATATATATATATATATATATATATATATATATATATATATATATATATATGTAGACATTAGGCAATATTTCTGTTATTCGTTCCTATTACCTGAAGGATTAGAAGCAATTTTCTGCAATTTGGAGGAACAAAATACATAGAAACTAGAAGAAAACCAATTCTCGAGGACGACGCCAATCAAATTATTACGCTAGCGTATTTTCGTGCCAATCCACATGCGTCCATTAAGTCAGCATCAATGGATATTGAATTGAGTTATACTTCCATTCAAAGGATCCTTAAGATACATAACATGCACATGTATTTTTTTATCAGACTACAAAAATTAAAACCAACTGACCTTCCCAAGCGGCTAAATTTCTGTGAAAATTTATTAATTCGGCTTCAAGAAGATGAGAATTCTGCAAAAAATTATATGGTCTGATGAAGCCAAGTTCAATGAAAGTGGAATAACCAAGAGGAGAAATCGACATTTTGGGGCCACAGAAAATCCACATTTCATTGAGGTTATTGATTTCCAAAATAAATTCAGCGTGAACGTTTTTGCAATTTTAATGAATGATTTGTTGGCTTATCACATTTATGGGGAAAATCTTAATGGACAAAGATACCAGGAAATTTTGAGAGGAACATTAGCAAATTTTTTGGATGAATTATCCCTTAACATTCTGAGGGATTGCTATTACCAAATGGATGGTGCACCAGCACATAAAACACGAGCTGTAGATTGGCAACTAACAGAAATGTTCGAGATTAGATGGTGGGGTAATCAAGGACCAAATTTATGACCTCCGCGTTCTCCGTGCCGGACACCCTTTGACTTTTATTTATGGGGCAAAATCAAGAGTAAAGTGTATCTTATTCCTGTAAGAAGTAAAGAAGAGTTACTAGAGCGCATTCATAATGCTTTTCGTAATATTGATCCTGAGGAAACTAGGAGGGCAACTCATCATGTTCGTATACGAGCTGTCAAGTGTATCGAGCAAAATGAGGCCCATATTGAACATTTATTCAGATCGTAAACTAGTTTTCTCCTATGATGTTTGCTATCATTTATTCGTATTAATGTAATTATCTTCGATGATTGGTTTTTTTCCAAATGTAAGCGTTTCACTAAAAACTCTTGTTGACATTACTTGTGATCTTAATAGTTTCTGAGCGAGCGATATTTTTCAAAGTTAAAAGCATCATTAAAATTAATATATTCCCAAATTATTTCGGAACTATAAGAGATGGATATAGTACATGCTGACACAATTCCATCTGAAATTTGGCGCTTCATCTGATGACGATATGAAAATTGGCACGTGCAATTTGAAGAAACTGAATTATTGCTGTTTGAAAAACCAAATTGAAAAAATCATACAAAACAACGCAATAAACATTTGACATGTGTAGATTGCTTAAAAATTCCTTGATCCTTCTTCTATCCACGCAAGCAAAATCTGTGTCTGTAGTACAAAAATCTACGAGCTACAATTTTTCTATGTTCCTCAAAACCGAGTTTATAACAAAATAATTAAATCTGTCAAAAGTTTTGACAGATAAGTTCCAACAACTTGGGTATTTTATGCCTTGCTCAAATGTCGGTTCTAGATGTATAATAAAAAAGGTAGATTGCCATTTGAAATAACAAAGTGATGACCCACTTCCGGTATAACCGGAAATGGTATCACTTCGAAAATATTTCACTTCAATTGGAAATCGCTAGTTATGGCCGCGTATAAAATTTCAGCTTGATATTGTAATTGGAACTTAAAAAGTTTTTAACGGACGGTCCCGGTGGATATCCCTGTATACAGATCACTCCTTAACATGGAGCAACCTTGTAGACTTTGTATACAAAAAGTTGAATAGTGCTCATTTCGCAACGTTACGGCTCAAGAGTGTGTTGAATGTCGATCAGCTAGTAATGGTGTACTACTCTATGGTCTACAGCTTCCTTATTAGCAACGTCATCTTTATGGCGATTCAACTGAAAGTGGTAGAGTATTCGTATGTCAGAAGAAAATCATTCAGTTGATTTTTCGGCTGGGACCGTTAGATAGCTGTAGACCCATGTTTAGGTAACATAAAATTTTATCCCTTCCCTGCTGTTAGTTGAAGCTAACCTGTCGATACTATCGGCGAACTCGGAGTCACACGAGCACTTTACCCGCTCTAGAAATGAGCTACGTGCTACACCGCGTCGCACGTGCAAGTTTGAGAAGTCTATTCAGGTTCCATACTCTGGAACAAGCTGTCTGCTGAACACAAAACAAAATCCTCTTCAATTTTCAAGTGTAGAATAAAGGCTAGACTTCTCGACAAGTTCTATTCTCAACGGATGAATTTCTTAACAACCCTTTTTAGGATATGGGAAAATAGTTGTAATTGCGATTGGTTATCTCAGATTGCAAAATTTTTTATTTTTCAGTTTTTGTCCAGCTAGCGCTTTAATTATTGTAACCATTTATCTGTAAGTCTTGTATCCGATTAACCATTTTTTTTATGTTAGTTTCAGTTTGTAATTTCCCTCTATTATTAATGTTTATTATCGTGGACTCATGCACTATCTCAGCTGGATATAATTTACCTTTCCCAGATTCAGCTATCAAAGGGAATAGGCTCGATTACAATATACTTGACATAAATTTCCTAACTATCCTACATGTATTAAGAATTACAGCTTTTTGCATTTCCATATAGGTATTCTTATGCAATTCTAATTTCTTAAGGCTATCATGCAAACTTTTGGGTATTAAACCAGTCGAGGATACGATGACAGGAACAATATCTATTTTCTCGAGGTGCCACATCTGCTTGATCTCAATAGCAAGTTCTGTGTATTTGGACTTTTTCTCCTGGAACCTGTTCAGCACGTTGTTATTATTCGGTATGGCGACATCCACAAGCATTGCTGTTCTGGCTCTCTTATCATACACCACTATGTCCGGCCTATTATTCGTCACCATTCTGTCAGTGATAACAGGCCTATCGTAGTATAATCTGATAGAGTCATTTTCCAATACGGGCGCCGGTTGATACTTGTAATATGGCTGGAAGGTGTTCAGAAGTCCGTACTTGTGTGCAAGTTTCTGGTGGATAATGTTGCACACTTGATTATACCTGTGAAGATACTCCGTATTGGCCAGTTGTTCGCATCCGGACGTAATATGCTGTATAGTCTCCGATCGTATATGGCATTTTCTGCAATATCTGTTTGTAACGTTCCGACCTTCATTATAAATTTTCTGTAATTGTTTGTAGCGATCACTTGGTCTTGGATGGCCATAAGGAATCCCTCTGTTTCTGCGAATAATTCTCCTTTCATCAACCATTTGTTGGAGGCTTCTTTGTCGATGTGTGGTTGATTAATCTCATGGTGATGTCGTCCATGCAATTCCTTTCTTGACCATCGCTCTTGTTTTTCAGTATCTGATAGGAACGGTAGATTCAGAAGGTCATCTCTGGTAGCAAGATTTAGTGGTGTATATCCCCTATCAGCCAACGATACCACTCTATGGAGGTCAGAAGTGAGAGCTTTTGCAGAGAAGAATTCTCTGAAAATTTTTATCTGTTCGGTGTGTAAATTGACAATATCTATTAATCTGCGTCCTCTTTCTTTCCGCTTCAAAGTTGTTCGTATCACAGACGATTTTGGATGATGATTGTTGTACTTTGTCACCATCGTTCGGGTCTACCTTTGAATATCATCCAGATCTGTCTTAGTCCATCTGATTATTCCAAATGAGTAGAGCAACACTGGAATGGCGTAGGTGTTGCCTTGATCAGATTCCCCGAGTTCAACATCGATTTTAGCACAGACTTCAGACGCTGACTGTATTCTGAACGAATCTTCTCCTTTGATTGTTTTTGGTCTAGCAATCTGGCTTGTTGGTATCCCAGATATTTGTATGTTTCGCCATCTCTCATGCACTGTATAATATCACCGTTTGGAAGTTGTGTTTCACCATCTATGACTTTCCCTCTTTGAATGTTCAGGGTCTTACATTTTTCAATCCCGAATTTCATATGAACATCTGCCGAGAACTCACTGACAGTTTTCAGCAAATCATCCAATTGCTTCTTGTTCAAAGCATATAATTTGATGTCATCCATATACAGCAGGTGGGAGACTGTATGATAATTCCTATCTGTTTTTATCCTAAATCCGTATCCTGTTCTATTGAGCATTGAGGACAATGGGTTCATAGCTAAACAGAACCATAGTGGACTCAAAGAGTCTCCTTGAAAAATTCCACGACGTATCGGTATCTCGTCGGTTTTAATTGATGTATTGGTCATGTTGATCTGCAGAGACGTGCGCCAGTGTGTCATTGTTGTCTTCATGAACTCTATCAGGGCTGGGTGAATTTTGTATATCTGCAATACTTCAACAAGCCAAGAATGGGCGGTACTATCGAATGCCTTCAGATAATCGAGAAAAGCTGAATGAACATTCCTACGTGTGCCTGTTTCATTTTCACAGAATCGATGATGAGTTGTTCCATGCACAAGTGGTGTTTCTTTCTGCATCCTTTCTGTTCCTCAGCTAATATATTGTTGTCGTCAAGGTGTCGGTATATTCGATTGGATATGCATGAGGTGAGTATTTTGTAGAGTGTTGGCAGGCAAGTGATTGGCCTATATTGAGACGGATCCTGTGTTCTATCGCTCTTAGGTAGCATATATGTTAAGTCTTGTGTTATTAATGTTATTATTATTGTTGTTTTTATATTGACTAATGTATATCTACATATTTTGTAGCAAAAATACGTATAATAAATTCAATTTAATTCAATACTGAATCTGTAGATTTTACATCATAACAATAAGGTATAAGCTCCTTGAAAGAAGAGACCAAAATCACAAGCAAAACAGAGAGGCAATTACAATATCTGGTAGTCAAGTTTTCTGAAAATCTTTTTTCCCTATTATTCCATATTATCATTTCCATTTTCAGCTTGTTTTGAGTGAAAAGAATAAGTGAATTGCTTCATCTGAAAGATTTCTTGCCTTAAAATTGTTTGGTTTTGGATAGAATCGCAAATATTGGACAAACCAAAAGAGTAAGTTCTATCGACATTGAAGAAAAGTTTCCAAGATATATAAATTGTTGTAAATGTAACATATCTACGAGGGTTATTCAATGTGGGACATCCTGTATATTTTCGTACCTATTTTCATACAATTCAATAGTTATTCTGAATGTTTTCAATAATCACCAAATACAACTTTCAACGAGAACAGTACACCGTTGTTGTCCAACCTATCCGGAAGCTTGGATTTTTTTTAATTGATAATCTGTATTTAAATGATAAAATTATTCTTCAGTTTCTAGTGTACAATCATGAAAAGAGACAGAGGTTACTAGCTGCCGTGAAAGAAAATGTATCTGTACGAATAAAGAGAGAGATAGACATAGAGCAAATGAAGGAAGAAGTTGCAAGCATGCGACAAACTATGGAGATTTTGTATAGGGAAATAGAAAAAGTGGAAAAATATCAGGTAAGTGTGTAGTGTCAACTTTTAGGTCGTATGGATTTCACATATAAATTCAGAGATTAAAATATTGTTATTATTATTGCTTCACCATGAGCTATTCTCAAAATTTCAGGAAATTTAATTTTCGTCGGTTTTCAAAAACTGTTATAATTTTTCTATTCAGAAATATTGGTTTAATCTACAAAAATTTCCTTAGGGGCTTTTCACAAACAAATTATATGCTTAAATCATGTCGAACAAAACGAAAATTATTCGCGGAGAAAAATCGTGGATATATATCAAACTCATTTTACAACGTTTATTGTTGGCTTCTAAAAAAAGTTATCAAACAAACTAAATACTAGCAAATGAAACATTCATCAAGCACGCTCCAAATAAGGGAAAAGCTACCTGGCAAATTATAAATATATTCACGAAAAGGAATGTGCAAAAGCAAAATATTCTTGAGAATTTAACTTCTGAAGGGGACTGTCATAAAACAGCTTTAGATAATATAAATGATTTCTACATAAATATGTGTCCAAAACTCACACAACAAAACTTTAAATTCAATAAGCAGAAAAAATGATAATACACACCACAAAAATTGTCGCATCATCTGGTATTCTGAATTTCACAATCGATTAAGCAGCTCGATCGCAGTTTCTTTGTCAACATATGTTTTTGGACATATGAGGGAAAAACAATCTAATCTATGTAGTAACATTTATTTTCATATGATCTCAAACACGTCTGAAACAAGAATGAGTTTATTTGACTATCAGTATTCATTCAATTTCTCTTCAGTTTTCACGCTAAATTAATTCAAGTTTTCCGTGTTTCTTGTTGATTTTCGAATCTTTGAATTTATTGTAATGGCTGCTGGGCGTCCTGGACGCTATTTGAGTAATCATGAAGTTGTAACACTTCTACAGGGGGGGGGGGCGAAGCCAACATGGCTAACTTGTTGAATGTTAACCAAAGCATTATTTCAAAGGCAATTAATCGGTACCACGAAACAGGGGAATATAGAAGAAGGGCCGGACAGGGAAGAAATCGGATAACAACACCAGTTGATGATCGTTGGTTTCGTTTAACTGCACTAAGAGTTCGGCATTGTACGGCTAAAATGCTACAAAATGAACTTGCACTTTCCAAAAATGTGCATATTTCATTGCAAACTGTTAGGAACAGGCTCAGAGAAGACGATATCAGATCAAGGGTGGCTTCTACCGGCCCGCGTCTCACCAGAGAGCATCGAGTTGAAAGACTTCAATTCGCGAGGGAACATGCAAATTGGGGTATTCCAGAATGGTCGAATGTTCTCTTTTCCGACGAGTCCAGGTTCTGTCTAGTATCAAATGATAGACACATACCTGTATACAGACGACATGGGGAACGGTATCATCAAAGCAATATCCGGAAAACCGAAAACTTCGGAGGGGCTCAGTAATGGTGCGGGGAGGCATTTCTTTCCATGGTCGAACTGAGTTAGTCCTAGTGAATAATGGAATAATGACAGCGACCAGATACATCGCAGATATCCTTGAACCCCATGTTGTACCCTTTGTCCCATTGATTGGCGAAAACTTCATTTATATGCATGATAATGCTCGGCCTCATGCAGCTAGAGTAGTTACAGAATTTCTGCAAAATGCCGAAATTGATATTTTAAGATAGCCAGCCAGAAGTCCCGACTTGAATCCCATAGAACATGTTTGGCACAACATAGGGTGGAAAATTCAGCAACGTAGGATGCCTTTTAGAACACTCCAACAACTAGAAAATTTGCTTCTTGAAATTTGGAACTCAGTGGCTCAAGAGTACATCCAAAATTTGTTTGAGGGGCTTCCGAGACGTATACTGGCAGTAATTAGGGCCTAGAGAGGAAACAATCGATTTTGAAAATGATTAGTAACCATTCGATGCTAGTTGATTGGTCTCTTCGCGAATGTTTGAAGATGGTAGAATTTTTTAATTTTTCATTAACTCGAAGATTGTTGATATTTTCCATCATAAACTCATCTCTTTTGAATGATATCTTCTTCTTATTTTACACTTCTGAAAGTTACCAAGAGACTGTTGAATGACCAACCTAAAAGTTTATATAGTATTGTAAAAGTAGAGTGATGCGACAATTTTTGTGGGGAGTGTATTTTTCAAACCAGCCACACCCTCTGAAGTATATAGTACATTAATGTCCCTCAAAAATACAACTGCAACAGGGGCAAACGAAATACCTACAAAACTAATTAAGCACATAGCCCCCCAGATAGTTTACCCATTATCCTACATAATAAACCTAAGCATTCAAAATGGAGTTTTTCCAAACGAACTTAAATGTGCCAAAATTATACCTATATTGTAAAAAGGAGACAAAATATTATGAGCAATTATAGACCTATTTCTATTTTGAATAACTTCAGCAAAGTTTTTGAGAAAATAATGTATGAAAGACTTTCAAACTTTTTGGAGCAGAAAATGGTTTTTTCTGGTTCTCAAAACGGTTTTAGAAAGGGAAGGGGTACTATCAGGGCGGTTTACATGGCTTTGTGTGCGATTCTAGAATCACTAAATAACGACAAACTCACATTCGCGATGGCATTGGATCTATCCAAAGCATTTGACAGTGTGGATAGGAAGATTCTGTTGAAAAAGTTGGAACTTTATAGTATAAGGGGAGTTGTGCCCAAGATGTTCCGAAGTTACCTGTCAAATAGGCCACAATACGTATCGGAGAAAAACAAACAACACGGTCGGATCCTATCGTTTAGTACACAATTTTCGAAAGGAGGTATTCCTCAGGGAACAATTCTCGGACCGCTTTCATACATCATATATACCAACGACTTGGCAGGACTCATCAAAGACCTTGTCATTCAATTTGTCGACGATACGAACATTGTTACGAGCTCCAGTGATGATGATAATCTGAAACAGTCTATAGTGAAAAATCTGAGTGATCTCGAGGATTATTTCAGCAAAAACAACTTAATGTTGAACTCTGAAAAAACTCAATTATTAAATTTGGTTTCAAAACGGAACAAAATAAAACTGTGATCAATTACAAGGGAAATACTATCCAATCGGTGGAACAAATGAGGTTTTTGGGGGTAATCATTGATTCAAGGTTAAATTGGAATACCCATACTCAGAGCTTGGCTGGTCAGATAGGAAGCTATGCTTACGCTCTACGTATAATTCGCTCGCTTGTAAATCGTGAGGCTTCCCTCACAGCATACTACGCTTATGTTGAATACAGAATTCGATACGGCATAGTTCTCTGGGGTAATGCTAGTGGAGCCGATCGCATTTGTAAGTTGCAGAAGAGATGCTTGAGAAATATTTTCTGCTTAAATAACAGAGACAGTTGTAGAGATGTTTATATGCAAAATAAGGTACTTACCCTTCCATCTATATTTATCTAGGAGGCTGTACTTTTCGTGAAAAATAACTTAGATCTATTTTCATAGAATGATCACCGTTACATAAGTCGTCACAGAGAAAATCTGCTTCCATAGAAATACAATTATGCATACCTTCAAAAAAATGCAGTACACACAATCACTAAGATATATAACAAGCTACCATTTCCGATTCGAAATAGTAACATCGAAATTTTAAAAAATACTTCTACTTGAAAAGGCGTACTACAGTTTACAGGACTTTTTTGGGCGCGCAACTCATAGTTTGAGATGTGTGGTGCAGATTCGTTCTGGGCGGTGGTATGCGGAGAAATTGATTTTTGTAATTGGTAGTATTTACACATAACAGATTATTGATAATGTGCGTTTCAAACAAGATTGTTCTTGTTTTTATGGCTGTGATGTTTTTCATCTAATTTTGTTTTCAGAAATAGTGAATGTAAAAATACACTCGAAAAAGGAAATATTCTTTTTTGAAGGAACAATGCTTAATATAATGTTTGATGTTTGCACTGTTCATATATTATTGTGTTACATGTATGTTTACATATTATGTGTTCCTTTTTTCTGACAAGTTCTAAGCCGAAAGGTAATAAATTGTTATATTTATTTACAATTTTGAACGAATAAACTTATATCTATCTATCTATCTATCTATCAGAAGATGTTCAGGGAATACTATTAAAATAGATTAGATATTATATTTGAGTGTGGGCTAGATCGCAACCCCACCCTTGCAAACCAGTGGTCTATTATGACCCACTCTTCATTGAATTTCACCTCGAAGCTCAATTCTTCTTAAAAATATTGTGGGTGAAAGCTCAATGACCTCAGTCAGCTCCAGTTTGTGAAATCCAAGTTCTTTAAATCTAATTCTTTCTCCAGATGGAAAATCGCACATGACATTTTTTATTTATGCTACCTTCTCTTCGCATAGTCTGTATGAAGGGTTCAGTATCATTCCTCATTTAAGTGGTCTCTGAATACAATTCCACACATGTGTCAAAATGCACGTTTAAGAACGAAGAAATTCGAGTTTGATATCTGATGAATTGCATAGAAATAGGAAGGAAGGTAGGATATTAGTGGATAAATTTGCCCATAGAGAATCCTTGCGTTTCCATAGCAACGCAACATTCACAACAAATAGCACGGTTTCGAAACTGTCAAGAACAGCCATTTTAGTACTTGTTGTAAAGTTTCTGCCGATATAAATTAAAATGTCTCATTGTGGAAGCACCAGCGAAGCAGAAATAAATAGTTCTATACAGAATTCTATCCCCAAAAATACAAGAAAAACGCACAGCTCGATTCGGAATCAATTCAGTATATTCTGCAAGGAACGAACGTTCGATTTGGATATACAGCATTCTATTGAAGATATTGCAGCAATTCTTATGGATTGGGGTTTCAATATGAAATAAATGAATGGACAAGATTACAAAGAATACGTTGTCAAAACAATGTGGAACACAACTGAGGAAATGATGCAGAATATGTATTTCGAAAAATTCAACATGGGTTTCAACCCCTTTACCGATTCAGCATTCAGAAAGGCTCGTGAAGCTCGCAATTCTAGAAGGAAGATGTTACAACGGGATGTGGAAAAGCGCAAAGAAAGTTCCGTTGCATTAACAAGAACTGAAATTGATAGCATGGCTTTGTACTGGGACGAAAATGCTCCGATAGGTTTGTTGAAAAAAATTTTCCATATTGTTGCTTATGAATTAGCATGGCGTGGCGGTGAAGCAGCAACTTGCAAGGTACACTTTTTCAAAGGAAACCCCAAATTTATGCCTGTGAGGTTGTTTTATAAGATATTGTCGAAAAGACCCGATCATATTACAAGTGATAGATTATTTCTGGCTCCCAATCAATTTTGGAAAAACAGTACTTCCAAGGGTTGGTACAAAAATATGCCTTTGGTAATGAAATATCCAAATGGACAAAAATTTCAGCAAAGAAAGTTGGAATGGATACGAAAAATAAAAAGATCACAAATCATTCTCATAGAACCAGTGCTGTTTCGAACCTATCTGAGGCAGGTGTCAGTGAACAAGAATTGATCAAACTAACCGGACACTCTACGACAAGCTCTATTAAGCCCTACCTGCAACTGAACAATGAGCATCATTTGAATCTTGTTTCAAATCTTCGAAAAACTTCTGCGAATGCTGAATCTTCCATAATTCCTCAGGCATCGTCCCATATAGAATCGACCCGGAGTGAAAAAATATTATATAGTAATTGCATTTTCATTAACTGCTCTTTCCAATAATAACTAAACATGTTTGTAATGAATGCTTTATGATTTTCTCGTTGAGTTTGTGTGCATTTCTCAATAAAGTTCATTTTGTACGTTTTGTCATTCGCGGAATTTTCTCATCAAACACCACTCGAGCTCAGATTAGGCAGGATATTTTTCTGAGCTCGTTTTCTCATACTTACTTTTCGATAATTCAACTCGACCTGCTCGAGCTACGCTCTCGTGATTTTGTCGCCCAATTCTGGTTGAATTGCTTGCACGTAAACATTCGAAAACGAGCATAGAAAAATATCCAGCCAAATCTGAGCTCTTGTGGTATTACTTACGATAATCTTGTGTGTCAGAAAATAAAAACACCAGTGAATTTTCTTTCCAAAAATGTTTGAAGAGAAATAACAAATCATATTTTAAGTCCTATTTCTCAAATGAAAAATTAAAATCGGTTAGAATAGGAAAGTTGAGAAGTTTTCTGTCTCTCCTGAAAAGTTTGCTATTCAGTAAGTACGAGGTTTTCACTCTAAGCCATCGATATTTGTTTGTTTGTCATTCCTTTAACGTGCTCTATTTCCGCCTATCGGCCAATGACACGCCGGGGAATTCTGTCACCTCACTAACCCGGGAATTTTGCCGAACCCCTCTAGTGTCGAGGGAAGGGATCTTTAATGTCCAACACATCTCTGTTAGACATGACCGATGGCTTTACATCTCCTCTAAAAGATGGACACTCAAGCGATTCCCAGAATCCGAAAAATCGCACCGACTCTGTGGGGATTGAACCCGGGTAACTCTTCGCAGGAGACGAGCATCATATCCATCGATATTTAATACTGAACATACGAGGATGTAGATGTTGAAATCCTAGTTAGTCTAGGCCGGTTCGTGGACAAAGATAATGTTGCCATACCATAGTAACGAGCTATAACCGCTGAGCTAGTTTCAAAAGTCAAACTAGCGTAGCGTAATAAAATTTGGAAAAAAAATTTTTACTAAAATTGTGAAAATTGAAAAACTGGAGTATCGACCTGGACGTAAGCAGATTTACGACGATATGCTTAATATCTTTGGCAATTAGTGTTCAAATAAAAGTGTTTATTGTATAATAAAGTATTTTGCTTTTCAAATATTGTTTGTTTCAAAAGGAATTTTTCAATACATTTTCGCAATAAAACAAATAATCTCATCTTGATTTTCTTTTTCAGCACTTCCTCTACTCTGTTGTACTTGAAGATCCCCAAAGGCGCTTCCGCAATGTAAACGACATCTTAACTTCATTCCAATATCTGTTGGAAAGAAAAGATATCATAGAAAAAACAATTAACGAAAAATCCGCCTATGTTTCGAAGTCAGTGTGGAGAATTGTGAGTTCTTAACAGGATACTCTAATTTTTGCATATCGCAACGGAATTATTTGCATTAAAACTAGAATAGGGTAGGTATTAAGCTATTGACTAACATTATAAAATAGCAAATTGAAGTATGTATACAAGGTGTTGAAAAAAGACATGACAACATTGAAGGAGGTGATTTCTGAAGTCATTCATTACCTATTCACAAAGTGTTGAAGTTTGATCGAAAGATGCAGTTGAATTTGAATTTTTCGTAGAATGCTTGAGATATTGAGGTAAAATTTTGGGGGTGTCGGAAAACTTTCAAAGATGGATAATTTTCAATACGAAACGATATTTTGGACTCACCAGTGGCGCGCGTATGGGCACAATGCAGGTTATTCTCAAAAAAAAACTAGGATGCTTCTGATTATTCGAAAATAAAAAATATCTTTGAATTCTCTATTTATTTTTCAAGAAAAAAGCTTTTTTGACATTTTTCGTATGACGCCCAGTTTTTGAGTACAAAAATGTTGAAAACTTTTCTAGGAAACCTTGTATTTCTATTAATTGCCATTGACGTGTAAAAAATGATGAACGTCAGTGTTAAGTGAGTGTTTCTGTTTTTCAATAATTTCGAATCTATTGAATTTGAATTTCAAATAGGCTATCTCGAATCGTTACACGAATCTAAGATAATCGACATACACTTCATATATGGACGTGCTGACGGAAATGCATTAGGAGCTCGGCGGTTGTAAATTAAAAGATTTCCAAACCGTATTGGTCCCAATAGAAGAACTTGTGAAAGAATTCATCGACGCCTATATGAAAAAGGCACATTTAGACGATATGAAGGAGCAAGAAGGTCAAGGAAGCAAGAACGGTTGAGCTGGAAAATGGGGTTCTTGCAATAATTCAAGGCGATCCCGATACATCCACTCGAAAAATAGCTAACGCCTTCGGCCAAGGGTGCTCAAACGGTCGATCGCGAATGCTTTTTGAGTAGATCCCGAGAAGAAGAAATTTTTTAATAAGTAGGTAAATAAACTACAGAAATATATTACGTAATTAAATAACACTCTGCTAGCGGCAAAAGGCGGCTTTATCAAAGGAACGCGCGGAACTTGTCAGAGAAAAGCCGCGTTTTTTATTCTTCCGCTTTTCTAGACATTTCGGGCGGCGCGTTTGACGAGAACATTCGAGACTTTCGTTCACGCCGATATAAATGTTGCGCCTGCAGGAATTAGTGTCACACTGAATTGTAACTTTAAGGCAAAACTACGTCGATACAAAGTTATTATATATATTATATATAGTACAAAATGAGTGCAGCGAAAAAATCAAAAACGTATCATTTTAATAACGATTGGGCGGAAGAATTTTTCTTTTGTATGGTGAAGGATAAGTGCATTTGTCTTATTTGTCGTGCGTCAGTTGCAATACGTGGTAACTTAGAGAGGCATCATTAAACGGTTTATAAAAACTAGGAAGAGGAATTTCCGCCATAGAGTGAATTAAGAAAACAAAAAGTACATGATTTGATGTCTTGTTTGAAAAAAAAACAATGTTCACAAGACCAGCCGAACAATCAAAAGCTGCTACGATCGCGTCATTTAAAATATCTCATATATTCGCGAAACACAAGAAACCATTCGAAGATGTAAAGGAAGCATTTATTGAAGCGGGTGAGACTTTATTTGGAGATTTTAAAAATAAAACAGAAATCATATCTGCTATTAGAGAACTTCAGTTATCTCGACCGACTGTCACGAGGCGTTTTGAAGTGATGAGTCAGGACATGGCAGATAAACTAGAACATGATATCATAAAATTTACATACTTTTCTTCACAGTTCGACGAATCCACCGATATGACAGACACTACTCAAGTGTGTATTTTTATTCGGATGCTATTCAATGAAATGTTGGCTAAGGAAGAATTTTTGACAATCATTCCTCTGAAGGGGAAGACCCGTGGCGAAGATCTATGACGTTTTCTTCAATTTTGTAAAAAACGACAAGCTACCAATATACAGTCTATTATAAAAGGTGCCAACTTTCAGGAGGTGATAGTAAAAGTCATTTTCAACAAAAAATGGTTCGTAACATTTTTCCGAAAAATTGATAATTATCGAGTTATTCAACACTTCTCGATTTTACGAAATTTTTTGCTTCTCTCTATAAAAACAGGAATATCTCTGTCATTCTCACAGTTACATCAAATCTGACTATAACATCGGAAGGGGCATTGAATTTGCTATAAGGAGGTAAGTACTTAAGGTAAAAAAAATCTTGTATACCGGGTGTTGTGAAAGGCTAAATGAAAAAATTGTGAAATGAACAAAATAAGCGGTATTTTCTTATTAACTGTACCACTGGAAAATGGTCGATAAGTAGAATTTTTTTTTATTTTAAGAAACTACTACATTCATCTGGGTTTTGAAAGGTATATCAACTTTTGAGCTTACTATTTTTTCCCAGCAATATCAAAGCTAAGAGTAATAGTAGGAACATTAAATTCTCTAAATCTTCGATCACAAATGAGCTCGTTTCACCGGAGCGACTCTACAATTCCACGAATGACTTTTCAATAATAATAAGAGATAAACAAATAACATATCTGGATATTGAATGTTTAAGAAACTAGGAATAAATAATTTTATGTTTATTAAATAACGAAATAATAAACGTTCTAGAAGAAATGCATAGAGTTACTCGACAGCGCCATTTTTTTTCAAATAGACGGCTGCCCGGCTCATAATTCTAGGATCGTTCAGAACTGGATGGCTGAGAGATTTGGAGAGAATTGGATAGGTCGATTGGGGCCGGTTAGATGGCCACCCAGAAGCCCCAACCTTACGCCACTTGATTTCTTTGTGTGGGGCTCATTAAAGACCAATGTTTAAAGAATTCCCATCAATACTCGGGAAGAATTAATTGAAAGGATTCGAATCTGTTGCAACGAAATGAGTCAAAAACATATTGAACTTCAAAGAGTAGTTGATATTTCAAGAAAAGGATGTGTTAAGTGCATTCAAGAAAGAGGAAGGCATTTTGAACACCTGTTATAGTTTTTAAATCTCTTTCGTAAAAATATCATTCATTAATTTTATTTAAGTTCAGTTCCTGTTCATGTTTCATTGAGTAATATAAGATATTTGCGTTTTCGAATTTTATGTTATATCACTCTTACCCATGATATTGCTGAAAAAAAATAGTTAGCTCAAAAGTTGATAACCAGTTAAATTCAATAGTTTTTACCGAAAAAAAAACAGCTTCTTATCGACCAGTTTTCAGTGAGACAGCAAACAAGGAAATACCACTAATTTTGTTCATTCCACATTTTTTTCATTTAGCCTTCTACCACATCCGGTACACAATTTTTTTTTACCATTAGTACTTACCTTTCTTATAGTAAATTTAATTTTCTTTCCGACTGTATAGTCAGATTTGATGAAGCTGTCAGACTTACAGAGATATTCTTATTTTTATAGAGAGAAGCAAAAAATTTTGTAAAATTAAGAAGTGTAAAATAACACGATAATTATCAACTTTTCGAAAAAAATGTTATGGGACATTTTTTGATGCAGATAATTGTACTGTCACTTAAAGAAGTTTGGCGCCTTTTATGGTAGACACCCTGTATAAATTCGTGTGCATTACAATATTGCAACAAAAATTGTAAATTCCATCCGTGCACGTAGCTTGCAACGGCGGCTCTTTAAGTTGCAGTTGGAAGATAGGGAGTCAGTTGAACACACGGGTTTAGTTCTTCACACGGACGTCAGGTGGTTGAGTCGCAGAAAATTCCTAGAAAGGTTTCAAGAATTATTGCCAAAATAACAGCTTTTCTAGACGAAATTTGATTTGGTATTTTTGACTGACATCACTTGATAAACTTGGAGCTTTAAGGTAAAGGAAAAACTATTATTGAGATTATTAGCGCAGTAAACGCATTCAAAAGTAAATTGCAACTTATGATTGATCAACTGAAAAGAACAGATCTGAAACATTTTCCGTCTTTGAAAGCAAGGATTCCGCAGTTGTATTATGATACGTATGAGGCTGAATTATCAAATATTTTGGGACAATTCGAAATGCGTTTTTATGGTTGCAGTAAATTGGCAAATATAGCATCATTTATGAGTTATCCTTTTTCATGTAAAAACGTTGAGGAATTAGCTACTGAAATAGCAATTCAGTTTAATATGAACTCATGTTCTGTTGAAAATGCAGACTATATCAGGCATACATATCAAAGCTACAGCATCTAATACAAATTTCTGGTGTTTTATATCTGAAGATAAATATCCGAACCTAATCGACCTTCAACTGACGCCAATGTTTGGGTCAACTTACTTGTGCGAATCTGCATTTTCTGAAATGAAGATAATTAAGTCAAAATACCGCAATCGACTAACTGACGATTATGTCATCATGCTTGCGATTAGCACTCAGTGGTTACGTATTATCTTATGAAAAGTATGCTTAGTACATGCAGTGCCACGCTTCAACATCCAAAGTCCCTCCTTAGTTAAGTTTAACACCTTATTTAACTCTTTTGTTTTGTAACAACCAATAAACGCAATTTTTGATAACTATGAGTTTTTTCATTGATATTATACAGAAGAACCTAACTAAACCTAACCCAAACCTTGACTTAAATAATGTATATTGTGCGGAAAGCCAATATCTATATATGCTACGGTACACCCTACCTAGGTAGATAGGGTGTATCGTGTATGTACGACAACTATGCATCACACATACTTGCAGCCTCTCAGAGTCGATCGTAAGTAGTCTGAAAATATTGAGGTAGATCGCCAGCAGTTCAAGTTCGAGCACCCCTGGTCTACGCCTTGCAGAGTAGTTTGCATCCATATCACGATCATTCAATATTCAACTGTACGATCGATAAAAAAATCTGAAGATAAAATAAGATCGTCTATAGCTTCAACTTCACTGTCAGCGAAAACTGTTCCTGGTACAGCAATAGAAAAAGTCCAAGTGGCGTTGTTATTATAGCTCCAAGACCGTAACCAAAAAAGAGTGCCCCTGAGTGGTCTAACCATTCGGGAGAACTCAAAGCGTCTTTACGTACATTTTGAAGAACCTGGTGGTTGTTGTGTTAGTGGAGGATTACAAGCATCGGAAAGTTGGTTCAATAAATTTAAGGTGCGACAATCATGGCATAGCATTAAAATCGTCGGAGAAACTGTATCTACAGACAGCGCTGTAGCAAAAAGATATCCAGGAGAATTTGCAAACCTATTAGCTGATGGATGATAGAAACCTGAGCAAGTTAATGCAGACGAAACTACACTGTATTGGAGAAGATTACCAAACAAAACATTCATTTCCAAAAACGAAAAGTCTTCCCCTGGATTTAAAGCAGCAAAGTGTATAGTTACACTGTTACTTTGTTCTAATGCATCTGGATGTTGTATCTTTAAACCACCGATGCTTTACAGATCGTTAAATCCTAGTGCTTTAAAGAATCAAAACAAGAACGACCTGCCAGTGTTTTGGTGTGCAAATGAGAAAGCGTGGGCTACAAGCACTATCTCTTGTGACTGGTTCCGGAATTGTATTGTTTCAGAAGTTGAAACTTATTCAGAAAAAGAATTGAAACTTTAAAGTTGTTCTAATTTTGGACAATGCACCAGGTCATCCTGGCAAACTGAAAACCATGCATCCAAATATAAAAGTGACATTTTTACCTCCCTACACGACGTATTTGCTTCAACCTATGGACTAAGAAATGATCCAGTCATATATTGGATAATATGCAATGTGATCCTGATATAAATAAAATCTAAAGAGTACGGTTTAACAGAGATTAAAGGTGCCTTTTCATTGGACCGTTTTGACGTTCGTTTCAAGCGTCAAAATGGTTATGTGACCACTTTTCTATGAAATCATGACGCTCCCATGAAAAGGGGGTTTCAGCATCAAAATATGTCATTTGTCACTTATTTTAGGTTGAAACACTTAATTGATGAATATGAAGTCTATTTTTTATTGATTTAGTATCATTTCTGGAATATTTAGTGTATATATTGCGAAATTCTTTTTTCAAGACCTCTAACTATGTTGTTCGAGTATCGAAAGCTAATATGGCGCAACAACTGGATGACTATAAAAAGAGACTAAGCCATTTTGTATTGAAGAAAACTGGTTGCCTCAGGGTTTTTATTGGCAACCCTTGAAGATGGAAAATATAAACTTGTCACTTGTCTCTTCTAGCGTCTGACGCTATAAAGTTCAGAAATCTCAACTTTCTAGCGTCAACGCTGAAAATCACGTGACCATCCGAATCAGCGTTAAAACGCTCTAATGAAAAGGAACCTTAATGAAGAAAAAATCACATTCATTAGGTACATTTGGGTAATTATCTTCGAATATCTTACTACTTGAGGTCATAATATCCAGTAACGCATGTGGATAATCTGAAATGGATACAATCATTTATTGAAGAATCAATGATAATTTTCTTCTTGCATAGCTAATGACGCCACTCTTTACACAAATTTCTTCGATATGCCATAACCTTTCAAATATAAGAGGCAATATAACTAGCAAGTTAGAACAGGAATAACCACTGTAGTTAAAAATATAGGTAACATATAAATGTTACATTTCCATCCAATTTCATTTAGCCATTGCATCGAAAATAAGTTATGTATGAGAATTGCTGTTATTCAGGCATTAATCATAAATCAAAATCTGGCATTGCTATGAATCTAATATCATTTAATAATTCAATGTTTTAGTTATATAGTAATAATTGTTATGGTATAGATTTCAAATTCACAGAAACCATCACAGAAAAAATATATATCTTCGTTCTGTGGTATTAACGATTTCACAGAATGTAGAATGACCTCATAATTTTTCGGTTGGCGGCAAATTCAAAAGAAATAGATGTAGTGATTTGAAGACTCCAGAAACGCGAAATGCATCTTTATATGGCTTCGGATTCGATTTATTATCCAGGAAAATTATTTGTTTTCTCGAATATTTATTTCAATGAATATTGATCATTGAATGTGTTATCATACAAATCTTAGATGAAAAGTATCTTTGTGGAGTTTGCCATTATCGTTGTAGAAAGCGCTAAGAACAAAAATGGAAACAGTTAAAGAAATAACTGCGAAGGGAGGTAAGAGTTAATTATATGAATAACAACACAAGCTCACCAGATAAATCAGTTTGTGTTTGAGTAATTTGAACTTTCTTGTAGGATATTCTGATATTTCTTTAAAGTGGTTGGAAATTCTAAGCTACCTAGATGTTGAAACTTTGCAAATTATAGAAGATAAGGTAATGAGGACTATAAATATCAGATATGGGGACTTTATTGAAGACAATTTACGTAATGATCCAGAATTTAGTCATCTCTTCGAAAAGGATATTAAAATTCCAGGTGAATAATCATAATTTCATTTTTGAAAATATTAGAGAAATAATTTATTGTTTTTCAGAGAGTTCAAGTGAGAAATCAAAATATAGAAAGCCAGTAATGAATGGTGATAAATGTTTACTTGTGAAACAACCAAATAAAGTAGAGAACAAAGCGGAAACATACAATGCTATAAGCAATTATTCAATAAATGAAAATCCACGTATAAGAAAACAAGTAAAGACAAAGAATTCATCCCATAGAATGAAGAATATCCCAAAAAGTAAGATGAGCTTAGAAGGCAATGAATTAATTGAAAAAAATACTTTGATTCAACCAAATTATTCAAAATCATTAGGAAAAAATTCTACATTTGTAAATAATGCCCCAGTTCTGGTTGTTCTGAATCCTCCGCATATAGAAAATCCTTTTAGTTTCACAGAAGCTAAAGAAATAATCAATGCATCCCATTGTGGAAGTTTGAATTTGAATGAAAATATTCATGAAAAGAATAATTTTTTTGCTAATATGGACCTTACTATGAATTGTGAAAAGAAAACTGGTACATCTAAACCTCAGCAAGCTGATAAAAGTGGATCTTCTTCTAAAACAAAAGAAAAGAATCAAAGCCTAAGATGAATAAAATTGTTCGAAAGATCAAAAGTGATTCAGAAAATGTGACAAAATTTAAACAAAAAATTTCAATACTAAACCCGAATATAAAGGTCAATAAAGTGAGTTATTCAGATAAAATTTTCATTTACAAGGAAAATAAATCTACATGTGAAGTTCATATTGAAAAAAGTTCTAACAAATATGACATTTTCAACAATGATGCAAAATCCATTTCAAGTATGGAGAATAACAGAAATATTGCAAATAAATTTGACAAAAAGGATTCGAATGAAATTTTGAGAGTGCATTCAGATACAAATATTGGAAATTCAGTGAAATTAGAATTAACAGGAGTAAAAACAGAAGCCTTGGATCAGAAAAAGCAATATTTTGTTTGTGAAACAATTGAACCTTGTCATATTCAGAAGCAAGGTAAAAAAAAGTTGAAGGTGAGAAAGATAGAAGAAAAGATGGGTGTAGGAAGTCTTTCTCATAAAAAAGTGTTTATACCAAAGAAAATTATAAAAGCCAACTCTGATACAAATATCTTGCATTCATTGAAGTCAAAATTTAATGATTCAAAGTTAGTGAAAGAAGAGAAAAATGGGGGATTAAAAAAAGGAATATTGAACAAAACAAAGCAATCATTTGTTCATGAAACAAATGTTTCTTGTTTTGAAGAAAACGAAAATAAGAAAAAGATGAGAGTGATTAAAGAACCAATAAGTCTTGGAATTCGTTCAAAGATAAGAGATAATGCTGATGAAAAAGTAAAGAATAAATCAAACCTGTTAGTACCAAAAACAATGGTGAAATCCAACTTCGATACAAATTTCTCACCTTCGTGGATGTCAAAATTCAATGATAGTAAGAGAGTGAAGGTCGAAAAAAATGATGATATTTTCATTCATAAAATAAATGTTTCCAAGTATGAAGATGAAGACTATATATGTAAACAGCAACAAAATAGTAAAATAAACCGTAATATAACAATAAATAATAGTTCAAGTTCATCAAAGTTTGCAATTGTGAAAAGTCAAAAATTAATTCTGATATAAGAAATGAAGAAAGTAAAAAGTGTTTGATTTGGAACAATGTGAATTTGAAATGGTTTCAGAAAATAATATTATAAATAATAAATTTGAACAAAAGGAAATCAAAACATATAGTAAGAAGAAATCTGCAACAGTTAATTCATATTCGAATATTCAGAAGAAGTCAGAATTCAGTGTCTCTAGAACGCTGTCCAAACAAAACCATGAAACAAATATTCAGGGAAACGTGGGAAATAATAATCAAAAAGAAGGTTTGTATTTTTCTAATGAAAAATTTGAGGCGTTTATTGGAAAAATGATTAAAGAAGAACAAATAGACTATTTTGATTGTTCGGGAGAAATGTTACAAGATGTAACTAAATTAGGTTTTGAAGATCTAGAAAATACTGAAGTGATGAAAGAAAAAGTTAAGCATTATGATGATATTCAAGGTATGGAAATATCTGAAGAAAAAATGGTGAGTATGAATGAGAAACTGTGTATTGAAGATAAGTCAGCTAAAGAAATTTTTTGGAAAAAAGATAATAAAAAAGAAACTGTTGCTCAGTTTCATGCAAAATCTACACAAAATAATCTTGAACTTGGATGTGAAAATACTCCCAGTTATGAAATAACCGAAGAAAATATCTTAAAAGAAAATAACACACTGCTTAATGTTGATACCATAAATTCAGGCGAATTCCTTCAGAAAAATGACCAGACAAAAGAAATGGATACCCAATCAGAAATAACACAAAGACAAGAAGATTCAAGTACTAATGAAAATATTTTTCATGAAAAATCATCACAAAGTGGGTCACAAATTGATAAAAATACCAGCAAATTCAATGATTTCCAGACATCCCATGAAAATGTAACACTACTAATACCTAGAAAGAAGGAAGTTCACTTCATTGAAGAAGAGAACAATTTCGAACACCTTGGACTTGAAAATAAGCAAAGATCTGAAGTATCTGAAGAAAATTACACACAGTTTAATGTCTCAAAAGAATTCCTGAAGAAAAATAACCATGAAAAAGAAATGGGTATCCAATCACAAATTACACAGAGACAAACAGAATTAGACACTAATGAAAGTAATTTTTATGAAAAATTCCCACAAAATGAGACAGAAATTCATAAAAATATTAGCAAATTCAATGATTTCCAGACATCCCATGAAAATGTAACACTACTAATACCTAGAAAGAAGGAAGTTCACTTCATTGAAGAGGAGAACAATTTCGAACACCTTGGACTTGAAAATAAGCAAAGATCTGAAGTATCTGAAGAAAATTACACACAGTTTAATGTCTCAAAAGAATTCCTGAAGAAAAATAACCATGAAGAAGAAATGGGTATCCAATCACAAATTACACAGAGACAAACAGAATTAGACACTAATGAAAGTAATTTTATGAAAAATTCCACAAAATGAGACAGAAATTCATAAAAATATTAGCAAATTCAATGATTTCCAGACATCCCATGAAAATGTAACACTACTAATACCTAGAAAGAAGGAAGTTCACTTCATTGAAGAGGAGAACAATTTCGAACACCTTGGACTTGAAAATAAGCAAAGATCTGAAGTATCTGAAGAAAATTACACACAGTTTAATGTCAAAAGAATTCCTGAAGAAAAATAACCATGAAAAAGAAATGGGTATCCAATCACAAATTACACAGAGACAAACAGAATTAGACACTAATGAAAGTAATTCTTATGGAAAATTCCCACAAAATGAGTCACAAATTGATAAAAATATCAGCAAATTCAATGATTTCCAGACATCCCATGAAAATGTAACACTACTAATACCTAGAAAGAAGGAAGTTCACTTCATTGAAGAAGAGAACAATTTCGAACACCTTGGACTCGAAAATAAGCAAAGATCTGAAGTATCTGAAGAAAATTACACACAGTTTAATGTCTCAAAAGAATTCCTGAAGAAAAATAACCATGAAAAAGAAATGGGTATCCAATCACAAATTACACAGAGGCAAACAGAATTAGACACTAATGAAAGTAATTTTTATGAAAAATTCCCACAAAATGAGGCAGAAATTCATAAAAATATTAGCAAATTCAATGATTTCCAGACATCCCATGAAAATGTAACACTACTAATACCTAGAAAGAAGGAAGTTCACTTCATTGAAGAAGAGAACAATTTCGAACACCTTGTACTCGAAAATAAGCAAAGATCTGAAGTATCTGAAGAAAATTACACACAGTTTAATGTCTCAGAAGAATTCCTGAAGAAAAATAATCATGAAGAAGAAATGGGTATCCAATCACAAATTACACAGAGACAAACAGAATTAGACACTAATGAAAGTAATTTTTATGAAAAATTCCCACAAAATGAGGCAGAAATTCATAAAAATATTAGCAAATTCAATGATTTCCAGAAAACCCATGAAAATGTAACACTGGTCGTACCTAGAAAGGTGGATGTACATTGCACAGAAGAAGAGAAAAGTCCTGAACAACTTCAACATGAAAATACTCCAAGTTTTGAAATATCCAAAGAAAATAACACACAGCTTAGTGCCAATATAATTAATTCTGACAAGCTTCATATGAAAAAAGATGAGGAAAAGGAAATGTGTATTCATTCAAAAATAACACAAACACAACAAAAAATGGATATTGATGAAAGTGTTGTTGAATATAAACTTTAGATAACCAAAATGAAAAGAAAAGGGGAGAAAATTGTGATGTCTCATATGATAATGTTCATAATGATATCCTAGTTAAAATATCTTATGAGAAAAATTCAGTAGAAGGAAGTGACAAATTTGTCAAATCTGAATGCCAAAGGAAAGATGCCATGAACCTTGATGAAAAAACCAAAAAATAATTGATGCTGAAAAGTCGTGGAAGAAAATAGAGTACAATTTGCGATCTATAAAGAAAACTAAAAGAGAAAAGTTTGCACAATACCTTCACAAATAGTGACAAGATCTCAAAGAAAAAATGATATTTTAGTAAATGTTAAATCTATATAGGTTTTCTGTTTCAGTAGAATACTTAATTATTTATTATACAGGTTCATTTGTATTTTATGTTTTTATATTTATAGGAAGAAATTATTTTTGTTTGACAAAAGTTCAGAATATATTTTGCGTTGTTCTTTATATAGTTCTAAGTGTTGATGTAAGCAAGAATATTTTTCAAGAATAAAAGTTTGTTTTGAGTTCTAATAAATGTTTCATATGAGATATTGTTTTATTGTCTCAGCGGTCATCAATTATTGATCAATTAATATTGATAAGCTAAGTAAAACAGGTAGAGTAAACAAACTATTCTCCCACTTTGTTAATTTTCACAACAATGCTGAATATCGTGTGGGCTTGAAAGACAGACATATTTCAAATTTGAGTTCAATAACATTGCAAAAGTTATTGACAGAAATGAGAGCGTTACTAAAAATCCCAGAACTGCGTGACCGATAAACTCATTCTCAGTATCTGCGCATGCGCGTACTTCGGAATTGCGCCCAGAAGACACCTATAATCTCCAATATCAAATTAACTTCCAAAATCAGAAAACTGAGCACGATTGCTCTTTGGGACGTTCTTAAAATGAAAAATATATGTGATGGGGATTGATCTTCTTCTGCAGGAGCAAGTACTGGCCAATGTAGCATATGGAAAACTATTTCTGAAGAAGTGCTCTTATGGATTGAATTATGTTTTTCTCGATATTTTTTACTACCAATTTTAAATATTTTCATCAGCCTTCAAAATTTTGATATTTTCGAGAATATTTTTCGAATAATACCAATACTTGAAATAAAAATCACTTTTTCTTCCATATTCTTGAAATCTTATAGATTAGTTCAACATATTGAAAATATTTTCGTTATATCTGCATTATATGTGCAATTGGACATATGTCGACGTTTTAGTCAGCAGCTATTGATATTGATATTGTGAAGACGAAAAATTTTCAGAATCAGTAGTATAGTGCCAATATATCGGTTGTTTTTGAAGTTATATAAAAAAGGTTTTGACATTCTACAGGCACTTTTATACGTACGTGCAGAAATTTCTTGTATTTCCAAGGGTTATTGAGTTTTTTTTTAATAAGAACCGTAGGTAACTTTGATTGGACAGTTTGTTTCCGTTTCCAAAAATATACACGTGCACTCAATTTCTTCATTCAGGTCGTGTTTTTATGAAAAATTGTATCTTTTCCCTAATTATCTAGTAACTTCATGTAAATTCACAGAATTTGCATGGATTGAAATAGCTGACTATGCTCTGTCCTTCCATTATGACTGTTCGAAAATTCATTATTGCAATGAGAATTCACAAAATTATTTGATGTTCTTTCATCAAGTTACAACTATTGTGTGAATGAATTATCGTTTGTGAAAACAAAGTGACTATGCCGTACGAACTTGACGTTGAATATTAATATAGCGATGTGGGTTCACATCTGACCTCCAATGCTCATTTTGACGATTGAATAATTCATCACTACTGATGTGAACTTCATCAGTCTACATTATTTCTCGGAAAAATTACGGATTTTCTTCAGATTTATGTAGAAACCAATTGCAAAATTGAATCGACGTTAGAGAATACTGAGCGCTAGACTCTTAAGTAGCTACCCCTGTTTCCATTCCAATTTGCTTGCACGACATCGATAGGTTTGCAGTTAACTACCTATTACATCAGTAGGTGCATCTTCTCCATCTAGTACACATTCTCATGTCCTTGGGACATTGAATGTACCATGGTTCATGAGGTTTTCAGTCAATTTATCGAATATACTTTTATAGGGTTGTCGCCTCTCAGGAAAACAGTCTCAGATGGGACTCCTCTTGAAACTGTTCCTCTTTTCAAGGATTTGGGCGTTTACCTCGACATAAAATTATCATTCACCCCTCATTTCGATTCAATAATTGCTCGAGCAAAGAAGCTACTTGGTTTTGTTTCAAGATCGAGTAAATTATTTTCTACTGTACGTTCTCTTGTGGTTCTCTATGTCTCTATTGTTCGTCCAATTCTTGAGTATTGTTGTGTTGTATGGTCACCCACATATGCCACCCATATAGGTGGAATGGAGCGAGTGCAGAGGAAGTTCATTAAGCTATTATGCTTTAAGAGTGGAATTGCATTCTATGGAGTCACTTATGAACATCATTTGACACACTTTGACTTGCCACACCTTCTATCTTGTAGAGTCTATTTTGATGTAGTGTTTGCATACAAGGTAATGAGCTCCTATATAAATTGTCCTGGTATACTTGAACTTTTTTCTTTGCCCATTCCATGTCGTATTGTGACGCAGCAATTTCTCATCATATGGCGGTAAATTTAACGACCCCTCGAACCTCACTCTATAAGAACTCCTTCGTTTACAGGGCTGGTTAGCTGTGGAACTCGGTTCCTTCCAACATCTTCCCATAATCCTACAATTGGCCCTCTTCAAGAAGCGAGTAAACAGACACCTCAATTCTTCCCAGGCGCTTACTCATGTGGTGTGACAGGTTTGCATATTCCTGGGAAGCGCGCATAAAATGCTGCATGTCGACTTCCATCGAACAAATTATGGCCAATACTTCCCCCTCACGAGAATATGCAGTAGGGTGAATTCAGTAGTTGATGATATTGATCTTTTTGCTGATAGACTTTCTAATTTTAAAACTACAGAAAGTACACTCAAGTTGTCTCTTTTGAATAATCAGTTGTCAATATGTTATTGGGATATTAATTAATTTTATATTATTGCTATTAAACTATTGAGTTTTGTTATTTCTTTAGGTATTTTGTTATTTAGGTGTATACTATTATTTTTTTTCAGTATTTTCAAAGATCTATTCCGTTTATAAAGTATTTATTTATTTATTTATAAAAATAAAAACATCAGAATAATTAATGATAGGCTTGGCCGTCACACCGACGTCGTTAATATGCTCGGACGTTGTCATATGATTTTCTATGGGTATCAATGTATTGTTCTTGAGAAATCCCTTCCAACCTTATACGATATCTATATTTTGGTTTAGCTTTTCGACGAGTATGGTTCGAGATCATTTGTTTGAATTTTTCATCTTAATACCATATTTACTGTTATCACAATCGATAGATTTTTTATAAGAGTTGACGAATAAATTCAAACGTGAAAGCGTCTCCGAGTCAAACAAAATGTATACTAAAACTCAAGATGGCGATGCTGACCTCTCCGCCGCTCGCGATACGTCACTCACCTCAATCAACATAACAAATTGTTCAATATTTAATGTAACTTTAGATATAGATATAGATATGTAGCAACACCAAAGCGTATCCCTCGATTTTGTTGTTATCAATTTGCAGAATTGCCTACCACTATAGAAGATGATAATAAGAAATTAAACTATTTATCATATTATCACAAGAGATTTCTTGCAAATCAGGATTGAGATTTCGATATCTCGGTCATCTTCAGCTGACAACCACTATTAGTTGAAAATACATACCTACAAAAACAGGTAGATACAGAATTAGGTCTGCAGACCATCTTCAGCTGCCAACAAGTACTGAAATAAATATTATATATATATATATATATATATATATATATATATATATATATATATATATATATATATATATATATATATATATATATATATATATATATATATATAATACAGGTACATGCAAAATTAATAAGGGTGCAAACAAGAGGTAATGAACTAATTATGATAAAAGCAGGTATTATTTTAAGATTTCTAATATGAACGAAAAAGCCGGCCCATACTGGTCGTTCACAAGATTATCTCTATGTGGAGTTTCTTGTAGTTGGAAAATTTCGATGGATTCTAAAAAATCTGACTTTCATCCTTTAGATATTCTGTGAATAATTTAAAGTGTATCTATGGTTGGAAAATGGCCATTTTCGATACAATGTGAAGTGAAAGTAGATTCTTTACTTATCTGGTTATTGTAATCTGATTGATGATCTTTGTATCTAGTGTTGAATGAACGACCATTCTTACCTAAATAAACGCCTTCGCAATCCATACCGGCCAACTTACAAACTCCAATATTGTCAATTCGATCAGTTTCAATTTTACTGTTGAAAAATTCTCGTGAGAGTTTTGAAAGCTACTTTTTCATGCTGTTTTGAAATGACATTTGCAATCTTTTCGCTGATAGGGTCAAAATATGTTTATGAAATGTATTTATCTGTAGTAGTTAATTCTATACGTGGTAGGTATTATTATATGCTATTTGTGTTTGTTTATTTCTGACCATTCCGTGTATTATATTTGAGGGATAACCATTGTTCTTAGCTTTTCTTCAATAGTTAACACTTCCCTGGACATATTTTCTTCGGATAATGATAGAGAGAGAACCTTAAGAATCATTAAATCAAACGCAGCGTATTTATGAGATTTTGGGTGTGTTGAGTCATAAGAGATGCAAATATCAGTAAAAGAGGGTTTTCGATATATATCAAAGCTTCGTGTGTGTTCTTTTTATGAGTAAATGTTAGGTCTAAAAAGTCACCCTGATTATCGACTTCTCTATCTATTTTGAATATAATATTGAGAAGAATGCTATTGATGTGAGTTAAAAATTGATCTAGTTGTCTAGCGGTTCCTATAAAACATGTTAGCTAGTATATCGTCTATATATATCTATACCAAAAATATTCTAATTTCAAAAATTCCAAAATTAGTACATTTTTGATATAAATATGTAGACCTTGTAGACTAGCAACATACTATCCATAGAGATAATCTTCGGAACGACCAGTATGGCCGGGTTATTCGTCCATATTTGATATCTTTAAATAATACCTGCTTTTATCATAATAAGTTTATTACCTCATGTTTGCACCCTTATTAATTTTGCATTTACCTGTTTATATATGTATGTATTTTCAACTTTATTTCAGTACTTGTTGTCAGTTCAAGATGGTCTGGAGACCTAAACTGCAATCCTGATTTTCAATAAATCTCTTGTGATAGTATAATAGTTCAATTTCTTATTATCATCATGATTAGCTATCACATAGTAACGGCGAAATCAATTAACTACTATAGAAGTATATTTAGAGACATTCGAGTCAAAGCCCTCCATTAGTGAAAGTTCAGATGAAATCATTCCATTTCTTGATTTTCAGATGGATCTCATGAAACACGAAGATGATACTGTTACATCACTCACAATGAAAATCAGCACACTTCACCGTACATACGACGAATCAAAAATAAAGGCGTTAGAAAAACATGATTTTCTTATGTGTGTAGTCGAAAAGTTGCGGGAGAAATATCAAGAGTTTTTAATATGCAAACCTACCATTTATTCTGTTTATTCATTGATGAACAAAAGGTCAATAGAAAGACATGCGAGAAAACACACTTTCGCAGAGCAGCTGAAGTATATGTCGGGAGTAATTGACCAGCTGGATAGAATTTACAAGAAGAGTTCTCGATTGATGTAAAACCTAGAATATAGATTATATTGTTCAGAAATACTTATAGAAGAATATTATAAAACACCAGATTCGAAGATTGTGGATATCAATTGATATTAAATGAAAATTCGATTAATTGATTTACATCAAGAAATGCCCTAGTTAATGCATATTAGTCTTCATTTTCATTTGAAACACAAAATATTAAATTTCTTAAAACTATGATGAATGTAACTTAAGTTGCTTCAAAAACTAATTGAATGTTACAAAAGTGGTCCTTACTAAAAGAAAAGATGTTCTACCAATTAGAATTTCATTTCAATTCGTATAATTTATTTATCAATAATTTAATAATTAACCTAAAACAATAATAATCAACAGCATTAAGCTAAGACTTCACTCTCCCATCATATATCTGGTATGAGAAGCGGAAATACTCTAACCAGGAGTGGAGGGTCTTTAAGTTAATAAGTTACATAATCTAAAAGGAGATCAATAGAAATAAGAATCCTTCGTTTATGGAAACGTTCGTTGTCCGTAAACTTTTTCCCATTCTTCTTTTTGCGTAGTTCATACATTTAGGATTACTTTTGTTTCATTTATTTAGTATTTGATGAAGTACTCTAGTGAATAAATACGTAATACTCCATATAAAATAGCTATTTATTCAAATTTGTTTGATGAATAGTAACTAATATATTACATGTACCTTTCATTTACTTTCAAACAATACCTACCATTTTCTTACTGTATAGATATCTATTATATAATTTATGAATTATATAAACAATCATTAAGAATTATATATTAATTTGTATAAGGAATCTATATTATAAACCTTCAAATTTTATTATTCTCGTTTTTTAGTTAGATGTCAAGGAAACCAAAGCAAATTATTTGATGGTTTATTAATTGATGCTTTATTAAGTAGAAACTGAAATCGTTTATAAAAGCAACAACAATAGATGTTACGATGAATTTTATTTGGATTTGGCAGAATTAATGAAATTGATTTTTATAAGGAATAATACAACTGTGCTGTGCACAATAGATGTGATCTACTTCCTTTTAGGGGGAAATCATAGAGTCGCAGAAAGCCATCTCCTTGCCGACAGATGAAACCAACTTGACTTTCTTGCCACCAGCTTTCAATCACTATACCGTTTGGATTGCCTATTCATCTCATTTCGTTCAATTGCCAATAAACGTGGCATCATCATGCCGACAGTTTACTTATGTGCAAATGCTCATGCAAGATGTTAAAAACTCGTTTATTTGAGATGAATTTTAATTAAATCCTTCCGAATAAAACTAACAGTTACAGCGTTTTGAACGACTGGCTGTGATACCGGATTGTTATACCCGATCGGTATTTTTTTTAATAGGCGAAACTGTTACACCACATGAGTGGGCGCCTGTTAAGAATTGAGGTGTCTGTTTACTCGCTTCTTGGAGAGGGCCAAATTGGGATGTTAGACGCAAGCGAGTTCCACAGCTCACCGGCCCTGTAAACAAAGGAATTCTTATAGAGAGAGGTTCGAGGGGTCGTTAAATGTACCGCCATATGATGAGAACTCCTTGCCAGTCTAGTGTTGAGGCAAAACATGAATTTTCCCGGAACAAGGATGAATTTAATGAAATTATATTACTCATGTCGCCGCAAAAAAATCACCAAAATATGTTTTTTCTTCGCCCTTAAAACCTTACACCCCCCCCCCCTTGATTCGGTGATCATCTAACACAATATAATGGACTATTTACTCATACCGGACTCATCAATTCGACCTTGTATTATTTCGAATAGTATTTCATTTAAATATTAACCTGGATGCAAAGGGAAGGTGTGGTATTACATAATATATTAAAAATGAATATAGAATAATATTTGTAACGAAGCATGAATTTATTGAGTATAAAAAATTGTTTTGAGATATTTCAATTTTAGCTTCCTTTATAGGTTGGACACCTATTACATCCAAAATTTGAATTTATGTATGTTACAAGTACTGTAAATGATGAAGAGTGTATAATAAAATTGTAGAGCTTCTACTGCTCTAAAAGTATGAATAGAAGTAAGCAATTTGAGAATATAACTAGTTATAGTATGTATTCTTGGTAACCACTAATACATGCTTCTATAGTCAATTCAGAGTGACCAGAGAGTAAAAGTGAACAATGAACGCCGCATGATCGTAAGAGCATAACGCTTCTTATTGGCCGATTGGTCAGAAATCAGACGCTTGCGCAGTTAGGACAGCTCAGAGACGCATTTTCGTTGTACTGCTTCTAGAATATTTCAGAGTGCATTATTGCAGAATTATTGAAAATGTTGAGTTCATCGACATATACTGCAGATGTAAATATGGTCCCTTCATGTCACGACGAATGTCCTTCAAGGAAACAAGGAAAAAACATGTTAGGAAACAACTATTTTAATTTGTCTTGCGTCTCTTCCAGAAAGAAGATGAGAAAACGATAGTACGGCTGTGCTTTCTGCTCTGCTCAACTGTTGTGCCTAGATAACTGCTTTGGAGAAATATCCACTTAGTAATTAACTTTTTAATATGTGTTTCAATTTAATTTTTTTTTCCTTGATGTAGTTTAGTGTAAAATAGATATTAATATTTGATCTTCACAAATTCCTAAAGTGATTCGAATCATCACCAGTATCAGAAGCGTATGTTTTTTTATAGATTGTTATACGAGAATGATCCTAGAAAAATGGTAATATAGATAGAAGTTCTTTGATTCATTCTTTCTTTTAAGTCCTGTCAGTAGTATTCATTTTCATATTCGCGGAAGAATTATAAATCAATAAAAGCAAAATTTTATCAAAAGAAAGTTTATTTCTGTGAAATCTTACAGAGCGATATGGTATTCCACATTTCTCACTGGGAAACAAAAAGAAAAATTAACAAAAATAAGAACTTTGATGAAACATGTGACTTCAATTCAATTATCAACATCTTCTACTTCCATTTGTGCATCATCATCTGAAAGATACAACAAGAGTTAACATTGGAAACTACTTGAATAACATAACTTAAAATTCAAATATTTAAATTCCAATTGCTGCGCTTTTATTCTTTTCCAAATTTTTGGACTTTGAAGAAAATTCAGTTTTTAATCAATCTCCCAGAGGTTGAAAATATAATTTAATTCGCATAAGATGTAAAATATATTAGTAAATTCTTAAAGGTGTATATTGAGATAAGATTACATATACCTTCTCTTGAGTTATTTTTTTTTAATTTGATAGGATTAATCACAAAACGTTATGGTTACTTTCAATTACAAACCAAAATTAGCTTATCAAATTATGGAACCCTTGCAATTAACCGATAAGGATCGAAAACTACCCAACTACTATATTGTATCTTCTTCTTCTTCCTGCACGGCGCCCATATGGGCAGCTCTCAGGCCGTTTGGCACATTGTGCTTGACGTGTTTTGTTGAGTTGTTAATTGTCTTGCAAAAACTTCCTGATGAAGCTTGCAAGTCTGTTGTAGGGGGCCTCCTGGATCATCCGGGCGCTGGGTATTTCAGCGCCCAAGGTGTTCAGTCTGGTTTCCTTATGAGCGGGACATTCGAAGAGTGTGTTCCGCTGTTCCGTTGTTTCGTCATTTTTTAGGCAACCACGAAATTTTGTGGTTTCCGGTAGTTTCATGACGTGTAGATGTTTGTTGATTCGTTTCCTTCGATGCCTTGATGGGCTGGGCACCAAAACAGAGTGGCTCTGTTTGTAGCACTGAGTTGTCGAAGTGCTGTTCTGCATTCGTAAACCAATTTGAATGTAACCTTAGTATCTTTCAGGTAACCAAGGGCGTTTTGGCTATCATATCATATATGTAGTGGTATGCGTCTCTATAGTTTCTGTGTAAGTTTTTCTGTATACACCGGAGAATAGCAAATATTTCTGAGTGTGTTACGGTGACGTTGTCTCCCAGAGCAATCATAATGTTGGCCCTAGGGCCGTGAACGCCGGTACCTGTACCCATCCCGGTTTTGGACCCGTAAGTAAACCAGGTGGGACCCTGTGGGACTTTGTGAGTAAGGCGTGGAAGGTCAGGTCGGAGTTCTCTGATTTTGTTCAGAGTATCCAGAGATTGGATTTCTGTCCCTCCACAGTCTCGAAGGGCCCTCATGTGTGGATCTCAAAGCTCCCATGACTGCCAGACATGCTTGCCTTTGGATCTTGTTGGTTTTGTTCCATTTTATCCCTTTTTCCAGTGCAGGTCAGCATACGATGGCGGCATAGGTAAGGAGCGGTCTTATCACTGTTGTGTATAGCCAATATATTATCTTAGGTTTGAGTCCCCATCTGGGGTATTGTATGCTTTGAGAATAAGCAATGAAAAAATTCCGGTTGGCAATGCAGGGTTAGATTAATAAATGAAATTTTGAGGAATAAAGTGATAATTAACTTTTCAACAATATTGTTTATACAAAAAAACTTCACGAGCTGCTTTTGGAGAACGATGAAGTTGAAAAAGTAAAGGCATGATTGGTGCAAACTCCCGAATAACAAGTAGTGAGATTGTTAAAGACTTGAATTCAACCGTTCATAATCGCGTGAAACGACGGTTCATTTTCAAAACGTAGACACATGAATTTCATATGCCCTTATGGAAAGAATCTTGCTTCATCAGATTAGTATTCAAACGTCATAAATTGCCTTCTGAAGGGAATCATCACAGGATGCGTAAAATTGGTTTTCTACAACGATTTCAATTAATTTGGATGCATCAATCACATGAGTTTATAAGTTTACTGAATGGAATGTTCATAATTACTCAATAGAAAGTTGTAGTGTTTATGATAATCCCAGATATGAATTTGGTAATTCGATAAAACTTTTTTAGCTTCGATGGAATGTTCTGTTATCCATCCACTATGTTCACTGAATTGGTCCATTTGGATTGTATTGATCCCTAAATTTTTTTTAGATGGCACAACATTAACTTCGAGCGGGGATGTCGAAAACTACGAATGTTTTGGTATCAAACAGAATATCGAAAGTAGAATTATGAAATGACGAGTAATATGTCGAAAATTAATGAACCTAATATTATTGAATAAAAAAAAACGTAGTAAACATAACCTATTCTGCATCTAATCTCTACTCACCAGCATTGAATAAAAATTCCTGTTGGTATTCCCTCAAAAACTGCACAGATCTCCCGTCGTCGAAAAAGAGGGTGTATGCTCTTTTTATATCGTCTACATCCACTTCAGGGGCCTTTCGTCTCTTTGCGATAAGATATGAAGTCATGATAAGTTGCATGCCGTAACGCAGAGACGTTTCTTTGGCTATGCGAGTAAGAACTGTGAGGGCGTTATCTGTCATTTGACAGTCTTCTTCTTCGCAACGAATGCTGAAAAGCAAATGTAAATAATTTTCTATAAGTTTCTTGAATGCATTGAGGACATCTGGTATGTGTTTTTTAACGTTTAAAAAAAAATGGTAGTGGAAAAAAATCAATATTTTAGACCAGAGTATTTTTCCTGGAGAGTCAAGATCCTCTAAAGGTAAGAATCCATAGATACGCATCATACTCATCGGACGGCTCGCATTAAACGAATTTTTGTATGCTAATGTAACTGCGTCTATTTATCCGCATCGTACGGATCGGATGGATCGGCTTATCGGTAAAGCAGATACAGTTTAGAGAGGAAACTTCTTCGATGCAAATCGATGAGTCACTCGTCCACTCGTTACGAAAAACAAAAGTTAGATTTGAAATATTTAAAACTTTCAGGGATATAATCATACTACTATTAGGTGGGCGATAAGAAATAATTGCATTATCGAAAAATTCACCTGGAATATTTACACAAGAATTTTGGTGCATATAATAAACAAATATCGTTAAGGTTATCCATATACTGGGTGATTCACCAGTGGCGCGGTGCTCTGTAGCTCGTTCACTCTTGAAGATTTCATTTTGTTCGAACGACATTGTATTTAGAAAGTAAAAATCTACTTCAGCAATTTATTTTGCAATAAACAGGGTGTTCTATAAAAAAATTTTGGGATGATGATTTTGGATGATCACTTTTTTTTTGAAGATTCTAGAGCTTCCTAAACTCTGCTATAATGTCTTTAAGTAATAAGTTTTTCTGGTGAGTAGTTTCGTCACAATATTTTTTTTCCGTAAAAATTAATGAAAATAGGCTCTCACATCACCGCATGCTCCTTTCGTTTTCTTATCGCCCAAGGATAGCTTTATTGATGAATTGAAATAGATTATTCTCATTTTAGACAGTAGTGATCCAAAAAAATTATTGAATATTGTAATTTTAAAAATATCATAGCTTGATTTTTTCAAATGTAACATCCTGTAATTTATTATTCATGTCAACGCATAGAATATTGTGCCATATTTTTGCAGAAGTAACCTTATCTTTTATCTTCGACCATTTTCGAAATAAAAAAATAAGCTAAAATAATAAAATCAGAGGTTGCGAAAGAAGAGTTTATTAGTACATATCATTATACTTGCTCAGAGATATTTTAAGGTAGTCGTATCGTATCTACAAGGTGTTGAACTATTTCAATAGGTGTTCGAAATGTTGTCTGTTTCTTTTTAGACACAACGCAATCCTTTTGAGGAAAGACCGATGAACTCTCGACAACATTTGCGGATTAACTGACTGAAAGGCGTCGATTATTCTGTCCCATATCCAACTGCGTTGTAGAAGGAATCTGGTAAACGATGCCCTTAATATAATCCCACAAGAAAAAATCTAGACTTGTAAGGTCCGGAGACCTAGCTGGCCATCTAACAGGACCATCACGACCTATCCATTTGTTTGGAAATACATGATTCAAATGCTCCCTAACCTGATGCGAGTATGTGCCGGTACTCCATCCTGTTGAAACCACAAATCTTGTCTTATATGCTCTGGTACATCGGCAAGTAACATTGGTAGATGATTTTGCAGAAAATCTAAATACATTTCACTATTGAGGTGCCCGTCGAAAAAGTGCGGCCCAATTAGATATCCATCTACTATAGCGGCCCATACATTTGAGGCCAACAATGCTGGTGATCTATTTGTCTCATGAGGTGTGGATTTTCCGTGGCGTAATAATGAAAGTTGTGCCTGTTAACTAGCCCATTCTTGTGGAAAGTTGCCTCGTCCGAGAAAAGAACTCTGCTAAACATATTTGGATTTTCCGCTACTTTGTCACTTGCCCAATTGCAAAAATTGATTCGATTTTCATAGTCTTGATTGTTTAGTTCCTGGTGCAGTTGTACATGAAATGCATGAAATTTATTTCACTTTCAAGATTCTCTGGACGGAAGTTTGACATATCTGTTAACTGAGAAATCTCTCTTTGGCTTTTGTATGGGTCCTCTGTCACTGTCAACAAAACTGATAACTGGTCGTCTTTAGCTGTAGCAGTTTTTGGTTTTTCTTTTTCAAAGCATCTTGCATCAGGATGCCTCTTATCAGGAAACCTTTGTGCATAAACTCTACTTGCCAATTTCATGGCAGTCCATTGAGAAAATTGGGTTCAAGCCTCACATTAACAATGTTTAATAACGAAACACTCATAAGTTCACCTTGTATAATGCAGAATATGATATGTCCGGACACCTGACACAAATAAAACAAAATGTCAACGCATTCACCTTTTAATCATCTTGATTTTATCATTCGTTAAAAGAATTATCTTGTTTAGGTTTCATTTTTTACTACTTGAATCATCACAGAAAAAAAAACTTCTGTGCGAATAATGATGCATGTTGATGAGTTTGAGAAGGTTTGTAGAATTTTCATCAAAAATTTTTCAAATAATCGAATATTTCGAAAATGATCGAAGATAAAGATAAGGTTACTTCTGCAAAAATATAGAACAATATTTTATGCGTTGACATGAATAATAAAATACAGGGTGTTCCATTTGAAAAAAATCAAGATTTAATTTTTTTTAAATTACAATATTCAATAATTTTTTCCTGTATAAAATGAGGATAATCTATTTCAATTCATCAATGAAGCTATCCTTGGGCAATAAGAAAACGAAAGGAAAAAAATATTCATCCTCTCTGGCCGAAGGAGCATGCGATGATTTGAGAGCCTATTTTCATGAATTTTTACGGAAAAAAAATATTGTGACGAAACTACTCACCAGAAAAACTTATTACTTAAAGACATTATAGCAGAGTTTAGGCAGCTCTTGAATCTTGAACAAAAAAGTGGTCTTCCAATCTGAAAAAACCTCCCAAGACTTTTTTATAGAAAACTGGGACACCCTCTTTATTCGAAAATAAATTGCTGAAGTAGATTCTTACTTTCTAAATACAATACCGTTCGAACAAAAATGAAATCTTCAAGAATGTACGAACTATAAAGCACCGCGCCACTGGTGAATCACCCAGTATAGCACCCAAAAAATTATAAGATTAAGCTGAAAATACCAAGATTACTATTGGGCGTATAACAATGTTATCAAATAATACTCCTTGAAAAAGAAAGGTTTTCAAGATAGTCGCCGATAAAAGCCACAATGGCTATTCCATTATGTAAGACTTGTTGAATAATTTTACTTTATAAGGTATTATTAACTGTTGGACATACTTACCTCAAAATTTCTCTAAGTTCTTTCTCTTCATAAGGCTTGGTAGGTACAATTATCATCCTATCCAGAAGATCCAATGGGATGCCATGTGGAGATTTGTAATTGGTACCCCTGATTCTCGTAATACCCCTATTGGTTGCCATGATAACTATGGGCGCCATCTCGTTTTCTAACGCTCGATTCAAGAAAGAGAAGCACTCAATGTCCAACATGTGGACTTCATCGATGAATAATACTCCTGGAATGATTTCTGCTTTACCTTCCTCTCTCCATTCTGCAACCTGAATTGGTTCCAATTGAATAATATATTTTGGAAGACATTTTTCAAATATGATTCAAAAGAGTAATATTGATGCTTTGTTTATTTTATGGAAATTCATTTTCATTGAAGATGAAATAAAACATATTTTATACTTCCAATAATTTTATTATCATAAACACGACCAGTTTTGACTGTCAAGTCATTTTCAAGTGGTCAACTACAGGAACCAAACCTACTTATATAGATACTAGCCTAAATACAATTTAGTAGTGGAGAGGTATTAATGTCCAGCTGACTATTAAGAGTAATTTCACTTGGGCCAATATCATTAGATAACATCAAAGTTCTTCATAATTGCGACAAAGGACAGAAAATGAATCTGTTAGAATGTTTCAAATCAATAAGCTTTGTAAAAACCCAAGTGAAATCACTCTCAATAGTCAGCTGGACATTAATACCTCTCCAATACTAAATTTGTAATTAGGCTAGTATCTATATAAGTAGGTTTGTTCCCTGTAGTTGACCAGTTGAAAATGACTTGACAGTCGAAATTGGTTGTGTTTGTGATAATAAAATTGTGGAAAGTATAGAAAATATTTTATTTCATCTTCGCCGATTATTTTTCCTTACTCAAGTAAGTTTGTTGATCATGTAAAAATATGAAAAATGATGTTTCGTTTTCAAAGTACAGGTTGATGAAACTATAATTTTTTCTAGGTGTTTTATTACTTTGAAAATTAAAAAATCTGAAGAATATTTATTTGCAGATATATACTCGACATTCGATAACTAGACTTTGAACTTGCCTTTCCATTTATCTGTTCCCTCACTTCTGGTTTGATTTCACCAGTATCTCCAGAGAAGAGGGCCAAGAAACCATGCGTTCTACTGTTGATAACGTCGATTTCATGTAGTGTTACAGTATGAACAACTTCTTTGCGTTTCTGTAGTTCACCCTCTGGACACTGGACAAACCTTGTCTGATGACCAGTGGCATCATAGTCCCTAGCTCTGGCAAAGGAACGGCCAAGACGGGAGATTTTTCCTATAGAATAAAATAGATAAAAACAGAAATTAAATTTTTAGATTATACATGGAAAAGAAATTATTCATGTAATATGTAAAAAAATATGAACTTGAAATTATTTTTGTGTTCTTCATTTTCATTTAGATAATTTTTCATTTCTTGGACACCAAACAATAAAAGAGTTATGCATAGTCGAGTGCAGGAAGTTATTTTCAATGTATAGGAGGCCCATAAATTGAGGAGTCAACTAATTCTTAGTTTGACAGGGTTTCAAAAGCTACTGGTCTCAGGTTAGGCACAGCGAGCAAAGTTTTTGAAGATTATAAAAACAAACCGAAGCGCACTTAGAAAATCTATATCTAAGCCCATATCAAAGTCGATGGTAGGTCAGTAAAATGTCAAGGCCCTGTGGAATGAGTAAGGCGTGGGGTGTGGACCTTGAAGGGTTCGTCAAAGTGGTAGGTGGCTCTCATTTGATCTCCTCTTGTGAAAAAGTTAGGTCGGAGATCTCTAATTTTGTTGAGGGATGTAGAATGTCCAGAAGTTGGATTTCTGTCCTTCTACATACCTCCTTCCTACAGCCTGAAAGAGGTCCTCATGGCCGCCTCCTCCACCACTATGTGTAGTGGAGGGACATAGAGGCCGTGGGCGTGGATCTCAAGGCTCCCGTGGCTGCTAGACATGCTTACCTTTGGATCTCGTTTATTTTGTTCGATTTTGCCTCTTTGTCCTGTGCAGGCCAGCATACGATGGCCGCATAGGTCAGGACCAGTCTTATCACTGTCGGGTATAACCAATATATTATATTCGGTTTGAATCGATGTGATTGTCCAAATTTAGTTTGGCGTCAAGCATCACACCTAGAGATTTCACTTGTTTTATTAGTGTTAGTTCCTCGTTAAAAAGAATGGTTGCCGTGAAAGGCGGTAATCTCCTTTTTCGAGTGAATAGAATCATGTTTATTTTGTTTGGATTAACAGACAGGTTGTTCTCTCTGCACCATTGCTCAGTCATTTGCAGAGCGTTCTGCGCAACTTCGCATATGTTGCTGAGGTTTTTTCCACGAACAAGGAGTACAAAATCGTCGGCATAAGCCACCGCAAAGTGCCCAGCGTCGGCGAGGCCGGTCAGGAGCCCGTCCAGCACGAGGTTCCAAAGGAGAGGAGATAGTACTCCCCCCTGAGGAAATCCTCAGATGGCGGTCCCCCGGACGGTCGACCAGTCGAGGTGAGCCTCGATGCGCCTGGTCGACAGCAGACGTCCCTCTCACCTTGCTATGATTTTGTCTACTTTTCTATCTACGATAGCTTCATCTATTGATTTATATAGTGTGTTGTCCAAAGCTCCCTCTATATCTATATTTCTAAAGTGACTTCGCCTTTTTCCAGTCCTTCCTCAATATACTGTACTACATAGTGTAGTTCTGAGTAGACTGATCTACCTTGCTTGTAGGCATGTTGAGTGATATGTAGGGGGCGCTTCGCTAGGGTATTCTCCCCAAGATATCTTTCTACTATTCGCTCCATAGTCTTCAGTAGGAAGAAGGTGAGACTAATTGGTCTAAAATCTTTGGCGATTTTATGTACGATCTTGTCGGGCTTGGGAATGAAGTCAACAGGAACCCTTTTCCAGGAGTCCGGAACGTATCCCAAGGCTAGGCAGGATCTGAAGATGTGGATTAAATGCATGACTATCGGTCCATTCCTTTTGTTAAGTGTGCAGGGTATATACCATCTGCTCCTGGTGCTTTGTATGGTTGAAAGGTAGTTACTGCCCATCGTATCCTTTCCACTTCAACTACCATTGAGGCTGTGTTCCAGTTTGCTTTGTCAGCGTGTCCATTCGACTTCTGTGTTGCTGTGTTGTCGACAAGGAAACCTGGGAAGTGACCTTCCGTCAGGTGTCTCAGTGTTTCATCCTTCGTCTGTGTTTTTACTCTTTCCGGTGTATCAAGACTTTGGATGTCTGCAGAGTCATTCAACTGATGTTTCCACAAGTGGAATATCTAAATTGAACTTGACCACACCATTTGTGCATCTCATGAGCAATTCATTGTTTATGAAGTTTAAACCTTCTTTACATCTGTAATATAGGCTGTCGAGTCTGTGGAAATGGAAGGATAAAGTAATGGCTTCTGAATTTACGTTGAACTGTATAGACTTTTTATGTACCTGATTAGCAGCCCGCCCCGGCTTTGCACGGGTATTAAACAAAAAGTTACAATTTTTAAACACACACACACACTCTCCCATACATACTTTCTCGTTTTTGCGTGGGGTTATTAAAAAAGAGTAAAATGAAGAAAATTCGAATATGAAATATTATAAATTTAATTTAATTATTTTTTTTATAATATATTTTTGTATTATTTTTTTTTTTTCAATATTTTATTTTGAATGTTTGTAAAAAGGCCTTTACTATATATTTTACTTTTCCTGATCCTGAAAATCAATTTATTGAGTGAGAGCTTTCCTGTAAACGATATAGACTCCCCTCCCGTACCCTGTGACGCTTACATCGCTTATTATTATTATGGTGCTGTCTAATCGAGCGGTGTGAGCGGCAACCATGCGACATTTTTCAAATAACTTACATTTTTAAACTTGTGATATCTGTCGAATTGAATAATTCAAAAAGTTATATAATGGTATTGAAATAGACTTAAATATGAAGTAATTTATTTCGATAAGGATTAATTCCAAATTATAAATAGAAGAGATTTTATAGCAAACACTTATTTTAAAATGAAAAAACAATTATTGTGACATAACTATAACAGTTAGACGTGTGATGTCGCGATATTTTTTGTATATAATTATGTTCTGCAAAGTCGTAGTACATTATTTTGTTCTATAATCAATAGTTTTCGCAGCGTACGCGATGTGAGAAAGATTTTTGGTGATTAAAATTGATTTACGACCGATAATGAGTTCTTCAGTTGAATGAGTGGATATCAGGTCGAATGACTAAAACCAGATCAGTTAATCGCCGACGTTTCGATTCATTAAAAATCTTCTTCAAGGCTCTAAGAATGAAAAATGATTCATAAAAAATTAAAATTGTACATCTCGAAACAATATAAAGAATATAAGCAATGTGAAGGATATGGAATTTTTTAAATATTTGAAAAATTAAATTTCTCTAAAACTTTCAAGAGAACCACAGAACAAAAATCATGTAAATCATACATAAAAATGACTGATAGATGTATAAATAAAAATTCAGTAAAAACATTTATGATTGACGAGGACAGTTACTAATTATAAAGATTTGAAAAGCAGAGTTACTTACATAACAAGTTGGTTTTATGAGTCACCATTAATAATAAAAGAATGAACGAACGGTGCATTTACTCTCTTCTACCAAACACAGCATGATACAGACTGAATTATCATGCCGCCCGTCTGCAGGGGATGGCTACGTATCGCGTCGACAAGACAATCAACGATAAAATAAAAACGTGACAATAACAATTGATTTCAGACTCTAATCGAGAGTTAACAACTATTCTACCTCTTAATTCTTCGAATTGGATTGAAATAAGAAGTATTAAGGTTATCAATATCTGATCTTTTGTAGAGAGTTTTCTTCTTTCTTAATTTCAATCATTTGATGAATCGACCTTTTCTGTAAAATGTTGTCTACCGAGTACTTTCACATCGTCGAAATTAAAAGTATGTAACTCTTTCAAGGTATGTTCTGCCAGAGCGGTGTTATTCAGTTTTCGTTTCACAGGATTGTGAACATTAACAACATCCCTCTGATGTTCTGAAATTCGTGTACCTAGATAGCGTCCCGTCTGACCAATATAAACTTTATTGCAATTTGTATTGATTGATTTCAATTTAGAATAAAACTAGCCATTTGCGTTTTCTGCTTTTGAGGTCACAACACTCTTATTCTTAGTTTGCAAAATTCTCTTTAATCTGTCAAACAAGTTATGTATATATGGTATTTTGAAGTATTTTTATTACTGTTATTTTCAGTTCTGTCTGATATAGTGTCAGATTAAAGAGAATTTTGGAAAGTAGGAATGAGAGTGTTGTTGTGACCTCAAAAGCAGAAAACGGAATGGAAAGTTTTATTTTAAATTGAAATCAATCAATACAAATTGCAATAAAGTTTATATTGGTCAGACGGGAAGCTGTCTAGGTACTCGAATTTCAGAACATCAGAGGGATGTTGTTAATATTCACAATCCTGTGAAAAGAAAACTGAATAACATCGCTCTGGCAGAACATGCCTTGAAAGAATTACATACTTTTAATTTCGACGATGTGAAAGTACTCGGTAGACAGAAAAGGTCGATTCATCAAATGATTGAAATTAAGAAAGAAGAAAACTCTCTCTACAAAAGATCAGATATTGATAACCTAAATACTTCTCATTTTAATCTAATTCGAAAAATTAAGATGTAGAATAGTTGTTAACCCTCGATTAGAGTATGAAATTAATTGTTATTGTCACGTTTCTATTTTATCATTGATTGTATTGCCGACGCGATACGCAGCCATCCCTGTAGACGGGCGGCATGATAATTCAGTCTGTATCATGCTGCGTTTGGTAGAAGAGAGTAAATGCACCGTTCGTTCGTTCTTTTATTATTAATGGTGACTCATAAAATCAACTTGTTATGTAGGTAACTCTGCTTTTCAAATATTTATAATTGGTTACTGTCCTCGTCAATCATAAATGTTATTACTGAATTTTTATTTATACTTCTATCAGTCATTTTATGTATGATTTACAAGATTTTTGTTCTGTGGTTTGTCAAATATTTAAAAATTCAATATCCTTCACATTGCTTATATTCTTTATATTGTTTCAAGATGTACAATTTTGATTTTTTGTTAATCCGTTTTCATTCTTAGAGCCTTGAAGAAGTTTTTTAGTAATGTTTTCACACATTGGGTGACATTATTGGAGTTTTAGTATGGATCACTAACTTTTTTGAAAATTTATTATAGCCTATGTTCACGGGAGATAGTGTAGCTTCCCAATAGTGAAAGAATTTTTTTAATCGGTCAAGTAGTTTCGGAGCCTATTCAATGCAAACAAACAATCAAATCTTTCCTCTTTATAATATTAGTATAGATATATACACATGGCTGTGTCCATGACACAACCACATCCAAAGTTTTTCAAATATCATTTATATTTCTTAATAATAATAATAATATTTATTTAATAGCAGAAAAAGCTAATACATAGTAAAAATATGTTTGCATGGTGTGTACCCTTTACTACCACACTGAAATACACACCAAATGCGCATAATTTGGATTACATAAAAAAAAAATTTCATCAGAACATATCACAGTAGGTATAAGCGAAAATATCCCAATCAACCAATAGATATTGTTTAAAGGACCTACACTCTTTTCATACAAAGCTTTGATACATAAGATACTGTGTTTTGCAAATAGAGAGGAGAATATATTAGAAGTAGGTTTGCAGCAAACAATAACCCAATATAACTCATCTAAAAATATCAAATGTTTTGAGAACATAGCCCACTATTTTTATATCATCATGATTAAGATCCTTCAATTAAAATTTTTTAACAGTAATTAATATAATTTTCTTGAAGAACATGAAAAAACTTGTTTCAAAAGCTTGAGTTACCTAAAATTAGGAGCAACAGACTCAGCTCATATCCTTGAAAAATATTAAAAACTAAAATTTCTTACCTGTTGCTTTGTCAATTGTAATTACATCTCCTGACTGCACCTTTTCTTTCAAGATGCTATCAATCATTTTTCCACCCAAGTCATAAACTGTTTCCATATCTGTAGTTTTCAGAATCAGTTTTCCGACCTTTGAACCAACTCCAGTAGCTGGTCTCTCGACTTGAACCTCGACAACTTCCCCTTCGATGATTTCACTCTCTTCTCTAAATTCAAAAAAAGATTAAAGCAACATATTTTGATGTAATGATTACATTATCTATTAACTTAAAGTTCAACTTACTTTATTCTAACTCCAATGCTCTTTCGAATAGCTTGAGTGAGAGCTTCTGTTTTACTCATTTCCAAAGAATATATTTCAGAACCAGCCATACTAGTGAAAGGTGTATCATATCCAAGAGAAGCTGCCAAAGCTGTAGCAATAGCTGTTTTACCAGTACCTAAAATTCAGAGTTAAAATCAATATCCTAAGAGTTCATTAGAAGTTTCCATAACACTAAATTATCAACAAATGTATTATACTAACTAGAAGGAATGCCTTAACAGCAGTGTTTGATCAATAACATGATACTAACTCACCAGGTTGTCCAGCTAAGAGAACAGCTCTTCCTGCAATTCTACCATCTCGTACCATTTGTAGGACAAGACCAGTAGCTCTTCGGGCAGACATTTGCCCGACCATACCTTGAGATACCTGAGAAGGGCGAAATATATTAAATTACGATTCCTTAAGACATACTTGTACCTACATGTCTAGCTTCGAGACTATCATTCAATCCAAGCCCACGGATATGGGAATGCGCCCCGATACGTTCCACACGTGTAGTTTCACGTACTTCAGCGATTTTCGCCGCAGCAGCCGCCTACAAATTCATACAATAAATTTACAGATTTTAGGTTATGTTCTTCAACATGAGTGAATGCGGAAACTGATATAATTCATTTTAAGCGAATTAATTTACGCATATACATGTAGAGATAATGTGACGGAAAATATGTACTTACAGCCATTCTGTCTCAATAATTTCAGGAATTTTCCCAGATAGATTCTAAATAAATCCAAACAAAATTGAATTTCAATTCGTTTATGCTGATAGTTTGGTTCTTTATGTTGGCAGCTTGGCAACGGATCAACAAAACTACAAAACAAATGATATATTTTATTTCTGTGGTTTCTGCAGATTATATTTCATATGCGTTATAAGTGTTCTATGTTGTATCATTTCACTATGAAGTACTAGATTAGATGAAGATGTATAAAATATAATGGTTACCCTATATGATATTGTATTGTAAAAGAATACATACAGTCATCTGGGGAAGAAAGTTGTTGAAAATAAATATGGAGAGACTATTCTAATCACTAGTGAAGCACTTTTAGTGTTTATTGGCTAGGATATCGTAGCATTAAAGTGGTACCGGATATTTAAATATTTTAAAACAATGGCTTTCAATAAGAAATAGCTATGGTTGGACATAATTTTATTTTGAAGACATGTTCAGAGAGATATTAAAAATCTAACAATCTTAAAAATTCCTGCGGACTCTATTGGTTATTTCTGACAATGAATTCATCATGCAGTTAGCTTTGACGAGCTTGGAGAATGTATACAAATTTCTTACTAATATTTATGATATTCTCGGAAGGATAAGTTAAATTCACCCTTATTCAAGATTAATGATTATATTGATTCGAATGAACAAATTCCGCATTTCAAATGTTTGAGCAAATTTTTTATCACAAAAGCACGATATAAATAATAATTAATATTTATATTAGTTAATCTGTTAATATTACCAGCTTATTCTTTTGTCATCCTTACTCCTTCCTGAAAATGAAAGCAGCATTTGTTGAAAAAATATTTTGTGCGGAAAAACTAGCTATTTTAAGTTTTTAGCTTCTAAGTAACTAAGAAATTCTGGAACAATAGTAGCCACAGCTTCACCTAATAAACTTGTCTGCGAATCTGTTGGTATAGTTTGTATCATGGCTACTCATCGCCAACTCGATCAATTTTTTTCGCAATAATTCAGTCGGACGTATGTCCTACATACTACATGATTTCGTAAAAGGAAGATTATTTGTCATACACTTCTGTGGTGCTGCTGGCTATTATATTATAACTTCAATTTCCTTAAAAATTAAAATCCACTTTGTTAAAGAATACGTAGATTTCCAATGATTTCAGTGTGGAAAATAACGATAAAAGATAAAATAAGGTACTACTACCAAATACAACCAGACATAAACTAGGAAAGTGTACAATTCTTTATTCGATCTCTTAATTCTCGATTCCATAGACTAATATATATAAATCATCTTCGTTGGTTCGTAAGAGCAAATAGGAAATTACAGAATTAGGTTATTTCGAAACTGAAGTATCTAGGTAAGTAAAACAAGTTAATAAATTGGCGAGGTGAAACACCTATTTCAGTATCTTATGCCTGAATATTCATTATATAAATCAGAGTTCATAGAAACTTATTATTATATAACTTATATGCTATTAAAATTGAATAATCGCAAACTCAAATTTGAACGAATATCAATCAATTACGATCCTAAAAGCGCCAATTCCAGCGCAAGAGCACAACGGATGCAATTTCTATGCTCACAGACAAAGATGATTTATATACTTGGTCTATGTCACAGATTTGTATGAGCCGAGTTTTGACGTGCCGTGTGACGTCAATTATTTCCTTTCATTTTATTTGGAGGAGAGAGTGAGATGTACTGAGTGGCCATTTGAAATGATACAAAGTATAAGAAAAAACTTCTCTAAAATGAAGGGAACATACTTGATTAAAATTAGTTGGCTACTTGGATTCTAGTCTGGAGTAATAACTGTTGATCCACAATGCTTTCCTATGCGTTTTATGTAATTGTTGTCATTTTGTTTTCGAAGCTAACAAGTTATAATAAAATTTTCTCTTAGAAATATTTACATCAACTTCTATAAAATAAGTTAAACGTTCACTTGAGAAAACTTATTATAGGCATTTTCTTTAGAATATGGCCCTTACATCTGAGAGCGGAAAAATTTGCCATGTCTTTAATAATAAAAACATTTTAAATTTACACATATATCCAAAGATTTTACATAGAGCTAACAACGATGTTACCGATGTGTTAGCTATCAAAACAATATCCACCAAAACAAAACATACCACAGGTTTTCGCGGCCTATAGAACCTCTCATCTGCCACATCTAAATTATAGTATAGTTTCCTATGTTCTGTAATCGCCTGGGTAGCTGCACGGTTAGTGAGCAAGTATGTTGGAAATGTTAAGCCCAGGTGCCTGGCACGAATCCGGGTTCAAGTTATGGATGTTGTTCTTGAACAAAAAAATGATACTTGGAAAATGTCGCCTAAAGAGGGCATAAACTTCCGAAGACTAGATAACGTGTAACCCTTGTGGTGGCAGTTATCATTGCAACGTCTAAAAGAGTGGTTCGGAATCCACTATAAGCTGTATGTACACTGTATGAATGAACTAAGGTCTTGAGCACATTGTCGAAAGAAGAAACAAAGAAGTAACTAAGTTCTGTGATATAACCCCAAGCAAGGTTCAAAATGTTCAAAATAGAAAATATCAAAATAAAGACCCATAAGTAATGAAGTTCTATTTTGTATTTACTTTATGCCAGAATTAATTTAAAATTCGGATTGATAAAGATGTAATATATCAGCAACTGTCAAAAACTATTTCGTGTTGTATTTGTTCCGGAGATCTTACCCAAAATAACATAGATTAGGAAATGATTAATCAAGAAGTATATTTCGAATAAAAACATGTCAAATATTTCGACAAAGGTTTGCTCGTACATGGGATGTAACAATAAGAGATTTGCAAAAAATAATTCCTTAAGTTTTTTCAGATTTCCGTGTACGAAATCTGAAATACTTAATCAATGGATCACGAATTCTGGAAATTCTGATTTATTGTTACTGACGAAAGAAACATTAAAGAATAGAACTATTTGTGAAATGCATTTTCCCAAGGTTATGATTTATGTTTCTGGTGGACGAAAAAGATTACAGAGGGTAGCTGTACCTATGGTACGGCAAGGTAATATAAATATAAATATAACTCTTATTTGAACCAAGTTAATTCTATTCTAATTTGATTGGATTCAATAATTCAAGAGTTCACAAATATCATAATCAGTTATTTTCAGTTCATGATGTTGGGTGGAAAGCAGAAACAAATTGTAGGAAGGAAACCTTAACAAAATGTGATGACAATGACTGCATCAAAGATCCCTTATATCATTCCCCCACAAGTAAAGTTGTTGACAAATTCTTGGCACAAGGATCGAAACAGTTACAGAAAATTGAAACCTTTCCTTCCATAACACAGTAAGTATTCTGATATTCTGCAATTTTAAAGTCATTTTATGTTTCAATATTGTTATACAATTTGAATATAAAAACCCATGGAGGGGTTATAACAGATGTCATTAACGAATTCCCAGCTGAAGCAGAACTAAGCTTAGCCTATTTTGAGATACAATTTCATAACCTATTGATAAGATATCCTTTAACTTTCTGTGAAAATTTAGATAAGGTGGTACAACATGCCACATTAGATGGTAATTCATTGAATAAATATGCAGTCTAACAAGTGATTTGTGGTTTTCCTATATTTTTAGCTGTTGGTAGGATGTGAATTTTCTGATTATGTCTTATTCAATGCTTATGTACTTCAAAATCATATTGCAAATCTGCAACATTGTTATAAATAATATTTATTTTTGTATTATAAGTAATAAATTTGATACTAAGTTTTCTGGTTGAGATATTTACAATTTCTGTACTAGAGGTATGTGAAGCTGCTGATCTTGATATGAATATGTGTTAGAATAACCAGTAAATTTTTTTTTATTATTTCATTAAAACTCTTAATCAGCTAACACTGGTATCAGAGTTGGTGTTATGCTTATACTTCATGGTGTATGAACTTATTTATATATCTCAGAGATGGCGCTAGCATGCACTCTTGGTATGTAATTGTGCAAGTGTGGGTCAGTATAAGTTGAATAAAGAAGAAATAAATTCCTCTTTTGTCGACCTTTGTAAGAGGGACATGCATTATCAATTTAACAATTGAGTGTGTGAAGCAAAAGTAATAAATCATTCAATAGAATTATGAATTATATTTTACTAATTTAAGATGGTAGCAGAGCATGGTTATTAAATGTTTTATTACACATGTGTGTAGTTTCGTTTAAGACAATACTTTCCACGGAGCTACAAGTTGAAATGGTAGGAATACAAATTCCAAGCAAAAGCATTGCAATTATAGCATTATATAGGCCACGTAAAGGAAATGTCGATATATTCCTAAGTAAACTTGAAGAAGGTTTGGAACAAGCAGCTCGAAAAGGAAACAGGAAGCTCTGCCTCTCGGGAGATTTCAATGTTGATGTTCTGGAGAAGGATAAAAAATCAAAGAACTCCTAAATGTAATGAATACATTTGGATTACACCCTGCTTTCAAGGAACTCAGTAGAATAGACAAAACCCAAAAATCATGTTTAGACAACATTTTTACCAATCTAGATAACAGTAACTATAGTGTGAAAACAGTAGATTCGTCAATATGTGGTTATATGGCGCAGATTCTTCAAATTTATTATGAAAATATAGACAATGACAAGGAAAAATATGTTTATAAATATTTGATAAATAAAATACATTTCAAAGTTCAAAATGTCATTAAAAAGTCTTGATTGGACTGATAGAATTCAAATGCACATAAGTTGTCTTGATTGGACTGGAACAATAGACGATTCAAATGTACACAAGTCTTATGAACATTTTCATAACAAAATAATGAAAATTTTCATAACAAAATAATGCAATATTTCAAATTATCATTTCCTAAGGTGACACAATCAGAAAATAAGAAGACGAACAAGTCCTTACATACTTCAGATGAATGACTAGGCCATAAAAAAGCAGTAGAAGCAGCTCGAACTATTTATAGAGTAAGAAAAGATGAACACTCAAAAATGCTTACTATACTAAAAAAGCACCTTCGCAATAGCTATAAAGATACATGAAAGCAAGAAAACATTGCATATATAAAAAATTCTTCCAATAAAACTAAAGCTGTGTGGAAAGTAATAAAAAGAGAAACTGACACAAAAAAGAAGAATCAAAATAGTGAGAGTAGTTTGACAGCAGATGAAATGAATTCATTTTTTGCAAACATAGGAAAATCCATAGTACCTTTTGTAAAGCCCTCGCATGAAGAGGCATCCTGATATCTCAGAGGGAAAACGATAAAGTCCCATTTCTCACTTTTCAACTGTCCAACAACAGAAAAAGAAATAGAAAACATTGTACACAAATTCAACAGTAAAATGTCTTCAGACGTATATGGATTTACTGTACCGCTCTTGAAAATTATTCTTCCACTCATAATAACCCCACTCAATAATGTAGTTAACTTGTGCTTGAGAGAAGGTGTATCTCCAAGCAAGTTAAATCGCTAAAATCATACCCATACACAAGAAGGGCGAAAAAACGAATGCACCAAGTATAGGCCAATAGCCTTACTTCCAATCTTCTCCAAGGTCTAAGGAGAGGTGCTAAAAATTAGACTTATGAAGTTTCTGGGTAAAACAGAAGCTCTAGATAACTGCCAGCATGGTTTCCAAGCAAATAAATCAACAGTAACAGCACACCCCACGCCTTACTCACACCACGCCTTACTCACACCACAGGGCCCCACCTGGTTCACAGATGGGTCCAAAACAGGGGCGGGTACAGGCATCGGAGTTCATGACCCTAGGGCAAACATTATGATTGTGCTGGGAGACAACGTCACCGTAACACAAATATTTGCTATTCTCCGGTGCGTACAGGAAAACCTACATAGGAACTATAGAGACGCATACATCTACATATGCTCTGATAGCCAAAACGCTCTTAGATATGTTAAAGATACGGAGGTTGCATCCAAACTGGTTGACGAATGCAGAACAGCATCTCGACAACTCAGTGCTACAGACAGAGTCACTCTGATTTGGTGCCCATCGGGCATCGAAGGGAAGGAGATAACAGGCAGCCTCGCTAAAAAGGCAACAGCTATCAGGCCGATAGGACCAGAAGCAATTCTGACCATCCCATGGACCCATGTGCTCTCTTTCATCTAAACTGGACCACCACCGACGCCCAAATCTACTCGGCAGGCATCTCGGGACTGAGACAGTCAAAAAGGCTCATAAAAGGGCCGCAATCAAAGAAGAGGGTACATGAACTACTGTCCCTCGAAAAAAAGTCTGTTGGGATGGTAGTGGGCCTATTGACGGGACACCAATTCAACAAACATCAACACGTCATGAAACTATCGGAAACCACACAATGTCATGGTTGCCTAGAAAATGACGAAACAACGGAACACATACTCTTCGAATGTCCCTTTCATAAGGAAACCAGACTGAACACCTTGGGCACTGAAACACCCAGCGCCCGGATGATCCAGGAGGCCCCCTACAACAGTCTTGCACGCTTCATCAGGAAGTTTTTGCAAGACAAATGACAACTCAACAACAACACAATGACCAAACGGCCTGAATGCTGCCCATATGGTCGCCGTGCAGGAAGAAGAAGAAGAACAGCACTCACTAATCTTGTTGACAGCATTGCAGAAGCTTTTGATGACTATCAATTTGCTGAACTACTAGCATGCGATTTGAGTAAAGCCTTTGACAGCATCATAAGATCCCTATTGCTCTATAAAATGGAACACTACGGTATACGTGGGAACGCTTTGGACATTTACAAATCGTATCTATCTAACAGAAAGCAGATAGTAGAATGGAAGTCAGTTCAATCAGAGGAAAGATGCGTTGAATTGGGTGTGCCATATGGTTGCATATTAGGTCCTGTCTTATTTATTATATATCTGAATGACCTGCCAGTCAACATACCAGGAATAACAACTAGCCTTTATGCAGATGATGATGAAATCTAACCTAACCACATTTCTCAACCTAGCCAAATCTAGACAAGAGCTTGAAACAAAAACAACAATATGCTTGGAAATGGCGGAGAGGTGGTTCCCTGTAAATGGCTTGAAGCTAAATATTGAGAAAACTCAGAGATTACTCCTTTCCCTAGGATAAATAAGAGCAGCACGCTCAACCTCTTGGGTGTAACGATTTCTGCAAACCTACTCTGGGAAGAACACCTATCTGGATTGCTCAAAAAGCTGTCAGTGGCTACTTTCACGATAAGAAGAATGAAGAAAATCACAACCCAAGAGAGAAGAAAATTGACATACTATGCCAACTTCCATTCGGTTGCCACTTATGGTATGTTAATTTGGGGTAATGACTCGACAATTCAACAGATCCTGAAAAAACAGAAGCGAGCAATTAGAATTGTCTGTCATCTCTCCAGGACTCGAAACTGTCGTCCATCTTTCGAGAAGGAAAAGATCGTAACAGTGACATCCGTTTTCATTCTGAACTGTCTCAAGTACATCCACCAAAACCAGAACAGATTTTCTTCGAATAGTGATCTTCACCAATATAACACTCGCAACAAAAATAATATTGCTGCAAAATATCACCGGATAGCCAGAACACAGCTGGCTACAAACCATATCTGAGTCTCAATTTTCAACTCCATTCCTCTCAGCATCAGAACACAACAGCGAAAAAATTCAACAGAAGAATGAAAAATGTCCTATTGCAAGAAACAATATATAGCATTGATGAATTCCTTAGCAAGACTTGGTGAATCTTACTGTCTTAAGATTTATGTGTTCATTACATTAAGTTAAGAGTATTGTATGTGTTGTTTTATGGGCTATCACTCTGTCTGGATCAGCACTTTGATATCATAAACGAGTATTTCATCATTTCAATGTTGTCTTTGTATTTTATTTTATTATTATTTTAATTTATTATGTATGACATAGCATGTAATCTTTGATGCTGCCAAATATATGATATGAAGAGGAAATATGCAAATTACAAATTACGAAGTACCGATATACACGTGGTAAAGTTGCTTATAAAATTTGCTCATGAAGTGTGATATAGTTATACCTATTTGATGGTGTGGATTATGGAAATTGGAAAATTCGTTGGTCGAAGTTTTTGGAATTTAAGAGGTGCAAAGAGGTTATTACTCGTGAAAAAGGCGATAAGGAAGAAGATTGGAATTTAATGGAAATGAAAGCTATGAATTATATTTATAGCGCGATATATAGCTGAATTTGATACAGCGAAAAAAATAATATAGATATTTGATAAAATGTATAACAACCAGTCAACAGCGCTGCAGATAGCATGTCGTTCTGCAGTTGAGAATATTAAACTCGACAGTTATCCTGATGTAACTACGTTTTTTGATGGAGTTGAGAGGAATCAACGATCTGAAAGCTGCAGGTGCAAAGGTCTCAGACAAAGAGAAACTAAAGTATATGATAAAAGCTCTGCCAAATTCCTATAGTTATATAGGTGATCTCATAGATGTTCTCCCAGAAGAAGAAAGAACTTGTGAATATTTAAAGCAAATATTAAAATTGAAGTCTTTGGATGAAGGAAAAACTGTCAATTTGAGTGAAGGATCTTCAAGGTCAAATGTATTCATGGTTAATCAAAGTAGGACGAATATGGATATGTCTAGGTGCTTGATTACTGAAGCAAAAATTAGCAGGTGTTATTGGCCTGAAGCTATTGAGTCTTTTGCATTTTTGAGGAATCGCATTTTAGCAAACACAGTAGAAAAAACTTCATATGAGATTTTCATTTTTGGAAGTAAGATCTTTGTCAGAATTTCTGAAGCAAAGAAGAAATCTAAATGGGCCAAAAAGTATGTGGCATACTTGTTGGATACTCAGATGTCAGTTACCGAGTTTTAATTTATACTAATAGTAGCAGACGCAGCCACGCGTTGCTCTGTCAGTGTTGCTGTCGTTCTTGTACGCGTACTATAGCTATGTTTCGTTCTCGTGCCGCTTTTGTTCTCGTAATAGTCTGTCGCAGATGTTCGTCACGCTGTTCTTGAGATTCTTGTGCAAGACCTTCTGCTGTCCTGATTCTTTGAGCTGTATTTTTTGTTGCAATTTGTTCTGCTAATAGATGGGCTCTTCCAATACGTTTGCGTCGTGCCTCTCTGCTCGTCGCGTTGTTGAGGTTAGATCTTTCCGGTGGCATTTGACTGAAAATAATTTGATCGTTTAAATATTAGAAAAAAAACTGAAAAACATGCTGTTATAGCATATTGAAATGATAAGTGCAAAATAATTTTCAACAGATGTAAAATTTTCATTCATTTTCTCATTGATATATTAATTAACTTTTATAACTATGTGATAATACTTGTATGATACATGTATATATTTAAATTATAGATTTTTGAACACTGAAGCAGTCTGAGTAACACGTGGCCGGCTAACACCAAAAATTTAAAAAGTAGAAACAATTGAATTTCACGGTATTTCGTTTACTACAAAATAAATTTAACTTATACATTAGCCTCAACTACACGTGCTTATGCCATTACATTGTAGCTCATATGACACATTTGTAGGATTAACATAGCAGCGTCTTCTATTGATTACTTACTCAATCCATTCAACAGATATCGCCATCTGTTAAAATCGTTTGGAGTTAACGGATAATGGTGAATGTCAAATAATTTGCAATAAAATATTATTGCGGCTATAAATTAAGATGTAAGCTACCCTATCTTTCAAGTTGGATCAATCTGCACACGTTGTGCAAATTTAATTTAAAATCGATTAAGTACTTTAGGAGTCCATCGCGGACAAACAACGTGACACTTGATTTATATATATTAAGATTATGAAGAGGAATGATTTGATTGTTTTTTGTTTGTTTGTTTGCATTGAATAGGCTCTGAAACAACTTAACTGATTTGAAAAATTGTTTCACTTTTGGGTAGCTACACTTTCTCCAGTGAACATAGGCTATATTAAATTTTCAAAAAAGTTAGGGATTCATACTAAAACTCCAATAATGTAACCTAAGGTGTGAAAAAATTACCAAAACTCTTTCTTACATCGCGTGCGCTGCGAAAACTATTGATTATAGAACAAAATAATGTACTACGACTTTGCAGAACATATAATTAACTACAAAAAACATTGCGACTGCATATATCTAACTATCTAAGTCTAAGACCTAATGTCTAAGAAGATCAGCCAGATCAATGAAACCTAAAAGAGATGATAACTTTCCTAATCATACAATATATGTAAATTATTGTAATGATATGACTCCTGTAAGTTTCGAAGAAGCCATAGCAACTCGTGATGCTGAAAGTTGGGAAGAAGCTATGGATCTATAGATCAAGAATCTCAACAAAAACAAATCTTGGGTGTTAGTGGAAAAACCAAGAGACAATCCAGTAATTGATGTTAAATGGATATATAAAATGAAAACTGATGGAACAGGAACGCCTAGTAGCAAGAGGTTTCCAGCAGAAAAATGAAATAGAGTATACTTACTCCCCAGTTTTAAAAGTTCATGCACTAAAAATTTTACTCTCTTATTGCTGTCAAAACAACCTCCATATTGAACAGATGAACTTTGAAACAGCTTTTTTCAATGGTGAGATAACAAAGTGAAATCTATGTAAAACAACCAGAAGGATATTATGATGGTTCTGGTAGGGTTCTTAAGTTGTGTAAACCTCTGTAAAGTTTGAAAGAAAGTCCTTGTTTATGGTATGAGTGCTTCCATCAGTATATGAGTGATCAAAAGAAACAACTGTGACTATTGTTTATATTATAAAATAACAAAATAAAAAGTCATTTATATTTTATTGTTTGTAGATGATCTCCTAATATGTAGCAATTGTAAGTTAAGTATCTCTGATTTAAAACCAAAATGGCACTATGCTTTAATATGAACGATCTGGGTCAAATTAATGAACATTTTCATAACAAAATAATGCAATATTTCTTTGACGCTATCCACGAATCAAGCCATTTTCGAGCTCTTCATGCGAGCAGAACTGCTGAATCATCATTTTCTAAGGTGAAACAATTAGAAAATAAGAAGACGAACAAGTCCTTACATATTTCAGATGAATGACTAGGCCATAAAAAGCAGTAAAAGCGGCTCAAACTATTTATAGAGTAAGAAAAGCTGAAAACTCAAAAGAAATGCTACTCTCAGTTTTCGAAGACAACTAGTATCAATAACTAAATATGGTAATTACACACAAAATGCTATAAATTTGATGTATTAAAGATAAGGACACAAGAGAGCTTAGCAGATATTCTCCCAAAGGCACTAGGTAAACAAAGGTTTATTCATTTGAAAAATTTGCTGGGTTTACATTGATATTTATTAAGTTAAAATGAAATATATTTGTTTATATGTTCACGATGATATTTGCATAGAGAACGAAAGTGAGGGGGCATGTTGGAATATACAGTGAATAATAGATATAATAGAATTTAAGATACATGAAAGCAGGAAAACATTGCATATATAACAATTTTCAAGATTAAATATTATATTATATTATATTATTATTCAAGTCATTCTTCAGTATTGCCAATGTGGTATATCATCATATAATCTGCATAAAGTAGTTATGACCCAGAAGTATCACAATTATTTATGCCATTAATATAAATCAGAAAAAAGAAGAGGACCAATAATTGAACCTTGAGTCACTGATGAAACCAATTCCATTTTTTCTCTAGTAGCACCCAGTATATTGCAGTCTGTTAGTAATTTTTTAAGACTTCAGTGCTTCTCTCCTCATTCATATTCTCTTTAGTTTTCCAAGAAGTATGTCTTGGTCCACTTCAAATACTGTTCTTCATTGTCAAGGTAATCGTGGATTAGATCAAGCAACATGATAGCAGTTTGCGTACTCTTTGTTGCAGTAGAATTGTGATGTATTGTTATGTCAGAATTTATTGCTTTTAGGATAAAAAGTAAGCAACGCTTAAACACACTCTCAGACGCCTAATCTTTAGAGTAAGTCACAGTTATATTTCTTGATTTTCAGAATGAATGGTAATTCTACTTGCTCAGTAAATACTACAAGTGAACCCTCTTTTACTACAGTCAAAATTGAAGAAGCTGAAAATACTTCTGAAAATGAAGATGGAGATTTGTATGCGAATCAGTTTATGGACTCCCATGGCAAGATGGGGAAAGATAGGGATCATGATTATTGTTTTAATAACAGGTAAATGAACTATGCCTTGTTGAATTCACAAATATTAATTTGTGGCTTTTCAGTATGAATCAGAGAGTTAAATTAGAAGACCAGGATAATACATTTATTTTTTCAACTGTTAAAGTAGAACGAACCGATATAGAGGCGGAAGATGGTACATGTTATGTACAAGAGTTCATTGGTATGGAACAAAAGGATTTCTTAGAAACCAAGTAAGTTTTTCTCTGAATCAGTTGAGGTTCATTTTGGTGATGCTTTGATCATTTGGTACTAAACTTTTGGTAATCCTGGTGTTTACGCTGACCACTTTCGCGCATCCATCAGGGGATGATGGATGAGGTTGAGGGAAAATATTTCCCCTTGTTTGGTTAAAATTTTCTGGCAATCTGAGTGTAGAATATGAATTGCTTTAGAGTGTTTTTGTAAGCTAGAACCTATACTATTCAACTCATACTACAGGGTAATAAATTGAGAATTGTACACTGTACAATATATTCCCTTCATTCATTTGGTGGGTGCCACTAACAACATCTCAGTTATAATAATTCATTAGTATCTTATAAGATTTTTCTGATTTTGTAACCTACCAATTATTAATAGGATGTAAACTAATTATAATGACTTTAATTAGTAACTCAGCAGGTTGATGGCTATCCAAGCAAAAGATTGATCTCCTCTAAAAATAGTGGAGGTTGGTGGCTATTCAAGAAAAAGATTGATCTCCTCTAAAAACAATGGAGATTGGTGGCTATTCAAGAAAATGATTGAACTCCTTTGTCCTGCCCAAAATAGAGGTGTTGAATTTGTCCCATCCAAAAAAAAAATGGCTCGTATTTTGTCCTCTCCAAAAAATATGGCTCTTGTTTTGTCCTCTCCAAAAAAATATGAATGTTTTGTCCTCTCCGTAAAACTAATTGTTTTCGTATATCACCATGTGCTCGTGATAAGTACAAATGACCTCTCCTCTGCTTTCATTTGAATTTTGAATGATTTTTCATTAATTGAAAATGAAAAATAGCCTAGATAAATATATAGATATAGATATAATGGGAAAATAGAATGGTGATTGAACACACCAGAGTTGCAAATCAATTATAAAAATAAAATCTAGATATTATGATAAAAAAAATATCACTTATTTTCTAGGCCATTCAAATAAAGATGGAGAGAGGTCAGCAAGTAATGAATGAAATTAATAAGCAAAAGAAATATAAGATGAATATGAAAGGAATGAAAAAATGATAAAAAGCGATGTTGGGTAATGCTGAAAGGAAATGAACAAAGCAGTAAAATATTCCTATATGAAAATTAAGAATTAAGAACGTAGAAATCATAGATCCATGCTGTAAGTAAATGTGACCTAAAGGGAATATAAGATTATCGAGGATGGATATTCAGAAATCTATGCACATGTTGATAATATTAATTTAAAGATGGAAATTGAAAATAATTACTTAGTTGCGCGAGGGATCTAGGTATTAATTCAATGTTTGCTCAATATTAAAAGAAAATAAAAAAATAAAGCGGATGACAATGGATTATTACTTACCCCTTTAATTTTAAAAGCTTATTAAACAATTCTTAAATTATTATGATTAATTGATTTCGAGTGGCTTCAACGAAGTCTTCAAAGGAAATTAATGAACTCCGGTGTTCTCTCAGTTGTCATTCTTCGATAGTCGCCGAAGGTAGACGGGATTATTCACGGAATGAGTGGTCATAGAATCAAAGTGACTTGCACTGTGTTAAACTTGCACCGTGTTAATCCAAAGGTTATTCAGTTATAGTAGTAGCGGCCACTAAGCACGCTACAATTTCTGTTGTGGATTTTTCAGTTATTCACGAATTTTCAATATTTCCTGATTTCACCCATACTCGATATCGGTTAGGTTAGGTTATGAAATTTACGTCAAACATGTTTTCACATTATTCAGACGTTTTTTTTGTAAATTGCCGAAATTTCTTTTTCACTTTTTGTTTGACAGATAAAGACAGATTTGTATATTTTTTTGAGAACACTCACACTCATTTAAGAAATATTTAACGTAATTATATTATTCTCATCACATATTCGCATTTTCTCCCGCGAAATTAAATGTTGTCGAACCATAGAAATTCGAGAGTTCTTCAGTTGATAGGGATCGTTATAATACAATTTGCGAGATTGCATGGACTGAGTTGTTTTCAACAATCCAATAGAAATTGAAGCACTTATTGAATTATTTTGCTCATTGCTATTACATGAATGTTCTCTGGTTCTGAAAGATACTTCTCCTTTTCAACCCACCTCAACAAAAATTCAAAAATGGGGAGGTTATCAATTCGACAGGAAGTTTTTTTTTGCATTACAATTTTAAGTAATGAACTGTTTTGTTTCAGAAAGGATCTGTTTATTCGTTTCAATTAAATTCTTCATGTTTTTGGTAGTCTACACTCGGATTATTGGCTGCCACGAGGACCTAAAATCCCACCTTTTTTGTACACTAAGATCCTTACGAGGATATATAGATCCCTTCGTGACCTTTGTTGAATAAAATAGATTCCCTTACTACGAAAATAGATCCCTTTCATGGTGATACCTATGATTAATCCTCATATATGCATTTTCATATGCTTCAAGAGTACAGTGAGAAGGAACTGTCCTACTGTTGCTGATACAGTGACAGCTAGTCTGCAAGTGTGTTTTGAACAAAAATGGAAACAGAATTAGTGTGTTAACGTCTTATTCTTTATTTTAACCTGAAGTTCGATTGGTAGATGAGGGATGATGGAATAGCAGAAATCTGAAAAATAAAGAAAAAAGCAACAGAAACACATCGTGTCATCAATACTAAATAGATTTTAATGAAATAGAAAAGAACAGAGCAAGAGCAGCACTCTAAGTGGACCCAGCTAGTTTTTGTAGAATATTATTTCCTGTTTTCAACTTTTGATTAAGTTTATTGGTATGTGATTTGAAGGTTTATTAGGAGTCCAGTGTGACATCAAGATATTTGGGATAGCAATTACTATTCAATGGGGAGCCATTAAAAATACCCTCAATTGTCTATCTTGATTATTATTCTGATGAAAATAAGATACCTCAGCTTTTGAAAGATTAGGTCATATATGACTCTGAAGAATTCCCAGATCAGCTGTTGAAAGTTATTCATCGAAAGAAAGGAATCCACCAAACTTACCTGTAACTAGGCAGGGGCAAGAAGAAGCAAATGAAATAGTAAAGTAGCCTTATAACAAAGAATTTCCAAAAAGGAACCACAAGAGAAAAACTTCTATTTATGTAGTTCAAAAGGGTGTGAATGATTTGAAAACATATCTGCCGCTTGTGAATATACTTGTTTCCAAGGTGAGTTGAATACAGATTGGAAGACGTTGTGGAGTTCTTGAAAAGGAAGCTTCCAAATGTTATATTGAATTTGTCGAACTAAATGTTAAATCTAAGCAGTACAACATTTTTCTGTGAGCTGCAGTACAAATCTTCTTGATGGTGCTTTCTGGCCAGAGCATATAGCTGTAAGAAAATTTTTGGGCCTAAACAAAATTTTCATGAAGAGGAAGATTCTCCAGTACCCCCAAAGAATATTTATAAAATGGTAGTGAATTAAATAGAAGAAAATATCAGACACCTGTAATTTTATCAAACTAATGAATATAAATGTACAAAGCATAGTGAATTAAATAGACTCTTTGAAGTATATCTGGGACAGCGAAAAATGTGATGTATTGGCTCTTCCCGGTTTCAACGTCGCCAGCAGTTTTTGTCGTACAAATTTTAAACACGGAGGATCTATGATCATTGTAAGGGAGGAGAAGTTTAAATGCAGAACAATGGAAATTTTGAAAAAGCTCTCGATCAAGAAAGATATCGAAATATCGGCTTTACATATACGCTGTCTAAACATCATTTTTATTTGCATATACAGGTCAGGGGGTATAGAAAAATTCATAACGCAAATGGAAGTTGTTCTTGATTCCATCTAGCTTGAATATGGTTGTAACACTGTAGTATGTGTAGATTTTGTCGTCGTTTTGTCGCCACAAACCTCAAACAGATGCAAGATCTGTTTGCATCTTTTGGATTGTACAAGGTATTCGAGGAACTTTCTCGCGTTGCAGTAGGTTCCAGTACTTGTATCGATAACATATTCACTTCTCTGACAGAATTCCCCGGCGTGTCATTGGCCGAAAGGCGGAAATAGAGCACGTTGAAGGAAAAACAAATAAACAATATTAACTTCTCAGAAAATCTACAAAAAAGCAACCATAAACCGGTATCTTCTCGACCACAAAGCGCAAATACTGAAACTCCCATGCAAACCGACTACTCAAAAAAAAAATCTACATCAATATTAGAACCATAAATGATAGAGGTACTTGAAATTTCCTGCAGGAACTTGCAGCAGAAGATTGGCCAGAGGTTACAGAAGATAGCGCTTATTCATCCTACAGATTTCACGCAAAATTGATGAAAATTTTCAGGAAAAACAAACGTTGGGAGACTCCTGAAGTAAATGCCCTGAGAGATGAAGTGGAGACAGCACGTACCATCGCAATGGTGCATGGGGACGGTGAATCCATGGGCTTATACAGGGTACTCAAGAAGAGACTGAAACAGGCTATAGAGATGAAAGTGAGGAATATTAAATATATAAATGAACCTGAGAATAGAAGTAGAGCAATTTGGACAGTGATATACTCGAAAACAAAGGTGAAAAAGAAACTTAAGAAGAAGAAGATCATAGAGTTCGTGTTCGAGGCTTTCGATGATATAGAAGACACCATTATAGTATGCTTGGATCTAAGTGAAGCCTTTGACTGCATTGATCACGAGAAACTCTTCATAAAGCTCGAACACATCGGGATCCGGGGTCCAACCTTAAGACTCTTTGAATCATATCCAGAGCAAATATACCAGGTAGTCGATTGGAAGGAAAATAAAAGAGATATCACATGTGGAGTACCGCAGGAATCGATTTTGGGACCAGTCCTATTCATTATATACATTGACGACCTTATGTATAGTGTACAATCCGACTACTGTCATATTTGCTGACGACACAACCATATTAAATAAGGGTGCCTGCGAGGAGGAGCTTCGTTCTAATTCCGGAAAATCTACTGATGACGCACAGCGATGGTTTGATGCAAACAATCTTTCCTTAAACAGAAACAAGGCACAGGAAATCCTAGTCAGTACGAAGAGGACATTTGGGGGAAGAGAGGTAAGGGTTTTTATCAGCCGCCATCTACTCTATCAGGAGGATAAAACACCCCCTGGGCGAACGCGAAGCGTTACTAATGTACCAAGCAAATTTTCATAGTGACATGGCGTTTTTACGTGGGGAGAATTCAGGGAGGCCGAAAGAGTGTTTATAGAGCAAAAAAAGGCGGTGAGGGTTCTGGCGGGAGTGTCTAATACAGTTAGCTGCAGGGATCCCCTCCGAAAATTTGATATACTAACGTAGTTTTAGAAACACTATCAAAAGAATACTGCTCCAATCTAGTTTTTATAATTTGGGCGAATACTTCACTCATAATTTTCAGCTGTAAAGTTGAACGCAAACTGACTCGTGAACGTAAATTTTGTAAATTGTAATTTTCCGATATTCTGTAGAGTTATGCATATCAACTATTATTATTGTTATTTGTTATTTATTTACCATAATCACATCCCTTGTAATTCTTTGAAGGGGATGAATAAATTGAAATTGAAGAAAAAATTAAATTCATTAGTTTCGAAGTTATCCTGATAAAACGATAGAGCAATATCATCGGTTTAAAGGAACTTATTAGAAGAAGTTGTGGGAACATCACTCATATATAAATTGAAATACAAAGGTGCAAGAACAGACCCCCGTGGAAGACCATTATTGAAGTGCGAAAACAATTATTTTTCTTTCTAACGAAAACACGAAGCCTTTTGTCAGACCACATACTCTCAATCAGTTTAATATTTATAAACTAAGGGAACCATAATATATTATTAATTGTAAGTTTAATGGGACATTGTTAGTTTAATAGTTTAATGGGGTGTTATCTCTTTTCTTCTTCACTATTCTCGTTTAATTTTCTATTTATCAATAAAACACAAATGGAATTATGTTTTTACTACCAGCAGATAAATTAAATTAATAGATCACTGTTACCGCTATTTCTAACTCTTGTTCTTCGTCAGACTGTATGAAATCCAAGAAAATAGTGCCATGAAATGTATATGAATAGGTGGTTATTTGGATTTGGAAGAAGCAGATATTAGTACTATATTTAACAACTATTGAATGGGAGTTATTTTATTCGAATTCATCGACAATTTGGGATTTTCATCCAAGTCTAGGTGTTCATTATTTGAAAGTTGTTATTAAAAAGTTATTTGAAAATTTTCGCCATTGACCACTATGCTAACCTTTTGCTTGCTTCATTAACAAGTAGGTCAATAAAATCATCATCGATACCTAAAGTGCACTGAAGGCATTGGCATCCGACACCTGCACGTCACTTATGGTGCTGGAATGTCGCTTCCACCATCGCCAAACTGGAAGAACGGAACAAGCTTTGTTGAGGGTACCTGAACTTTCGGGCATTGGGGGCAATGAGAAGGCGGTCACATTGGCCGCTCGAGGAATAGTCTTGGGATTTTCCGGACCGAAGCCTAGGCTCGGAATTCCTCTGTAGACTGCAAGGATGTGAAATAACCTGTGGTTGAACCTGAAGATACGAGAGCACTAGCTTAGCCTCTCAGATCTCGGACACTGTTGACTTGTCATCAGTAGACCTTCCACTGCCAGAGCCAAGTCTTGGCTTAAACTCTGCGGGCTGGACCTGAAAGTTGTAACTAGCCATATTAACGGGGCACAGTCGTCTCAGAAATTTCCTAAACAAGTTAGGATTGATTGAGGATCTTTCATATAGACTATGTGCGAGTGCCTAACTGGTGATAGTTGGGCTGAAGGAAATTGGAATTGGAAACTGAAGCTGACTGAGTGAGTTTTCACCCACAAAGCTTATATCCTTTACAAGAAGGATGGAGCTTGTGGGTGAAATTTAGGACAGAGTGTGCCACAATAGACCACTGGGTTGCAGTGGCTGGGCTGATAGGCAGCCCGCAGTCATTATCTATATTTATCAATCTATTTGAAAATTTCCACTGATTCTAGGTATTGATTTTTCTACTCTTTGTGTAGAACTTTCAATTTATTTTGATTTTGTGGGCTCGTACTCACTCTGATTGAAACTAGATCTTTTATAATACATGAATGAGCGCTGTTGGTGTCTTGGAGTTCATGTAATTGCCCTTTTTGAATATTTTGATTATTGATATTGTTCAAATGATTAAATTCGACAATATTTATGTTTTTTTTGCCACATGTGCTCACATTGTTCGCTCTAGATTTCTGGCAGAATTGTTGTTCTGTATGTCAGTCAATTATATTTCATTCGGTTAAGTTTTGTAAGTACAATTGTTGTATTATTATAGGTGATTGTAGGGGGCATTCCAATTCAATTGTATCTACTGGTGTTGTCAATAATTTTTTTTTGTAATGATTGATTGGGGGAATAATATAATTATATCATGTTTTGTACACTTTTACACAAGCGGGCTTCTCTTGGAGCCCGAGTGTGTGTTTTTTTTGTAACTATTTGTTTATAGAAAATGTAGAATTTCGGAAAACAATAAATTGAATTAATCAATACTAGGAAAAGAGTGGTCATTTTGGAAGTAGTGGTTTGCTGTATATCTAATTTTGAAGGAACGACCAGTCTGACCTATTTTCTATTCATTATTTTTGTTTATAATGAGTTGAAGATCCAGTCTAGCGTACAGGTAATACCTATTACCTCTGTAGACATACAATGTATAATATTTACAGTATATTGTATTGAAAACTGGTTAAATAAATAAAAAATATTTCATGAAATTCTAATTGTTTGAAAACTGATGTTACTTTTTTGAAGAACTTGTAGCTATTTCATTCTATGAAATATTACTTTTTGCAGTGATATGACGAGGAAGAAGGACGATCAAGAGGCTAGCAAAAATGAATTCAGAAACAATTTTCAATATAAAATGATATACCTGAAAAGTACTATTAGAAAAATACAAACAAGATCATTATAATTCCATTTTGGGAAGAATTGATTTGAAAATGCATGTGGACCATCTTCATGCAGAAATAAATAATGAAGGCCTTGTAAAACAGGAATGTGAATTTAGTGGTAAAGAATCTGATATTCAAGAATATGTAGATGATATTAATTATGAAATAAAGAAATACAAATGTTATGAATGTGAATACTATACAAATGAAGAAAAACGTCTTAAACGGCATGTATATGATATACATTTGAAATCGAAGACTCATAAATTTGTAACTATACAACAAGTGAAGAAGCAGTTTTCGAAAAACATTGGTATTCATAATTTTACGTACCCGATAAGAAAAAATATAAATGTAAATGTTACTCGTGACTGTGCACAATTTAATATGAAAAACACTTTAATAGGGTTCATTTGGAATCACAGAGATATACAAGGTTGCTCATATTCGAAACGCTCATCATGCTACATTGTAACTTTTGACAGTGATGTCAAATCGACTAATGAATGACATATCGCGTTTGAAGCGTCATTCCAAGCAAATTTTTACTATGGAACAGTACACGCCACGCTAACGCTCTAAAATTGTTGAAATTTACATTCAACAAAACAAGTCAATAATGAAAACTCAACGTGCTTTTAAAAAAATGAATAAAGTGAAAGAGAAAACAATTTATTGTTTGTCTGGAAGATTTACAACTGAATACAAATTACAAATAAAAAGCGACTAAGGCGATCGGATGAGAATATTGCAGCCAGTGTTGAGCAGTCACCAAGAACATCCCAAAAACGCCGTTACCATCAGATCGGCATTGCTCGATCCCTTTACAACACATTTTACTTGTTGATTTGTATTTGCTTCCGTACAAGATTTAATTGGTTCAAAAATTGTTGCTTGCCGATAAGTCACGTTGATTGGAATGTGCCCAAAGAGTAATCGAAATGGCTGAAGAAGACCAGCAGTTTTGGCTTAAAATTATATCTACGTGCAATTTTAAGAAAAAAAAGTTCATATAAACATAGGTCCGCAAAAGCTTCGTTACGGAGCTACAAGGTGTTGAAAAATTTCCGGAAAAAATTGTTTTTTTTCTTCAAAACTCCTGCAGTTTTTGAGATATTCAGCCCAAATTTGGAATACAAGCTATTTTTTACAGCCTCCAGAATTACACGTTCCAAATTTTAACTAGAATCTACAAGGTGTTTTCTTTTCCGGAGCCATGTCTTCTTTTGCCCTTTCAAACTTTTTTGCAGTACGCCACTGATCAGCGTACAATCAATTTTCGTCATCTTCGTTCAATTTAGAAACTTTTTTGACACTTGTAATTTTTTCATATCTCCGACCGTTTTCGAGCAAAAAAATTATTAAACGATTGCTTGCCTTCGCTGAATTGAAAGCACTCCTAATTAAACAAATGACTAGTAGGCTTTGATTTTTTTCATTTATTTATTTATTTTGACAGTTGCTAAATTTGATTCAGTGTCTGCTCGAATTGTTTATTAAATTAACGATTAGTTTTAAGACTTTTGAAGTTATTGCTGTAAGAAATAATGGCTTATTTTACTAACGCCGAATTGGCTGATATCCATTACATGTACGTATGGTCTGGCTGACGGAAACACAACAGAAACTAGGCGATTATATCAGGTGCGCTTTCCAAATTGAGTAACACCAGACAGGCGAACATTTTCAAATATCCACAGAAGGTTGAGGGAAACTGGTACTTTTACTGCAAATAACAATTTAAAAGGTGCAACTCAAACTATGGGAACTCCAGATATTGAGGAAGCAGTTTTGAAATGTAATGATTTAAATCCTCATGTGAGTACAAGAAAGATTGGAAATCAGTTGAATATTTCACATGTTCCAGTTTGGAGGATTCTCCACGACTTTTTATTGTAACCGTTTATATTCAACGCGTCCAAACTCTACTTCCTCGAGATTTTCCTTCAATACTGAATTTCTGCCGATGGTTCTTAGATAAAATTAGAGAAAATGCTCATTTTGATAGTGAAATAATGTTCACAGACGAAGCTAACTTTTCGAGAACTGCTATCACAAATTTTCACAATAATCATTATTGGGCTGAGGAAAACCCCCATGTGATTGAAGAATCTCATCATCAAGAACAATTCTCACTAAATGTCTGGGTCGGAATAATTGGAAATTATTTGATTGGGCCATTTTTTTTGCCTAACAGACTAAACGGTCCCGCTTATCGGCAATTTCTTGAGGAGTTACCTTTATTGCTTGAGGATGTGCCACTTTTGGTGAGAAACATAATGTGGTTCATGCATTACGGGGCACCAGCACATTAAGTGGAGAAGCTATGGAACTCTTGAATAATACATTCAATGATCGATGGATAGGTCGGGATTGGCCAGAACCATGGCCTCCTAGGTCCCCAGACTTAAATAGTTCAAACTTTTTATACTTATGGGAGATTTCTCTTGTGAAAATAATAAATACCCAGGAATATTTCAAAGAGTGCGTGATAATATGCGAAGAAGGACAGAGGCCTGTATTCCTGCAGATGGAGGACACTTCCAGCAATTTATTTAGTTTTTAATCGTTCTTTTTTTAGTTTGATATTGAATAAGTATAAGTTGAGCCTCAGAAGACCAGCTATCCAAATAAAAGCAAATTTGGGGCATGCTTATCGAGTATTTCTATTATTTTTTTTACTAAGCGAATAACATACAATTCAAATTATTCAAATTCAAAAATTTCTCACTCCAAACGGTTGGAGATACGAAAAAATTACAAAAATGTTTCTAAATTAAACAAAGATGACGAAAATTGATTGTACGCTGATCAGTGGCGTACTGCTAAAAAGTTTGAGAGGCTAAAGGAGACATGACCTCGGAAAAGAAAACACCTTGTGAATTTCAGTTGGATCTAGGACGTGTAATGATGGAGGCTGTAAAAATAGCTTGCATTCCAAATTTGGGATGAATATCTCAAAAACTGCAGGAGTTTCGAAGAAAAAACAATTTTTCTGGAAATTTCAACACCCTGTAGCTCCGTAACGAAGCTTTTGCGGACCTATGTTTATATAAACTTTTTTCTTAAAATTGCATGTAGATTTACCTCCTCAAGTTGTGACATACTATTATGTAACACCCTGTATAATTTAAAACACTGAAGTTATGTCATCTGATGTTCTGTTCCTGAACAAGTTATTCATTTTTATCAACCAAAGATATAAACCTTATTCTCTCGACCTTCTTGTCAGGTTTGAAGAGAAAGACCTGCGTTTGCCTAGTTCATCTTCGATCGACTGTCTTTGAGGATACCTTGTACCTTGTCTTAGAATTTTCGATGCAATATCTTCAAGTCTGCCGCAAAATCAAATAGTACACAGTTGGTCCAATTAATGTCACTGATTAATTAATTGATTAGTATTTTTATTTCCAAGAAATCGTTTTGGGAAATAATTGTCTAGTAAAATTGACCTTACCAAAGTCGTAAGTTTTAAGTGCTATACAAATTTATGCGTTATTTTATACGCATTGCATAAATTTGTTCTATCTCAATTTGTTAATAAATAATGCAAATTAACTAATATTTTTACAAATGATTTTTCAATTTAGTCAATATCAAGTCGACAATAAGATAAATACATAATATATGAAAATTGTGCGTTTGAAAAATTTTATCTAATTGAAATAATATACACTGCATTAGTCTATTATTGACACAGTTATTTATATTCCCAGGATAATGCAAAGTTTGATGCAGATAATATCTGATCTAACAGATATTTCACATTAATCGTGAGAATAAATATGAAAGAAATTAGTTAACCTTGATAGAAGTTCAAGTTTGGATAATTAGCATAAATCAGAATCGGTTTCAGAAAATTCATTCAAATTGAATGTTGAAAGAAAATTATTGTGTAATTTTCATTTCGTAAGTGAAATTGGCTGGAAAAATGTCAAATTCTCAGGAATTACATAAATACACTAGTCAACATTGTGAATATAGATTTTATATTATCATTCGTTTTTTCATAACAACTGAAGCTATCCTAATTTATAATCGCGTTGAGAAATTAATGCACAAAATCGAAAATTCAAATTTCTTCAGAAGAAGTTTAAGATATCTTGAAGAATTATGTTTCTAGTAATCCATCAGCACTAAGGTATTCTAGATGATGATAGAAATGAACATGAAATAATGAAATAGAAAAAAATTAATAATGAACATTGTAAAACTTTTGAAAGGAATTAATGTCCCCAAAACCTGTTGATACCGGATATTTCCAACCCTGGCGAGAATTACTACATAAGATTCGTACTCAAAATCAATGGCTTTATAGCATTCTGATCCAAATTTGGATCAGTCTGTTCCGATTCTCATCCTCGGCAGCTTGCTGGTTTTGCTGACCCCATTGAAGTGTTTTCGTGATCTTGAAGGCAGTTTCTAACGAGATGACCTTGGTGACTTCTGGTGTTATCATGTATAAACAAAAAGTTCTCACCCAGATTTGCCGCTCAAGGTACAACATCTTCTTTTAAAATATATGTAACGTACCTCTGAGCTTTGAGGGTTCCATTATTTATGATGACCATTCAAAGAAATTCTTTCCCAAACCATTATTGAACCTTCACCAGAACTATGTTGCACTAGGCATATCTTTCATTTCGTCGTTTCACACGTTGATGGCAAAGAAAAAGACAAAATTCAAACTGAGCCTTGAGCTGCGGCAGGACACCTCGAATTCCTGAAACGTTCGTATTCTTTCAGTGCTAATTCGTACTACACTGTACTGACGAAGTTGCATTTGAAGATCCCTTGCAGTAGCGAATCGTAGTCTCAAAGAGGAAATTCTTGAATAATAGTCATGGATCCCTGTTGTTGCTTGAGGTCGTCCTTGTCCAGGTCCTGGAGACTACAGGTTCTCTGTACCTGCGGATCATTCTGGCCACGTTTGAATGGGACAGCCCTAGCTTTTGACATAGTCTTGTTCAAGTCCTACCTAGGTAATTTAACACTACTGCTTCAGCACATTCTTCCGTGACCAAATTTCCTGATTAGCGTTGCATTATTACCGAAAATTAAAATTTTCAAGAACAAACGTTACTCTCAGATATTGGTCAAGAACTGCTGTTATCAATATGTGGTGACTTCTTGCAAAATCTCAATTTATTTATTTCATTTTATTCCTAGACAGGAATATGTGCGCAAAAAAAAAACGAGTCGATTCTTTCCGGTATTCATATCCAAAAGAAAATGTGTTTATAATTAGTGGCCTATTGAAAACGAAATTCGAAATATTGAAGTTGTGCGTAAATTTCTTGGCGCGATGTATATAAATTCGATCACACAACCACATTCTGTCCTTAATAAAATGCATAAATCATTGATTGCATTCATTGTTACTTGACAAAGATCAGTAAACTGACTTTTTCTGGTGAGGAGTCCTATGACACTACTCGTTGGTACATGTTCACAAGAACATCTGTGCGGGTGAAATAGCCCGTTTCTTCGTTGCGCTATAACTTTGCCGGTCACGGGGCCAAGAGATCAATTCTTATTGAACCTTGAAGCTTTAAGTTTTGATGAGGATGGAGTTCGTTTCTAATTTGAAAGGGAAGAAATTGTGTGGGCAATCAAGGGAAATAACTGCGAATGTCATTCATTTTATGAAGCGCGAAGAGATGTAGAATGAACCTGTAATTTCTTCGAAAAAGCTTCAAGAACGTGTTTCTGTCGCAACAGGAGTAGGTTTGCGAACTGAAAAAATTTCGAGCGATATGAAGAAGATTGAAGATGGCAAAAATAAGTTTTTAACTCCCGATAAAAAAAGAAGAAGACTTCCCCCATATCATCCTGACTTAATCCCGATTGAAAAAGTTTGGATAGCCTTGAAAATTTATGTAGCTGACAGGAATGTTGATTTCTCAACGAAAAATGTAAAAAAACTGTGTGGTGAGTTTTTCTCTTAGTTTTCTCCAGATCAGAGGGAATCATGATGCGAAAATACGCAGAAAATTGAACAATCTTTTATGAAGCAAGAAAGTATGCTGGATGACGTTATCGCCAATTTCATAATTACTTTGCAAGCGGACGATAGTAACAGTAACAGCGAGTCTTCTAGTTGTGATGAAGAACTATCTGACATAGAGAATGTATATTTTTCGTTATTCAGGTCATTTTGTGTTTCATATTTGAATAATTCGCAAAATTTCCGTTTTCTTTGTTATGTCGTTAATCCTATATAAACCCATCGAGGTATCACAAAGACACTATGTACTCAGGAAAAACATAGTTACTAATCCTTAGCCTCAAATCCCTATTGAATATCAACCTTTAATTACTATATTTTATCCTATTGTACAGATTTCAGGTATTCTTGAAAATTTGAATTATAAGGAGGAAACAATAGTACTTTTTATGAGTTGTACATTCATGTCATTGGCTGATAATGTTATAGTTTGTGCATATATATATATATATATATATATATATATATATATATATATATATATATATATATATATATATATATATATATATATATATATATATATTTGATGATAATTCTGAAAGAGAAAGTTGGATGCAGAAGGAATTACACGGAAAGCACCTAAAGAATTGAAAAATGATTATATTGATGAAATCGCATCGAATAAATGGTTAGTTTCTGGAGAATTGTTTGCTGAAACAGAAGGCTTGGCAATTGCGATCCAGGATCAGGTTGTTTTCACGAGGAATTATAGAAAACACATCATCAAACAAAATATAGATGATTCTTGCCGTAGATGTTTCTGTTCTTCAGAAACAGTTTTTCATATATTATCATCTTGCTCAGTCCTTGCTTCAACAGATTATTTAGAAAGACATAATGCCGTCGCTAATATTATTCACTTTAATCTAGGAATTAAACATGACCTAATTCCCAAAAGAAAAAATTTCACAAATATGAACCTGAGATTATTTGTGAAAATGACAAATATAAACTTTATTTTGATAAAACAATTCTTTGCAACAGAGCTGTAAAACACAATAGACCAGATATCGTTCTTAATGATAAACAGAATCAAATAACATATATAATAGATATTGCTATACCCGACACACATAATATACATGATAAATACAATGAAAAATTTCTAATAATATGATGCTTGGCGACGAGATTAAAAAATGTGGAAAATGAAGAAAATATTTATTCTACTGATTATTATTTCTACAACAGGCGTTATTCCTAGAAATCTTCACAAAAGTATTGAGATTTTGGGTCTGAAGAAAAATTTGTTTGAACAGTTACAAAATATAACAGTCATCAAATCTTGTAATATTCTTCGTAGGTTTCTTTCCGAAAATAATAATGAGGTAGAGTCATAGGTTTTCTTTAGTTTATACTGCTCAGAATCTCATTTCATATTTTATTTATTTGTTTATATAAATGTAATATAATTAACTGACAATTTTGTCATATTTATATTCAGAGCAGTATTCTATTCGATCGTTCACCACTTCACACAAAGGAAACTATTAATGAGTAACATTCAGTGTTACTTGACTAAGGTCCGTACACTGGATTTTTCCGGGAGAAAGCCTCTGACACTACTCGTTGGTAAATTGATATCATTGTCTGATGATGCTATAGTATGTATATATTCTGGTAGATTGATATATTCTCATAACATTTAACGTTATCTTAATATATAATTACTCCAGGATATGTTTTGATTATAATTATTGCCTGGCAATGGTATTAATTACCGGGTGGTGGATTCATATTTTTCATGAAATCAGTTTGATTGCATGAACACATATATGGGCAACTCGTCGGGGTAAAACCCCTATATATATATATATATATATATATATATATATATATATATATATATATATATATATATATATATACAGGGTGTCTACTATAAAGGTGCCAAACTTCAGTAGGTGGTATTACAAGTCATTTGCAACAAAAATGTCCTATAATATTTTTTCGAAAAATTGATAATTATTATCGAATTATTTACCACTTCTTGATTTCACTAAATTTTCTGTTTCTCTCTATAAAACCAAGAATATCTCTGTTACTCTTACACTCTTACAGCTACATCAAATCTGACCACATCATCGAAAAGAGCATTGAATTTGCTATAAGATAGGTGAGTACTAATAGTAGATCAATTTGTATACCGGGCGTTGTAAAAGGCTGAATGAAGAAATTGTGAAATGAACAAAATTAGTGGTATTTTTGGTTAGCTGTACCACTGAAAACTGATCGATAAGTATCTGTTTCTTTTTGGTAAAAGTACAACATTTAACTGGCTTTCAAATGATATATCAACTTTTGAGCTAACTGTTTTTTTCCAGCAATATCATGGGTAACAGTAATAAGAACATATAATTCGAAAACGCAAATATTTTATATTACATAATGAAACTTGAACAGAAACTAGAAAAAATTAATGAATCATATTTTCTCGAAAGAGATTTAAAACTATAACAGGTGTTAAAAATGTCTTCCTCTTTCTTGAATGCACTTAATACATCTTTTTCTTAAACTATCAACTACTCTTTGAAGTTCAAATGTGTTTTTGACTCATTTAGTTGCAACAGATTCGAGTCCTTTCAATTAATTCTTCTCGAGCTTTAATGAGCGCCACACATAAGAATCAAGCGGCGAAAGGTCAGAGCTTCTTGGTGGCCATCTCACCGGCCCGAATCGACCTATCCATTTCTCTCCTAATCTCTCAGTCATCTGGTTATGGACCATTTTAGAATTATGAGCCAAGCAGCCGTCCATTTGTAGCCAGAGGTGATGCCGAGTAGCTATAGGCATTTCTTCCAAAACGTTCATATTCGTTATTTAATTGATTTAAAATTCGTTTGAATTGAGACGATCGGGAAGTATAACTGGCCCGACAAGCTAACCCCTCCTTAACCCCAACCACACATTTACTCTAATCTCGTGCTGAGAGTGTGACACAATAGTGCCATGAGGATTTTCTGTATCCCATATATGGAAATTTCTCAAATTTATCATACCAACTTTGGTAAAAGTTGCCTCATCCGTCCATAGAATTTTATCTGATCCCCAATCCTGTAATTCATTCATGCAACAACTACAAAATTGCAACCTCACCTCACTATCCACTTGCAATAGGTCTTGAACCTTACTCAGATGATAAGGAAGTACATTATTTCGCTCGAGAACTCTATGAACCGTAGAATGATGAAGTCACAATGTATCACCAATTCTCCGAGTACTTGTTGTAGGGTCCTCGCGAACAGCCTGCAATATTGCAGGTGCTTGTCTCCATTGCAGAGCATTTCCACCACCTCCTCTAATTCTTGAAACATTGAATGCACCAGTTTCACCGGAGTTCCTAAACACTTCAACAAATGTCTTTTTGCAAGGTTGCTGTCTGTTTGGAAAGCGCAATGCATACTCCCACACCACTGCACGGGAATTTTCATTCGCGAAGCCATAAACAAATAACATATCTCGATATTCAATATTTGAGAAACTAGGCATTTTTTCTGAAAAGAAAATGGAACCGTAAAAGGGGAAAATATAAACTTCAATTCATTAATTCATTGAATGACAGTTCTTGTCAAATTCTAAATATTGTTATTTGTTTTAAAATCAAGTAATACAAGCCTTCTATGATTTATTCTTTTACGATTCTTGTTTCTAATTTTCTTCTTCTAATCCGAGAAAAATTAATTATTCCTAGTTTCTTAAATATTCAATATCCAGATATCTTATTTGTTTATCGCTTATTATTATTGAAAAGTCATTTTGGAAATGTTTAGACGCTCCGGTGAAACTAGCTCATTTGTGATCAAAGGATAAGAGAATTTAATGTTCTTACTTTTACTCTTACCCATGATATTGCTGGTAAAACAATGGTAAGCTCAAAAGTTGATATACCGTTCAAAAGCCAGATCAATGTAGTAGTTTTACCAAAACAAAACGGCTACTTATCGATCACTTTTCACTGGTACAGCTAACAAGAAAATACCACTAATTTTGTTCATTTCACAATTTTTTCATTTATCCTTTACACCCGGTACTTACATTAGTACTTACCTTTCATATAGCAAATTCAATGATCTTTCCGATGGTATGGTCAGATTTGATGTAGCTGTAAGAGTAACAGATATTCTTGTTTTTATAAAGAGAAGCAGAAAATTTCGTAAAATCAAGAAGTGATTAATAACTAGATAATTATTAACTTTTCGAAAAAATGTTATGGGACATTTTTGTTTGCAAATGACTTGTACTATCAACCTACCGAAGTTTGGCACCTTTATAGCAGACACCCTGCATATATATATATATATATATATATATATATATATATATATATATATATATATATATATATAAATATATAAATATATATTCAACGGTCTACATATCGATAAAATTCTCAAAAACATTCACATTCATGTATATATATATATATATATATATATATATATATATATATATATATATATATATATATATCTAGTCATTCGAACTCAACTATTTATATATATATATATATATATATATATATATATATATATATATATATATATATATATATATATATATATATATATATATATATATATATATATATATATATATATATATATATATATATATATATATATATATATATATATATATATATATATATATCATTCAAACTCAACTTTAAGTGAATGTTTTTGAGAATTTTATCGATATGTAGGACCGTTGAATAACTTGATAGCGTTGTATCGTTATTTCGATCGTATCTCCGCGTGATTTATTTTTTCGAGTAGTATATTTCGTTTCCTTGGTCTTGAACTAAGTCAATTTGCGTGTGGACATCATCTGGACATGGTCTTCATTTATTTGTAAGATTTATCCAATTACACGGTTTTGAATGGACGAACAATTTGTTGAAAACATTGGCCTGGTAAAATGAATTGGGAAATTCTAGAATAGTTGATAACCTTAACAGTGTAAGATGATTAGCGTATTAAGTATATTTGAATTTAAAACGACGTGCACGTGATTACGTTGGGGATTTTGAGTCTTTTACGTTTCATGATAAGTTAAACTTATAGGCGACTATACTTTGTTTTTGAAATATTCCAAGCTGCTAAGCTTCATCAGGGGATGATATAGGCTTGGGTGGGGCACATTGGGAGAGTTAGACTTATATTTTTCTCTGAAAAAGCCAGGAGATTTCTTTGAATATAGTAATTAATAAATAATTGGACTTTCTTACTACAAGAACCAAATGGTTAACTTATAATAGGGATAACATCAAGGAGTCGGTAATGGATATCGACACCTGGGCCTATTCGTTACCATCGTAATAATAAGGCCTGAGCGCTCGGATCTCACCGTTTCGCTAGTAGTCATAACGCGCTAGCTCGATACTCAACCCAGCCGGGCGTTCGTAGGAGTTTCTAGTATTATAAACATTGAAAACATTAATTTTTTCTTGGTTTTTGGATTTTTATAATTTTCCTGTTATTTTTAGTTTTTAGCATTAGCACAAAAGACCTAGATTGCTTGGGAAAATATAGAAAAGAACATATTGAATTTCTTCAATAATAATAATAATAATACTCAGATACTCATTTATTCGATACTGTATTCAATTTCACAAGCAGGTAACCTATAGTTTTCAAATTCATTTGTCATCCAATAATTGAAAACAAAACTCACAACAAAATCTTTGTTGAAATTGAGTATCAAGAATTCATTCTCGAAATTTTCAATTAATTTCTTGAATAAAACGTAGTTAACTAAAACCAAACGGACTACAATATCGTGTGGAAAAGATAGACCTCCACGGCTCAAATTTTGATCAAATTATAACTTTCTTCGACAACCATTTCTGGTCTGAAACTGTCTGAAATTTCCCCAACAAAACACAGTTCATGTTGAGTTCTTCAAAACAATACTGAATAACTTCTATTATGCCATGTAGAGTATGCGATAATGCTGTATGAGTTTGAGGAGTAAGTTTATGGGGAAAATCAGAAGATCTCCAACAATCCAGCCAATTGATCATATCGCTCAATAAAAATAGGTAAAAAACTTTTAAGTTAAACGGTTTTATGTTAAACATACATTGCACTGTTTAAGATAAATGTACTAAAACCAAAAATAATAAAATAGATACAGTCGTGGAATTATAAACATATGCATAGACTAGACTAAAATAAAACCGTGGGGCACGTCAATTGTCTACAATCGTTGATTAAAATGTTTGTTTTGTAATGTTACACTATAATTATTAGGCAGTTGTGCAACCGACAACGATGGACGTGTGATAAGTAGGGCTAGAATGTGGAAACAAGCTAGCAAGCTCGATTATAAGCGAGTTTTAGGGTTTCATAGTGGTGAGCGAGTAGTACTTTTGTCATATGTTTTGTCGATTAAAGACAAACAACAAGCAGTGAAACGATTCCTCGCCAGCCAGCAGTGTGAATGTCCAACGATAAACTAGTTAAAACATCTCTTTTATTTACATGGAGTGTATAACTATTTGAATTTCCATGAGCAAGAAAATAGTAAATAATTTCTCACCGTCTGCCGGCCAACTGCCTAACGACGAATTAAACGATTCTTCTATCGCACATTAAGTCGATAATTTGTAGACAATTGACGTGCCCCACGGTTTTATTTTAGTCTAGTCTATGCATATGTTTATAATTCCCACGACTGTATCTATTTTATTATTTTTGGTTTTTAGTACATTTATCTTAAACAGTGCAATGTATGTTTAACATAAAACCGTTTAACTTAAAAGTTTTTACCTATTTTTATTTTCTAGTTTTTAGTTTTTATTTCGCATTCTTTTTAATTCATTTAGTGCTTCATTATTGCAAGGTTTCTTGCCCGTTAGTTTATTGCAATCCAACTCCTCTATACGTAGTCCCTGCAAAGATCTTACTCTACTAAGAGCCACGTAGGCTTGACCTTCTTCAAACAGTTTCGCACCTAAGTATACGACTGCGTGATCCACAGTGCTGCCCTGCATTTTATGTATTGTAGAAGCCCATGATAGTATTAAAGGCAACATTCTTCTTTCAGCTGTCCCATAATTGTACTTAGCTGGAAACTGTATGGCTTTCGGGTGTATAAGATGTACTCCGTCTCTTGCGAAATCAATTCGGACGGAAGGTACATCTGTTGCATACATCTGAGTTCGCTAACGACATATCATTTTTATCCACCCTAATGCCATACAGTTCTCGGCGCGTTATAACCTTTCACCTTAACTTGGGTGGTGTACCGCTAACGACGTATCATTTTTAGCCACCCTAACGCCACATAGTCCTCAACACGATACAAAATCTTGACTTGGGTGGTGAATTCAGGCTGGATACATTGTATTCTACTGGTTGAGCACTTTCATTTGATACCCATATTGATAGGATTGATAAAACCTACGTTATCCGCCATTTTGTAGCGGCCGCCATCTTGGATTTCAATTTTTATAGTATATTGATTCTGATTGTTGAGCCCTTTCATTTGATACCCATATTGATGGGATTGATAAAAGCTATGTTATCCGCCATTTTGTAGCGGCCGCCATCTTGGATTTCAATTTTTATGGTATATTGTATTCTGCTTGTTGAGCCCTTTCATTTGATACCCATATTGATGGGATTAATAAAACATAAATTATCCGCCATTTTGTAGCGGCGGCGATCTTGTATTTATAATGATAATGAATAAATATAATTGTATTGTCACCAAAATCCAAAGTGTATACAAAATTTCAGATTAATCGGTTGACAGGAAGAGGGTGAAATTTGAATTACTAAATTTGACCCAAGAATAAATAAAACAAACGGGGTGAGCTGAATAAAACCGTTTAAAAATGTCAATTTGATATCATCTGGATTTTGAGAAGTTATTGGCATTTGCAGTTCATCTATGAGTCTCTGTCCTTTCAGAGGAGTTTTCACGTTTACGATTTTCCACCATATAATTAGAATATTTATAAAATCCGCTGTTTCTGATGAAAGTTCTAAATTACTTTCAAATTTCAATAGAGCTTCTATAATAATAACTGAAAATTTTCAAAGTTAACATTACATTTTGGCGTTCGAAACTATTAGGAAATAATGCCTTGAGTGATAAAGAATATTCTAATTTCAAAAGTTTGTCGTGTTCTAATTTATGCAATTGTATGAGTGAATTGAAGTTGGCTATTTTCTTTTCACCAGTCTTAAAATCTGGAAAAGTTAAAGTCTTATTACTTTTAGTATTTAGCCAATTATTTCTAACACATTTAAGTAGGTGAACTGAGTCGAATAAAAAAAGATTGGTCGTTAATTATCCGATGGATCAGGATAAACTATGCTCAGTTTTTTTTTCGGGGAAAAGTTATTCATGGCTTTACTATTAATAGCATTATTGTCACTAATAACACAAAATACTCTGTAACCTATATCTTCAAGTTTTGAAACGATTATTTTTATATAGTCAAAAAGTGTATCACTTTTAATTGTCGATGTGGGGAATATATGAATAACTTCTTTGAATTTTGATGTCACACTAGTTATCATAAAAGTATAGGCTGATGTACATGCAGACGAATCAGTATATGAAGTCCCCACAATTTTTCCACCTTTGAAATCTAAGTAGGGTTGAATGTGAATTTCGTCCATAAGCAGCATGACATTTTTTTCGTGTTCTTCTAAAAGTTTGAAAATATTACGTGCGTAGGAAAGGAGAACATGTCTATCTTCGTTAGTTGGATCTGTTAAAAACTTATTACAAATGTTATTTAAAGTGGATGGATGTGGCAGAATCAAACAATTTGAGTGTCGTAAAAATTTATAAGCATGCGAACTTATAGTAAGCATAATAGAAGACAAAATTAGAGTGCTAGTTGAGTAGCGATATATTTCTTCTGGTGTTATTTTTAGTTTCAGTTGTTCAAAAAGGAATTTGAAACAATTACTTTTCCCTAAGTTTTCGCCATCTATAGAGTCCAAAATAGTTGTCAAATGATTAAGTATACGTTTCAAATTTTCATCGTTATCATTGAGCTTTGGGGAATTCTTCAACGATTCTGTTTCAATATCGAGTTCCTCCAAGCAACTTTTTAACATTCTTAAGTTGTTAATATCGCATGGTGTACTCACTCCTTTGATATTCACAAAAATATCCTGACCGTAAAAATATGTTTCCATTTTTAAATCAGAATTGATAACAATACTATAGGTTGATGTGGGGCCAGGAGTATAATCTAATCCAAAAAAAGTAACTTTCTCTGTTTCAATAACTTTAAGCCACTTAGGATTGTGTGGCATGTGATCTAGAACTACTAAAAGTTTATCGAAAGTATCAAAAGAAATGAGATCTTTGCTGAGTGCATATTCAGCTCCACTTTCACTAATAGCTTTGAGTAGGTTCTGATTTTCCATTTCAATAAGTTTCTCTTCCCTCCCTTTACGATTTTGATGTGGTTTTGATAAATATATGGGGCAATTCGGAATAATAGCTTGTACTGCCCCTTCTTTCAATTGAAGACGTTTGTTTTACTGGCACAGTAAAGTACTTACCAGTTCCTTTATCAAATTTTGTAGTATCCCTGATTGAGTCATCTGTTTGAAAATGTAATTCACATACCTTACTGTACTTCGACGGTTCAAAATGAGCTCGGGGAATAGATTTCTACCATTTACCTTTCAGAAGGATATCTTCCAGAAAGGAAAATATCGCCACTTTCGGAGCATCTGCATCACCGTAGTTTCCTAAACAACCAGGAACACAACACCTGTATTTAGGTTTATAAATGAAAAGTTTAACAGTACACTAATACGCATTTTCTAACCTCACTAACAATTCACCTCACTGAAATTCGTTCAAATTTATAATTGACGCTAATTATTCGGTAAACACACATCACTTTACTGTATCCTGATGCCTTATAAATGCATTACTACGTAAATTAAGCACTAGAAACACTTATTTTCGGATGAAATACAGAAAACAAAAGGACATGCACTGGCTTTTTGATTACACAGTGCTATCGTTTCGCATGCTTGTTATGACTACTAGAGATGTGTGACGTCATGATACGTCACAGCGCTCAGGCTTTATTATTACGGTGGTAACAGCCTATGGCTCTTTAAATCTGGAAAGAATAATACTATCGCATAATAGGGGTAGCTTTTGCGCATGCCCTATCCTACCTCAGCACCCACTTCTTAAAATTCATTATAAGAAAATGGTGTGAGTGTCACTTTGAAAAAGTTTTTGAATTCTCTATTCGAAGATTCCATTTTTGAGAAGTTAAATTATCATACAGGGTATCCCATCGAAGTGAAAGTTACCAAATATCAGGATAGGCCCAAGTCTGCATCAAAAAAGGAATTTTCTCATGTGAATTTGGAATTGCCTTAGTATATTTGGCTGAAATTGTTTGGTCAAAATAAGTCGAGTTGTACCTCACCCGAAAAGTAATCTAATTCTGTGAACGATTATTGTATTCGCAGGAGCACGACGAAAGCGACATCTGATGGTAGCGTAAAATCATGCTCGGCAATGGTATGACATGTGAAAGATCCGTATAAATAACAGTGAATTGTTTCAAGAAATGAATTTAAAAATAAATATGTATTATAAAAATCTGTGATCCATTACGATGGAAAAAGTGTGTATAAAAAATTAAGGAAAAAAATTCTTTGAAAACAAGCTTTTATTTAAATGCGCTAAAGAAAAAAAATAAACTTTTGCACTAAAACTTTTACCGTTAATTCATAACGTCATTTCAAATTTAGCACATTTGACACAATTTATATGTTATAATATAAAAGCTTGTCGCGAGATATAAGTACTCGTATTTACTTTATCAGTTTGAAATATTAACAGATAGGCATAACATATAAATTGTGTCAAATGTGTTGAATTTGAAATGACGTTATAAGTTAACAGTAAAGATTTAGTGCGAAAGTTAATTTTTTTCTATTTGGCGCAAAAGGTGGTTTTAAAGAATTTTTAAACTTAATTTCATTTTTTAGTTATTCTTGGCAATCTTTAATTTGGTACCCATATTGTAAGAACGAATAAAAGAAAATTATCCGCCATTTCGTTTTGCATTAAGAATAATAGGTCCACCGCCTTGTTGGATTTGGAATGACGTCACATAGTTAATCATGCATTGTCATCCAAACTCAACGTGTATACAAAATTTCAGCTCAGTTGGTTGAGATCAAGTGCCTTAAAATTGAGTTGAGATTTCACCCGAACATACAAACATACATACATTGCAAGTTAAATAAAAGCTTGTAAATATGTTTACAAATAACTAAAAGGAGTTTTTAGAATCCCATGGGGTTAACCTGTGAAATGTAAACAAATTTAATACAACAACAAAGTGTTGATTGTTAATATGATTTCCAGAAATAAAATGAAAAATTAATGGCAATGTAATTGCGAATCGTAATATGAACATACATTACCCTAGTTGCATTGTTACTGAATAATGTTACACACTACTTTGTTTTTCTTTTAACATCATTTATCCATTTATTTTTCTATCCATTTATTTCTTCCATCCATTTATTTCCACTTTGCCACTGGAAATGTGTAAAATTTACATTTACTGTTTCTAGCTGTATTTTGCAATCAACAACACAACAACTATTATGGATCATTTTTATTTAATGTTAACTTTTTATTTATGATAAAAGCATGATTTAACGATAATTTGACCACATCGAGCGCTGTGATCGATTCAGCTGTCCCCACTATATACTCCGCTCCTGCCAATTACTTCTCTGTAGGCTCTTGGTTACACAGCGTTCTCATTGAGTTGTTTATTGAAAATGTTCAACCCAATAAGCTTACAGAAAAGCATTGAAGACTAGAAGATAATGTGGAGAAACTGCCTCAATACAAAAACACTACGAGATTTTCAGAAAGCTAATCGAAAATAAGGTGAAAAAGGCTAATCAAGAATCTTAGATAAAATTTGTACAATGCATGAAAGAAAATTTTAGAGATAACTGGAAACTTATGGAGTGCTTAGACAATTAAGAAATGAAAAGAATTTTAATAAGAGAAATATGGGGTCAAATGATAAAATAATAATAACAGAAGAAGATTATATTGGAGAGATGGAGGAACAGAAATAGATAACAAAACGCAAAAAATTTACTCAAGAGCAAATAAAACAACATCAATAATAATTTCAGAAAATGAGTAATTGAAGTCATTAAGAAGCGAAAATTAGGAAAAGCTGCTGAAATTGATGAAATCATACCGGAAATGTTAACAAATTTGGGAGAAAAAGGAAAAACAGAGTTGAATAATTCAATAAACAAAATTGAAAGGGAAAGAATGTATCAAAATAATGCAACACTAGAACCATTATACCCTTATACAAAAAGGGGACATGAGAGAATGCCGAAATAGAAGGATAACATTGATTAGCTTGCCAGCAAAAATACTCGCTAGGATGATTGAGACAAGAATGAAGGAACAACTAGTGAATGAACTAGAAGATTTACAGATTTAGAGAAGGTAGAAATATACATGGCGCTACATGACGCCATATTTATTGCAAGACAATCCATAGAGAAGTGCACTAATAAAAACAAAAATTAACTAATCTAAATAAATAACAGGATGAGACTGCAAGATGAATGGAAAACATCAGAGAAGTTATTTTCGATTCATAATATTCCAAAGCAGGTCTAATCTGCGCCTCATATAGAAGCAACAGCTGAGATGACGTGAAGTATCGCTTGGCTTTGAAAAAAAAACTAAGTTCAGCTGATGCCGATTTAGCTATTGCTGATACATTTTCATGCCAGTAAAACCCGGAGTTGATCGTTATTCCGAGAAGGTGCATCGATTCTTTGGATGGAATTTGCTGGCCTTGCATCATTAGAGGAAGCTCTCCAGCGTGGACCTTTCTAGAAAACGTAGTAACTTGCGTCTTGCTTGCGTTGAAGCTCACCAGGTTCAACTAACTCCACTCAAATATCCGTAAGTCAGAGTTTAGGTTAGATTTCTGAAAGACGAAACCAGGGTATAATCGTCTGCAAAACCGAAGATCTTGTTCTCTGTAGATGACAGAAGATCATTTCCCTGCAACAGAAACAAGGTTGGCGAAAGAATGGAACCCTTAGATACTCCTGCTTGCAACCAGAAACAATCAGATGTTATACCGTCGACCATAACTACTATTGATCTATTCGAAAGAAAGCTACTTATCCAACCCCGCAATTTTCCGGGAAACCCATATGCAGCAAGTTTATTCAACAAGGCTGCATGCCAAACCCTATCCAAGGCTTTAAAGATGTCGAGGGCTATTGCTCTAGATTCCCCATACTTTTTCATCGTTGATGTACAAACATGAGTGACGTAGGCGAGCAGATCTCCTGTCCATCTTTGCCTGCGAAAACCATACTGACGGTCGTTAATAATTCCCAGCAACACAAGAAATTTGATGAGTTCATCATTTATGACTCTCTCCATCACTTTGGACATAATGGGAAGAAGTGCAACAGGGCGGTAGTTTTGGGGTAAGGACTTTTTTCCTTTCTTTGGAATCGGCTGAATAACAGACGGTTGAAAATGGGTGCCAGTTCGGAAGCACACTTTCTCAGAATGATTGGTGGTACTTCGTCTAGATCAACTGTCTTCTTGCTGTTCAGCTGCTCGAGAGCCCGTCTCACAGTGCGGACTCTGAACTTAATTTCTGCCATAGAAGAATTTGTAGGTAGAATGTATGAATCTAGCACAGAATTCTTTGAGAACAAGAGAGCAAAGAGATCGGCTTTCTCTTTCGGAATGATGCTATACTTCCGTCTTTGCTAACAAGAGGCGGAAATGCAGATTTGCATAAATTGCCACTGACAGTCTTCGCCATAGACTAGAATTGTCTAGTCCCGCTTGCCTGTTCAAGGAGTTTATTAGCTACCCCTTCGTTGAAATTGGCCTTTGATCTTGCAGTTGTCATATTGCATTAGTTTCGTATTCGTACGAAGGTTGTTCTTGTGTCCTCTGTTGGATTTATTTTCCATGACTTGTAAGCTCTGCTCTTGGTTGCAGAGGCTCTTTCGCAGTCTCTGTTGAACCATGGCTTTTGTGCTGTTGTTCTTTTCATGGAATGAGGGATGTAGAGATCCATTCCTGCATGAATAATCTCTGTAGTAACAGATTCAGTGCACACATTGATTTCACGATCTGAAAGGCAAACATCACTGAACGGGAAGCACGAAAAGAATTCACGCAGCTCATCCCAATTAGCACGGTTATAGTGCCAAATGCGTCTGTGTGGTTTAGGATCTTGGTTTAGCGGCAGCACAATTGTTCCAGTAGCAGATATAAGGTTGTGGTCTGAGTTGCCTAGCGGTGCTCACTCCTTTACTCCAAAATTATCTGGATCTAAAATCAAAAAGTGATCCAAGGTGTTCGGGAAGTCGGTTGGGTGATTAGGTATTCATGTCGGTTCATCGACTAGCTGCGTCAGATTATGGCTGATTGCGAAACTTTCAGCCTGTCTTCCCGCTTCATCAACAGTTGGTGTTGTGAACGTTGACGTCACCCAGTTTAGTGACCTATTAGAACGTAAAAACGTTGTGTCGGTTGTTGGACTCATTTGGGTTCCGGATAAGGCCAGCACATGAGGTTGTGCGTTTTGCAGATGCTGGTAGACTGCATCGACATTCACGTTGTTGTGCCTCAGTCCTCTGATATTGCAGAATTCGATAGCCAACTTCCTATATCATTTTGAACAATTCGTACCTCGGTTGCAAATAGCGGTCCAAGGGCCTGCTCGATCACCTGGCCTCCACGCTATAACTTTTTCTTCTTTGGACGATCAAATAACTCCAAATACGCTGAATTATGTTAGAGGCCATTCTTAGCCAATTTTGTAGTATTAATGTGTGAATGCTGCATAATTTAAACATTTGCTTTGGAATCATTAGTTTCTTTTTCAATTCAATTATTCAATAAGACAGACAAGATCAGTCAAGTACCTCGGGGTGGTGTTGGATTCTCATCTTCGATGGGACTCTCACGTATTGTTAGTGTCAAGGAAAGTACGAGGTCTCTTACCTTTGTTCAAATACTGTAGGGAATTCTGTGATGTGACTCAATTGAAGGTCCTCTACTCGGCATTGGTTCAGTCTTTGTTGGTTTATGGGATCCTTGTATGGGGTGGTGTAGATACTTGCTACCTAAAGAAATTAGAAGTATTACATAAAAGAGTCATTAAATGTATATTGGGAAGAAATATTACTTACCCCTCAAACGAATTATTTCATGAAGCTGAGCTACTGGATTTGAGGCAGCTTTTTGTAGTAGAATGCTTGTGTATTTTGTAAGCAATAAAAGTGAGGATCATTTAATTTCTCATGGTTTTCGGACCCCATATGCAACAGGAAGTTATTTGCTTCCTAGAATGGCTAAAACAGTGGGTCAGAGATGTTTCACATTTCTGGCGCCCAGAGCTTTTAATATGCTACCTTTAAAGTTAAGAAATTTAGTCTCTATAAATTTGTTCAAGAAAAAGTTAAAAAGTGGCTACTATCGAATCCACGCTCATTGATGTTATCTATGGTCGACATTAAAATGCTCCAATCAGATAGATCAATCAAAACCAACCGCCTACAAAAAAAAATTGTATTGTTTTCACTGGGAATGGTTATTTTCTCTTTTCGTGTTCTGTATTGGTCGAATTTTTCTTTTGTATTTCTCTTACTAAGGCTTCTCTGTTAAATACTTACCGCATATAAAACCATGCACAAGGGCTACCTTCAATGGTTTTCTATTGCTAATTAGGTATAAAGAATAATATTAAGTTCAATTTTACGTCTTTGTTTCATTGTATTAGTTGTTCCATATTCTATGTAAACATACTAGAATATTATTGATACGTATGCTGTAGAGTGATTGAAATAAAGAAATTATTATTATTATTATTGCCATAAGGAATCCTCTGTTTCCGCGAATTATTATCCTTTCATCAACCATTTGTTGGAGGCTTTGTCGATGTGTGGTTGATTAATCTCATGGTGATGTCGTCCATGCAATTCCTTTCTTGACCATTGCTCTTGTTTTTCAGTATCTGATAGGAATGGTAGATTCAGCTGGTCATCTCTGGTAGCAAGATTTAGAGGTGTATATCCCTTATCAGCCAACGATACCACCCTATGTAGGTCAGAAGTGAGAGCTTTTGCTGAGAAGAATTCTCTGAGATTTCTTATCTGTCCGGTGTGTAAATTGACAATATCTATTAATCCGCGTCCTCCTTCTTTCCGCTTCAAAGTTGTTCGTATCACAGACGATTTTGGATGATGATTGTTGTACTTTGTCAGCATCGCTCGGGTCTGCCTTTGAATATCATCTAGCTCCGTCTTAGTCCATCTGATTATTCCAAATGAGTAAAGCAACACTGGAATGGCGTAGGTGTTAATTGCCTTGACTAGATTCCCCTGAGTTCAACATCGATTTCAGCACAGACTTCAGACGCTGACTGTATTCTGAACGAATCTTCTCCTTTGATTGTTTTTGGTCTAACAATCTGGCTTGTTGGTATCCCAGATATTTGTATGTTTCGCCATCTCTCATGCACTGTATAATATCACCGTTTGGAAGTTGTGTTTCACCATCTATGACTTTCCTCTTTGAATGTTCAGGGTCTTACATTTTTCAATCCTGAATTTCATATGAACATCTGCCGAGAACTCACTGACAGTTTTCAGCAATCATCCAACTGCTTCTTGTTCGAAGCATATAATTAGATGTCATCCATATACAGCAGGTGGGAGATTGTATGATAATTCCCTTCTGCTTTTATCCTAAATCCGTATCCTGTTCTATTGAGCATTGAGGACAATGGGTTCATTGCCAAACAGAACCATAGTGGACTCAAAGAGTCTCCTTGAAAAATTCCACGACGTATGGGTATCTCGTCGGTTTTAATTGATTTATTGTTCATGTTGACCTGCAGAGACGTGCGCCAGTGTGTCATTGTTGTCTTCAAGAACTCTACCAGGGATGGGTGAATTTTGTATATCTGCAATACTTCAACAAGCCAAGAATGGGCGGTACTATCGAATGCCTTCAGATAATCGAGAAAAGCTGAATGAACATTGCGATGCCCTACGTGTGCCTGTTTCATAATCACAGAATCGATGATGAGTTGTTCCTTGCACCCGTGGTGTTTCCTTCTGCATCCTTTCTGCTCCTCTGCTAATATATTGTTGTCGTCAAGGTGTTGGTATATTCGATTGGATATGCATGAGGTGAGTATTTTGTAGAGTGTTGGCAGGCACGTGATTGGCCTATATTGAGACGGATCCTGTGTTCTATTGCTCTTAGGTAGCATATATGTTAAGCCTTGCGTTAGGAAAGTGGTGTTTTCTTGGGATGTTGAAGAACATATGTGAGCTGTTTCGCAGGGGCTCCATGGAGCTTATCAATCATTATTTTGTTACTGTAAGCATGATGAAACAGTAAAATTCATTCAAAGAATGTTGTAGTTTGTTGAAGGGCTTTTGAAAGATATCACAAAAAACCTCACTGTCCTTACGTACGCAGGTGCATTACCCTTCTAAACAATAATTGATTTGCTTTTCCTATTTTCAATAATCTAAAAAAACCCATAATATTGAAGGTGGCTCGTTTTTTGCGAAAATTATTGTTGAAATTATTTTTCTCATACACCATTGTAGAGAGGCTTCAAAGAGCTTTCAAATGATGTATCGCTCGATTTCTTTGCCACATTCAATTTTGTGGGGTTAAAGCACGCCCTCTTAGGGAGTTTTTCGTTAAAGCCTTACGTCAAAAGATGTCCCCCAAACAAAATCTTTCGGCGTGTTTCCGCAAATTTTTCCAATAATTTCGGGATAAGAAATATACAGGGTTGTTGTTTGAGTTGCAACAACCTGTATAATGATGTAAATTAATATTATAAACGCGAAAGATGTCGGAGAAAAGAAAATAATAAAATGATTTTTGAATTCGATAAGAGCAAATGTTAACACTCGTTTCGCTTAGTAACACTGTAAAATATCAATAATGGACAGAAAGAATTGTACTAGATATCTTGAATTTTGAGTTGATATCTCCAGATGGTATACTCATTTCATAATATTAATCGTTCATTTAAACGTTGACGAAAAAACGTCCCATTAAACCACAAAACGGAGACCTTCACAAGAAGTATAGATAACACTAACTATATAATAGAATAACTCTTCACCGAGTTCTTCGACCTACAGACAAATTGAATTTAGTTTGACATTGAAAAAAAGTTAAGCAATATTCATTTAACCTGAGAGAATTATGATCAATAAAATGAAAAAAAGTGTGACCTAAATTCACTCTACAATTTAAGATCTCCTAAGATGAAATATGCTAGATTGTTGATTGATTTGAGAGAAACTTCTATTATTTCTCAATATGATTTTTAATAATTAAATGAAGAATGACATTTATTAAATCATAATTAATTATAATTGTAATTACGGGTAGGGATCTTCTATTGTAGGTATATTGTACAAGGTGTTTCAAATTCGTTGTCCTTGAATTGTATCTTCTGAACTAATAGAGATGTGAGGATGCGGTTTCCATGGAGTGGTGCTACTTTTTGATGAAAAAATAGATACAGTCAATAAATCTTTCATTGCCCCCTTCATTTTCGATACAGGGCGATCATCAAAATAGCATTTTGCGCTTTGCAAATACCTAACCTAACCTAAAATTTGATTTCCGTTCGATAGGTAGTAAGATGAATGGCTTATCAGTTAGCTTCAAGAAACAGCATCGAAAATAATTTTAGAAATGAAATAGCTGGGCGTGCTTGGTTGGATCACTTTTTGAAGCGTCATAAGAACTTTTTATTATTACGCAGACCAATGGGGACTTTGTACGCCCGTGCTCAAGATTTTAACTGTGAAGCAGTCAAATAACTTTTTGATATATTGGAAACTGAAATGAAAAATAAGAATTATCCCCCTGACACGATTTTTAACGTAGACGAGACTGGGTTGACAATTGTACAATCTTAAATACCACAGATTGTAGGTAATAAAGGGAAGAAACAGATTGGAGCCTTGACTGCTGCAGAACGAGGGTCACTATGTACTCTTGTATGCTGCATGAATGCTTCTGGTATGATTGTGCTACCAATGATGATATTTCCTAGAAAAAACTTCACTGATATTTTAATGAAAGGTGCGCCACCTGGGTCGATTGAAAAAGTTCATCCATCTGGTTGGATCCAATCAAATTTGCGCCACTGACTGGTTTAGACATTTTATTGAAAAAACAAAACCCAGCCACGCGTCTCCCGTATTGCTTATTTTTGATGGACATTATAGTCATACTCGCAATTCAGACTTAATAGAACTGGCGTGAGAAAATCACGTCACTATTATCAGTCTTCCACCTCATATGACTCATCAGCTACAGCCGTTAGATAATACTTTTATGGGCGCGCTTAAGAGTCAGTGAGGAGATTCGTAAGTTTCTTCTGCATTCTGAAAGAACGCTGAAGCCTTACGATATTGCTGAGCTTTTTGATCGGGCATATCTCAAGAGAACCACAGGGAAAATTGCTGTAAATGGTTTTCGTGCGACGGGAATTTACCCATGCAATCCGCAAGTTTTTACTGAAGTCGATTTATTGATGGAAACATAATAATGAACAACAATCTTGCCCCCACCGAAACCCAGCTAATCGCCATACAAGTCCTGTTGTTGATCAAGATGCGTCAGGTGTGTATGCTGCAGCACAAGAGTCGCAAGCTCGGAGGATATTCAGCTCATCCGCGGAGATAAGATTCGAACTTCTAATCGTGGAAAAAAGACTTACACAGCAAAAGCAATCATATCCTCGCCATACAAGAATGAATTAAGTGAATCTTTGCGCTCAGCATCAGGCGTGGGCGCGGTACCGGATGTAGTCAAGCTGGAACAAGCAGCAGCAATAAAGCCCATCAGCGCCAAAGAGTCATTCAGTCATCATCCAGCAGTAGCTCTGAAAGTAATGTAGTCGTAGAAACAGATGCGGAGAATAACGACAGTTAATATCCAGATAGGACCCCGGAAAGCGCAGATTCGAACTGCATGTTTTGTGAAAGTAGTTATTCTAACGACAGACGTAGGGAAGAGTGGATACAGTGCCAGAGTTGCAATTTATGGGCTCATACAGGCTGTGCAGGTCCTGAAGGCGAATATTATATATGCAATTTTTGCCGTAAGGTTGTGATTACGCTCATACATTTAATATGGCCTCCATGGTGCTATATAACCCTCAATGATCTCAAATTGCCAAATTTGATTATTTTTATAATACATATGTTTTTTATTTGAAACTTACTTACTTGAAACTATGGGGGTCATTTTTAGGGAGAAGCTCCGCCGAGGACCAAATAATAAAAGAGTTAGTTAAAAAATTAAATTAAAAAACTGACAAGAAGAAATAGATCGTGGCAAAAAAATAGTAATATGTATATAGATAATAATAGTTTTGTTAGGAATGAAATTGAATAATTTACCTTAAAAGATTTGAGGGCTTCATTATTTCTCGGTATACCAAAAAACACTGAACCTCACTGATGACTCCATTGACTTACTTAAATGATTTAACTGAAGAAACTGGGTAGAATACTGATGGCATACTAATTGGATACTGATTAATTCATTAATGCACCTCTGACGGAACACGCCTTTTAATCTTCTCGCAAAACTTTCTAACCCTCTTTTTCTGATGCCAAAAGTGCATTAGCTTAAGTTTTTTCGATTTCCACGAATCGATGTAGATCTTGGAAATTTTGCAAACTAATTATTTATTAAAAACCACGTGTTGAGCGTGAGTACGTCGGGACTAAAAGACGTTGAATTGAGAATTTATTGGAAAATAGGTGTCGGATGATTTCCGTTTCATACCTGATCGACATGTGTATTTATAATTTGAAATAACAACTTTTTTTTATTTAATTAGCGTGTCTCGACATCGCAATGTCCATTGACACGTGAACAAACATTAAACAGAAATTACCAATTTAGGAAATGAGTTGAATAACATTAATAAAGTTTGTTATTCTTAAAAATATTGCTAATTCAGATATTTCACTGGTGGAGCATAAAATTTCACTAAGTGTCCTCTTGAGTTTGGTATAATTGCGGGAATTTTCGTAGAATGGACAGATTGTCAATATATGTGGTAGTAAGTTGACAGTTTTGGCAGTGTTGACAGATGGGGTGATTTTCGGCGGTCATGAGGTATCCGTGGGTGAGGTGGGTGTGTCCAATTCTAAGCCTCCTGATGGCGACTGCAGTTCTTCTATTTAATCCTAATAGCGGAAATGGTTCCGTTGTCTGGTGTATGGTCCGTAGATGGCAGTTGGATCTGTTCCATTGCTGTTTCCAATTTTCGTGAATCTGTATTTGCAGTGGAATTTTAAATTTTGATAAAGCTGTATTTTTATTTCATTCGGGGACTCAGTGTAAGCCTCTTTAGCAGCCTTATCAGCTGCTTTGATGCCGCGAATGTCGACGTGTGAGGATATCCAGACAAGGGTTACTGACACATTTCTGGGTTGGTGGTGGCGGCATAAGGTGTGAATTTGTTGAACTATTGGATGTTTGGTGTAGATGTCATAGAGTGAATGGATGAGAGGGAGTCGGTGCATATTGCCAGAGAGGAATTTGGATGAATAGGGATTGTTAGTGCATATTACCTTGTTGTTTCTGTTTCTTTCAGAGAGGAATTTGGGTTGGTGGTGGCGGCATAAGATGTGAATTTGTTGAACTATTGGATGTTTGGTGTAGATGTCACAGATAGAGTGAATGGTTGAGAGGAGTCTGCATTTGCCAGAGAGGAATTTGATGAATAGGGATTGTTAGTGCTTTGTAGATAGCACAAAGCTCTCCAGTATGTATGCTGCACATTAGGGCCAAGGCTGGTACGTGTGCAGAACCATCTGTTATGGTACATCCTACATTGTTATCTGATTTTGAAGCATCTGTGTAGAGAATTTTCCCAAATTGCTGTTCATTAAGAAGTTCTGCAAAGGCTTGCTGGTGGACTATTGAACTTGTTGTTTCTGTTTCTTTCTTATATTTCGATAGAGTGGTATTGAAAGATGGAAGAAGAATAAGAAGAGATAATGGAGGAAGTGATTGGAATTGTGTCAAGAATGTTGTTGTTTTGTAGTAGTTCATGTGCAAGAGCACAAGGGTTATTGACACATTTCTGGGTTGGTGGTGGCGGCATAAGATGTGAATTTGTTGAACTATTGGATGTTTGGTGTAGATGTCACAGATAGAGTGAATGGTTGAGAGGGAGTCGGTGCATATTGCCAGAGAGGAATTTGGATGAATAGGGATTGTTAGTGCTTTATAGATAGCATAAAGCTCTCCAGTATGTATGCTGCACATTAGGGCCAAGGCTGCTTTCTGTACGTGTGCAGAACCATCTGTTATGGTACATCCTAAATTGTTATCTGATTTTGAAGCATCTGTGTAGAGAATTTTTCCAAATTGCTGTTCATTAAGAAGTTCTGCAAAGGCTTGTTGGTGGACTATTGAACTTGTTGTTTCTGTTTCTTTCTTATATTTCGATAGAGTGGTATTGAAAGATGGAAGAAGAATAAGAAGAGATAATGGAGGAAGTGATTGGAATTGTGTCAAGAATGTTGTTGTTTTGTAGTAGTTCATGTGCAAGAGCACAAGGGTTATTGACACATTTCTGGGTTGGTGGTGGCGGCATAAGATGTGAATTTGTTGAACTATTGGATGTTTGGTGTAGATGTCACAGATAGAGTGAATGGTTGAGAGGAGTCGGTGCATATTGCCAGAGAGGAATTTGGATGAATAGGGATTGTTAGTGCTTTATAGATAGCATAAAGCTCTCCAGTATGTATGCTGCACATTAGGGCCAAGGCTGCTTTCTGTACGTGTGCAGAACCATCTGTTATGGTACATCCTAAATTGTTATCTGATTTTGAAGCATCTGTGTAGAGAATTTTCCCAAATTGCTGTTCATTAAGAAGTTCTGCAAAGGCTTGTTGGTGGACTATTGAACTTGTTGTTTCTGTTTCTTTCTTATATTTCGATAGAGTGGTATTGAAAGATGGAAGAAGAATAAGAAGAGATAATGGAGGAAGTGATTGGAATTGTGTCAAGAATGTTGTTGTTTTGTAGTAGTTCATGTGCAAGAGCACAAGGGTTATTGACACATTTCTGGGTTGGTGGTGGCGGCATAAGATGTGAATTTGTTGAACTATTGGATGTTTGGTGTAGATGTCACAGATAGAGTGAATGGTTGAGAGGAGTCGGTGCATATTGCCAGAGAGGAATTTGGATGAATAGGGATTGTTAGTGCTTTATAGATAGCATAAAGCTCTCCAGTATGTATGCTGCACATTAGGGCCAAGGCTGCTTTCTGTACGTGTGCAGAACCATCTGTTATGGTACATCCTAAATTGTTATCTGATTTTGAAGCATCTGTGTAGAGAATTTTTCCAAATTGCTGTTCATTGAGAAGTTCTGCAAAGGCTTGTTGGTGGACTATTGAACTTGTTGTTTCTGTTTCTTTCTTATATTTCGATAGAGTGGTATTGAAAGATGGAAGAAGAATAAGAAGAGATAATGGAGGAAGTGATTGGAATTGTGTCAAGAATGTTGTTTGTTATTTTGTAGTAGTTCATGTGCAAGAGCACAAGGGTTATTGACACATTTCTGGGTTGGTGGTGGCGGCATAAGATGAGAATTTGTTGTACTATTCGATGTTTGGTGTAGATGTCACAGATAGATTGAATGGTTGAGAGGGAGTCGGTGCATATTGCCAGAGAGAAATTTGGATGAATAGGGATTGTTAGTGCTTTATAGATAGCATAAAGCTCTCCAGTATGTATGCTGCACATTAGGGCCAAAGCTGCTTTCTGTACGTGTGCAGAACCATCTGTTATGGTACATCCTAAATTGTTATCTGATTTTGAAGCATCTGTGTAGAGAATTTTCCCAAATTTCTGTACATTAAGAAGTTCTGCAAAGGCTTGCTGGTGGACTATTGAACTTGTTGTTTCTGTTTCTTTCTTATATTTCGATAGAGTGGTATTGAAAGATGGAAGAAGAATAAGAAGAGATAATGGAGGAAGTGATTGGAATTGTGCCAAAAATGTTGTTGTTTGGTAGTAGTTCATGTGCAAGAGCAGGTATAGAACGTGAATGTCTGAAAGTGTTTGAGAAGGGAGGTGTCAGAGCTGTAAGGTATTCGAATACTTGATTTTGGGGTTTTGCAGATGTTCTGGCAACGTAGGCTAGTAGCAGTTGTTGGTGACGGAATTTCAATGGAAGTTCCTGTGACTCTCGATGAAGGCTTTCCACAGGGCTGGAGCGAAAGGCTCTGAGGCATAAGCGGAAGGCAGTATTTTGAACAGAGTTAAGTTTCTTAAGATTCGATAGTGTGCGGTATTGTACACTATACTACCGTAAACTAGTTTCGAGCGAATGAGGGCTCTGTAAATTTTGGGTAGTGCTTGTTCTTCGGCTCCCCATCGATGATGCGCAAGCGCTTTCGGGATATTGAGTCGGTACATGCAGCTTTGTTTCAGATCATCAATATGATTTTTCCAGTTGAGTTTTCTGTCGAATGTCGGTCCAAGGATTTTGTAGTTGTTGACTTGTTCGAGAGCTCGGCCTTCTAGGTATAAGTTCCGTATTGGACGATGTTGTTTATTACTGAATTTCATTACTGAAATAACAATTTTGAATATTGTATATTTTACGAAAAAAGAGATTTTAGGCCTACGAGAATTTTATGAATTTGGACGAGAAATTAAATTTAAAGATTCACTTTGGTTTCTGGTTGCTCTAGTGTACCATATTTGACAATATTAATACCTACTCTGAATGTAGTTTATTTGAGCAGGAACAAGTTAAACCCAAGCAGTTTAATGATATCATTGAATTACGTCTCACATAAAAAGGTTTGGCCGCCCCCGGAGACACACACCTTTTGATGTACAAACATATTTCGGTCCCTTCCTTAGAAAAATTGCTATAGAGACCCACACATATTATATAACATATCATTTAAGTGCAAGTTACGGTAAACTCTTCATAAAAGCGTCCATAAAATCAAATGAATGAACCCAAAAGTGCATTCAATCTTTCGAACAGAATTTAAATCTTTGTTAAGTTCTTCGAGTTCTTGTAAAATCTAAGTTTATCTATATACGAAAACAACATTCTTGAAGAATTTGAAAATATTTTGATCCGAATTTTGAATTGACGAGAGACTGACTTATTTTCTAGAAAAGAAACATCAAAAATATAAAAATTCGAGGAAGATGTAGTAGATATGCTAACATAGGGTGAAATTAGACCCTCCTTTGAAAAAATTAAAATTAATAAAGTATCGGTTGTGACAATATCAGAGCTGGGTTGTCGAAATATGTGAGGGAAGCCGTCGGAACCACCCACTGGTGTGCTGTGTCCAATACAGAAGAAGGGTGACACAGCTCAGCCAAATATCCCCATAATCTCCGACTTGAAATATTTTGTATATTTATCTGATAGGAAGTAGAAACATCTCCCATTCAAGTAGGAAACCATCCATCTCCATCTCCATCTCCATCTGGCTCCATCTTTCTTTTACGACCCCTCTTGTCTGGAAGGGATGTTCACCTCCATCTTATGACCTATGTGGTATCTCGGCGTGGTTCTATCTGAGTTCATTCAGAGGAGGTGGTCGCTGTTAATAGCTTCAGAAAACAGGATATGTCTTACACCGAAAATTTTCGTGCCACCCGTTCTTAGCGTATGAATAGTCAAAACTACCCTGTTGATAACTGTGAGGTACAGTGGTTTGACTCATAACAGTGTACCTATCGCTTTAGTTGGGGTGTTTCTTCGAGAACACATCATACTTCTCACCATCAGTGCTCTGAGCCTATCTAGAGCCGTCTGTTTCACCCCTTGTCCACCAGACCAGCTAGGCGTTAGTGAGTCTGCGTAGCAAAACGGTTTTGAAGAATCACATCCGCATGTGTGGCTTCAAGCCCCCACGTGCTGCTCAAGGTGCTCCTACATGTCATGAGGCCAGCAGTAAACCTTCTAGTTTGTAGCTTAAGATGTTGTGTCCAGCTAAGCTTCCTATCTAGTACTACCCCAAAGTACTTAGTCGATTTTTCATGTCGAGTCTGATAGAACAGTATGCTTCCTCGTGAAACTAGTTCTGCCTTCTCTAGGTTAACCCCCATACTTGAGGATCGGAGGTGAACTATAATAATTATGTCCACTCAAATAAATGCATATCCTGATGACATAGAACATAAAGCATAAAGCCAAAGGACAATTTTGAAACTGTTCGAAAAAAAAGAAGAGGAAACTAAAAAGTCGGATTAATAATCAATGACAGCAAAAAAATATAGTTGATTGTGTCTACGAATAGAACATTAAATCCAGTAGTACTTCAGTCAATGGAGTACTAGGTTGCCTATTAAATGTTGCGCCTTTGCCACTTTTACTGTTGACAGCTTCTATCCGACAACTGCGTCGTGTAATTTGAAATTTTTTAAACTTAATCTACTAACAGCACTTTATCGTACGAGTTCGTTTATAGTAATTTGAAAAATTCAACTTAGTGCTGCGATCAACGTGCTTCAACTCTTGGCGACGAAACTTCATACTTGGCACTCAGTGACGAACTTCGTGAAACTCATCCAGAATCAGTTGTTATGTCACAAACCATCGATGCAGTGCGCGAAATGATACACGATAACCGTCATGTGACTTATCGTGAGATTCAGACAAACCTAAACATAAAATCCTCGAGCGTACATTCAATATTGCATGAACATTCGGCTGTCAAAAAGATTTGTTCGCGTTGGATCTCACACACCTTAACAATTGCTCATGTAGTTTGGTGCAAAGAAATGCTGACAAAAATCGACCGCGTTATAGGTGACGAAAAACCAAACAAAAGTTGTTCGTGAACGAAGCATTCAAAGCAGATGGTCGTCAGTTTTTTCAGGAAAACCGGACATGTAGCCGCCATAGCGTAGAGAACGTAGAACCGCTAATTCTGAATGGTATACAACCATTTGTTTCCGCAAGTGTTCGATGAGTTGAGGAAATCAAATCGAAGAACTGAGAATATTCTGCATCATGACAATGCAAGCTCTTACACATCTATCTCAGACCACCAAATGATTGGTTTCGAAAATGACTCAGATATGATTCAAAAAGTGGAATATGGAGCACCAAAAAGAGTTAACTGGAATCTCTTTGAAGAGAGGTTAAAGTCTGAACTGGATGGTCTTGAATATAACATAGCCACAGTAGAAGAACTGGAAAATGCTTCTACTCATTTAATCCAAACGCTAGTATCAGCATCCAGGAGAGCTGCCCAATGAGAAAAAAAACACTTCTCAAGGGATACGCCTTGGTGGAACAAGGAGCTTGCTCAACTCAAAGCTGGAGCCAGAATAGCATTCAATAGAGCGAAAAGAACAGGTGAATGGGACGCCTACCAAGAAGGTCCAATTAAGTACAACAAAGAACTAAGGAAATCCAAACGAGAATCATGGAAATCCTATTGCGAGGGGATCAATGATCTTGTCCCAGCTGCCATTCAAAGGTCTTAGCTAAAGACCATTCGAATGCACTTGGCCTTATTAAGAAGCCTGGAGGAAAGTATTCTAAAGATTTCGGCGGAAGCTTGGGGGTACTTCTAAATACCCACTTCTTGGACTCGAAAATACGCTCCATTAATAGCACCCAACAACAAAAGCTAGAACTGTATAGCTCCAGTAGGGAAAGCAAAAGTCTAGCGAGTCGAAGTTTCACCCTAGATAGGATGAAGTGGGCCACCAAAAGCTTTAAACCCTGCAAATCACCAGGGGCGGACGGAATTTATTCGGTCATGTTGCAAAAAGGCAATCCATATACAGCCCAATGTCTGAGAGCTATATACAAATCCAGCTACTCACTGGGTTACAAACCCCAGTCATGGGGGAAAGTTAAAGTATTATTTATACCGAAAATGGGCAAGAGGTCTCCAGATGAGCCTAAATCATATCGCCCGATAAGCTTAACCTCCTTTCTCCTAAAATCCATGGAGAAAATTCTCGACAACCACTTGAGAAGTTTCATAACATTTCATAAAAAACAATATGCCTACCAACCAGGCAAGTCTACAATTGATGCCCTACACGCTCTAGTCAAAGAAGTGGAAGGAGCACTAGAGGCTGAAGAAATAAACTTAGTTCTATTAGGAGATATGGAAGGAGATTTTGATAATACCTCCTATACATCCATTAGCAATAGTGCAAACAACAAGAGTGTCGAAACCCCCTCCATCAAATAGATCAGAGAAATGCTCAAGGGCCTCTTAGAAAGACTGAACAACGCTGGCTTTAACGCACAAGGCTATGCTGATGATCTAGTTATCATCATAAGGAGAAAGCATGATGGAATCTTATCGAACCTGATGCATAAAGCCCTTAACATCGTAAATGAATGGTGTGCTGAAGAGGGGCTCAGCATCCATCCAGACAAAACCATTCTTATTCCTTTCACAAGACGTAGGAAGTTGAACTTATAGCCCCTCTTTCTGAATGGACATACTCTGAAATTCTGTAAAAGGTTAAGTATCTAGGGTTAACCCTAGATCAGAGACTCAACTGGAATTCACACATTGACAAAACTCTTTCCAAGACTACATCGTGCCTATGGGCATGCCGTAGACTCTTCGGAAAGACCTGGGAACTACAGCCAAAAATAACCTACTGGTTATACACAGCGGTTATAAGACCCATTGTCACATATTCATCGTTCTTATGGTGGACGAAAACATCAGAAATAACTACGCAAAACAAGCTGCAAAAACTGCAGCGGTCAGCGTGCGTGGGCATAACAGGGGCTATGAGAAGCACCCCGAGTACTGCCCTGGAGGTAATCCTAAATCTTCCTCCCCTTCATATAAAATTGAAAATGGAGGGCTGATGGCGGAATTACGGCTCCAAGACTATGAGTTACATAGCTCCATAAATCTTATCACAACCATCGGATATAATGCCGCTTAAGTTTGATTATCATACACCCTTCGAAGTGGCCATAGAAGACCTCACCATCGTAAAGAGAAAAATAAATCAATTAGACCAAAAATCCTCCATCTGGCACACGGACGGATCAAAAACGATTGATGGTACAGGAACAGGCATATATGGACCCAAGTATACATCATCAGTGCCTTTGGGCTCTACTCGCACAATCATGCAAGGAGAAAAACTTGCTGTAAACCTGTGCTGCCAGGAGGGACTACGAAGGAAACTCAAAGGTGCATAGATCTACATTTTAACGGACAGTCAGGCTGTGATTCAAGCTCTAAACTCTTACAGTTATCGGAGCATCTCTGTCTGGGTATGTCGTCAATCCTTGAAGAAACTTGCTGAGGGGAACAAACTTTTCCTGTGGTGGGTGCCTGGCCACGAAGGCATACAAGGAAATGAAGCCGCTCACGAACTGGCTAGATCAGCTGCTGGAATCCCGCCTATCGGACCTGAACCATTCTGCGGTCTAAGCAAGCCGCACAGACGCCAGGAACTGGAACGGTGGGAAAAATCTAGCAAAAAAGAATACTGGAGGAAAACTCTAGGCCAAAGGCAAGCGAAAAGGTTCATTGGCTAGTCGCCAAAGAAGACAAAACAGCTTCTCGACCTCTCTAGGGACGAGCTGAGGACTGTAGCAGACCTCCTTACTGGTCACTGCCCACTGAGATACCATCTCAGTAAGATGGGCAAATCGGAAACGGAAACGATGAATCTGCCGAACATATTCTTTGCAGTTGCATCGCAATTACCCGTCAAAGACATATACACTTTGAAAGCGACAATCCAGACCTGAGTTTGCAGATAAAGATAAAACCTTTCTTTCGAGGTATCACTCGACCCATCTACCCTCTTCCAAATTTTCAAGGTGTTGCTCTAGGTGTTGAAATTCGAGATGAGGATGGTACTGCCATTGATCACCCTGTATAATATCTTGCAGAAAGGAAATATTATATGGAAAACTACAATATAATTTGAACATACCAATAATTAGATTATAGATTCGTTCGATTCAAATTGGACATATTTAAAAGATAAAAGTTGAATTCTATCAAAACCGGACCTATTTGTAGTATTTCGAAAGCCTCCAGTCACGTAGAATTTATTCTTCAGTTCACTTAGTTGATATAAAATTCAAGAAGCGAGTCTTCTCTCACGTAGTACATACAGAATTTGAAAAAACTTCGCCACCGTTAATCACTAAATCATGCTGCATCTCACATACTCATCTAAGAAAGAATATTCATCCCAAAAACAAATATTTCGCTCGAACGAGTGAGAGAATGAGTAGTTCACCTTGATGAAAAGAAATTATTCGTCTCAGAATTATTCGTTTACAATAGGCCGATCACATCGTTTATGAAAACATCATACGAAGAAGGTGCTGTCGATTTCCTTAATACAATTAGTGAAGTAATTATATTTAGAAGAAGACAAAATTGAAAAAATTATTCTGATAGTTTACAATATAGTTTTCGATATTTATCAACGGAGAAGCTCGGTTAGTTTTCGGAAAACTAAGTTTGATTATCATCTACTTCAAATCTTTATTTGGAAAAAATATTTGTCCAGCAATACAAGTAACGTAAGAAAGCAATAAAAACGAACTTAGACCACAATACCATATTATAATAATACGGCGTTAGGGCAAATTTCTTTCTAGATTTGGGGATTCAAAATGTGTCCTTCGAATATTAGACTCCCCTTTTTCTTCATGGCATGATTGAAAATATTGAATTATATTTTTTCTTACGATTAACTTGGATTTAAGTACCCATAATCATTGGAATATATGTTTAATATAATAAAATATAATAAAAAACTTCATATTGTCAAGAAATGAACGTATTATTTCTATATTTCAAATTTCTGTTTTGGTGAGCAATAATTATCAACATATTTCTTTTTTTGGATGTGTAGGGACATATGACAACAAAATTCGATGTTCATATATTTATAACAGAAGTTGTTGATCAATCTTTGAGTAATGTTTGTTCCTCTTGAAAATTTGATTCCGCAAGAATGTGTTGGCACTTAAAACACCACGCTTGCCAAACGGGTTGGTGAGTTTATTTTTCAGCCACTCATTTTGAGTCAGATGCAGTTTGCAACCGCCCATTCTATATCAGACGTTGCATTGCTAGTTTTGGTCCGCCCCGGGTATTTCATTTCCCCGGTACCACCCATACCTGGGACGGTGTCTCCAATCTGCCATCTGGAGAGGTGCCTGATAGGGGACTATCAACCCCCACGGGCCAACAAACCTTCTTAAAATCCATGTCAATGTCGAAATTCCAAATACAAGTACCCCAGGTGGGTAGAATCTCAAATTCGGAATCCCACCCCGATCTAATCTCGTGCTGCCTCGTGGATTCTGGGGAAGGCAGAAAATCGATCAAATTAGCTAAACAAACCCATAGTTTAAGAGTCACCACTCACAATATTCGCACAATGAGTACATCAAACCACTTGAAAGAATTAGAACAAAAGCTCAATAACATCAAATGGAATATTAAAGGATTATGTGAGACAACACTTCAAGGTGAAAAGAAGACTACTTTAAAATCTGGACACACCTTGTACCAGATTAATTCAGAAATCAATTATAAAATCGGTGGTGTTGCTTTCATCATTCACAAACGCATAGAACACCTAGTTACCAAGTACCACCCAGCGCAAACAGAGTGATATATATTGTAATTAAACTCAATAAGAGATACAACATTCAATTAATTCATTGTTATGCCCCAACAGCCTTTTCAGAAAATGAGGAAATAGATCAACTGCAAGAAGATATCACTCAAGCCCGGAACTCAGAAAATTGCTGATACACAATTGTCACAGGAGATTTTAACGCTAAAATAGGAGCAAGACAGCCAAATGACACAGAATACATAGGCCAATTTGGTCTAGAAGTCAGAAATGACAGAGGAGATATGCTGGCAAATTACCTCAATAGGGAAAAGCTTTTCTGCATGAACACCTTCTTCAAAAAGAAGACTCAAAGGAGGTGGACTTGGTAAAGTCCAGATGGACGAACGAAAAATAAAATTGAAACAGAAAGATATGTAAGGATGTATCAGTGATAAATAAGTTCAACACAGGGAGTGATCACAGATTGGTTCAAGCGAACATAGCAATAAACACAAAACATATAAGAAAAAAGCTGCATCCCTAATACCCAACCGCAGATGTATTACTCTTGAACAAGGAAGAATATCTGAGAAAACTTGAAGTTAAATTGGCACACTTTACGGAAATGGAAAACAAATCTATTGATGATCTTGCGAAAAAGATAACTGATGATATACAAACAGTGACAAAATACATATGTAGCAAAACGAAGAATAACAAGGAAACCAAATTAAAACCGCAAACAATCGAATTGATAAAGAAAAGACGAAATACACCAAAAGAAGCTGCAGAATACAACAATATAAACAGAATGGTGAAGAAGGAAGTACAAATATTAGAAACCATCGAAAAAAATAAAAACATGAAACTACTGAAATCCAGATTGAAATACACAAATTCTATAGAGAACTTTATACTTCGACTACGCCACGTCCTGATAGCATACACAAGAACATCTCGAAAGTAAGATCTGAAGACTTGCCTGAAATAACTTCTTTAGAGATCAGACATGCACTGGAACAGATGAAATAACGAAAGTCTCTAGGGAGGATCGTATAACATCTGAGATGTTACAAATAGGACAAAAAGCCCTTGAACCAGTCTTAAAATTACTTCTGAATAAATGCTTAGTTCAGGGAAAAATACTGAGGTAATTTTGTTGTACAAATAAGGCGACAGCACGAATATTGAAAACTATCGACCCATAAGTCTGCTTTCCCATATTTATAAGCTCTTGACGAAGATTGTAACTAACAGATTAACCAAGAAGATGGACTCATATCTACCAGTTGAACAGGCGGGGTTCAGAAAGGGCTATGGGACCATAGATCACCTTCAAACTGTGAGAACAGTAATAGAAAGAACTACCGAGTATTATATCCCTATGCATTGACTTTCACAAAGCATTTGATAGAATTGAAGCTCTCAGTGCTTTGGACGATGCAAGAATCGATTCGAGATACTCTATACTGTTCAAAAACATCTATAGAAATGCCACTTTTCATGTTAAGATAGACGATGATTTAAGAACAGATAAAATACCTCTAGATGTTCGGCAGGGCGATACCATTTCTCCCAAACTCTTCAGCCTAGCACTGGAAAATATCTTTGAAGAGCTTAATTGGGAGAAAAAGGGGCTGAATAACGGCGGAGTGTACCTGCGTCACTTGAGATTCTCTGATGACATTATTTTGTTTAGCTTCAGCGAAGAAGAATTGAAATCAATGCTGAGCGATCTTAACAATCATTCCAAAAGAACAGGACTCAAAATGAATTTGAACAAAACGAAAATTATGAGTAATAGCAACATCAGAATCGATATCGACGACGTCATCTTGGGAACAGTGTCGAAATAAAACGTCGAATCCACCTAGCATAGACCGCTATTAGGAAACTTAGTTTCATTTTGAAGGACCGAAATATACTAATTTCTCTTAAAAGAAGAGTATATAATAGCTGCATAATCCTTGTGGCTACGTATGGACTGGAAACAATGTCCATAACGAGAAAACTGGCGGACCAACTTAGAGTCACGCAGAGAGCAATGGAGAGAGCCATGCTAGGGATATCATTACGGGTTAAAGTGCGAAACGATGACATAAGAAACAAAACCAAAATAACAGATATCATGGAACGAGTGGCGAGCCTTAAGTGGCAATGGGTTGGACATGTCGCTAGACAGGTTGCAGATAAATGGACAAATAAAACAACATTCTGGAGACCAAGAACAACGAAGATAGGTGTAAGCAGACCCAAAAAAGGTGACTAAACGATTTGAAAGTCATAGCAGGAAATCAATGGATGAGAACTATTAGAGACAGAAATGCATGGAAGAAATTAGAAGAGACCTATATCCAACATTGGATGAACTGAAAAGAAGAAAGAAGAGAAGAAGAAGAATGTGTTGAAGCAGAGGTGTTAGATGACATAGTTTATACTTACACAAGAATAGGTCAAAGGCTTGGGTTGTTCTATTCAACTGTTTCCAGAATGATCCGCAGGTACAAAGACTGGTAATCAAGGAAGGACATCTGGGCAAGGATGACATCGAGCAAAAATGTCTAAGATCACGAAATCTCTTCAATGAAGTGGTTTGCACGAAGTCCAGACCTCAATCCCAGTGAACATCTCTAGGATATTCTCAATAGAAAATTTGGCACCCGCAAAACAAACCAGCTACGGTGAATCAGGTTTGGTTAGATTAGCTGATCGAAATTTGAAACGAAATGGATCAGAACGCTTTTCATTGATTTTGCGTAATCATAGATGTCATGCAGTAGATATCGCAAGGGGTGGAAGTATTCGGTATTACATGATTTTTGCGGACTTTGCCCTCATTCAAATGTTTCATATTGAATTTTATTTCGTTTTGATGATAATTAGAAATTAAACTATGTATTATACTACCACTAGAGATTACTCAGGATTGCAATTTCGGTCTCTCGACTATCTTCAGCTGACAACAAGTATTGCTAAAGTTGAAAATACATAATTATATGAGCAGGTAGATACAAAATGAGTGAGGTTGCAAACAAAAGCTATCGACAGCATCATTCACCACGCTATGCTTATAAAATTTGAGTTTCCTGGTGTTGCAGCTTCTGAAGAGGTACATAAGTGATAGGTTTTAGTAGGTCTGTTTCCAGGGTGCAACCTCTCAATGGCGAAGAGTTGACAGTGGAGTGCCACAGGGATCTATCCTAGGACCCCTTTTATTTATCCTTTACGTAAACGACCTCCCGGCAAATGTAAAGGCCGATGGCTCAATCCTCTACGCCGATGACATCACATTTATAAATATTGGAAGGAACATAAACGATATCAATTGTCAATCTCAAGAGACATTGAGGCAAGCAAAATTATGGTTTGACACAAACAAGCTGAAGATGAATGCTGAGAAGGCACAGGAACTCATATTTCAAACAAAACCGCAAAGTAATGAGCATCTTAAATTCTTAAGAAGATTGCTGGAACCAGACTTAAGTTTTGGGCTATTTTCGCAATAAGAAGAATAAAACAGAGTGCTGGACCATCTTTAGCAAAAACAGCCCTACTTCGCATGTTTCCACAGCCTCATATCATATGGCATTATATTTTGGGGAAACCATCATGAAAGTGACAGAATTTTTTCATCAAGCAGCAATATGCAGTGCGCATTCTCAATGGTGCCAGAAAAACTGATAGCTGTAGAGAGCTATTCAAGAGAGAAGACATACTCACTCTGCCATCATTATTTAAACTTTCCGGTATACTTTTCATCAAAGATTCTGAAGCGATATTACAGAGAAATAATGCAAATCATACCTACCTCACTAGAAATGCAGAGCAATACTGAATTCAGACATAGGGAACGCATCTCAACTAAGTGTGAATTATACTGCCCTCAAAATATTCAATAAGCTTCCTAACAGATACAAACATATGAAAAAGAACACTCTCAAGAAAGAAGTAAAGAACATCCTTATGATAAAAGCCTATTACTCCCTCACGGAATATTTTGACGATAATTTATAAGATTGTTTTTAGCGAAATTTGTGTGATGTAAATGTTTTTTCAAGACTTTAGTTCCCTTTATATTATATATTCCATTTTATGACTTCCCATGTATTTTTGATGGGACAAATTTATTGTTCTCACTTCTCACTGAGTAATTTGTAAATGAATGAACAATAAATGAATTGAATTGAATTGAACAAGAGGTCAAACCAATTATGAAAAAAGTAGGTATCATATAAAGATTTCAAATAGGGATGAATATATGGCCCATATAGTACAGGTATTTTTACTCGGAAAGCTTTCCCGGAATTTTGAAAATTGGCAATTTTATAGATTATGACGTGCTCCTACCGAATTTCAACTTTGCTACCTCGTATCTTTGCCGCTTGCGCCGCCATATTGCCGAAATGGCGTCTAAAAGTAGTAGAGAAAATTTCCTACAATTTATATAATAACCTTTCTTTTTCCTAAAATCGATAGTTTCGGCGTAGGAGCCTCATAAACTGTAATTCAACACACGTTTTGGCAGAAATACTCATTTCCACATCACCATGAGGTAGATGGTGGTTTTTCTTATCATGTTACTCCCAGTAAGCCTAATCCACATCTGACTCGCTATTTCAAAATTCAGTTCAATCTCCTTAATTCGCTTAATTCTTGTAGACGAACCAGGTGTTGTGTTCTCATCGTCTTCACTACTGATTGGAATATCAAAGGCGGAAGTTTTTTCTTCATCATCGGCAATGGTATCATCAGTTTCATCGTGGTCCTCTTCGTTATCGATTTCGTCAATTATTTGCTCCAGAATAGTATTCGTTTCTTCATCTTCACTGCTAACTTGTGAGGGTAATTGCGAATTATCACAAGAACCACCACAGTTCGTGCACACAACGGAGCTCTTTAGCCTTTTGACAGCCTTTCTTGCATTTGCAAGAAATAAGTTTTAGCAAGCTTTCCGGAGCTGGGGGCTCGACTGTAGTGAGACGAACAAGCCCGTTCTTGTCTTTTTTCATCCCGATTGTTCTGCATTTTGTTCGTTCCCATACCACTGCTGAACCTGGTGATAAGTTCGAAACGAATGTTGTCGTGTTGCTGCTTCTGTTAGTGGTAGCGACGCAATATTAAATTTTCTTTTATATGCAGATGCTGTGAAGCATGTATATCTATAATTATGTGAATGTGGCGCAGCTGAAGAAACAATAAGACATCTAGTCCTCGATTGCATTTTGTTCGTTCCCATACCACTGCTGAACCTGGTGATAAGTTCGAAACGAATGTTGTCGTGCCATGCTGCTTTTGTTAGTGGTAGCGACGCAATATTAAATTTTCTTTTATATGCAGATGCTGTGAAGCATGTATATCTATAATTATGTGAATGTGGCGCAGCTGAAGAAACAATAAGACATCTAGTCCTCGATTGTCCTATTTACCATTTTACGGGTGGTTTAGAAATTCATTCCGTTTCACATAATTTTATAAACTATAAACTGGGTAGAGAATTTCAAGTCTATTTAGGAGTTTAGTTTTGAATCTTGAGGTTATTATGGGCTACACCCCCGAATGGTGTATGAGATGTTCCCTGTTGAAAAACAGCGGAGCATTAGTTAAGTTCCTTAGATAAGACTGCTCCCCCTTAGGGCTTTATTCCCATAGTGTTTGTTAATAAGGCAAGGGCTACACCCCTGTAGGGCTTCATTCTCAAAAGGTATATGAGATGTTCCCTGTTGAAAAACAGTGGAGCATTAGTTAAGTTCTTAGATTCAAGTGAGTTTAGACATATAAGAGTTAGGTATGTTTGAAGAAATATTTTTCTGCTGGTTTTCTTTATCCATTGTTACAGATTTTTTCTGTCCCAAACCCCCTTCCTTCTCACCCTTGTCTTCTAGAAATCATGGGGTGCAAGATGAGAATGAGAGAATGAAGCTGCTAAGTAGAAAAATTTTTGGTACTCTCTCTGTACACACGACACTAACACAACATAAACAGACAAGCTATTGCTAGTGCAATAGCGACAGGGAAACGAGTTTTTTCCACAGGTTTTTTTACTCATTTATTGAATCATACGCAAGATAGTATGGTTCCCCTGTTACATTTCCTGTGCTCACACTTTAGGGGTTACTGAAAATTATGTTCAAGAAAGATATTCAATTTCCTTTTCTGCTCCTTTATAATCTGGCTTATGTATGGGATATATCAATTATACTGCTTCTCCATCTTAATGCATTGAAGAAAAAATACACCATGCCAATCTCTTATAAATCATGGTGCGAATACAAGGTATTGTCAGTTGTCTTTTCGGGTTCCAAAAATTCAAACAACAGTTGCTCAAAAAAGTTTTTATTATCTTGCCTCCAGAATTTTCAACACTCTTTCTTTGGATTTGAAAAGTACACAGAATTTGAAAATGTTTAAAAGAAAACTCAGGAGATGGCTCATGAGTTTAGATAGAGAAAGTGTAAGGAATCTGGTAAATTCTTAGTATTTATGTTGGATTTGTTTCACAGAATTATTGGGTTGAAACCCTTTAAATTTTAAAAATTCAAAAAGAAAAGAACACATACATCAAAATTGAAATATTTTTATTCTCAACCATTCCTCAAACTCGGAAATCTATATTTCAGAGAAAACAAAAAAAATTTGTTACTTTTGATCTTTTCATATCAAATTAAAATATTACACTTTGTTTATTTAATACTGTCTATATTTTGAATGAATATTGTAACTACTCGTCGTTCTGTTCTAGTTACTGCGAACAATAATTTTGAAGAAATTTTCTTCAATTCAAATCAAATGGTAAATTAAGTTTTTGGAATGATCTGGAAGCTCGATGGATCTGTTATCACTTATTCTATGTTTAAAAGAATATGTAATGATAGATTAGATAAATATATCTTTAAAATATGAATTTGATGATTCGAATTTATAGAAATCTTTAAGTTTTTGTTAGGATGTATTGTATATAATGTATTCTCGAGAAAACAAAACAATATTTGACTTTTCCAAAGCACCTATTATAAAACAAAATTTTAAATTTGAAAATGACGAAATGTGGTGAAGCACAAAAAAAACCTGAACTAATATTTTCGAAACCATATGGAAGCACTTATATTTTATAGTACCCAGGAGGTCCACCTCTGTTATTAATGACACTTTGGCATCGTCGCGGCATGCTCAATATTAAATTGTCTATTACATTTTGGCCTAAGTCATTCCAAGCCCCCAGAACTGCTAATCGAAGCTCTTGTTCATGATGGAAGCTCGATGGGATTCAGATCTAGGGAGCAAGATGGCCACGCTAGAAGATCGATATCATTCTCTTCAAGAACGTTCAAGACAACTCTTGCACGATGAGGAGAGGCATTATCTTGTTGGAAGAGTGGATCTTGACCCATTGTTTGGAGACACGGTACCACTGCAGGTAAACTATCTCATTTGCGTAAGAATTTCCCGTGAGGTTGTTCTGTATGAAAACGAGGTCAGTTCTTCCACCAAGGCGTATACCTCCCCAAAACATCACTGATCCGCCTCCCGGTCTAACAACTTCTCGAGCATGCTGGAGACGGTTTTGCTTTCCAGGTTCCCTCCATATTCGAATTCTTCCCGAATCGGGATAATAACTTAATCTAGATTCATCACTAAAGAGAACTGTGGCCCACCTCTCTTAATCCCAGTTTACGTGTTCTTGGCACCCAGCTAAACGAGCAGCGCGATTTTCATGGGTCAGTTGTGGAACTCTTAAGGACGACCTTCGTGCAGTCGATTACTAACAGTTAGGTCGGAAATTTGTACATTATGAACTCGTGGTAGCTCTTGAGCTAATTGAGATGCTGTGGTAGTACGATTTCTTCTGACTTGTGAAACCAAATATCGGTCTTGGGCGACTGTAGTAATACTGAAACGACCTGTATGGCGTTCTTCTACGCTACCTGTTTCATTGAAACGCGACCTTAAACGGTTTATGACACTTGGGCTACTTTCCAGAACCCTGGATATTTCCCGTTGTGAGCTCACAGCTTGGAGCATGCCAACGGCTCGAACATCTCTTCTCTAGTCAAATGTTGTGTTTCCATGGTCGAATCACAAAACTTGAATCTTTTATTTGTGCTTACAACAGAAACAAAGTGCCAACTAACTGATTTCAAACACTGAATACATGAAATGATTATCAAGCAGCGTCGCATCTGATGCATTTTTAGTTTTTTATAAAAAAAAACTGAAATCTGTTGCGGCACTCTACATAATTTGGAGAGAAATTGATGCAAGTGTTCATTTCTTAAAAAAATCATCCATGTTGATCGTTCTGGATACGATATATCGATATTCAGAAGTGTTCCCTAGACTTTTTTGAGGTGTATCGTTTACTCACCACAGGTTTCACCCTTGTGAGTTTTAATTCTCTATTGTGTTTAAAACAGCCATGGCTCAAGCCATGGCTGTATTAATGTAAAGGACACTGTAAAGTGGTAAACATGTACTAATGACTCAGACTGAATATTTCTATTGGGCTCCATTTGGGCCAGATGTTTCTTGGAAGGGAAGGAAGGGCCTCAAATAAGAGACGCATTCCTTTATATCTGCGGAAAACGAATTTGTGTAGTTCAAATTGAATATTACGCGTTGGCTTGGTTGTATAATGGTTTACGGCGCTCGTACGCTGAAACCATTAATTCTAGGAAAAAAAGGTAAAAACATAAATTGTAGGAAATTTCCTATACTATTATTTTGTATGCATATGTTTTTCTTGAATAATGCATCGGAAAAGAGTTATTATCAAAAAACTGTTTTTAGGCACCATTTTTGCAATATGGCGGCACCAGCGGCAAAAATACGAGGTGGCTAAGTTGAGATATTTTTTCGACAAAATGACTGTAGTAATACTGGTCGTTCAGAAGATTAACTCTATGGAGGGTTTTTGTAGTTTGAAAATTTCGATGGATTCCCAAAAATCTAACTTTCGTCCCTTGGGTATTCTGGTAATAATTTCAAGTTGATGTATGGGTGGAAAATGGCGATCATTTTCAATACAATGTGATTGAAAGAATCCATATGAATTGTTTCAACATTGTAGAAATCAGACGAACGTGTTTCATTATATTTATATTAAAATGAATTTTTATAAAATAAGTCCATCAATTATATGATTAATAACCAAAATAATAATTTTATAACTAACTGTGTTTTTGTAAATGAAATTAATTTAAATTTCAAATATTTTATCTTTAATTTCCAGTAAAAAATGTGTTTATTAAATATGGGATGTGATAACCTTTTCGTTGAGTCTCTACTTCTTCAGTTAAACATATTCACTTTGGGAGATCGGACATGGTTATTTCGACCATCCCAGTCGAAAGGAGATGATTTTGTGTTATTAAGTAAGTAAGAACAAAAGTCTTTCTAATTCCAAACTAGCAAGAGCAGACTTCTGTGTATGGCTTCATTAGTTACGTTAAGAATTCGTCTTTTGAATATATTTTATTGGACAAAAGAAAGTTGATTACTTAAACCATCTTTTCATTTTTTAGATTACTCCATCTCAATATCAATCGAACCTTACTGTTCATAAGTAACAAATGACAACATGGAGGCTTAGTTACAAATACCAATGTTTTGATAAATCAAAGATGACAAACCTTCAACACTGGTAGTTAATGTCCGCCGTGATTTGATATAAATCAAATTTCAAATATTCACAAGTAAACAAAGTTAGTACAATTCAGGTGAATACACTATAACATTCAGTAAACTTCTATTATAGTATAAACTGTCCACCATCGAATGGGGATGGTCGTGGGACCAATATAAATATAAAATGTGTGTGGGGTACCGTCTTTCTTCATTTAAAATTTATATACAGATCTTACATAACAGTTATTACTACATACTTCATGTAACTTCTTGACAAAACTTTAATTTTATTCTGATATAAAATGACCAGTTCGGGTAGACGTTTCTTATATTGCTTTGTGGTTTTTTCTTTTGGTGTTCTATCTTATCAGGCAGCAAAATTACGTGAGTTTTTGAAAGTTATTTTGTTGGTAGGAGAATGAACTTTATCAATCCGAATAGAAGTTTTCACATTTCTTTATAAGTTTTAAATTTTTTCTTAATTAATTGTGTAGAGTATAATTTCATTGAGAAATCAAAATTTATATTCAACTAAGCTTCTTAACGATGATTATGAATATTTACTTTCATTCCTTTTCTGTTAGGTATAGTTTGTCATGGAATATCTTTTGCTACTTTTAGATTTAAGATTGATATGTTATGAATTATAGAAGTAATTACTGCTATTCCTACACTTATTGATAACATATTGATACGTGGAAAATTCAATTTTTTTGCACATTAATTGTTTTGGAACTAAATTTTATATATTTTCAGTTTTTATTTCGGTCTTCGTCAGTTTTCTTTGTGAGTTAGTTGAAAACTAAGTTATTGAGCTGAGAACGAAATTGAAAGCTTGATTCTCTGAATTTTATATTTATATTTTATACGTTTTCATGACATTTCATTGTATATCTGCTGCTATTTATAATTTATTGATTAAGATAATGGTACCATCAATTATTAATACTTGTTCTAGTAAACTATAACAGGCCTACAATATAGCGATATCAAACATGCTACCGTTTTTTTCTGTCAGCTCTAGTGACAGTACACTTTCTATAAAAAAAAATATTTCAGTGGCATTAAACATCAATAAATTGCCCTTTTCTTTTCTTTAATGAAACTAACTTGGTGGAAATGCTTAGATCTCCGAAATCGTGTTGAAGTTGAACTACACTCGGAGGCAAAATTAGCGGAACACTCGAAAATTTAACCAAATTCGAAGTCCGATATTTTTCCTAATTCTCAACCGATTTAAATGATTTTTTCGGAAAGTTATAGATCAACTCTTCTGCTTTGTAGAAATTATAAGAGAAAACAAAAAACACTTGCAAAAAATTTTATACGGGGGCAAAACTAAAAGTGTTTTTTTTGTCAAAAATTCGTAACACCCTGTGGAATTTCGTGGTCCGAGTTAAAACGTACAATATCATGGTCTGTCAAGACACATCTTCGTACAGTAACGCCCTTCTTGTTTTATTCATTTATCTCTATTTTTACAAGAGATATCCAATTTGAAGTGAAAAGTCACAAATTTCAAAAATTTATTTTTAATCTTGCGTAGGTGCATAACATCGGAGGTTAGCCAAAAAATAAAATCAAAATTAGAGAAGCGGAAATCCAACGAAATGAAAATTTTTGAAATTCACTGGCCAATTTCACGCTTCAGGAGAACTCGAAGTACTCTGGAAAAATCGTTGATTTTGCACATTTATTTTTGAATTTTTTTGTGTGACACTCTATAATAATTATCATTCCTGTCCAAAATTGAGAGCAGGTGTGTATCCTGGCGATACACTCGTGAAATGAAATGAACATGTTGAGAAAAATGTTCATGATGACCCACAAAAAAACATTTGATTTTAGTAGCGAGTATGACCCCCCCGAGCTCTTATTACAGCGCGCATATGATTTCGCATACTCCCAATGATGTTGTCTATCATCTGTTGTGGTATGTTGTCCCACTCTTTCACCAAAGCCAATGTCAGCTCTTCAACGTTGCCTGGATTCCGTTGTCGAACCCTTCTTCCAAGAATGTCCCAAACGTGTTCGATCGGGTTTAAATCCGGTGACCGCGACGGCCAGTCCATTCGTGTGATCCCAACTTCATTGAGATATTCTATCACTATGCGCGCAGTATGAGGGCGCGCGTTATCGTGCATAAAAAGGAAATTTTCCCCTATATAAGGAGCAAAAGGCACAACATGGGGCTCCAAGATTTCTGTTATATACCGATGGGCATTAAGTGATCCATTGCCAATAATCTCCAGTTCTGTTCGTAATCCCAAGCATATGCCACCCCATAACATAACTGACCCCCCACCGTATTGCTCAGTTCCTGCGAAGTTCGCTTGATTGTACCGTTCCCCTCGATGCCTCCATATTCTATCTCTAACATCCACGAAATTCACACAATATCGGCTCTCATCACTAAATAAAACTCGTCTCCACTGATTGATTGTCCATGCTACATGCTCCCTAGCAAACGCCAATCTTGCTACCCGATGGGCTTTATCGAGTCTTGGTGCTCTTGCTTGCGCGTATGATCTGAGACCAACTTCATTTAATCGTCTTCTGACTGTCCTCACACTGACGTTAATGTTATCCACTGCTTGTAAAAGGTTACGTGCCTGAACGGCAGTAAGACGAGGATTTCTTATGGTTTGATTGACGATGAAACGGTCATGTATAGCGCGGGTTGCCCGATTTCTTCCTTGTCCTCGCCTCCTCACGTACAATCCAGTTTCCCTGTAACGTCGGTAGATTCGATGGATAACCGACTTTGAGACACCCAACATGGTACGACTGAGCGGTAGGTGCGCCCTTCCTCGATCAATGTAACTGCCCTTGCTACTGAGGTTGGAGGTAAATCTCTCATTCTGAATGAAAAATATCATTTCGAATCGTAAACAGTAAAAGAATCACAAAACACTGCAACCGATCGAACCGCAACCGATCGAATTTGTATCAAATCAAAGAATGGAAAACTCTCATTCTTTAAACAAGTGCGAATGTGGTCATATACAAAAAAACGTGTGTTGTATTTCATATTTGATAAAAAAAGGTGTGCACATGTGTAAATGAAAAGTTTTATCAATGGTCCCAGAATTCGGTTGTGTATTTTAATACCTACCGACTGTTATCTCCTATGAATTCCTAATTTTCACCAAATTAACCAAATTGTCATCAATAACAAATGCAATTCGAACATAAAAATCGCAAACGACAATTTCGACACGCCTGAGTGATAATAAGAAAATTTCAAATTGATAGACGAATTTTAATGACAATTTCTTGATTCAATGGAATTTCTCCAAAATGGTGATTTTCCACTTGAAATCAAATATAATTTGCAAAAATAGAGATAAACGCATGAAACAAGAAGGGCGTTACTGTAGGAAGATGTGTCTTGACAGACCATGATATTGTACGTTTCAACTCGGACCACGAAATTCCACAGGGTGTTACGAATTTTTGACAAAAAAACATTTTTAGTTTTGCCCCCGTATAAAATTTTTTTCGAATTTTTTTTGTTTTCTCTTATAATTTCTACAAAGCAGAAGAGTTGATCTATAACTTGCCGAACAAATCATCTAAATCGGTTGAGAATTAGGAAAAATATCGAACTTCGAATTTGGTTAAATTTTCGAGTGTTCCGCTAATTTTGCCTCCGAGTGTAGATCAGGGGTGCTCAAACTTGAACTGCTGGCGATCTACCTCAATATTTTTGACTACTTACGATCGACTCTAAGAGGCTGCAAGTATGTGTGATGTAGGGTTGTCGTACATGCACGATACACTCTACCTACTTACCTACCTAGGTAGGGTGTACCGTAGCATATATGAATATTATCTTTCCGCAAAATATAAATTATTTTAGTCAAGGTTTGGGTTAGGTTTAGTTGGGTTCTTCTCTATAATATCAATGAAAAAACTAATAGTTATTCAAAATTGCTAGTTTATTGGTTGTTACAAAACAAAAGGGTATCATATGGTGTTCCTTAATTAAGGAGTGACTTTAGATGTTGAAGTGTGGCGCTGCATGTCCTCAGCATAAGATGGTACGTAACCACTAAGTGTTAATCGCAAGCATAATGACATATGTCATTAGCGTAGTTCTCTCGTGAGATATGTAGACAGTTGAAAGTCTGACGAAAGGCAATTGTTTTCTTTTAATCTTAAAGCTAGTAACTGTTCCTGATTCGGGCATCAAGCAATCTGCGAAAATGCCTTAGGATTTCTTGTTTTCCCCAGTATTCAAAGTCATCATATACTTGAGAAGAAATAGGTATTTCAGCTTGAGATCCTCTTGAGATTGCTGCATCTCCTGCTGAAAAGCTGAAAATTTTGGGAAACGAATTACTACAGGATGTACTTGAATAGAATCAACTTATAGTATATTCTAAAAGAACTCAAATTTCAATGTTATTAAGAATAAAATACACACACCACAAAAACTGTCGTATAACCTGGTATTCTGAATTCCACAATCGAAGCAGCTCGTCAACAGTTTCTTTGTCAACATATGTTTGTGGACATATGAGGGGAAAATAATCTATGTAGTAACATTAAAGTCCAGCCGGCTCGGTGGCGTAGAGGATATGATACTCGTCTCCTGCGCAGAGTTACCTGGGTTCAATCCCCACAAAGTCGGTGCGATTTTTCGGATTCTGGGAATCGCTTGAGTATCCATCTTTCGGAGGAGATGTAAAGCCGTTGTCTAATCAGTAGTCATTCAACCTCTCTTCAGTTTTTACGCTAAATTAATGCAAGTTTCTGTATTTCTTGTTGATTTTCGAATCTTTGAATTTATTGTAATGGCTGTTGTACGTCCTGGACGCTATTTGAGTGATCATGAAGTGGTAAGAATTGTAACACTTCCAGAGGAATGGCGAAGCCAACGTTACGTGGCTAACTTGTTGAATGTTAACCAAATCACTATTTCAAGAGCAATTAGTCGGTACCACAGAACAGTGGAATATGGAAGAAGGGCCGGACATGGAAGAAATCGGATAACACCAGTTGATGATCGTTGGCTTCGTTTAACTGCACTAAGAGTTCGGCACTGTACGGCTAAAATGCTTGAAAATGAACTTGTACTTTCCAGAAATGTGCACATTTCATTGCAAACTGTTAGAAACAGGCTCAGAGAAGACGATATCAGACCAAGGGTGGCATCTATCGGTCCGCGTCTCACCAGAGAGCATCGAGTTGCAAGACTTCAGTTTGCGAGGGAACATGCAAATTGGGGTACTCCAGAATGGTCGAATGTTCTCTTTTCCGACGAGACCAAGTTCTGTTTAGTATCAAATGATAGGCGCATGCCTGTATACCAACGACCTGGGGAACGGTATCAGCAATGCAATATCTGGCAAACCGAAAACTTCGGAGGGGGCTCAGTAATGGTGTGAGGAGGCATTTCTTTCCATGGTCGATCGGAGTTAGTACTAGTGAATAATGGAAGAATGACAGTGGCCAGATATCCTTGAACCCCATGTTGTACCCTCATGCAGCTAGAGTAGTTACAGAATTTCAGCAAAATGCCGAAATTGATATTTTAAGATGGCCAGCCAGAAGTCCCGACATGAATCCCATAGAACATGTTTGGCACAACATGTGGTGGCAAATTCAGCAACGTAAGATGCCTTGTAGAACACTCCAACAACTAGAAAATTTGCTTCCTGAAATTTGGAACTCAGTAACTCAAGAGTACATCCATTTGTTTGAGGGGCTTCCGAGACGTATACTGGCAGTAATTAGGGCCTGGGGAGGAAACACTCGATTTTGAAAATGATGCTAGTTGATTAGTCTCTTCGCGAATGTTTGGAGATGGTAGAATTTTTAAATTTTTCATTAACTCGAAACTTGTTGATATTTTCCATCATAAACTCATTTCTTTCGAATGATATCTTCTTATTTTATACTTCTGAAAGTTACCAAGTGACTCTTAATGACCAACCTGAAAGTATATATAGTATTGTCATAAAAGTAGGGTGATGCGACAATTTTTTGGGGAATGTATTTACACTCACCCTCTGAGCTCTACTAAAAAAATTATGTTTCAATAGTATATCTCATTGACAATTCATTTTTGACATTAGTCTTCAGGAGAATGCCAAGCTAATTTTCTTCATTGAACTGAATAACCACTCGTGGACATTCAACATTGTGTGTAATGTGGTCATAGATCCGTATAGTCATGCACGGTGCACTTTTTTGAATATAAGACATTTCGGTAGCCTTATATCACCTCTCCCTAGCGTTTCATATCCATGGGAACCCTCCCTGGACAGATCTCTGTTACGTACAACAAACATTACTACCTCATAAATATATAGACTTATTACTGTTGGAATCCGCCTCCCCTCAAAATGCTGTCTACAGCTTTCCAAGTAGTTGAGGTTCAAAATCGATCTTGAGCATCTTTTCTGCAGAATCAGGAGTCTAGTGACGTCAGGCGAGTTTCCACATATAACAATCCCATATCACAATCGGCTCTAAACATATGCCCTATATGCTAGGATGACGTTTTTTTCATTTATATGAGCTGAGAAAAAACGCAAGGCAAAAATGTATCTAGACAAATCCTTCGCTAAATCGTCAATGTGACAACTCCAAGTGAATCTGTGATCCAACACAACACCAAAAAACCTAAAATTTTCCGAGTATCAGTTGAAATTGTTGTCTTATGGCGGTTTCTGGTGTTCGTTTTTCGGGGCACTGTTCTTGGTAAAGGTAGAACCGCCTCAGGAAAAAATGGTGCTTTTAATGTGCCTGGTTGAGGATAATTTGAAATAGATTGCTGTGTAATTATATTCGAAGGCAACATATCAGATTTGTCTGTAGATGGAGCTATTAGGGTTTGGATGATCTGTCACATTGCTTGGAGCATAATCTGCATCTGCGAATGTTTAACGGTTGAATGGAAGAATGCCACTCCAACAACTAGAAAATTTGCTTCCTGAAATTTGGAACTCAGTAACTCAAGAGTACATCCATTTGTTTGAGGGGCTTCCGAGACGTATACTGGCAGTAATTAGGGCCTGGGGAGGAAACACTCGATTTTGAAAATGATGCTAGTTGATTAGTCTCTTCGCGAATGTTTGGAGATGGTAGAATTTTTAAATTTTTCATTAACTCGAAACTTGTTGATATTTTCCATCATAAACTCATCTCTTTTGAATGATATCTTCTTATTTCATACTTCTGAAAGTTACCAAGTGACTCTTGAATGACCAACCTGAAAGTATATATAGTATTGTCATAAAAGTAGGGTGATGCGACAATTTTTGTGGGGAATGTATTTACACTCACCCTCTGAGCTCTACTAAAAAAAAATTATGTTTCAATAGTATATCTCATTGACAATTCATTTTTGACATTAGTCTTCAGGAGAATGCCAAGCTAATTTTTCTTCATTGAACTGAATAACCACTTGTGGACATTCAACATTGTGTGTAATGTGGTCATAGATCCGTATAGTCATGCACGGTGCACTTTTTTGAATATAAGACATTTCGGTAGCCTTATATCACCTCTCCCTAGCGTTTCATATCCATGGGAACCCTCCCTGAACAGATCCCTGTTACGTACAACAAACATTACTGACTCATAAATATATAGACTTATTACCGTTGGAATCCGCCTCCCCTCAAAATGCTGTCTACAGCTTTCCAAGTAGTTGAGGTTCAAAATCGATCTTAAGCATCTTTTCTGCAGAATCAGGAGTCTAGTGACGTCAGGCGAGTTTCCACATATAACAATCCCATATCACAATCGGCTCTAAACATATGCCCTATATGCTAGGATGACGGTTTTTTCATTTATATGAGCTGAGAAAAAACGCAAGGCAAAAATGTATCTAGACAAATCCTTCGCTAAATCGTCAATGTGACAACTCCAAGTGAATCTGTGATCCAACACAACACCAAAAAACCTAAAATTTTCCGAGTATCAGTTGAAATTGTTGTCTTATGGCGGTTTCTGGTGTTCGTTTTTCGGGGCACTGTTCTTGGTAAAGGTAGAACCGCCTCAGGAAAAAATGGTGCTTTTAATGTGCCTGGTTGAGGATAATTTGAAATAGATTGCTGTGTAATTATATTCGAAGGCAACATATCAGATTTGTCTGTAGATGGAGCTATTAGGGTTTGGATGATCTGTCACATTGCTTGGAGCATAATCTGCATCTGCGAATGTTTAACGGTTGAATGGAAGAATGCCAGATGCCTTGAATAACTTTATTATATTGACAGGTGAAAGGGCCAATGGTAAAGCAGTTTGGACTGGAGATGGGATGTTATAGATGGTCATAGTGTTTCCCTATTGCCTCTCAACCATGGGTCTTGACCACCAGACAAAGAGGTCTTGAAGGGACCAAATACAGAAATATCAAGGGGCTGCAACTTGTGGGAGTAGTGTGGGGGAAAACTCCGGATATTCGAGAAACAGACGCGAAGAAAGTTGAAATATTTTCACTCTCCTCACAAAGGAAATCTTGGAAGCGGCCAGACGCCAGAAAAATGGCAAGGTGCCAGGACCAGATGAAATACCACCAGAGATAATAAAGATAGTAGCGGAAAATTACCCAGAAGAAACCACTGCAGCGATGAACGAGTTGTTTTGCAGGGGAGATTTTCCTACAAAATTGAAAACATTAAAACTAGTTCCATAGGAAAAAAGGAAAAAACGAGAATGACCCAAAAGGATACAGGCCACTGAGTCTCCTGAACTCGTTGGCAAAACTATACGAGCAGTTGATTGGGATGAGACACAGAAAAGAGTTGAAAAATAGAGGTGATATATCGCGCTCACAATTTGGTTTTATTGAAGAGAGATCGACTGTTGATGCTCTGCAGAGCGTTGTTGAAACTGCAGAGAGAGAGAGAGAAGAGGAAAATTCGGAAAACAGGAGAGTTCTGTCTCATTGTCAATCTAGACATAGAAAATTCATTCAATGCAGCAGTGTGGCCTATTATTCTCAAGGAAATGGAGAAAAGAAGAGTGTCACCATACTTACTGAATATTGCCATAAGTTACCTGAAAGAGAGACGTGTTAGCTATGAGGGTGTGGAATATGACATGACGTGTGGTGTACCGGCCTCTCTCATGGAGTATTCTGTTCACGGGGCCTTGAGACTGAACCTGCCCAAGTGTGTGAAAATACTGGCGTTTGCTGACGATATAGCTGTACTGACGACGGCAAAGTCAGAGATAGAACTGATGAAAAAAACTAACAGAGCCCTAAAGAAAATAATTGCTTACCCGAAAACAAGAGACCTCAACGTCTCAGCCCAGAAGACGGAAGCTATACTTCTATATGGAAGAAAGAAATGTGGATATATAGAGGTGGTGGTGGAGGAAGCTATAATAACTCCGGGAAGAAGCCTTAAATACCTGGGAGTGGTGTTGGACAGGAATTCGAGCTTTTGAGAACATATTATTCAGAGAGCAGTCAGAGCTGGTGAAACGGCCGTAGCCATCAACCAGTCGATGCCCAGAATTGGCGGAGGAGGCCAAAATAGGAGGAAAATTCTGAGCACTGGACTCAATTTTATTATATGCTGCTCCTGTGTGATGGAAGATACTTTAAGTAGGGAAGTACAAAATAGTGGCAGAACGCCTAAGAAGGAAAGTGGCCAAAGGAATATTCCGTGCCTTTAGGACTGTATCTACAATAGCACTGGAGGTAATTGCAGGAACGATTCCCTTAGATTTGTAAGAAAAGGAGAGAAACAGCACTTGTGGCAATGGCAAGGTGAACAGGCTGAAGGAAAGAATAAGCACAGAGGAAAAATGGCAGGAAAGATGGTCGTCAGAAACGAAGGGAGCTTGGACAAGGAGGTTGATATCGGACCTAGTCCCCTGGTACAACAGGATCCATGGAAAGGTAGATTACCACATCTTTCAGCTCATTCTGGGGGCATGGATGCTTTCAATTGTATCTGCACAGAATAGGTAAGGCTGCGAGCGCTCATTGCCGCTATTGTAGAGAGATTGATACGGCGCAGCATATTGCTTTCGAGTGCGTCAGAGGGGAAGAACACAGGAGGGAAATGAACAAGAAAATAGGAAGGGTGGTGACCAAGTCCAGCATTGTTAACTGTATGTTGGCGTCGCAGGAGAATTGGCTGGCTGTCAATAAATATGCTGTGGTATTCATTAAAAAGAAGGAACAAGACGAACGGAAAGGTGAAGCTGAAAGGAAATAAACGACTGTAATAGCAACTATGCATGGAAGTAATGCAAAAGCGGAACCCATGCATCTCTTGCAAAACAGGAGGGGTTTTAGTTAGGGTATACTCCGTCAGATGCTGATGGTGGGAGTCCCACACTACCCGACGTGACAGAGTTAAAGCGTTGGGTGTTCATAAAGATTTCCCCACCACCAAAAAAAAAAGAAAGTGTGGGGAAAGATAACATGTCCATTACGTTTTCGTTGGATAAATCGAGTATTCTGACATATAAATGTGAGGAATGGTTATCCATCAGATTTATTTTCCATGAAATCAGAAATATTCTCTTGTTTATTAAAATTTGTGGTGGGCGATGTAATTCAGGGTTCTTTGTTTATTATATATTCATAAAACGTAGGAGCATATTTTGCTAGTTGCGATTTTTTTACATCAAGGCCAAAAAATAGTTTCTTGTCCGTCCTATAATAGGGTAAAAGTTGGAAAAATTCAAGGTTACTTCGAAACAGTTTTGGTACCATCTCGTTATATATAAAATAAGGTAATTTGTATTCTGTACATTGAAATGTCAGTTTGAAGATTGTATCATTTAATTTAAGAGATAAGAGTTCAAGACGTATGAAAAATTCTAAAACAATTTGTGAATCATCTTGAGAAAATAAACATTGTTCTGTTTTCAAATTCAAACAAGCAAATATTGGTAACTGCCGACAGAAGTAAAAACTTAAAACAATAAAAGAGTAGTTGTTTCTGTTCTAACAATTAATTATGGAACTCAAGATTACAATTTCATAAATTGAAACCATCAAAATTAGTCTGGTTTCACATCGAGAGGTATTTCGAGCAACTACACTATGCTAAGAAATTAACCCACTTATGCCTGAACTAGTTTTTCTCAAACAACGGTAGTGTTTTAGAAAAATCATTTATTTTGGCTCAAATGCAGAACAAGTTTATAGAAAATAACAAAAAAAAAACAAAGTTCTAATGAAATATACCGTTCTATACAGAGTGTTATATAATAGTATGTCACACTTCGAGGAGGTAAATCTACGTGCAATTTTAAGAAAAAAAGTTTATATAAACATGGGTCCACAAAAGCTTCGTAAAGGAGCTACAGGGTGTTGAACCTTCCGGAAAAATTGTTTTTTTCTTCAGAACTCCTGCAGTTTTTGAGATATTCAGCCCAAATTCGAAATGCAAGCTATTTTCACAGCCTCAATCATTACACGTCCTAGACTTTAACTGAAATTCACAAGGTGTTTTCTTTTCCGAGGCCATGTCTTCTTTTGCCTTTCTAAACTTTCTTGCAGTACGACACTGATCAGCGTACAACCAATTTTCGTCATCTTCGATCAATTTAGAAATTTAGTATAATAAGAAATGTTGAATTATCACCACATGTTCAGGATATTGTACTCAGTCGTTACTGAGATTTGAAACTGTGAGTTTCAAAATTTTGAAAAGCCTATAATCATTATTATATAAATCCTTTCGAGAAAGAGAGGATTTACGAAAATTCGAATAATAGTATTTACAATAAATGCTAGCCGGCTCGGTGGCGTATGAGATATGATGCTCGTCTCCTACGCAGAGTTACCTGGGTTCAATCCCCACAAAGTCGGTGCGATTTGCGGATTTTGGGAATCGCTTGAGTGTCCATCTTTCGGAGGAGATGTAAAGCTGTCGGTCCTGTCTAACCCTCTCGACACGAGAGGGTTCAAAATTCCTTAGTGAGGTGACAGAATTCCCCGGCGTGTCATTAACCGAAAGTGAAACAGAGCACGTTAGGAAAAACAAACAAACAAACAATAAATGCTTATATTTATAATTTTGGTGTGTGCAGGAAAAACAAAAGGATCCATACTATATTGCGTATGATTCAATAAAGGAGTGAAAAACCTGAGGAAAAACTCGTTTCCTGTCGCTATTACACTAGCAATAGCTTGTCTGTTGTGTTAGTGTCGTGTGTACATAAAGAGTACCAAAGATTTTCCTGCTTAGCAGCTTCAATTCTCATCTTGTACTCCATGATTTCCAGACGAAGATAAGGGTGAAAGGAAGGGGGTTTGGGACAGGAATCTGTAACAATGGAAAAAGAAAACCAGCAGAGAAATATTTCAACAATCATACCTGACTCTTATATGTCCAAACACACTTGAATTTAAGAAAAGATTTTACATAGCAAGCAAGGTGATAAGAAGGACTAAGGAGATAATCAAAAAGTACATAATCTGCGATATTTCCTCTTTCGCGGAGATGTTCTTCCGTCGCAGTGTGAGTCTCCTGAAACATAATCACTTCCTTGTTTTTGTTTGCCAATTCTGAAGTATAATCGCAAAATTCCTTCAATATTCAAAATCAACAAAACAATTCCCTCTCTGTTTGACCTAGAGAGCCCCGATGGCTAGGTTCGGTCCTCTAAGTGATGCCGATTATGATCTATAGATGTTCTAGAATCATTATGAACCCAATAATTTGGATTGACAACTCCCATATATTATTTCTTCGTGGTTTTTGTTTAATTTAAGGAAAAATTTGCGAAAAAATTTTGACAGTCGTTTTGAAAAATATGACAAATGTCATTATTGAAAATGCCTTACGTTCGATTGTACGTTGTGCAGAGGGGTCGAATAATTGCTCACAATGAAGAAGGGGTGACACAGAGGGATATAGCGGCCACAGGGGGTGATTTCAAAAACCTACGCCCGATACGTGGAGCTACAATCTCTGCAAAATAGGCCTAGAAGAAGTCGTAAGAAAATCACTTCTGAAGAACAAGACCGCTTTTTGTGCGAAATTTCTGACCCAAGTGCGTCGCACCTCATACTCCAAAGGCAATTTCTGGAAGCAACAGGCATCAGTGTATCAGTCGAAACGATACGTCAAAGACTTCGTTCAAGGGGTTTATACAGCATAAGGCCCTTAAGAGTTCCAGAGCTAACCAGACAATAAAAAATTAACAGACTTAGTGTATCGAGCACCAAAATTGGAATATTGAGAATTGGCGAAATGTTCTTTTTTCGGATGAGACCAGAATTGGTGTTGCATCAGATGACCGCCGGATTCGGGTTTTAAGGGGTCATCGAAGACAATCTAGACTGTAAGACAAATTTCGAAATACCAATAGGGCAGTGCGATGTTTTAGGGTCGCATTATGCTTGGAGGCAAAACAGATTTGATTTCGTTTCCTGCGGGTATAACGGCTAGAAATTACGTGGACCTAGTGCTGGAGCCCATATTGAAATTTTTGCGAGATACCTACGGTGAGAAAACCACTTTTATGCAAGATAATGTTCCCCCGCATACCAGTAACCTCGCGCGACATTATCTTGAAACAGGGGAAATCGCTATTTTGGACTGGCCAGGTTTCTCTCCAGACCTAAATCCTATTGAACATTTATGGGATAATCTCTAAGGGAAAATTAGATCGCGCCAGGATGATCCAAGAATCCCACAACAGCTCATCCAAGCCGTCACGGAAGTGTGGCAGAATATCACCCCAGGAGAGGTCGAAAACTAAATCCAAAGCATGCCTAGACTAATTCAGGCTTGTATCAAGGCAAGAGGAGGTAAAACAAGCTATTATTATTAATTATTAGAAACAAATAGATACAAACATTCGGACAAGCTTTTGAATGAGCATGTAGATGTGAATTATTCACCCCTACTTAACTTGTTTAATTAGTTTTTGATTACCTTTGATACTAACTGTACAATGGCTCGGTGTGGGTTTTTCCTGTTATTCATCCAACTTGTTCTACGATTTGTTTATAATACCATACTCTTCATTCTGTTTGTCATTCTTGATAAAGCTACTGTGTCAGCGAAACGTCATCGAATTTTTTCTAATAAAATGTAGATTAAAGTTAAACCTTGTGTTTTTTATCTCATTTAATACAAGCTACTGACGTCGAGATAAAAAACTTACTCCGTGAGAAAACATGCGCGGAAAGAGTCACTTATTTTCTTTTATTTGTTTTTTCTTGAAATTAACGTCAATTTATTTCTTTTTGAAATACTCAAAAGGATCAATTCTAACAATCCTTCGAAATTTCCAAAATCCTTGAGTTAATATTCAACATATCGAGTGATTCCATATAAATTTGGTTGTGTGAATATAAATAGCTACAGCGTACCGGTAATGCAAACTGTCGTTCAATGCAAATTCTTCCCCGTTTTTCGCATTTTTAGGTGTGTTTTTAATTGAAGTTCTGATCACTCTAATAGAAATCTCAAATACAAATGTTATGTCATGAAATGAATGTAAATGGGCAAACTCCATATTCGTTTGCTTTTTGTTCAGCTCGTAATGCATTCCACTTCATGATAGTAAATACTCAACCTAAAATTTAAATTGGAAATATTTGTGACTGTCTATATGATTGTTTTTTCTTCAAATCTTTTTTTTCCATTTGCGTGTTGTTTCAGCAGGTTTGTATCGTAAAGGCATTTTTCATGCAGATAACCTCAGAGAGAAAATAAGACATAAAAAAATACAAAATGCAAATAGGTTTCGTGTATAAACTTCCGAATTGTTTTAAAATTTAGTCAAAAACTTTTACATTTCAACATCTATAAGATAAAACTCCAAATATCCTCGTACAAACACTATGAAGCAGGGTGCTCAAACTCAAACTGCTGGCGATCTTCCTCAATATTTTTAGACAACCTACGATTGACTCTGAGGGGCTGCAAGTATGTGTGATGCAGGGTTGTCGTACATACACGATATGGGTGTACTGTAGCATATACAGATATTAGCTTTCCGCACAATATACATTATCTTAGTAAAGGTTTGGTTTAGGTTTAGTTAGATTCTTCTCTATTATATCAATGGAAAAACTCATAGTTATTCAGAATTGCGAGTTTATTGGTTGTTACAAAACAAAAGAGTTACATATGGTGTTGAACTTAACTAAGGAATGACTTTGGATGTTGAAGCGTGGCACTGCATGTCCTCAGCATATTTTTCATAAGATGGTACGTAGCCACTGAGTGCTAATCGCAAGCATGAAGACACATGATCGTCAGTTAGTCGATTGCGATATTTTGAATTAATTATCTTCATTTTAGAAAATGCAGATTCGCACAAGTAAGTTGACCCCAACATTGCCGTCAGTTGAAGGGCAATTTCCTTAGATTCGGATATTCATCTTCAGATATAAAACACCATGTATGCGGCTTTTCTTTGACAAGTACCGCACGTTCCTTTGATAAAGCCGCCTTTTGCCGCTAGCAGAGTGTTATTTTATTACGTAATAAATTTTTGTAGTTTAGTTACCTACTCATTAAAAATTTTTTCTTCTCGAGATCTACTCAAAAAGCACTCGCGATCGACCGTTTGAGCAACCCTGCTATAGATGGAGATATGAATTACTTACCACACATCTAACCGTACCCGCCAAGGTTCAAGCCTCTCTTATGTAATGCTTTGAGATGAATTTTACTCAGAAAAAGCAATCAGTTTTAGCATTAAACACTTAGCACACGACAAACTATTATAATCAGGGAATACAATTGTAATAAAAGACTATACATACCTCTATAAACACAGCCGCAATCTCAAAACTACATGAATTAATAAAATTTACATGGACGCAACTTTCCAAACAAATGTGAGTCAAACAAATCAGCAATTGTGAAAATGGTAGCGTGCTTGTTATTGGCCTGCTGCGCTCTAACAATGACTGTATTGATGTTTCAATAGCTCAAAATTCAAGTTGACTATTAAAAGGTGGTTCAATCTGAGCAAATCTCCCTGCTTGCCTTACGTTGAGAACTGTCGACGCAACAACACGTTTCCTGAACAATGTCAATCAAATCTCCTGCATCTCAAGCATCCTTTATCTTGTTTGAAGGAGAAAAGCTCGATCGCAGATGAATGAACTTTCTGCGATATTTCCGCTAATCTCCAGATCTCTACTACACAATCAAAGAAACCCTCGGATATCGGAACTACGAAGAACAACTGACAGACCAACAGAAGTTGATCGAGACGGCCGGGCAAAATCCATGGAGATGAATAGATGAATTCAAATTTCCTCAAAATTCCTCAATGACTTGCTAATAAAACATTGCAATTTTAAATCTATATTTTCGGTCAAAAATTCATACGAACTCATTTCTTTCCATGTTAAGAATCTATTTCCCAACATTCCTCCGAAAGATACGTTTTACTTAGTTGAAGAATAATTAGAAAATAATCATGTCAATACTATCATTAAATCAGATATTCTTTCATTATTACAAATTTGTTCAGATCATAATTATTTCCATTTCAATAACAAATATTATACTATTGAAGACGGCTTGATTATGGGCAATCCGTTAAGTCCTTTGTTAGCAGAAATATTCATGAATAACTTAGAGAAATTAATTCATAATCATCCACTCAGTAAATATTGTTTATACTTGTATCGCTATGTAGACGATATCATTATTTGCTTCACAGGAACAGATAGACAGTTGAAAATTTTCGAAAATCATATAAATTCATTACATCCAAAAATTGCATTCACAACCGAAATAGAAAGCAATAATTCGATAAAATTCTTAGACGTAACAATTTCGAATGAAAATGGAAAACATGTTTTCGCAATTTACCATAAGCCGTCACATACAGATATTATAATACATAACTCGTCGTGTCATCCATATCAACATAAAATGACAGCATTCAATAGTTTTATTCATAGATTGATTAACATCCCGTTATCACCAGAAAATTTCAACAAAGAACTAAATTTGATTAAACAAGTAGCCAAAAATACTAGTTACAATCCCAATATCAAATAATATTTTAAATAAAAACAAAGTAGAATCGCATTGAATGAAGTTTACCCTGTCGATAAATTGAAACAAAAATTCAACACTTTAACCTACGTTGGCATTACAAGTGAGAAACTGAAATCATTCTTAAGTAGCAATAATTTCAACATAGCTTTCCAAACTAATAATAATTTAGGCAAATATATAAAAATAATAAAACCAAACCAGGTAAAAACAATAAATCAGGTGTTTATCGATTGAATTGCAATGACTGTGATAATTTCTACATTGGTAGAACACAGAAATTTTAATATTAGAATATCGGAACATAAACGCAGTTTTTCAAATAAAAATCAGATTCATATTACGCGAATCATTCCTTAGAAAATAATCATTCTTTCGACCCACAGTTTGAAGTTTTGCATACAGATAATAAATATTGGAAGGTAGATCTTTGGGAAACTTTAGAAATCAATAAATACAAACACTCAGGTAGACTCATCAATGAACAAGTCGATTTAAGCCCTTCACCTCTATTGAATCTTTTCGGGGAGCAATCTATTCCTTAATTTTATTGGATATACCTGTCATAAATAACCACTTAAGAAGAAGCAACTCAATGAGCTTTTAAATACTCAGGAACATTTATAGTTATATTCTCATTTATATTTTTCTGCATATTCATTCGTCTGAAGAAGCTACGGTGTAGTGAAACGCGTTACGAATCGCAATTATTAAGTAAAATTCCTTAAAACACAGTACTTGTTTTTTATTATTGATAATGGAATTTTACCAAGTAAAAGCCTCCCAAATTCAAATAGATGAAATCTACTACTCATTAGTGCAATATCCTATCTGTTGGTCTTTATCAGTGTGATGAGTCTGATGATCTTATGTGATCTTTTTTCTTCTCTGCAACTTTTAATTGCCAGGATATGATATTCGAATAAAATGTAGTTTGTGATTTGTTTCATCCACCATGTGTCGCAACATCGATATAGTCAGCTATACAGATGATGGCTGAATAGCCAGTGACCCGTGAGAGGACGAAGGATTATTCTGTTTTACTCTTTTTGGTTCGCCGTCTTGGAATGAGAGCATATCCGAACAGAGGGCTTTTCCCCATTTCTTTCAATTTTTCGTTTGGTATTGATTACTCTGCTGGAAGTCTATGTTCCACCTCAGTAAGGTCCATAGACAATGCTGTAAGCAGCTGTTTTACAAGCATTGCCCTTGACCCATTTTCGATAAATTCATTCGATTTTTCAATGCAAGCATGGTTCAATTATTTTGGCACCCATGAAATAGTAACACATTTGTCTTGAGCTAAACTTTGCATTCCCGATTATATTATCGATTTAACTTAGTAGTTATGTAGTATAATTCTCGCAATTTCACAATAGCTTGACTACCAATGAGCTTCTCCGCAGCATTCTAGATTTATTCTTTCTTAATAGTTTTGAGCGATGGCACATATCTCAGTCTCATAAAAAGCGTGAATTTATGCTTATGGGAGAGTTGTCTTGTACATCACTTGTATCTTGGTTCATCTTAAGCCACCTGTGTAGTACTCCATTTTTTCAGCCTGAATTTACAAAGGTTCTACTAGTCTATCCTTCTGTGGAAGTAGAACTTAGATAGCCTATAGTCAGACGGCGCAAGCATACAGTCTTCCACTGTAGCAAAAATTATGCTGAAGTGATCACACTGGAGTTACTTTAAACATGTTTGTTTCAGTCTGTATGTTCAAAACTGGCAAGTCGAATAGTTTAAGGCATCTGTTGGGGTGCTGCTACTCTCTGCGCACTAACCAACCGTCTTTTTCTAGAGCCGTCTGGTGCATCATGGTTAACTAGTCTCTGCATTGCCATAGAATCTACTCTTGGAAAAATCCTAGCGCAAAAAAATTCTGTGATTAATTGATGCTTTGTTCTAATAGGTTAAATTTTTTACAACTAGTCAATCAAAGAATTTACTTGTTTCTTTGTGGTATTTCGCGATATCCTCCTCAAACCATACCGTTAATCAGTTTGAGATATAAAACATATATCGAAGCAGTCAATGCTTGAAGTTTTAAGTATGAGCAGACCTCAATTTCTTTGGTTATCAGAATTTTGTGAACGTGAAGAGATAAAGAGATAGAATCCATTGCAATGTGGTCGTAGAACGTTATAAAAAGCACAAGACGATGTTTTAGTAACTGCTTAGCTACTTGCGTGTGTATGTCAGAGCGTGTATTCTCTTACTGATCATTAATATCAAAATATGAAAATTTCAGCGAAAGATTGGATCAGATGTAACTTGAAGAAACCGGATGCAAATGAATGCCTGAGAGTTGCTGTTGAAGATGCAATTGTGAAACTTAAGGATGGAAGTTCTGAGCTGTCATTTTCTCCATTGGAACCTTTACTGATACCCTCAATGACGATTGGGGCGGGGGTAGGCCCAGTGAACGTTGTTCAACACTTCGACGACGTCAAGTTACACGGATTGACAGGATCTAAAGTCCTAAGTGCATCGTAAGTATTCAGATAGAGTTAGTTTAGATTGTTCAGAAATTATTATAAATACAAATCTTTTGAGTAATTATGTACTATACAGGGTGTTTCAAGTATGCACTACAGGAATTCTTTATCGGGAAATACGGAAAAAGCTCATGAAAATATGTCCAGAATTCCTCCGTTCTGGAGACATATGTGTTGAATTACAGATTTTTTCTGTTATTAACTCTTGTAGCTTTCAAGGTATCCAGCTCCAATTTGCAGAAAAAGAATTTTTTCATTAATCAATTCATCACATATGTCGAATAGTTGCGAAAATATACACGGTGTTTTTTTTCAGGATCATGCTACCTTTGATCCTATCAAAATTATAGTGTATTCGCCATTGGTCTTCATGAAATTATTCATTGAAAACAACTCACTTTGTTTTGTTTCCTGAAATCCTTCTGAAATCGCAACAGTTTTCGGATAAAATGATCGCTGTTTTTTCATGAAAATACGACTGTATTGTGAAAAATGTTTACAAATCAATCATTCAAAATATTGCCTTTCGCTAGCTACAATTTTTTTCCATCTTTCTGGCAGAGCTTCAATACCATGACGGTGGAAGTATTCGTCTTTTGAGGCTATCCACGAAACAAGCCATTTTTCGAGCTCTTCATATAAGCGGAACTGCTGAACAGCCAGACCATGTGCCATCGAACGGAACAAGTAATAATCGGATGGTGCAAAATCTGGTGAATATAGCGAGTGGGGAAGGACTTCCCATTTGAGCTTTTCCAACTAGGTTTTAACGTAGTAGAATTACTTTTTCGTGTCTCTGCTCGTATTGTGGTCGTTTTTCGCCCAGTGCTTTACTCAATCGCATCAATTAAGTTCGATACCGTTCCCCAGTGATGGTTTCGTTCGGTTTCAAGAGCTCATAATAAATAACACCGACTTGGTCCCACCAAATACACAGCATAACTTTCGCAGCGTGAATATTCGGCCGAGGCGATGACGTAGAAGTATGACCGAGCAGTGCCCAAGATTTTTTTCGTCGGATTGCTGTAATGAATCCATTTTTCATCACCCGTTACGATGCGATGAAGAAAACCCTTTCTTTTTTGCATCTGGAGCAGTTGTTCGCTGGCGAAAAAACGACGCTCAACGTCTCTTTCCTTCAAATCATAAGGATCCCAAGTTCCTTGCTTTTGAATCATTCCCAACGCATGCAATCGCTTGGAAATGGCCTAGCGGGTGACTCCTAAGACTGAAGCAAACTGTTCTTGCGTTTGGCACGGATCCTCATCGAGCAATGCACCGTCTTCGAAGATTTTTGGTCTTCCTTCAGGGGGACGTCCACATCGAAATCACTGTTTTCGAAGTATGTAAAAATCGACTAGCATTTACTGCTGGAGCCATCTATTGACAAACAGCGAGAACCTAGTAGCGCACCTAATAATAATAATAATCCGTAATTCACAGGCGGGGGAAAAACTATTCCATAGTTTCTACAAAATTAGAGGAAATAGCTTTTTGAAGTAGTGTTCACCTCAATTTTAGTTTATTCAGACTGCATATTTTACAGTGTGATCATTTTATTTGGTGAAAATTAAAACATTTGAGTGTTTTAGCGCGTTCTTATTCTGGACGAGAGAGTGTTAGAAGAAGTAATATATGACTATGAAGAAATGGAAAAACGCTGATGGATGATATTCGGCATTCAACGAAAATAGGAACAACGAGGAAAAAACCTTCATTTTGAAACTAAATCCGATCGGAAAGGCCTGGCATATTTATGGTTATCTCATATCCATCCAAAACGTGTGCATGCAATTCCTGTATGGAACATGTTCTGAGTATACTAGGTTCTAAAATGATCCCAGACGAAGTAGTCTAGAGGATTCCGATCAGGAGATCGTGGAGGTCAAGCTACAGGACCGCCTCTACCAATCAATTTATTAAGATATGCTTGCTTTAAATGATTCTTTACTATAAGCCTGAAATGCACAAGGCAAGTCAAGGTATGCTAGAGAATTCAATCTGTTGAGTAGAATAACAGGCCCCAACAATCTGCCATCATACGAACTGGCACAAACATTGATAGAAAACTTTTCTTGGTGGCTACACTCAATTGTCTCATGAGGAATTTCTTCAGCACACATGTAATCGTTGAGGAAATTCATTATATAAGGTGGGGCGTAATGGAAGGGCGTTTTTGAAATGGGAATAACTCAGCTGTTTTTAACGTAGAACATTTTTAATCACTTAAAATGAAAGCTTTAATGTTACCGTTTAGTGAAAAAAGTGAAAAGGAGCAGTGCATTGCTGTAGAAGGTTCTCAAAGTTCTGCATCACACTCAAACAAATCGGTGTCGATTGCCATAACTTCTCTTGTGAACACTTCTTTCAACTCTTGCAAATTTTGAAGTTTATCGACGTAGACCATAGTCTCTAGATTTCCCCACAAAAAATAATCACAAGCAGTGAGATTCGAGGGCCACGGCACCAAAATGTGGCTCACAACATTGAGGCTCTACCTGTATGTGCCGTGGCACAATCCTGTTGGAACCAAACATTTCTTCTGTTCATTCTTCGTCGTCGAAATTCTAGGATGAAAACTTCTCCAGCATGAAAACATATCACTCAGAGTTTAAAGTTAGGGTTGCCCTTCTCTCATCCCCGAAAAAAGACAGTCAAATCACTCCAAGTGCACCAAACGGTGACTTTCTCACTGTGAAGTGGGGTTTGATGCAGTTCACGAAGGTTATCTGATGCCCAATATCAGCTGTTCTGTCTATTAACCAAATCGTTGTGCAAAATCTCCTTCATTCAGGTGCTGGACAACCATGAGCTTATAGGGGTGAAAGCGGAGGTCTTGGTGTGCAATTCCGCTAACAATACGACTACTCATTTGAAATGCTGCTGTTCGTTTTCGGACGGAGCGCCTTGGGCTTTCAATTACAGCTTGTCTGACTCCTTCCACTCAAGCTGGTATCCTTACACTTCGGGGACGACCTTGAGGTTGCGGATTCATTGCTTATGCAGTCGTTCTGAAATTCTGTAGTCTGTATCCATCGGGTGATTGTGTCACGTTTTAGAACTGAAGCGTTACGACCAATGTTGAAGCGTTGGCGAAAGCGACACTGATAGACTTTCCCTATTTTTAATACTCGTCAATTGTGAATGCACGGTGCTCTCTTTTCCAGATAACCATTGTGAAGTAACCTTTGGTAACCCCTCCTGAGTCGAATGACCTCAGGCGTTGCTCTCTGCTCACTCGCCGTTACGTGTACTACGCGTTCCAAAAACGCCCCCCTAGTACCTTCTCATGTATACCGTGATTCGTGCGTGAAGAAAAGTTCAAATCTAATCAATCATAACCCGCAAAATTTTCACTGTATTTGTAGACATAATGAAAAATTTTATTCAAGGAACAATATTCAACATTCCGTAGAATGTTAAATATCCTTCCTTGAAGGAGCTGGTTTTCCGATCCACCCTTCAAATTCACCGTTAACCGAGGCCACAGATAAGGGGTACGGTACGGCCAGTTGCCATGAGTAGGAGCAATGGACTGCAGTTTCGGTCTTATCGGACCTCGTCAGCATTGCTCACCTATTCAAAACAACTAGTTCATACCGCCCCTACTTCATCTCAATCCGTTGGAGCGCAACGAAATATGCGTATGTTATAGCGACCTCCAACGGACCGACACAAAAGCAACTCACGCCAACGCACCATGGGCAAACCATGAAAAGGAAGTGTAGATTAACAGAAAACCTCAAACAGTCACACTAGTTCGACTATTCACCGCAACGCTACACACAGTGTCTGCTAGAATACTGTATGTCGAAGGACTACGCTCCTGATTCATGCTGGTTGTAAACCCGATATACTTCAAATGTAATCAATCATAACCCGCGAAATTTTGCTGTATGTGTAGACATAATGAAGAATTTTATTCAAGTAACAATATTCAACCTTCCGTAGAATGTTAAATATCCTTCCTTGAAGGAGCTGGTTTCCGATCCACCCTTCAAATTCACCGTCAACCGGGGCCACAGAGAAGTGGTACGGTACGGCAACTATTGTGGCAAGTCTCCAGTATGTTACTGTGGATACCAGCAAGATCAGGTTTTACTCAAAAGTACCAGTAATATGATAGTGCAGAAAGTTACAGGTCATTTGTATTTCATGTTAATAAAATGAGCACTCTGTATTTATTAACTGCTTCAAAAGACTAGTCCCAGATTTCGTTACTCAAAAAACGCGTGTGTTTTCATAGAAATAATTTTTACTCGAGAACGGATGGTATTTCTGGAAATTTCAACAACAAAAATTCAGAATTGGAAAATCTTTCAAATAGATGTATTCAAAAAGATTAGTGGCGCACTAAACTATGACTTTGAAGGGGTTAAAGGTGGCATGACCCTGTATATTTTCTGGACACATCTAATGAGTAAAAAAATCCTTTTCTGCAAATTGGTGCTTGATTACTTGATTTTCAGGACTACACCCGTGATATTGAAAGCAAAATCAAACGTAATACTAAGCAATTCTGGAATTTTGTTTCTAATAAAAGAAAAAATGATGCTGTTATACCAAATAAAGTGTCATATAATGGCAGGTCAGCCAATAACCCTGAAGATGTGTATAATTTGTTTTCGGAATACTTCAATAGCTTTTACATACCAGAGGGCCCACTGAACTCAGTATCGGAAAATTATACTTCTGCTCAATTAGTTGAAGTGAAAGAAATTGTGTTGCAAATAATATAAACTTTTAACTAAATTATTCAATAAGTCTCTTCAACAAGGAATATTTCCTGATAGTTGGAAACAGGCTGCTGTCATACCGTTATTTAAATCAGGCAATAGAGGGGATATAAGTAATTATAGACCTATAAGTTTATAAGGAATATTTTATAAGATATTTGAGAAACTTATCTATCAGCGTATATTTTCGTCAGTAAGACACCTAATAATTGGATGGATTTTATCTAGGGCGATCTGTAGAGTCGAATTGGCTCACTTTTTATGATGTTGTGGTTGGTGTTCTGGATAGAGGTGAACGAGTGGATGCTGTTTACACAGACCTGTGCAAGGCTTTCGATAAAGTAGACCACGGAATACTTTTGGAAAGGCTTGCGGAACCTGGGGTGGATAGCTCACTGTTGAGGTGGGTCCGCTCGTATCTTTCTCGAAGAGGAGTATTTTTGAACATGAATGGATTCAGGTCCAAGTACTTTTTTCCAATATCCGGCGTTCCCCAAGGCAGCCACTTTGGGCCGCTCCTTTTCATTAATTATATAAAATCTGTAAAGTCATGCTTTCTGCACTCTTCTATGTTACTTTGAGCTGACGATTTGAAGGTTTTCCATATCATTAGGGTCCCACTTGACTGTGTGAAATTGCAGAATGATTTAGATCGATTCGTGAGATTCTGTTCAGAAAATAGTTTGTTTTTGAACCATTCCAAATGATTCTCAGTCACTTTCACGAGAAAGAAAAACACTGTTCACCACGAATATTATATTTCCGGATCGGTCCTAACTACAGTCAACGAAATTGGAGATTTAGGAATCACTTTGGATACAAAATGGAGATTCTCCACGTACATCGACAGGTTAGTTAATGAAATGAATAGAATTGTTGGTTTCATTAAGCGGAATTCCAAATATTTTCATCCAGAACAAATTCCTTAAATATCTAGCATTAAATTACATTACATTACATTGAAGGGGGTCGTTCGGCTTCGCAAGCCTTTCCGCTTTCGCGCGGCTCTAGCTTGTCGCTACCGAAGTGTATATGTCTTTGACGGGCAATTGCGATGCAACTGCAAAGAATATATTCTGAAGTTTCATCGCCCTCTTTACACATTCTGCATGTTGCCGTTTCCGATTTGCCCATTTTACTGAAATGGTATCTCGGTGGGCAGTGTCCAATAAAGAGGCCTGTTATAGTCCTCAGCTCGTCCCTAGAGAGTTCGAGAAGCTGTTTTGTCTTCTTTGGCGAATAGTCAATGAATTTTTTCGCTTGCCTTTGGCTTGAAGTTTTCCTCCAGTATTCTTTTTTGCTAGATTCTTTCCACCGTTCCAGTTTCTGTCGTCTGTGCGGCTTGTTTAGACCGCTTCAGGTCCGATGGGTGGGATACCAGCAGCTGATCTAGCCAGTTCGTCAGCGGCTTCATTTCAAGGATTAACGGCATTCCCAGTATGCCTTCGTTTGGCCAGGCACCAACCACCGGAAAAGTTTGTTCCCTGATAGCAAGCGGCTTGCTTCAAGGATTAACGGCATTCCCAGACAGAGATGCTCCGTTAACTGTAAGAGTTTAGAGCTTTAATCACTGCCTGACTGTCCGTTAAAATGTAAATCTTTGCACCTTTGAGTTTCCTTCTTCCCCCCTGGCAGCAGAGGTTTATAGCAAGTGTTTCTGCTTGCATGATTGTGGGAGTAGAGCCAAGAGTCACTGATGAAGAGTACTTGGGTCCATATATACCTGCTCCTGTTCCATCAATTGTTTTTGATCCATCCGTGTATCATATGGAGGATTTTTGATCTAATTGATTTATTTTTCCCTTTACGATGGTTCGATCTCCTATGCTCACTTCGAAGGGTGTGTGGAAATCAAACTCAAGCGACATTATATCCGATGGTTGTGATAAGATTTCCGGTACTATGTAACCTAGAATCCCCAAGTGTCCTTTCAGATCAGCATATAACAATTTTTTTGTGTCTTGGAGCTGTAACGCCGCCATCAACGCCTCCTCTTTCAATTTTATATGAAGAGGAGGGAGATTTAGGATTACTTCCAGGGCAGTAGTCGGGGTGCTTCTCATAGCACCTGTTATGCCCACGCACGCTGACCGCTGCAGTTTTTGCAGCTTGTTTTGCATAGTTATTTCTGATATTTTCGTTCACCATACGAATGATGCATATGTGGCAATGGGTCTTATAACCGCTGTGTATAACCGGTAGGTTATTTTTGGCTGTAGCCCCCAGGTCTTTCCGAAGAGTCTACGGCATGCACATAGGCACGATATAGCCTTGGAAAGAGTTTTGTCAATGTGTGAATTCCAGTTGAGTCTCTGATCTAAGGTTAACCCTAGATACTTAGTCTGTTCCGAAAATTTCAGAGTATGTCCATTCAGAAAGAGGGGCTTTAAGTTCAACTTTCTACGTCTTGTGAATGGAATTAGAATGGTTTTGTCTAGATGGATGTTGAGCCCCTCTGCATCACACCATTCATTTACGATGTTAAGGGATTTTTGCATCAGGTTTGATGAGATTCCATCATGCTTTCCCCTAATGGTGATAACTAGATCATCAGCATAACCTTGTGCGTTGAAGCCAGGTTTATTCAGTCTTTCTAAACGGCCATCAACAACTACTGCCCATGAGGGCATTCTTTCACTGCTGACACCGATATTTCAGTGTCTCCAAAAGTGGCCGTTATGATCCGGTCCTTGAGCATTTCTCTGATCCATTTGATGGTGGCTGTTGCGACACCCTTTTTGTTTGCACCATTACTGATGGATGCATAGGAGGTATTGTCGAAGGCTCCTACAATGGCTCCAAATAGAACTAAGACTATTTCTTTAGCCTCGTGTGCTCCTTATACTTCTTTGATTAGATCAATCATCAATTGTAGACTTAACCGGTTGGTAAGCAAATTGTATTTTATTAAGTTTTTCTTTAATTTTCTCCATTGATTTCAGGAGAAAGGAGGTTAAGCTTATCGGGCGATATGATTTAGGCTCATCTGGAGACCTTTTGCCCAATTTCGGTATAAATAATACTTTGACTTTCCTCCATGACTGGGGTATGTAGCTCAGTGAGTAGCTGGCTTTGTATATAGCTCTCAGACATGGGACTTTATATGTGTTGCCTCTTTGCAACGTGACCGGATAGATTCCGTCTGCTCCTGGTGATTTGTAGGGTTTGAAGCTTTTGGTGGCCCACTTTACCCTATCTAGGGTGAAGATTCGGCCCGCTAAATATCTAGCATAAAAAGCCCAAATCATGATGGTGGACTACCACTATCAACCTTTACGTCAAAAGTTCTATATAGTTCAGCTCTGACGGAGGAGAATAATAGCTGATACTTGTAGCCTATATGAAATAATGAATAATTATATCGACTCACCGTATCTACTGTCGAAAATAAATTTCTATACATCACCTAGGGTTTGTAATAGATATAATACGTATTTTAACATTCCTTTCTTTCGAAAAAATTTAGGCTTCTATTCTCCTTTAGTGAGAATGCTAAAATTTGTAAACATACACTGCAAAAATATTGACATTTTCACATTAGAATTGAAAGAATTTGAAAAAATCATAAAGAGCAAATTCAATACATTTGTAACTCAGGTCTTTTAGGCTCAATATCATGTAGATTCTTGGATTCACATTTTCTTTATTATAGACGCGTAGTTTTTGAAACTTTTATAATTAAGTATTGATAATATGAATTCTAATTCGTTTGAAATAGTTAATAAGTTCTCAAATATGACTTTGTACTTACCTCATAGAACTCTCATGTAATCAGTGGTAGCCTTTATTGGAACACTAGTTCTGTTGGCAACCCGAAATCCGTAAATGAAATGAAAATGAAAACTAGGAGAGCTACCAACTGAAACGTGAAAAAAATCAGAATTTCTACATCCTGTATCTCCAGAAAGGAGGATTTTTAGCTTTTAACTTTATAGCTATTTGTTTTTACTGGTTAGATGAACTCGGAAATCTGCTTAAGCTCCTTCGTACTCTGAAAGAGATGAGACAGAATGCGTAGTTTGAAACAATACGAAGGTTTTTGGGCAATGTCTTCGAACTTTACTGCCGTCGAACCCTTTTGCATGCCAAAATATGCTGGACAGTTTCGTGCTTGTTAGAGACGCGTTAATGTCGTTTATTCTCTTGCTACATTAAAAAAATCATCTCTATACGGTTACAATATTCAATTCATTTAGTCGTTATGCAAGTATACCAATAGAACTCAAGTTAAGCAAGCGAATTTTCTGGAAAATGGATGACGTTATTTCGTAATCGACATTTGGGTTAGCGATTTACATATTATTGCTTCATATTTAACAGATTATACAAAACCTGTTTTGAATTAGTGTCGAAAATGCTTATAGAGTAAAAGATCACTCTATATATTATATAATTAAAACAGATGTTAGGCAATACAATATATTCTGCCAGGTTCCTACGTTATGATGACATAAGTTGAAGTGAAAATACATAACATCAGAATATACGCAAACTATAACATGTGTCGACTCCAGTCAGGAAACACAAGTTTTAGAATTGTTTTTGAGGTAAAAAATGTTTGATGATTGAATGAAAGGGTTCCGACGTTGTAAATGATCAAAATTTGACCAACTATGCATTTAATTAATCATTAAACATTCATAGCAATACCAATATTTCAATATTCTTTCAACATACTTAAAAATTTGTGCATTATTATACCATGTGGACCTATCTTAATTGGATAGTCTTCAAGTTTTATGGAAAATGCTCGAGCAGGATTTTTTCTTGATTGTCTCACCTTCAGGTATAATTTATCTGCTCTCTTGAAGACCTGTAAAAAATGACACCTTCGATATTTTTTGAAACTGTAATATGCAAGAACTACGTTGTAAATTTTGAGATACAAGAAAACAATGATTTATTTCGTATATTATGTGTGTCGGGTATCAATTATATATGTTATTCGATTATGTTTATCAGTAAGAATGAAATCTGGCCTATTGGGTTTTACAGCCCTGTTGCATAGAATTGTTTTAACAAAATAAGGTCTATATTTCTCGTTTTCACAAATAATCTCAGGTTCATATTCGTAACTTTTTTTTCTTTTGGGAATGAGATCATGTTCAATTCCTAGATTAGAATGAATATTATTAGCGACGGCATTATGTCTTTATAAATAATCTGTTGAAGGAAGGACTGAGCAAGATGATAATATATGAAAAACTGTTTTTGAAGAACAAAAACATCTACGGCAAGAATCATCTATATTTTGCTTGATGATGTGTTTTCTATAATTCCTCGTGAAAACAACCTGATCCTGGATCGCAATTGCCAAGCCTTCTGTTTTATCGAACAATTTTCCAAGTACTAACCATCTATTTGATGCGATTTCATTAATATAATCATTCTTCAATTCTTTAGGGTGCTTTCCGTGTAATTTCTTCTGCATCCAACTTCCTCTTTTAGAATTATTATCAAATATATCAAAATCTACCTTTTGCATTGTTAAGTTCAGAGGTGTAAGATTATTATCTGAAGCCACAACAATATCATGTAATTTAGACGTTCTCTGTTTATCATGAAAATGGTAACGTAAATGAAAAATCTGTTTACTATGAAGATTGTTCAAATCAGTTAATCCTCGACCTCCAAGATGTCTAGGTAGTGTAACTCTTTGAATAGCTGACTTTGGTTGGTGCTTATGATATTTACAAAGCATTTTCCTCGTTTGACATTGTAATTCACTTAGATCAGTTTTAGACCATTTAATAATTCCAAAAGAAGATGTAAGCATAAGAACTGCATAGGAGTTGATAGCTCTGAAAAGGTTTTTACTAGTTAAATGACTCTTGATGATAATTCTAAGTCTGTTGTAATATAAACTTCTAATATATTCTTTAGTACTGCTATGGTCTTCTCTTGAACAAATCTAAGATATTCATATGTCTCTACTTGATGCATTGGTTCGATTTCGATATTGGAAATCTTTATATAATCAGAGGTTAATTTCATATGAATATCATTGGAATAGTTGAAAGTAATCTCAAGTAGACTTTTCAAATGAGATCTAGTTGCAGCATATAATTTAATATCATCTAAATGAATTAAGTGACTTAATTTGAATTCATTTGATAGACTCTTTATTTTGAAGCCGAAACTAGTAGCATTCAATTCATCAGATAATGGAATAAGGCAAAGACAAAACCAAAGAGCACTTAAAGAATCACCTTGAAAAAAAATATATATAAATTTAATTTTAGTAACGTATTATATATAACCAAAATTATATCATATGCAAGTTCGTACTGTGGACCCAGAGTTGAATGCTCGGAAATGCACTGTTCGACACAAAGTTAAGGATTTTAGAATGCATAATTAATATTGAGTCATACAATACACAACAGATCGAGTATAACCAGTTGAAAAATGAATAACAAGTTTTTGTTTTGATATTTCAGTGTTGACTTAGATAACAATTCTCTACTGGCCAATTCAATCACTCCAATGCTGAGACTTGAAGCCCAATACAAGATGAACGGACGTGTTCTCCTCATTCCTATTATAGGAGATGGGCCATGTAATGTTACTTTGAGTGAGTATTTTATCAACATCGTTCAAAAGTTTTCAGTCAATGAAAACATGATTCTAAGAAAAACCAAATACAGGGTGTTTCTCAAGCTCTATGACAAGCTTTGAGGGGCGGTTCCTGATGAAATTCAAAGACGAATTAGCATCACTCGAATCCTTCCAAATTCGGAGGAATTCAGCTTCAAAAATTTTGATCCTCACTTGTCCTGAAATCACATATATGAGTGCGATTCGGTATGTTGACCACAGAAGGAATGAAATAGTAGGTTGCCTTCTAAATTTCGCGCCTCTGGCACTTTTACTGTTGACAGTTCCCATCCGACAACTGCTTCGTGTATTTTGACATTTTTTAACCTAATCGTACTTACAAAATTTTGACGTACGAGTGACTTCAGTTTTGTGTATAGTCGTTCGAAAAACTCAACTTGAACAAAAAATGAAATTAACATGTGAACATTTTCGTGCGATGATTTTTCTAAGATTTCAACTCGAGACTAGTGCTGCGATCAACTCGCTTCGACCTTTGGTGATGAAGGTCTACAGTTGGCCACTGTGAAACGCTGGTATAACGTATTCTATACAGGGTGCTTCAACGAAAACTAAACAGAGGCTTTATCTACCAAGATATTCATTTCTGATCAAAACGCAAAAACAGGTCGATTTTTGTTTCAAGGGGGACATCTATTGGGGTACAAAATATCAACCCCCTAAGCGGGGGTTGCAATCCTTGAACATTTTGAATAGGGAAGATGGGTTGAGTGATGACTCAAAAGAAAGGTGTTATCTTTGTCTACATCGCCTTGAACGAATTTCCATTTTTAATTGAAAATTGTAGAAGATACAGGGTGAGTAACTGAAAGATAGGGAAGACTATTTCCCTGAGACTATTCATGGTTCAGTGAAGTAAAATGGAACAGATCCATGCTGATCAATGGCAGTCATCATCAAGTACCATCCTCATCTCGAATTTCAACCCTTGGAGCAGTGGTGACAACCCTTGAAAATTTGGAAGAGGGTAGATGGGTTTTATCGTTTTCTTTCAAGATTCATAATCCTTCATAGTCATTCCAATGTTTCAGCTGCTCACCCAGTAATTTTTATGGAGAACGAAAACTTTCACCCCATTGTGGAGACAAACAGAAATCCTTTCTCAGAAGGTTATAACTGTACCTATCTTCTGCTTTAAAAATAACACAGGGTGGTCACCCCTGCTCTAGGGGTTGAAATTTGGGATGTGAATGGTGTTTCGGAAGATTTGATCTGGAATGAATCTGTTCACTAATACTTGAATAGCTCAGGGCGATAGATAGTCTCTTCTATTTTTCAGTAGCTCACTCTATATCTTCTACAGTTTTCATTCAAAAATGAAAATTTGTTCACGTAGATGCAGACAAAGATAAAACCTTTCTCTCGAGGTATCACTCGACCCATCTACTCTCTTCGAAATTTTCAAGGGTGGTCACCCCTGCTCTAGGGGTTGAAATTCGAGATGATGATGGTACTTGATGATGACTGCCATTGATCAGTATGGATCTGTTCCATTTTACTTCACTGAAACTTGAATAGTCTCAAGGAAATAGTATTTCTTATCTTTCAGTTGCTCACCCTGTATCTTTTACAGTTTTCGATTAAAAATGGAAATTTGTTCAAGGCAATGTAGACAAAGATACCATCTTTCTTCTGAGTCATCATTCGATCCATCTGCCCTATTCAAAATTTTCAAGGATTGCAACCCCCGCTTAGGGGGTTGATATTTCAGGCAAGTTTTGTACCCTAAAAGATGTCCCCCTTGAAACAAAATTTGACCTGTTTTTGCGTTTTGATCAGAAATGAAAATCTTGGTGGATATAGCCTCTGTTTAGTTTTCGTTGAAGCACCATGTATAAGCCGTGCTTCAGTAAGTGACCAACTTCGTGAAGGTCGTCCAAAATTAGTTTTTTTTTGCCACGAACCATTGATGCAGTGCGCGCGAAATAATACTGTGAGATTGAGACAATCATAAACATTAGTTCCACCAGCGTACATTCAAAATTGAATGATGATAATAAGAAATTAAACTATGTTTTATACTATCACAAGAGATTTATTGAAAATCGAGATTGTAATTTCGGTATCTTTCAGCAGACAAGAAGTGTTGAACTAAAGTTGAAAATACATACATATATAAACAGGTAGATACAAGATCCAAACTAAACAATCAACAGTATGGGTCTTTCAAGTCGAGCCAATTCCAACAAAAATTGTTCGTGCCCGAAGCACTTCCAAGCAAATGGTCGCCTGTTATTTTAGGAAAACTGGACAATTCACCACCATAGCATTAGAGCAACGAAGAACAGTCAATTCTGAATGGTATACAACCATTTGTTTGCCGGTAGTGTTCGATGAGTTGAGGAAATCAAATCGAATAAATAAAATTATTCTGTATCATGCAGTACTGTAAAGTACTCGAGTACAGTAACTAATTACTTTTAGTGTACTCAGTACCCATGATTACAAAATGTACTCATGAGTACAATTTGAAACAGAAGTTGATTCGTAACAATAATAAAATGGTTATCAAAAATGTAGAGTTACTTTTGATAGATGAATAAGAGAATATCTTTTTCGATAGATAATTATTGTTCTTGAATTTTTCGAATTGAAAAAGCATTCCTTCGTTCATAAAGAATATGCAGATGTGATCTATGTTTATGGTTCTTGCAATGGAAATGCACGACCAGCTGCTAGTAAATTCAACTGAAGACTCAAGAGCGATTCTGTGACGATGAAAAATTTATTATTTATGATTATTTCGATCAAAAAGGTCGAAAAAAGATTTGAATTGACAGTCGTGAATATTTATTAAAAAATAATAAAATAAATAATTAGAACCAGATTTGCTTGACATAACCGCGCCCAACTTGAATGCATAGCTCACATCTACGAGGGAGTGAATGCAGAACAATATGATAGATATAATTAAACAAAGATTTCCACTAAAATATATTAATAAACGCTCGACGCGTTTCGATACACAGTATCTTTGTCAAGAGCGAATAAATACTTCAAAATTATCTCAACAAACGTATACTTATATAGACTAAAGAGACAATCTATTCAGAGTTATCTGTATTTGAACTAGTGTTCAGGAAACAAGTTGAATAAGGGTGAGATATTTATGTCTATCTGGTCAATAAGAACTTCTGGTGAATACCTAAATCTGTTAATTATAAGTTCTTCCAGAAGGTTGAGTTCTATACCTCTATTCTCAGAATGTAGGATTCTAAATTCTGAATTGAAAGAATGACTATTTTTCCTAAGATGATTAGAATAATTCGAATCGGTTTTTCCATTGATGAAACTGCGTTTATGTTCTGAGATTCTAACATTAAAATTTTTTCCTGTTCTACCTATATAAAAATAATTGCAATTTGTACATTCAAATCTATAAACATCTGATTTATTTTCTTTTTCAATTGAAGACTTATAACTTCTGATAAATTAACCTAAATTTGTTGATGTTTTGAACGCTATATTCAAATTTGAATTTTTAAGAAGGATTTCACATTATTGCTAATATTGCCTATATAGGTTGGACTATTGAATTTATTGGTTGAATATGTGTAAAGCTAATTTTTGTTTTTTATATAATATGTTGCTAACTAAATTTGCATCAAAACCATTATTTATTTGCGATCTGTTTTACCAAATTCAATTCTTTGAGATAATTTTCACTAGACATTGGCGTGCTTGAGAGTCAATGTATAAAATCATTAAATGCTGCAACTTTGTGTTGATAAGGATGTGCCGATGTATAATGAATTGTGATATCTGTATGAGGTTTATGATAAATTGAAAACAAGTGTTTATTATTTGATCTCGTTATTGTTGAGTCTAGGAAATTGATCGAGTTGTTCTGTTCTATTTCAGAAGTGAATTTTATATTAGGGTGCAGATTGTTGATGAAATTTTCGAATGCAGTGAACTGTCTGTTTGTTCCTGTGAAACACACAATAACGTCGTCGACATATCGATACCAATATAGGAAATGTTCACTAAACGGGCGTTTAGGAATAGTTTTTTCTATATTATCCATGAAGATTTCTGCCAAAAGAGGGCTTAAGGGTTTTCCCATTATAAGTCCCTCATCACTTTTATAAAAAGAGTCGTTAAATAAAAAGTAATTTTGTGATATTCAAACAACTAATAAAGCCATAATGTCATATTTAATTCGTGGGCTCGTCCTATTTTGTGTTAACAAATTTTTGGTTATATCATACGAATCCTTCGGTGGAATACTTGGAAACTGATGAACGCATCAGATTATAAACAAAAGATTTGGATTGGCAAAATAGTTTAGTAACATTTCACTGAGATCAATAAGTAGAGTTTCAAATCAATATTAAACTTCATAACATTTCAAATTCAAATAGTTACCATGTTATTGGAATCAGTATACAATAGTTTAATTACGTTTCAATAATGTTGCAAGTTAGGAAAACAAATGTTGAAATCAATATTAAAAGATTTGAGTATACTTCAGATAAAGTCAAGTTAGGAGAACAACTATGAAAATCAATGCAAAATAATTCAGTACACTTCAAATTTACAAGTTGCGAAAGCAAAAGTTTTAAATTAGTCTATTAAAATAACTCTTCAAAATAAATATTACAAAATGTCAGTGCCAAGAAAAAATATGTGAGAATAATTTGAATTTAACCCCTAACGTCGCGATCGTGATCCTTATATATGCGTGACCCAGCAGCACTTACACCCGTACTTCCTTTGCCCTTGGTACTCGAGTACCTGTTATATAGTCATTTAGAAACGCATTCCTTCGTCGCGACATGGGAATTGCTGTTTGAGAAAATACCAGATGGAGTCGTGGATACGAAAGGGCGCTTAATGCCCTTCGATTTTAAAGTCGAATATTGTTTTGCTGGATTTCTTATCCTTCGCCTCGATATTTACGCTTATGGGTGATTTTAATCTGCTCTAAGAATACGTAATATTCTACTATATTGAATACTTAAAATAAAATAATTGAATCATTCTGGCGAATGACTGTCTCTTCACTGTAATTTTGAATTCAGATGAACTATATAAAATGTTATGCAGGTAGATCTACGAAATACATTTATCACAATTGATAATAAAATTCAATCAGATTAAAATCAAGAAACAGATGGATAGTTTCAGCAAATGAACAAAAAAATAGACGGTTCTGAGTCGTCTCAGTAGATTATATCTGTATATTCTTCATTCTTGAAGGAATATATTTCCAATTCGAGGAATTTTAGGTATCATAACAATAATTCTCTATCGAAAAAGATATTCTGTTTTTCTATCCAAAGTAACTCAACATTCTTGATGATCATTTTTCTATGGTTACGAATGTCATCATTTGTGCAACAAGATATGTATTTCATTCCATCTGTGGTACACCACAGAACGTTTTTTCATAATAGTTATTTCAAATTCAACACCATTGAGGACCAATTAATTTAAGCGGAATATCTTCGAATTTAAAGAAATTAGTACCGTGCTGTTCTTTCAAATTTTGTCATAGAGCTTGGGAGACATCATGTATAATATTGTTATAATTTCTTCTTTTAATAGATCTGTTTCACAGGAATTTTCTTTATTAAAACACAAGTTTTGAGGAGGTCTAGAGGACAGTATTCTATATCAACTCGGTTCAACTGACCTTTAGGTCTAAATAATGCCTACTTTGAGAAAATCCTTTATCAACCTGTTTGTGTTGAGATGTTCCATCTGACTGATCTCAGAGCAGACCCAAAATAAGCTTCTTAGAAGACCATATTCCTATATCTTCAAGTTTTTCAGGATTGCCAATTTTGAGAGTTATTTTTGTCTACTATTTATATAAACCTGTACGTATGCTTCTATTGGAGATGTAACGAGTCCTACTAGCATTAACACAGACCTAATTCTGACCCTTTCAGCTATGTGTTAATCATCTGCATGGCTTGAGATACTCTAGGCTGAAGAATAATAACACTGGCACTAAACCAGCCAGTATAGACTATGCTCACAGTCCCTAACTACCTTACAAAATTATCTGATGTGAATGAAGTGCTTAAACTGTAGCTTGGATATCAGTCCAAATAAAATAGTCTTGCCACATCATTCTAGATTGATACTTTTTGAGTGCACAGAGCAATGACACAGACTTAAACCTTATAGACAGTGTAATGTCTAACTAGATTTGAGATTTTGCGCTGTTCTGAAGTTGAACTGTAAATCTCAGTACCTGAACTTTGCTTTGCCTTGAAGATATCTTTGTGTACTACACTTTAATTACTCAAATGGTTCTCATCTAGACAGAATGACTGACAGTTGAGGGCACGTGAAGTTGAATTTTGATATGATGTAGTGAGACGGCGTCAGCAAACAATCTAAAGCACAGCTACTGGAGTGACTCACTAGACAGAGGTACTATACTTGGTCACTGTTAAATGAAGACTATTGCAGTATATGATATTATACGTGTGACAATAGCTTATTTTTGCTGTCAGCTCCCATGATTTCTCTACTCCTCTTGTGTATGCAAATAAGAAATTCTGGGATTCAGAGATTTCCATCTATAGGGAGTATTATTAGTGATAGTCCAGTCAAGAATGCTACCCAAAAACTTGGTCTTGCTTGGTTACGTGAGATTCGTTTCGAATAGATTCGGATATGTTTCCTGCATCACCCAGTATTTCTCAACTTTGTTCAGAACTGTTTGTGTCAAATGGTGGTAGAGATGAATTTCCCATGTACAGCATACGCTATTTTGTCGGTGTACCTTCGTGTACAGGTCGATTCTTTCCAATATGTTCCCAAACAGACATGTATATCTGTATGGAGCATATTTGATTCAGACAAGCAGACAATCGGTTTACTCCAGCTTTTGTACTGCTCACATCATGTGGAGTGTTAAACTTACCTTTTATATCCTGAATTGCGGGTAGTTTCTTTGTTTCACAGGTTTTTGTTTAAGTTGATAGTTGATATGCAAGGACGATATGCAATTGGATTTTCACGAAGTATTCAGTTTTCACTATACTTTCCAATGATTTTTTTTCAAAAATTTGAAAAGAATGAGTAAGAGATGTATAGTTTGATCAATAACCTCTGAAAATGCCTCAGGAATATATCCTTTCACCAAGTTTGCAGTGATAACTTTTACTCAAGCTAGTTACAGGTTATCCAGTTCCTGTTTCAAGGATCTCAGGAAAATTCGGGTCTGTTATAGAGCTTTCTGAGGCTGGAATAATCTAATTGCCTTTCCTACGCTGTGAGTAGAGAAGATCTATTTGGTGCGGTTTTCAGCCTTTGCCACAGGAGTTGCTCTGGAAGCATTGTTCTCCATTGAGTCTGGGAGTGGGGTGCTTTTTAACGCCTGCAGTCTTTTCTTTCCTGTGATAGTGTGGATCTTGTTGGATTACCAGAGGTTGCCGATCGATTTGTGAATTCTTCTCTTGTTTTTGTTTAATCTATTATTAATAGTTGAAGTTGATATATAACTGATAAATACAGGCTCTAACTCTATGACAAACTTTCAGAGGAGATTCCTCAAACAATTCAGACAAAAAGTGAAAACAGCACAGCTCTATTTTTTCTCAATTCGGAGATATGCAGATTCAAAAATTTGTCCTCACGGATACTGAAATCAAAATTTTCAACATAGGAAAGCGATTGTGTGATGTTACCATAGATTGAGTTATATGATGATGTTCAGGGTTTTTGCGATGAAAAGAACTACAAGCTGCTTTCTTCTGTTCGTTTTTCGGTATTTGGAAACTGAGAGAAACATGTACGACCTCTCAAGTCAACATACAGAATGAGGACAGAATGAGAAGAGTTCCAATTACAATATTAAGCAGAAATCTTATAGGTGGCCATAACTAGCGATTTCAATTGAAGTGATACCATTTCCGGTTATGCCGGAAGTGGGTCATCACTTTGTAATTTCAAATGGCAATCTACCTTTTTATTATACATCTAGAACCGACATTTGAGCAAGGCATAAAATGCCTAAGTTTTGGCACCTATCTTTCAAAACTTTTGACAGATTTAATTATTTTTTTATAAAGTCGATTTTTGAGGAACATTTAAAAAATTGTAGCTCGTAGACCTTTTGTACTATAGACACAATTTTTGTATGGGTGGATAGAAGAAGGATCAAGGAGTTTTTAAGCAGTCTACACATGTCAAATGTTTATTGCGTTGTTTTGTATGATTTTTCAATTTGGTCTTTTTCAAACAGCAATAACTCAATCTTTTCAAATGACACGTGCCAATTTTAATATCGACATCAGATGAAGCGTCAAATTTCAGACGGAATTGTATCAGCATGTACTATACCCATCTCTTATAGTTCCGAAATATCTGGGAATATATTGAATTTTGATGATTTCGTAAGATCTTACAGAGAATGCTTTGAAATATTTGAATCAAGTAGCTGAACTGGCTACGCTCACCCGACAGGTACCTAAAATTAATGTACTTGTCACTTCGTTCATTCGAAAACACCAGATTGATAATAAAATGGCTGATTATTCAAACGAGGATATGTTCAATCTCTTTTCAATATATGGCGAATGTCAAAAGTGATGGATAGAACTTGCAGGCAATTCAATAACCTATTTCCAAATTTGGCGCTCATGGGTAAAACAAAATTTCGAAGGATTAGAAGCAATTTTCTGCAGTTTGGAGAAACAAATTACATAGAAACTACATGAAAACCAATTCTCGAGGACGACGACAATCAAATCAATACGCTAGCGTATTTTCGTGCCAATCCACATGCGTCCATTAAGTCCGAATCAATGGATATTGGATTGAGTTATACTTCCATTCAAAGGATCCTTAAGAAACATAACATGCACCCGTATTCCTTTATCAGACTACAAAACCAACTGACCTTCCCAAGCGGCTAAATTTCTGTGAAAATTTATTAATTCGACTTCAAGAAGATGAGACAATTCTGCAAATATTATATGTTCTGATGAAGCCAAGTTCAATGAAAGAGGAATAACCAACAGGAGAAATCGACATTTTTGGGCCACAGAAAATCCACATTCCATTGAGGTTATTGATTTCAAAATAAATTCAGCGTGAACGTCTTTGCAATTTTAATGAATGATTTGTTGGCTTATCACATTTATGAGGAAAATCTTAATGGACAAAGATAACTGGAAATTTTGAGAGGAACATCGGCAAATTTTTAAATGGATTACCCTTAACATTCTGAGGGGTTGCTATTACCAAAAGGATGGTGCACCAGCACATCAAACACGACCTGTAGATCGCCAGCTAACAGAAATGTTCGAGGATAGATGGTGGGGTAATCAAAGATCAAATTTATGGCCTCCGCGTTCTCCGGACCTGACGCCTCTTGATTTTTATTTACGGGGCAAAATCGAGAGTAAAGTGTACCTTATTCCTGTAAGAAGTAAAGAAGAGTTACTAGAGCGCATTCATAATGCTTTTCGTAATATTGATCCTGAGGAAACTAGGAGGGCAACTCATCATGTTCGTATACGAGCTGTCAAGTGTATCGAGCAAAATGGGCCCATATTGAACATTTATTCAGATCGTAAATTAGTTTTCCTATGATGTTTGCTATCATTTATTCGTATTAATGTAATTATCTTCGATGATTGGTTTTCGCTTAGTTCCTACAATATATATTCATCCGAATTGTAGAAAAGTGCTTCTAATGCTTCGAAATTTTATTTAACTCATAGACGGTAAATTTGAAAATTGGTTATTGAATTGCCTGAAATTTCTACTCACTACTTTTTGACATTCTAAAATGATTAAATATATTTTCGTTTGAATAACCAGTGGTTTTATTCCAAATGTGTTGTATTTTTGGATATTTTCAACCAGAAATAACGACAATTTTGTTGAATTATAAAATTCGAATGAACGAAGTGACAAGTACATTAATTTTAGGCACCTGTCAGGTGAGCGTAGCCAGTTCAGCTACTTGATTCAAATATTTCAAAGCATTCTCTGTTAGTTCATGCAAAATCATCAAAATTCAATATATTCCCAAATTATTTCGGAACTATAAGAGATGGGTATAGTGCATGCTGATACAATTCCATCTGAAATTTGACGCTTCATCTGATGTCGATATAAAATTGGCACGTGTCATTTGAAAAAATAGAGTTATTGCTGTTTGAGAAAGGCCAAATTGAAAAAATCATACAAAACAACGCAATAAACATTTGACATGTGTAGACTGCTTAAAAAATTCCTTGATCCTTCTTCTATCCACCCAAGCTAAAATTGTATCTGTAGTGCAAAAGATCTACGAGCTACTTTTTTTTAAATATTCCTCAAAAATCGAGTTAATAAAAAATAATTAAATCTGTCAAAAGTTTCGACAGATAAGTGCCATCAACTTGGGTATTTTATGCCTTACTTAAATGTCGGTTCTAGATGTATAATAAAGAAGGTGCCATTTGAAATAACAAATGACGACCCACTTCCGGTATAACCGGAAATGGTATCACTTCGAAAATATTTCCTCCAATTGGAAATCGCTAGTTATGGTCGGGTATGAAATTTCAGATTGATATTGTAATTGGAACTTAAAAATTTTTAACCGACGGTCCCGGTGGATATCCCTGTATATATAAGTATTCAACGTAATGCAAATCAGTTGCAAATGCCGTGAAGTGGTGTGGCGTATTTTGAAAAGAGAGCAATTACATCACCATCATCGTCAGGGAATGCAGGTATTGAATGAAGGAGACGAGAAACATCGACGCACATTTTGTCACTAAATTCTGCAGCTACATGCTGACGATTCAGATTTCATCTTCAACGTTTTATGGTTTGATAAATCGTGATCCACAAAGATGATATATACAATTTTCATAATGATCAGCCCTGCAGAATTTAAATAACGTTAGGCAAAGACGTTTCCAAAAGAGTTTCAGTATCAGCGTTTGGAATAGCCTTTATAATAATAGCTTCTTGCTCATTCTTATTTTGAATAACAGATCGAATGCGGTTACTTGTCGAAATTTTCTACAGAATGCGGAGTTCGATTCAATTTATGATGTTCGACTAAATTTCATTCAGAATATGTATTATAAACATAATGGAGCACCTCCACATCAAGGTGGAATAGTCGGTGAATGGCTGAATGAATATTTTCTAAATAGGTGGATTGGTTGGGTGGACATTCCCTACCAATCCAACGTGCTTGGCCACCACGATCAGCGGATCTCAATCCGTTAGATTTCCATAAAAGAACTCGTCGACATTGTAGAAATAACAAATTTCGAGCAGCCTAAAGAACCGATGAATTATGCCGCCGAAAGTATTAGAAATGATAATGTCCTACATATGTTTCTGCAGTTATTTCTTCGTAGATGTGAGATATGTATTCAAGTGGGAGCCGGTCATTTTGAGAGACTATTTCAATGATTTAATTTCTTCATTTCATTCATTATTTTCACAAGTTTGGAACAAATTGTCAATTCAGAATTATTTTTCGACCTTTTCGAAAGAATTTATTATAATTGTTTGTTTGCTTGTTATTCCTTCAACGTGTTTTATCACACCGACCTTGTGGGATTGAACCCAGGTAAGTCTGCGCAGGAGACGAGCATCATATCCCCTACGCCACCGAGCCGGCTTAATTATAATTGTTATATATTTCAATACGACAGAACTGCTCTTGAATCTACAGGGGTATTTCTAGCAACCTGTCTTGGGTTCTCATATCAAAAACCATAAGCATAGATGATATTTGCATATTCTTCATTTAGGAAGCCAGGAATACTTTTTGAATTCGAAAAATTTAAGGTGTTAATGTAAAAATTATATTTCGAAAAAGATATTTTGACATTTATCTATCAAAAGTGACTTAACATTCTTGATTGTCATTTCACTATGGTGTCACACTCTGTTTAACAAGATATGTATTTCATTCCATCTATTGTAACGCCATAACCATATTCGCTCACGTATGTTGAAAATTGTGATTTCAGAACCCTGAGGATCAAATTTTAGATATTTCTGAATTTGAAAATATTCGGACCATGCTGAAAACTAACCTCACCAATTTGTCCTAGAATTTCTTCAGCAGCCTCCTCTCAAAGTTGGTCGTAGAGCTTGGGGGAAACCCTGTATTTTTCCCTTCAATTATAAAAATAAAAATTTTCGAATTTTTTCTTCATATGACAAACTACTTATAAATATCTTTTATTACAGTTAACACAGCCATCAATCATACCCTACATGGAGAAAGGATGCAAAAAAGGGTAGAGATTTTCTACGTATCCAAAATTATACAGTAACGCTCTACCCAGAAAAAGTTATTTTTAAATTTGACAACCTCTTCAATGGCAACGAAAGACTTGGCACTGAAATCAACAAGATTTTAAACGAAAACCAAGATGCCGTATTTGCAGATGTTAGAAATGGATATGAGCAAAGTTTTGGTGTGATTTTCCAGGACTTAGCGAATAGAGTTTTCCACAAGGTTGGAATAACTGATATATTTTTAGATTAATGTATGAAATAGTTGAGAGTACTGACTGTTTAGAATTAGCTTGAATTATTTTTGCAGTATTAAATGAAATTTTGATAATATAGATTTTTATGAAAAATTTGAGTTTTTTTCCAACAGAATAGTGGAAGATTTAAGTTAATTGGTTAACGCTAATCGAAGTTATCTATCAATATAAGTTTTAACAACTTCAGGTGAGAGGATGGTTATTGGAGTGCCATTGATTATATTCTTCTAGTTACACAGTGCGTGAAAATGACACTTCAAAATTCTAACACGCGGGAGACATACCTAGTAAACCTATATCGGGAACGCTGAATCCAGTGGTAACCACCGTTTTTGAAAGTTAGCTCTTCTTTAGGAGATATTCGCCTTTGAAGTTAGCTGATTTTAGTAGGGTTCGTCGCTTATGACTTCAGTACATTATATGCTTGTAATTCCCAAACCGTTCGGAATATCGCTTTACTATCTTCGGCAAAGTTTTAGCTATTGTCATGGCCAACAACTTTTCTGAATATACCCACATAGAAAAACCTCATTCAAACAGATGTCACTGTTAATACGTATTTATTAGTATTGTCACTGATGTTACTACGTATTTTACTATGTATTTGTGTGCCATTTGTCATAGTCTTAGTTCTGATATTTCTTAATTTGACATTTCTTGTTGAAGTTTCTTTGTTTACACAAGTTATATATTTGATAAAATATCAAAAATCAATTCGTGCAGTATATTTAATAAATTTTGCTACATTTTTGGAAAGCTTACTATAATGACAAGCAAGCGTTCAATTACTGAAGAAATTGCTGAATCGTACACACAATATTTTAACCAAACTGTAATCAAAGATGTGAACTGGACTCCAAAAATCGTTTGTACTGGTTGTGTCATGAGATTGAGTGGGTGGAAAAGAGGTGAAATGAAGTGATTTATCATTTATATCAAAATTATATCAATTGAAGCTACTTTTATTACAGGAGAATTCCAATCTATGCCTTTTGGCATTCCAGTAATTTGGACAAATCCTCAAGGACATAAGCCAGATGATTGTTTTGCTTGTGTTAATGGAATTGTCGGATTGAACAGAGCTAAAAAACGTGAAGTTGAACTCAGAGGAACTCGGTTTGTTCAGTTGCCGTTACCACATTCGGAATCCAATCCAATACCGAAAAGACCCAGTCCGACAGAAGAGTACATTCCATTCACTTTTGATACTATTGGCGAAACGTCTGCATCGGTTTATGTACCATCAAATGTATCTCCACAATGTAATCATGCCGAATTTTCTCAAGAAGATCTGGATAAAATTATTCGTCGATTGAAATTATCGCAACGTCAGTCCATCATTTTGACTCAGGAATTGAAAAAAAAGAATGTCTTAGCACCTGATGTGAAAGTATATGGAGCAATCGGCCGTTATAGACAGTTTACTGCTTTATTCAAATCCATCGAAGACAATTAATACGTGTACTGCACTGATATCAAGGAATTGGTATTAAAAATGCATCATGAGTATAAACCAGAAGACTGGCGTCTTTTCATCGATTCGTCCTGAAGTAGTCTCAAGGCGATTTTGGTTCATGTCACAAACTCAAAAAACAGTGTCCCGATTGCCATCAGAACAAAAACGAAAGAAAATTACGAATTATTGAAAAAAATCCTTGATTTGGCGAAATATGAAGACCATCGTTAGAAGATTTGTGCAGATTTGAAGGTGATAACTCTTTTGAGAGGAATGCAGACGGGATATACGAAAAACATGTGTTTTATATGTTTATGGGATACTCGATATGCCGGCGACCAATATGCCAATAAAAGCTGGTCTATGAGAACAAGGGTTCAGATTGCGTCGAGAAAACGTCGTTGAAATTCCACTTGTGCCAATCGAAAAAGTGTTGCTTCCACCTCTGCATATCAAGCTTGGGATTGTTAAAAATCTCCCTCATACTCAGCACTTCACTGTTCCCAATTTCAGACTGTAAGGCGCTGGGCACAAAGCCGAAGTTACCCGTTTCATTACGGGACAGATGATGGAATATGTAAAAAAGGATTCTAGCTACTCCTCGTATCACCAAATGAAGAGGGGAGAGGTCCAATATCAGTTCTATGGCTGCAGAGGGTGTAGAGCGAAAGGTTCCAGTGATTATCATGGAGGCCGTTCTCTTCAATTCTGAGAGCTTGACCACTACCACCAAGCAATGCAGCAAAACGTAATACGTGGTCTAACCACCATCACATATAGTCACTGAAGTTACTTTGGGGCAAGATCCCACTTTTTTCCACAAGTCGTTTGACATGCCCATAAGGAGTGTCTAGCCTTGTGTATTGTGTTTTCCGGGTGAGAACCCCACGCGAGTTTGATATCCAGGGTGATCCCGAGATATTTTGATTCTTCCACAACCGGAATAAACACCCGTCTAGAGTCGGGGAAACAAATATCCTCCTTTTCCTGGTAAATGGTACCATAAGTGTTTTGTAAGGGTTTATGCTAAATTTCTCTCCCTCACATCACCTCTGAATTGTTGCATCATGAGCATTCCCTTTTGTTCCAGGGAGTATTCTCACAATATTATGTGAACGAACTCGTATTTGGGGGCTCGATGAAGTTTTTCTCCATCTGTTATTTTATCTTCTCCTACGCAATAAGCGGATGAATGGCTTGAACTGGAATCATGTCCTTCATCGGAAAGTTCATCCTTTATTACATCATGCTCTGCATCTGTGTCATGGTTGCTCTCCTCAGCAACATCTTGTTCTGCATTATCATCTTCCTCATCATCGCTTTCATCAAAGGAATTTTCAAAATAACTAAGAAGTTCAGTGAACCACTGTAGCCAGACTTCAGGATCTTTGCTGGACTGTACACGTCGTCTTATGACAGACATACTCATCTCCTTTCAATGTACCAAAAAATCAAATTTAAACTAAATTGACTCGAAACACAAAGTAAAACGTGAATGCTCGTGTGGTCTACAATCGTAAACCAGTCATATTCAGAAGCAATTATCTTCAAAAACCAATCGCTAACTCTGTCAAGAATATACTGATTCACTCAATACCTGACTTGTACATAAATATCCAGTGCGCCAATTATTTCCAGAAGGTCATCAACTAGCAGGGACCACAACAGAGGGGATAGTACTCCTCCATGAGGGCAGCCCCTGCCAGCCATAAAAGTGACTACTTCCGCTTTCAGTGAAGTGTTGATCACTCTGGATTTCAGTATGTTACCAATCCATCCCGCAATACTATTTGGTACGCCTCTGGCTCCCGCAGCCCCACATAGCGAACTAGTAGGGGTCGTAACAAACGCATCTTCAATGTCCATGAAGACTGCAGCTGCAGTCTCCTTGCGGTCCCGACTCTGTTTGATCCTCCCGACTAAGTTGTTTAGTGCCAGATCGGTTGATTTTCCTTTTTGATAGGCGTATTGATTTTCACTCAGAGGCCTCAGCGATAACACCTAGGTCCTGATCTATCCATCTAACATCTTCTCAATCTTTTTAAAACAAAAGACGTAAGACTAATCGGTCTAAACGACTTAGGTTGTGAATACGATTTAAACAACCCTGACCCTTCGCCAGCTGGCTGAGATAACATTCTAGACAAGACTCGACCGGAAGACCCTAATGAGGTATGGGAGGACATCCACCTCCTGTTGTAACAAGACAGGCATGATGCCATCTTCTCCAGGAGCTTTGAATGCCTTAAATGAGCGTATTGCCCACCTGATTGCTCCGGGCTTGATGATCATTCTTGCGTCCTTCCAATCGTCTTTTTTGGCCTTTTTACAAAGCCCTTTAGGGCGACGGTGTCACAGCTGTCACTGATATCGAGAAAGCGACAATCTGGAAAGTGTGTTCTTGCAAGAATCTCTAATGTCTCCTTTCCAGAGCCCGTGTATCGCCTATCCGGACCCTCAGCAGATCCGATGGGGAGCACTGGGCCTCTGGCGAGAACCCTATGCAGCCTTGCACTGCGGGGGTACTTTTCACCTACCCGCAGAACCTTTGCTTTGTCCTCCTTTCTTCTGCTGAGTCTGATAATGAACTACGTAAATAGAAAAACTTTCTAGCAGTTGATATATTTTTCTTTTCACTCATAAGAGCATCAAATGTGTTTGAAAATTTCTTGCAAATCTTCATGTTCACCATTGAAGATAGGTAACGAAACAGGAGATAAGACAATATTGTCTTCACTGCGATTATCCTTAATGTGATTTCGGAAGGCTTTTGACCTTATGTGTGCAATCATTCTCGCTGAGGTACTACAAATTCAGTACATCTAGCACTAATCTTATCTAACTTATAGATTGCAATACACCGTATTGAATGCGGTAGCCTCCGAGAGATCGGTGCTGGGACCTTCTTTATTCATTATTTGCATCAACGATCTAGTCAAAGCGGTGGGTGCGGCAGATCTCCTGTTGTTCGCCGACGACACCACCGTGATCGGAAACTCCCAATGTGAATATGAGGTACTTTCTCAAATTAACGATACACAAACACTTCTATGTGATTGGTTTTGTGCCAATAGGCTTAGTGTCAATATTGACGAGACATCAAAAATATTTTTTACTCACAGAGGGATGAACTTCGTCAATCCTCCAGAAGTCAAATTTCTTGGGGTGAAGTTCGATCTCAAATTGAGCTGGGATGTGCACGTCGATGCTTTGGCAGCTAAAATATCTGGCAGCATTTTTTTTACGAACTCTAGTCAAACTGCTCCCTGGGGATGCCATCCGAGTGGCCTACTTTTCACTTGTGCAGTTGCACATGTGCTATGCTCCGACAAGCTGAGGTCACTCTACACATGCAGACAGAATTTTTGCCTTACAACGCAAAACCATTCGTATAATGGCAAACAAGAAATATAGAGATCACGTCAGGAGACCTTTAGTTGCCCTGAAGGTGATGATTTTTCCATCACTTTACATCTTCTACTGCCTAGTAGACGGCAAGAAAGATGAAGATCATACATTCAATAGAGACTTTCACAATTACCCGACTAGAAACGACAATGACATTCGCATGGATTACCTACGTCTGAACTCTAGCAGATTCAGCCTGAATTTTTACAATAAACTCTTCTTGAATAAGTTACCAAAATCTGTTAGATTGCTTCCACTCAATAGATTTAAAAGTTCCCTGAAGAAACGTTTCATGGAAAACGCATTTTATTCAGTCAATTAATATTTTGACTGTTCCCATATGGCTATCACCCTCGGCTCTCTTTAGTATGTATCTTGTGTGTATTTTGTTATGTATGTAAACCTACTCGTATGTAACTTTCTTAGTTACGTACGAAATAAACTCTACTCAACTCTACTCCAAACATAGACTATAGTGAAGGTGAAATTATAATTCTTCTGCTAATTCAGAATATCATAGAGCAAATTAATTCTCTAACATGCAAAATTTTGAATTGATTCTTGATGTCATAAAGAAAATTTAATTTCTGCTGTAGTCATTCTGACAGCCATGTACCATGTACGAAAGTCACGCATACTATTTTCTTCTTTGTATTACAATTGTAAATGATGATGAAACACCCCCAACCCCGGTCTATGAAAGACGATGCAAAAAGCATCACTTACGTAAATTGCAATACCTGAATTATCTTATTTTCTTCCCCATATTAATTACACCTGTGACCGACTGAAATCGGTCAAATGAAAAGCCATGTGATCGTCTAGTACCTGAACTTGCCTTGAAGTTCTTTTTATAAAATAGGACCCTGTTCTTCGTTGCGTTGTGTATTTGTAGTAACCTACTCAAGTTATTTTATGTAAGGTTTGATGTGATACGACCAATTCTTCGTCGCTTAAACGTAAGGTAAGGTAAGGAAATTAGAAAATCAAAAACAGATTCGGCAACAATGTCTATTTCATCTTTGTAGCATTTGTCTTAAATTCTTATCCTTGCATTCTTTAGCGTCCTTTAATGAATTTAATAAAATATCAGATCATTTAGATAGAGGCCCAATTTGCCCTCACCCATATTTTGAGTGGAAGTTGATACATTAGATTATTATATACAGACCTAATTGGTCCTCACCCATATTACGAGTGGAAGTTGGAATATTTAATTATTATGAACAGACCTAATTGGTCCTCACCCATATTTCGAGTGGAAGTTGGAATATTTAATTATTATAAACAGGTTTAATCGGCCCTCATCCATATTCTGGATGGAATTCGGATATGAGATATTATAGACAGGCCTAACCGGCCCTCACCCATCTTATGAGTGGTAACTGACCCGATCGAAGGGTTTTGGTAATATGATATCATGTTTTCTGAAGAGGTCGTTGCCCTGATACTCCAAACTCTTAAAGATTTACGTTTAAAATTCTAAGGAACACGTCCACAGCTGACAACTTGCAAGCGTTAATTCGCTCGCGTAATTTTAATCGAATTCAGTAATTCGTATAGTATTGAAACGTTATATATGGAACTAGAGGTAAGCCCGTAAAGCCATACGTGATTCTTTTTGCTCACCTGAGCGCCAACGGGCAGTTTTATTATTTTATTGTGTCACTGACTGCGGATCATATTCTATCCCCATATCGCGGATTTGCCAACCAGGGAATCATGCCCTCTGATCATACACCTGTATGTACAACAAACGTTACAAACATTCCACCAACTCAGACATTCTTCAAAACTTTCATACCGACAACATACAAGCCTCAATGTCTGTGGGTCCATACATGCGTATCGTCCCTAAAGTCATTTATTTATACTAATGAGTTATGATATTATTCGTAGGTTTTCATTACACCTGAAGGCCGGGAAAGTTCCCTTATTGAGCTTAAGAGTATCGGACATCAAATCAATAATTTGAAAGTAAGATCTTCCCCATAGTTGGATACAATGAAATATAAACATCTTCGTTACAGTTTAAGTATGTTCTAAGTTATAAAATGAGATAAATAGAAATACTGAATAAAAGGATTATAATATTTCAAATAGATCATTGGCCCATTATAGAAGCAAAGATAAGGATTAATATTGGATGTTCTCACATTCGAACGTATCGTTCATCAGATTATAACAAAAGATTTCTATTGGCAAAATGGTTAAGTAACATTTCAATGAGATCAATTTTCTGAGTTATGAAAGTAAAGTTTCACATTAATATTAACTTCATAACATTTCAAATTCAAATAGTTCTCAAAGTTGTTGGAATCAGTACACAATAGCTTAATTACGTTTCAATAATGTTGCCAGTTTGATAAACAAATGTTGAAATCAATATTAACTTCAAAATAATGTGTCAAGTTAAAACAACTGTGGAAATCAATATAAAATAAATTCAGTACATTTCAAATTGTACCAAGTTATGACAGCAAACGTGTTTAAATAAGTCTATGAAAATAACTCTTCAAAATAAATATTAGAAAATGTCAGTGCAGATCAAATAGATCATTTGCCAAGAAGAAAAAAAATATGTGAAAATAATTTGTAATTTGAGAAATGATTATTTCAACTCGTCCTCAGTGCGTTTAGAAATTACGTAGCATATACTTCAATAAATTCGTGAAAATTAAATAGTGAGCAGAAATATTAGAAGAAATTCAGAAAGTAATCACCTGTGGACACAGCGGGAACGGTGCTTCTTCTTCCCCTGTCCGGCTTCTCGGAGAGGAACACTCTGAGTCTTCCATTCTTCTGAACTCATGTTATGCACGATTAATTAACTTAAATTTTATTCCGATTCACATGAATCAGTAAATTCATTGAGCTTCGAAAACTAAATAACTGAATTATAAGAGTAACTGCACATCTGACGAAAAATAACTCAATAATAATCATAATCATAATAATTAAAAAAAATTAATCCCTTAACGTCGCGATCGTGATACTTATATATGCGTGACCCAGCAGCCCTTACACTCTCACTTCCCTCTGCCCTTGGTACTCAAGTACCTGTTACATATTCTTTTCCAGACGTGTTCCTTCGTCGCGACGTGGGAATCGCTGTTTTAGAAAATACCAGATGTGGAATCGTGAATATACGAAAGGGTGCTTAATTGACTTGAATTTTAAAGTCGAATATTGTTTTCGCTGGATTTCTTATCTGAGTTTAGATAAATTCCTTCGCCTCGATATTTACCCTTTTGGGTGATTTTAAGCTGCTTTAAAGATACGTGATATTCTACCATATTGAGAATTTAAAATAAAATTATTGAATCATTCTGGCAAATGACCGTCTTTTCACTGTAATTGTGAATTCAGATGAACCATATGAAATGTTATGCAGGTAGATCTACAATATACAGTTATCACAATTGATAATAAAATTCAATTAGATCGAAACCAAGAAATATATGGATAGTTTTAGCAAATTAGCAAAAAAAATTGACCCCGGTTCTGGGTCTTCTCAAAGATAAATAATTTCTGAATTAGTGACAAATTCTGAAGTATTTTCGGAAAACTGAATGCTCTTCTTCTTTTATTTTAATTTGCAATAAATTTTGTAATACACTCCCCACAAAAATTGTCGCATCATCCTACTTATATGACAATACTATATAAACTTTTAGGTTGGTCAATCAAGAGTCGCTTGGTAACTTTCAGAATTGTAAAATAAGAAGATATCATACAAAAGAGATGAGTTTATGATGGAAAATATCAACAATTCTCGAGTTAATGAAAAAGTAAAGAATTTTACCATCTTCAAACATTCGCGAAGAGACCAATCAACTAGCATCCAAAGGTAACTAATCAACAGCCCCTGAAACAAATTTTGGATGTACTCTTGAGTCACTGACTTCCACATTTCAGGAAGCAGATTTTCTAGTTGTTGGAGTGTTCTACAAGGCATCCTACGTTGCTGAATTGACCACCCCATGTTGTACCAAACATGTTCTATGGGATTCAAGTCTCGACTTCTGAGTGGCCATCTTAAAATATCAATTTCGGCATTTTGCAGAAATTCGGTAACTACTCTAGCTGCATGAGTCCGAGCATTATCATGCATATAAATGAAGTTTTTGCCAATCAATGGTCCAAGGGTGTTCAAGGATATCTGCGATATATCTGGCCGCTGTCACTCTTCCATTATTCACTAGAACTAACTCAGTTCGACCATGGAAAGAAATGCCTCCCCACACCATTACTGAGCCCCCTCCGAAGTTTTCGGTTTGCCGGATATTGCATTTGCTGATACCGTTCCCCAGGTCGTCTGTATACAGGCATGCGTCTATCATTTGATACTAGACAGAACCTGGACTCGTCGGAAAAGAGAACATTTCATCATTCTGGAATACTCCAATTTGCATGTTCCCTCGCAAACGGAAGTCTTGCAACTCGATGCTCTCTGCTGAGACGCGGGCCGGTAGAAGCCACCCTTGATCTGATATCGTCTTCTCTGAGCCTGTTCCTAACAGTTTGCGAGGAAATATGTACATTTCTGGAAAGTACAAGTTCATTTTGTAGCATTCTAGCCGTACAGAGCCGAACTCTTAGTGCAGTTAAACGAAGCCAACGATCATCAACTGGTGTTGTTATCCGATTTCTTCCCTGTCCGGCCCTTCTTCCATATTCCCCTGTTTCATGGTACCGATCAACTGCTCTTGAAATAGTAATTTGGTTAACATTCAACAAGTTAGCCACGTAACGTTGGCTCCGCCCCTCCTCTAGAAGTGTTACAATTCTTACCACTTCATGATCACTCAAATAGCGTCCAGGACGTTCAGCAACCATTACAATAAACTAAAAGATTCGGAAATCAACAAGAAACACTGAAAAATTGCATTAATTCATCGTGAAAACTGAAGAGAACTTGAATGAATACTGATAGTCAAATAAACTCATTCTTGTATCAGACTTGTTAAAGATCATATGGAAACAAATGTTACTACATAGATAAGATTTTTTCCCCTCATATGTCCAAAAACATATGTTGACAAAGAAACTGCGATCGACCTGCTTAATCGATTGTGGAATTCAGAAAACTAGGTGATGGGACAATTTTTGTGGTGTGTATTTTATTTGTCCTGAAATGTTCAATTATATTTTTTGAAACAAATTCTCAGTCCAATAAGCTATTGCTCATTTTTTGGAACTTCATCTCTACTAATTAACATAGATTTTATTCTAATATATAATATAATATAATTTGAGTCAATAAGATTAACTCACCCAATCATGTTGAATAATTTTGAGTTCAAAATCAGAGTATAGTAACCAAAAAAAATGTAAAGAGAAAATGTGGGCTCGATGTTATTATTATTATTTTATGAGTAGTAATTTCTAGAAGTAGGGTTACATTTAAAGTGTACACTGCTTTTTTTCATTACTTTATTCGTATTTTCTCTGAAATTTATTCAATATTATTGAGTAGAGACCGCCTCGGTAGCTGCACGGTTAGTGAGCAAGTATGTAGAAATATACTTAGCCGAGGTGCCTGGTTCGATTCCGGGTTCAAGTTATGGATGTTGTCCTTGAACAAAAAGTGAATTTGACAAAGGCATACATAGAAATTGGACACATAATCATAACCTCTGATGGCCAGATAACTTGTAATCCTGTGAGGTGGCAGTTATCATTGCACAGTGTAGGTGAATGGTCCGGAGTCCATTATAAACTGTAGGTCCATAGAAAAACAACAAACAAACATTATTGAGTAGGTTATTTTCATGTCAAATTTACGTTAAAGAAGCGTGTATTTCGGTTTTTAGCTTTCCTTTCTCAGTATAAATATTAAATAGTTCACAATTGAATTATTTCTTGAAAATTACAGATTGCAGTTATGAATGAAACCTAGATATTAGTATTTTATAAGCCAGTTCTGATAATTGAAAGTATTTATTATCCACAGACATAACTAATTGCAATTTAATGTCCTACAAAATGATGTTGAATAATATAATAATGACTCTACATTCAATATTCAGTATAGGTCTGCAAGATTAATATTCTATAATACACTGCCCCAAGAATTAACGCTCAATCTCAATATTTCAAATAATTTTTTTTGGTAACTAATTATTGAAAGGTTTTTTTTCGTATAGGTCTGGACATATGTAATAGTATTCGATGGTTTTTATTGGTGTTACCCTGATGAGGAATGAAATGGAGAAATAAACTGAGATTTTGCAAAAAAACCTTTCGTGGTGTCGAGTAAAGTTTTTCTGGAGAATTTTAATTTTTGGTAATACTGCAACGCGAATCACAAAATTTGACCCCAGCAGAATGTGTTGAAGCAGTGGTGTTATATGACATAAGTTGGATGTATACAAACATATACCAAAGACTTGGGTGTCCCATTGAACTGTTACCACAATGATATGCAGGTACAGGAAGATTGGTGGTAATGAAAGGAGACCTAGGCAAGGACGACTTCAAGGAACATAGGCGATTAATGACCGTTATCTGACAATTTCCTCTTTGGGACAACAGTACGCCACTGTTAGGCACCTTGAAATGCATTTTCGACAGAACAAAGGTTGCAAATTTGCACTGAATCGATATGATAACGTTTCAGGGTATTTAGTTTGAGGCTTAGTGACGCAGCTTAAGGCCCAGCTGTAACCCAGTACATCGAAGATCCCGATTGAATTTTGCCAGGAACACGTCAATTTGTTAAAAGGGAGACAGATGTACTGATGTTGAAATGAGAGATATGCCTAGTGCAACCTAACTATAGTTTTGGTCGAGATTCAATGATGATGTGAGAAAGAATTTTTCTGAAAGTGTGCACTGATATGATCATTGTGAACAATTGAACTCTCAACGCTCAGAGATACGTCACAACATTTGGGAACTTGTTGTACCATTTGCGGTAATTATGGGTGAAAACTTTATGTTTATGCATAATTACGGCAGACCTCACTGAGTTTATATCTTTAAGAACTATCTTCAAGATCAAGATCTTCAGTACATTTGAACTTGATCTAAATAAATTTGAATTTTTTATTTTGTGCGTTAAGTTCTTGATGCAGTGTAGTAAATTGATGGAACTAGATTTCGTCGCCACATTAGTGTATTCATTTAGTTGTTTATTCAAAATTGTGGACTCCGTTGATTCTTCTAACTCTATATTTGTTAGAGGTCGTCAATTTGAGTCTAAATTGAAGACCTCCTATTTAATAGGACATTATTTGTTGTGATTTATCCTGCTCAGTCGGTTTGGTTGGGTCAGATTGGTTGGATTAATTTTTCTTCAAGTTCTCAGTGAAAGAGATTCTTCCCCCAACGTAGTGAACACATAAGTTTGATGAGTTCATTTAAAGAGAAATTTTGACTTCACAAAGAGAATTTGCAGAATTAGAATAGTTTGATGATGAAAATAATTTGAGATTGAGAATAATTCAAAAGTGAAAATAATTTAAAAATGGAAATAATTTCGAAGTGAAAATAATTTAAGAATGAAAATAATTTAAGGATGCAACAATGTTAGAGGCATAAGAACTCCGAATAAAACTAACGGAGTTACAGCATTTTGAACTACTGGCCTTGATACCTTGATGATTTTTTTTTATGCTCGCTTCCCCGGAATAGGCGAACCTGTTACACCACATGAATAGGCGCCTGGGAAGAATTGAGGTGTCTGTTTACTCGCTTCTTGAAGAAGGCCAATATGCCAATGCCAATATCTTAGCATAATAATTTCACCTTTTGAAAATAAAATATTAGAGAAGAGAATTGAAATATCTTTTTAACGAAGAGGCACTCGACCCCTCTTCCCTAAAATTATTTCATATGCTCCTATTCGACTTCAAGAAAAAGGTTCCCTTTGAATCAAAAGTTAACGTGTTTTGTCACTAAGATTTTTACCTGAATTAGAAGGGTAGGGTCAAATTTTCATTGGAATACAGTATATAAGGTGTTCTATCTCAAAGAAACCACCTGTATATTTCTTATCCTGTAGTGATTGGAGAAGTTGCCGAAACGCGTCGAATGATTTTGTTTAGTTTTCAGGTATATTTGAAGCTGCAACGTGCAACTCCCTACAAGAGGGGGGCTTATCCCCTCAAAATTGAATGGAACAATGGGGTCGAGTGATCTCTCATTTGAAAGCTGTTATAAACCTCTTTATAACAGTGTAACAGAAAAGAAATTTTGACGCAAGCCACCGTAATTATTTTGGCTGTTTCCAAGATTATTGAAAAAAATTGAAATATTTTTCTTTTACGAGGAAAACTTTCGTGGGTGGTGAGCGCCTACGCAGTAAATTCATTTATTTTATGATTTTAGATAGTGTAAGGTTCTGTTGAAATGTCTTTCGAAAGATATTTTACAAACCACAATAATTTCGAAAAAGTTAAATTGTTTTTTATGTTTACAATAAGAATTGAAATCTAATAATATTAAATCAAATGTTCAAATTGTTTTCCATTCACTTCTATACAATATTACAATCTTTACTGGAAACAGGGTTAAGCATATTTGGAGTTTTTGACATCTGCAATTCGCCGCCGTGGCTCGTCCAAATTCTCTGGCCCGCAAAAATTTTGGATTTAAGATGTTTCCACAAGGGAAGTCTAGAGGGTTCAGGTCAGGAGATCGGCCATTCCACTCTACAGGACCTCTTTTCCAATACTAGCACCATGATATTAAAAATAAGGTATTTGCGAACTAGGGCCACGTAGTGAGGTTGTTTAAGCAGCAGGGGTCAATTTTTAGTTCTTCAGTTACCAATGGATCAATTGCATTTTGCAGCATATGGAGATAAATTTCGGCCCAATCAGATGGTCTCCCAAAATTCCTACCCAAAAATTCAGCTTTTCTGGATATTGCATGTGGGTTTTTCGAAATACAAGGTGATTTGGATCGAGTCAAAATTAACCTCTTTCTGAAGTAAAAAAGTGCATTAGTTAGGAAAGCCAACGTTATAAAATGATTTTCTGAATCTTAGTTTCGTAAAATTCTTGTCATCGATCCAAATCACCATTTTTTAATTCTAGAATTATTTTAAATTTGTACTGATGGGACTCATATAAATTTGAAATTCCAAAAATTTCAGATTGGCTAAAACTGGGAGCTGTAGATAATTGCTGTACTGATTGTCTGTTTGGCATAAGTTGGACATGTCTAAAAAACTCCTCAGTTGCTGCTTTATGATTCACAGTTACAATTGTCATCCATAACTGAACCAGTCTAGATAAATATTGATAATAATGCCATAAAAAACGTATGGCGAACGATATGTTTAAGATGTTTTTTGTTGAATATCATTGTAGCCACTCGGGCACAATTTCGAATCAGGTAATAAAGGTACACCATAATCATTTTTAAAGTTCTAACCATATCTGCAACTGGCGAGTTTTTCTTATTAAATGAGAAGAATATAAAGAAATTACAATTCAAATGAAACAATAAAATCCCTGGAAAATCGTTGTAGTAAAAAGGGTTCTTGAAAGGCATTAAAACAACTCCTATGGAAATCTTTATGGACACCCAACGCTTTGACTCTGTCACGTCGGGTAGAGTGGGACTCCCACCATCAGCATCTGACGGAATATACCCTAACTAAAACCCCTTGTTTTCCAAGATATGGATGGGTACCACTTTTGCATTACTTCCATGCATACTTGCCATTACAGTCGTTTATTCCCTTTCCGCTTCACCTTTCCGTTTGTCTTGTTCCTTCCTTTTCATGACTTCTACAGCATATTTATTGACAGCCAGCCAATTCTCCTGCGACGCCAATATACAGTTAGCAATGGTGTTCTCGGTCACCACCCTTCCTGTTTTCTTGTTCATTTCTCTTCTGTATTCTTCCCATCTGACGCACACGAAAGCAGTATGCTGTGCCGTATCAATCTCTCTATAATAGCGGCAATGAACGCTCGCAGCCTTATCTATTCTGTGCAGATAAAATTGGAAGCATCCATGTCCCGAGATGAGCTGAGTGATGTGGTAATCTACCTCTCTATGCATCCTGTTGTACCAGGGGACCAGGTTCGGTATCAACTCCTTGTATAAGCTCCCTTCGTTTCTGACGACCATCTTTCCTGCCATTTTTCTACTGTGATTATTCTTTGCTTCAGCATGTTTTCCTTACCAATCTCATAAGTGCGGTTTCCACCATACAGGAGCAGCATATCAGAAAATTGAGTCCACTATACTGCTGAGAATTTTCCTGTTATTTTGGCCTCCTCCGCCAATTCTGGGCACCAGCTCTGACTACTCTCTGAGTATTTTGTTCTCCAAAGCTCAAATTCCTGTCCAACACCACACCCAGGTATTTAAGGGTTTTACCTGGAGTTATTATAGCTTCCTCCACCACCACTTCTATATGTCCACATTTCTCTCTTCCAGATAGAAGTATAGCTTCCGTCTCACGGGCTGAGACTTTGAGGTCTATTGTTTGCAGGTAAGCAATTATTTTCTTTAGGGCTCTGTTGGTTTTTTCCATCTGTTTTGTCTGTGTCTTTGCCGTTATCAGTACAGCTAGATCGTCAGCAAAAGCCAGTATTTTCACACCCTTGGACAGGTTCAGCCTTGAGACCCCGTCGAACAGAATATTCTATAAGAGAGACCCAAGAACCGAGCCCTGTGGTACACCACAAGTCATGCCATACTGCGCACCTTCATAGCTGACACGTCTCTCTTTCAGGTAACTTATGGCAGTATTCGGTAAGTATGGCGACACTTTTCTTTTCACCATTTCCTCGAGAATAATATGTCACATTGCTGTCTTGAATGCATTTTCTATGTCCATAGTCACCATAAGACAGAACTTCTCTCTTGTTTTCCGAGTTTTCCTCTCCTCTCTCTCTGCAGTTTCGACAACACACCTCAGAGCATCAACAGTCGATCTCCCTTCCAACTCTTTTCTGAGTCTCAATCCAATAAGCTGCTCGTATAGTTTTGCCAACGAGTTCAGGAGACTCAGTGGCCTGTATCCTTTTGGGTCATTTCCGTCTTTTCCTTTTTTTCTTATCAGGAATAATTTTTCTGTTTTCCATATTGCAGGAAAATCTCCTCTGCAAAGCAACTCGTTCATCGCTTCAGTGCTTTCTTCTGGGTAATTTTCCGCTACTATCTTTATAACATCTGGTGGAGATCAACACCTTGAGGATTCCTCGAAAGACGCATTTCGTATATACATACGAGGGGCGTCCCTAATAGACCGAAACGGTGAATCTGCTACCGGATTTCGAGAAAAGTAACGAAGTCTCAAGTTTACATATTTGAGCTCCAAGCGAAGAGTATTGCGAAAAGTATTTGTTTCTTTAAATATTAACCGACAGGTTAGATTTCTTTCCTGAAAACATTGTAGCCTAGAGCACCGAAGCCATCTGCGATTCTCGTATGTATATACGAGATGCGTCATTTCTGGAATCGTTAAGGTGTTCCGATGTGGTTGATGCAGGCGCTGAACAGCGATAAGCGACACTGATGTGTTCCAAATAACGACAAAACTGCAGTCTACCGCTTTGTTTTTCGGCATTCTGCCTAATTGCACTATTGGTGCTCTTGATGGCTACGTGCATGACAGACAGATGAACTAGTCTGTCAGAAATGATTATTCATTGATCAACGGAATTTTTAATAGTTCTCATGTTTAAGTATATAGATTACTCGCAAAAGATATCGCGAAAGATATTGGTATTATTAAAAATTGATTTATTTTCCCATTTTTCAATTATCTTGGCAATAGCCAAATTAATCAGGGCTCGTTTGAGAAAAACTCAGTTTTTGCAAAAAAAATCATCAAAATTAGCTTTGTTGTGCAACACTGTGAAGAGGCTTTGAAGAGCTCTCAGATAAGCTACCTCTTTACCCTTTTGTCCAATTCCATTTGGAGGAGTTCAAGTGAGTTACGTTCCTGGAAACGATGCTTCCCACAGGAAATGCTGGATCAGCGGATCCTATCCTATTTCACGTACACAGCTTCACCGTGTTCACTAATGTTATAAATCATGTTTGTTTATCTCATATTATTCAGTCTGACAATAGCTCCCATTTAATTCAGTTTGTAATAAAATAAATGTTTTTAAAAAGACTTTTCCTTAAGTGAAAAACATAAGTGGCTTAGTGCGGTAGGATCTCGACGGCATCTCAACCAGATATCCGTGAGTTTCAACTCTTCATCGAGAAGGACCAAAGACGAAAAATTGCAGCCAATTCATCAACCAGAGAATGAAGATAACGAAAATCTTGTAAGTTACTCATTGTTCCTTTATGTCAGACTCCTCGAATTCTCCTGATCCATATAGAGATACTTGTCCAGAAATCGAGTCAATTTTAATTCAATCAATTTCAAAATTATCTTTAATTTCAACAGAGCCGAATCAATCTAACACAGATAATTCGAATTCTGAGAATATTTCTTTATTTAATCAAAATAAAACAGTTAATTTCAATAGTGAATATATCACAATGCCTAATCAAATACCAGTTTTTGATATGAAATTGCTACAAATCGTACCCGAATTTGATGGCAATCCGTGTAGGTTATTTCGTTACATTTCTACAGTAAACGAATTACTACAAGAATATTATAATGCGGCTGAACCAAATTGTTCACAAAATAAATTTCTTAAATTTGGTATTTTATCAAAATTAACAGGACCGGCTGAAGAAGTTGTTTCTTTGAGCGGCAGTAACGAGTGGCCGACAATAAAAAATATTTTAATAACACATTTTGGTGACCAGCGAAATGAAAGTAGTTTAATTTCAGATCTTGGTTCGTTGCGTCAAGGCAACAACGAAAATTCATTATCATTTTATTCTCGAGTTATTTCAACCCTCAATCTTCTCCATAATCATTTGAATATTCATGAAGATAATGAGGCAGTAAAAGCTTCAAAAAAATCGCTATATGATTCACATGCTCTTCATACTTTATTAGTTGGATTGAAAGAACCCCAAAGTTCCATGATCAGAGCAATGAAACCAAAAGATTTAGCGGAAGCGCAAACGTACATCATTGAAGATAATAACATACGTTATTTGCAAAAATCTTCTAATTCAGTGAAAATCTTGCCCTCACAAAATTTCCCAAATACTTCTTTTCACAAAAATTTTATCAGACGAATATTTCTAATTTACCAGCTCCAAGATTTTCACAAAATCATTTTCCAAGTACCCCAATTCAATTACAACAACGTTCAAACCAACCACGTCCAAGGTTTCCTACGAACAGCCAAGTTTTCGGAAGGTTCAAAACGTTTGGAAAAATCCGTCTAACGGACAGTCTCCTTCGAAACCAACCCCTATGAGCATTGTTCATACTAGGAATAGTTCTAGACCGACCCCATGAGTGTTGTTACTCGATCATTGAATGTACCGAGAAATTATCAAAACTATAAACCCAATAACTATTACAGAAATAATACCAATCACCCTATAAATTTCATTTCCGAAGAATTGAATAATGTTGATTATGATGAAGATCAATGCATGCCCAATTCTTCATATTATTGTGATGAATTCGACGAACAAAATTTCATTCAAAATAATGTTCAAATTTCTGAATAGAAAATGCTGAAAATTTCGAAGATCAAAATTTTCAGGAGGTTTCATCGAAACCAATACAACATAATTGACCTTAACACTATTTACGACAAAAGGAACTTCCTTATATACAAATAGAAAATCCTCACTAAAACTTCTTTAGATACAGGGCCACAAAATCATTCTTGAACCCCGAAATTGCCGAAAGATATTTCAATGACAAAATTTTCAAAGAACCATTCGTAGTTAAGTCTGTTTTCCAACAATCAAAACGAGATTTTTGTGTCGAGATTCCAGCATTTAAGGAATTCAGCACCTGTTGGAATCTCAAATTTCATCTGTTCAAATTTCATCAATATTTCGATGGATTAATAGGCCTAGATACACTCAAACAATTGAAAGCTCAAATAGATATTAAAAATTCAATTTTGTCAACAGCTACGGCACAAGTTCCTATTAAGTATTACGAAAGCACAAGAAAAGTATTATTCTTTGCTGAAATCGATCCTTTACCTCAACAAAATGAAAATTCCTGTCAATTCAAATGATGGCGATGTACTTATATCACATCGAAAATAAATAATTGCATTCTTCAAGAAACTCTTACGACCTGTAAAATGGATATGCCTGGGTAGAAATTCAAAACCCCAATGATTCTTCTTGTCAAATTCAACTTTATGACCCTTTATTACCAAATTCTTTTCCGCTCGACCACTATGAACTTTTCAATATGTATATAACCCCCGAAGAATCTGATTTAAAAACGACATATGTTCTCATATACGTACCGACCATTTGAATGACGAAGAAAATTTCATATAGAAAAATTGTGTAAGAAATATTCAGATATTTTTCATATTGAAGGACGAAATTTAACTTTCACTAATCAAATCAAACATAATATAAGAACTAGAGATGAAATACCAGTATATACGAAATCCTATAAATATCCTTATATCTACAAGGACGAAGTTCGAAGACAAATTGATTCCTTGCTGAAACAGAACATCATTCGCCCAAGTAATTCCCTTGGTCATCTCCGATTTGGGTAGTACCAAAGAAAGCAGATGCCAGCGGTAAGAGGAAATTTCGAATCGTGGTCGATTTTCGTAAAGTTAACGAAAAGACCATCGACGACAGATACCCTCTTCCAAACATTTCTGAGATTCTCGACAAACTAGGAAGATGTCGCTATCTTTCAACCCTCGACTTAGCTAGTGGATTCCACCAGATAGAAATGGCTCCTGAGGATATCCAGAAAACGGCATTTTCTGTCGATAATGGGCATTACGAATATCTGAGAATGCCCTTTGATTGAAAAACGCTCCAAGCACCCTGCAGAGAGTGATGGACGACGTGTTAAGAGGTTTACAAAATGATATTTGTCTTGTATATATGGACGATATCATTGTCTATTCGACGTCATTACAAGAGCATATGGTAAATCTCAAAAGAGTATTTCAACGTCTTCGTGAAACAAATTTTAAAATCCAGCTCGATAAAACAGAATTTTTAAGGAAAGAGGTTGCATTTTTAGGGCATATTGTCACTCCTGAAGGTGTCAAACCTAATCCCGATAAGATAAAGGCAATCATGGAATATCCGATTCCTAGAACAGTCAAAGAAATCAGAGGATTTATTGATTGTTAGGTTATTATCGCAAATTCATAAAAGACTTCGCAAAAATAACTAAACCGTTCACGCAATGTCTCAAAGCCAAAGCAAAAATCGTACACGATGATGCTTTCCTAAGAGCATTTGACTACTGCAGATCTCTTCTTTGTAATGCCCCTATATTACAATTTCCCAACTTCGAAATACCATTTATTCTTACTACTGATGCAAGTAACGTATCAGTTGCAGCTGTTTTATCGCAGGGACCCATTGGTAACGACCGGCCAATTGCATATGCTTCACGCACATTGAACGATAGTGAAAGAAATTACAGTACTATCGAAAAGAACTCTTAGGATAATCTATGGAACTAGCCATTTTCGACCATATCTATATGGGAGAAAATTCAAAATAGTGACCGATCATAAACCTCTTCAGTGGCTTATGTCTCTCAAAGAGGGCTGTAATCCTAGACTTACACGTTGGAGACTCAAACTAGAAGAGTATGATTATGAGATATGCTATAAAAGGGCAAGGCTAATACTAACGCCGATGCTTTATCTAGGATTGAGATTCACCCTATAGTAGCAGATAATTCTTCATCAGACGATGATTTACCAATCTTTCAGTATATGAAACAGGTAAATCGATATGGAAACAGCTTCCATGTCAAACAACATAAATGACATCCCAGATCCGGACGAAATCGAAGATCAGAACCCGGAAGCAGAAGAAAAATAACTGACGATGGACAAACCGTGCATACAAATGCTGAGGACCCTATTTTAGGAATAAGCCCAACGGAATCTCCAATTAATATCTTTCAGAATCAGTTGCACATAATTCCTTCACTGATTAACCGAAAAGCAACAAAAAAATGTTTATGGGACCGAAACAAAAAGAATATTTGGAATATTTACATTCTTAAGAACGATCTTACCCCCATCATTTCATTTTTTAGAGACTTTGGTGAACCGAAAAAGACCTATGCATTTTATTTCGAAAGTAATGGCAACGATGAAACATATAAACAACTTTCAAATCTCATGAGACAAACATTCAAAAGTCTCGCCTTCAAGCTTTTGAAGTGCAATAAAAGGTTAGAAAATATTATAAATGAAGATCGACAAAAGGAATTGATTTGCTATAGCCATGAGACAAAAACTAATCACCGAGGTATAGTAGAAACTATTGAACAACTCAAACGAAAATATTATTGGCCAAATTTATCAAATGATGTCAGATTTTACATAAATAACTGTGAAATTTGTCAGAGAGTAAAATATGATCGAAGACCACCTAAGATAGAATTTCAAATTACCCCAACTCCAAAACGACCCTTTGAAGTAGTACATGTTGATGTTTTTCAAGCAGATAGCCAAAAGTTTTTGACAATTTTGGACAAATTTTCAAAATTCGGTCAAGCCTTTCCATTAATAGGTGCTAACGCTCCTGCAATTGTACAAGCGTTAATATCCTTCATGTCATTTTATGGATTACCTTTACAAATAGTCACTGACTCTGGCACAGAATTCAACAATTCGACAATCATGGATTTTGCCAATCTTCATAAAATCAAAATTCACATAACCACCTCTAAAAATTCAAATAGCAATTCACCTGTAGAACGTTTTCATTCGACCATTCTGGAACATTTGAGAGTATTGAAAATCGAAAACCAAATATTCCAGTTGCCGATTTAATGCCATATGCAATTTTGGATACAACCATAGTATTCATTCTACAACACAACAAAACCAATCGATATTATCACCGGTCATCTAAACACCAAAGACCCTTCGAAATTGACGTAGACAAAGAAATTATGAACAATTACATGCAAAACCACAAAGAACGAACCCAACTAATTTATAACTCTATTCACGAAATTAGCGAGAGAAAGAAGGAAAATATATAGGTAAAGCAAACGAAGAGCGTGAAAACCAATTGATTACCATGAACAATCGACAGTTTTTCGAAAAACGTCAAAACTCGCGGTAACAAACTAAAAGCGCCCTTCATCAAAGAAAAGTTCAAGAAAATGAAGAACTTAAAATAAAAACTGAACGCAGTACTTATCACAAAAACATTTTTAAGAAACCGAGAGCTAAAAGACCTCAAAATTTGTTGCAGGAACCTGATCCTGATGATGATCCACCGGTCCATGTTGGAACCGATCAAAATAGTGGATCTTAAACAAAACCCTGGTATCCTCCCTTTCTTGTTGGCGAAACTAAAGTCAAAATCGGAACTCATAAATTCCTCCATTATGTCGATCTGTTCCCCATTGAAAACGAAATAAAAGTTCTTGTCAAACAATACAGAAATTTTAAATCTTCTTTCAAATCGATTTAATACATCCGAATACCCTACAGAAACTTTGGAACAACATATACAATATCAAATCAACTACATTTGGAATAAATTCAAATCTGTATATCCCTTCGAAGATAGAAAACGGAAGAAACGCGGATTAGTTAATGGTCTGGGCAATATTATTAAAGCCATTTCAGGAAATTTAGACGCCGATGATGCCGAGCGCTACGATAAAGCTATTGAAAATTACAAGCTAATAAGGAACGGATAATCTCTACTGTCAATCACCAAATTTCATTAACTCACGAAATTTTGAGAATAATAATAAAACTCTTTCATTAATGCTGCATAACCAAAACATAATTTCTAGAAGAATTCAAGAGATCAAAATGATAACACCCAGTATTTTTCTATTATAGACACTTTCGCTCAAATGAAATTTAACTTAGACACAATCGGATCTATTCTTGAAGATTTGGAAAATTCAATTACTCTAGCTAAATTAGGCTCTCTTCATCGTAGTCTTATCTCAAAAATCGATTTAGGCCATATTCTTACGATTCTCTTAGAGAACCATTCGAAAAATCAATTGATATTTTCTGACGAAAAAATATTCACAATTATTATGATCTAATTGAAGTCGAAGCTTACTATTCAAAAACAAGGATCATTTTCGTATTGAATATTCCCTTGTACACCCTGATCGATTCAACCATTACCATTTATATTCCATTCCATCCAAAAACTTTACAACTATAATTCCTAAAAATACCTACCTTACAATGAGTAGCAATCTATTCCAATACGATGACGACCAATGCAGATATCTCAACCCTGGTTACCTTTGCGAAGAGAACAAGCTTGCCAACCACGCCGACCAAGACGATTGCCTATTTTCAATTCTTCAGATCAAAAATTCTTCAACTGTTCCTGACTGTAAAATAGTACCAGTAAAAGTGAAGAAATCCTTTGTAGAAGAAGTTGATGAAAGCCACTATATTGGAATCTTCCCAGAACAAGAAAAAATAAGGATGAACTGCGAAAAAAACAGATTTCACAACCCTCAAGGGAACATTCCTCTTCCAAATTCCGTATGGATGCAGTATTCAAACAGTTGACTTCATTTATACCAACACAAAAGGTACCTCTTATCAAGTACCGTATGGATGCTTATTTTTACCCGAAATAAAAATACCTACAGGGGATCATCATTCAGAAGCCCTCAAAATTCAAGAAATTTCACTGTAGAGGGAAGTATATTCCAGAGCGATTAAGCGAAAATATAAGTCAAAAATCCACTAAACAAAATCATTTCTGTTTCGGCATATTCTGCCAATCACTACAATAAGATATGCGTGGCTGCTTTGAGATGGAACACACTGTGAATTGATATTTGAGAAATATCTCGATGAATTCATACTTTTCATACTAGTGTTTTTTTATGAGCAATATGAACTCACCCAAGAATTTAATCAAAACCAAGAATTGATTCCCTATTCCATTAAATTTTCAAAAAGTTAGTTTTCTAAAGTATTTTCCGAATAAAATGGTAAATTTTGTATATAAACTTTTTCGTAAGCTAGACTGAACTGTTCTTTCTGATGAAAAATAAGATAATTAAGATTTGTAGATGATTTCCTTCTGTAAAAGAAATGGTGCAAAATATTTTACATGTTGCTTTTAGAAATTGCACTTTCCAATAATTTGTAGTTAATTGATTGTCATTAAATTTCTTGATGGCGACTATTGTGAAATTTGGTAATTTCCTTAATTATTTCTACGTCTACTATTACATTAACTTTTCTGGAAGATCTCTGGTTTAGAAAACACTACCTGCAAAATCATTTAACCCAAAATATACTCATTACCGTGCCTGCAGTTGAGTTATAAAGGTTGTTTCAAGCTTCTGTGGATCACTTTCAATATGTGGTATTTGGTATTTTTAGTCATTCTTCTCTCAGTTTCGAGTTTTGCTGCGAAACTACGTGAGTTTTTGTTGCTGAATAAATTTCAATACGTTTTCAATTGCTTTTATAACATCATTTTTTGTTTTGTTCCAGCATCTCAATTCAAAAAATGTAAAGCCAGTGACAAAGAATGTTTGAGAACTGCTATTGAAGATGCTATGAAAATAATTGGAAATACAGGTAAAAATTTAATTTATTGATAGTATTTTAAGATATAATTTGGTCCTCCAATGAAATGATTTAGATGAATTGATAGTCACATCAATAAATACATGGAACTGCTGTTTGAAATACCAAATGATTGTTTCTACATATAACGAGGTATTTGTCTTAAGTTTTGCATTTTGAACTAGAATGAAACAATTGAGAACTTTCAAAGACTCGTTTTTTTAAGTATTCTTCGTGTAGTTTAATACGGTTTCACATTCTAGGCCTCTTTATTTTATCATTTATAGATGAAAGAATCATGAAAAGTTAATATTTATGGCAATAATGCAACATAATCTACAATACAGATATACACAGTGCGTACATTGAGTAAAATGAAAATTGGCCCGAGTATCATCTCTGGTAAAATTTTTTCGAGAAATTTCACGATGAACATTGTTTCTTGATTGTGATATTTATGTTTTCCATGCAATTTAGTTTCTCTTGGATTATAAAGGTGATGGAAACATCCCACAACTACTTTTTAATGGCATGATATATCATATTCACATCGTTACAAAAGTCTTTTCATGACAAATGTAATGGTCTATTCATTTTGAGATTACTTCACAATTATATCTTACATTTTCAAAATATGGTAAATTAAAGAATAATTGGAAAAATTGTTATTTTGCAGTGTACTAAATGAAAATAAATATATTATCGTCGATGAAAATAAAAACTTTCGATTTGAAGGAAATATTTTTCCTCACATTTACCAATATTTGTTTTTTTGATACAAGTGAATAAGTTGATGGTGTAATATCGTTTTTTCCAGATACAAACATACAGTGCGTTCCACGAACAATTTTGATTAACACTGCTTATTTGATTTCTTTTTGAATTTCCTGAGACAGGTCGATTTTTGATTGGATGATGACATTTTCTCTTATATGCTCCGTTCTCCCTGTATGGATCCCCAACCTCTAGCAGCTTCTACCCTAATTTTTTAATAAGAAAAATAAGTCGTATGAGGTTTTTTGAAAAAGTGGTTCTATTCTCTATACGACATAATCATTTACTCTTTAAAATAACATGTGACGAATTTAGATCAAAGTTCTAAGTTTTAGACGACCTCTTTATCCTATTCAAGAATTTGTTGTGAATGCTGCCAGAGGTTGAGGGCTGATAAAGGGAGAAAGAAACATGTAACAAAAAATGTCCTCCTCCAATCAAGAATCGACCTTAAAATATATAATTCGTTCTACTGGATTTATCACATACAAGTACATTCATAGCCTCACAATGCTACTTGAAAAAGTATACTTTAAACTTGAGCACTTCAAACACATCGAATTCCATTTACATTCTCATTTGGATGATTGTAGATCATAAGCATTCTTCATTTTTTATAAACTGAAACAAAAATTAAATCGAAATGAACACAGAACTGCAGGCATTCAGTTAAAAATATTTTATTTATCATTGTACTTTCCTTCCTTGTTTTATTTGAATATCTCCTCATTTCGTAACATACTCCTAATTAATACAATATGTAAATTCTGAGTCTATGTCTTCAGCATGCTGAAGGAAAAATACATTACAATACATGAATAAACATCAAAATACATTCACTTACCTTTTAAACATTATGTTGAGTCTTCTTAATTTCTTATTATTGTAACATTCCGTTTGAGTCGCATTATTAGGCAGCTTTAAAATCTAACCTAACCACAGAAATATGTAAATTTTAAAAGTGGTTTTTGGCTTGAACAAAATATATATAAAATGGACAAAAGAACATCTAATTACGTTCGCTTACTTTTGAAACATTTCGCTGAACTTCTCAATGAAATGAAATTCGGAATTATTTATTTTGACAGTCAAATGTACGACCGAGCTTGAACAGCGATCGTAGGAGCGGTAGGAGAGGTCGCTGGCCCCGCCCCCGTGTTTTTGGTCTTTCTCTGGAAAATCCTGAGTTCAAAGTTGAAAATTAAGTTTAGAGTAACGATTTATATTCTCGGACATAATCACCATATATATAGAAATCGTTCGATACCGGTATGAGTAGGATGGATGAAAGAAAAATCTTTATTTTGACAGCTCGACATTCGTCAATTTCATTAATATTTGGCCGTCGGTGATTCTCGGCGTTAGGTGAGTAGAGCGAAAGTCTGCAAAAGCTCCTTCGATAGCCCTTCGTTGGATCGAAGATTTCCCAATTTTCCCGGAGTTTTACGGAAATAAAAATATTGCAACTTGCAAAACTCTAGGCTTTCTCCTAGTCCCGATTTTGAAACGATCGAATGCAATAGAAAAATTTGTATAGGCATTAAAGTCCGACGAAATTATCCACGCGAAAAATCAGGGACCGTTTTCATTTTCATTTTTTCGGTACTCTTTCTGGGAATGTTTGTTAGAACTATCGCTCAGATCGCCTTCCGAAAGACTGAAATTTCCGATTTCTAAGAAATCTCACCGTTTCAACTTTCCGCTCGCTGTCTGCGACGTTTCGGCGAAAAATTGCGAAAACTCCTCAGGGCTCCGTCGTTCGAGTAGGGGAAGGCACGGACCTTCCTGCGAACCTTTCCTACCGGAAAAATACTCGCATTCGGTCCCTTTTTCTCCGCCGGTTCAAAATATCGTAATCTCCCAAAAAGCCGAATTTTGAATCTGAATACTTCTAGCAATGGATAAAATAAAATTACTCATACATAAAATATTTTATTAACTTTATATTATACTAGCGGCCCGCCCAGGTTTTGCACGGCTGCAGGATCATAAAGGGCTATAGACCGAAGCACAGCTTTCGTCGCGTTATTCATATGTACGCTTACGCCGCCGCCCACCCCCAGCTGTCGGTATCACCGCAACCAATATGTCCAAGCATTTTAAATTCGTAATATCATCGCTTCATTTAAATTACATGCTGTAAAGTGCCATATTTATCTATATTAAAGGCATAATGCATTTAAGGTACTTAATTGGATAAGGATTAATGTTGTAATGCTTAAAATCGCTTGATGAAGAAGCAATCATTTCTCGTAAAAAGTATAAAGGATTAAATGGTTATTGTGATAGATATATATCACCGCGGACTTTTCTGTAGACCTCTTTAAGGTTCACAATACTGTAGTATATTGTTTTGATCTATCTCGTAGCTTTGAGCCAGCGTTTGCAATTTAGGCGCAAAAAATGTGTTCATTTACGACATCACATTAGAAATCTCGAAAAATTTCAGTTTCCTCTATTATATTGTACATGGATTATACGTATAAACCTTCCTTAGGAATCATAGAATCTTTATAAAAAACTGTATCAAAATTCGTTGCGTAGCTTAGATTCAAGCATACATGGGGACAGACAGACCGCGACAGCGACTTTGTTTTATACTATGTAGTGAAGATATCATAAAGTTCTTACTATTTTTCTTTGTTAGGTCTTCCTACTTACGGATTGGCTAGCGTGGAACCATTATTTCTTTCTGAAATGACAGTTGGAGCTGGAAAAAGTATAGTAAACGTGCAGCAATTTTACAAAAATGTCAGCATTTGGGGCTCCACTTCTTCGACAGTAACTGATGTAGAGTAAGTATCGTGAACTAGTACTATAGCCTTTAAAAGATAGCTAGCCTGAATCTGTTTGCGGTAATGAATTGATCATGCAAAATGAACACGTGGTTAGGGAGGGTCAATCTCCTCATTCACAATATTCCACATTGCTACAGTACTAGACGTCGAAATCTGTCCACCTTGTATGTTATATGGCTCTATAGCCTCTTTAGTAGTGTTGAATATTTCTTTTGTGCTGTTAATTCTTTCACAATCTTTTGAATTTTCTAGTTCTTTGTTTCTATTTCTGCCTATTTATAGCTTTCAGTTCATCTTTGTTCGGTGTTTTACTAACAAAATGAAAATGGAACCTTTTGGTGGTTTCTCGGCGGAGGAACGAAGAACTGGTTAAGGTTCTTTAAACGACAGTTTAGTATTGAAACTTTCATGGTGGCTACAGCCCCCTTTTAATCAGAATGATGAACTGCTTACTCTCAGATTTGCTCTCCTCATTAAGTTAAGGCGTTTTCAATGGTATCTCATTATAAGGTTTTCTAAGGCATGTTATTTTAGACAGCTCAATCTTTTGATATTTTTTGGTTTGAGAATGCTCTCTAGCACGTCACCAAATTAGTTAATTAAAAAGAAATTTAATAGAGACCTTCATCGAGTTCTCTCATCTTTTGATTACATATATATTAAGATTGTTTCAATCAGAATAAGTCTTTTATGTTTTCAAGTATGGATTTACGGAAAGGAATTCTCAATCTGCAATTATCTTATCCAAGGGTAACATTAGAAGCAGAATATAGTATGATGGGAAGGATTCTTGTGCTTCCGGTTATAGGACATGGAAACTGCTCCATAATATTGGGTAAGTGTCATCGTCACAGAAATGAAATTAGTATCAGTTCAATTTTCTGATTATGATATGGAAAAACCAATGGTACATGTTATACGAATTGAGTACTAAGAATGTTCTTTTGAGTTCACTCCACCAAGAAATTAACGTACACAATAGGAAATTCAGAAGTTTAGTAATGTTGAAGAATTTTTGTTCCAGTAATCCAGCAGCACTAGGGAATACTTGAGACCAATCGAAATGAAGATGGTATTCATAGAAATCGGAATAAATCGAATAACTAAAAATGTAGAACTTTTGGAAATTGTCTCCAAAAACCGATCAATACTGAATATTTCTACCCCTGGTGAGAATTACTGCATGACATCTACGAGTCAGTCTCAAAAGCAGGGACTTCATAGCGTTCTTATACATGTTGTTCAAAATTCCGATCAGTGTAATCCAAACTTCATTCACTGGATGCTTCTCAGTCTTCTATTGAGAATATCCCGAACGTGCTCGATGATACCGAGGTCTGGACTTCGTGAAGGCCACTCCGTTGAAGTAATTTCGATATTATCTAACGATAATGACTTTGGTCTCCACTACCTCCACGAAAACCCTTGGTAGGTTAAAAGTTCCACTTGGCATTTCTCCTATTTCGACAACACTAGTGAACGTCGATCGCAAAATAAAAGACAAACTCTCAATTCATCTGTAACCAAAACTTCCACCTAGTCAGCTTCAAACCAATTGACATGTTCCCAAGCAGAATTAAATCTGGCCCTTCAATGTGCTTCGCTCAGAGATGGTCCTCGAGCTTCGACATAAGGCCTCAAACGAAAGTCCATGGGACGTTATCGTATCGTTTGCACTACACTGTTCTGTTGAAGCTACATTTGAAAGTGCCTAGCGGTAGCGAACTGTTGTCTTAACGCAGAAATTCTTGAATGACGGCCATGGATCACATTTGTTGCTCGAGGTGGTCTTGACTACCAGTCTCCATATACCTGCGAATGATTCTGCAAACAGTTGAATGGGACACCCCAAGCCTTCGAGCGATTCTTGTATAAGTCCAGCGTAGGTCATTTAACAAACTGATTAACAATTTCTGAGATCAATATGTGGTGGTTTTTTTCAAAATGTCAATTTGTCTCTTTCGTTTCATTTCTCAGCAGAAAAACATTTGCGCAAAAAAACCTCGAATTCTATTGGTACATGGTCGGACATCTCCGGAAGAAAACATGTGTTGATAATTAGTTGTCTACCAGAAATGAAAATCGTACTTTCGAAATTGTGCGTATGTTCTTACATTATGTGGGCTTGAAAGAGATTATTACTTGGAATAAACTTCATTCACTCATTTTGATCAAAAATTTTGTACCATGAAAAAATACAGGAGTTAATATCGGTGTTGTATACGAAACCTTTGCCTTAAACTTCAATTTCGATCTCAACTATAGACCAATGTATATAGTTCCCATATTTTCGAATGTAGTCGAGATGCTCGTTTGTTTCCAATTTTGAAGCTAATAACTTATTCCGTCTAGCGTAGTTTGGTTTTAGAAGGGGAAAAAGTGTGGTGGATGCCATTTTGGGTTTTGTTGATCAGACCTTGAGGTGTTTTGAGGGGTACGAGTTGTCAATTTCATTGTTTCTGGACCTAACAAAAGCATTTGACTGTGTTGCCCTCTAGATACTGGTGGGTAAGCTAGCGGTGTACGCTTGTTCCTTGGTTAGCTTCACTCTCAAAGATTCATACTTTTTCAATCGATGTCGGATGATTCGTTACAATGGCGACTAGTCTGATAGGAGATTGATTTCTCTTGATATACAGCAGGAGTCCGTGCTCGACCATTGTCGTTTTTCCTTTATGTCAACGATTTGCCAGGCAGATAGACTACAGTTCTCTATTGATACAATATCAGTAGCTTCCTCAGACTTAGATGGTGTGCTAAGGGGAGTGCCAAGGCCAGATCAAGGGATTTACACTGGTGCTCGTCAAATGAGCTCATATTTAATGGAAGAAAAAGTGTTGAACTGCTTCTTCCTCAAGAAGATTGATAATGAGGAGCTTGGTGTTGTTCGCAGATTTCTGTGAATGACTAGGAATTCTCCGGTGGGTTGTCCGTGCCAATCAACTTGTTGCAAGACTGTCCATGGGTGTATTTCTGAGCAGGTCAATGAAGAATCAATTGTCGAGTGCAATATTGAGGGTGATTTATTTTCCACTGGTAGAGTTATTTAATTTTGATGTGGGGTAACTGCCCCTACCGAAATCGGATTTTTACCATTCAGATTAGGATAGTTAGACTTATAGCTGGTCTGGGTTATAGGAGAAGCTGTAAGCCCGAATTTTGTAAATTCAAGATCCTCATTTCTATTAGTCTTTATATTTTGGAGTAACTGGCCTACGCTCGTAAGAATAGGGACGGCAACACCATAGGCGATGACTATTAAAATTATCCCAGAAGATGTAGAAATCTGTACAGGCCCGATTTTTGCAGGCTTTCTTTGTCACTTCGGGGCACAATATTTATGTCAGTTAAATTGATCAACAGAATATCCGACCAGATTTTCTTCTTCTTCTAATGCATATCCATTAATGGATGTTTGCGATAACATTTTCCATTGCGTCTCCATCTCTTGCGGTGTGTATCAATGACTGTATATCGTGTAGTCCTGTCCACTGCCTGATATTTCGCAGCCAAGACATTTTCTTCCGTCCGATCCCTCTCCGGCCTTCGATCTTGCCTTCGATTAACAAATGCAGGAATTTATATTTCGTGTTTCGCATTATATGACCCAGATATGCTGTTTTTCTCTTTTTGATCACTGCAAACAGTTCACGTTGTTTGTTAACTCGTCTAAGAATTTCCTCATTTGTCAATCTAGCCGTCCAGGGTACTTTAAGGATTCCGCGGTATAGCCACATCTCGAAAGCCTCTAATTTGTTTATTTCATTCGCTTTTAATGTCCAACCTTCCATACCATAAAGAAGCACCGACCAAATGTAGCACTTAGTGAATCTTAGCCTTAGGTTAAGGTCAAAGTCGGAGCAGGTGAACACTTTTCGAAACTTTAGGAATGCCTGTCGTGCTTGCTCTATGCGATATTTTATCTCTTTTTCTGATGACCAGCCTTGAAACAGCCAGATTCCCAAGTATTTAAACTTTTCTACTCTTTGTATGAGCCTTGCGTTAAATATTAGCGTAGAGTTTTCGAACATTTGCTGGTTTCTGGAGATAATCATAAATTTTGTTTTTTTTACATTTATATTTAGGCCCATTGATTGGCTTTGTTCACCTACCCTATTGACCAGTTGTTGCAGGTCGGTCATGTTGTCAGCTATTAAGACCGTATCGTCAGCATATCGGATATTGTTTATCCACACTCCATTGACTTTGATTCCCATTTCCATGTCTTCTAGTGCCTCTTGGAAAATCGTCTCTGAATACAAATTGAATAAGAGTGGAGAAAGCACACATCCCTGTCGTACTCCTCTTCTAATTTGGATCTCATTAGACATATTATTGTCTACCTTTATTTGTGCTGTTTGGTTCCAGTATAAATTCTCAATGCATCGTATGTCTTTTGGTCTATATCAAGCCTTTTTAGAAGCTGCATTAATTTGTGGTGCTGTACACGATCGAATGCTTTCTCGTAGTCTATGAAACATAGATAGACATCCTTTCTCTGATCATGGCAATTCTGGACAAGCACTTGTATGGCGACTATTGCTTCTCTTGTACCTAACCCTTGTCTAAACCCAAACTGCGAGTCAAGTATGTCTCTTTCACATTTTTTGTAAATTCTCTGGTGTATGATTTTAAGAAATATTTTTAAGGTATGGCTCATCAGGCTAATGAGTCTGTGGTCTTCACATTTTCCTGCATTGGTCTTCTTAGGCAGGGGGATAAAACTTGAGCACAACCATTGCTTGGGATAGTGTCCTGTCTCATATATAGTGTTAAACACTTTATGTAGAGCTGTGATGCCTTTTTCATCTAGGAGTTTAAGTATTTCTGAAGGAATTTCGTCTGGGCCAACTGCTTTATTATTTTTTGCGTCGCGTATACCTTTTTCAATTTCGTCTTTAGTTATGGGTGGACCGGTTAGTGAAATATTGACATCAGCTGGAGGTCTGTCATCGTCAAATAGTTCTTTTATATACTTTTCCCAAACATTGTTTTTCTCTTTGCTGTCGAGGACTATCTGGTTGTTATTATTGACTGTTACAGTTGTTCTCATTTTTCTATATATACCAGCAGTTTCCTTCAGTTTTTTGTGCATGTTAAAGTCATCATGTTGGTTTTGTAGTTGTTCGATTTCTTGGCATTCACGTTTAAGCCATTCGTTTTTTGCTATTCTAATCTTTGACCTTATAAGTCTTTGAATGTCTTTGTACTTACTATCTTTTTTGTTTTTGTGCTCTCGTCGTTTGTCCATTAGAAACAAGATCTCATCTGTCATCCATTTCTGCTTTTCGTTCTTTGTTTTATACCCTAGTATGTTTTGCATTGAGTTTTTTGACCAGATCAGAGACGTGTATTTAAAAAGCTTCAAAAGATTGGTGAAAGGGTTATTGATAGATGTAGCATTTTTGGATGAGCTCTTTAGTTTTATCATTTTTTGATGTAAGTATGGTTTTTGTAATTTTTTGAGCGATGATTATGGCATCGAGGTTTTTTCTCAACTTTTGGGAGTCATGCTTGTCATGCTCTAGCCTCTTGAAGAGGGCCAAATTGTGAGTTATCGTAAAGATGTTCGATAAAAGCGCGTGCAACGGCACACTAGTCCTGTTATCAAAAAATCTCAATAGGGAAAGATACGTGGCGTTGCTGGTTGGATCGTACACTGCAGGAAGTTTTCCACGAGCCTGGTTTTTCTTGGGAACTGGTTTTTTTCTGGTACAAAGCCTTTGACTCCTTTAGAGTATCTACCATGGGAGTAAAAAAGTGACCTCGCGTGATTTCAGGGAACACCACTCTCTTCTAGACACTATTTAATAGTTATAATGAATGTTTGGGTGCATGGGAACAGTATTTCAGATCAGATTGCACCTGTTTCTTTCTAAGAGCATCAGCTGCTATGGCGAGAAGTACTGCTTAGCCCTGAAAAGACAACTAAGCTTAGCAGAAGCAGATTTTGCAATGGCTAACACATGGTATTGTCATCAAATTGTGGTTTTGACTGTGATACCGATTAGATACATACCAGCAGTGAGTTTTCTAGAGAACGTTGAATTGACCAAATTCGATTGGTCCAACTCTGTGTGTGACAAATGTGAACATATCTACATGAAAACATGCAAATGAACTAACTTCACTTTGCTCTACCTTATAACACATCTTTTATTCTTTTTCAGATAACGCCAAACCCAATTATCAAGCAAAATTCGATATTGTAACGAAGAGAGGTAAGAAATTCATCAAAATCAAGAATCAAAATTATAGCGTGAATGCTGGATTTGCGAAGTATCACTTTGGCAATTTTTTCAATGGAAATCAGATGTTGGGCGATGAAATCAACAAAGTCCTCAATGATAACTGGAAAGAAATTTATGACGAGGTAATACCAGGATATGAGGCTGCCATTGGGATACTTTTAACAAATATTGCAAATAGGTTTTTCTTGAAAGTACCTCTTTCTGAAATTTTCTTGCCTGAAACTTAGGGAAAATACTGTAGAGACTTTCATAATTTTCAAGATTCACTTCGAAAATAGTTTCGGAAGTAGTAGTTAATTTCAAAGGTTTTCCGATATATTAAGATGTTTCTTTAGACAAATGTGACAAAGGAAATGATTCTTATTTTTATTCCAATAAAAGAAATGTTTTATAAACTTTATTCATTTCCTGACATGTCCAACCCCATCTAAGAGAGTAACTTCAATTCTTTGATAAGTTAAATGTTTTACTAGAAGCCTAAACTATAGGCAACCGAAAGAGAGACCACGTCAAAACAAATACAGCAGACGCCAGAAGATTTAGTAGCTATGTAATTGGCCGAATCATTAATAAAAAACAGGTACTGTGTTTTAAGGAATTTTACTTAATAATTGCGATTCGTAACGCGTTTCACTACACCGTAGCTTCTTCAGACGAATGAATATACAGAAAAATATAAATTAGAATATAACTCTGAATGTTCTTGAGTAATTAAAAGTTTATTGGGTTGCTTCTTCTTAAGTGGTTATTTATGACAGGTATATCCAATAAAATTACAATATGAAGCGAAAGTAGATTCATCAGTTCTCTGGTTATTGTAATATGATTGATGCTCTTTGTATCTAGTTTGGAATGAACGACAAGTCTGACCTATATTAACGCCTTCAAAATCTATACAAGACAACTTGCAAACTCCAGTATTGTCAAATCTATCAGTTCTATCTTAACTATTGAGAAATTCTTAGGAGAGTTTCATCTGGGTTTTGAAACCTACTGTTTTATGCTGCTTTGAAATGACATTTGCAATCTTTTCGCTCATAGGGCCAAAATATGTTGATGAAATGTATATATCTGTATTAGAAAATTCTATACGTGGGGATATATCATGATATGGTATTAGTGTTTGTATCTTTTTGATAATTCCGTTTATTATATTTGAGGTATAACCATTGTTCTTAGCTATTTCTTCAATAGTTGACACTTCCCTGGACATATTTTCTTGGGATGTGTTGAGTCCTAAGGCATGCAAATATTAGTAAAGAGGGGATTTCGATATGTATCGAAACTTAGTGTATTATTTTTATTGGCGATTATTAGGTTCGAAAAGGAATCTGATTATGATGATTATAATATACATATATCGAAAACCACCTTCACTGATATTCTTTATGACTCAACACACTCAAAATCTCATGAATACATATTCATTCATTGATTTATAGAGCTGTCTCTCTGCCATTTTCCGAAGAAAATATGTCCAGAGAAGTGTCAAATATCGAAGAAATAGCTGAGAGCAATGTTTATCTCTGAAATATAATAAACGGAATGATCGGAAAAACAAACACAACTAGCATATAATAATATATACCCACGTATTGAATCGTCTAATACAGATAAATACATTTTATCAACATATTTTGGCCCTATCAGCGAAAAGATTGCGAATGTCATTTCAAAACATCATAAAAAGTAGTTTTCAAGACCCATATTTATTTATTTATTTATTCAATTATTTATTTATTATACTTTAATACATTATAATTGACATTGCATAAAGTTGAACGGGAAACCCCCAATCCATCCTAATGTCGAATAAAAAAATACATAAAAATAATTTCAAATATTGAACGAAACATAACTTTACATAAAACAGCATCAGAAATTTTCAATGACAATCAATAAGACGCGAAATGAAAACAAGCAATCAACAACGAAAACATGAATGCCACAGCTACAAAAGGAGTTCCAATCGCCTTTTAAATTAACGCAGCGAAACGGCAAAGAGATCAGCCTGAGTGTGTATTTTGTTCGCAATAGCAACCGAGCGATCTGTGAAGAAGTTCCTTGAGTAATTCGTTCGGCAAATTCTTTCCCTAAACAATGGTGTAAACACAGTTATTCTAATTGGAACGTTGAAGTTGAATAATGTTGATAGTTCAGGACAATCTAACAGACCATTAAAAATTTTATATAAGAGACACACACCAGAAATGCTTCTTCTACATTTGAGTGATTTCAAGTTATATCTTTCACTCATCATAATTATTGAGCGCTCGCAGATGGTCAGTACAGATCGAAACGCCAAGTATTGAAGACAACTTCGCTGTACCCTTTCCAGGCAATCTATGGAAACTGAGGTATGTCGGGACCAAACCATGCAATCATATTCCACCACCGAACGTACCAAGCAACAGTATAGCAGCTACAGAACATCGGGAGAGTAATCGTCGGAGTTACGCAGCACAAAACCGAGCATTTGGAATGCCTTCTTCGTAACATTTGATATGTGTTCATTAAAATTCAGAGCCTCATCGAATGTGTTCCCCAGATCCCTGACTGGGCTGACACGGGCCAAAATCTGCCCTTCAACATCATACCGATATTCAATTTTCTCTTTGCATCGTGTAAATGTGATAACAGAGCCCTAGCTAAGGTTGAGATAGAGATAGTTTTGTTCCGTCCACTCATAAAAACTGTCTAATTAACTCTGCAGATACTTAGCATTAGGAACACTTCTAACAAACGAATAAACCTTCATATCATCGGCAAAGAGAAGGAAATCAGTTGACAAAATTCGTCCAACGTCGTTAACAAAGATGTCAAATAGAAAAGGCCCAATGTGAGATCCCTGGGGAACACCGGAAATCACACAATTCTGTTTTGAATGAAAGTTTTTGTACAGAACTATCTGCTTCCGGCAGTATGAAAAACTACGAATCCATTCCAGTAATGACCCCCTTACCCCGAGCGCAAAGATAAACAATAAGCAGATTGTGGTTCACTTCATCAAACGCCTTGGAAAAGTCGGTATATATGGTGTCGAGCTGGTATCCCCCATCGAAGCATTTCACGATATCACTGGCGAAGAGAAATGAATTAGAGATTGTGGAGCGTTGCTTACGGAACTCATGTTGTTCTTTTATGATAACTGATGTGCACACCCAAGATAAATTATTGCTTACCATGCACTCCAATAATTTGGGCAACGCAGATTGAATGCATATTCCTCTATAGTTAGAAGCAACTGATTTATCGATTTGAATATGGAAACAAAAAAACTCAACTTCCAAAATGATGGGAAACCCCTCTTCTCAACGACAAATTATAAAGATCGCATATCGGAACAACCAAATATCAAACATTTCTTCAAGATAAAAGTTGGGACTTCATCGGGCCAAACTGAAGTTTTGAGGTTTGACCCAGTTATCAATTCAAGGATTTAGTTTTGTGTGAACTGTATTGACGATAAATCCACCACCATCCATATTCAAAATAGGGTGGTACGACATACTCCTTACTATACACTTAGGAGAAAAAATCCTCAAAACAATTAACTATTTCACCTCCGTCTGATGAGTTTACACCCCCGTACCCCAAGGTATTCGGTAATTCATGCGAATACTTCTTGTAATTGATGTATCTCCAAAAGTTCTGGGGACTCGACCTGATATCTGCTTCAACAGAATCAATATATCTGGAATACAAACAAGATCCAAGCTCACGACAACCAGCTCTAAGCTCCCTGAATCGCAAATAATCCTCACGAAATCCCGTCCTCTTATACTGCCTATGAGCTCTATATTCGCGTCGCAGCATATGTATAAGCTCTGAATTAAACCATTTTGGATACCAACTAGGTGCAAAAGTCTTTAGAGGTATAGATCGATACATTGCCTCGTACATATTATTATAAAACTTACATACTGTCCTGTCGATATCTCGTTGTCCAGAGATCTATCACAAAAGCCTAAAAAACTATTAACTCCGATATAATTACCTCTGTTGAACATAAACTGAACATCCCTGTAGTCCAAACGCTCTTTCTCAGCTAAAAATGGCACATCTATATGGAGGGCAACATGATTGCTACAATTGTTCACCAATAAATCCGAAGCGACACCAACTACTGTGGAATCGATATCACTAAACACTAAGTCTAATAGTCTGTTTCAAGAATGAACACATTTGTTCATCTGAACGCGAACTTAAATGGAAATAATTTCCGATACACACGCGGCCGGACTTTCACCCCCGCGCAGAACAAAATCTCCATTTTCCCGCCAGTGAGATGTAGGGACATTATAATCTCCACATAGAAGAAACCGATCACCTGGATATCGTAGAGAAACCTCCTCAATGGCTGAGCAGTGTGCCGAATATACATCTTCATTGACGTTTGGGGGTATGTAAACACAGCCTAAGATCATTCTGTCAGTATTGTTAGACACAAGCAAGAAAAGCTGCTCAAGACATGGAACTATCCCAGGATCCCAGATCTAATAGTTAAGATAAAAATGATGGATTTGACAATACTAGAGTTTACAAATTGTCCTGTATAGATCGTGAAGGAGTTATAATAGGCCTGATTGGTCATTCATTCTAAACTGGATACAGAGAGCATCAATCAGATTACAATAACCAGAGAACCGACGAATCTACTTCCACTTCATATTGTATCGAAAATGGCCATGATTTTCCACCCAAAGGAAGAAAGTTTGATTTCTTGGAATCCATCAAAAAAATCAGTACTTGTTCTCAGCTGGAGATGATCGAGAGACGGAATCGAGGATTGACTTTATCCATGTGGACGACCCTAAACTTAGCGGAGTTCAACAGCAATAGCAATTTTTTGACCATTTGTGAAATTTTGCCCAGGTCGTCATGAATCGGGACCGCATGTTACAGGCCGAGATACAGGATGTTCTAAGTTGGAGAAATTCTATTTTCCATGAAGGCAAACATTCATTACCCTTCTTTCATAAAAAATTAGGCTTAATAAATGATATGAATAGGCATCACATTACGACAAATGCATCGAGAGCCGACATACAGGTTAGGTTAGATGTTCAAGTTCGGAGAAATTCTGTTTTCCTTGAAGACAAAAGTTTGAATCTAATTTTTTCTTCATCAAATAGGTTCATGGATACGATAGACATAACAATACTTCAAATCCTTCGCAAACCTAGATACAGGCTTTTCAAAATTGAAGAAATTTTGTTTTCCTTGAAGACTACCATGTAACATCAATTTTTTCATCAATAATGAGTTTTATACACTCATTCACAATCAGAGAAGTCATCAAGAGCCATTCTTTTGACCAATTCACAATTTTGTCGAGGTCGTTCAGAATCACGTTCCTGCATGTAAAGGAATTGTTGTAGATCATAGTACCGTCAGAAAATATGGAACATTCTGAATTAAGAGGACGAGAGAGATCGGAGGTGTACAAACAAAACGAGAGGGCCCCAAAGCGGAGCCTTGGGGAACACCAGTACTATCTAGTTCAGGAACGAACAAAGCATCACCAACCCTGACGCGAAAAGTACGATTACTCAAGAATGGCTTCATCCATAGCAACGAGATGTTTCTTAAACGCAGATGTTTCAGTTTAAATGACAGTCCCTTGTGCGGGACACGGTCGAATGCTCAAGAAAAGTCGTCTAAGTCAAAAACCTGCTTTAGAATAATTTTCCAAAATATCTTAGCCATAATCGGCACTAAACTGATTGGACGGTAGTTGTCGGTATCCAATTCATCTCCTATTTTGAAAATTGATGTTATCACTGTGCGGAGCTGAGCTAAAAACAAGAAAAAAACGTACAAAGGTAGAGCCAGTGACGAAGTACAGTTTTTCAAGGTTGGGGAAGATATACCATCGAAACCCGGAGCAGAAGATGTTTTAAGCTGTTCAAGATGTTCTTCAACGTCACTGGCAGAAAATTGGATATCCATCAAAGCAGGAACGCATCCGGTTGGGCCGGAAGGATTGTCTGGCTCGTCTGTGAAGGAAGCTAAGAAAGTTTCATATGGTACATTTGCGGTGGCAAGTGAAGTAGTGTATAGGTGACCGGGGCACAGTCACTTAAGAATTAGGATTGGACCTCAAATAATAACGTTTTTCGATCAGGAAGGGGCAATTCCCGATTCGAACCATTCTTTAGCAGTCATAAGGGTGGTTGATAACATCATCGTGTTGTGAGCGTCAACTATATCTCTGCCGTATTGTGTTTTACTGCCGGATCATATCGAAATGTTGTTGTTGTTAGGTTGGCCCGTTTTCATTGTATAGCATTGTATCAGATAAAACAAATCCTGAAGTTATGAACTGTAATAAAAACTATCTGTATATTCCCGTTTTCAATATTTCCGAAATCCATCAAAACGTATTTCGTAATTCACAATTATTTAGAAGTGAAAAATATCGGTTCCACTGTTTTCATTGTTAGAAGTTCGAAACTTAAAACACTTCTAAACGAAGCATATTAATATGATTAATGAAATTCCTTAGGAAATTTAAGCTTGCATTAAATTAATTGACCACAAAATACAAATGTTACAGTTCTATTCTTAATATATTCCTCTGAAATAATAGCGTGTATTTTATGGTAAACAAATTTTACTATGAGTTAATAATTACTAATGTAACAGTTCTTTGAGTGTTTATTGTATTTTACTTCAATTTCGATTCATTCGGTGATCTTTACGAGCTTATTATCAAAAAGACATTTCGAATTGATAAAGAATCGGTAATGACGGTTGATTATTATTGTTTTATCAGAATCAGGTATTTTGAAGAATTAAGACAGACGAGTCTTTTGGAAAATTCGTTGAACATTAACCCCACTTAAGTATTGAAATGTAAAATATATAAAAGTAAACAGCCACGGAAGTTTGATCATTTTATAAACAACCAATGTATTTTCATTTGTAACTCTTAGACTTTATAGAAAAATGAAGTTGTTCTGTGTTATCTTTTCTGTGATGCTTGTGGGTGTATTTGCAGTTAAATCACGTAAGTATTTGAGTCTTGAAACACTAAAATTAGAAATTAGAAACAAGGAACCTGTAGCGTCAATTTGATATTCCCGAAGCAGTGTCTACAGAAATTGGTGAAAATTTGGTATTGAAGAACACTTTCGAGCAATCATATTGAATGTTGAGATGTATCTATAATTCGGATCAGAAAAATACTGATACAACTCTACAGGGTGTGCAAATTTGGATGTTCTAGTAGATTATAGACAGAAAATATTTTCAGTGTTCGTTTATTTGGAAGTTTTAATATTTTCCGATTTCGTTGATATTCCAACTTAGTTTCTTGGTTGCTTTGTAGTTTGTGTAGAAATTAATTCGAAATTTTGCAGGCACTTATTTCAATAGTGTCACACTAGTGCAGAAAAGTTTTTTGTCAAAAGTTTTCGAGTTATGAATCTGCAACAATGTATATTCATCAGAAATATCAATTCTTAATTTATCCATAGTAAATAATGACTCTAATAAGGAAAATGGGTATAGGAATGCTATAAAAATATTAGGTTAGGTTGGGTTGAAGTAATGTACAAAGGTGATGAAGGAGTAATCGTTACCACTTTAGATGGTCATAAGCGATCAAGTGTGAAATTCCAGAAGGGTTACTATTTATATCTTTTCTGGTCGTTTTAGAAAAAATTTACGTACAGGGTGGTTCCGTACGAGAAACTCAAATGCGGTATGGGGTAACACCAGGTCTTTCAGAAATGGTGTACGAAAGTCGTTAAAGCTTCCGTGTTTTTAAGATACAGGGTTTTTACTAGTTTTCAATAGTTCATAAATTCTAATAAGAAAACCCGTTAACGAATGAATGAGATCTTACCCATTTATTAGGCTCGTCTTACTCAATCGAATTACGAAGGAAAAACAAAATGCAGGTCCGTACTCGGCCCAAACTTCATATTCTAGGAAAATGGATGATATAGACATTCTGTATATATATATATATATATATATATATATATATATATATATATATATATATATATATATATATATATATATAGCCCTCAGGGGCTCAGGAACTTTGTTTCTGAGTACGGGCTTAGCGAACCCGAGGTACCCAAGCTGAACATGGCAGTAGGTATAAAATGCAACTTATCCAATGATGTACAATCTAAGGAACAAACGGGTGAATCGACATTGTACCACCATAACCTCTTGTCGCGTTCAAGATTTAGGAAGAGGGTCTTGTTCGGAAAGTGAGTCACAGTCTCCCTCGTTTAGCGACGGAAGCAGCGTGATATCGAGTAGGGATACTGCAACACAAAACCAAGTGCGAAATAACATCAATACCTCCCAACCGACTCTTGATGTTTCAACGGTGGCACAAGCCATTATGCCTACGAACACGAGTGCCGGACTGCCTAAGAAACGCATGAAGTGGACCCCAGAAATGAATTCCTTCATTATGCGTTCCTATTTCAAGATTACAAACTTGGAATCGGAATTGACAGCATACAGATACGCGTTACATCTTGCGTTCGTAGAAAAATATCTGGAAATATAGCACATATCCGAGCAGAGAATTTCAGATTAACGAATAACAATCGTTAAAAACAGGCTACTTTCTTTAGAAACGCTGCAAACCATACGATAAGAGGTCATAATGGAGCTCAGAAGTGAAAATGATACTAATAACGGTATACCTACCGTCAATGAAAGTGTTACAGATAACATTGAAGCCATGGAAATGAAAATGGCAAACACGATTGGAGAAGGATATTGACAATATCAGAGCTGAGATCGATCGCCTCACAGAATTCCTGAGAAACAAAAAGCCATAAAGGCGCTTGAAATCCCATATACGCAAAATTCATAGAAAAATTAGTACGAACACAAAACAACCTGATCACAAACAACATATCGACGTGTATATGGACACTTTGAAGCAGAAACTCCAAGCAAAAGCAAAGAGGCTGTCAAGATACATCAAGTGTACTGAAAGCGAACATCGAAACCAAAAGTTCCTCCAATGCGCGGCCAATTTTCTCAAGGGAAATAACAAAACTGCGAACAACAATAACAGAGAAGTACCTGACGCACCCCAAAGAACACAATAAAGATGCGGAATGGATCACGAATGAAAAACAACGCCTTGATATCAAACATATGGACTTCGAAGAAATAACGGAGGAAGAAATCACAACAGTAGTTAGAGTGACCAACAATTGGAAGGCCATAGGTATAGATTATATCCACAACTCCTGGTACAAGAAGTTTCATAAGCTCCATGGAGCCCTAGCAAAACAGCTTACGTATGTTCTTCAACATCCCAGGAAAACACCCTTTTTCCTAACACAAGGATTAACATATATGTTACCTAAGAGCGATAGGACACAGGATCCGTCTCAATATAGGCCAATCACTTGCCTGCCAACACTCTACGAAATACTCACCTGAAGCATAACCAATGGAATATACCAACACTCAGACGACAATAATATATTAGCTAAGGAGCAGAAAGGATGCAGAAAGAAACACCATGGGTGCAAGAAACAACTCATCATCGATTCTGTGATAACGAAACAGGCACACGTAGGGCATCGAAATGTTCATTTAGCTTTTCTCAAGGAATTATCTCGATTATCTGAAGGCATTCGATAGTTCCGCCCATTCTTGGATTGTCGAAGTATTGCAGATATACAAAATTTATCCAGCCCTGGTAGAATTCTTGAAGACAACAATGGCACACTAGCTCACGTCTCTGCAGGTCAACATGATCAATAAGTCAATTAAAACTGACGAGATACCCATACGTCGTGGAATTTTTCAAGGAGACTCTTTGAGTCCACTATGGTTCTGTTTAGCTATGAACCCATTCTCCTCAATGCTCAATAGACCAGGATACGGATTTAGGATAAAACAGATAGGAATTATCATACAATCTCCCACCTGCTGTATATGGATGACATCAAATTATATGCTTCGAACAAGAAGCAATTGAATGATCTGTTGAAAACTGTCAGTAAGTTCTCGGCAGATGTTTATATGAAATTGGGGATTGAAAAATGCAAGACCATGAACATTCCAAGAGGGAAAGTCATAGATGGTGAAACACAACTTGCAAACGGTGATATTATACAGTTCATTGTATTCGAAAATTTCATCAACAACCTGCACCCAAAAATAAAATTCACTTCTGAAATAGAACAGAACAATTCGATCAATTTCCTAGCCCTAACAATAACAAGGTCAATTAATAAACACCAGTTTTCAATTTATCATAAGCCTTCTCATACAGATATCACAATTCATTATACATCGGCACATCCTCACCAAAATAAAGTTGCAGCATTTGATATTCTATATACATAGACTCTTAAACACACCCATGTCTAATGATAATTATTTCAAAGAATTGAGTTTGATGAAGCAGATCGCAATAAATAATGGTTATGATGCAAATTTTTAGTAGCATATTACATAAGAAAAACAAAAATTAGCCTTACAACATATATATCCAATCGGTGAACACTAATTCAAGAAATTGAATAGTTTAACATATATAGGCAATATTAGCAATAATGTGAAATCCTTCTTGAAAATTAAAATTTAAATATAGCATTCAAAACATCAACAAATTTAGGTTCATTTATCAGGAATTATAAATCTCCAATTAATAAAGAAAATAAATCAGGTGTGTATAGATTGGATTGTGCAGATTGAAATTGTTTTTATATAGGAAGAAATTTTAATGTTAGAATCTCTGAACATAAATGCAGTTTCATCAATGAAAAACAGATTCAAATTCTTCAAATCCGCTTAGGGAAAATGGTCACTCTTTCAATTCAGAATTTAAAATCCCACATTCTGAGAATAGATGGATGAAACTCAACCTTCTGGAAGTACTTGAAATTAACAGATTAAGGTATTCACCGGAAATTCTTAATGATCAGGTAGACATAAATAACTCACCCTTATTAAATTTATTTCCTAAACATAAGTTCAAGTATGGATAGCTTTGAGTGGATTGCCTCTTTAGTATATATGAAAAATTGTTAGTAAGATATATTTGTAGTATTTATTCGCTCCTGATAAAGATACTGTGTATCGAAACGCGTCGAGCATTCAATAATATGTTTTAGTAGAAATCATCGTTTACCTGTATTTGTGAAAATGGATTTCTATCACGAAAAAGCCTCGTCAATTGAATTATCGCTCTCCTTGTTACGATGATCCCTAAACATTCTTTTCCATCTATTTATTCATTTATTCGGATGAAAGAAAGAATTACAAAAAAGTTTCGAAACACTTTAATGATCAAAGTCAAAATGCGATAGGAAAAACTTCAGAATATTGAACGGATAAAGATTTAAATCACGCTAAGCCTACCACGATCGCTTCTACAGTGTAAGATTAGGAGATTAAGAACAAACTATAAGTAATCTTTCTTATGATTCAAGAGATCAGGGATGAAAACCCCTGGTTCGGCTGTTTCTGAAGGGCACAAGGGATTTAAGTCAGGTGATCTGGTTGGTCACTAATAAGTCCTCTTCTACATGGAAAACTATTGTCCAAGTTTCACATTTCCTTTAAGATTACTTTTGATAAAGAAAGTCCCATAAAGTTCTTCCCAAAACTCAATATCGGCATTCATTATAGAGCATGGAAGTGAGCTCTTCTAAAATAATGAATAATAAACTAAAACAAGTTACTATGTTTTAACTATCACTAATTTATTGATGTAAAGAATGACAAAATTTTTACCGGTTGGACTGGTTTCGGACATACGCCCATTATCAACAACAGGCTAATGAAAAACTGAATACTCATGTACAATACAGGAATTACCATAAATAAAATGCTAGTAGAGGTCAGAATAACTTGAATAATGGCGATTGGTAGGTAATTAAGTCTAGCAAATTGTCAGGCCTGCTATTCAACACAAAAGATAAAACAGATAAATTCGAAAAATCAGGAGTATACCAATTAACATGTTCTGAGTGCAATTCCTTTTATATAGGTCAAACAGGACGCTCTTTCAAGGCTAGATACAAAGAACATTTCCGGTCATTCCTACATCAGAAATATGATTTAGCTTTAGCTGCATATTGTCTGAATGAATGTCATCCTTTTCCAGAACTTCAACAGCTAAAAATTCTTCATTCCTGTGATAAATCTTATAAACTCAATTTCTTTGAATCGATGGAAATTTTCAAGGCATCTAGGGTAGAAAGGGTTAAGCTCCTTAACGACCAGGTAGACTTAATTACCTACCAATCGCCATTATTCAAGTTACTCTGACCTCTACTAGCATTTTATTGATGTTAATTCCTGTATTGTACATGAGTATTCAGTTTTTCATCAGCTTGTTATTGATAATGGACGTATGTCCGAAACCGGTCCAACCAATGTAAAAATGTTGTCATTCTTTACATCAATAAATTAGTGATAGTTAAAACATAGTAACTTGTTTTATTTTATTATTCATTATGAATATCAACTATCACGTAGTTCAGGCTTCATCGATCAATTATTCTTCTAAAAAAATACTATTATACAAACGATCAGGATTTTGGTTCATATTTCACTTAAAATTTCACAAGATTTTAAACGAGGATCATGATTATCCCCGTTTAATTCATGAACTAATTTAGACTAATACGTGAAGAATTTGGTATAATTCACGATCCTGTGGACAATTGTAACTGATATTCCGGTCACACAAGATAATCTTCTGAAGTAACTGATATTTTCTATCTGCGAGTGATGCACTACTATCGCTTCAGTTACTTGGGTTCACTTTGGACGTCCAATTTCATGATTTTTTTATCATCCACCGAACACGTTGTCAAAAATTCATTAATCAAAAATCTCATATACAGGCGACTGACTTGTAATTGTGGATTATTTAAATTGACTGTTCTTGTCGTTGTTTCGGCACAACTAATATCTTGAATATAAGTCGACAAAAATTCGCTATTATCACTTTTTCAGGATTAGAGGGGTCATTATAATTTTGGTTGGAACTTATCTTATTATAACAGTGTAAAATTTAGTGAGTGAGATATATCAAAATCTCTTAATTATAATGCAATATGTTTTCATTCTGCTTACTAATACTTATTTCTTCTGATTTTCAGCTGCGAACTTCAAAAAATGCAACACTAAAGATTTTGAATGTTTGAAAGTTGCGATTCAAAATTCCTTGCCAATACTTCGAGATGGTGAGTACCTTTTTTATGATTGTTGATTTTTAAGTAGGTACAAGGATGTTTTGAAAAGCTACCGACCTCTATTTGAAGATGGCAACACTCGTGAATAAAAGCTAGTGAATTTTTATTGTTAATCTGTTGACACTTACTCAACAAAATTTCAGACATTTTGAACTCGCAGTTGCTATAAAATACTCGTTTGAGAGATTTGATGAGTTGTATTCTGAGTATAGGGACTGATGCACCATCATTAACTACAGTGAAATGTTGGGCAACTTCCGACGATAATAATAATAATAATACAAACTTGGAATCGGAAATGACAGCATACAGATACGCGTTATATCTTGCGTTCATAGAAAAATATCCTGAATTACAGCACATATCCGAGCAGAGAATTTCGGATCAACGAAGAACAATCGTTAAAAACAGGCTACTTTCTTCAGAAACGCTGCAAAGCATACGAGAAGAGGTCATAATGGAACTCACAAGCGAAAATGATACTCATAACGGTATACCTGCTGGAGTCAATGAAAGTGTTACAGATAACATCGAAGCCACGGAAACGTATATTAACATGGAACGCCCTCCTGAGCCGAATCAGCAGAACGAATATACGTATTTAGCAAGATCAGAACTCAACAGAGCAAAAACTGAATTCAGTGGTAGTAACCCAACTAAAAGACCTAAACTGCCGAAACTCAAGACGAACAATACTGAAGAACAAGAGCAATGGCCAAGAAAGGAATTGCATGGACGACATCACCATGAGATTAATCAACCACACATCGACAAAGAAGCCTCCTACAAATGGTTGAAGAAAGGAGAATTATTCGCAGAAACAGAGGGATTCTTTATGGCCATCCAAGACCAAGTGATCGCTACAAACAACTACAAAAAATTTATAATGAAGGACGGAACATTACAAACAGATAAGTGCAGAAAATGCCATATAAGATCGGAGACTATACAGCATATTACGTCCGGATGCGAACAACTGGCCAACACGGAGTATCTTCACAGGCATAATCAAGTGTGCAACATTATCCACCAGAAACTTGCACACAAGTACGGACTTCTGAACACCTTCCAGCCATATTACAAGTATCAGCCGGCGCCCGTATTGGAAAATGACTCTATCAGATTATACTACGATAGGCCTGTTATCACTGACAGAATGGTGACGAATAATAGGCCGGACATAGTGGTGTATGATAAGAGAGCCAGAACAGCAATGCTGGTGGATGTCGCCATACCGAATAATAACAACGTGCTGAACAAGTTCCAGGAGAAAAAGTCCAAATACACAGACCTTGCTATTGAGATCAAGCAGATGTGGCACCTCGATAAAATAGATATTGTTCCTGTCATCGTATCCTCGACTGGTTTAATACCCAAAACTTTGCATGATAGCCTTAAGAAATTAGAATTGCATAAGAATACTTATATAGAAATGCAAAAAGCTGTAATTCTTAACACATGTAGGATAGTTAGGAAATTTATGTCAAATATATTGTAATCGAACCTATTCCCTTTGATTGCTGAATCTGGGAAAGGTAAATTATATCCAGCTAACAACTGAGATAGTGCATAGGTTCACGATAATAAATAATAATAAAGGAACAACTCATCATCGATTCTGTAATAATGAAACAGGCACACGTAGTTCATCGAAATGTTCATTCCTCTTTTCTCAATTAGCTGAAGGCATTCTATAGTACCGCCCATTTTTGGCTTGTCGAAGTATTGCAGATATATAAAATTCATCCAGCCCTGGTAGAATTTTTGAAGACAACAATAAGACACTGGCGCACGTCTCTGCAGGTCAACATGAACAATAAGTCAATTAAAACCGACGAGATACCCATACGTCGTGGAATTTTTCAAGGAGACTCTTTGAGTCCACTATGGTGTTTAGCTATGAACCCATTGTCCTCAATGCTCAATAGAACAGGGTACGGATTTAGGATAAAAACAGATAGGAACTATCATACAATCTCCCACCTGCTGTATATGGATGACATCAAATTATATGCTTCGAACTAGAAGCAATTGGAAGATTTGCTGAAAACTGTTAGTAAGTTCTCGGCAAATGTTCATAAGAAATTCGGGATTGAAAAATGTAAGACCCTGAGCCATCAAAGAGGGAAAGTCATAGATGGTGAAACACAACTTCCAAACGGTGATATTATACAGTGCATGAGGGATGGCGAAACATACAAATATCTAGAATACCAACAAGCCAGATTGCTAGACCAAAAACAATCAAAGAAGAAAATTCGTTCAGAATACAGTCAGATCTAGTCAAGGCAATTAACACATACGCCATTCCAGTGTTGCTTTACTCATTTGGAATAATCAGATGGACTAAAACAGAACTGGATGATATTCAAAGGCAGACCTGAACGATGTTGACAAAGTACAACAAGCATCATTTAAAATCATCTGTGATACGAACAACTTTGAAGCGGAAGGAAAGAGGACGCGGATTAATAGATGTTGTCAATTTACACACCGAACAGATAAAAAATCTCAGAGAATTCTTCTCTGCAAAATACTCACTTCTGACCTCCATAGAGTGGTATTGTTGGCTGATAAGGGATATACACCTCTAAATCTTGTTACCAGAGATGACCTTCTGAATCTACCGTTCCTATCAGAGCAATGGTCAAGAAAGGAATTGCATGGACGACATCACCCTCGTATATTATGTGATAATATTAATGCTTGATTCCGGATGTACTATTCTGGAGAACTAATTTTGACATTTCACTACTGCAGCTATCCGAAATATTGTAAACAGAAAAATGTCCTTCCCCTTTCCAATGTTCTCTTTGCGTTAGGAATTCATTGCTGCAAACAGATTCAAGCTAGTTATCTTCGTTTTCGGGTAATCAGCAAGTTTTGAAAATTTTCGGAAGCGGTACCAATATCTTGGTTGTTTTTGAAGATAAGTAAAAATAGTTTTTTACAGGCATTTCTTTCGTTAAATCAAAATACATGCGGATTTTTTTTCGAACGGTTTTTGGGTTTCAATGCAAACTTTCGTTTTTTCGTTATATGAACCATAGACAACTTAGATTTCGTTGAATAGGGTTTTTTTTCCTTTTCATAAATATATCACATGTGCAATCAACTTGTTTATTCAGGTTTTCATGAAACACCGAAAATTGTATGATTTTTTCCTAATTTATCTAGTGAAGTGCTCTCATTATACAGTTATCGAATTAATTCTGCAAAAACAAATCAGATAAATGATTTAATAACTTTTGTGTGAATATATTATCCTTTGTATTAACGAAACGACTATGCCGTACTAAAATTTTGGAAGGGAACATGCAATAGTTATTTTGAAACAAAAAATCAACGAAATATTCTATTATATGTAATGATATTTAATGGAAATATCCAAATGTATTGCCATTATGTGTCGATTAGCTCTTCTATATAACAGATCCTTGATATATTCCCAATGGAAAAACTCTAGCAGTCTCACATAAAGAGAACGGACCGGACATCTTACTGGCCTCCTAAGTGCAATCTTATTATCGCCAATTTAAGCATGACCAAATTTTGTCGAGAATGAGCTACATCATGTTGAAAATAGATATTTCTTCTCCAAGCAAGGCACAGTTCATCAAATTATTCACAATTTCAGGATATAATTCACCACGAAGGTTTTCACCAAAAATCACATATGGTAATAGGCCTTGACGTTGAATATTAATATGGCGATGTGGAAATGTATCCGATAACCGATGTTGACTTTGACGATTGAATATTTTATCACTACTGTTGCCAACTTCATCGGTTCAAATTATTTTTCAGGGGAAATTTTTCCTTCACAAGAGTATTTGCCATATGGAACAGTTTGGGTGAGCAGGTTGTGGACGTTGCATCGTCAATTGTTTTCAAGAACAGACGTGATCAAGCTCCTTTCGTTCGAAATTTTAAAATTTATTCCATCTCGTGTTTGCGAATATTCTAGTTTTATTATTTCATATTGGAAACTATTAATTTTTACTTTTATGAAAGATTTTGTCCTCAGTCATTCTTTGTGAATAACAATAATAATAATAAATGATTTTTCAGGAATACATGAATACGGAGTTCCTAGTATGGATCCTCTTCTTATTACTGAAATGACAATAGGAGCTGGTGAAAGTGCTGTCCAACTCACACAAAAATACAAAAATGCTGTCTTGCATGGTTTAACAAAAGGGAAAGTAGAAAAGTTCTTGTAAGTTGATATAATGGTTTTATTAAAATGGAACTGCTGATATATAAATACATCTAATTTCAGCATCGATATTGAAAAGGTAAAGTCGAAATTGAATCAATTTCGGATAGTCTGATCATGAGTGGGGTTTATGAAGCGAGAGGTAAAGTGTTGCTATTCCCAGTAAATGGCAACGGAAAATTCAAAATAACTCTAGGTAAGTTTCTTTACTATCAGAAGATATTAATCTATTTAAGGTGCTCCACTTTTTGTAACAGAACTTTGTTTGAAAACGATTACGCCTTATTAACAGAAGTCTGTAAACGAAATACAAGGTGTTTTGAAAACATACAGAGTGTACGGGAAAATGTGGGATCTCTCGGATTCAGATAGAAAATGAAAAAAGAATATGACAACTTTCTATAATTTTTTTTGCTATAGGCCCTTCCTACCTACCTAGCTAGGTTAGGTGTAGCGTAGCATATATAGATATTAGCTTTCCGCACAATATACATTATTTAAGTCAAGGTTTGGGTTAGGTTTAGTTAGGTTCTTCTCTATAATATCAATGAAAAAACTCATGGTTATTCAAAATTGCAAGCATGATGACATGATCGTTAGTAAGTCGATTGCGATATTTTGACTTAATTATCTTCATTTCAGAAAATGCAGTCTCGCGCAAGTAAGTTTGCCCAAACATTGCCGTCAGTTGAAGGGTGAATTGCCTTAGATTCGGATATTTATCTTCAGATATAAAACACCAGAAATTTGTATCAGATGCTGTAGCTTTGAGATGTATATCTGATATAATCTACACCAACTCATTTACAACAGAACATGAATTCATATTGAACTGACTGGCTATTTCAGTAGCTAATTCCTCAATGTTTTTACATGAAAAAGGAAAACTCATAAATGATGCTATATTTGCCAATTTACTGCAATCATAAAAACACATTTCGAATCGTCCCAAAATATTTGATACTTCAGCCTCATTCGTATCATAATCCAACTGAGGAATCCTAGCTTTCAAAGACAGAAAATGTTTCAGATCCTCTCTTTTCAGTTGATCTAGCATAAGTTGCAATTTACCTTTTAATAATTTTTCCTTCACCTTGAAGCTTCAAGCTAATGGTGTTTAAGAGCATTGAGATGTTAGTCAAAAATGCCAATTCAGTCAACCATTTGTCATTTTTCAACATCTGAGTGTCATCACCTCTTTCGTCGTTGCATTGCCCATAATTTCAATCATGTTTAAAACTTTTGAACACGAAACTTGTTGATGTATAATGCAATGGAATGAAAAAAATGAAGGGAAATCTTCATTAGCTCGACTCAATGCCACAAAACCGTTTTTGTTTCCAGTCATTGCTGGTGCTCCATCGGTGGTAATGTACACTAATTTATATATTGGTAGCTTGTAGTTTTTTACAAAGTTGAAGATAACGTCATATGTATCTTCGCCACGAGTCTTTCTCTTCTGAGGAATGATTATCAAAAATTCTTCCCTAGCCAACATGTCATTGAATACCATCCGAATAAGAATACACAGCTGGGCAGTGTCTGTCATATTGGTGGATTCGTCGAACTGTAAAGAAAAGTATGTACATTTCATGATATCATGGTTTAGTTTATCTGCCATGTCCTGACTCACTTCAATACGTCTTGTAATAAAATAACTGAAGTTCTCTAATAGCAGACATGATTTCTGTTTTATTTTTAAAATCTCTGAATAAAGTCTCACCCACTTCAATAAATGTTTCCTTCACAACCGATCCATCTTCAAATTGTTTCTTGTGTTTCGCCAAGGTACATATATGAGATATTTTAAATGACGCGATCGTAGCAGCTTTTGATTGTTTGGCTGGTCTTGTGAACATGGTTTGTACTTTTCTCAAACAAGATATCAAATCACTTTTCGTTTACTTGAATCACTCTGTGAGTCGGCCCTGGCGTAGAGGATATGATGCTCGTCTCCTGCGCCTAGATTTATGGGTTCAATCCCCACAAAGTCGGTGCGATTTTTCGGATTCTGGGAATCGCTTGAGTATCCGTCTTTCGGAGGAGATGTAAAGCCGTCGGGACCTGTCTAACAGAGATGTGTTGGTCATTAAAGATCACTTCCTTCGACACAGGAGGGGTTCGGCGTGTCATTGACCGAAAGGCGGAAATAGAGCATGTTAAAGGAATAGCAAACAAACAAATTCACTCTGTGGCGGAAAATCCTTTTTATAGTTTTTATGAACCGTTTTATGATGCCTCTCTTTGTTAGCACGCTCAAGTATTGCAACTGTAGCACGAAAAATAAGACAAATGCACTTATCCTTCACCATACAGAAGAGAAATTCTTCCACCCAATCGTTATTACAATGGTACGTTTTAGATTTCCTCACTGCACTCATTTTGTACTATTTAATAATGAACGTGCCGCCCGAAATTTTTAGAAAAGCGGTAAGAATGAAAAACGCGGTTTCTTTTTGACAAGTACCGCGCGTTCCTTTGACAAAGCCGCATTTTGTCGCTAGCATAGTGTTATTGTATTACGTAATGAATTTTTGTAGTTTAGTGATCTACTTATTAAAAATTTTTTCATCTCGAGATCAACTCAAAAAACACTCTCGATCGACCGTTTAAGCACCTCTGTGTTAAACCATTAGATGACCTAAGCAGAACTTACAAGAATAGGCCAACGACTTGGGCAGTCACACTCAACTATTTCCAAAATGATCCGCAGTTACTGGGAGACTGATAGGAATGAAAGGGGACCTCGTTGAACCATGACTATCATTTAAGAATTTACCCGCCAAGACAACAATTTATTACTGCTAGGCACCTTAAAATCCAATTTTGACAGAACAATGGAATGCAAAATAGCACTGAAATGGTACGAATCGTTTTAGAGAATTTGGTGTCGCAGCTCGTGGCTCAGCTCTAACCGCAGGCCATCGAAGAGCCCGATTGAATTTTAACAGGAAACATCTCAACTGGTTAGAAACTGACTGGTAGAGAGTTTTGTCTATAGATGAGTCCAGATTTTGTCTTTTTCCATGCAACGATAAAGTGCTCAGTGCAACTTTTTATCTACCTAAGACTTTGGTGGAGGTTCACTAATGGTATGGGAAAGAATTTCTTTGAAAACCTTCCCTGTTTTGGTCATCGTAAATAGTGGAACCCTAAATGCTCAGAAGAACATGCTGTATTATTTGCAGCAACCATGGGTGAAAAGTTTTTGTGCATGCATGATAACGTTAGACCTCCACCAACTTCATATCGTTGGGAATTACCTTCGAGACCACGAAATCACTTCAATTGAGTGGCCTGCACAAAATCCTGACCTCAATTCCTTCGACCATGTCTGGGAAATTTATTAATACAAGATTCAGATGCCACCAAAACCAGGCAGCTACCGTAAATGAGGTTCGGAACAGACTGATCGAAATTTGGAAAGAAAATGATCAGAATGCTATAAGGTTATTGGTTATTAGTATGAATCGTAGATGCATTCGGTAATTCTTACCAGGGGTGGAAATATCCGGTATTAACAAGCTTTTGGGTACTTCGATTTTTTCCAAGTCTTATAATTTTCATTAGCAGTTTTATTTCTATTCCTATCAGTAACATTCTCATTTCGACTATTCTCATTCCTTAGTTCAGGTGTATTACTTCAATAATACTACAAAAGTTCTTTTGAATAAATTTGAAATTTCGATTTTGTACGTTGATTTTCTAGCGCAGTGTATATTTGTGTCTAAAATCTTCATTATTGTTATATTAATTTCATCTAAATTGTATTTTTACTCTATAATTGCATTTTTTTATTTCAGAAAAAGTAGTAAGTACTTTGAAATTCGACATTGAAACCTTCAGCAAAAATAACCAAAAATACCTCAGAGGAAAATCTTCAAGTCTAAAACTGCAAACATCGAAGGCGTCATATGATTTCGAAAATCTCTTCAATGGCAATAAAGAGATTAGTGATAATTTGAACAACGTATTGAACGACAACTGGAAGGAATTATTTGATGAGCTTGTACCAGCATATACTGAAGCATATGCACGAGTATTGTTGCAGATTGCAAATAGAATATTTTCCAAAATACCATTGTCAGATATATTTTTAGACCAGTGAAATATATATAGAATGTTAAGATATGTTTATTTAATACATTTCCCAATGAAAGATAACCAACAGTGTTCTTCGGTTTAGTATTTACTAAAAGATTTCAGGTTGACATTATTATAGGAATGTTATAGGAAAACAAAGTACGGGTTTCTAGGATTAAAGCATGTTCCAAATGCTTTGGTGAAAATTAAGACGCCCAGGTACACCGCTCATTACTCAGCACTCAATATGTTGGAGTGAATAGTTAATTCTTGTGTGTATGAATTGGATAGTTCATTAATTTTTTGTGAAATGAGGTTTTTCGTAATTAATTAGAAGATTTTTTCAATCAACTACATCTGAGTCTTCAATAACAGTCAGCCAAATCAAGTCATATTCACAAGGGTCATCGAACTGCTGGCGATCTACCTCAATATTTTTAGACTACTTACGATCGACTCTGAGAGCATGCAAGTATGTGTGATGCAGGGTTGTCGTACATACATGATAAACCCTACCTACCTAACCTAGGTAGGGTGTACCGTACATTGTTTGAAATCAGTTAGTTGGCACTTTGTTTCTGTTGTAAGCACAAATAAAAGATTCGAGTTTTGTGATTCGACCATGGAAAGACGACATTTGACTAGAGAAGAAATGCTAGGAGCCGTTGGCATGCTCCAAGCTGGGAGCTCACAACGGGATACTTCCCGTTCTGGGAAGTAGCCCAAGTGTCATAAACCGTTTATGGATGCGTTTCAATGAAGCAGGTAGCGTAGAAGAACGCCATACAGGTCATTTCAGGATTACTACAGTCGCCCAAGACCGATTTTTGGTTTTACAAGCCAGAAGAGATCGTACTACCACATCATCTCAATAAGCTCAAGAGCTGTCACGAGTTCATAATGTACAAATTTCCGACCAAACTGTGAGAAATCGACGGCACGAAGGTTAACTCCACTCCAGACGTCCTTTAAGAGTTCCACAACTGACCCATGGAAATCGCGCTGCTCGTTTAGCTTGGTGCCAAGAACACGTAAACTGGGATCAAAAGAGGTAGGCCACAGTGCTCTTCAGTGATGAATCTAGATTTAGTTATTATTCCGATTCGGGTAGAATTCGAATATGGAGGGAACCTAAAGAGCAAAAGCGTCTCTTGCATGCTCGAGAACTTGTTAGACAGGGAGGCGGATCAGTGATGTTTTGGGGAGGTATACACCTTGGTGGCATAACTGAGCTCGTTTTCATACAGAACAACCTCAAGGGAAATTCTTACGAAAATAAGATAGTTTTACCTGTAGTGGTACCGTATCTCCAAACAATGGGTCAAAATCCACTCTTTCAACAAGATAATGACCCTCCCCATCGTGCAAGAGTTGTCTTGGACGTTCTTGAAGAGAATGATATCGATCTTCAACCGTGGCCATCCTGCTCCCCAGATCTGAATCCCATCCAGCATGTGTGACACACCCTAAAAAGAAATCTCCTGCGTCAAAACGTCTTCCATCATGAACAGGAGCTTCGATTAGCAGTTCAGGGGTCTTCGAATGACTTCGGCCAAAATGTAATGGACAATTTAATATTGAGCATGCCGCGACGATGCCAAAGTGTCATATAAGTGCTCCCATATCGTTTCGAAAATATTAGTTCAGGATTTTTTTGTGTTTTACCAAATTTCGTCATTTTCAAATTTCAAATTTCAAATTTTTTTATAATGGGTGTTTTGGAGAAGTGAAATATTATTTTGTTTTCTTGAGAATACATTATATACAATACATCCTAACAAAACCGAAAGATTTCTATAAATTCGAATCATCAAATTCATATTTCAATATTGGTAAGTGTTCCTAGATTTTTTTGAGGTGTTTATATATATATATATATATATATATATATATATATATATATATATATATATATATATATATATATATATATATATATATATATATATATATATATATATAGCTTTCCGCACCAATAGACATTATTTTAGTCAAGTTTTGGGTAAGGTTCAGTTAGGTTCTTCTCTATAATATCAATGAAAAACTATCACCTACCTTTATCCTGTAGATGACAGTATTCTATAGATATAGATTCTATAGCCAAAGTGAATACGAATTCGAAGTACCCCAGCTAGCAATTCAAGACAAAATTGAAACTATTGATGATAAAGGCGCCACGGGACTTTTAATAGAGCATGAGACTAAAAGGAACTTCTATGAATTCACTATTCAAGATAAAAAAGAGTGAAATCACGAAAACAAGATTGTACTAATATAAAAAGCTATATTCAAGAAAATGGGAACAATAGAATATTAGTTGATGCAAAAGTCATATCAGTTCGACAGAATAGATATTAAACAAAAATTAATTTTGTATATTGTATACAATATCCCCAGGCACACACTGTATGATATATTATCGATAATCAGACCAACTATTCACCAATCTGAATAAACTTGAACAATACAGAAATTCTGAAATAATCTTGGTGATTATGAAGAAGGAAATAATAAGTAAATGAATTAATGACTATGAAATTTATGAAAATTGAAAAGAAGGTGAAATCAAAATTAACAAATTCCAAATGATGGAGATCTTTAAATAACTTAAAATCAATTGATAATAATTACTGTTATTATAAGGAAAGAAATACGATAATGTAATAGAGAAGCTGATAATGTTCATACGTAGAAATCAAAGCAAAAGTGAAAGTCAATGATATTTCCGGAACTGAATAGATATAGATACATAAACTGAAAAGTTCTGAACTTTGAACACTAATGTATTTTCCATGTGTACTATGTTTATCTACCAGAAAGTAGATTGTTTCTTGGTGAACGTCACTTTTGAACAAAGAAATACAGGAACTGAGGAGCGGCGGACGTTCAGCTACCAGGTGGGTACACATGAACAAAGGTAAGTATAAATGCTTCCAAATTTCTCCAATATTAGGTACATCCAGATTAAAGATGATTCCTTGAACCGAATCATTAACTTGATCGTAGAAAATATTCAACTACGTTGAAATGAATAATTCACGACGAAGATAAACGTAAGGTAAGGTGAAATTATTTACTATTTTGCACCTTTTGAATGGAAAAATCCGAAGTAATATAGATATAGGAAAAATAACTCTTCTATGTACGTATCTACACTCGGAGGCAAAATTAGCGGAACACTCGAAAATTTAACCAAATTCGAAGTCCGATATTTTTCCTAATTCTCAACCGATTTAGATGATTTTTTCGGCAAGTTATAGATCAACTCTTCTGCTTTCTAAAAATTATAAGGGAAAACGAAAAAATTTGAAAAAAATTTTATACGGGGGCGAAACTAAAAGTGTTTTCTTGTCGAAAATTCGTAACACCCTGTGGAATTTCGTGGTCCGAGTTGAAACGTACAATATCATGGTCTGTCAAAACACATCTTCCTACAGTAATGCCCTTCTTGTTTCATGCATTTATCTCTTTTTTTACAAGAGATATCCAATTTGAAGCGAAAGGTCACAAATTTCAAGAATTTATTTTTAATCTTGCGTAGGTGCATAACATCGGAGGTTAGCCAAAAAATAAAATCAAAATTAGAGAAGCGGAAATCTAACGAAATGAAAATTTTTGAAATTCACTGGCCAATTTCACGCTCCGGGAGAACTCGAAGTACACTGGAAAAATCGCTGATTTTGCACATTTAATTTTGAGTTTTTTTGTGTGACACTCTATAATAATTATCATTCCTGTCCAAAATTGAGAGCAGGTGTGTATCCTGGCGATACACTCGTGAAATGAAATGAACATGTTGAGAAAAATGTTCATGATGACCCACAAAAAAAAACATTTGATTTTAGTAGCGAGTATGACCCCCCCGAGCTCTTATTACAGCGCGCATACGAATTCGGATACTCCCAATGATGTTGTCTATCATCTGTTGATGTATGTTGTCCCACTCTTCCACCAAAGCCAATGTCAGCTCTTCAACGTTGCCTGGATTCCGTTGTCGAACCCTTCTTCCAAGAATGTCTCAAACGTGTTCGATCGGGTTTAAATCCGGTGACCGCGACGGCCAGTCCATTCGTGTGATCCCAACTTCACTGAGATATTCTATCACTATGCGCGCAGTATGAGGGTGCGCGTTATCGTGCATAAAAAGGAAATTTTTCCCTATGTAAGGAGCAAAAGGCACAACATGGGGCTCCAAGATTTCTGTTATATACCGATGGGCATTAAGTGATCCATTGCCAATAATCTCTAGTTCTGTTTGTACTCCCAAGCATATGCCACCCCATACCATAACTGACCCTCCACCGTATTGCTCAGTTCCTGCGAAGTTCGCTTGATTGTACCGTTCCCCTTGATGCCCCCATATTCTATCTCTACCATCCATGAAATTCACACAATATCGGCTCTCATCACTAAATAAAACTCGTCTCCACTGATTGATTGTCCATGCTACATGCTCCCTAGCAAACGCCAATCTTGCTACCCGATAGGCTCTATCGAGTCGTGGTGCTCTTGCTTGCAGACCAACTTCATTTAATCGTCTTTTGACTGTCCTCACACTGACGTTAATGTTATCCACTGCTTGTAAAAGGTTACGTGCCTGAACAGCAGTAAGACGAGGATTTCTTATGGTTTGATTGACGATGAAACGGTCATGTATAGCGCGGGTTGCCCGATTTCTTCCTTGTCCTCGCCTCCTCACGTACAATCCAGTTTCCCTGTAACGTCGGTAGATTCGATGAATATCCGACGTCGAGACACCCAACATGGTACCGACTGAGCGGAAGGTGCGCCCTTTATCGATCAATGTAAATGCCCTTGCTACTGAGGTTGGTGGTATATCTATCATTTGAATGAAAAATACCATTTCGAATCGTGAACAGTAAAAGAATCACAAAACACGGATCGAATTTGTATCAAATCAAAGAATATAAAACTCTCATTCTTTAAACAAGTGCAAATGTGGTCATATACAAAAAAACGTGTGTTGTATTTCATATTTGATAAAAAAAAGGTGTGCACATGTGTAAATGAAAAGTTTTATCAATGGTCCCAGAATTCGGTTGTGTATTTCAATACCTACCGACTGTTATCTCCTATGAATTCCTAATTTTCACCAAATTAACCAAATTGTCATTAATAACTAATGCAATTCGAACATAAAAATCGCGAACGACAATTTCGACACGCCTGAGTGATAATAAGAAAATTCCAAATTGATAGACGAATTTTAATGACAATTTCTTGATTCAATGGAATTTCTCCAAAATGGTGATTTTCCACTTGAAATTAAATATATTTTGCAAAAATAGAGATAAACGCATGAAACAAGAAGGGCGTTACTGTAGGAAGATGTGTCTTGGCAGACCATGATATTGTACGTTTCAACTCGGACCACGAAATTCCACAGGGTGTTACGAATTTTTGACAAAAAAAACACTTTTAGTTTTGCCCCCGTATAAAATTTTTTTCAAATTTTTTTTGTTTTCGCTTATAATTTCTACAAAGCAGAAGAGTTGATCTATAACTTGCCGAACAAATCATCTAAATCGGTTGAGAATTAGGAAAAATATCGAACTTCGAATTTGGTTAAATTTTCGAGTATTCCGCTAATTTTTCCTGCGAGTGTACTTGTGATTAATCCTAAAAGTTCGTTCTCGTAATGAATGAACCAAACTAAGACATATCAGATCACTCTGAAAGGCGACAAAAAAATTGATGGAGAGTTCTGGACAACATACGCCACTTAGTACATATGATTTTCAATACTTTATCGATATTATCAGATATTCAAGATTTCTATGTAATATACCAATGATTTGTACGAGAAAGAATAATTATAGATTTCTTTGTTCGATTTTTTGACGAATCCAATCTGCGACAAAACTCATAGTTATTCAAAATTGCGAGTTTATTGGTTGTTACAAAACAAAAAAGGTATATATGTGTGTTAAACTTAACTAAGGAGTGACTTTGGATGTTGAAGCGTGGCACTGCATGTTAAAACATTGCCGTCAGTTGAGGGGCGATTTGACTTAGATTCGGATATTTATCTTCCGATATAAAACACCTGAAATTTGTATCAGATGCTGTAGCTTTGAGATCTATATCTGATATAATCTGCACTAACTCATTTTCAGCAGAACATGAGTTCATATTGAACTGACATGCTATTTCAGTAGATAATTCCTCAATATTTTTACATGAAAAAGGTTAGCTCATAAATGATGCTATCTTTGCCAATTTACTGCAATCATAAAAACGCTTTTCGAATTGTCCCAAAATATTTGATAATTCAGCCTCATACGTATCATAATTCAACTGAGGTATCCTTGCTTTCAAAGACGGAAAATGTTTCAGATCCTTTCTTTCCAGTTGATCTATCAACTAATAATTTGCAATTTACTTTTGAATGCGTTTACTGCGCTCATTATCTCAATATTAGTTTTTTCTTTACCTTAAAGCTTCGAGTTAATGGTTCTTTCGTCTAGAAAAGCTGTTATTTCGAGCAGTAATTCTAGAAACCTTTCTAGAAATTTTCCTCCACTCAACTACCTGACGTCCGTGTGAAGAACTGAATCAGTGTGTTCAGCTGACTCCCTAATCTTCCAACTGCAACTTACAGAGCCGGCATTGCAAGCTACGTGCACGGATCGAATTCACAATTTTTGTTGCAATGCCCATAATTTCCTCCGCGTTTAAAATTTTTGAACACGAAACTTGTTGATGTATAATGCAATGGAATGAAAAATATGAAGGGAAATCTTCATTAGCTCGACACAATACCACCAAACCGTTTTTGTTTCCATTCATTGCTGGTGCTCCATTGGTTGTAATGCACACTAATCTGTATATTTATAGCTTGTAGTTTTTTACAAATTTGAAGAAAACGTCATAAATATCTTCGCCACGGGTCTTCCCCTTCAGAGGAATGGTTGTCAAAAATTCTTCCTTAGCCAATATGTCATTGAATACCATCCGAATGAAAATGCACAGCTGGGCAATGTCTGTCATATCGGTGGATTCGTCGAACTGCAAAGAAAAGTATGTACATTTCATATCATGTTTTAGTTTATCTGCCATGTCCTGACTCATGATTTTAATACGCCTTCTGACAGTCTGTAATGGTTTTGTTTCTAGAATATCTAAAATTGGAAAAATATTTCAATTCTACTGGAACTAAGAAATTTAAATAATGAAGTTGAATGAGATTAAATTATAGCAAGGTTAGTTGAAAGAAATTACAATTGACAATACCCAGGCCCGCCGTAAGCGGGCGTGCAAGGCGTGCAATGCACGCGGGCGGCGCATTCAGGGGGGCGGCAAATCAGACAATCATCGACTAAAATTCAGACATTGTCACCTCACAATACTAAAAAGATTATCCTTATAAAAATAATATGATGAACGGCGCCCAAATATTTCTTTTATATCGTAGCATTACATAGAGCCATCTATTGAAATTCATGAGAACAAAGTTAATCCGTTTTTGCTCTATGCGAAATAGGGAAATCCCACAGATATCAGGGGAAATCCCCTTAAAACTATATACTCCTTTCTTTGTTTTTATTTATTTAACACAAATGCGAAAGTGATGTGAGTGAACAACAAACTTCAATTATTTGGTTATAGCCCTAATGTGAGATCCGGAAACGGTCCAGGGTACTTAAAATTAATAATATTCTGTATATTTTTGTGCGAAGTGTGACTATAAAATAATTTAGAAAATTATTTATATTATCCGTCGGCGCAAAAATCATAATTATGGTAAGTGTCTTTGTTTAATTAATCAGCATATGGGCGCATTCATATAAACAGTAGATATTCATGTAAAATTTAAAGGTTATTTTACCGAAAAAACTTAGAGTAAAGATTTATTAAAAAGAATGTATTAAAATTAATACAGAGTGTAACAAAAGTAACTTAAGTAACGAAAGGGGGACATTCCATCTAATCAATACGAACAACTTTTACTATGGGGTCAACTCTGAAGTCGCGAAAAAAAAATTAGTTATTCCATTACATTTGTGTGCAGTAGGTATGAACATTTTTTTCGCAGTAGTATTGTGATTATTATTGTGATTTAAAGGGTATTTTTTCTGTTATACAACTTAAGAGTGAAGATTTATAAAAAAATATTAAAATTATACCTATACAGGGTGTAACAAAAGTAACTTAAATCCCGAAAGGAGTCATTCTACATATAATACGAACAACTTTTACTATAGGGTCAACGGTGAAATCGCGAAAAAAAATAACTATTCCATACAAAATGTATGGAAAAGCTGATTTTTTCGCGATTTCAGTGTTGACCCCCTAGTAAAGGTTGTTCGCAATAATGGGTGGAATGATCGACCCCCTTTTGGGATTTAAGTTACTAAAGAAACTAAACTAAAAAGTTTAACCAATTACAATAAAAGGAGTCTCAGATGAGATGAATTCAAACTACATAGTACAAATTTCATTTAAATTAATCTGAGCTTTTCAAAAATCGGAACTCAACGATAGAGCTCAGTCAACAATTAACGAAGATAGAAGAGAAGAATTTGATCATAAAGAGAAACACTTAGCTTTTTAGGAATGAGATTAATTCCCACGATGATTGGATTTGGTGTTTTACATCAGTTTTCTGGTATTCCTATACTTACAGCTTACAGGTTACTTGATTGGCTAAATATGGTTCGGAAGGTGACTGCCTTAGGTGACAAGACTAGTTCCCTAAAGACCTGGTTACCCAAGTCGTGAAATATCAAGTTTTGGCATAAAGATGAAAACTCGAAATATCTTGACGGTGAAAAAATCCTTGGAATAACAGATATCGATCTAGGTTAATATAACAAAAGGAAATTCGAAATCTCTTCACTTTCTAATTGAATTGGTTGTCGAGGCAAAATTACCGACTACTTATAACGCCTCAGACGATTGGAATTTATCCAGAAAATCGAAGAATACTTAATTTCTATTTAATTATTCACTCCAATCGCTACAACACAGCTCCAATAAAATTACAAACGATTCCGAAGATTTCTGAATGGAAAGAGAGAATCTAATGAATTCCGAACATATATAGACTCGGTTCTATAAGAAAACTATTGTTTTTGAAAAAAAACTAATAAAAAGCGAAACTATTTCCATCACAACAATATAGTTGAAACGAAACATAGAATGAGTACTGCTTTCCGTTCTCCCACAGAAACGAGAAAACAATCTTCTTTCAAGTACTGACTTCACAATTAACCGGTGAACAACCTAGATCAATAGCAGCGACACCTTACGGATATAACTATAATTTTCATTGGGTATCATTACCTGTAGATTCTTGATTCCAATTTCAAACTGTTTGAATATTTAATTTGATGAAATGAGATTGAATTAACAGACGCACGATAAATATGAGAAATACACTTATCCTTCACCATACTAAAGAAAAATTGTTCCACACAATCGTTATTTAAATGATTCGCTTTAGATTTCTTCGCTGCACTCATTTTGTACTATTCAATAATAGACTTTGGATCGACATAGTATTGCCTTCAAAATAACAATTTAGAATGACTCAAATTCCTACAGGCGCAACATTTATATCGGCGTGAACGAAAGTCTCGAATGTTCCCATTAAACGCGCCGCCCGAATTTTGTAGAGAAGCGGCAAGAATAAAAACGCGGTTTTCTTTGACAAGTACCGCTCGTTCCTTTTTGATAAAGCCGCCTTTTGCCGCCAGCAGAGTATTATTTCATTACGTGATAAGTTTTTGTAGTTTAGTTACCTACTTATTAAAAATTTTTTTCTTCTCGAGATCCCCTCAAAAAGTACTCGCGATCGACCGTTTGTGAACCTCTGTGTTAAAGCATTGGATGACCTCTGTGTGGAAGCATTAGATGACCTAAGCTGAACTTACAAGAATAGGCCAACGACTTTCAAGATCTTTTCAAAAAGTACTCGCGATCGACCGTTTGAGCATCCCTGGTTTACGTTCTATGCGGCATGGGGGTGCTATTTGTCTCATTGGGGACCCTATTCGTCGACGATATGCTAGTGATCAAGTTACTGTGGAAATTAAGCCATTGCAGATAATCTAGTAATAATTATTTATGAAAAATTGGGGGCAACGACATCAAACATCCTCAATTTTTGAGGTGCTCAGCAAGGTAAAAGCTGTTGAGTTCTATAGATAGATGATGTTTCAGAAGAAATATGTCTCCATCCTCTCAAAAATGTTTATAGATCTCTTGGTTCTGAAACCACCAACCATTTGAGGCGAAACTATTGAATACTCGATCTGAGGAAGATATCAAGGGGACATCCTTGGTGAGATATTTTGATGAATCTCTTATTTGGAGAAAATTTGTGACTTGATGAAATTACCGTTTTGGACCAGAACATCCAAATGTGAGAAGACTGTGGCGTCAACTCAAATCTGATGCAGTGGCTATAAATTATTTCATTAGACCATAGATAATATATGACTTGTATGCTAAGCTAACGATCCCGAAAATAAGTGGAGAACTAGTAGGTCTGATCCCGGTGGAAATGGGCATTCGACAAGAAGATTCATTGACAAATACAAGTAAACGGTGATTTCTACTAAAATATATTATTAAATGCTCGACGCGTTTCGATACATAGTATCTTTATCAAGAGCGAATGAATACTACAAATATATCTTACTAACAAATTTTTATCCATATTATACTAAAGCAGTAAGCCTTATTTCGACGGTTGGAGTTTGAACCGGGCGAGAAGAAAGGGTCGGCGCGGAAAAGCGGGAGCCGTAGGCCCCCGCGAGTAATTTTTTTCCGGTAGAGAAACGTCTGAGGAAGATCCGCGCGAAATTCGGAGTCCCTAGCTCGGACGACGGAGGCGCGACGATTTTTTGAAAAATTCCGCCGAAACGTTGCCCCAGGCGAACGGAACGTCGAAATGACGAGATTTCTTCGGAATCGATAACTCGGATCTTTCGGAAGGCGATCGAGAGGTCGATCGGGCGAAAATTCCGGGAAAAAGTTCCGAAAAAGCGAAAATAAAATACGTCTCCGAAATCTCTGGGATAGAGAAGATAATTTCTATGGACTTTTGCAGCTATATAAAATATTTCTATCGCTTTCGATCGCTACGAAACTTTGACGACGAAAAAGCCTCGAGTTTCGCATTTTGCGCCGCAATAGTTAGATTCTCATAAAACCACGGGAAAATGGAAAATTCTTCCATCGAACGGAAAGCTATCGGCAGACTTTCGCAAATTTTGGCTCTACTTTCCTTATTCTGAAAATCTCCGATGGCCAGAAATTCGCGAAATCAACAAACTTCGAGCTGTCAAAATACGGGTTTTTGTTTTAACCATCCTACTTAAACGGGGACACCGGGAGAAAGGATTCGACCTTCGAACGATTCCTACATATCTCGAGATCGGGTTCCCGACGAGAAATCGTCATTTCCCGACTTAATTTTCGAATTTGGAATAGTTTTTGAGACCTACATTTTCGAAGAGTAGAGCGGAAACACGGGGGCGGAGCCAATCACCGCTCCTTCTGACCCTTATATCGCTATTCAATGTCGGAAGTGAGCCTTACCAACGTGTAAAATTCAATGCTCTCTCTCTTCTGAACGAAAATAGTGAAATGGAAATAGTTAGTAACTTTAATTTTCACCAACATAATTTCGGTACTAACAACATTTAGAATATAGTGCTCTCTCTCTCTTCTGAGTGACAATGGAATCTAACCTTATTTCAATTAGTCTTATATTCGATCTGTCAAAATGAGTGATTCCGAGTATTATCTGAATGAAAAGTTTGACGAAACTTGAAATAAACTTTCAGAGCTAAGTGATCGTAGTTTGATGTTTATTTTATCCATGTTAATATATAATCCGTTCAAGGAAAGAAACAACATACTTTCAAAATCCATAAATTCAACATTCTATGTTTTATGTGGTTATTCTAACCTAACCAATATGATTCAAATGGAATGTTATAATGAAAAGGACTTAAGGAGACTTACAGTAATGTTTGAAAGGTAAGTGAAAGTAATTTGAGGTTTATTCATGTATTTGGATGTATATTTATCTAGGTATGCTCAAGAAATGTACTCGGTTATTTTAACCCTATGCGTAGAAAAATGTTCTGGAATTACTAGGATTTTTTAACGAATCAATTTGAGGATCTTACAAAATGATGGTATATCTTTTGAGTTGCTATTAATAGGTATTGAGCTTTTTGTATAATAATATTTTTCTGGAAGAAACTACATTACTATTCTACAATTATCCAAATTTAAAAGTTAATGAGATTCAATGTGTTTGACAATGTTCAAGTTTGAACCAAAGAAAATAAGATCTCAAATTTGCACAAAAGGTAATTATTGTGAGTTCTTCCTCTATGCATAACTCATAGTTACTGTTTCTCAGGAAATTTTATCAAGGTTGTTGAATGAATGACAGGAATTCCTCATTGATTTGAAGTTGAAAGTCTCTCTGTTATAGGTGGCTGATATTGGGAAACATGATGTTCACATATGTAGAAGTTGCATATGGAGTTTTACTTTGTACAACCACAAATTTCAATCCAATATTTATGAAAGTCAAAGGAAACATGTTGCTGCTTATGTGAATCATATTTTGGAAAAGATTCAACTACTACTTGGAGAATGCTATGCAATTTGACAATTTTGTAATAGATAGTTGTACTATAGGTATTTTATATAATTGTGTAAAATGAGTATGTTCATCATGTAATATGGAAATATGAAGTTGTTTTAATGCAATCTGTTCCTTTCAATTTCATTTCATAGTAAATTACAAAGTTTCACAAAAAATGAATAGAAGAGAAGTAAAATTGAAGAATAGAAATTTCAATTATCAGAGAGTAAGTTTATGAGAAGCTGACTGCTCGAAACCAACTGCCAACTCGACAGTTAAGGATCTAGGAAATTAACAATTACAAGGAACAATTTCACTGAAACTGATATATAGTTAACATCATTGTATTGTATATGAGGGTCCATAATGTAATTGACAAATTTGTGGATCTCATTTCGCTTTCCACAAGAGCCCTTCAATTCAGAAGATGTTTGTTCTTTCTGGTAAGCAAACTGTGTTAATTTTGTTCAATTTGAATTTATACAAAATAGTTACGTATAGTTCAATCACATAAGGTGAAATTTCTATGTATTCAGTAGTGTTCCTTTATTTGATTACTAATTTCTCGCTTGGATACTTTTAATTTGATAAGAACTTTTATTTTCTATTTCATTAATATACTTGAGAAGTAATTCTTCCATCTTGCTGTTTCAAGCTCCTATTTGCTGTTTATTATAATTCATGAATCTTATTGGATTCTCATCTCATCTAATACGAATCAGAACTGTTGAGTAAAAATTAAAATTTGAAACAATAGATCTGCATATATTGATCTTCTTATATATATTTTATACTTTCGGAACTAAAATTTGGAATATTGTGAATTAATATTAGGGTTGTTGAAATTTGTGTGGTTGATGAGTCAGTATCCATAAAATAATATTGGAAGCTGCGTTACCCTTAGGACGACTGAGGTAATATATGAGAGATTTCCATGTAACATAAAGAACTTTCAAGTAAAATACGAATAATGAAGTGAATATAATAAGGTGTTCAGTAGAGATAGGTTTGGATATGAAAGAGCGTTCAGTATATTAGGCGTTTAGTATATTGGCTATTTAGATATAAAAGGCGATTTTAATGGGCTCACTAGTATATACTAAAGAGGCAATCCACTCAGAGCTATCTGTGCTCGAACTAATGTTTAGGAAATAAATTTAATAAGGGTGAGTTATTTATGTCTACCTGATCATTAAGAATTTCCGGTGAATACCTAAATCTGTTAATTTTAAGTGCTTCCAGAAGGTTGAGTTTTATACCTCTATTATCAGAATGTAGGATTTAAAATTCTGAATTGAAAGAGTGACCATTTTCCCTAAGATGATTTCAATAATTTGAATCGGTTTTTCCATTGATGAAACTGCGTTTATGTTCAGAGATTCTAACATTAACATTTCTTCCTGTTCTACCTATATAAAAACAATTGCAATCTGCATAATCCAATCTATAAACACCTGATTTATTTTCCTTATTAATTGGAGATTTATAATTCCTGATAAATGAACCTAAATTTGTTGATGCTTTGAACGCTATATTCAAATTTGAATTTTTAAGAAGGATTGCACATTATTGCTTATATTGCCTATATATGTTAAACTATTGAATTTCTTGTCTTGGTGTTCACCGATTAGATATATATGTTGTGAAGCTAATTTTTGTTTTTCTTATGTAATATGCTGCTAACTAAATTTGCATCATAACCATTATTTATTGCGATCTGTTTTATAAAATTCAATTCTTTGAAATAATTATCATTAGACATCGGTGTGTTTAAGAGTCTATGTATATAGATATTAAATGCTGCAACTTTATGTTGGTAAGGATGTGCCGATGTATAATAAATTGTGATATCTGTATGAGAAGTCTTATGATAAATTGAAAACTGGTGTTTATTATTTGATCTTGTTATTGTTAGGTCTAGGAAATTGATCGAATTGTTCTGTTCTATTTCAGAAGTAAATTTTATTTTTGGGTGCAGGTTGTTGATGAAATTTTCGAATACAGTGAACTGTCTGTTTGTTCCTGTGAAACACACAATAATGTCATCGACATATCGATACCAATATAGGAAATGTTTACTTAGCGCGTGTTTATGAATAGTTTTTTCTATGTTATCCATGAAGATTTCTGCTTAAAGAGGGCTTAAGGAGTTTCCCATTATAAGTTTCTCATCACTTATATAAAAACTGTTATCGTTAAATAAAAATAATTAAAATTAAATTTAATTTAAATTAAATAAAAAATAATTTCGAGATATGCAAACATAACACGTAAAAGTACGGATAGCTCTGAGTGGATGGCCTCTTCAGTATATATAAAAATTTGTTAGTAAGATATATTTGTAATATTCATCGTCTCTTGATGAAGATACTGTGTATTTTTATCAATAGACAATGAATAATATATACATCGTTTACTTGTATTTGTGAAAATGGATTTCTATCACGCAAAAGCCTCGTCAATTGAATTTTTGGACATTCAATGAGCCATTCTTCTCTTCAATATTGTCATGAATACGATAATAAAGAAGAGAATACCACTTAGAGGATATAAAATGGAAGACGAAGAGATCAATATTGAATGCTATGCCGAAGATGCAGCCCTGATAGCGGAATCGGAAGACGGCTTACAACGACTACTAAATGCGTTTAATCTAACTGAAAAAACTTTCAATATGATAATCTCAGCAACCAAAACCAAATGTATGACAACATCGAAGACACCTTTAAGAAGCAAGCTGGAGGTGAATGGAACTATACTTGAGCAGGTTATGAAAATAATCGATTCAGGGGATTTGAGATCGAGATAATATACCTTTCGAAGTGATATTATCCGAAATAATATTCACAGGTGTTAAAGACACCACACCGTAGCTTTTTCAGACGAATGAATATACAGAAAAAATATAAATGAGAATATAACTCTAAATGTTCCTGAGTAATTAGAAGATTATTGGGTTGCTTCTTCTTAAGTGGTTATTTATGATAGGTATATCCAATAAAATTAAGGAATAGATTGCACCCCGAAAAGATTCAATAGAGGTGAAGGGCTTAAATCGACTTGTTCATTGATAAGTCTACCTGAGTGTTTGTATTTATTGATTTCTAAAGTTTCCCAAAGATCTACCTTCCAATATTTATTATCTGTATGCAAAATTTCAAACTGTGGGTCGAAAGAATGATTATTTTCCAAGAGATGATTCGCGTAATTTGAATCTGATTTTTTAATTGAAAAACTGCGTTTATGTTCCGATATTCTAATATTAAAATTTCTATGTGTTCTACCAATGTAGAAATTATCACAGTCATTGCAATTCAATCTATAAACACCTGATTTATTGTTTTTACCTGGTTGGATTTTATTATTTTTATATATTCGCCTAAATTATTATTAGTTTGGAAAGCTATGTTGAAATTATTGCTACTTAAGAATGATTTCAGTTTCTCACTTGTAATGCCAACGTAGGTTAAGGTGTTGAATTTTTGTTTCAATTTATCGACAGGGTTAACTTCAACAATTCGTGAAAATAGTACCATGAACGAGTTAGTATTCACTAAAGCAGATAAAGGTAACACCGTCATCGCGATTAGTAAAACCGATTATATTTCTAAAACTGAAGAATTCTTAACAGCCGGAAACTATATAACATCAACTAAGGATCCTACCGCAAAATTTCAGGAAGTGGTTAAAAACATAATTTCGACAGCAAAATCATTAATTACAGACCACGAAAAATATAAATTCATTAACTCCAATCCGCAATCCCCCGAATTATATTCGTTGATAAAACTTCATAAACCTAATTACCCTATTAGACCTGTTGTTTCTTATGTAACGGCACCTTCGTTCAAACTTTCAAAATTCCTCAACAAACATTGCAATTTTAAATCTAAATTTTCGTTCAAAAATTCATACGAACTTATTGCCAATATCAAAGATACCATTATACCACCTAATTCTAAATTCATTTCTTTTGATGTTAAGAATCTATTTCCCAACATTCCTCCGAAAGATACGTATTACTTAGTTGAAGAATTATTAGAAAAGAATCATGTCAATGCTATCATTAAATCAGATATTCTTTCATTATTATAAATATTTGTTTAGATCAAAATTATTTCCATTTCAATAACAAATATTATACTATTGAAGACGGCTTGATTATGGGCAATTCGTTAAGTCCTTTGTTAGCAGAAATATTCATGAATAACTTAGAGAAATTAATTCATAATCATCTACTCAGTAAATATTGTTTATACTGGTATCACTATGTAGACGATATCATTATTTGCTTCACAGGAACAGATAGACAGTTGAAAATTTTCGAAAATCATATAAATTCATTACATCCAAAATTGCATTCACAACCGAAATAGAAAGCAATAATTCGATAAATTTCTTAGACGTAACAATTTCGAATGAAAATGGAAAACATGTTTTCGCAATTTACCATAAGCCGTCACATACAGATATTATAATACAAAACTCGTCGTGTCATCCATATCAACATAAAATGTCAGCATTCAATCGTTTTATTCATAGATTGATTAACATCCCGTGTTCACCAGAAAATTTCAACAAAGAACTAAATTTGATTAAACAAATAGCCAAAAATAATAGTTACAATCCCAAACTTATAAATAATATTTTAAATAAAAAACAAAGTAGAATCGCATTGAATGAAGTTTACCCTGTCGAAAAATTGAAACAAAAATTCAACACCTTAACCTACGTTGTCATTACAAGTGAGAAACTGAAATCATTCTTAAGTAGCAATAATTTCAACATAGCTTTCCAAACTAATAATAATTTAGGCAAATATATAAAAAATAATAAAACCAAACCAGGTAAAAACAATAAATCAGGTGTTTATAGATTGAATTGCAATGACTGTGATAATTTCTACATTGGTAGAACACATAGAAATTTTAATATTAGAATATCGGAACATAAACGCAGTTTTTCAAATAAAAAATCAGATTCAAATTACGCGAATCATCTCTTAGAAAATAATCATTCTTTCGACCCACAGTTTGAAATTTTGCATACAGATAATAAATCTTGGAAGGTAGATCCTTGGGAAACTTTAGAAATCAATAAATTCAAACACTCAGGTAGACTCATCAATGAACAAGTCGATTTAAGCCCTTCACCTCTATTGAATCTTTTCGGGGAGCAATCTATTCCTTAATTTTATTGGATATACCTGTCATAAATAACCACTTAAGAAGAAGCAACCCAATAAGCTTTTAATTACTCAAGAACGTTTATAGTTATATTCTCATTTATATTTTTCTGTATATTCATTCGTCTGAAGAAGCTACGGTGTAGTGAAACGCGTTACGAATCGCAATTATTAAGTAAAATTCCTTAAAACACAGTACTTGTTTTTTATTATTGATAATGGAATTTTACCAAGTAAAAGCCTCCCAAATTCAAATCTTTAATTTATCTTTTGATTATTTTATTGTTGTTGTTGTATTCTGTTTTGTTGTTTTTTTGTAGTCTTCTCTTCTCCATCAGTTGGAGGATTTCATCCGTCATCCATTCTTCTCTCTTCCGTCCGTTCTTCTTTCCCAGAACTTCCTTTGCAATATTCCTAGCCCTATCTCCAATTTTCATCCACATTTGATCATTTTCGAATTTACCGGCAATTCAATTCAGGTTTTGCATTTCACCATTACGACGTCTAGTCATCAGAGTTTTTTTATCTATGTCCCTCAGTGCCTCAAGGTTAGTTCTTGGCTCTTTAAGATGGTTATTGATCTTTTTAAGTTTGATTCTAATTTTTGCTACTACAGAATTATAGTCAGAACCAACATCGGCCCTCGAATAGGTTTTAACTGATTTTATTGCATTTCGGAATCTGCTATTAATTAGGATGTCATTTGTCATATTTTTCGAACGACTGTCGAAATTTTTTCGTAAATTATTCTTTATATTAAACAAGTTCCACGAAGAAATAATAAATGGGCGATGTCAACCCAGATTATTGGGTCCATAATGATTCTAAAACATCTATAGATCATAACCGGCATCACTTGGAAGACTGAACCTGGCCATCGGGGTCCTCTCGGTCAAACAAAGATGGAATTTGATTAAATATCGCAGGTTATGTATTTTTTTTTATTTTCTCCTTTGTCCCTTTCATGACCTTGCTTGCTATGTGAAATCTTTTCTTTGATTTGTTTAGGCAAGATCTACCTTCCAATATTTATTATCTGTATGCAAAATTTCAAACTGTTGGTCGAAAGAATGATTATTTTCCAAGAGATGATTCGCGTAATTTGAATCTGATTTTTAATTGAAAAACTGCGTTTATGTTCCGATATTCTAATATTAAAATTTCTATGTGTTCTACCAATGTAGAAATTATCACAGTCATTGCAATTCAATCTATAAACACCTGATTTATTGTTTTTACCTGGTTGGATTTATTATTTTTATATATTCGCCTAAATTATTATTAGTTTGGAAAGCTATGTTGAAATTATTGCTACTTAAGAATGATTTCAGTTTCTCACTTGTAATGACAACGTAGGTTAAGGTGTTGAATTTTTGTTTCAATTTATCGACAGGGTTAACTTCAACAATTCGTGAAAATAGTACCATGAACGAGTTAGTATTCACTAAAGCAGATAAAGGTAACACCGTCATCGCGAACCGATTATATTTCTAAAACTGAAGAATTCTTAACAGCCGGAAACTATATAACATCAACTAAGGATCCTACCGCAAAATTTCTAGAAGTGGTTAAAAACATAATTTCGACAGCAAAATCATTAATTACAGACCACGAAAAATATAAATTCATTAACTCCAATCCGCTATCCCCCGAATTATATTCGTTGATGAAACTTCATAAACCTAATTACCCTATTAGACCTGTTGTTTCTTATGTAACGGCACCTTCGTTCAAACTTTCAAATTTCCTCAACAAACATTGCAATTTTAAATCTTAATTTTCGGTCAAAAATTCATACGAACTTATTGCCAATATCAAAGATACCATTATACCACCTAATTCTAAATTCATTTCTTTCGATGTTAAGAATCTATTTCCCAACATTCCTCCGAAAGATACGTATTACTTAGTTGAAGAATTATTAGAAAAGAATCATGTCAATGCTATCATTAAATCAGATATTCTTTCATTATTACAAATATTTGTTTAGATCAAAATTATTTCCATTTCAATAACAAATATTATACTATTGAAGACGGCTTGATTATGGGCAATTCGTTAAGTCCTTTGTTAGCAGAAATATTCATGAATAACTTAGAGAAATTAATTCATAATCATCCACTCAGTAAATATTGTTTATACTGGTATCGCAATGTAGACGATATTATTATTTGCTTCACAGGAACAGATAGACAGTTAAAAATTTTCGAAAATCATAAAAAATTCATTACATCCAAAAATTTCATTCACAACCGAAATAGAAAGCAATAATTCGATAAATTTCTTAGACGTAACAATTTCGAATGAAAATGGAAAACATGTTTTCGCAATTTACCATAAGCCGTCACATACAGATATTATAATACATAACTCGTCGTGTCATCCATATCAACATAAAATGTCAGCATTCAATAGTTTTATTCATAGATTGATTAACATCCCGTTATCACCACAAAATTTCAACAAAGAACTAAATTGGATTAAACAAATAGGCAAAAATAATGGTTACAATCCCAAACTAATAAATAATATTTTAAATAAAAAACAAAGTAGAATCGCATTGAATGAAGTTTACCCTGTCGATAAATTGAAACACCTTAACCTACGTTGGCATTACAACTGAGAAACTGAAATCATTCTTAAGTAGCAATAATTTCAACATAGCTTTCCAAACTAATAATAATTTAGGTAAATATATAAAAATAATAAAACCAAACCAGGTAAAAACAATAAATCAGGTGTTTATAGATTGAATTGCAATGACTGTGATAATTTCTACATTGGTAGAACAGATAGAAATTTTAATATTAGAATATCGGAACATAAACGCTGTTTTTCAAATAAAAAATCAGATTCAAATTACGCGAATCATCTCTTAGAAAATAATCATTCTTTTGACCCACAGTTTGAAATTTTGCATACAGATAATAAATATTGGAAGGTAGATCTTTGGGAAACTTTAGAAATCAATAAATACAAACACTCAGGTAGACTCATCAATGAACAAATCGATTTAAGCCCTTCACCTCTATTGAATCTCTTCGGGGAGCAATCTATTCCTCAATTTTATTGGATATCCCTGTCATAAATAACCACTTAAGAAGAAGCAACTCAATAATCTTTTAATTACTCAGGAACATTCATATTTATATTCTCATTCTTATTTTCTATACATTTTTTCGTCTGAAGAAGCTACGGTGTAGTGAAACGCGTTACAAATCGCAATTATTAAGTAAAATTCCTTAAAACACAGTACTTGTTTCTTATTATTGATAATGGAATTTTACCAAGTAAAAGCCTCCCAAATTCAAATGTTAAAGACACCTTTCAATAGTTGATTCTGCCTGATCTACATTAGAGAAGAAATTGGAAATTCTTTATATTTCAAAATTAGTTGATTGTTTAAAAATTTGTATTGCTTATCGCAAAAAGCTAATACTGCTCATGAAATAGTTTATTTATAAATAATTGTGTATCCATGTCATTTCTTGATGATATTACTGTTCATCAGTTCTCCCAAAAATTGGAATGTACCAAAAACTAAACCAATCGCCCATAATATTAATGGTCCAGCCAAATGATTGATCGTTATGACTTGTGGTATTCTTGATTTTTTTCCATTCGGTTCAATATTCTGAATTTCGTATCTTGACAGAATATTAGCGATGAATCCGTGATCTCTAAACTTGTTTATGAGTTTATTCATATTTGAAAATAGTGTATTTCCTTGAATGTAAGCTGCACCCATTGTCTTTTTTGCAACAACAAAATCCAAAGCTTTGATCAAGCTATCTCCTGTCTCATCTAAATATCTTTTGTATACGTACTTGGTTTCAGTTTTGGACTTCAATGTCGCCGTGTTTCCTTCAAATGCTGCATAATCCAACCATTTCAATGGGTCAATGGTATCTGGTAGGAAAAGTGATTTAGGATATGTTTTAATGGCAGGGAACAGATCTTCCAAATGCTGACGTCTGAAGTCAACAAACAGTAAGAACATTTTGTTATTTAATACATCTTGAAAGGTTTGGATTTCATTAGGGTACCTATTTTTTCCCAGCAGCAGAGAGGTAAATCTGCCTTTATATAAGATATTCATAGTGAATGTAAGATGCAAAATAACAAATGATAAAAAAAACTGATGTGAACGAAACAATTTTATCTTAACTGTTTGTTCCACGAATACTCGAACGATTGTCAAGAATTTTTTGACCAAGTTGATATGGATATGATTAAAAAAATCATTGCTCTTCAATTTGGTTTTGGGATTGGGAATAAAATTATCTAATAGCTCCCATATTATAATTGCTGTTAATGAACAAAGAAACCAGATGATCCAAATTTGAATTGAGAATACTTCAAATAAGTATTTCCACTTTGGTATTCTACGTTCTCTTGGTACAAACCATGTATCATGGTCATCGTTTATATGATAAGTAAAATGGAGAGCACCACCTTCTGGAAAATAATGACACCATATTATGTCACATTGACCGTTTAGAATCAGATTTTTCAAAGCATGCTTGTAGTTTTCTATTTCAAGTTCAATCCATTCAAAAGGAATGTTGAGATGATTCATAACAAAATCTATCAGTTCAATAAGAAATCCCTTTGGTTCAGAGCAGTTTGATGAGCACATAAGATAAGGTACTGAAAAGCAGTAGCACACTCTAACCTTAGAATTTTTATTCTTCAACGAATAATTTTTACCCTGAATGTTTAGATGTGGGTAACCATATATCAGATCGTGGTAAAAACAGTCTTTACCATGCGAAAAGGAATCTACCCGCACTATCTTCTCTATGAAATGTCTGGAAAATGTGTTTAATTCATCTTTATCATTTCCATTTTTCAATATGAATATCGCCTTTGGGTTATAGTTGTAACACTTCACAATGAATTCAATGAAATTTTCTGCGCTTATTTGATCCAGATCGGCTAAGTACATGGATGGACGTAAGTCGATGAAACGGTCAGACATTTCACGATTGCCGTCATATTGAATAAGTGGAAAATCCAAACCAATATCTATATTCACCGATGTTATACACTTTCTTTCATTGATTGCCAATGTCTGAATTAACATATTCAAACACTGAAACCAAAAATACGATTCAGAATGAACGGATAAATTAGTCAACATTGTGGGGCAGCCACCAATCTAAATCAACGAGTTAACACTAATTCTAGAAAGTTACTGGGGTAACGATAGGCTAATTTTAATATATTCCTGAAATTACCTGTCTGAGAAATTTTACTATAATGACATTTTTCGATTATAATAATGTAATATTTCACCATAATTTGTGGCATTATTGGATCAAAATTTCCATAAACGTTTAGAAATGATTGGATTACTTGATACTTGCATATATATATATATATATATATATATATATATATATATATATATATATATATATATATATATATATATATATATAAACAGAGGCTATATCTACCAAGATATTCATTTCTGATCAAAACGTAAAACAAGTCTGAAATATCAACCCCCTAAGCAGGGGTCGCAATTTTTGAACATTTTGAACAGGGAAGATGGGTCGAGTGATGAAACAAAAGAAAGGTGGTATCTTTTTCTACATCGCGTTGAACGAATTTCTATTTTTAATTGAAAACTGTAAAAGATACAGGGTGAGCAACTGAAAGACAGTGAAGACTATTTCCATGAGACTATTCAAGTTTCAGTGAAGTAAAATGGAACAGATCCATGCTGATCAATGACAGTCATCATCAAGTACCATCCTCATCTCGTATTTCAACCCCTAGAGCAGGGGTGACCACCCTTGAAAATTTGGAAGAGGGTAGATGGGTCGAGTGATACCACGAAAGAAAGGTATTATCTTTGTCTGCATCTCTGTGAACGAATTTTTATTTTTGATTGAAAACTGTAGAAGATACAGAGTGAGCTACTGAAAAATAGAGGACACTATCTATCGCCCTGAGCTATTCAAGTATTAGTGCAAAAAAATGGAACAGATTCATTCCAGATCAAAGGCTGTCATCTTCCGAAACACCATTCACATCTCAAATTTCAACCCCTAGAGCAGGGGTGACCACCCTGTGTTATTTTTAAAGCAGAAGATAGGTCCAGTTATAACCTTCTGAGAAAGGACTTTTGTTTGTCTCCACAATGGTGTGCAAGTTTTCGTTCTCCATCAAAATTACTGGGTGAGCTGCTGAAACATTAGAATGATTATGAAGGATTATGAATATTGAAAGAAAACGATAAAACTATCAGTCATAGTAACTCCATTGATCTTTGAACATTTGTTGTACGAAATGCGAGTAATGCATCTAGAGTTGGGTTCACATGTACATTCATGTTTAGTTTTCAATCAAAAATGAAAATTTGTTCATGGGGATGCAGACAAAGATAATACCTTTCTTTCGAGGTATTACTCGACCCATCTACCCTCTTCCAAATTTTCAAGGGTGGTCAGCCCTGCTCTAGGGGTTGAAATTCGAGATGAGGATGGTACTTGATGATGACTGCCATTGATCCACAAAGAAAACAGCACCATAGAAAACTTCAACACACATAACCTCCGAAAACTGACATCTCTAAAACACAAAGTTTCCACAATGCTTACGAATAAAAATAAAACAATCATCCAAAGATTAGTGGGTTAGATACATTCTAAGAATAATTTAATATGAATGGTTATGTATATTTCTGTAATATTGTAGATGAAATACTGAAGAAGGAAGAAAAATCCCGAAACGTCTATTTTAGTTAGTGTTCAAGTATTTTTATAAACCTTAAACTCGAAAACCCCAAAAAAGTAAACTCAATATCGATATATATATATATATATATATATATATATATATATATATATATATATATATATATATATATATATATATATATATATATATATATATATATATATGTTATAAGTAAATTTCGATTGAAATTGAAAATAATTTTGAGACAGGCCGGTTTTAGAAGGTTTCAAAACTCAAGATTGTTTGCAATCAGTGAACGGTATATAATGTTCCAATATGTGAACATATAAAAACCACAAAACATTCAAGAACATTAGATAATATCAAAATTCTTCATAATTGCGACAAAGGAAAGAGAATGATTCTCTAGGAATGTTTGGTGATCAATAAACTTGATGAAAAACCAAGTTCAATCACCGTTAATAGCCAGATAGACAATAATACCTCCCAACTACCTAATTTGTAATTAGGCTAGTATCAATAAGAGTAAGTTCGTTTCCTGTAGTCGACCACTTGAAAATTAATAATAATAATGAAAAATAATCTCCACCAAGAGTGTAGAATGAAAAAAAAAGCTGCAGGAGCTATACAAAGTTTTTTGTACGCTGTGCCAGTTCAAGATCGACTATGTCACAGCAGTTCAGCAGTTATCTCCATGAAGTGAAGCTCTAGGAAGTACACACCTGAAATCATCTTGGACAGCCACAGCTGAGATATGACGGACATCGCCTTCTCCAAGCAGCTGAGATTAAAAAACAAAACTTTTAAGTATGAACAAGGCATAAACAAAACAAAACAAAAATCAATCTACGTTTTCAGTGACAGTGCCTTTTTCTGAGTAGGAGAGGGGTTTACATTTTCGTTAGAACATTTAGTATACATATACCACTGAGTTTGTATTTTATAACTGTTCTGTGTCTAATAGTTACTATGTCAAAAAATGATATGTTATCAAGTATTTATTCAAAATCCAATGATGCTAACAACTCAATTGTAAATCAAATTATTTCAATCATCAAGATATATATCCTTCAGAGGAACTTGCGTGAATATTTTATTCGCTAATTCTCTTACATTGTCACCAATCACTGCACCATATACAGGCTTAACCTCATTCAATATTGACATACAGTTTTCATTCAATACTTGATTCATACTCTCACTTAGTTTACTGTTTCCATCGAAAAGATTGTCAAATCTCACGAAACAGTCTTCAGCGTCAAAATCGAATACTCCTTTAGTATACCTTACAAATAAATCGTTATCCTGGGTGTAAGTTTCCATATCCATTTTTAATGTTCCTTTCGATCGACCTGAAAAGACAAATTGCAAGCGATTTAAGAATTCATTTAAAAAATATATTTGCATTGGAAAAGCAGTTTTAAAATCATTTAATAATTCAGACAATACAACCTGCACAAAATGGACTGAAATTGGGCGTCGAAGGTGTTTGATTCAGATTTGTAAGAAATAACACATTTCGGGAGAGCTTATAGGCAGAAATAAGTTTTGTTTCTCAGTTCGAGGAATCAGTTAAGCAAAACTACACTCTACGGCAAAAATTCGATCGAACAGAAATTATCATCTACTTGGAAACTCCATAACTCTCTGATTTATCGTTCGACATCCTTGAATTTTGGAATTGTTACAGATTATTTAACGCAAAATAACAATTGGCATTGGTAACGTGTGAAAATACATTTCAAATAGCGATATACGAACGAAAACAAAATATGCTAATTCTCACAAGTTTTGAATGACCCTGTAGAATTCCTATGCTGAATATTGTCATGAAGATACACTTCATTACAAAGCTACATTCATTCTCAACAACGAAGTTGTTGAATTTCCAATTCAGCGAGAATATATTTTCAATGAAATGTTTGTTTGTTTTTCCTTTAACGTGCTCTATTTCTGCCTTTTGGCTAATGACACGCCGGGGAATTCTGTCACCACACTAACCCGGGAATTTTGCCGAACCCCTCTCGTGTCGAGGGAAGGGATCTTTAATGTCCAACACATCTCTGTTAGACAGGACCGACAGCTTTACATCTCCTCCGAAAGATGGACACTCAAGTGATTCCCAGAATCCGAAAAATCGCACCGACTTTGTGGGGATTGAACCCAGGTAACTCTGCGTAGGGACGAGCATCATATCCCATACGCCACCGAGCCGGCATTTTCAATGAAATAAAACTTAATATTACAATAGGTACAAGTACAAGGGGTATGTTGGAAAACCCAACGGAGTTGCTTACTAAAATTAAAATCATTCCTCTCGCATTATCATTTCAATAAAGCATTCCGAACTGGTAATTCTTTAGGCCGACATATCAAAAACTGCAAATCTAAAATTGATAAAGGTAATAGATCCGGTGTTTATAAACTGTCTTGCGGGGATTGTAATAAAATTTTTATTGGTAGAACTTTCAGAAATTTCAAAGTTAGATTATCCGAGCACAAACGTAGTTTTAATTATCATAAATCAGATTCCCATTATTCTAATCACTTACTCAAAGAAAACCATAACTTTAATGATAATTTCAAAATTTTACACAATGAAAATAATAGATAAAAACTCAATCTATTGGAAATTTTAGAGATCAACAAAGAAAAGAATTCAGGTAGGTTACTCAATAGTCAATTAGATCTAAATCCTTCTCCTTTACTCAATCTTTTCGAGTCATAAAATAAGTAACTCCCATGGGTTTTCCAACATAACCCTTGTACTTGTACCTATTGTAATATTGAGTAGAAAATAAGATTAATATATAAGGAATAACTCTGTTCATTAGTTTGTATCTATCTGATAAAGCCACAGTGTGGTGAAACCGGTCATAATTTTGTTAATATAGTGAAAATCTAAATACTCAAGTTTTATTTCATTGAAAATATGTATATCGATTTTCATCAAGTAACGACCTCCTCAATCAAATTATCAGCGAAAATATAATTATTTTTGAAATGCTGTGTTAAGGAAAATACGACTGGATGTAAAAGATCACTTTTATGTCATTTTGACGAACACTGGTACATTTGAACCAATAACTAATGTTAAAATCAATTGTTAAAGATTTTCAACTATGGTTTCATCAGCATGATTGATGGATAATCACAAAATTATACCGCAATAAAAATTAGTACTTCCTGAAGCAGCTCACAAAGGGAATAAGAGGCTGGTGAATTTATAAGGCGAAGAGGTTCGGGAAGAAGAAGGAGAACGATGATTGCTTTTGAGACTTGGTATGTTAAGAGACATATCTAGTACCGCTGTATAGGAAAGAGACAGGTTGGAGGAAGTGAGGCAAGTATCAGTAAGTAAGGCAATAGTAAGGAAGTATAAGGGAGGAATAGCCTTCGTGTCAGAAGACCGGGGTATAAGGGGTTGCGTCAAGAGAAGGTCTATGAAAAGCAACCAAATTGTCAACCTCACCTGCTCGTGTGATGACCTAGGTCATCCGGTGCACCCCGATAGAAAACTAACGAGGCTCTGGCGACCGAGACACGGCGGTATAACCGTTAAAACCAGAATTAAGGAAATGTAATTCCGAAGACCATGCAAAAGGAACTTGGGTCCACTGCGTTATCATGCCCCATGAAAACCATCATGGAATACAAACAGGAAGAGATTCAGATGCTATGCGACCTGACTAGCGATCGGCGCCCTCGGGTTTTCGGGCCTGAGAGTGAGAAATGGGCTACCAGCCACGCTAAGATGGGATTCAGCGCGGAAACTCTGCGACTGATCGAAAAGAAGAAAAAAGACATAATACGTATGGCGAACATTGTATCAGGCTGGTAAAATGAAGAACGCTGTAAAGGAGATCAAGAGGATGAATATTGGGGTGCTGGGTATGAGCGAGATAAGATGGCCGGGTAACGGTGTATGCAGGACAGAAGGAGCAGCTATGTATTACTCCGGCAGTAACGAAGAGGATCCAAATCATCGACATGGGGTTGCAATCATGACAGATAAAAAACTAGACAAATTTGTAACTAACTTCATACCGTACAGCTAAAAGGAGCCCCATGTAATATAAACATAATACAAGTATACGCATCAACAGCCGATAAGAGTGATGAAGAAGTAGAGAAATTGTATGAACAAATCTACGAGATGATGCAAACTATAAAACATAATGATATCACTATTGTAATGGGGGACTTTAACGCAAAAATTGGATTAGAAAGATTTGAAGATTTAGTCGGAAAACAAGGAGACTTCTCCAATTTTGCCAGGAAAGGTCACTGGTAGTAACAAATACATGGTTCGAACTGCCTCCAAGAAGGCTATACACTTGGAAATCTCTGCAAGATGCACCGGGAATGGTAGTCTGAAAGCGAATTGATTACATCCTAATATATATATATTGATTCGTAGAGTTTCACGGATGGGTACATATGTATTGTTTATCCGGGAGTACATCCGTTCGTTAGATTGCTCTCCATTGAATGGAGTTTGCAGACGTTTCGCCAAAATCTCATTTGGCATTTTCAATGCGTAGTTGTGGTAGGTAACTGAGGATTTTCGATGTTGTTCACGGTATTTAAGCCTCGTCGATGCAACCTAAGGTAGAAGAGGCAGAATCCTTCGTCAAAAACTCAGAACACTTTATCCAAATTATCAGCAAAATCAAACTCGTTGACTCCGACATCATAGCCAGCTTCGACGTTGAGTCGTTGTACCCAAGCATTCCAACAGAAGAAGCCTTGCAATTGATCTCAAAAAATGAAGACTTTCCGGACTACGCAATAGAACTAGCGCAACACTGCTTCAAGAACGCATATTTTCTGTTCCAATACCAATTCTACCGACAAAAACAAGGAGCAGCTATGGGCTCATCACTATCCCCAGTCGTGGCGAACCTATTCATGACCTACTTTGAACAAAGTGCCCTCCAGAATGCCACCCTCAAACAGACAAATTCGTAATCTGGTCACACGGCGAAGACCACCTCATGGATTTTATCGACTACCTGAACAGCAAACACAATAGAATCCGCTTCACCATAGAACTGGAAGAAAACAACAAACTACCGTTCCTCGACATCCTTGTCACAAAGTCACAGGACCGTTTGAGACACACAGTATACAGAAAACCGACACATACAAACAGATACCTCAACGCCAGATCTCACCATCACCCAACACAAATACAAGGAGTGGCCAATACACTGTTGTCCAGATCAGTACGCCTTGCAGACGACCAGAGCAGCAAACAAGAGTTAGAAATCACCAAACAAGCGCTGAGACAAAACGGCTACACACGACATACAATAGAAAGAGCACTATAACGCCAAACAACAACGCACCCACAACCCCCTCCAACCAGTAAAAACAGAAAAACAACTCACCTACCATACATCAAAGGGACAACGGATCGAATCGGAAGAATTCTACGGAAACACGACATATCAACCACATACATACCTCATATAACTATCGGCGCCTCCCTGAGAAACCCTAAGGACAAAGTCAAATTAGAAAACCAGGGCGTTTACAGCATTTCCTGTGGAAAATGTCAAGCAAAATACGTAGGACAGACCAACCGAAAAATGTCTGCGAGACTGGACGAACACAAATTATCCATCAAGAATAAACAAATGACATCTGCTCTTTTTCAACACCACATAAATACAGGCCATAAAATAGACTTTGATAGCTGCAAAAAAATCGCCAACATAAACCACTTCAAAACCAGAACAATACGGGAAGCAATAGAAATAGAGGAAAAAAGGAATCCTCAATAAAAGAGACGATGCCCTCTACCTTCCAACTACTTGGAATCCCCTCCTCAAAAAAAAAAACACCACACACAACGCAACAAACAACGCCGAACATCGAAACAATAACTCTACTCACAACCCCGAGGAGGCGGGGCCAACACCACCCAATCCAGGACGCCGATACAATCTTCGGCAAAGACGAGGCTTAAATACCGTGAACAACATCGAAAATCCTCAGTTACCTACCACGACTACGCATTGAAAATGCCAAATGAGATTTTGGCGAAACGTCTGCAAACTCCATTCAATGGAGAGCAATCTAACGAACGGATGTACTCCCGGATAAACAATACATATATATATATATATATATATATATATATATATATATATATATATATATATATATATATATATATATATATATATATATATATATCTTTTGAAAAGAGAGGATTTACAAAAATTTGAATAATCATATTTACAACAAATGCTTATATCTATAATTTTGGTGTGTGTCAGAAAAACACAAGTGTGAGCTCAGGAAATGTAACAGGGAACCATACTATCTTGTATATGATTCAATAAACGAGTGAAAAAACCTGAGGGAAAAACTCGTTTCCCTGTCGGTATTGCACTAGCAATAGCTTGTCTGTTTATGATGTGTTAGTGTCGTGTGTACATAAAGAGTACCAAAGATTTTTCTGCTTAGCCTCTTCATTCTCTTTTGCATTCCATGATTTCCAAAAAAAGGTTGAAGGGAAGGGGTTTTGGGACAGGAATCTGTAACAATGGAAAAAGAAAAACAGCAGAAAAATATTTCAACAATCAAACTTCTTATGCCTAAACAAATCTAAGAAAAGATTTTACATAGCAAGCAAGGTCATGAAAGGGACTAAGGAGATAATAAAAAAAATACATAACCTGCGATATTTAATCAAATTCCATCTCTGTTTGACTGAGAGGACCCCGATGGCCAGGTTCAGTCTTCCAAGTGATGCCGATTATGATCTATAGATGTTTTAGAATCATTATGGACCCATTAATCTGGGTTGACATCGCCTATTTATTATTTCTTCGTGGAACTTGTTTAATATAAAGAATAATTTACGAAAAAGTTTTGACAGTCGTTCGAAAAATATGACAAATGACATCCTAATTAATAGCAGATTCCGAAATGCAATAAAATCAGTGAAAACCTATTCGAGGGCCGATGTTGGCTCTGACTATAATTCTGTAGTAGCAAAAATTAGAATCAAACTCAAAAAGATCAATAACCATCTTAAAGAGCGAAGAACTAACCTTGAGGCACTGAGGGACATAGATAAAAAAATTCTGATGACTAGACGTCGTAATGGTGAAATGCAAAACCTGAATCGAATTGCCGGTTACTTCGAAAATGATCAAATGTGGATGAAAATTGGAGATAAGGCTAGGAATATTGCAAAGGAAGTTCTGGGAAAGAAGAACGGACGGAAGAGAGAAGAATGGATGACGGATGAAATCCTGCAACTTGATGGAGAAGAGAAGACTACAAAACAACAACAAAACAGAATACAACAACAACAATAAAATAATCAAAAGATAAACTAAAGAGGCCAAATAGAGATGGTTGAAAGAGAAATGCAGGAAAATTGAAAGATTAGAAAAACACCACGACAGTTTCCATCTCCACAAAAAAATCAAGGAGATGACACATACCTACCGACGTAAATCACCAGCCAAATTACTAAACGAAAACAACAAACTAATCGTGGAACCAAACAAAAAGCGGTAAAGCTGCAGGACCTGATGATCTTAACGTTGAGATTCTGAAATTGTTTGATGATGAAAGTATCACTATAATGCTTAAATTATTCAATCAAATATACAACACTGGAAATATACCACACAAAAGGATGAAATTTACTTTCATCACACTACCTAAAAAGACAAACAGTAAAAATCAATGCAACAATGTATTTGCTTGTTTTGTTACCGTTTCCATTACGGTATCTCACCATAGATCGTTTTAGGCCCCTCCGATTAGGCGTGTTACCGTGTTAACTACTCTTCCTTAATCACAGATCGCCTAGTAAGCCGTTCGACCAGGCTAGGCACAGAACATACTCTGGGCCTACCTGGACCGAGGTTTCAAATATCCATGCATTTCGGAGACTCCCGCTCTTTCTCTTTAACGACCTCTGCGAATTCACACTGTATTAGAAAACCGGCTGCAGCACGCGTTGCCACGAGCCAGCTTTCCGTACCCACGCCATATTGCCAAACCGCCGTTGTTTACCAACGAACCACGTGTTTTTATTTCATTTTAATTCTACGTTTACAAAGAGTATTTGTGTTAACCATCAGTGTTTTCCTCGTGTGTGTGACCTCGTCCCGGAAGCAGTTTCATAGATTATGAAAAAGCGTTCGATAATGTCAAACATGATAAGCTCTTAGACCTGTTAAAACAAATCAGATTGGACGGCAAAGAGATGAGGATTGTCAGGAATCTTCACTCAAACCAAACAACACACAAAAATTGGCCACCTGACATCATCAGACATACAATTATGTAAGGGCATCAGACAGGAGTGCGTTTTGGCACCACTTCTCTTCAATTTATATTCAGAGGCAATATTTCAAGAAGCACTGGATGAGGGCGAGATGGGTATAAAAGTAAATGGTAGACCAATAAACAACATCCGCTATGCAGATGAGGACGGACTCAGGATAAATGTTGAAAAGACAAAATTCATGGCTAAATTCAAGTTTTCGTAGAAAGTAACTAAATGCTATGTGCTATCAACACTACTATATGGCGTCGAAACACGAACCATGTCACGACAGGATCCATTTGAAATGTGGCTATATCGACGAATTCTGAGAATACCATGGTAGATCGAATAACTAATGTAGAAGTGCTCAATAGAATGAGGAAATAACAAGAACTGTTAACCACAATAAAAAGAAGAAAAGCACTAATTATGGAAGGCAAGATAGATGGAAGAGGAAGCGTCGGACGCAGAAAGTTTTCATGGTTGAGGAATCTGCTCGAATGGTTTAATAATAGAGACGCTGACACACTCATGGATACATAATTCAGAAGACCTGAAAATGGTTCATACGCGTCTTCAAGTCGCCAGAAAACATCAACATTGGGGCAATGAAGAACAGGGTTATGTTCTGTTCTCTGACGAATCCAGATTTTGCTTCGAATCTCCAGATGGGCACCTCAGAATTCATCAGTGAACTACTGGGTGCTTCAATCAAGACGATTTTGCAAGATGAATGAGTTAATGTGGCGAGTTCATAATGGTGGAAGAAGTATGGAAGAAAGAACATAATTAATTACTCTTGATAAGTACTCGGACACATCATCCGGCAGTTGAGGTGATCGTACTGGATGACTTCAACGTTCATAACAATGTGAAGTGTTGGGAGCCACTCCAATAGAACAGATGAAGCAGAAAGACAGGCTGAAACTTTCACAATCAGCCATAATCTAATGCAGCTAGTAGGCAAACTGACAAGAATACCTGATCATCCAATTGTTTTCCCAGACACCTTGGATCTCTTTTTGGTTTCAGATCCAGATGATTTTTGAGTAGAGGTCTTAGCACCGCTAGGAAAATTAGAACACAACCTTAAATCTGCTATTTGAACCATTGTGCTGCCGCTAAACCAAGAACCTAAACCACATAGACGCATTTGGCACTATAACCGTGCAAGTCGGGATTTGCTGCGTGAATTATTTTCGTGCTTCCCATTCAATGATGTTTGCCTTTCAGATCCTGACATAAATGTGTGCACTGAATCTGTTACAGAAATCATTCATGCAGGAATGGATCTCTATATCCCTCATTCCATGAAAAGAACAACATCACAAAAGCCATGGTTCAACAAATACTCCGAAATAGCTTCTGCAGCCAACAGCAGAGCTTACAAGTCATGGAAGATAAATCCAACAGAGGAAAAAGAATAACCTTTCGAACTTTTTGTACCAATACGAAACGTATGCAACGTGACAACTGCATGTGCAACGAAGGGGTAACTAATTAACTCCTTGGCCAGGCAAGCGGAACTAGACAATTCTGGTCTATGGTAAAGACTGTCAGTGTCAATTTCCACCATTTCATCTACAAATTCTTCCATTGCAGAAATCAAGTTCAGAATCCGTACTGTGAGACGGGCAGCTAAACTGCAAGAAGGCAGTTGGTCTAGACGAAATACCGCCAATTGTCCTGAAAAAGTGTGCTTCCGAATTGGCACTCATTCTTGTCCGTCTGTTTCTAGCTAGACTTATCTGATCAGTTTGAGAAGAGCGAGAATTCAACCGATCCTAAAGAGAGGAAAGAAGTCCTTACCCCAAAACTACCGCCCTGTTGCACTTCTTCCCATTATGTCCAAAGTGATGGGGAGAGTCATAAACGATGAACTCATCAAATATCTTGAGTTGCAGGGAATTATTAACGACCTTCAGTTTGATTTCCGCAGGCAAAGATCGACAGGAGATCTGCTCGCCTATTTCATTCATGTTGGTACATCAACGATGGGAAAACATGGGGAATCTAGAGCAATAGATATCGACATCTCGCAAGCCTTCGATACGGTTTGGCATGCAGCCCTGTTGAATAAACTTGCTGCATATGGGCTTTCCAAAAAATTGCGGGGTTGGATAAATAGCTCTCTTTCAAATAGATCAATACTTGTTTCTGTTGCAGATAAACAATCTTCTATAATCTACAGAGAATATGGTCTTCGGTTTTGCAGACGATTGTACCTTGGTTTTGTCTCTCAGAAGTCTGCGGCCGATTACAGCTGCGGAATCTCAGCGTCAGAGATGTCAACAAATTTATAACTTAAACTCTGACTTACGGAGGATATCTGAATGGGATTAGTTGAACCCTGTGAGCTTCAACGTGAGCAAGACGCAAGCAACTACATTTTCTTGAAAGGTCCCCGCTGGAGAACCTTCCCTAATGATGTAAGGCCAACAAATTGTATCCAAGATTTGATGCACCTTCTCGGAATTACGGTCAACTCCGAATTTGCTGGCATGAATATGTATCAGCAATAGCTAAGTCAGCATCAGCTAACTGAACTTTATATAAGGCGCAGATTCGACCTGCTTTGGAATATTGTCGCCATGTTTGGAGATCTGCGCCGAAACATTCGTTGCGGATGTTAGATATTGTGCAAAAACAGGCTGTGCGCGTTATCGACCACCCGGAGATCACCTGCGATCTCCAACCGCTGGCTCTCGGAAGACAAGTTGCTGTCTCTTTTTCACGAATACTTCTAGGGAAAATGCTCCAAGGAGCTCAAAGACCTTGTTCCGGGAAAAATCATGTTTCGCCGCAACACGAAGCTGGCAAGGAGTTCTCATCATATAGCGGTTCACCTAACGACCCCTCGAACCTTTCTCTATCAGAAGTCCTTCGTTTAGAGGGCTGGTGAGCTATGAAACTCGCTTGCGTCCAACTTATTCCCAATATCCCACAATTTGGCTTTCCTCAAGAAGTGAGTAAACAGACACCTCAATTCTTCCTAGGCCACTCATGTGGTGTAACAGGTAACCTAACCTATTCCTAGGAAGCGTGCATAAGGAAGTAGTTTCAAAATTCTATACAGATCAGAAACGGTAACACCCATGAAGATCCAAACGCTCAGTCGCTCAGTCTAAATGAGAGGTTCAGACAGAACGAAGCAAGCGCATGTATGCTAACAAACAAATAAGAGAACTACACCAAAACAATGCTTGGGATAGAACAGAAAGAGTGATTCTCGCTAAAAAACAATGTTATCAATACTCACGAAGTTGAGAAGAACTTTTTCCGCTACCGTAAACGTCGAACATTAAGATTTTTCCATTGATAGAGTAGGTTGAATTAATATCTATATATGGGCATTCTCCTGTTGTCTCGATTCTTCTATTGTCGGAATCGAATCTGGAAAAAAAGTATTTTGAAACGCTGTTTTTATATACTGAGTGATATAAAATGTTTATAAAATTAAAGCTTCAGAAACGGCAATTGCTCTTTAATTCTAAAGTAGTTCTATTTCAGACTGATTTTCGACAATTCTTTGGTTCTCTGGTTATTATCTCAGTAATTTGCACTGATTTCAGCCGATTTTTTCTGAACGGATATACAGGGTGTTAATAATAGTAGACACAACTTTAAATCCCTAAGGTGTGTAAATAGAACTCACCATCTAAGTCGTTTAGACCGATTAGTCTTACGTCTTCTGTTTCGAAAACCCTGGAGAAGGTGTTAGATGGATACATCAGGGCCGAGGTGTTATCGCTGAAGACTCTGAGTGAACATCAATATGCCAAAAAGGTAAATCAACTGATCTGGCACTTAACAACTCGGTCGGGAGGATCACACAGTCTCTGGACAGCAAGGAGGCTGCAGCTGCAGCCTTCATGGACATTGAAGATGCGTTTAATGCGGCCCGCACTAGCTCGCTGTGTGGGGCTGCGAGATCCAGTGGAGTACCAAGTATTATTGCGGAATGGATTAGTAACATGCTAAATGCCAGAGTGATCAACACTTCCCTGAAAGGGGAAGTAGTCACTTTTGTGGCTGGCTGGGGCTCCCCTCAGGGGGGAGTACTATCCCCTCTGTTGTGTTCCTTGCTAGTTGATGACCTTCTGGCAATAATTGGCGTACTGGATGTTTATGCACAAGCATACGCTGATGATAAAGTCATTCTGGCTTTCGGAGATGATATCGATGTTTCCGATAGACTACATGAGGCTATGTCTGCAATTCAGGGGTGGTGTGAAGACGAAACACTTAGCATAAACCCCTACAAAACCCTCATGGTACTAATAACCAGGAAAAGGAGGATATTTGTTTCCCCCCTATCCAGGTCGGGGTGTTCATTCCAATTGTGGAGGAAGCAAAATATCTGGGGATTACCTTGGGTAGTTAACTCACGTGGAATTCACACCTGGAGAACACAATACACAAAGCTAGTTATTTCCAATGGGAATATCGAATGACCTCTGGAAAAAAGTGAGGTCTTGCCCCTAAGCATTTTCAGTGTCTATATGTGATGGTGGTTAGACCACGTATTATATACGACTGAATTGCTGGGTGGGAGTGCAGTCAAGAAGTAATCCCAACTCACGCTCTCTAAAATGCAGAGAACGTCCTGCATGATGAATACTGGACCCTTTCGCTCTACACCCTCTGTGGTCATGGAACTGATATTGGGCCTTGCCCCACTTCAGCTGGTGATACGAGGAGTGGTTAGAATGGCTTTCCACAATGAAGCGGGTAAGTTCGGTTTTGTGCCCGGCGCCTAACAGTCTGGAATCGAGGACAATGAAGTGCTGAGTATGAGGTCTGACATAGCAACACCTTAAACCAACATGTAGAGGCAATTCCAGATCATTATTCCCGATAGACAGGAATGGACCTGCTCCAAGGACCGTTTACTTGAGGGTCCCTGTTGGTACACGGATGGCCTAAAAGCTGAAAAAGGTGTTGGAGCTGTTGTCTACAGTCGAGGTGCTGCCGAGGAATAGTCGATTCGTCTTGGTGGGCATGCGACTGTCTTTCAAATAGAAATATTCGCCATTGACTACTGTGCTAACCTCTTGCTTGCGGGGGAATTAACAAAAAGCTCAATTCAAATTTTCACTGATAGCCAAGCTGCACCGAAGGCAGTGGAATTCGATACCTGTACGCTGTACGTCACTTATGGTGCAGGAATGTCGCTTCACCCTTGCTAAACTAGGAGAGGGGAGCAGGCTTCGTCTTCTATGGGTTCCTGGTCACTCGGGAATTGAGGGAAATGAAAAGACTGACTCATTGGCCGCTCAAGAAACTGGCCTGGAGTTCATAGAACCGGAGCCTAAGCTCAGAATTCTCCTGACTGCAAGGATGGAAAACATCCGATGGCTGGACCTAAGGGTACGTGAGAACTGGATGATTCTCTCAGGTCTCAGATAAGCTCGACGTGCCATCAGTGGACCTTCCACTGCGAAAGCCAAGGCCTGGCTTAAACTCTCTAGTTTGGAAATGATAGTTTTAACTGTCATACGAACGGGGAACTGTAGCCTCAGGGAACACCTAAATAAGCTAGGATTGATTGAGGATCCTTCATGTAGGCTATGTGGAGAAGATATAGAATTAACGAACATGTTATGTGCGAGCACCCAACTGGGGATAGAGTCAGGACGGAAGAACTTGGATCTTGCAAACTTGCTGACTGAACTTATTAAGCTGTCACCCACGAAAATCGCATCCTTTACGGGAAGGATGGAGCTTGTGGATGAAATTTACGACAGAGTGTGCCACAATAGACCACTAGGTCGCAGTGGCCAGGCCGCTAGGCAGCCCTCACTCACATAATATCTATCAATCTATCTATCAGTTCCGAACCTCATTCACGGTAGTTGGCTGGTTATGTTGGCATCTCAATCTTCTATTGAAAATGTCTCAGACATGTTTGATCTGATTGAGATCTGGAAAATTCAATCGTATTTTCGATGTGGTGTGGTAAGATCTTCTTTTGTATTTTGTTTTTATTGGCACATCATTTCGATATTTGACAGCAGGTTGATTGTATACAAGGTTGCCTATATTCTAAGATTACTGTAACTGTTGACAGCGATGCCAAATCGACTAATGATATACCGCGCTTGAAGCGTCATTCCGAGCAGATTTATACTATGGAACAGTACACGCCACGCGAACGCTCTGAAATTGTTGAAATTCTACATTCCACAAAACAAGTCAATGGTGAAAACTCAACTTGCTTCAAAAAATTTAAAAAAATGAAGTGTGTGCTCTCTCAGAAAACAATTTATCGTTTGTATGAAAGATTCACAACTGTTCATGATCTTAATAAACAACAAGTACAAGTGTTTTAAGGAATTTTACTTAATAATTGCGATTCGTAACGCGTTTCACTACACCGTAGCTTCTTCAGACGAATGAATATACAGAAAAAAAAATGAGAATATAACTATAAATGTTCTTGAGTAAGAAGAAGCAACCCAATAAGCTTTTAATTGGTTATTTTTGACAGGTATATCCAATAAAATTAAGGAATAGATTGCTCCCCGAAAAAATTCAATAGAGGTGAAGGGCTTAAATCGACTTGTTCATTGATGAGTCTACTTAGTGTTTATATTTATTGATTTCTAGAGTTTCCCAAAGATCTACCTTCCAATATTTATTATCTGTATTCAAAATTTCAAACTGTGGGTCGAAAGAATGATTATTTTCTAAGAGATGATTCGCGTAATTTGAATCTGATTTTTATTTGAAAAACTGCGTTTGTGTTCCGATATTCTAATATTAAAATTTCTATGTGTTCTACCAATGTAGAAATTATCAGTCATTGCAATTCAATCGATAAACACCTGATTTATTGTTTTTACCTGGTTTGGTTTTATTATTTTTATATATTTGCCTAAATTATTATTAGTTTGGAAAGCTATGTTGAAATTATTGCTACTTAAGAATGATTTTAGTTTCTCACTTGTAATGCCAACGTAGGTTAAGGTGTTGAATTTTTGTTTCAATTTATCGACAGGGTAAACTTCATTCAATGCGATTCTACTTTGTTTTTCATTTAAAATATTATTTATTAGTTTGGGATTGTAACCATTATTTTGACTATTTATTTAATCAAATTTAGTTCTTTGTTGAAATTTTCTGGTGATAACGGGATGTTAATCAATCTATGAATAAAACTATTGAATGCTGACATTTTATGTTGATATGGATGACTCGACGAGTTATGTATTATAATATCTGTATGTGACGGCTCATGGTAAATTGCGAAAACATGTTTTCCATTTTCATTCGAAATTGTTACGTCTGAGAAATTTATCGAATTATTGCTTTCTATTTCGGTTGTGAATGAAATTTTGGATGTAATGAATTTATATAATTTTCGAAAATTTTCAACTGTCTATCTGTTCCTGTGAAGCAAATAATGATATCGTCTACATAGCGATACCAGTATAAACAATATTTACTGAGTGGATGATTATGAATTAATTTCTCTAAGTATACTGGTATCGCTATGTAGACGATATCTTTATTGTCATAAATAACCAATTAAAAGCTTATTGGGTTGCTTCTTCTTACTCAAGAACATTTATAGTTATATTCTCATTTATATTTTTCTGTATATTCATTCGTCTGAAGAAGCTACGGTGTAGTGAAACGCGTTACGAATCGCAATTAATAAGTAAAATTCCTTAAAACGCAGTACTTGTTTTTTATTATCGATAATGGAATTTTACCAAGTAAAAGCCTCCCAAATTTAAATGTTCACGATCTTGCTAACCCAAAGAGGCCAAATAAAAAGCTACCAAGGTGATCGGATTATTGCAGCCATAATGGTTTTAACAAGACGGTGCGCCACACACACAAGCCGGACTGCAATCGATTTTTTGGAGTAACTGTTCCCATTGAAGTCAAAAAATGCTGATTTCGATTGCCAGCCAGGATCACCAGATTTCACGCCCCTGACTTCTTCTTGTGAGATTACTTGAAATCAAAGGCTTACGTCAACAAGCCAAAGACCCTAGAAGTGCTGAAAACCAACATCCGTCAAGAAATAGCGGCCATTCCGGACGAAATGTTGAAGAGAAACAGTGGCGACCAATTACGAGATAAAATATTCAAGAAATGATGTAAACAAATCTAATTGAACCTGATTTTCAAGACGAACAGAGGAAAAATTATGTTTTCCTCGATTTATTTGAAAATAAAATGGGCGCTTCGAATATGACCAACCTAGTGTATATATTTCAAGGACAAGTACAACACCCATGCCATATCCGGGACTTGAATCCAGACCATCTTCGCGGGGTTAGTCAGTTGCCAACCAAAAGAGAAATTTGAAATATTAAAATTGTGCATTATTTCATCGCACATCCCTCCTCGGAATAACCGAGGAAGGATGTATGACTCGATCAGAACCTGTTCGTCATTTGTAAATATGGGATTTAAGAATGATGGTTCGTTGCCAGCTTGGAAGAGAGTGCTTTGAATAATCAGCTGGCAAATATTAAAATCAGCAAATATTGGACAAAATTGGTGGAAAAGATTTGGTCTCAAGTATTGAGTCAGAGGCCATGTTCTGTGTCAAATGCGTTCAGTATAAAAACTTAGATTTAGTAATATCTGAAGCTCTAACATTAATCCAGTCATTTTGCAGTTTGTTATTCCAGATATCTCAGCATTCCCAAGGGTTAAGGCCAGTTGCATATTTCCTCCTATGACAATGGACATATTCGAAATTGGAAGAGGGTCCAGAGGTGGTATACCAAATTCTGCATTACCTGAAAGATACAATTTATGCAATTTATTATTCAATATACTTTATGAAGAAACAGTTACATCTCTTGTTTTGAAATTCGAATTATGCCTAAATCTGTTATGCATACAGGATGCTTCAGGTATGTTGTCTTTTATTTTTATAGAAAATTCCTCATCAAATCAAATGCTCATGAATATACCGGTTGTAACTGAAACTAGAGCCACCCCTGTAACTTTTTTTCTATTCGGAATTTTTTGATGAAATTTTGGAATCGGATAGAAGACAACATTTTGACTTTGAAAATATTAATATGTTTCATATAAATGAATAATCTTATGACGACAGACCCCCCTTGCCAAATAACGAAGCAAATATGGAAGGCCCAGAAATACTCAACGAGGAGGTACTACACGCCATCTCTGTGGAACCTAGCCGAAAATCACCAGGCGCGGACCAAATACCGACAGAGATACTGAAATTCATAGACGAGAGTAACATTAAACTAGTCACAAAATTATTTGATTCGATATATAACCGGGTTGATACCAGATGACTGGCTCTGATCCACCTTTGTGATAATCCCCAAAAAACCGAGACCTATATATATTCTTTTGTTTGTTTGTTTGTTATTCCTTTAACGTGCTCTATTTCCGCCTTTCGGCCAATGACAAGCCGGGGAATTCTGTCACCTCACTAACCCGGGAATTTTGCCGAACCCCTCTCGTGTCGAGGGAAGGGATCTTTAATGTCCAACACATCTCTGTTAGACAGGACCGACGGCTTCACATCTCCTCCGAAAGATGGATACTCAAGCGATTCCCAGAATCCGAAAAATCGCACCGACTTTGTGGGGATTGAACCCAGGTAACTCTGCGCAGGAGACGAGCATTATATCCCATACACCACCGAGCCGGCCATATATTCTTTTGAAAAGAGAGGATTTACAAAAATTTGAATAATTGTATTTACAATAAATGCTCATATCTATAATTTTGGTGTGTGTCAGAACAGGGGAACCATACTATCTTGTATATGATTCAATAAACGAGTGGAAAAACCCGAGGAAAAAACTCGTTTCCTTGTCGCTATTGCACTAGCAATAGCTCGTCTGTTTATGTTGTGTTAGTGTCGTGTGTACATAAAGAGTATCAAAGATTTTTCTGCTTAGCCGCTTCATTCTCTCTTGCATTCCATGACTTCCAAACGAAGACAAGGGTGAAAGAAAGGGGGTTTGGGACAGGAATCTGTAACAATGCAAAAAGAGAACCAGCAGGAAAATATTCCACTAATCATTCTTCTTATAAGTCTAAACAAATTTAAGAAAAGATTTCACATAGCAAGCAGGGTCATAAAAAGAACTAAGGAGATAATAAAAAAAATACATAACCTGCGATATTTCCAAACCTAAAAAACGCAGTGACTTTTATTTGAAAAGTCTGAAGAGTCATCTTTTGAAGACACTTTTACGAATTATACATGGCAGAATCCGCCGGAAGTGTGAATTCGATCTTGATGACGCTGAGATGGGTTTCAGGAATGCTTTCGGAACTCGTGAGGCTTCATTTGGTGTTAACGTCCTTCTCCAGAAATGTCGAGATCAGCGTAATCGGGAAATACAACTGGACAATCGAGATATACGAATAATTGAGAACCTATACTGGGGACAGAGGGCGGAGGTGCGTATAGAAGGAACATCTGGCCTTCAGATACGACGGGAGTCCGGCAGGGTTGTATCCTCTCCCCCTTACTTTTTAACCTCTACTCAGACCGAACATTTAAGGAGGCTTTGGAGGATGTGGACCATGGAGTGAAGGTAAATGGCGTCCTGCTGAATACTATTAGATACGCAGACAACACAGTTGTCTTATGTGAGGAAATTGAGGATCTTCAAGAATTAGTGAATGAAATCAATACAGTGGAAGAAGAAGAAGAAGAAACTTTTATTTGTTACCAATAATAATAATTCATACATAAGCACATAAGCAGTATTGTGTGTATATATAAAACAATATGCCATGAAATAAAACAGAATTGAATATACAGACTTCGAAAACACATTGAAATTTTAGATAAACGATAAAATAGAATCAAAGACCACACAACAAACGTTACTACAACATTAAAATTATTGCAATGCTAGTATAATACAATTTCAGCTAAAAAGTTATCCTCTTGTCAAATTACTTCTGTATAGACTAGAAGGCGCTCTGTAGCAAGAAATCACCAAGCTTTCTCTTAAGACACGTTAAAGGCATGTTTCTTATTACCTGAGGGGGATCATTATAAATCATCAGATCCTTTCCGTTTCTTGTGCTATATTGATGATCTCTAGTAATCTGACACACCAGGTTCTTTTTCTTCCGTGCAAACAACATAGCCTCAAAGATATGCAGACTCGCAACGGTACAGACGCCCTGACGAAATGGGTTCTGCAAGATGTATCTCTTTTGAGGCACCACATGCCTCTGATCATCATTTTTGTAGACGAAAAACCCCTCTCCCAATCAGCAGAGCCTGTCCAAAATATGGCACCATATCTTATCCGCGACTCCACATATGCGTAATAGGCTATCAAAGGAGTTTTTAGGTCGATCTCAGTACTCAACACTCTAAGGGCATAACAGTATTTACTCAGTTTTTAGTCAGAGGTTCAATGTGAGGTTAGATTAGTCTACTGTCTATTGTTATTCCCAGGAGTTTTATTTCACTCTGTGCTGATAACTCATGACCATTATAATCTACAACGGTTCTTGATCCTTTTTGAACGAGTGTCCTATTATTTGCGTCTTATCAGCATTTATTTGTAGGAGGTTGTTTGTGAAATACTCCTTCATGGTGCTTATCATCTCACACGTTTTACGTTTTAGTCCCTCTCAATCAGTTTCAGATACGTTGCAGAAAGTATCGTCTGCAAACTGAATAGCACCCTCACCAAGTAAAGCAGCCAAATCATTTGTATAGAGAAGGTACAGCAATGGGTCCAGAATTGATCCCTGAGGCACTCCTCTCTCTATTTGATAGGTTTCGCATAGATGAACGCATAAGTCCCTCCTTTAGTTCCATACCGCTCCAACTTTCCCAATAGGAGTTTGTTATTCACTCTATCAGAGGCCTTTTATAAATCGATGGAAATTGTGAGGGTTTGGCTTCCATTATTCATTGAATTTAAGATTTTGTACAGGGCGCTATAGACTGTTCTCATGGTGGACCTGTTTCTTCTAAAACTGTTTTGAGCCTCCTGCAGTATGGAATGTTCGTCAATGAATGATATAATCCGCTCATATAATACTCTCTCAAAAATTTCACTCATAATGTTCAGGATGGCAATAGGGAGGTAGTTTACTATTTTAGCTTTGTCTCCCTTCTTGAAGACGGCTTTAATTCTTGCATATTTCAATGATCTCGGGAACACTCTACGCTCCAAGGTCAAATTCACTATATAAGAGATAGGATGTTTTATGTATTCTGCCACATGTTTCAGAACTTTTGTCGGGATATTGTCTGGCCCAACCGAACTTGTGTTCTGTTCGGATCTCTTAGGGATCAGTGGGGCGCAAACATAGATTGGACTTTATTGTTGGAATAGTTTGGAGATTAAAGAAAGGTGCTCCACCCAAAGGTTTACAAGCGTTTTTATAGTAGTTATTTACATCATTCAATATTGTATGGTCATCTTCATTATTCACAAGTGGATAGTTATCAAGTATTGTGCTGCTTTGCGAACTCGAGTTTTTCCCCAGGATCGAATTCATAACTGTCCATGAAGCTCTATTTTTCCATTCGAGTTTTGTATGTATGACCCATTCGCAGTTTTTTTGCCATTTTAATTCCTTGATTTATGAGTTTTACGTAGTCTTTATATGTTTCCTATGATAAGCTTTCTCTCTCTTTTCAGTCGGCCTTCCATGATCGGGTGTCGAGTCATTTTCATTGCTGTGATTTTCCTCTATGTTTTGTACTTTTCTGTTCTCATTTCTTTGGGGCGTTAAATGAGTTAATATTAGTGACAAACCATGCAGCTATTCGAAACTTACTCAGTACAGAAAATGACAAAAATAAAATGAAAGGAAGACAAATTGAAAAGATGTTATGGCATAAAAATAAAATAGAAAGGACACACTCATGGCGTGAGTTAAACTGAAAAATAGAAAAATAGAGAAGTATGCAATACCTCAGTTCAGAGAACATTGTCCAAATATACACTACTGATAGTGGTGAACCAGTCGAAATTAATATCACACAATCTCGAGATGAAATTATTGCACACATAAATAATATTGGAGATTGTGTTAGTGAGTTTTTTTCTGGGCGTGCTCAGGAAAAACAGACGCCCATCTGTTGTGGTCATTTTCGGAACTGAAATTTTCAGTTGAGATAAAATATAGGGACATTCTAAACGATTATTCAGGAGGTTGAACAAAAATTTCAAGGCCAGAAAGCCTCTTCTTATGTTCAGGGTTATCGCTCTGAATCCACTCAAGAGTGCACAATGACCATACCCTCTTACAGGGTAGGCACCATCTTCTCACCAGACAAGGTATTTGAAAAAGCTTCTCTGAATTGCCTCCAAATGATAATCATGACAACAATAGATGGGATGCCAAATAATCTATGCATACTTCAACTTACCGTAACAATAGTATCAAAAAGACGAATTAAAATAATTGATTTCGTAAAGTGTTTTCCATTGCGAATTATGAACCCATACAATTTTGTGGCGAATTAGAATAAATATAATCAGAAAAAAGGATCTTCTTTTTGCGGGAGTAAGCAACGACAGTGCACTTAGATACATTCATGTCTAACCGATTAATCACACACCAGTTTGACACGGAAGTTATGACTTCCTGCAAGATCCCACAATAGTGTTCTGACGTTATCTTCAGATATATTTTCAGATCATCCATATACATCAATTTGAGTATATTATTTATGTCCATGAGATGATGAATGAACATTATAAACAATAATAGACCAAGATTGGACCCATGCGGGACACCTGAAGTAGCAACAAATTCGCGGGAGCGAAAACTTTCGAGCTGTACGAACTATTGGCGGCCGACCAAGTAAGACTCCGAAAGAGCAGCTAAGGCTTCCGAGAAATCGAAATTGGACTTCAGTCTGCACAGCAATATACGATGATTCACTTTATCGAATGCTTTTTGAAAATCTGTGTAAATAACGGCAACTTAACTGGAACAGTCCAAAATATCGAGTATATACTGTGATAAAACTACTAGATTGCTGATTCATGAAACCATGCTGCTCATCATGAATTCTCCCCCTGATCGCGGGAAATAAAGCGTTGTATAAAATAATCTCGAGAAGTTTTGATAAATTGGATAGAATTGCGATGGGCCTATAGTTACCTATGATGGTAGAATCTCCTTTCTTCAGAAACGGAACAATCTTAGCAACCTTCCATGTCGATGGGTAGACTCCACTCTTCAAGACAGTATTAACCATATGTCATAAAGGATGTGCAAAGATACGTATGCAGTCCTTAACAACAAAGCTGGGTATACCATCTGGACCAGCGGTAGGCTTGCTAGATAGTTTTTCTCAGCGGAGATTATATCTTCCACAGAAATGACATTCAGATTGATAAATTCAGTACCAAGAGCTTCGCCATCATCAACTAACACATCTCCATTATATCCATCATAGACACCACCGAAATACTCCCCGACAGCACCAACAATGTCTTCAGGCTTTTCATATATCCTCACATCATCGCTCATCTCTCCTGGTATACGAGAATAGACTTTTTTTTGATTCAATGAATGACCAGAAGCCAATTTAGATTTCACAATACTCCTCAAAGACTTGAATTTATTGTAGTGTTACGTGTCAAAGCCCGTAACGCTTCGTTTCTATTATCACCTCGTTCCAATTAGCGCTCCGCCACTGGTAATGAAAATCTCGAATGTGATATTTTTTTGTATTTGATAAAGAAGTGACTGTGAAAGTTCAATACATTGTTCTCTTCGCCTCCAATGAGAAGGAGGATAAGTTTCATGATAATTTCAACACGCTTGTTGGCTTCATTTCTTTACTGGTATTACGTGTATTTTTTCCTTTCAGCGGTACTATTGAAGGTTTTTATTCTTTTCTTGTCACACACACGCCTTTATGATTAACACCTTGCTTAGTGCTATTTCTTGCTCAAATTTTCCATATGATTGATTAATATAAGAAGAAACTATAGTTTTTACGTCATACATAGTTTTTTTCCTAACACGAGGTTCAGGTTTTTCAAGAAAAATTTCTTCGGAATATTTTGTGGCAGGTTATAGATGAGTAGGTATTTGATAGACATTGTTTCTTTTTGCAGGCTTCATTTTCATATAGTTTTTTTTGGTTCTGCGCACGTATCTAACATTCATCCATCATTCATTCACCTCATTTTTTTTAAACATGTGTCTTAGAGCATAGGCTGCACTTTGTAACAAGTTTAAGAATCCCATGTTTTTATTACCCAGTTTTTTTCAACGTATTTTCATATTACTACGTAGTGTTTTCATCATGCAAGTGCAGACTATTCGCTGAGACATAATGTAAGCTTAAGGGCAAAATATTGACATCTTATCATCAGCCCGTAGATCTGGCTGAAATCTCTTAAAATTTGAGGAAACATTTTGCCTTTTGACTTGGATACCTCCTCCTCTATTGAAGGAGTGTAATTTTCGGAAAAAACTGGAGTTGTTTTTGTTTTTTTGATATATGACAGCCCTCAAGATTTATAGCTGTTTCCTGTAGCTGAAGTATGATGTTGGCGTGAAAGTGCAGTTTTTGCAGTAACCAGGGATTCACCTACTCTACGAAGATAAGTCATTGCCTCTCACTAAAACAAAAAGTCTCACATTTTTTCAAATGTTCATAATTCTATATCGACATAAAGCCATCTTTTTTATTGTTCGTGATTGCAATAATGAAAGGGTTTAGGGGTTACAAATTGGCGCCCAACGTGGGGCACGAAATTAGTAACCCCTAAACCCTCTGGAATTAAGGTAATATAACCTGACTAGCTCTAGTGTGTAAAATTAAAGTGGCATGAGACCCTAAAATTCTATCATTTATCACACTGTTAGTGTATAAGAGCAAGTAAAAGAAGCAAGAAAGTTTAACTGGAAATATAATTGAATAATATACATATTCTGTATTTAAAATGAATTTAGCGGCTGCAAAATTTATAGTCAGATAATATGAAAAAGTATGTTCTACAGAAATATTAGGAATACAAGTATACCAAGTGCAATAAGAAAGAAAATAGGTGATTGAATCACAAATAATGATATAGAATGGCTTTTTGTAGTCAGGAACAAGAAGAAATTATGATTTCAATCACGAACAATAAAAAAGATGGCTTTATGTCGACATAGAATTATGAACAGTTGAAAAAATATGAGACTTTTTGTTTTAGTGAGAGGTAATGACTTATCTTCGTATGAGTAGGTTACTGGTTACTGCCAAACTGCACTTTCACTCCAACATCATACTTCAGCTACATGAAACAGCTATAAATCTTGAGGGCTGTCATATATCGAAAAAACAAAAACAACTCCAGTTTTTCCGAAAATTACACTCCCTCAATAGAGGAGAAGGTATTTAAGTCAAAAGGCAAAATGTTTCCTCAAATTTTAAGGGATTTCAGGTAGACCTACGGGATGAAGATAAGATGTCAATTTTTTTCCTCTAAGCTTACATTTTGTCTCAGCGAATAGTCTGCACTTGCATGATGAAAAAACTACGCAGTAATATGAAAATACGTTGAAAAAACCGAGTAATAAAAACATGGGGTACTTAAACTTGTAACAAAGTGCTGCCTATGCTCTGAGACACATGTTAAAAAAAAACAGGTGAATGAATGATGGATGAATGTTAGATAACATGCGCAGAACCAAAAAAACCATATGAAAATGAAGCCTGCAAAAAGAAACAATGTCTATCAAATACCTACTCCACTATAACCTGCCACAAAATATTCCGAAGAAGTGTTTCTTGAAAATAAAAATCAAACTTCCATTCATTGCGTTCCACCGTCATTCATAGAGTAAATGAATATATTCAGAAAAACCTGAACCTCGTGTTAGAAAAAAACTATGTATAACATAAAATCATGGATTCTTCTTATATTAATCAAACATGTGGAAAATTTGAGCAAAAATAGCACTAAGCAAGGTGTTAATCATAAAGGCGTGTGTGACAAGAAAGGAATAAACACTTTCAATAGTAACGCTGAAAGGAAAAAATATACGTAATACCAGAAAAGAAATGAAGCCAACAAGCGTGTTGAAATTATCAGAAAACTTACCTCCTTCTCATTGGAGGCAAAGAAAACAATGTATTGAATTTTCACATCACTTCTTGATCTAATACGAGAAAATATCACAGTTGAGATTTTCAACCGAGTCACTTTTGATCACGGTGAAGGAAGCCAGAAAAAGGAACGAGTTAGATTCCCTTCAGCCCGTGATAACGATTTTCTTATCAGAACTTTCCTTCTTTTGCGCAGAACGGTATTACTATTCAATAAATCAATATATTCGAATTCTATGCTGGATTAATTTTAGCATCACGATTCATCACCAGTGGTGGCGCGCTAATTGGGACAAGGTGATAATAGAAACGAAGCGTTACGGTCTTTGACACGAAACAGTAGTGAAACTCGGACCTATGCTTTCTATAATTATTAAAGACTTTTTCTTTAATTGAAATTCTTTCAAATAAATCCGAGGTATACCATGTTGAAAAACGACGCTTGCGCTTGGACTAGAGGGGTCCTGTTTTTTCAAAAATTTTCTATAAAATGGAATAGGACTCTCGACAGCCTCAACAGGATCGTTCGCCACTTCCATAACAGTTAACCAATCGGCATTGAGAATCAAGTCATACATCAAAGTAAAATTTGCTTTTCTGAAAATAAAGTTGATGGGAGGGTAACGAGAATCCTTTTTCACCAGAGGAGCAAAATCGTCCAGTATTCGGCACTCATTATTGGAGAAAATGTATGTATGTAGCTATAAATCTTGAGGGCTGTCATATATCGAGAAAACAGAAACAACTCCAGTTTTTCCGAAAATTACACTCCTTCAATAGAGGAGAAGGTATCCAAGTCAAAAGGCAAAATGTTTCCTCAAATTTTAAGGGATTTCAGCCAGATCAACGGGCTGATGATAAGATGTCAATATTTTGCCCTTAAGCTTACATTATGTCTCAGCGAATAGTCTGCACTTGCATGATGAAAAAAACTACGTAGTAATATGAAAATACGTTGAAAAAACTGAGTAATAAAAACATGGGGTACTTAAACTTGTAACAAAGTACTGCCTATGCTCTGAGACATATTTAAAAAAAAAGAGGTGAATGAATGATGGATGAATGTTAGATAACATGCGCAGAACCAAAAAAAACTAAATGAAAATGAAGCCTGCAAAAAGAAACAATGTCTATCAAATACCTACTCCACTATAACCTCCCACAAAATATTCCGAAGAGGTGTTTCTTGAAAATAAATTATCAAATTTCCATTTATTTCGTTCCACCGTCATTCATAGAGTAAATGAATATATTCAGAAAAACCTGAACCTCGTGTTAGAAAAAAAAATCTATGTATGACGTAAAAATGATGGTTTCTTCTTATATTAATCAAACATGTGGAAAATTTGAGCAGAAAATAGCACTAAGCAAGGCGTTAATCATAAAGGCGTGTGTGACAAGAAAAGAATAAACACTTTCAATAGTAACGCTGAAAGGAAAAAATATACGTAATACCAGAAAAGAAATGAAGCCAACAAGCGTGTTGAAATTATCAGAAAACTTACCCTCCTTCTCATTGGAGGCAAAGAAAACAATGTATTGAATTTTCACATCACTTCTTGATCTAATACGAGAAAATATCACAGTTGAGATTTTCAACCGAGTCACTTTTGATCACAGTGAAGGAAGCCAGAAAAAAGGAACGAGTTAGATTCCCGCTTCAGCCCGTGAAAACGATTTTCTTATCAGAACTTTCCCTTCTTTTGCGCAGAACGGTATTACTATTCAATAAATCAATATATTCGAATTCTATGCTGGATTAATTTTAGCATCACGATTCATCACCAGTGGTGGCGCGCTAATTGGGACAAGGTGATAATAGAAACGAAGCGTTACGGTCTTTGACACGAAACAGTAGTGAAACTCGGACCTATGCTTTCTATAATTATTAAAGACTTTTTCTTTGATTGAAATTCTTTCAAATAAATCCGAGGTATACCATGTTGGAAAACGACGCTTGCGCTTGGACTAGAGGGGTCCTGTTTTTTCAAAAATTTTCTATAAAATGGAGTAGGACTCTCGACAGCCTCATCAGGATCGTTCGCCACTTCCATAACAGTTAACCAATCGGCATTGAGAATCAAGTCATACATCAAAGTAAAATTTGCTTTTCTGAAAATAAAGTTGATGGGAGGGTGACGAGAATCCTTTTTCACCAGAGGAGCAAAATCGTCCAGTATTCGGCACTCATTATTGGAGAAAATGTATGTATGTAGCTATAAATCTTGAGGGCTGTCATATATCGAGAAAACAGAAACAACTCCAGTTTTTCCGAAAATTACACTCCTTCAATAGAGGAGAAGGTATCCAAGTCAAATGGCAAAATGTTTCCTCAAATTTTAAGGGATTTCAGCCAGATCAACGGGCTGATGATAAGATGTCAATATTTTGCCCTTAAGCTTACATTATGTCTCAGCGAAAAGTCTGCACTTGCATGATGAAAAAAACTACGTAGTAATATGAAAATAGGTTGAAAAAACTGAGTAATAAAAACATGGGGTACTTAAACTTGTAACAAAGTACTGCCTATGCTCTGAGACATATTAAAAACAAAGAGGTGAATGAATGATTGATGAATGTTAGATAACATGCGCAGAACCAAAAAAAACTAAATGAAAATGAAGCCTGCAAAAAGAAACAATGTCTATCAAATACCTACTCCACTATAACCTCCCACAAAATATTCCGAAGAAGTGTTTCTTGAAAATAAATTATCAAATTTCCATTTATTGCGTTCCACCGTCATTCATAGAGTAAATGAATATATTCAGAAAAACCTGAACCTCGTGTTAGAAAAAAAAATCTATGTATGACGTAAAAATGATGGTTTCTTCTTATATTAATCAAACATGTGGAAAATTTGAGCAAAAAATAGCACTAAGCAAGGTGTTAATCATAAAGGCGTGTGTGACAAGAAAAGAAAAAACACTTTCAATAGTAACGCTGAAAGGAAAAATACACGTAATACCAGTAAAGAAATGAAACCAACAAGCGTGTTGAAATTATCATGAAACTTATCCTCCTTCTCATTGGAGGCGAAGAAAACAATGTATTGAACTTCCACAGTCACTTCTTGATCTAATACGAGAAAAAATCACAGTTGAGATTTTCAACCGAGTCACTTTTGATCACGGTGAAGGAAGCCAGAAAAAAGGAACGAGTTAGATTCCCGCTTCAGCCCGTGAAAACGATTTTCTTATCAGAACTTTCCCTTCTTTTGCGCAGAACGGTATTACTATTCAATAAATCAATATATTCGAATTCTATGCTGGATTAATTTTAGCATCACGATTCATCACCAGTGGTGGCGCGCTAATTGGGACAAGGTGATAATAGAAACGAAGCGTTACGGTCTTTGACACGAAACAGTAGTGAAACTCGGACCTATGCTTTCTATAATTATTAAAGACTTTTTCTTTAATTGAAATTCTTTCAAATAAATCCGAGGTATACCATGTTGGAAAACGACGCTTGCGCTTGGACTAGAGGGGTCCTGTTTCTTCAAAAATTTTCTATAAAATGGAGTAGGACTCTCGACAGCCTCATCAGGATCGTTCGCCACTTCCATAACAGTTAACCAATCGGCATTGAGAATCAAGTCATACATCAAAGTAAAATTTGCTTTTCTGAAAATAAAGTTGATGGGAGGGTGACGAGAATCCTTTTTCACCAGAGGAGCAAAATCGTCCAGTATTCGGCACTCATTATTGGAGAAAATGAGATCTAGGATTTTGTTATTATCATTCTTCACATGATTAAATTGTTTCAGGGCAAAAGTTTCTGCAAAAATTTTCAATGATGTACACCTAGTATCGTTTCCAATATACGACTATGCATTGAAATCACCTGCAATCAGCAGTTTTCGGTCTAAGATGATATCTATGGTAGAAAGCGTATCGCTGATATGTGTGAAGTAACTGGTTTTTCTTCCTATAGAACCAATTACGTGAACGAGTTGAGCGGAAATCAATTTAGATCGTAGAATTGATCAAAATTGAAGGAACCATTACCAGGCCTTCAGCGTTGAGGAAATTCGATGTTTTTGCTTGATGAGAGTTGGTTCTCCAGCACTGGTTTTCTGGAGAACGTTATTGATGGCGTCTTGTTCGCGTTAAAATTTATTGAGGTTCAACATGCGCTACTCTGATATATTCTACAAGTCTGAATTTAGTGACATGCTCTGTTGGTATCATTGTCGGTCTCTTCAGCAGTTATAAGAAGCTGACTAGAAAAAATGAGGACCACGGTTCAATAGTCCCCAAACCCAAATATTTAATTTTCAGTCGAGTGGAGCAGAACATTAATCTGTAACAGAAAAAGGTTTGACGGGAGTATAGAGCCCTGTGGTACTGCTGCATTAACCCGAAAGGACACCATCAACTACTACCTAATTGATTTACTGTGGAGAAAGCTATTAATCTAACTCCATCCTGTGAATATTCTGACCACAACGAATCTTACGCAATTATAACACAAATGTTCGAACACATTTCACAATTTTGAGCCTGGAGGGCGCTACACTGTTTCTCAGTACTTTATAATTTTTTTTACTGAAAAATATCCTTCAAACAATGACAAGAAAATTTTCTGATTTAATTTTGAAATAAATTTTCCTTCAGATTTCATAGGCTTGAATTATGATTCCGTTTTACTCACCTGGTTTCAGTTTTACTAATGCATCTTGAATTGCATCTAATAAACATGGAATATCCCCTAGTGGACACCGTTTGAGGCCATTTGCTGTAACAGAGATAAGATAGTTTAAACATTTAGTTTAAATAGGCTGGCTAGAAAGCTGCAGTTGATGAATAGAACATAGGATGAAGTGATGGTCACACTCCATTTTTATTCAGTTGACGAGGATGATCTGAAAGGTTTTCGACCTTTACATGAAGATGGCAGCAGTGGAAATACAAGCTAGTCAATTTCAATTGTTCACCTGTTGACAGTTACCCACCGCAGTTTCAGCCATTTCTGGTCGGGCAGTTGTTATGAAACAGCCGCTTGAATGAGCTGATGTGAGTGTTTTTGTGAAAATGGACAATCGAGTAACGAGGTCTCATTAAATATTTGTTTTTGCATGGCAATACACCTATGCGAATTGAAGATGTTTTGGATTCTGTGTATAGGAAATCTGCTCCATTATACAGTGTCTACGTGAGATGGGCCATTAAAAGTATATGAAGGCTCATGAACAGGCCCGCCGCTAGCGGTTTGAACGCCGGTGTGCAATTCCTATCGTGCCGCCCCTATCTAACTACAAAACCTAGATGTTTATAAAAATGTGGAAAAAATGATGTACAGTGAAAAACTATGTTATATTCGGTTATTTTATACAAGATAGATACACTAATACGACATTAAATGAAAAAATGAAGGCAAGAAAGGTGCAGTTTATACATATTATGTAGGTAGGTATAGGTATTAAGTTATTTTACAGAAACTGCACCTTTCTTGCCTTCATGTTGGCAAAATCAGCTATAATTTTTTGGTGTCTAGTCTATTTAGAATCTCATGTTCAATTGAAATTATTGCTAAATTACTTAGTCTTTGCTGGTGCATAGTTGATCTCAAATAGTTTTTATTATTTTTAACTTTGAAAATGACCTTTCACCAGATGCAACTGAAACCGGCAATGTAAGTAGTATCCTTAGCGCTATTGCTGTATTCGGAAATGTTGACATTAATTCATTAGCAAAAATGTATTGCAATAGGGTTTGTGGATCATTAGACTGGTTTTCAGTTACATGCAACTTTAAAGCATTGATTTCATTAAACATATCTATACCGTCAATATCTGCGTCACTACTTGAACTATCTTTTAGCTTCACATTCAAATCTTTACAATGTTTCATTAAATCATCTTTGGAGTAACTAAACAAGTTATTATTGGTGAAAAGCCAAAAACGTCGGTAAAAGTTTTCAATCATCGAATCTACGTTTTAAAGAAGTTAAGGTTTGGTCCAGGATCCTAAAAAAAACATCTACCTTGTATTTTGTTTTAGGGTCTAGTAAGACTTCATCACTCTGTTCATACTGAAATCGAGTTGGTTTTCTTCGTGGTCGAACGGTATCTATAGGCGGAAAATCTGCATCTACATTAAGTTCCCGAGCCACAGTGGTAGCTTCTTCTAACACCCTTTCGACATGCTCATCTGTGCGATATTCGGTGAATTTATGAATCAATTTATTTAACAAATTTATGCAGATTTGAGTATTTATTGTGGGTTTTGCATCATTTTGCTAATAGCATTAATTTCGTTTAAAATATCAAACCAAATTACAACTAAGCAAATAAATCTATAATTTTGAGTATTCAAAGCAAGCGAATGTGCTTTGTGAGTTGTTGTACAATCCCATTCCGAAGAATTGTTATCTGATATTTCAAGTGAAGCGTCAAATATTTTTTCGAGGTGATACTGTAAAGATTTGACTGCATCGATTCTGCTAGACCATCGCGTGGCACTTAATGCCTTTAGTTTTAAATCAGGTAAATGCTTGCACATTGTGGACCACCTTTTGGTAGAAGACGAAAAGAAAACGTAAATTTCTTGAATTAAGTTGAAAAAGTTGACCGTGTCGTGCGTTATATTTGCCGCATCGTTAACGACCAAATTGAGACTATGCGCCGAGCATGGAATGTAAAATGCACGATTATTCATTTCCAATATTTTTTTTTGTAATCCATTGTGTTTTCCACGCATATAAGAACCATTGTCATAATCCTGGCCACGTAAGTTTTTAATATCAAGGTTCAATTGCGAAAATAAATCTAAAACAAAATTTAATAGTCCTTCACCTGTGGAGCTGGTTATCGGACAGATGCCAATAAAACTTTCGCATATTGTAACATTTTTAGTTTCACTGTTTAAAACAACATACCTTAGTATAACTGTATTTTGTTCTGTGTGACTTACATCTGGTGTGCAATCTAATATGATAGAGAAATATTTTGATTCTCTGACTTTGTTCAGGATATAATTTTTATGGTCGTGCCGAGTAAATCAATGATTTCATTCTGAATCTGATCTCCTAAATAGTGAGTCATGCGAGTTGAATCGAATTTCGAGGCTTGAATTCTGTGAATATGTTCCGCATAACTGAATCAAAGGATGCTATCATTTCTATTGCTTTGAGAAAATTACCATTATCATGCTCATATAATATTTTGGACGAGCCCCTAAACGCCAGACATTGATGAGATAAAAATTTAAAACAGCTATGATCCTTTCCAATATATCACAATTGTTTTTTTTTTCAGATTGTAATAGTCTCAGTTGCATTTGATTTACAGTAGTTTTATTTTTTAACATATGATTTAGTTGGACCCAACATTTTAAATTTTCGCTATGGGAAATGCTTGTTTCGTGTCGTTTTAAGGTAGATGACAGATGTTGCCAATCGGAAAAACCGCTTGGAGCTGACAGACTACTTACAGTTTTACTGAATATTTTACAACAAAAACAATAGACTGAATCTTTTGACGTAGAGTAAACAAGCCATTCTCTGTTAATTTTTTCTCCATTAGGAAGATTTCTAAAGTAAAGTAAACTGTTTGCAAATTTTCTTCCATCGATATTAGCAGGAAAATTGTGGTTAAACAGCTGCACGGGACCACAGCTAACCAAAATTTTAACAATATCATTAGTCATACTGGCGACCCACGAACCGGGATCATCACCACAATCTAAACAGCTACTTGATGACGATAAATTGCTTACAGGTTCTTTAGCACTACTTTTTTTTTTTTAGTTTCACTGGAGTCTCCTTCTGAAGGACTAACATTTTTCTCTTCAGATAACTCCATAACTTCTATATTTGAAGCTGCGCTTGTTGAAGGTACATCTACGTCAACATTCTCTTGATATTCAGAGTCCCTATTTTCTGGTTTGCTAAAAAATTTCACAAGAGATCCCACTAGTTTCTTTTCTCTGTATCTTTTTCTCGTTTTTGCCGTCGAAATTGAGCTCCTGAATTTTTTTTCCTTTTTTGCGGTTCCTGGAATATTTTTGAAAAAGTTTAGTATACGGTTGTACAAAAGTAACTTAAATCCCAAAAGAGGGTCGATCATTCCACCCATTATTGCGAACAACCTTTACTAGAGGGTCAACACTGAAATCGCGAAAAAAAATCAGCTTTTCCATACATTTTGTATGGAACAGTTATTTTTTTTCGCGATTTCACCGTTGACCCTATATTAAAAGTATTTATGTGTAGAATGACTCCTTTCGGGATTTAAGTTACTTTTGTTACACCCTGTATAGGTATAATTTTAATATTTTTTTATAAATATTCACTCTTAAGTTGTATAACAGAAAAAATACCCTTTAAATCACAATAATAATCACAATACTACTGCGAAAAAAAATGTTCATACCTACTGCACACAAATGTAATGGAATAACTAATTTTTTTTCGCGACTTCAGAGTTGACCCCATAGTAAAAGTTGTTCGTATTGACTAGATGGAATGTCCCCTTTCGTTACTTAAGTTACTTTTGTTACACTCTGTATTAATTTTAATACATTTTTTAAATCTTTACTTTAAGTTTTTTCAGTAAAATAACCTTTAAATTTTACATGAATACCTGCTGTTTATATGAATGCGCCCATATGCTGATTAATTAAACAAAGACACTTACCATAATTATGATTTTTGCGCCGACGGATAATATAAATAATTTTCTAAATTATTTTTATAGTCACACTTCGCACAAAAATATACAGAATATTATTAATTTTAAGTATCCTTGACCGTTTCCGGATCTCACATTAGGGCTATAACCAAATAATTGAAGTTTGTTGTTCACCCACATCACTTTCGCATTTGTGTTAAATAAATAAAAACAAAGAAATGAGTATATAGTTTTAAGGGGATTTCCCCTGATATCTGTGGGACTTCCCTATTTCGCATAGAGCACGATACGGATTAACTTTGTTCTCATGAATTTCAATAGATGGCGCTATGTAATGCTACGATATAAAAGAAATATTTGGGCGCCGTTCATCATATTATTTTTATAAGGATAATCTTTTTAGTATTGTGAGGTGACAATGTCTGAATTTTAATCGATGATTGTCTGATTTGCCGCCCGCTTACGGCGGGCCTGCTCATGAAGATACTAAAGATCATCAAATATCGACTATTTTCAGCTCGTTAAGTAAAGAGGTTCATTCAGCAGAATTCAATGCATGGCTTTAGGGTATTTCAAAAGCATGTGGAAAATCGTAGTACATTCAACGGTACAAAGTCCTTTTTCCAAATTAGACTTCCTATTTTTGCACACACCATTTAACTCATAATATTAATAGGCATTGATCTGTTATAGGTTTCCTTTCACCTAAAATGCATCGTTTCGAGTTATTCTTGACTTTATCCCAAAAAATTACGATTTTCGAGTGAGGACCCTGAAATTCTTATGACCGGAAATCTTTTAAATAATGCATTTCTCTCAATACCAGATACATCTGAAAATCTTCATCAAAGTAATTCTGGTCAGATTTCCGAGAGAAAAAGTGCGAAATCAAACTACTAAAGTATATTGAATCTGACTCCTCGTTTTCCTTCTTTTCTAGTAGGTATTCTCGATTACATCAGTTAGATGTCAGGAAGTCATCTTCGAATCACCAGAAAAAACATGGTATACGACTAATTCAGAGCCCTATGTTGGGATGCAACCTGAAGGTCCATATAGGGTAAATAAACTGTGGTGAAGACTTTGTCCTACGATTGATCCATCCAATTTCCGGTACCAATCGTAATGTTACCGGAGACACTTGGTTCAGTTATTTACCACTTGTTGAGAAATTACTGAGAAATAATGAATTAACATATATTGGTACATTATGATGGAATAAACGGGAAATTCCAGCAGAAGTAGAAGCACTGACGTAAAAGCTACAATTTTTAGTTTCAAGGAAGAATGCACCCTCGTTTCATATTGCCCTAATAAGAAAAAATCAGTGCTATTGTTGTCGTCAATCAGGCCTGCCGTAAGCGGGCGTGCAAGGCGTGCAATGCACGCGGGCGGCGCATTCAGGGGGGCGGCAAATCAGACAATCATCGACTAAAATTCAGACATTGTCACCTCACAATACTAAAAAGATTATTCTATAAAAATAATATGATGAACGGCGCCCAAATATTTCTTTTATATCGTAGCATTACATAGCGCCATCTATTGAAATTCATGAGAACAAAGTTAATCCGTATCGTGCTCTATGCGAAATAGGGAAATCCCACAGATATCAGGGGAAATCCCCTTAAAACTATATACTCATTTCTTTGTTATTATTTATTTAACACAAATGCGAAAGTGATGTGAGTGAACAAACAAACAAACTTCAATTATTTGGTTATAGCCCTAATGTGAGATCCGGAAACGGTCCAGGGTACTTAAAATTAATAATATTCTGTATATTTTTGTGCGAAGTGTGACTATAAAAATAGTTTAGAAAATTATTTATATTATCCGTCGGCGCAAAAAATCATAATTATGGTAAGTGTCTTTGTTTAATTAATCAGCATATGGGCGCATTCATATAACAGCAGGTATTCATGTAAAATTTAAAGGTTATTTTACTGAAAAAACTTAAAGTAAAGATTTATTGAAAAAATGTATTAAAATTAATACAGAGTGTAACAAAAGTAACTTAAGTAACGAAAGGAGGACATTCCATCTAATCAATACGAACAACTTTTACTATGGGGTCAACTCTGAAGCCGCGAAAAAAAAATTAGTTATTCCATTACATTTGTGTGCAGTAGGTATGAACATTTTTTTTTCGCAGTAGTATTGTGATTTAAAGGGTATTTTTTTCTGTTATACAACTTAAGAGTGAAGATTTATAAAAAAAAATATTAAAATTATACCTATACAGGGTGTAACAAAAGTAACTTGAATCCCGAAAGGGAGTCATTCTACACATAAATACGAACAACTTTTACTATAGGATCAACGGTGAAATCGCGAAAAAAAATAACTATTCCATACAAAATGTATGGAAAAGCTGATTTTTTTTCGCGATTTCAGTGTTGACCCCCTAGTAAAGGTTGTTCGCAATAATGGGTGGAATGATCGACCCCCTTTTGGGATTTAAGTTACTTTTGTACAACCGTATACTAAACTTTTTCAAAAAAATTCCAGGAACCGCAAAAAGGAAAAAATTTCAGGAGCTCAATTTCGACGGCAAAAACGAGAAAAAGATACAGAGAAAAAAAACTAGCGGGATCTCTTGAGAAATTTTTCAGCAAACCAGAAAATAGGGACTCTGAATGTCAAGAGAATGTTGACGTAGATGTAGCTTCAACAAGCGCAGCTTTAAATCTAGAAGTTATGGAGGTATCTGAAGAGAAAAATGTTAGTCTTTCAGAAGGAGACTCCAGTGAAACTAAAAAAAGGGAAAGTAGTGCTAAAGAACCTGTAAGCAATTTATCGTCATCAAGTAGCTGTTTAGATTGTGGTGATGATCCCGGTTCGTGGCCCGCCAGTATGACTAATGATATTGCTAATATTTTGGTTAGCCGTGGTCCCGTGCACCTGTTTAACCACAATTTTCCTGCTAATATCGATGGAAGAAAATTTGCAAACAGTTATTACTCTAGAAATCTTCCTAATGGAGAAAAAATTAACAGAGAATGGCTTGTTTACTCTACGTCAAAAGATTCAGTCTATTGTTTTGTTGTAAAATATTCAGTAAAACTGTAAGTAGTCTGTCAGCTCCAAGCGGTTTTTCCGATTGGCAACATCTGTCATCTACCTTAAAACGACACGAAACAAGCATTTCCCATAGCGAAAATTTAAAATGTTGGGTCCAACTAAATCATATGTTAAAAATAAAACTACTGTAAATCAAATGCAACTGAGACTATTAGAATCTGAAAAAAAACAATGGTGTGATGTATTGGAAAGGATCATAGCTGTTATAAAATTTTATCTCATCAATGTCTGGCGTTTAGGGCTCGTCCAAAATATTATATGAGCATGATAATGGTAATTTTCTCAAAGCAATAGAAATGATAGCATCCTTTGATTCAGTTATGCGGGAACATATTCACAGAATTCAAGCCTCGAAATTCGATTCAACTCGCATGACTCACTATTTAGGAGATCAGATTCAGAATGAAATCATTGATTTACTCGACACGAACATAAAAAATTATATCTTGAACAAAGTCAGAGAATCAAAATATTTCTCTATCATATTAGACTGCCCACCAGATGTAAGTCACACAGAACAAATTATAGTTATACTAAGGTATGTTGCCGGCTCGGTGGCGTATGGGATATGATGCTCGTCTCCTACGCAGAGTTACCTGGGTTCAATCCCCACAAAGTCGGTGCGATTTTTCGGATTCTGGGAATCGCTTGAGTGTCCATCTTTCGGAGGAGATGTAAAGCTGTCGGTCCTGTCTAACAGAGATGTGTTGGACATTAAAGATCCCTTCCCTCGACACGAGAGGGGTCGGCAAAATTCCCGGGTTAGTGAGGTGACAGAATTCCACGGCGTGTCATTAGCCGAAAGGCAGAAATAGAGCACGTTAAAGGAAAAACAAACAAACAAACAAGGTATGTTGTTTTAAACAGTGAAACTAAAAATGTTACAATATGCGAAAGTTTTATTGGCATCTGTCCGATAACCAGCTCCACAGGTGAAGGACTATTAAATTTTGTTTTAGATTTATTTTCGCAATTAAACCTTGATATTAAAAACTAACTTGGCCAAGGTTATGACAATGGCTCTAATATGCGTGGAAATACAATGGATTACAAAAAAAAATATTGGAAATGAATAATCGTGCATTTTAAGTTCCATGCTCGGCGCATAGTCTCAACTTGGTCGTTAACGATGCGGCAAATATAACGCACGACACGGTCAACTTTTTCAACTCAATTCAAGAAATTTACGTTTTCTTTTCGTCTTCTACCAAAAGGTGGTCCATAATTTGCAAGCATTTACCTGATTTAAAACTAAAGGCATTAAGTGGCACGCGATGGTCTAGCAGAATCGATGCTGTTAAACCTTTACGGTATCACCTCGAAAAAATATTTGACGCTTTACTTGAAATATCAGATAACAATTCGTCGGAATGGGATTGTACAACAACTCACAAAGCACATTCGCTTGCTTTGAATATTCAAAATTATAGATTTATTTGCTTAGTTGTAATTTGGTTTGATATTTTAAACGAAATTAATGCTATTAGCAAAATGATGCAAAACCCCACAATAAATACTCAAATCTGCATAAATTTGTTAAATAAATTGATTCATAAATTCACCGAATATCGCACAGATGAGCATTTCGAAAGGATGTTAGAAAAAGCTACCACTGTGGCTCGGGAACTTAATGTAGATGCAGATTTTCCGCCTATAGATACCGTTCGTCCACGAAGAAAACCAACTCAATTTCAGTATGAACAGAGTGATGAAGTCTTACTAGACCCTAACACAAAATACAAGGTAGATGTTTTTTTAGGATCCTGGACCAATCCTTAACTTCTTTAAAACGTAGATTCGATGAGTTGAAAACTTTTACCCACGTTTTTGGCTTTTTCACCAATAATAACTTGTTTAGTTACTCCAAAGATGTTTAATGAAACATTGTAAAGATTTGAAAGTGAAACTAAAATGATCCACAAACCCTATTGCAATACATTTTTGCTAATGAATTAATGTCAACATTTCCGAATACAGCAATAGCGCTAAGGATACTACTTACATTGCCGGTTCCAATTGCATCTGGTGAAAGGTCATTTTCAAAGTTAAAAATAATAAGAAACTATTTGAGATCAACTATGCACCAGCAAAGACTAAATAATTTAGCAATTATTTCAATTGAACATGAGATTCTAAATAGACTAGACACCAAAAAAATTATAGCTGATTTTGCCAACATGAAGGCAAGAAAGGTGCAGTTTCTGTAAAATAACATAATACCTATACCTACGTACATAATATGTATAAACTGCACCTTTCTTGCCTTCATTTTTTCATTTAATGTCGTATTAGTGTATCTATCTTGTATAAAATAACCTAATATAACATAGTTTTTTACTGTACAGCATTTTTTTTCACATTTTTATAAACACCTAGGTTTTGTAGTTAGATAGGGGCGGCACGATAGGAATTGCACACTGGCGTTCAAACCGCTAGCGGCGGGCCTGTCGTCAATGCATCACTGCAATTCAATAGATGATGAGACAGGAGATGACAAGAAACCAGTTATCATTACAGACTATAACAAAACGAAAATTGGAGTTGATTTAGTTGATCCACTCTGCAGCAATTACAATGTTGCTAGAAATACCCGTCGGTGGCCTATGGTTGTGTACGCAGTATGCGTATTCAAAGCTAGTCGCCCAGTATAACGAGTCTTCCGTAGTGATCTCCAGGAAAAATGTGTTTGGGAACTCATAAAACCCCAAATTGAGTTTGCGGCATCAATAGAACATCTATCTGCAGAAATGAAGCACTGCGCTCGACATCTATTAGCTCAGTGAGGCGTACCCCCTCTCCCTCAGAGGGCACAAAATTATGTTGGCAGTTGCTGTATATGTCCTAGAAGTGATAATAAATCGACTTGATAATATTGTGCGAAATGCTACATATGAAGGAAATATGTGTGAATTGTATTGAAATATGTGTAGGTGAACAAAATTGACTCTTTTCAGGGGGGCATAAAAGTGGTAAAATTGGTAGTTTTTTAGAATGTAAACTTTTTTCATTAACTTGTTACCTGTTCATTTCAGTTTTATACTGCATGTTTTTCACGTTCGTGTATTTTTGAGTCAAGGGAAAATATATTGAGTTGCAGCAAATAAAGGATTTATTCTTTGACTTTTTGTTTTTCCTCAATTCCACAGAGAAAAAATCAATCTTTTTCATCAAAACTGAAACAACTGCAATCACAAGTGATCAAAGGAACTATTTTATTCCAAATACGTATTAACATGAATGATATTGATTTTTTATGTCAAAATGAAAATGGTTTTTAGTCGTAGACCACGCGAGTAAATACGTTCGAAAATAGGGCGCGAGTAACCGAGGGTTAAATGGCAAAAACTATGCAATATCAAAAATCTGAGCGAAACCAAACAAATTTTCCCATAGATTTCAGTTGTGTCTAGGTACCTTACGCTGTTTGAGTCTGTTTTTCTGGTTTTCGTCAAAATGGGAGTTTTGGTGATCTACAATGAGAAACTCGTCTTACACGTGTTGCAACAGGTCCAATATTTCAAATTAATTCATACTGTCCTCTATCGCTAGAAAACTTGATCTCGTAGTTCGGAAGTGTAGTAGATTAATAATGAGAAACACGTATTTCGAGTAGGTTAGTTGTGGGTTGTGCATCGCACCGTGTTCATACAGAGTTTCAGGGCCCTCCAACTATATGTGCAAAGTGTGCAATGCACACGGGCGCCATTCTTTAGGGGCGCCAAAACCCAGGGTCCAAAAAAATATTAAAATAAAATTTGAGAAATCAAATAGGATTAGGTATAAATACACACGAAATTTTATTAGTTTATCATCCAGTTATTGCCGATTCCTATGTTGCGAGAACATGTCAGGTGGCAGTTTCTTGATTTTTCCAGTTCAGACATAAATAACGCCTGAAACGCTATAAAAGCGATGCATCGCCACAGGCGTTTTTAAATCAGTTAGTTCACTGGACCATGCAACAAGTGAATAAAAACAAGTAAACCTATCAATTTTTACATATAAAATTATTTTTATTTTGTCAAGTGTAGTGTTGTGTTGTGTAATATTTTGTTTACTACTTTTTTTAATTGACTGCCGAATACCTACTGACTTTAATTTCAACCGCTTGATATTTCATGAAATGGTAAGTGTTCCCTACTTTATACTATCAACATTAACCCTTCATAGGATACTGGTTATAATTAATTTTTTAGCCAAATATCTTTTTATTAAATGAGATAAAACACAAGGTTTAACTTTGATCTACACTTTATTTGAAAAAATTCGACGACGTTTCGCTGACACAGCAGCTTTATCAAGAATGAAAAATAGAATGAAGAGTATGGTATTATAAACAAATCGTAGAACAAGTTGGATGAATAACAGGAAAATCCACACCGAGCCATTGTACAGTTAGTATGAAAGGTAATAAAACTAATTGAACAAGTTAAGTAGGGGTGAGTAATTCAAATCTACCTGTTCATTCAAAAGCTTGTCCGAATGTTTGTATCTATTTATTTCTAATGTTTCTAGGAGATCTAATTTTGAACTTTTGATTTTATATGTAATATGTCAAAGTTTTTATTGAATGAATGGTTTTCTTTTATTAGGTGGTTTGAATAATTTGAATCAGATTTATTTTTGTCGAAGCTACGTTTATGTTCAGATGTTCTTATGCCAAAACTCCTATAGGTCCTACCGATATAAATTTTATCACAAGAACCGCAATTGAGTTTATAGATTCCTGATTTACTTGATTTTTCAACACGAGATTTATTATTTTTAATATGTTTACCTAAGTTATTAGAAGTTTTGAAAGCTATATTAAGATTTTGTTTGACGAGAAAGGATTTAATATTTGTACTTGCAGAACCGCAGAATGTTAAACTGTTGAATATTTTATAGTCTTTATGAATAGGATATACTTCATTTATTGCTTTCTGATAGAGTTTTTACGAATGATTAGGTCTATCATATCCGGATTATATGAATTATTAATGGCTATCTGTTTGATGATGTTTAACTCTTTATTATAATCTTCTACTGATAAAGGTAAATTGAGTAACCGATGTACCATGCTGTTCAAAGCAGCAACTTTGTGTTGAATGGGATGTAATGAGTAGTTATGTATAATTGTATCAGTATGTGTTGGTTTACGAAAGACCGAAAAACATGATTATTATTTTGTTTAGTGATTTTAAGTCCAAAAATTTATGGAATCGTTCTGTTCAATTTCTATCGTGAATTTAATGTTCAAATGGATGGAATTAATGAAATTAACAAATAAGTCTAATTGACGAGTAGTTCCAATGAAACATACTAAGATGTCGTCAACATATCTATACCAATAAAGAAATTTGGAAATGAGTGGATGTGTATGAATTTTCTGTTCAATATTATTCATAAAAATCTCTGCTAAAAGTGGACTCAAAGGATTTCCCATGATCAAACCATTTTCACTACTGTAATAGATGTTGTTGAAAGAAAAATAATTTTGTTCAATGCAAACGTCCAACAGATTCAATATTTCTGATTTGATTATGTGTTTAACATGATTCGAATTCAACATGTTTTCGATTAATATTCTGACATCACCTGGAGGAACACTTGGGTATAAATTCTCAACATCAAACGAAATAAGTTTTGCGTTAGGTGGTAGGTTAACGTTTTTTATGTTATTTATCAATTCGAATGAATTTTTTATAGAAAATTTTGATTTGAATGAACAATAATTTTTAATAATATCTATAAGGTAGTGCGACAATTTCACGGCTGGGGCTGTAACGTAAGATACGACTGGTCTAACGGGGTTATTTACTTTATGCAATTTAATGAGTGAATACAGTTGAGGTGGTTGAGGGTTTGGTAAAATTAATTTGTATTTATCTATTGCTTTAATTAAAGATTTTGCGTCATTTATTGCAATTTTAATATTTTCTGGAATTTAATAGTTGGATCTTTGTTTAAAATTGTATAGTTTCGGACGAAATGAAATTTAGAGTTTTAAATAGGTAGTCATTTTTATTTAACGCAATAACAGTATTACCCTTATCTGCTTTTGTAAAAATAACTTCATTTAGTTGAGATTTTTGTTTGATGGCCTTTAAAATATTTTGTTCTTTACTCGGTTTAAAGTCAGCTAATGATTCATTTTTATAATGTTAGATGCTAAATATTTGGTGAGTGTTATTAGGAATATTTTTCAGAGAAATTTCAGTATCTATGCCAAGTTCCTCTAAATCAGATTTTATCTTGTTTGATTTAATATTGGGTTGGAAACCTTTCTCCAAGAGATTAGTTTCATCAGTTGTGAAATTAGTATCAGAAAGGTTAACGAATCTATCAAAAAATTGATGGTCAGAAAATTTAGTTTTACGTGGAGTAGGTTTCGGTTTTCGTGACACGAGAAACTTTAATTTGCGGTATTGGATGGTATATTTATTATGTATTATTGATCTAATTTTGAATCTATTATTGTAATCTAATGAATCGAATTCAAGTGGATGAAGTCTGTACAATAACTCGGTATAAATTACCTTGAGATAAATATTGTAGATGTCTCGCTTGTGGAACAAAATCTTGCATTCTGATTTGATCCATATCTTCTGTCCAGAGATAACTGCTCTTCGAGCTGCATAACTGTTGTTGTTGGTCTTGAGTTTGATGTACTTAGGACACACTTCACTCTTCAAACACGTGGTTAAAAACCACAGGTTTTGGGATGTTATAGCATTTTTAAGTAACAACTTAAAATACCAAAGGGCCAAAAAGCTTGTATTCGCTTTCTTCAACATTTGAATTGTGGAGGCCGTTACTTGATGTAGATCCATGATATAAATGAATAAAAACATTCATTTAACTTTGATCTACACTTTATTTGAAAAAATTCGACGACGTTCAAAACACAGCAGCTTTATCAAGAATGAAAATTAGAAATAAATAGATTATAAACATTCGTACAAGTTGGATGAATGAACAGGTAAATTTGAATTGTACAGTTAGTATGAAGGTACTAATTGAACTTGTTCAATTAGTTTTTCATTACCTGTTCATTCTAACTTGTACAATGGCTCGGTGTGGATTTTCCTGTTATTCATCCAACTTGTTCTACGATTTGTTTATAATTGAATACTTTTCATTCTATTTTTCATTCTTGATAAAGCTGCTGTGTCAGCGAAACGTCGTCGAATTTTTTTCAAATAAAGTGTAGATCAAAGTTAAACCTTGTGTTTTTATCTCATTTATATCATGGATCTACATCAAGTAACGGCCTCCACAATTCAAATCTTTTTATTAATTGAAATGTCATAAACGAGTTTAAAAAAGTAACTGGTTTTATCCATAACTCGCTTAGTTTTTATGCTATTGACCTTTTTAAAAAACCAGTTTGTATGGTTTTTTAAGGGCTATAAGATCAAATTAGTTTAATATCTTTTTTGCCTTTATTTTTGAAAGGATTTGAGCTGGAAGGGCTCGAACAAATTGCTTTCTACTCAAATATGCAAACTTTAATCGGCCATATCTCACTTAATCATAATCTGCCCTATAAAGGGTTAAAAACTATTGGCTGCTGAGTTAACTTTTTAAAAATATTTCCTACCCTACCCACACGGTGCTTATTATTGTGGTTATTTTAGAAATTAATTCCTAATTCCCATGAGTACTAATTATTTATTTGTTTTTTTTAGGATAAAAGAGAGAGACCTTCAGGTGCGAAGTTACGCGAGCAAAAGAAACTGAGAATACAAGAAAGCGGAAAAATGGTTGGATCTTTGAAGCATTTCTTGCAAAAAAATCGAGAATCCACGGAGAGTATCGGTGTTGGTGCGACCGAATCTCAAGATTCTAAATCCGTAATATCAATACCCGTGAGTGGACCATCTGAAATTTCAACAGTAACATCAGGTCCTGCAACAAGTGGCAGCGGTCGTAGCAGCAAAAGAGCTTCTACTGATGCAGAACACGATGAAGCGATAACACCATCCTCGTCTATAGCACATGAACAATCCACTTCAGGCAATTCAGCTCGTGCAAAAAGTTCGGTACTGTCAGCTACCGAAATACCTGCAGCAAGTGACACTTTCGATGAAGGCTGTAATGGGGTTAGTATCGATTTAATTCCGTCTGACCCCATTTTGTGGCCCGAAAGAATCACCAATGAGATAGCTAGAATATTGGTTAAACGTGGTCCGCCCTTAATAGACATAAGTTTTAGCTTTCCTAGAAATAAAGATAAGACAAAGTTTTTGTGCGAATACTTTGAAAGAAATCAAGCAAATGGAGAAAAAGTCGAAAGGGCTTGGCTTATTTACTCTATTTCTGAAGATTCTGTATTTTGTTTTTGTTGTAAGTTGTTTTGTAAATGTAAAACTCCTAACGCTTTTTGTAATACGAATTGAGTATCTGATTGCCAACACTTGTCTTTGCTAATCAAGAGAAACGAAACGTCTATTTAACACAACAGTTATATAAACACTTGGATAAATTAAAAAAAAGATGTTGGAAACATCTATGACTATGCTCATCATCTGCAGATTTTAGAAACGGAACAAAAATATTAGCGAGCCGTGTTGGAAAGAATTATTGCGATTGTTAAGTATTTATCTACACAATGCTTGGAATTTCAAGGTTCTTCTCAATTGCTTTTCGAACATGATAATGGAAATTTTCTAAAAACTGTTGAGATGATTGCCTCTTTTGATTCAGTGATGAGACACTGAATCTGTTAAAATGACTCATTATTTAGGCGTGCAAATACAGAATGAAATAATTGAATTATTGTCGTCCAAAGTAAGAAATAATATTTTAGAAATGGTTCGCAGTTCAAAATATTTTTCAATAATATTAGATTATACACCAGACACTAGTCATACTGAGCAAATCAGTCTTGTTCGTAGGTATGTCCTTAACACCACTTCAAAAAAGATTGAAGTTAAGGAAAGTTTTATTGCGTTTAATCCAATACTGAACTCTACAGGAGAAGGGATATATTTTGTGATAGAAAATTTGAAAAAATTAAATTTAGAACTAAAACACATTAGAGGACAAGGTTATGATAATGGGACAAATATGAAGGGAAAATATATTGGGCATTCTTGATGCGAATCCGAAAGCCCTTTTTGTACCTTGTGCGGCTCATACTTTGAACTTAACAGTAAATGACGCTTCTAAGGTGTCAGGTGCTACAATAAACTCTTTTAATCTTGTGCAAAAGTTATATAATTTTTTTTCGTCATCCACAAAAAGGTGGTATGTTTTGAGAAAAAATGTCCCCGGGTTAAGTCTAAAGTGAGACAAGATGGTCCAGCAGAATTGACGAAATGAAGCCCCTTAAAGTTTATTTAACTAAGGTTTGCGAAAGTCTTCTAGAAGTGGCTGAAGATAATTCCTCTACATTGATGCAAGACATAAAGCGAGTTCCCTCCTAACGTTTGTACAAAATTTTCAATTTATTTGTGGAATTATTATTTGGCATGACGTTTTGTTTCATATAAATATTGTCAGCAAACAAATGCAAAGTGCTACAATCAATATTAAAGTATGCCAAACCTACCTAAAAAATTTAGTTGATCACTTCAGCAATATTGATCTGACCAATCATTCTAAGAAATTCTTGTGCAAGCGAAAGAAGTAGCATCCTCTCTGGAAATTGAAGAAGACTTTCCACCATTGCCAACGGTTAGGAGGAAATTTAAACCAAAACTGTTTGACTATGAACACCGAGATGAGACCCCTAATGATCCAAAAACCGCCCTCAAAATTAGTTTTTTCTTAAAAATAATAGATCCAACTATAATTTCTTTAAAAACAGATTTGACTCATTAAATGAGTATGATAAAATTTTCGGATATTTTAGCGACATATTCAAATTAAGTGACAGCGATCTTTTAAAACATTGTTCTATTCTTGAAGAGCGACTGACAGATCAGGACAATAAGGATATAGACTCCAATGATCTGTTTAACGAAATTAAAGCGTTAAAGTTGTTTTCATTACCTGATGATACTGACTCCTTAAGTATTTTACAATATATATTTGAGAACAATTTAATCTCCACCTTTCCAAACGTAAGCATTTCACTAAGAATTCTTTTGACATTGCCTGTATCTGTAGCTTCTGGCGAGCGATCTTTTACAAAGTTAAAAATCATTAAAAATTATTTAAGATCGACAATGATTCAAGAAAGATTGTCTGGGCTAACAATATTAGCAATTGAACAAGAAATTTTTGACGGTATAAATTCTAGCGATGTAATTAATGAGATTGCAACAGCCAAATCTCGGAAAATATCGCTACTACAATAGCTATTTTTTATTTATCTATTGCACCTAGACCTAGCTATCATTTTTGATTTTAAAACGAAGTTCCCTAGGTATCTGTTATCAGAAATATCTGCATATTTTTGTAAATATCTTAGTATAAGTAGAAAGTAGTTATGTTAGTTCATAACAAAATAAATTCTTGTTTACACCCATTTTAAAATATTTACTTGAGTAATGGGATACAGACACGTATAATATATATATATATATATATATATATATATATATATATATATATATATATATATATATATATATAGGTTTTACCCCGACGAGTTGCCCATATATCTGTTCATGCAATCAAACTGATTTCATGAAAAATATAAATCCACCACCCGGTATATAAATACCATTGCCAGGCAATGATTATAATCAAAACATATCCTGGAGTAATTATATATTAGGATAACGTTAAATGTTATGAGAATATATCAATCTACCAGAATATATACATACTATAGCATCATCAGATAATGATATCAATGTACCAACGAGTAGTGTCAGAGGCTTTCTCCCCGGAAAAATCCAGTGTACGGACCTTAGTCAAGTAACACTGAATGTTACTCATTAATAGTTTCCTTTGTGTGAAGTGGTGAACGATCAAATAGAATACTGCTCTGAATATAAATATGACAAAATTGTCAGTTAATTATATTACATTTATATAAACAAATAAATAAAATATGAAATGAGATTCTGAGCAGTATAAACTAAAGAGAAACCTATGACTCTACCTCATTATTATTTTCGGAAAGAAACCTACGAAGAATATTACAAGATTTGATGACTGTTATCTTTTGTAACTGTTCAAACAAATTTTCTTCAGACCCAAAATTTCAATACTTTTGTGAAGATTTCTAGGAATAACGCCTGTTGTAGAAATAATAATCGGTAGAATGAATATTTTCTTCATTTTCCACATTTTTTAATCTCGTCGCCAAGCATCATATATTTAGAAATGTTTTCATTGTATTTATTTTGTATATTATGTGTGTCGGGTATAGCAATATCAATTATATATGTTATTTGATTCTGTTTATCATTAAGAACGATATCTGGTCTATTGTGTTTTACAGCTCTGTAGACATTAGGCAACATTTCTGTTATTTGTTCCTAAAAAATGTGATTTTTAGTCTTAGGTTATTTTCTAGTATTTATAAACAACGAGTCAACCTGTCTGTATCCCATTACTTAAGTAAATGTCTTAAAATGGGTGTCAACAAGAATTTATTTTGTTATGATTTTGTTCTGTTGGTTTCATTTTGTTATTTTAGTATACAAATAAATATGACTTCTAAAGTTCAGTTTTTAGCTTTAATTCAAGCACCTACCTACCTACCTCCTATCTTCAAAAAAAAAATAAAAAACATGATCCAAAATGCCTTAAGGGGCGCCAAAATCCTTTTTTGCACACAAGCGCCACTAGCCCTCACGGGGCCCTGCTCTCCTGAAAAGTTTGCTATTTAGTAAGTACGAGGTTTTCACGCTGAGCCATCGATATGGAGTTGTGGCATTAATTTAAGAATTTTATCGGATACCCGGAGGTTGCAATCTTCTTCAGAATTAGGAATTTGGTAAGCCTTATAGACAAATAAGAGATACATATGATAACTGATTACATACGTAACTTAGCAGCTGATGCACAATAAATCACTAAGAAAAATACAGTTAGAATTATCGAACTCTGCATAGTGGTAATTTATGATTCATATAAAATAAATATTTCGTTATTGAATATTATTTATATAGGAAAAGATTCAACCCAAAAAATTACTGAATCAAATTTTAATTAGACATAAATTGTTCAACGATGGTTATGTTCTCGTTTCTGCAATAAATAATAATGACCCTAATTTGAAACTAAAATCGGAAAAAAAATTCCACACGAAAAAAACGACCTCCAGAGTCGAGATCGATCGAAGGTTGAAATATTAATATAAGATTATTTTTTTGTTTTGAAATAAACACCTCAAAAAGTCTAGGAACACTTACCAATATCTTTAAAATATGAATTTGATGATTCGAATTTATAGAAATCTTTCGGTTTTATTAGGATGTATTGTATATAATGTATTCTTGAGAAAACAAAATAATATTTGACTTCTCCAAAGCATCTATTATAAAAAATTGAAATTCGAAAATAATGAAATTTGGTAAAACACAAATCCTGAACTTATATTTTCGAAACGATATGGAAGCACTTATATTTTTCAGTACTCAGAAGGTCCACCTGTTTTATTAATGACACTTTGGCATCGTCGTGGCATGCTCAATATTAAATTGTCTATTATATTTTGGCCTAAGTCATTCCAAGCTCCCTGAACTGCTAATCGAAGCTCCTCTTCATGATGGAAGGCGTTTTGACGCAGGAGATTTCTTTTTTGGGTCCCACACATGCTCGATGGGATTCAGATCTGGGGAGCAGGATGGCCACGGTAGAAGATCGATATCATTCTCTTCAAGAACGTTCAAGACAACTCTTGCACGATGAGGAGGGGCATTATCTTGTTGAAAGAGTGGATTTTGACCTATTGTTTGGAGATACGGTACCACTACAGGTAAAACTATCTCATTTGCGTAAGAATTTCTCGTGAGGTTGTTCTGTATAACAACGAGGTCAGTTCTTCCACCAAGGCGTATACCTCCCCAAAACAACACTGATTCGCCTCCCTGTCTAACAACTTCTCGAGCAGGCTGGGGACGGTTTTGCGTCTGGAGTGGATTTGACCTTCGTGCAGTCGATTTCTCACAGTTTGGTCGGAAATTTGTACATTATGAACTCGTGATAGCTCTTGAGTTAATTGAGATGCTGTAGTAGTACGATCTCTTCTGGCTTGTAAAACCAAAAATCGGTCTTGGGCGACTGTAGTAATCCTGAAACGACCTGTATGGCGTTCTTCTACGCTACCTGTTTCATTGAAACGCGACCATAAACGGTTTATGACACTTGGGCTACTTCCCAGAACCCTGGATATTTCCCGTTGTGAGCTTTCAACTTGGAGCATGCCAACGGCTCGTAACATCTCTTCTCTAGTCAAATGTCGTCTTTCCATGGTCGAATCACAAAACCTGAATATTTTATTTGTGCTTACAACAGAAACAAAGTGCCAACAAACTGATTTCAAACACTGAATACAAGAAATGATTATAAAGCAGCGTCGCATCTGCTGCATTTTTAGTTTTTTATAAAAAAAAACTGAAATCTGTTACGGCACCCTACATAATTTGGTGAGAAATTGATGCAGGTGTTCATTTCTTAAAAAAAATCATCCATATTGATCGTTCTGGATACGATATATCGATATTCAGAAGTTTTCCCTAGACTTTTTTGAGGTGTTTACACTCCCTACAAAAATTGTCGCATCACCCCACTTTCACGACAATACTATATAAGCTTTTAAGTTGGTCATTCGAGAGTCGCTTGGTAACTTTCAGAAGTGTGAAATAAAAAAATTAAATTCGAAAGAGATGAGTTTATGATGGAAAATATCAACAATTTTCGAGTTAATGAAAAATTGAAAAATTCTACCATCTTCAAACATTCGTTAAGACACCAATCAATTAGCATCGAATGGTTACTAATCATTTTCAAAATTGAGTGATTCCTCCCTCGGCCCTAATTACTGCCAGTATAGATCTCGGATGCCTCTCAAACAAATTTTGGATGTACTCTCGAGTCACTGAGTTCCAAATTTCAGGAAGCTGATTTTCTAATTGTTGGAGTGTTCCACAAGGTATCCTACGTTGCTGAATTTGCAACCCCATGTTGTCCCAAGCAGGTTCTATGGGATTCAAGTCGGGACTTCTGGCTGGCCATCTTAAAATATCAATTTCGGTATTTTGCAGAAACTCTGTAACTACTCTAGCTGCATGAGGTCAAGCATTATCATGCATATATATGCAGTTTTCGCCAATCAATGGTCCAAAGGGTACAACATGGGGTCCAAGGATATCTGCGATGTATCTGACCGCTGTCATTCTTCCATTATTCACTAGTTCTAACTCAGTTCGACCATGGAAATAAATGCCTCCCCACACCATTACTGAGCCCCCTCCGAAGTTTTCGGTTTGCCGGATATTGAATTGCTGATACTGTTCCCCAGGTCGTTTGTTTACTGGCTTGCGTCTATAATTTGATACTAGACATAACCTGGACTTGTCGGAAAAGAGAACATTCGACCATTCTGGATTACCCCAATTTGCATGTTCCCTCGCAAACTGTCTTGCAACTCGATGCTCTCTGGTGAGACGCGGGCCGGTAGAAGCCACCCTCGGTCTGATATCGTTTTCTCTGAGCCTGTTGCTCAGAGCATTCTAGCATTCTAGCCACGCAGTGCCGTACTCTTAGTGCAGTTAAACGAAGCCAACTATCATCAACTGGTGTTGTTATCCGATTTATTCCCTGTCCGGCCCTTCTTCCATATTCCCATGTTTCCTGGTACCGATTAATTGCTCTTTAAATAGTGCTTGGGTTAACATTCAACAAGTTAGCCACGTAACGTTGGCTTCGCCCCTCCTCTAGAAGTGTTACAATTCTTACCACTTCATCATCACTCAAATAGCGTCCAAGACGTTCAGAAGTCATTACAATAAATTTAAAGATTCGTAAATCAACAAAAAACATAGAAAACTTGCATTAATTTAGCGTGAAAACTGAAGAGAAATTGTATGAATACTGATAGTAAAATAAACTCATTCTTGTTTCAGACGTGTTTGAGATCATATGGAAACAAATGTCACTACATAGATAAGATTTTTTCCCCTAATATGTCCAAAAACATATGTTGACAAAGAAGCTGCGATCTAGCTGCTTAATCGATTGTGGAATTCAGAATACCAGGTGATGCGACAATTTTTGTGGTGTGTGTACATTATGATGGTCTGAAATTGATTTGGAAGCATGACGATAGTACAGTGTGGAAGAAGTATTAACAAATTGAAACAACCCTGGTCTATGAAGGTCGATGCAAAATACCTTGCTTTTATGTAAATTGAAGTACCTGAATTATCTCTTTTTCTTCTACCACAATAATTATACACATAATTACACAATAATTAGAATGAATGACATCGGTCAATTTAAAATCATGTAATCGTCTAGTACTTGAATTTGTCCTGATGTTTTTCTTTGTGAAATAGGATCTTCTTTTATGTTGTGTATTCGTAGTAACCTTTTCAAAATTTTTTCTGAGATGTTTGATGTGAAACTGCTACCGGGATGGGATCACACACGCGAAGAAAGCGTCGATGGTTAACACAAGCACTCTTTGTAAACGTAAATGTATGATTAAATAAAAACACGTGGTTCGCTGGTAGACAACGGCGGTTTGGCAATATGGCCGGTGCCGTGTGTTCGTAAAGTCGGCTCGTGGCGATGCATGCTACGGCCGATCTACGGAGACTGTGTCAACTCGATGAGGTCGGCGAAGAGAAGGAGTCGATAGTCAGAGTACATTATGTGCTTAGCTAGGTCGAAGGGCTTACTAAACGATCCGTGATTAAGGAAGCTTAGTTAATACGGTAATACGCTTGATCGGCAGGGCCTAGAGCTATCTACAGGGTGTTAAATAATAGTATATTACAACTTGAGGGGGTAAATCTAAGTGCAATTTCAAGAAAAAAGTTTATGTAAACTTGCAATTCTAAGAAAAAAAGTTTATATAAACATAGGTCCGCAACAGCTTCGTTACGGAGCTACAGGGTGTAGAAATTTCCGGAAAAAATTGGGTTTTTCTTCAAAACTCCTGCAGTTCTTGAAATATTCAGCCCAAATATGGACTGAAAGCTATTTTTTTACAGGTTCCATCATTACACGTCCTAGATTTCAACTGAAATTCATAGAGTCTTTTCTTTTTCGATGCAATGTCTCCTTTTGTCCTTTCTAACTTTTTTGCAGTACGCCACTAATCAGCATACAATAAATTTTCGTCATTTTTGTTCAATTTAGGAAATTTTTTGTAACTTGTAATTTTTTCGTATCTCCAACCGTTTTCGACGGAAAAATTTTTGAATTTATATTCTTTGAATTGTATGATATTCGCTAAAAAAAAATAATAGAAATACTCGATAGGTATGCCAAAAATTTGCTTTTAACTTGATAGTTCGTCTTCTGAGACTCAAATTATACCTATTCAATATCGGACTGAAAAAAAGAACAATTTAAAACTACATAAATTGCTCTACATAAATTGCTGGAAGTGTCCTACAACTGCAAGAATACTGGCCTCTGTCCTTCTTCGCATATTATCACGCACTCTTTTAAATATTCCTGGGGTATTTCTTATCGTGTCACAAGAGGTTAATATTCCATTTCTCAATTGTTCTACAGTGTTCCCTGGAGTGGTATAAACTAAACTTTTGAGATATCCCCATAAGAAAAAGTCTAAACTATTTAAGTCTGGGGACCTAGGGGGCCATGGTTCTGGCCCACCCCAACCTATCCATGGGTTGTTGAATGTATTATTCAAGAATTCTCTAGCTTCCCCACTAAAATGAGCTGGTGCCCCGTCATGCATGAAACACAATATGTTTCTCACCAAAAGTGGCACATCCTCGAGCAATAAGGGTAAATCCTCCTCACGTTTGGTACAACTCAATACATTCAGTCAAAAAAGCCTTATTGGTGTTCATTGCTACTGAAGAATATAAAGAAGTGAAATACTACGGACGGAAGAAACGTGAACAACGGACACAGACTGTGAATCATAGAAACAAGCTCTGTGATTCAAGGAAATGGTCCCCACTACCACGGTACTTGAGAATTTGATATTTGAAGCGCACCCATACCTTGAAACTTGTTTCTCAAACCTCATGCTTGCCAACAAATTTTCTTACAGTGACAGAAAACTTTCAAACGTGTTCTCAAACCTTCAAAAATGACCCCTTACACGGTCGAATATGTTCGAGAAACGAGGTTGGAAAACCATGTGTGTCAAACATGTTTCCCGATTCAAGAAGAATTAAGTAGAAGAGTTTTGTATCATTAAATTTGCAAATTACTAACCTATTAATATGATTTTCTTAACTTCCTGCTTCCCAAAACCGATTCACGAGCATATTCAAGCAATGGAATTTCCCGAATTATTTGGGTGCCATAGATGGTAAGAATGTCAGCATCGATCCTCCAACAAACAGCGGTTCTTTCTTTTCAATTCAAGAGGACATCATGCTCAATTTGAAATCGCAAATGGAAAGAATGGTTTCTGATAGCGAGTCGAATATGTTCGAGAAACGAGGTTGGCAAACCATGTTTGTCAAACATGTTTGATCGTGTGTATCGGGCTTTTGAGCCCGATTCAAGAAGAATTAAGTAGAAGAGAATCGGAATTTTCATACATTTGTCACGTTGCATGATAAACAGGAAAATACAGGTAGTTCCATCGTAAAGGAGCCACCCTGAATGTTTCTCATTCCATAGTGATTGAAAAAACTTGCTGAAACACGTTGAATGATGTTGGTTGGAAGACACATTTTGACGTATATTTGAGGTTTTAACGATCAATTCTATAAGCGGGGGCTCTTAAACCTCCCAAAATTGAATAAGGCAAAAGGTTTGAGCGATAATTCATTTGAACGCTCTTCGAATCAACTTCACAATGATGTAGGAAAGAAGTAATTTCACAAATCTTTTTCCCGATAACAATTTTCATCTCAAACAAGACACCTTGTCGATTTTGGTCATTTTCAGGATTATTGACAAAAGGAAAAACAAATCGAATTTTGTTTGAAAGGAAACCTTTCGAGGTAGTTAGCGCTTGTGTGCATCAACCAGTAAATTCAAATACCATGAGGTTATATTCAAGGAAAGTATGTTAAACAGAGTATACAAAAATTTAGAGTCGTTCACAATAACGAATCTTAACACTTACTCCATACCGGTACACCTGGTATAATGAAGTTCATAAAAAGACTTCTTTTCTGAGCCTCGTCACTGCGTATTCCACACGCCTAAAGATGAGGGGTAGACGATTTCCCCAATACACTCGATCTGTTTCTTGTTTAAGATCCAGATTTATAGGGCACAGCACCCTTCGGCAACTTTGCCATTATTAACTTTATACAGATCTAACGCCTTCCAGGAAGATATGGCATTACAACCGAACTAGCTGGGAGGCGTTACGCGAGTTTTTCTCATATTTTCTTTTTAATGATGTCTGTTTTACAGATACTGAAATTAATGTCTGCACTAAATCCGTTACTGTAGTTATTCTTGCAGGCATGGAGCTTTACATTCCACACCCAACGAAAAAACAAAAACCTTGGTTCATTAAAAACTGTCTAAAAGCTTCCATAGTTCAGAACAGAGCTTATAACAACTGGAGAGTTAGCAGACGTAACAATAGCTGAATATGTATGTTTCAGGAACATTTGTAACATAAAAATCCATAAAGCAAAAAACTCCATCAATGAAAGAGTTGAGAATAGACTCTCGAAGCATACCAGTGGATTAGAGATGATGGTTCTATCGCATCAATGCCCTAGAGCAGGGGTGCTCAAACTTGAACTAGTGGCGATCTACCTCAATATTTTTAGACTACTTACGATCGACTCTGAGAGGCTGCAAGTATGTGTGTTGCAGAGTTGTCGTACATACACGATACACGCTCCCTACCTACCTACTTAGGTTAGGTTAGATATATAGATATTAGCTTTCCGCACAATATACATTATTTTAGTCAACTCATAATTATTCAAATTTGTGAGTTTATTGGTTGTTACAAAATAAAAGATTAACATATGGTGTTTAACTTAACTAAGGAGTGACTTTGGATGTTGAGTCGTGGCACCGCATGTCCTAAGCATATTTTTTATAAGATGGTACGTAACCACTGAGTGCTAATCGCAAGCATGATGACATATGATCTTCAGTAAGTCGATTGCGATATTTTTTTCATCTTCATTTCAGAAAATGCAGACTGGCACAAGTAAGTTGACCCAAACATTGCCGCCAGTTGAAGGGTGATTCGCCTTATATTCGGATATTTATCTTCAGATATAAAACACCAGAAATTTGTATCATATGCTGTAGTTTTGAGATGTATATCTGATATAATCTGCATCAACTCATTTTCAACAGAACAGAGGTTTTTCCGATAATACACGATCTTCAAAATCCACCTAACTTGAGATTGAAATCTAGGTAACCTATTTGGTCAATTGACTTTTTGCGTACACGGATGAAGGCTGTTGATCTTTGGTAAATTGAATGGCAGGAAGTTGGTGTTATCAATAAAGTTCTCATAGAGGATGCTTCCAAAAGGGTTGCAGGTTTCGATATAAGTTAGAAAAAGTGATGTACATTAAATCGTCTCAGGACAGGACATGGTCGTAGTGATAGTATGTTGTTAAAATAGAATACTGTAAAAAGTCTGGCATGTGAATGTGGTGCAGCTGATGATACAATAAGACATTTAGTTCTCGATGGTCCTATTTACCATTTCACGGGTTGTTTTCAAGAAATTCATTCCGTTTCAGATAATTTCATTAACTGAGTAGAGAACTTCAAGTCTATTTAGGAGATTAGTTTTGAATCTTGAGGTTATTATGGTCTACACTCCCGAATAGTGTATGAGATGTTCCCTGTTGAAAAAACAGCGGAGCATTAGTTAAGTTCTTAGATAAGGCTAGGGCTGCACCTCCTTAGGGCTTTATTCCCATGGTGTATGAGATGTTCCCTGATGAAAAAAGAGGAGCATTAGTTAAGTTCTTAAATTCAAGTAAGTTCAGACATATAATAGTTAAGTATGTTTGATGAAATATTTTTCTGCTGGTGTTCTTTTTCCATTGTTACAGATGCTTCCTGTCCCAAACCCCCTTCGTTTTCAACCTTGTGTTCGTGAAGAAGTCCTGAAATTTATGGAGTGCAAGATGAGAATGAGAGAACGAAGCTAATAAGCTGAAAAATTTTTAGTACTCTTTCTGTATACACGACACTAACACAACATAAACAGACAAGCTATTGCTAGTGCAACAGCGACAGGGAAACGAGCTTTTTCCACAGGGTTTTCACTCGTTTATTGAATCATACGCAAAAGAGTATGGTTCCCCTGTTACATTTCCTGAGCTTACACTTTAGGGGCAATCGTGGGAGCCACGATGCGAGTTTGGATGCCTGATTAATGAACGAGCATTGGCTTTCTTTCCGCTGGTATTTTATTCATTCGCTTTTCAAAAGAATATATATATATATATATATATATATATATATATATATATATATATATATATATATATATATATATATTCATGTTGCTTCCTTTCTTGAAGAAACATTGTTCAATTTGGATGAGTATAACTATCTAAGTTATTTATGTTGCTTCATCCGAATTGAAGAAAACAACGCACAAAAAAAGAGGAGATCTTTGTGGGCGAAAGTGTGGTTGTTGGATACAGAAATTTTCAGCCATGTTAACCGCTTGGAAGAGCTAAGGTGAGCTCACAAGATTGGCATAACTACCTGAGTATAGACGGGGATAGCTATTTGTATCCCTCTCACTGATCTCTTCGATAATAGAAAGACAAGACACGCTCATGAGGAATGCCATTTCTCCCCACGAATGATTGACTCCAACCCTGCCTTTCCTGTAAACAGGTAGAACGTTGGAAGATATTCAGTTCTAAGCAGTTATTTCGCCACAGGCGTTGAGCGAAGTTATCCCTAACACTTGCCTAGCTATTGTGAATGTTTTCAAAGAGAATATTTCAAGGTGAGTGAAGTTTAAACAATCTCGAATAGTTTATTGAAATCTTGATGCAATACATATAATGAATATTTTGAATTAATTACATTACATTCAATGGGGATCGAGGCTACTAAAAAAATTAGACTACCTAGATGAATTTGAACGTTTATGTTCATGTAACGATGGGCTGCAGTCCATCATATCCCTGAGAGTTTCCCTGATTACTGTGCGAACGTATTGGATGAATGGGGTATGCGAAAATTGTCGGATTGATTCACTGGCTAACCAGGTCGTGTTCTAGGAGACAGCATGTTTATGGTGTGTTGCCATGGGTTGGGACGTTGAAGCTCAATTGAAGTTAGATTGGTCAAGTTTTCAAATTCTGCGTAGAACAATACGCCACAAATGAGTTTTTCAGCGATTTCTCGTTGTATATTATGTCTCAGATCTCTTTACTTGCATCCAATGTTGTTACCCAACTTAGCAAACCTATCCAAAACGAATGGATTCTCAGCTTGTTTCTTAATCTGGTCCCCGAAGATATGAAGAGCTTCATTATGCGAACCTTTCAGATTTGCGCTTTTTTTCTTCTCTCAAATTGATAATACAGATGATAAATAAGAGTTATCATCTGTTGAAACCTTTGAGCCGGGATGTGAAGAGGCAAGTGATTGAGAGTCATTGTCAATAATTGGTAACCCTTCGCCATTTGAGTCTTTTGGTTCTGAATTCTGAAACGAATGAGAAAATTATTTGGTTAACTCAGTTGAAAGTTTTGTATCATTAAATTTGCAAATTACTAACCTACTAATATGATTTCTTAACTTCCTGGTTCCCAAAACCGAATCACGAGCACATTCAAGCAATGGAATTTCCCGAATTATTTGGCTGCCATAGATGGTCAGAATGTCAGCATCGATCCTCCAACAAACAGCGGTTCTTTCTTTTCAATTCAAGAGGATTCAACATCATGCTCAATTTGAAATCGCAAATGGAAAGAATGGTTTCTGATAGCGAGGTGATTGAAAACCCGCTATTTCACGACCATTTGAAGAGCTACTCTTTGAACCTACCAACACCTAGACCATTACATGAGGGTGGCAGAGAACTGCCCAATGTTTTTATTGGTTCCGAGGCCTTTGAACTGCACCCGACTTCATCAAGCCATTTCCCTAAAGAGAGCTGACTAGAAAAAGTTGAACTTTTAACAACCGCTTATCTAAAGGCTGAAGGGTAATAGAAAATGTATTCGGAATATTGGTTACACGATCTCAAGTATTCCAAAAGCCTATCAATCTGAAATTGGATACCATGGAAAAAGTCGTCATTGTCTCTTGTGTTTTACACAATTTTCTTCGATATCGATCGAGTGTGCTCAACGTTTGCACGTATATACAGCATGACAACATTGACAGAGACAACTTTGAGGAAAGCCCAACTCATACTATACCCTTTGCTTTTCACACGCCATATTTCAGGTAACGTTTGGTACAACTCAATAAATTCAGCCAAAAAAGCCTTATTGGTGTTCATTGCTATTGAAGAATATAAAGAAGTAAAATACTACTGACGGCAGAAACGTGAGCGAGGGTCACAGACTGTTAATCATAGAAATAAGCTCTGTGATTCACGCAAATGATCTCCACTTCCACCGTTTTTCTTGATGGTTTGAAAATTTGATGTTTAAAGCGCACCCACACGATAAAACTTGTTTGTCAAACCTCATGTTTGCCAAATATTTTCATACGTTGATAGAAAACCTTCAAACGTGTTCTCAAACCTTCAAACATGTCCCCTCACAAACCAATGTTTGTCAAACATGTTTGATCGTGTGTAGCGGGCTTTAGAGTCCGATTGTAGGAGAGAATCGGAATTTTCATAGACTCGTCACGTTACATGAGAATCAAGAAAATACCCTATATATATATATATATATATATATATATATATATATATATATATATATATATATATATATATATATATATATAACTAGTAAAGACCTTTTCAGTGCTATCAACTCCTATGCAGTTCCTATTCTTACATCTTCTTTTGGAATTATTAAATGGTCTAAAACTGATCTAAATGAATTACAATGCCAAACGAGGAAAATGCTTTGTAAATATCATAAGCACCACCCAAAGTCAGCTGTTCAGAGAGTTACACTACCTAGACATCTTGGAGGTCGTGGATTAACTGATTTGAATAATCTTCATAGTAAACAGATTTTTCATCTACGTTCCCATTTTCATGATAAAAGAGAACGTCTAAATTACATGATATTGTTGTTGCTTCAGATTATAATCTTACACCTCTGAACTTGACAATGCAAAAGGTAGATTTTGATATATTTGATGATAATTCTAAAAGAGAAAGTTGGATGCAGAAGGAATTACACGGAAAGCACCCTAAAGAATTGAAAAATGATTATATTGATGAAATCGCATCGAATAAATGGTTAGTATCTGGAGAATTGTTTGCTGAAACAGAAGGCTTGGCAATTGCGATCCAGGATCAGGTTCTTTTCACGAGGAATTATAGAAAACACATCATCAAACAAAATATAGATGATTCTTGCCGTAGATGTTTCTGTTCTTCAGAGACAGTTTTCATATATTATCATCTTGCTCAGTTCTTGCTTCAACAGATTATTTAGAAAGACATAATGCTGCCGCTAATATTATTCATTTTAATCTAGGAATTAAACATGACCTAATTCCCAAAAGAAAAAAAATTACAAATATGAACCTGAGATTATTTGTGAAAATGACCAATATAAACTTTATTTTGATAAAACAATTCTTTGCAACAGAGCTGTAAAACACAATAGACCAGATATCATTCTTAATGATAAGCAGAATCAAATAACATATAGAATTGATATTGCTATACCCGACACACATAATATACAAAATAAATACAATGAAAAAATTTCTAAATATATGATGCTTGGCGACGAGATTAAAAATGTGGAAAATGAAAAAATATTTATTCTACCGATTATCATTTCCACAACAGGTGTTATTCCTAGAAATCTTCACAAAAGTATTCAGATTTTGGGTCTGAAGAAAAATTTGTTTGAACAGTTACAAAAGATAACAGTCATCAAATCTTGTAATATTCTTCGTAGGTTTCTTTCCGAAAAAATAATGAGGTAGAGTCATAGGTTTTCTCTTTAGTTTATACTGCTCAGAAACTCATTTCATATTTAATTTATTTGTTTATATAAATGTAATATAATTAACTGACAATTTTGTCATATTTATATTCAGAGCAGTATTCTATTCGATCGTTCACCACTTCACACAAAGGAAACTATTAATGACTAACATTCAGTGTTACTTAACTCCGTAGGTCCGTACACTAGATTTTTTCGGGGAGAAAGCCTCTGACACTACTCTTTGGTACGTTGATATCATTGTCTGATGATGCTATAGTATGTGTATATTCTGGTGGATTGATATATTCTCATAACATTTAACGTTATCCTAATATATAATTATTCCAGGATATGTTTTGATTATAATCATTGCCTGGCAATGGTATTAATTACCGAGTGGCGGATTAATATTTTTCATGAAATCGGTTTGATTGCATGAACAGATATATATCGTCGGGTGAAACCCCTATATATATATATATATATATATATATATATATATATATATATATATATATATATATATATATATATATATATATATATATCCTGATTGGAATAATTTGCTGAAACACGTTGAATCTTGTTGTTTGGGAAACATCTCTCTGAGCGGGGGCTCTTCAACCTCCCAAAATTGAATAAGGCAAAAGGTTTGAGAGATAGTTCACTTGAACGCTCTTTGAATCGTCTTTAGAACGGTGTAGGAAAAACGTAGTTTTCAAGAATCTTTTTCCCAGTAACAATTTTTATCTCAAACAAGACACCTTGTCGATTTTGGTCATTTTCAGGATTATTGGCAAAAGGAAAAACAAATCGAAATTTGTTTGAAGGGAAACCTTTCGAGGGTAGTTAGCGCCTGTGTGCATCAACCAGTATATTCAATTACCATGAGGTTTTATTCAGGGAAAGTATGTTAAACAGAGTATACAAAAATTTGAGTCGTCCACAATAAATGTTCCGTACCAACACATTTCTATCTTAACGCATACTCCATACCGGTACACCTGGAAAAATGAAATTCATAAAAAGACTTCTTTTCTGAGCCTCGTAACTGCGTATTCCACACGCCTAAAGATGAGGGGTAGACGATTTCCCTAATACACTCGATCTGTTTCTTCTTTAAGATCCAGATTTACAGGGCACAGTACCCTTCGGCAACTTTGCCATTATCACCTTTATATGGATCTAACGCCTACCAGGATTATATGGCATTGCAACCGAACTAGCTGGGAGGAGATACGCGAGTTTTTCTCATCTTTTCCATTCAATGATGTCTGTTTTTCAGATACTGAAATTAATGTCTGCACTGAGTCCGTCACTGAAGTTATTGTTGCAAGCATGGATCTCTACATTCCACACTCCACAAAAAAAAACAAGAACCTTGGTTCACTAAAAACTGTCTAAAAGCTTCCACAGTTGATAACATAGTTTATAACAACTGAAAAAAAGAGTCCAACAGTGTTTCAGGAACATTTGTAACAATTGATAAAGCGAGAGACTCCATCAATTAAAGAGTTAAGAAAAACCCCTTGGAGAAGACCAGTGGAAGTCGTCAATTTTCAGTCAGCAACAACTATTGTAAGTCATCTTTCCCACCTTTGATTAAAGATGATAGTTCTATCGAATCAATGCCCTAGAGCAGGCGATCTACCTCAATATTTTAAGACTACTTACGATAGACTCTGAGAGGCTGCAAGTATGTGTGATGCAGGGTTGTCGTACATACACAATACACCCTATCTACCTACCTATCTAGGTAGGGTTTAGCGTAGCATATATAGATATTAGCTTTCCGCACAATATACATTATTTTAGTAAACTTATAATTATTCAAATTTGCGAGTTTATTGGTTGTTACTAAACGAAAGGGTTACATATGGTGTTAAACTTAACTAAGCAGTGACTTTGGATGTTGAAGCGTGGCACTGCATGTCCTAAGCATACTTTTCCATAAGATGGTACGTAACGGCACTCCACTAGTGACCAGCCTCTCAGACGAAGGAGTTCTGCCGACTCTCACCACGAAACATCTTTTCGACATCCAGTTGTGCAACTTTCCACGAACACCCATGACTTCTAAGTTATACAAGAGTCTTCTGACAGGCACCCTATCGAATGATCGGGCTAAATCCAGGTAAATGATATCCACGGGATCTCCTTGATCAAATGTGATGGTCCAGTCGTTCAGACATTCCAGAATATCAGTCGTAGTACATCCACCCTTCGTGAACCTGTGCTGATCTGGAGGTATAACAGAGTGATCATTGAAGAAGTCCGACATCTCTTCCACTGTTATAGTCTCCATGATCTTAGATGGAATTGACGAAATGCTAATCGGCCTGTAATTCGCTGGATTCAGTTTGCCTCCCTTCTTGAAAATAGCAGTTACTGAGGACTTTTTCAACGCAAGGGGTAATCTTGATTTGTTGAAAGATGAGTGATTGTGTTCTCTATTTCTTCATTCACTGAACGCTACTGTTGTGTCATCGGCATACATTGTCATTGCTTTAATAACCACCCTGGGTAACTCATTAGTGTAGACTATGTATAGCAGGGGTCCTTGTATCGATCACTGAGGGACGCCTTTAATTATTAAAGTTTCTTTTGATTTTAAAACATTTCTCTCGCTGTCTACATCTATGATATATTTTCTACGATTAGTCAGATAGGACCGTAAGAGATTCAAAGCATTTTCTCTAACCCCACATTTTCGAGCTTCTCCAGCAGTATATGATGTTGTACCCTATCAAAAGCCTTGGATAAGTCTAGACATACTGCTGCAGTTGCTTTCCTGTTGTCCAAAGACTCAGATACTGACAGAACTATTTGATAGACTTCCCTAATTGTTGTTCTTCGTTTTCTGAATCCATTCTAAGCATCCGAAAGTACAAGGCTCTGCTACAAGAAAGATACGAGTCTATTAAAAATTACTTCCATTATTTTCCCAATGTTCGGTAAAAGAGAAATTGGTCTATAATTATTGAAGGAAGATATGAAGATTGGTTTGATTAATGCAATTTCTAATTTTTCAGGATATATGCCTTTTGTCATAATCTTATTCACAATGTGGCTGAGCGGAAGTGAAACCAGACTTGAAAATTTTTTAGAAGAGAAACGGGCACCTGATCATCACCAACAGACCTGACATTCTTCAGAGTTTTTATGCATGAATCTCCAATAGATCTGTTGGAAACAAGAAAAGGGTTTTGTCATTGCGTTCAACCAAGGACAAATCCACTTGACATTTGCTATTGACATTTGGACACATACTTTCAGAATTGTCATTGAAATTATTTAAAATCTTTTCCAGACTCATTCCCTGATGCATGAAATCACTAGTTATTCTGTGATCTCTATCATTTCTCTTCTGACCAATTTCATTATTTATGACATTCCAAGTAGCTCTTATTATTACAATTGTGTATGTATTGTTCATTGCTCATAATTTTTGCAGCATTGATGACTTTTTCAGAATGTTTTCATATGAAAAAAAAAAGCATCTGATACTAATCCTTGATTTTTAAGGTTATACAGTTCTCTTTTCCTTTTGCATGATACCTTTATACTCCTCGTTATCCAACGTAATGTTGTGTTTTTTCTCAACATAACCTTTTTTGGTGTGACAATGTTATTCATAGCAGTCTGAAAATTATAGCTGAAGCAATTGTAGGCCTCATCTGGATCATCACTGTTGAGCACCCCTACCCATCTCTCATCCTCCAATATAAACACCTCAAAAAGTCTAGGGAACACTTACCAATATCTTTAAAATATGAATGTGATGATTCGAATTTATAGAAATCTTTCGGCTTTTGTCAGGATGTATTGTATATAATGTATTTTTAAGCAAACAAAATAATATTTGACTTCTCCAAAGCACCTATTACAAAAAAAAATTGAAATTTGAAGATGACGAAATTTGGTAAAACACAAAAAAAAATCCTGAACTGATATTTTCGAAACGATATGGAAGCACTTATGTTTTTCAGTACCCAGAAGGTCCACCTCTGTTATTAATGATACATTGTCATCGTCGCGGCATGCTCAATATTAAATTGTCTATTACATTTTGGCCTAAGTCATTCCAAGCCCCCTGAACTGCTAATCGAAGCTTCTGTTCATGATGGAAGACGTTTTGACGCAGGAGATTTTTTTTAAGGGTGTCCCACACATGCTCGATGGGATTCAGATCTGGGGAGCAGGATGGCCACGGTAGAAGATCGATATCATTCTCTTCAAGAACGTTCAAGACAACTCTTGCACGATGAGGAGGTACCACTACAGGTAAAACTATCTCATTTGCGTAAGAATTTCCCGTGAGGTTGTTCTGTATGAAAACGAGGTCAGTTCTTCCAGCAAGGCTTATACCTTCCCAAAACATCACTGATCCACCTCCCTGTCTAACAACTTCTCGAGCATGTTGGAGACGGTTTTGCTTTCCAGGTTCGCTCGATATTCGAATACTTCCCGAATCGGGATAATAACTAAATCTAGATTCATCACTGAAGAGAACTGTGGCCCACTTCTCTTGATCCCAGTTTACGTGTTTTTGGCACCAAGCTAAACGAGCAGCGTGATTTCCATGGGTCAGTTGTGCAACTCTTAAAGGACGTGTGGGGTGCAGTTGACCTTCGTGCAGTCGATTTCTCACAGTTTGGTGGGAAATTTGTTCATTATGAACTCGTGATAGCTATTGAGCTAATTGAGATGCTGTGGTAGAACGATCTCTTCTGGCTTGAAAAATCAATTATCGGTCTTGGGCGACTGTAGTAATCCTGAAACGACCTGTATGGCGTTCTTCTACGCTACCTGTTTCATTGAAACGCGACCATAAACGGTTAATGACACTTGGGCTACTTCCCAGAACCCTGGATACTTCCCGTTGTGAGCTCCCAGCTTGAAGCATGCCAACGGCTCGCAACATCTCTTCTCTAGTCAAATGTCGTCTTTCCATGGTCGAATCACAAAACTTGAATCTTTTATTTGTGCCTACAACAGAAACAAAGTGCCAACTAACTGAATACATGAAATGATTATAAAGCAGCGTCGCATCTGCTGCATTTTTAGTTTTTTATAAAAAAAACTGAAATCTGTTGCGGCACTCTACATAATTTGGAGAGAAATTGATGCAGGTGTTCATTTCTTAAAGAAAATCATCCATGTTGATCGTTCTGGATACGATATATCGATATTCAGAAGTGTTCCCTAGACTTTTTTGAGGTGTGTCGTTTACTCACCACAGGTTTCACCCTTGTGCGTTTTAATTCTCTATTTTGTACCCAATAAAGAAATTATGATTATTATTATTATTAGAAGGCATGGCTCAAGCCATGGCTCTATTAATGCAAAGGACACTGTAAAGTGGTAAACATGTACCAATTACTCAGACTGAATATTTCTATTGGGCTCCATTAGGTTAGATTTCTGATTCATCTGAATATATTCTGATGGAGGTTAAAACTCAAGAGTAAATCAGTAAAAAGCTCCCCTCTATATCGTCCATCAACAGCAGATCAAAATTGAAGTCACCACATATTATGATCTTATAATTTCTGAATTTTCCAATAATCAGATCCATAATTTCAACCAATCTTTCGAAGTATACTTGTGAGTCACTTTTACCCGGTCTGTAAACACACAAGATTATTAGTTTCTTTTCTTTATCCTGAACACACTAACACACTAGAGTTAATTCGATACTTTTTTGTTTTATGAAGTTTACTTCAGTAATGTCCATATGCTGATGATTTATCCGAATGAAGCTAGATATCAATGTATAATTTTGAATTTTCACCAGTTCATGCTATGTGAGCCAATGTTTTGTGCGACAAAGGTATTCTGGTTTCTTTATCATTTGAGAAACATATATTTCTAATTCCGATATTTTGTTTCGGTAACATCGCATATTTTGTGGAACAATGCCTCGATGTTCAGGCATTTCCGCTGTTTCAAATTCTCTATTCTAAGAAATCACCGGATGATAGATTTTTATTGTAGAAGTCAAAGTTAAATCGTTTGATGCCAATGTTACTAGGCCAAAAGTCTGTGTTGTAGAGTTCATCTTACTTGGAAAAAGGCACTTCACTAGGAAACTCTTTAATTCTCCTTTTTTTCTGAGGAATTTCAGTTTGTTAACCTCAATTGAATCACCGTGAAATCCCGGTTTATTTCTAATGTAGTTTTCTATTATGTTTTCTGTAACATGTGAGCTTACTCGGTTCATGAAGAACCATGCTTTTCTTTCTGGTCCAGTGAAACCATCAGTTTGTTTTGTTTTGCATGTACCTAACCTTTTGTTTTTTGTTGTTTTCTTAGGTGGTCGTGATGGTATTTGTTTCCATTCGTTCATCCTCGGATGTGTTTCGGCAATGGTCACCTTCACCTTGTCTCCCGTTAATTGCTGCCGAAACAGATCATCATTTCCCCTCTAGTTCCTCAGAGATATTAATTCATTCATTTTGGCTCTCTGATGTATTTCCAGGGGATGAGTAACATCAGCTGTCTGAGGTTGATGATGCTTTTGAGTTTTTCAATGGTATTAATTGCTGGGTTTTTCTTGGGTTTTCCTCCGACGAGCGAAAATGTAGCTGATTCCTTAGAACACTTAGCTGTATCAGCAACACTTTTATCGACATAATCTTTCTTTGCATATTCCAATATGTCAAATTCACCTTTCGCAGTTCGCATTTTTCAGTATCATGCTTGATGGATTCAAGAATTGAAAGAAAAGAATCCAATTCCAAAGAACAACTAGGCTTGCGGAAAACTCTAATCAGAGAGACCACTTAGAAAGTGATCTTTTCAAGAAGAGGGTGAATGCACACAATGAATCATCTTGGACGGCCCCAGTTGTGGTATGACAGGCTACGCTACCTCCTAACAGTTGGGGATAGAAAGAAGACTACTTTCACAAGTATCAATATTTTATTCTGAAATCGTATAATCCAATTCAAGATGTGAGAAAATTATTGTATCACTAAAGGAAGATATACTTTAGAGGAATTTCTTCAAATATTTTATTCACTATATTCACTATTGTTGTGCCAATTGATTCACCATACTCAAGTCTCAATTCATCCACGATTGCCCTCCAGTTGTCATTCAAAACTTGGTTGATGTTGTCTCCAATTTGTTGGTTTCCATCCAAGATATTATCGAATTTGAAGAAGCAGTTTTCAGGATTTATATCAAACATTCCCCTCGTTCCTCTCACGTACTCTTCGTTATCCTTCGTGAACATTTCGAGGTCTATCTTCAATTTTCCGGTGAGATTTTCTGTAAGGATAAGTTTTGATCAATGTTGAAAGTTTTTAATATTGGTGAATATTATGGAGATTTTGTACTTGTAGCATAGAAATAACTAGTACAGAGTGAATAGATGCTGCAGCGATGTGAAATACATTCTGTTAAAAAAGTAATTGTCAATGAAACAAAAAATATTTATTCTTCATCCAAATTTATTGTAACGCCTTCAAAGTAGGCCCCTTCCGAAATAATACATTTACGTCAATCAATAATCCAATCATCAAAACATATTTCGAAAGCTTTTTTCCAGAAGCGACTTCAGTTCTCGCCCTTATCTCTTCTATCGATTCGAAACGGCTATCTCGAAGTGGAAATTTGAGTTTTGGAAAAAGAAAAAAACCGGCCGGAGCCATATCAGGTGAATTGGGTGGTGGTATCTCTGATCTAACCTGACAAGAGCTAGTTCCCAAATCTGCCTGCCATACACGCAGCCCTCAAGAGCCACAATGGTGCAACCAAGCAGGATGCCGAGAAACGAAGCGGCAGTCTGCAGTTTTGCCCTTGTTAGGAGCTCATCAGTGCCGCATAATGCCTCTCGGATTTTTGAATAATTCTTCTTGTCTCAAGTTTACATATGTAGACTCCTCGCGAAGTTTATCGCGGAAGATATTTGTCCCATCATAAATATATATATATATATATAGATATAGATATATACATTTATATAATGAGACAAATATCTTCCGCGATAAGTCTACATATGTAAACTTGAGACAAGGAGAATCATTCGAAAATCCGTAGATCAATGAATAATCCTTCCTGACAAGAGCTAGTTCCCAAATCTGCCCGCCATGCACGCAGCCCCGAAGAGCCACAATAGTGCAACTAAGCAGGATGTCGAGAAACGGAGTGGCAGCCTTCAGTTTCGTCCTTATTAGGAGCTCATCAGTGTCACATATCACTTCTCAGCATCCTAACAAGCTACATCGGGGTACCCTATCGATTCCAGAAAGGACACATCTCATACATACGTACGAGAGTCGCCCTCTATGGACCGAGACGGTAAACCCGCTACCGGACTTCGAGAAAGATACGAACAATAACAAACAGACGTGAGAACGTTAAGAATTCCAACATTTGGGAGACATTCTTCGCCGGTCCGTGAATCTCATCAACGGTACAAAAAGAGCAAAATAATTCTGCTGAAATGGTGCTCTGGGCCTGTGTTTCCGAGATAAAACCTCCTGTCGGTGAATATTCGATGAGACGAATATCTTCCGCGATAAACTTCGCGAGGAGTCTACATATGTAAACTTGAGACAAGAAAAATCATTCAAAAATCCGTAGATCAATGAATAATCCTTTCTTACAAGAGCTAGTTCCCAAATCTGCCTGCTTAGTTGCATTATTGTGGCTCTTAGGGGCTGCGTGCATGGCAGGCAGATTTGGGAACTAGCTCTTGTCAGGAAGGATTATTCATGGATCTACGGATTTTTGAATGATTCTTCTTGTCTAAAGTTAACATACGTAGACTTCTCGCGGAGTTTTTCGCGGAAGATGTTTGTCTAATCAAATTTTTATGGACGGGAGGTTTTATCTCGGAAACAGAGGACCAGAGCACCATTTCAGCGGGATTATTTCGCTCGTTTTGTACTGTTGATGTGAATCACGGACCGGCGAAGGATGTCTCCCAAATGTTGGAATTCTTAACATTCTCACGTCTGTTTGTTATTGTTCGTATCTTTCTCGAAGTCCGGTAGCGGGTTCACCGTCTCGGTCCATAGAGGGCGACTCTCGTACGTATATATGAGATGTGTCCTTTCTGGAATCGATAGGGTACCCCGATGTAGCTTGATAGGATGCTGAGAAGTGATATGTGATATATATATATATATATATATATATATATATATATATATATATATATATATATATATATATATATATATATATATATATATATATATATATATATTTTTATATATAAACTTGACACTTTGGACATCATTTGCACCGACTACGACTTCCCATCATACATAATAGAAAATCAGGGAGTTCACTCTATACCATGCGGAAATTGTGACGAGATATACATCCGCCAAACTAATAGACGAATAAAAGAATGAATAGAGGAACATATAAGAGCACTAAAAAATAAATCCATCCCATCCGCCGTTTATCTACATATATTGTATACAGGTTCTACAATATATGCAGCACCACACAACAATTTAAGAAACGTCTTATCAGAGGAGCAGTGGAAATTGAAAAAAAAAGAACAATGAACAAAAGAGACGAAACCCTCAACCTATCAAAGGCTGGGAAAGTTATTTTACCACCTAGGAAACCGGCATCATCATCAGATAATAATGAAAACATCCCCACCACCAGGTCTACCGACGCCCACAACGAGGACATAAAAGGAGAACCACTTATAAACCGCTATCAGTTACGCTCGAGACATCGTCTACCAAGCTCCTGAAGATGACAAGGGACAACTTGTCGAAACGTCGCCAAAATCAAAATGGACCGCGGAATGAAACCCGTAACACATAAAAACATATAGGGAGAGAGCATGAGAAGTGAAGTGAAAGATCTGATAGAAGCATCGAAAAGAGTTGGATTGAACACAATTTCAAACAAAACAAAATTTCTAGCCATAAATACCGATGATCCAGTAAATATGCAGGTCGAAGGAGTCGCACTAGAAGTTGTTGAAGAATTCACTTACCTTGGGAGCATTATCTCAAATGATGGAGGTAACATATCAGATATAGAAAGTAGACTCAATAAATCGAGAAGAATATTCGCTAGTATGAGAAATATTTGCCAGTCTAATAATTTGAAACTCTCTACCAAGATCAAAGTTTTCAATTCAACTGTGAAATCTCTTCTGCTCTATGGTTCCGAAACATGGATGATTACGTCTTCCATCCAAATAAAATTTCAGGCATTCATAAATAGATGTCTTATGAACACATTGGGGATTTGGTGGCCGGAGACAATAACAAACGTCGAGCTGTAGGAAAGAACAGGACAAAGAGATATTAACGAGGAAATACGAAAGAGAAAATACAGATGGCTAGGCCACCTTCCAGAAAACTGTACAACACTCCAAGCCATGCAGTGGAATCCAATACGTAAAAGATCAAGAATTAGACCCTGAACCACATGGAAGAGAACAATCGCAGACGAATGTAACAAAACAATACCACAACTAAGATGTATAGCCCAGGACCGACAGAAACGGAAGAAATATATAGTTCGATTGAAGAGGCTTTTATATGATAGAAATCTATTTTCGAATTTAATTAAACAAAGATTTCCACTAAAATATAATAATAAATACTCAATGGGTTTTGATACACAGTATCTTTGTCAAGAGCGAATGAATATTACAAAATTATCTTAACAAACGTATACTCATATAGACTAAAGAGGCAATCCATTCAGAGTTATCTGTATTTGAACTAGTGTTTAGGAAACAAGTTCAGTAAGGGTGAGTTAATTATGTCTATTTAGTCATTAAGAATTTCTGGTGAATACCTAAATCTGTAAATTTCAAGTACTTTCAGAAGCTTGAGTTTCATACCTTTATTCTCAGAATGTAGGATTTTAAATTCTAAATTGAAAGAATGACTATTTTCCTAAAGATGACAATTCGAATCGGTTTTTCCATTGATGATACTTCGTTTATGTTCTGAGATTCTAACATTGAAATTTCTTTCTATTCTACCTATATAAAAACAATTGCAATTTGTACATTCCAATCTATAAACACCTGATTCATTTTCTTTATTGATTGGAGACTTATAATTTCTGATAAATGAACCTGAATTTGTTGATGTTTTGAACGCTATATTCAAATTTAAATTTTTAAGAAGGATTTCCCATTATTGCTTATATTGCCTATATATGTTAAATTATTGAATGTCTGTCTTGATGTTCACCCATTGGATAAATATGTTATAAAGCTAATTTTATTTTTTCTTATATAATATATTGCTAACTAAATTTGCATCATAACCATTATTTATTGCGATCTGTTTTATCAAATTCAATTCTTTGAGATAATTTTCACTAGACATTGGTGTGTTTAAGAGTCTATGTATATAACTATTAAATGTTGCTACTTTGTGTTGGTAAGGATGTGCCGATGTATAATGAATTGTGATATCTGTATAAGAAGGTTTATGATAAATTGAAAACAGGTGTTTATTATTTGATTTTGTTATGGTTAAGTCTAGGAAATTGATCGAGTTGTTCTGTTCTATTTCAGAAGTGAATTTTATATTTGGGTGCAGGTTGTTGATGAAATTTTCGAATGCAGTGAACTGTCTGTTCGTTTCTGTGAAACACACAATAACGTCATCGACATATCGATACCAATATAGGAAATGTTTACTAAACGGATATTTATGAAGGGTTTTTTCTCTTTTATCCATGAATATTTCTGCCAAAAGTGGGCTTAAGGGGTTTCCAATTATAAGTCCCTCCTCACTTTTATGAAAATAGTCGTTAAATAAAAAATAATTTTGAGATATGCAAAACACCTAATAAAGCCATAAAGTCATATTTAATTCGTGGATTCGTCATATTTTGTGTTAACAAATTATTGATTATGTTATAGAGATTTTTCGGTGGAATACTTGGAAACAAATACTTGACATCGAAAGACACTAACTTTGCATTACTTGGTATGACATTTTCTATTTTTCTTATCAAATCATTTGAGTTACGAATTGAAAAAGACGGTTTAAAATTACAAATTTTTCCAGAATATGTATTAAAAATTTGGAAATCTTGAATGCTGCGGCATGTGTGAATGATACCACTGGTCTTATTGGATACCATCTTTGTGCAATTTAACTAAAGAATAGAGTTGAGGTGGTAAAGGATTCGCTAAAACGAGTTTCAAATTTTTCGCGATCTGTAATGATGGATTTTGAATTCTCAATGACTGTCTTGACTTCCTTAATGAATTTGTTAGTTGGATTTTGGGCTATGACTGAATAATTGGAATCATTGATAAAATTTAATGTTTTGGAAATGTAATCTTGTTTATTTATGACTACAACAGTATTGCCTTCATCTGCCTTTAATAATATCATTCGATGTTGATTTTGTTTTTAAATTTTTGATCAATATGTGATCTATAATTGGTCTATTAAGGTTTTTGAGGTATTCTTTCTTATTCGCGGACGCAGTTTGGTGTTTCAGGAAACTATTGTTTTCAACATTTCTGAGGTAAATTTCAGTATCTATTGCTAGTTGTTCATAGTTTGATGTATGATGTTCAGGGTGAATATGATGTTTGAATCCTTTCTCCGATAATGCCTTCTTTTGGCAGAAATCTTTATGCATATTACAGATAACTCTGAATGGATTGCCTCTTTAGTCTATATAAGTATACGTTTGTTAAGATAATTTTGTAGTATTCATTCGCTCTTGACAAAGATACTGTTTGTCGAAAAGCGTCGAGCATTTATGAATATATTTTAGTGGAAATCTTTGTTTAATTAAATTAGAAATATATAGATACAATTTAATATGATATATGCTTATAGTTTATATTGTATATGTAATCAAATTCACTCTAAGCCCCACAAGGGAATAACGGGTTCAATAATAATAATAATAATAATAATAGTCAAGTGCCATACTCCATTTTATTTTATAACACTTCGGTCACCTGAACATACGCATTTCTTTAATCTGACCTTGCTAGCTATATCACCGAACGTATTGTTCATCCCACTTTATCGAAATATCTACCCCAATTCTTGTGCTCCTATTGGAAACTTCACCCCGAGTTATATCTGTCTGTCTGTACATGATCTTTTCTATACTCACCCAGTCTGATTAAGCTCTTTCCCCTACCATTTACATCCAACATCAAAATTTTCCCGTTGACGGCGTAAGTTGAATTTATGTCGATGTGAGGGCAAAGTCCAATTAACTCTAGCTTTCCTTTGTCTCTTAATTGAAGACTGAAAAAAACAGAAATTTTAGGTTCAAGACAGACATTAGATGAGTCGATACAATATTGGTGTACAGGGTGTCCCATTTTCGATGATTCGATGCGTCAGATATGTGAAATATTGCAAACAGAGAAAAATGTGCCCCCCTTCTCTGTCCTTGATTTACGAGGAGAATTCGTGAGATAAATTAATCGCAGCCATCTTCTCTTGTTTCCGATTTTTCCGAATTTTTTATTTATTGTGATTTCGGACTATGCCAATATCTCGGCTTCTATGAAAGTTAGGTGAAAACAATTTTACAATCTACTGGTATTTTTATGAGTAGAATACAATGACATATTGAAACATTTTCTTGTTGAATGGTAATCGAATTGTAACATAAACTTGTGTTTTCTTAATGCTAAGCATAGATGAATTTGAATGAAATACGAAGAGTATTTTTTCTGTTCCCAACTACATAGGGTGCGCCAGAAAAAATCAGTAGTTTTCCTGTTATAACTTTCGCAATTTGAGATCCAGATTATCCGTTTATGCTTCATGGGAAAGCCAAAGGACTAGGTTTCCAGAAATTGTATCGAAATTTCACTTCCGGTGAAATCCAATATGGCTGACTCATTCGAAAATGAACAATATTACTAGATCGCCCTAAAAAATTCGAATGGGGCATTCAGTCGATGATTCAATCTTTTCTGAACAATTTGCCATATTGATCTTAAAAATATTCTGAGCCAAAACATTGCAATCGACTAACTGACGATCATATATTATCATACCTGCGATTAGAACTGAGTGGTTACGTACCATCTTATGAAAAGTATGCTGAGGACATGCAGTGCTTCAACATCTAAAGTCACTTAGTTAAGTTAAACACCATATGTAATTCTATCAACAATAAACTCGCAATTTTGAATAGCTATGAGTTTCTTCATTGATATTATAGAGAAGAATCTTTAGTCAAGGTTTGGGTTAGCTTTAGTTAAACATAACACAAAACTTGACTCAAATAATAAACACCTCAAAAAGTCTAGGAACACTTACCAATATCTTTAATATATGAATTTGATGATTCGAATTTATAGAAATCTTTCGGTTTTGTTAGGATGTATTGTATATAATGTATTCTCAAGAAAACAGAATAATACTTGACTTCTCCAAAGCACCTATTAAAAAAAAATTTGAAATTTGAAAATGACGAAATTTGGTAAAACACAAAAAAAATCATGAACTATAATTTTCGAAACGATATGGAAGAACTTATATTTTTTAGTACCAAGAAGGTCCACCTCTGTTAATAATGACATTTTGGTATCGTCGCGGCATGCCCAATATTAAATTGTCTATTTCATTTTGGCCTAAGTCATTCCAAGCCCCCTGAACTGCTAATCGAAGCTCCCGTTCATGATAAAGACATTTTGACGCAGGAGATTTCTTTTTAGGGTGTCCCGCACATGCTCGATGGGATTCAGATCAGGGGTGCAGGATGGCCACGGTAGAAGATCCATATCATTCTCTTCAAGAACGTTCAAGACAACTCTTGCACGATGAGGAGGGGCATTATCTTGTTGGAAGAGTGGATTTTCACCCATTGTTTGGAGATACGGTACCACTACAGGTAAAACTATCTCATTTGCGTAAGAATTTCCCGTGAGGATGTTCTGTATGAAAACGAGGTCAGTTCTTCCAGCAAGGCGTATATCTCCTCAAAACATCACTGATCCACCTCCCTGTCTAACAACTTCTCGAGCATGTTGGAAACGGTTTTCTTTACAGGTTCCCTCCATATTCGAATTCTTTCCGAATCGGGATAATAACTAAATCTAGATTCATCACTGAAAAGAACTGTGGCCCACCTCTCTTGATCCCAGTTTACGTGTTTTTGGCACCAAGCTAAACGAGCAGCGTGATTTTCATGAGTCAGTTGTGGAACTCTTAAAGGACGTCTAGAGTGGAGTTGACCTTCGTGCAGTCGAGTTCCCACAGTTTGGTCGGAAATTTGTACATTATGAACTTGTGATAGTTCTTGAGCTAATTGAGATGCTGTGGTAGTACGATCTCTTCTGGCTTGTAAAACCAAAATTCGGTCTTGGGCGACTGTAGTAATCCTGAAACGACCTGTATGGCGTTCTTCTACGCTACTTGTTTCATTGAAACGCGACCATAAACGCTTAATGACACTTGGGCTACTTCTCAGAACCCTGGATACTTCCCGTTGAGAGCTCTCAGCTTGGAGCATGCCAACGGCTCGTAACATCTCTTCTCTAGTCAAATGTCGTCTTTCCATGGTCGAATCACAAAACTTGAATCTTTTATTTGTGCTTACCACAGAAACAAAGTGCCATCTCACTGATTTCAAACACTGAATACATGAAATGATTATAAAGCAGCGTCGCATCTGCTGCATTTTTAGTTTTCTATAAAAAAAAACTTAAATCTGTTGCGGCACTCTACATAATTTGGTGAGAAATTGATGCAGGTTTTCATTTCTTAACAAAAATCATCCATATTGATTGGATACGATATATCGATATTCAGAATTGTTGCCTAGACTTTTTGAGGTGTTTATATGAAAAAATTTCCAAATAAATTTTGTTAGGTGGTGAATTAAAGGTATGAGGTAATTGTAAAGAATTAATATTTCCTTTCTGTAACAGGCATTATTTCAAAACTGTAGAATTATATTCAGTGTGACTATTTATGTTTGTGACAGTATTAAAGCAATTATCTAATGTTGGGTTAATATCCATCAATTTTTTTTTCCATTTTTTTTATTGGCGTAAATCATGCTAACACTGTCCTAGAATCAAGTCTACAACGCCCAATCACTGATCTTAACACAAAATTCGTTGAAATCAATTTTTACCGAACAACTTTTATACTCCAAAATCACATTTTTCGCTTATTTTAGCGATGGTCGTTTTTTTTTAATTTCGTGGCTTTGTAAATTAGTAGAAGTTACTTATGATCGATATCGTGTTTTGATATTGAAGTATAGAGGTCGCTGCATCAAATTTTGACCGTTACAGCGACTATACAGTCGATCAGTCGTTCTCGTTGTGTGCGTTCTTAGTTGGAGTTTTGCTACACTTTTTAACTGTGAATTATATTCAAAAGTACTTAATTATGAGTGCCAAGGGGAACAGTGGCCACATAGGCAGTAAAACGAGAAGTACCAGAAGAACCCGGAGTAAAATTATTAACCGACACCCGCCTAACCGCAATGCGTTCGAAGGCGATTCGAAGTACGTTAGTTTAGGAATTTTGCCCAACCCTCTCGTGTCGAGGGAAGGGATCTTTAATGTCCAACACATCTCTGTTAGAAAGGACCGACGGCTATACATCTCCTCCGAAATATGGATACTCAAGCGATTCCCAGAATCCGAAAAAACGCACCGGCCTTGTGGGGATTGAACCCAGGTAACTCTGCGCAGGAGACGAGCATCATATCCCATACGCCACCGAGCCGGCTTAATGGATGCACTTACAATTTGTTTACAACAGAAACAAATTGCCAACTAACTGATTTCAAACACTGAATACATGAAATGTTATAACGCAGCATATCATCTGCTGCATTTTTAGTTTTTAATAAGAAAAACTGAAATCTGTTGAGGCACTCTACATAATTTGGTGAGAAATTGATGCAGGTATTCATTTCTTAAAAAAAAATCATCCATATCGATCGTTCTGGATACGATATATCGATATTCAGAAGTGTTCCCTAGACTTTTTTGAGGTGTTTATATATTGTGCGGAAAGCTAATATCTATATGTGCTTCTGTACACACTACCTAAGTATTTGAATTGTGGAGGCCGTTACTTGATGTAGATCCATGATATAAATGAGACAAAAAACACAAGGTGTAACTTAAATCTACACTTTATTTGAAAAAATTCGACGACGTTTCGCTGACACAACAGCTTTATCAAGAATGACAAACAGAATGAAGGGTATAGTATTATAAACAAATCGTAGAACAAGTTGGATGAATAACAGGAAAATCCACACCGAGCCATTGTACAGTTAGTATGAAAGGTAATAAAAACTAATTAAACAAGTTAAGTAGGGGTGAATAATTCACATCTACCTGCTCATTCAAAAGCTTGTCCGAATGTTTGTATCTATTTATTTCTAATGCCTAGGAGATCTAATTTTAAACTTTCTGATTTACTTGATTTTTCAACACGAGATTTATTATTTTTAATATGTTTACCTAAGTTATTAGAAGTTTTGAAAGTTATATTAAGATTTTGTTTGACGAGAAAGGATTTAATATTTGTACTTGCAGAACCGCGGAATGTTAAACTGTTGAATATTTTATAGTCTTTATGAATAGGATATACTTCATTTATTGCTTTCTGATACAGTTTTTACGAATGATTAGATCTATCATATCCGGATTATATGAATTATTAATGGCTATCTGTTTGATGATGTTAAACTCTTTATTATAATCTTCTACTGATAAAGGTAAATTAGTAACCCATGTACCATGCTGTTTAAAGCTGCAACTTTGTGTTGAATTGGATGTAATGAGTAGTTACGTATAATTGTATCAGTATGTGTTGGTTTACGAAAGACCGAAAAAACATGATTATTATTTCATTTAGTGATTTTCAAGTCCAAAAATTAATGGAATCGTTCTGCTCAATTTCTATCGTGAATTTAATGTTCAAATGGATGGAATTAATGAAATTAAAAATAAGTCTAATTGACGAGTAGTTCAATGAAACATACTAAGATGACGTCAACATATCTATACCAATAAAGAAATTTGGAAATGAGTCGATGTGTATGAATTTTCTATTCAATATTATTTATAAAAATCTCTGCTAAAAGTGGACTAAAAGTTTCCCAAGAACAAACCATTTTCTCAAATCCTTCAGTCACTTTCAAAACTTCTAATAAAAGTGAACATATTAAAAATAATAAATCTCGTGTTGAAAAATTAAAATAATAAATCAGAATCTATAAACTCAATTGCGGTTCTTGTGATAAAATTTATATCGGTAGGACCTATAGGAGTCTTGGCATAAGAACATCTGAACTTAACGTAGCTTCGATAAAAATAAATCTGATTCAAATTATTTAAACCACTTAATAGAAGAAAACCATTCATTCAATAAAAACTTTGACATATTACATATAAAATCAAAAGTTTAAAATTAGATCTCCTAGAAGCATTAGAAATGAATAGATACAAACATTCGGACAAGCTTTTGAATGAGCAGGTAGATGTGAATTATTCACCGCTACTTAACATGTTTAATTAGTTTTTATTAATTTTCGTACTAACTGTACAATGGCCCGGTGTGAATTTTCCTGTTATTCATCCAACTTGTTCTACGATCTGGTTATAATACCATACTCTTCATTCTGCTTGTCATTCTTGATAAAGCTGCTGTGTCAGCGAAACGTCCTCGAATTTTTTCAAATAAAGTGTAGATTAAAGTTAAACCTTGTGTTTTTTATCTCATTTACTACCTAGGTAGGTAGGTGGTAGCGTGTATCGTGTATGTACGATAACCCTGCAACACACATACTTGCAGCCTCTGTGAGTCGATTGCAAGTAGTCTAAAAATATTGATGAAGATCGCTAGCAGATCAAGTTTGAGTACTTCTGCTCTAAGATGATTAATTAAATTCAAGTTTTCAAAGAAGATGAGCACTTCTATCAGAGGCAGTATTTTTCTTCAATTATTAATAACTTGGTAGCGCCATAATGTTATATTAATGAAAATATGATATTCCGCGTCCATAAAACGATGAGTAAGAAGCAAGCATGGAAATAAAAGGTTCGTTCCGATAGATAAAAATATTTGAAAAATTGATGAACTTACGTCAAACCGCTCAGTTTGCAATTAGATAATCCGTAAATATCAATATCCTCGTAGTTTTGAACCAATTGAATAACTTTTCCGGCATGTACGGTCATCTCAGTTATGTGCAGGGGATCTAAGCTGGGTAGATCAAGTGAGGGATAACCTATAAGTGTAATTAAAATACATCTGAAAACAAGTGAATAAGACTTATGTCGATATTATACAAAATGTAAGAAGTTGATTTTATAAGGATGTAATTTTTTTGTTATGAATGTTATGAACTAATGATTTATTCACCTATCAAGTGATTCAACAGCGAATATGATGAGTTCCACTTTCAGATAAATTTCAGCTAAGATATTTATATTATTTAAGAAATTTTGCAAAAGATGCTGGAGAAGTCGGTGTGTGATCTGAATCAGGACCAACAATTATAGAACATTTGAAGTTTATTAAGCAGGAATTTCACTAGATTCGAACTTGAACGCTCTTCAAAACTGATTCAAATTTTCATCTTTTTTTGTTTTTTATTCCAATATGTATTGGGATTTCAATATTTATTTTACATGTTGCCAGCATATATGACACCATCACATCACTCTCATTGCATAGTTGTTGTCATTGTGTTCTTCCACTATTTGTTTCTTGAAGATAAATGTATATTGATATTTTCTATTCTGAAATAACAAGGAAAAATAATTTCTTTAATGATGATATCGTTGATGCCATCATATTTCTGACTGATGTGATCAAAAGAGAAAATCAATGTTATCAGAAAATTAAAAACTAGGAAGAAAAATGAACGTTTCTGACAGTTCTTCATGCATATTGACGACTACCTAATAAGGAATTTCATTTATTCCACAATATAGAATATAAGCCGTTTATTAATATTCAAATAGATTAATAATCCTTGTAATCCTTCCTGACAAGAGCTAGTTCCCAAATCTGCCCGCCATGCACACAGCCCCAAGAACCACAATAGTGCAACTAAGCAGCATGCCGAGAAACGAAGCGACAGACCGCAATTTCGTCCTTATTAGGAGCTCATCAGTGTAGCATATCGCTTCTCAGCATCCTAACAAGCCACATCGGGGTACCCTATCGATTTCAGAAAGGAGGCATCTCGTACATACGTACGAGAGTCGCCCTCTATGGACCGAGATGGCGAACCCGCTACCAGACTTCTAGAAAGATACAAACAATAACAAACAGATGTGAGAACTGTATTCAGTGTTTGAAATCAGTTAGTTGGGACTTTGTTTCTGTTGTAAGCACAAATAAAAGATTAAAGTTTTGTGATTCGACCATGGAAAAACGACATTTCACTAGAGAAGAGATGTTACGAGCCGTTGACATGCTCCAAGCTGGGAGCTCACAACGGGAAGTATCCAGGGTTCTGGGAAGTAGCCCAAGTATCATAAACTGTTTATGGTCGCGTTTCAATGACAAAGATAGCGTAGAAGAACGCCATACAGGTCATTTCAGGATTACTACAGTCGCTCAAGACCGATTTTTCGTTTTACAAGCCAGAAGAGATCGTACTACCACAGCATCTCAATTAGCTTAAGAGCTATCACGAGTCCATTATGTACAAATTTCCCACCAAACTGTGAGAAATCGACTGCACGAAGTCAATTCCACTCCAAACGTCCTTTGGGAGTTCCACAACTGACCCATGGAAATCGCGCTGCTCGTTTAGCTTGATGCCAAGAACACGTAAACTGGGATCAAGAGAGGTGGGCCACAGTTCTCTTCAGTGATGAATCTAGATTTAGTTATTATCCCGATTCGGGAAGAATTCGAATATGGAGGGAATCTGGAAAGCAAAACCGTCTCCAGCATGCTCGAGAAGTTGTTGGACAGGGAGGCGGATCAGTTATGTTTTGGGAAGGTATACGCCTTGGTGGAAGAACTGACCTCGTTTTCATACAGAGCAACCTCACGGGAAATTCTCACGCAAATGAGATAGTATTACCTGTGGTGGTACCGTATCTCCAAACAATGGGTCAAAATCCACTCTTCCAACAAGATAATGCCCCTCCTCATCGTGCAAGAGTTGTCTTGAACGTTCTTGAAGAACGTTGAAGAAGAGAAAGTTGGATGCAGAAGGAATTACACGGAAAGCACCCTAAAGAATTGAAAAATGATTATATTGATGAAATCGCATCGAATAAATGGTTAGTTTCTGGAGAATTGTTTGCTGAAACAGAAGGCTTGGCGATTGCGATCCAGGATCAGGTTGTTTTCACGAGGAATTATAGAAAACACATCATCGAACAGAATATAGACGATTCTTGTCGTAGATGTTTCTGTTCTTCAGAAACAGTTTTTCATATATTATCATCTTGCTCAGTCCTTGCTTTAACAGATTATTTAGAAAAACATAATGCCGTCGCTAATATTATTCATCTTAATCTAGGAATTAAACATGACCTAATTCTCAAAAGAAAAAATTTTACAAATATGAACCTGAGATTATTTGTTAAAATGACAAATATAAACTTTATTTTGATAAAACAATTCTTTGCAACAGAGCTCTAAAACACAATAGACCAGATATCATTCTTACTGATAAAAGAATCAAATAACATAAATAATTGATATTGCTATACCCGACACACATAATATACAAAATAAATACAATGAAAAAATTTCTAAATATAAGATGCTTGGCGACGAGATTGAAAAAATCAGGAAAATGAAAGAAAAATTTATTCTACCGATTATTATTTCCATAACAGGTGTTATTCCTAGGAATCCTCACAAAAGTATTGAGATTTTGGGTCGGAAGAGAAACTTGTTTGAACAGTTACAAAAAATAACAGTCATCAAATCTTGTAATATTCTTCGTAGGTTTCTTTCCGAAAAAAATAAAGAGGTAGAGTCATAGGTTTTCTCTTAAGTTTATACTGTTCAGAATCTCATTTAATATTTTATTTATTTGTTTATATAAATGTAATACAATTAACTGACAATTTTGTCATATTTATATTCAGAGCAGTATTCTATTTGATCGTTCACCACTTCACACAAAGGAAACTATTAATGAGTAACATTCAGTGTTTTTTGACTAAGGTCCGTACACTGGATTTTTCCGAGGAGAAAACCTCTGACACTACTCGTTGGTACATTGATATCATTTTCTGATGATGCTATAGTATGTATATATTCTGGTAGATTGATATATTCTCATAACATTTAACGTTATCCTAATATATAATTATTCCAGGATATGTTTTGATTATAATCATTGCCTGGCAATGGTATTAATTACCGGCTGATGGATTTATATTTTCTCATGAAATCAGTTTGATTGCATGAACAGATATATGGGCAACTCGTCGGGATGAAACCCCCTTTAGGGGGGAAAGAAACCTACGAAGAATATTACAAGATTTGGTGACTGTTATCTTTTGTAACTGTTCAAACAAATTTTTCTTCAGACCCAAAATCTCAATACTTTTGTGAAGATTTCTAGGAATAACGCCTGTTGTAGAAATAATAATCGGTAGAATAAATATTTTCTTCATTTTCCACATTTTTCTAATCTCGTCGCCAAGCATCATATATTTAGAAATTTTTTCATTGTATTTATTTCGTATATTATGTGTGTCGGGTAAAGCAATATCAATTATATATGTTATTTGATTCTGTTCATCATTAAGAACGATATCTGGTCTATTGTGTTTTACAGCTCTGTTGCAAAGAATTGTTTTATCAAAATAATGTTTATATTTGTCATTTTCACAAATAATCTCAGGTTCATATTTGTGAAATTTTTTTTCTTTGGGAATTAGGTCATGTTTAATTCCTAGATTAAAGTGAACAATATTAGCGACGGCATTATGTCTTTCTAAATAATCTGTTGAAGCAAGGAGTGAGCAAGATGATAATATATGAAAACTGTTTCTGAAGAACAGAAACATCTACGGCAGGAATCATCTATATTTTGTTTGATGATGTGTTTTCTATAATTCCTCGTGAAAACAACCTGATCCTGGATCGCAATTGCCAAGCCTTCTGTTTCAGCAAACAATTCTCCAGATACTAACCATTTATTCGATGCAATTTCATCAATATAATCATTTTCAATTCTTTAGGTGCTTTCCGTGTAATTCCTTCTGCATCCAACTTTCTTTTAGAATTATCATCAAATATATCAAAATCTACCTTTTGCATTGTCAAGTTCAGAGGTGTAAGGTTACAATCTGAAGCAACAACAATATCATGTAATTTAGTCGTTCTCTGTTTATCATGAAAATGGGAACGTAGATGAAAAATCTGTTTACTATGAAGATTATTCAAATCAATTAATCCACGACCTCCAAGATGTCTAGGTAGTGTAACTCTATATATATATATATATATATATATATATATATATATATATATATATATATATATATATATATATATATATATGTGTTGGGACAAACTTCTTTGTTGTCTCATCAAATATTTACCGACGGGAGGTTTTATCTCGGAAACAGAGGCCCAGAGAAACTATTCTTTCCAGGCTTGTCATAAATAGATATTTGTCTGTAAAATTCTTTTTTGTAGCTGAAGTATGTGTTTTTTAAGCTGTGTTCCATTAGCTCTAATATGTATGATGGGAAGTCCAAGTCGGTGCAAAGGTGTCTTTGGCAGGGATGTTGGGGAATAGCGATACCACGTTTAAGTTAGCTAAAATGTCGACTTGTTCGATAGAGATAGTGGGCTGAATTGCTTGGAGAGATGTGTTCGGTTCGTGGATTTTCGGTAGTCCATAAATCTTTGGACAGCGAGATAATTTTTTTCTTGGAATCAACTGATTCTTCTAGTCAGTTTCTAGCGGAGTGTCGAAGATTTTTGCTTTCGTGGTCTTCTCCAGGTATGTGTTTGAGTCATGTTTGGTCTTCTTGTGAATGGAATCTGCTAATATGTTCGTCATTATTATATGACGTCATTATTATATCTGCTCGTCTTTCCTCAGTGTTTTCAATGCGTTAAGCTCTCCTTTAGTGAAGTTGATGTGGCAAGGTTTGAATTTTCTGATTATCGATGTGACGTCTTGTCTGATCACATCGGCTTCATTTTCTGGTAGTTCTTTGATGGCATTATCAACACTGCAGATTATTTCTTCAGCAGTAACGTTCCTGGGTGTAATGGCAAAGTTGAAACCCTTTGCCAGCACAGATTTTGTGTCTTCATACAAGATACAAGAACATAAAAATTCAGAAAAACGACAAGCACCTTCATCAGCAATCTTTCAACACTCGAGCTCAACTAGTCACAAACTCGACTACCGGAACACAAAACATGTAGCCAACATAAAAAAAACTACGAAAGAGGAAAATAAGAGAAGCCATCGAGATAGAAAAACACACAACTATGAACAAACAGGATAACTCCATAATTTCACCAACGACTTGGAAGACAGTATTGAAACATACGCCACCGGAAACACAGAAACAGGACGACATAAATAAGAAAACAGTAGGAGCAACAAGGAATACACACATTCCGCGAGTCGGAAGTATAAAGCTACCACGCAACATAGATATGCTACAGTTGAAGAGGAATCTCTGACTTGAAGATGGCTGGTGCGATCCAGCCGAAACGTCGTCAACGACAACCAACGAATGGTTAATACCAGGATCAACCCACGAGAAACCAGAAGAATTTATCAACATGGATAATTATTAAATTAAGAGAAAAAAGATGTGAAACTGTAGTTGTTGTCGAATTTCTAAAGTCAAATTGAAGAAAATATCAAAACGGATTAAACTCTATTTTCCTAAATTTCATAATAATTATTCAAAGTGATTACCATATACTACTAGACATACTTGTACTCGACGTTCAACACCCTGTCATGTGGCTCCCCTCAGTTACTCCACATCTAACAGCATGAAAGCATTTAGCAGTCTAATATGCAAATCATATCTTGAAGACAGGTTCAGAATAAGTTTTATCTTTCAGCGTTCCCCAAAAAAGAAAATCCTTAGGTGTTAGGTCAGGTGACCCTGAAAGCCACAATGACAGACCGTTCTTTTGAATACATCTATCTTTACTATTGAGAAAACAAAGGCCCAAAAATTTTTAATAGACATGTTAGTATAGGAAGAAGAGAAATGACATCACTTAAAGACAAAGCTGGGAAGATCATTACAAATAGAAATCGAATGCTCAAATTAATAGAAAGCTTTTATAAAGAATTATATGATTCCAAATTACAACCAAACGCCCAGCAAAAGGAAGATGGAAAGAGAAAAATATGTAATGTCGGTTCTGAGGATATTCCCGAAATTACTGTTAATGAATTAAACTCAGCCCTGAATAATCTTAAAAATTCCAAGGCGGCTGACCAGATGGCATAATTCCAGAAATGCTCAAATGTGGAAGTCCTCGCCTGAAACAAGAACTGGTTATATGGTATAACAAATGCTTGGATCAAAGTCAAGTCCCCCAAGCATGGCTTGAGGCTGAAGTAATTCTTCTCCACAAAAAAGGCGACATAAGAAACCTTGGTAATTATAGACCAATAAGCCTTTTATCCCAGCTATATAAATTATTCACCAAAATAATTACCAAAAGATTAACGGGAAAAATAGATTTCCAGCAACCCCGTGAACAAGCTGGATTTAGATCTGGGTTCAGTACGCTGGATCATATTCATGCAATTAAACACCTAATAGAAAAGTGCAATGAGTATAATTTAGATCTTTATATAGCCTTTATAGACTACCAAAAGGCCTTTGACAGTATAGAAATTTGGGCAGTCCTTAATTCTCTTAATGCATGTAGAGTGGACAGCAGATACACGAACCTGATAAAAAACATCTATTCTTCCGCCATAATGCATGTCCAGTTATGGAATAAAACCAACGACATTCCAATAAAACGAGGTGTTCGACAAGGAGATGCAGTGTCACCGGGGCTATTTATTGCAGCTTTGAACGAAATCTTTAGAGAAATGGATTGGCATAAGAAATGAATCAACATTGATGGCGAACTTCTACATCATCATCATAAGTAGTAACCTCCAAGAATTACAAGATATGATCCTAGACTTGAACAACCATTCAAAAATGTTGGCCTAGAAATGAACATCAGCAAGATGAAGATAATGACTAACACAAACAATAACCCCATAATCCACGTAGAAGGTCAACAACTAGAGAATTTAGAAAACTATATATACCTGGGACAAAAACTAACTACTAAAAAAGAAAACATGACTGACGAGATTACACGAAGAGTGTCCCTTTCATGGGCGGCATTTGTCAAATTAAAACATGTCCTGATATCAGACATACCCCACAACCTCAAGAAAAACTTCTACAACCAATGCATTCTTCCTGTGCTTCCATATGGAGCCGAAACATGGTGTCTTACTAAGAAATTTGCCCAAAAATTGACGAAAACCCAAAGAGCTCACGAGAGAATAATATTAAATATTAAACTATCAGATCGCATAAGAAATACTTGGATAAGAGAACAAACCAAGCTGACAGATGTCATGGAGAGGGCAGCTCAACTAAAGTGGTCATGGGCAGGTCACGTAGCTCGAAGAAATGACAATCGGTGGACCAAGAGGCTCATTGGAATGGAGGCCAAGAGTGGGGCATAGGAGTATCGGCAGGCCAAACACAAGGTGGAGAGACGATATTAAAAAATCAGCTGGTCTTCTTTGGATGAGAGAAGCTATTAGCAGAAAGAAATGGTTCAATCTGGAAAAAGCCTACATCCAGCAGTGGATTGAAATAGGCAGATCGTGATCGTGATCTTCGACCATATCTGTTAAAATTCGAAAATTTTCATTTGTGCGATGAGCTGAAGCTTCGTCGAGTTGGTTTCAACGCCTTGATTCAGCTACCTATAAATTGTCATCGAAGTCATTATTACCGTCCTCGAAATCTCCATTCACCAATTAAGTTTTCATCATACACAAAATACGAAAATCTGTTGCCCTTCAATAGCGCAAACTAAATTTGTCTTGAGGATTTGTTTCCCTCATGATATGAAAATTTTGGTTTGCCCAAAAGTGTGTTGTTCCGTTTAAAACCCCCCTCATTAGAAAATTTGGCCTCATCCTTCAAGATAATCCCTTTGAGAAAATCGGGATCCTATTGTGTTCTAAGAAGAAGGATCTCACACAGTTTTATTCGAAGCTCTGGATCACCAGCTTGTAGATTTTTATCAATGAAAATTTATAAGGGTGCAGTTAATGTTTCTTTTAATTCTGTGAATACTACTATGAGGTAAATTCAGATCAAGCCCTGCTATTGCCGATGATGCACGTGGATTAACATCAAAATAAGCTAGAACGGTAATCTCATTGTCTTCATTGCTGATTACAGGTGATGAAAATGATGTTTTATTCTGGACCGTTCCAGACGAAAGAAAATTTTTAACAAATCTCCTGAAGTTTTTAACTGTCACAGACCGCATACTTGGATATAATTCGGTAAATCTCCTACAACTTCTACTCCCATTTCATCTCTCATCTTCATGAATGAAAACTAAATGAAGTATTTGCTCATTTGTGTAGCCAGCCATTCTGTTGGAATTATTTCGACTGACAGGTAAAACAATAAAAGTTTGTTATCCATGCTCAGGAGCATGTCGATGCATTTACTTATGCACGTACAAGAATCTAAGCTGACTTTAGGTAGGTACGCAAAACTCGTTCTTTCACCATAATTTGAAAACTTGAAATCTCAAGTCAGGGTATGTTTGGAGAACTTCATTTAGTTGGCGAATCTAATGAAAAAAAATGTGTTATAATTTGAAAAATCGTAGTTTTCGAAGTTTCTTTGCTACGAAATGTGTGGCAGATAAAAGGGCACTCTGTATACCGACTGAGATTCAGTCGGATATGAGTTATATCCCGCATAGTTTCTTGTTTGCAAAACATATTTCACTATTTTGGCAACTCACGCCGTTTTCGAAGTATATCAATTTCTTCAAAAAGCAAAAAACCGATAATTTTCAAGAAAAACTAGTATATTTCATGAACAAAACAATCCAGAATTTTATATAAGGTATTTTATGATTTAAATAATCAGTGTTTTGGAACCGGTCATCAATATATAGGGCGTTCTATATTAAATAACAAAGTTGGTAAGAACTTCCGATATAAACGGAAGTGCCATTAAGATGAAATTGGAAAATATGATAAGAAATGTTGAATTATCACCACATGTTTGGGATATTGTACTCAGTCACTGAGATTTGAAACTGTGAATTTAAAAATTTAAAAACCTATATTCTTAATTGAAAATTATTATTATTAAGTTTCGTGAAGAGTTGAGATTTTGGAATCTATAAACTCAAATAGTACAGTCAATATTCAGTGGCAAAAATAAAATTTAAATGACAAAATGAGAATCAATACTTGAAGATAACTAAAAACTAAAAGCTAAAGAAAATTATCTGAAATAATTATTGGCCGATTCGAAATAAACTAAGCAACTCTATTATTAGTGAACCAATGGTCCAAAGAATTCCTAAAGACATTCACTGATGCAGAACTAACTACACTATCCGTTAGACGGTTCCAAACACTGAAGGTCCTATTCGGAATGAAGTGCTCGCAAGATGCCCTACGGAACCGTTCACGTACTAACTTAAACTGATGTCCACGTAAGTTATTCATATTAAGTTCGAAAAGGTCACTTAAGTCACCGTTGAATAGGCTATGCATAATTTTGTAGACGACTATCAGATCTCCTCTTAGTCGCCTATGAACGAAAGTGGGAATCTTCATAATCGACAATCGCTCCTCATAGCTTGGGCGTACGACACCATACGACATCCTAGTAGCCCTTCTCTGAATGGATTCTAGAAGATTCACGTCTTTAGTTAGCCAAGAATGCCATACTGAACCAGAGAACTCCAAAATTGTATCGTTCTGCAGCAGTTGATAGATCACATCCATGAAAAAGTCTTTGAAGTAAGTAAAGTGTACTTTTGGCCTTATTAAAATAGTGCATAACATGATGGCTCCAGGATAAATCTGCCGATACAATCACTCCAAGATCGTTGTGCATTTCTACACTTTCTATTTGGTGAGCAACAACGAAATATACCAAATGAGGATTATTTTCCCCAAGTGGAGAACCTTACACTTTTCGGTATTTAGTGGCAGGAGCCAGTCTTTGCACCAACGACTAATAATGTTCAAGTCATTGTGTAGGGTGAGGTGATGCAAGATGGGACAATTGAAAAGTTTTGTATCATCAGCAAATGAAAAGCAGGCAGATTTCAAAGAAGAAATCAAATCCAAAATATAAAATAGAAATAATAGGGGATCCAGCACTGAGCCTTACGGGACTCCACTTTCTACAGAAGCGAATACAGATCACCACCAACCTTAACTGAAAATTCTCTTCCTGAAAGAAATCTCTTGATCCACAGTAGCAAATCTCCTCGAATACCAACATGCTGAAGTTTGTGGAGAAGTCTTCTTAGAGGAACACGATCAAAGGCTCTAGAGAAGTCCCAGTAGACTATGTCCACTCGATCACCTCTATCCAGAGACTTCGTCCACTGGTCAATACATTGAAGCAGACACGTCATGACGGACTTTCCTGCAATGAAGACATGCTGCTCCTTGGGGATGATATTATTACTCATGAGAAACGGCAGCAGAGTGTTGACAACTATCCTTTTCATAATTTTGACAGCAACAGAGGTTATCTAAATTGGTCTATAATTGTCTGAGGACAATTTCTCGCCTTTTTTTGAACACAGGAGTTACAGATGCCTTCGTCCAACAAATTGGAGGTGAATGCGTTTTAAGCGATGTTAACATTATCTGGGACAGTGGACCTATCAGCGAACTGCTACAAAATTTATATAATTTGACGGATATTCCATCTAGTTCAGGAGACGAATTTGATTTCAGTCCCTTGATGGCCGCTTCCACGAGTTTTGGAGATATGGTAACATCACTTATACTATTTTGGTTTCTTCTGGAGGAGATCTTTGGCAGAAGGCCTGCAGGTTCTCTAGAGAAAAATTGGAGAAAGTGTCATAGAAAAACTGGCAGTTTTCCTTTTATCAGTGGATGAATTCCCAACGTTGTCTCGAACTGAAGGAATAGATACTTTGGTGTTAAGAGTACTACGAATGTACTTGAAAAATTTCTTTTTATCCTTACTGGAAGAGATCTTTTTCTCAAAATTCTTCTTACCAAGGGATATAAATACTGACAGATAATCTTGGAGATCAGTGTCGCATCTATTTCTGATATATCTTTGCCACAGAGACTTTTTATAGCGAATCATTCGGATGATGCCATCATCAATCCAGGGTTTGGTAGGACAGGTTTAGGCAACATGAAATGTTGACTCTCTAATAATTAGTAGTTTCTATCTTCTTCACATTTTTTGAGTGGTTAGGGGTTTCATAAAACTGCATCTTCATATTGAGAACTACATGATCCGATTTTTCTACTGGTGGCAGATATTCTAGTGAAGAAAACAAGTTTCTATCATTGACAAAGATAAGATCCAAATATCTTGGGATTTGAAGGCTGCAGTTATGCAGCATGTTCAAAAATTCAGTGGAAGACGATACAACTTAGGGACAAGAAGTAACAGGCCACTTAAGATCACTCAAGTTTAAGTCACCAGCAAATAAAACAATTTGCTTAGAATTGGATAAATTTTCGAGGTGATCAAAGAGTAATGAATCATGGACGCAGGCATGGGGTCGATAAATACACCCCACGCAAATAGAGAATGTTGGAGACTCTATGTCCAAGAAAAATATTATCAATGCCGGGGGTTAGTTTAGTACTATGGAGTGAGAACAAACAGTATAATTATTCATAACCGAATCACTAATAAATATACAACATCCTGCAAAGCCAGGAGTGGTGGTACTATCACAAGTATAAATGGAGTAGCCGGGAATATTACATACAGAATCAGGCATATTTGGATGTAGCCATGTTTCTGTAATAAGAATTATATTGGGTTTGTAGAAGTGAACAAGAACGAGAAATTCCTTCATCTTAGCCTAAAGGGACGAAAGGTTGGTGTATATAATAGGCCACTCACTCGGGACATTATTTAGTTTTTTGAAATTGGTCTACTTTTGTTAGCTGGCACATATACTATTGCCTGTTCTCCACGAACGTACTTAATGGTTATGTTTTTATCTCCTTTGGCCTGTCTACCATTCAACTGATCCCTCCGCTCGTTCAACCGGCGCAATTGAGATTGAGATTTATCGTCAGACAAGGAATATATTTCGAATACAGAATGTGAACTAAGCAGATATTTTTTTCAAAACAGTAGACGGGGTATTTATGTTGTCGAAGACAATTTTCAAAGGTCTTGGATGTGGTCGAGCACGTTATTGATTTACTTCGAGACGACAATGTCTTACGTTGGATTTTCCGTTGTGCAGAGGGATCGAATAATTGCTCTTGTTGAAGAAGGGGTGACAGAGGGATATAGTGGCCACAATGGGGGTAACATAAGGGGGATTTCGAAAACTACGTGGAGCTACAATTTCTGCAAAATAGGCCTAGAAGAAATCGTGGGAAGATAACTTCTGAAGAACAACACCGCTTTTTGTGCCAAATTGCAAAAGAGGTCCTAGTGCGTCAAAGGCAATTTCTGGAAGCAACAGGCATCAGTGAGTCAGTCGAAAGAATAGGTAAAAGACTTCGTTCAAGGGGTTTATACAGCAGAAGGCCCTTAAGAGTTCCAGAGCTAATTGACAACAAAAAATTAACAGACTTAATTGGTGTATCGAGCACCAAGATTGGAATATTCAGAATTGGCGAAATGTTCTTTTTTCCGATTAAGGGGTCGTACAAGACAAGCTAGACTCCGAGCAGCAAGACAAATTCCGAAATATCGAGGGGGCTGTGTGATGTTTTGAGATGGCATTATGGTGGGAGGCGATACAGATTTGATTTCGTTTCCTGCGAGTGTAATGGCTAGAAATTACGTGGCCCCAGTGCTGGAGCCCATAGTGAGACTCAGGCGAGGTGCCCACGGTGAGAATTCCACTTTTATGCAAGATAATGCTTCTCTGCATACCAGCATCCTCGCGCGAAACTATTTTCAAACAGAGAGAATCACTATTTTGAACTGATCAGCTTGCTCTCCAGATCTAAATCCTATTGAAAATTTATGGGATGATCTTAAAAGGAAAATTTTATCGCGCCAGGATAATCCAAGAACCTCACAACAGTTCAACGAAGCCGCCACAGAATAGTGACAGAATATCACTCCAGAGGAGATCGAAAACCTATTCCAAAGCAATGTAAAAGTCATACAAGCTACTGAGGTTGAGAGAAAACCTACTCCGTGAGAAAACAATTTTCAATTTCTTTAATACATGTGAAAAGAATCTGTTATTTTCTTTTATTTGTTTTTTTCTTCAATTGAGATTTCAAAATATCGGGTGATTCTATATAAATTTGGTTGTGTGTATTACTGAAAAAATAAATCATTGAGTGTGCGATTAATTTAGAAACAATAAATATGATTTTGGAACAGGAGACTTAAATGGTTGATGCAATGAAAGAAGGGTGAATCTAGAAAAGGGGTAAGGTAATAGTGGCAGTTGAAACATATGTTTCCACATAATAAAAATTTATGATGACAAAAAACAATCAGATTTCAGTAACTGATTATTATCATTTCATCAATCTTTTTATCTTCAAATTATAAAAACTTCAAAATATACTTACCATTTTTCACTTTCTGTAGAGCATCTTGTATAGCATTAAGTATGCACTTTGAATCATCCGACTTACATCGTTCGAATTCATCAGCTGAAAAATAAATTAATTTTCAATATTTCGTGTTTTTTATGAGAGAATGTTGATCATTCTTGTTTTGTCTTGTATCAGTTTTATAGTCATGCGAAATGATGTTGATATCCACGAGAATTATTCCATATTTTCTTTTATTCACAATTTGTTTTTTCGAGTTACATATTCATTAGAAGAAAGCTTTCTTAAGTCCTCACTTAGATTAGGAATTAGGTATTAGAAATCATTATACCAGAGTTTTACACCAAAGGTCGAAGCAAGTTAATCGAAACACTGTTCCACGGAGAACAACGTAGAAAATAATCACACGAATATATTCGTGTTAATTCCATTTTTGTCCAAGTTGAATTCTTCAAATGACTATAAACAAAACTAAACTCAATCATACGTCAAAGTGTTGTGAAAATGTTTAGGTTAACCGCCTGGGTAGCGCACGTTCAGCCAGCAAGTATGTTGGAAATGCTAAGCCCAGGTGCCTGGAGTTACTGGTGTTGTCCTTGAACAAAAAAGTGATACTTGGAAAGAAACGCCTGAACTTCCGAAGACCAGATAACTTGTAATCCATGTGGTGACAGTTATCATAGCAAGGTGTATGTGTAAACGGGCTAAGTTCCTGAGAACATTGCTGAAAGTCGAAACAAACAAACGTCTAGGTTGAAAAATGTGGAAATAAACGCACAGTAAGAGTGCAAGAAGCGCAAAATTTAAAAGACAACCTACGTAACCAAACAACACTTACGAATGTATGGATAGGTGTTTGTCGGTTTTTGTTTATGTTTGTTAATGATCGAAGCCGGTGTCGGTTTTTGTTCACAAATCAAAGGTTGTTGGTGGTTATATTTTTTATCTGCGCTCTATTATAATGGACTTTAGTAGGTACTGATGTATTTTGGTTTGGTAACAATCATTTTGATTTTCTGATTACGTAGGCATAGATTGAAGAGTTCTAGGATCTTCTTTATCAATATTGGTCCTCCCAGCTTTATAGCTTCCATTTCCACCCCATCCTGTCCTTTTGTAGTGGTTCCTCGCCTATACTAGTTTATCTCTATCCGTTACTTTACTACTACTACTTTCTCGAATGACCTTCACACCTTTGTTTTCCTCAATAGTTCGGAGTATTTGTTTATTTTTGTATTGTCTTATGTTCTTCCGAATAGCTTTCGATATCTCCTTATTGATGGCCTTTATTTTATGTAGTTTCGTGTTAACATCGCTAGCCTTGCTTCTCCGTTCTTCCATCTTTTTCTGAGTATCTGAACTTATTCTCTGCTCCTCTTCATTTTTCGGACATAATTTTTTTCGCATGTCTGATGGTGTTGACTATTTTGTCATTTAGTTCATTCATGTCAGTTGGAGCCGACATGTTCTCCATTTTATCATGGATGAATTGCCTATCTCATCTGCTGGATGTACCCATGATTTGGCATTCTTTTTGACGATTTTGTGTCTTTACAGGTCAGTAGGTATTTCGATAGTAGCCCTAATAAATTTATGGTCACTAAATGTTGTAAACCTATTCAAAAATTCAATTGACAAGGCTTTTACGTGATAGAAATCCATTTTCACAAATACAAGTAAACGATGATTTATACTTAAATATATTATTAAATGCTCGACGCGTTTCGATACACAGTATCTTTATCAAGTGCGAATGAACACTACAAATATATCTTACTAACAAATTTTTATACAGGGTGCTTCAACGAAAACTAACAGAGGTTATATTCACCAAGATATTCATTTATGATCAAACGCAAAAACAAGTCAATTTTTGACTCAAGGGGGACATCTTTTGGGGTACAAATCTTGCCTGAAATATCAACTCCCTAAGCAGGGGTTGCAATCCTTGAACATTTTGAATAGGGAAGATGGGTCAAGTGATGACTCAAAAGAAATTTGGTATCCTTGTCTACATTGCCTTGAACAAATTTCCATTTTTAATTGAAAACTGTAAAAGATACAGGGTGAGCAACTGAAAGATAGGGAAGACTATTTCCCTGAGACTATTCAAGTTTCAGTGAGGTAAATTGAACAGATTCATGCTGATCAATGGCAGTCATCATCAAGTACTAACCTCATATCGAATTTCAACCCCTGGAGCAGGAGTGACAACCCTTGAAAATTTGGAAGAGGGTCGATGGGTCGAATGATACCTCGAAACGAAGGTATTATATTTGTCTGCATCCCCGTGAACGAATTTTCATTTTTGATTGAAAACTGCAGAAGATACAGAGTGAGCTACTGAAAAATAGAGGAGACTATCTATCGCCCTGAGGTATCACTGGATCGAAATATTACCCCTGCTCTAGGGATTGAAATTCGTGATGAGGGCGATTTCGGAAGATGACAGCTTTTGATCCGAAATGAATCTATTCCAGTTTTTTGCACTAATACTCCAATAGTCTTGGGGAGATAGCCTTCTCTACTTTTCAAAGGCTCACTGTGTATCTTCTACAGTTTTAAATCAAAAATCAAAATTCTTTCCTGGAAATGCAGATAAAGATAATACCTTTTTTTCAAGTTATCACTCGACCCACCTACCCTCTTCCAAATTTTCAAGGTATGCACCCCTTCTCCAGGGGTTGAAATTCGAGATGAGGATGGTATTTGATGATGACTGCCATTGATCAACATGGATCTGTTCAATTTACCTAACTGAAACTTGAATATTCTCAGGGAAATAGTCTTCCCTATCTTTCAGTTGCTCACCCAGTATCTTTTACAGTTTTCAATTAAAAATAGAAATTGGTTCAAGGCAATGTAGACAAAGATACCACCTTTCTTCTGAGTCATCACTCGACACATCTTCCCTATTCAAAATGTTCAAGGATTGCAACCCCCGCTTAGGGGGTTGATATTTCAGGCAAGTATTGTACCCCAAAAGATGTGTCTCTCCTTGAAACAAAAATTGACCTGTTTTTGTGATTTTATCAGAAATGGATATCTTGGTAAATATAGCCTCTGTTTAGTTTTCGTTAAAGCACCCTGTATATACTAAAGAGGCAATCCACTCAGAGCTATCCGTACTCGAACTAATGTTTAGGAAATGAATTTAATAAGGGTGAGTTTTTTATGTCTATCTGATCATTAAGATATTCTGGTGAATACCTAAATCTGTTTATCTCAAGTACTTCCAGAAGGTTGAGTTTTATACCTCTCTCATAATGTAGGATTTTAAATTCTAAATTGAAAGAGTGACTATTTTCCCTCAGATGATTTGAATAATTTGAATCGGTTTTTCCATTGATGAAACTGCGTTTATGTTCAGAGATTCCAACATTAAAATTTTTTCCTTTCCAACCTATATATAAACAATTGTAATCTGCACAATCCAATCTATAAACACATTTATTTTCTTTATTAATTTGGAGATTTATAATTTCTGATAAATCATTAGAACCATCTAAATTTGTTGTTGTTTTAAACGCTATATTTAAATTTGAATTTTAGGAAAAATAAGAACGGATTTCACATTATGACTTTATTAGATGTTTGCATATCGCAAAATTATTTTTATTTAACGATTGTTTTTATAAAAGTGATGAGGGACTTGTAGTGGGGAACCCTTAAGACCTCTTTTAGCAGAAATCTTCATGGATAACATCGAAAAATTTATTCATAAACACCCTCTTTCTTAACATTTCCATATTGGTATCGATATGTCGATGACATTTTTGTTTCGCAAAACAAACACACAGTTCACTGTATTCGGAAATTTCATCAACAACTTGCACCAAGAAAAAAAATTCACCTCTGAAATAGAACAGAACAATTCGATCAATTTCCTAGACCTAACAATAAAAAGATCAAATAATAAACACCAGTTTTCAATTTATCATAAGCTTTTAACGTTTTTGAAGTATTCTTTCTTAATCGTGGACGCAGTTTGTTATTGTTATTGTTTTCAACATTTCTGAGACAAATTTCAATTTCTATTGCTAGTTATTCAAAATTTGATCTATGATGTTTAGGTGAATATTATGTTTGAATCCTTCCTCGAATAACGCCTTCTTTTGGCAGAAATCTTCATAGATAATTTAGAAAAACTATTCATGAACACCCGTTTAGTAAATATTTCCTATATTGGTATCGATATGTCGATGACGTTATTGTGTGTTTCACAGGAACGAACAGACAGTTCACTGCATTCGAAAATTTCATCAACAACCTGCACCCAAATATAAAATTCACTTCTGAAATAGGACAGAACAACTCGATCGATTTCCTAGACTTAACAATAACAAGTACACCTGTTTTCAATTTATCATAAACCTTCTTATACAGATATAACAATTCATTATACATCGGCACAATCTTACCAACCTAAAGTTGCAGCATTTAATAGCTATATACATAGAATCTTGAACACACCGATGTCTAATGATAATTATTTCAAAGAATGGAATTTGATGAAACAGATCGCAATAAATAATGGTTATGATGCAAATTTAGTTAGTAGTATATTACATAAGAAAAACAAAAATTAGCTTTACAACATATATATCCAATCAGTGAACACCAAGACAAGAAATTCAATAGTTTAACATATATAGGCAATATCAGCAAAAATGTGAAATCCGTCTTAAAAATTCAAATTCAATAATAGCGTTCAAAACATCAACAAATTTAGGTGGTTCATTTATCAGGAATTATAGATCTCCAATTAATAAAGAAAATAAATCAGATGTTTATAGATAGGATTGTCCAGCTAGCAATTGTTTTTTATAGGTAGAACAGGAAGAAATTTTAATGTTGGAATTTCTGAACATAAACGCAGTTTCATCAATGGAAAAATCGATTCAAATTATTCAAATCATCTTAGGAAAATGGTTACTCTTTCAATTCAGAATGTTAAATCGTACATTATGAGAATTGAGGTATAAAACTCAACCTTCTGGAAGTACTTGAAATTAACAGATTTAGGTATTCACCGGAAATTCTTAATGATCAGGTAGACATAAATAACTCACCCTTATTAAATTTATTTCCTGAACCTTAGTTCAAGTACGGATAGCTCTGAGGATTGCCTCTTTAGTATATATAAAATTTGTTAGTAATATATATTAGTAGTATTCATTCGCTCTTGATAAAGATACTGTGTATCGAAACGCGTCGAGCATTCAATAATATATATTAGTAGAAATCATCGTTCACTTGTATTTGTGAACCTATTCAAAACCGTGGCGTCTATGAAGATGGACCTTTTATTACTAATGAAATAATCTATTTCGTTCCGGGTTTTCCGCCAGGACTTTTCCATATCCATCTCCTGTTTGTCTTTTTTTTTTTTTTATTTCAGATTGAGTGCTTCGATTGCAAAGACCATTAGCACTGACGGTACATATTTTTATAAGTTTGTTATGGAAACTATAACATATCATATAAATTGATGAGTTTGAAATAATTGAGAGTATCATATATATTTGTGACATTGTTCCCAAGAGCTTCTTGTAGTGTCGGCTTTAAGTTTGATGCAAGTCTCTCCTGGTCATATTTCGGACATTCTACAATGATATGCCTGATGTCTAACCTTACGTTGCATAGCTCACAGTTTAGAGGAGGCTCCTTCGCCATTAGGTGTTGGTGGGTTAGACGAGTATGGCCTAATCGAAGTCTCGATATTTTAACTTGATCTTTCCTTTTCTTTGGTGAATCAATAATTTCGTAGCTTGGTTTAATCAGTTTCAAAAATGTCCCTGATTGGGACCATTGGGTTTGCCAAATTTCTCGGACTTTCTTCTTGGCCATGCACTTGAAATCACCTGGAGTAAATAATTGGAGATTAGGTGTTCCTTTGGAGGCATTCTTTGCGGCAATATCGGCTTTATTTTCCAATAATTCCAACATGAGAGGGCGTGAATACGAAATGTAATGACATTGTTAGCAGGTGAATCTGATGTCTCCGTTGGTTTAACTGTTGCACCAAAGCACAGTTTGAATATAACTCTGATAGCTTCTGAATTGAGTTGAGTGAATCAGTACAGATGCAATATGAACATTTCGGGTTATTCAGAATATTTTGCTAATATTGCTTATATATGCGATGCATCGAACTATTAAATTTTCTCGTCTTGGTGTTCATCGATATGGATATAGGGTAAGTGAGAAGGTTCAGGAATTTGCAGTTCTTCAAGTGTTTTATTAAGTCTTTTATAAAAAGGACGAATAGAGTTTGCATTTGTGATTATATAATTTTGTCGGCTCAATGTAATATATCTCCTGTTACAATGGTTAACTGTATAGCTTATTTTGGATGCATATGTCAAGGTATTGATTTGAATACGATATTTCAATGTTCAATGGCATTTCACCTACTAAACAATGTAAACTTTGAATTGGACTTGTTCGAAAAGCTCCACTTACAATCCGCAGTCCTTGGTTTAATATAGCTTCCAATTGCTGGTGATAGCTTTTCCTAGCAGTTGAATGAGCAAGAATTCCATATTCAATCTTTGATCTAATTAAACACCTATATATGTCTAAAAGGCTTTTTGAGTCTGCTCCCCAGGACCCTCAATAGATTGAGTATTTTATTGCAATCAGTTTTAATTGACTCAATATGTTTCCTCCAATTCAACTTTTCATCGAACCAAATGCCTAAAAGTTTCACGCTACTTACAAATTCTAAATTCATATTATTTAATGAAATCACAGGATATGTTTTGTTTCTTGTTGAAAAAAGAACACATTTCGTCTTTTCTGCAGAGAATTGAAATCCATTAGTAAGGTTCCATTGTGATATAATATTTATCGATTGCTGAATTAGACTTCGCATAGTTTCAACATCCACGCCCTTCACAAATAATTGCAAGTCATCTGCAAAGAGTTGGGCCTTTACTGGTGCAGAGACACCGTTCAATATGTCGTTTATTGCTATTAAGAAAAGGGTAGGACTTAGAACGCTTCCTTGAGGAACTCCATTCTCTTGTTTTCTTTCCGAGGATAATTGATTATTTACTTTCACTTGAAATATTCTTTCCTCTAAAAATTTTAATAAACGTCAAGATGTTTCCTCTTATGCCCCAACTATTCAATGATCTGATGATATTGTGTTTCCACACCATCTCAAAAGCCCGGTGGATATCAAAGAACACGGCCAGCACCATTTGCTTTCGACTGAATGCCTCATGAATTTCTGATTTAAGGTTCACGATATTATCTATTGTTGCTCTATTTCGTCGGAACCCATTTTGACCAGGAACAAGTTTATTGTTAATTTCCAAAACCACTGTAATCTGTTGTTGATGATCCTTTCAATCAGTTTACACATTGTGCAAGTAAGAGATATGGGTCTGTAGGATTTTGTGTCATTCTGTGGCTTATTCGGTTTGAGTATAGGAAGTATCATTGCTCTTGACCATTCTGGGGAAACATTTTTCAAGAAAAATTCTATTGAATATATTGAGAAGAACTTTTTGCTTTTGCTGACAGATTAATTAAAAACGAATAGGGAATGTTGTCTGGTCCTGGACTCGAGTCTTTACATTTTCCGAGGGCGTAGAGTAGCTCATCCATGTTAATAGCGATATTCAGGATGTCTTCTTTGGAAGAATTTTCGGATATCAATAATGGAACACTTATTATGATGGGAGATGTCTGAGACACCATTATTTGTAATTGCTCTAATTGAGCCTTAACTCCATTTAAATTCCACTGGAGCATGAAGGTGATTTTTGTGAGGGGGTTGTTCAGTATAACTAATCCGTTTCTGAAGTAAGACTCAGAATAGGTATATTTAACTGAAGTCTAATTTTCTTTTGCAGTCTCGTTATTCGGTTCTTTAATGCTCGATGATTACTATGTGGATATATAATTTTCAGCATATTTAGGAGCGCAGGGATATCATCAGTATATTCCCGTGCAATGTTCAATGGGTCGTTCATTCCTACTGTATTTTGTAGGAAACTCAAAAGTTGTTCCAGATAATGCAGTTCCTCCGCAATTGGTTCTAACTGTTCAGCTAGCGGAACTAAGTTTTCCTTTGTTTGTTTTTTGGTCGTTTGTGTTTATTTTGATTTTTCTTTTCTTTTATTTCTTTTTCTGAAGCGATTATCACTTCCGGTGTATTTGGGGACTTGGAGAGGGAGGTCGCTTTTTCGGATTTGTCACTGACTCCTCATCCTGAAGTTGCAGTCCTATGTTCGTTATTTTCAGTATCTCCATTATTCTTTACATTATCTTGGGTGAAAGTACTATCGAAATCTTCATCCTCGGGTTGATATCCTCTCCAAAATTTCTTGAGAATCTTTTTCCATATCTCTGATTGTTTGATCTAGACGAAAAGGTTGCTAACTAAATTTGCATCATAACCAATATTTATTGCGATCTCTTTTATCAAATTTAATTCTTTGAAATAATTATCATTATACATCGATTGAATTGTCCTTTGTGATTTCATCAACTAAATCGACGCTGTTCAAATACACACACATGGTTATTTGATATTCGTGAGATACCCAGGATATTTTTGGTTCTACTATTTTTGCGATTGCAAAGACATAATCGTTCTTGTTCAAAGCATCGTTGAGGTTCAATATAATTGCTTGGTCTTTTTAGGAAGCTTATACTTTTAAATGCAGCAACTTTATGTTGGTAAGGATGTGCCGATGTATATCTGGCTACCAAACTTTCCAAGTGCTATTTCAGACGGATTGGCTTTTACTACTACTTTAGCATTAAAGTCAGCACAAAAAAGAATGAAGTATTACCCTTGTTGAAACAGATTTTGTGGCTAGCAGGTATCTGGATAGTCTTCTATTTAAAAGAAAGTCTACTCCATCGATGGAGTCATTTAAACCGTTATGGCAGAATATATGGCCAGCTTTTAAAGTCTCCAAGCCGAACGTGGGATACGTTCGTATAGACACCTTATCGTAGAGAAAAATAGATATAACCCTTTTAACCTTTTGACATAATAGTCTTAGACTCTTTGGTAACGAACTAAAATATATTAGTTACACTAGTTACATAAACTAGCTTAATTCGACAATTGATCATAAAGTAAAATAATGAAATCTGAAAGTGTACGAAGGGTAACCACTTTCCCTAACAAAATAATTCATATTGATTTCCAAGTACTATAAGAAAATGCGCTAAAAATAATAGTATTCTATTGAAAAGGAAAGAGAAAAGGTAAGTCACACATTTTTGCAATATTATATTGTTAAATTGTAACTCGTAGTAAACATCATAGCTCCAAGCCTTAAGAAAAAGAATACGGTTCAGCAGTTAGTTGCTGTTCTGTAATTGGCTATCTTAGATATCAAAATTCGCTTCAAATTTGATAGATACTCACGCAAATTCAAAGCTGTAGAATATGCAATCAATGCAAAAATCAGTCCCACTAACTTCATAGTCACTATTCTTAAATGGTACTCACTGAGTAAACATTTATTTCGCTTCAATTTTATATGTTGTCGAAGTATCAGATAATTATTAATATCGGGATAATTTTCAACTTACGTACATAAAATTTTTAATTGAATATAATTAGATGCTGCTTATGCACTTTGTAGTAAATGTTCATAATATTCATTATGGACCAAGGTTTTCCAAAAAAACGTTATTGGAAACATCTTATGTCGATGGAGAAGGAAATGCATACCTAGACTATGTCTTATTTTTCATATACATTTTTAATGAATTTTTTTCTCGATTTTCCTCGAAGTATCTCGAAGAAACTTCATTTGAACTCTTGGGAAAATATATTTCACTTTTATATATTTCTGATATTCGAAGATGGTACAAAAGAGGCAATTGTCAGGGACTTGAGACACAATTCTACTCAATGTCAATCTGTTGATATTATGGTATGCCAATTGTTTACGAAAAATGTTTTATTGATAATCAGTGCCGTAACTAGGGCCAGTGGCGTAGCTAGCATAGGTGGCACCCGGGGCGGATTTTATAAGTGTCACCCCAAAACTCAATCGAAACTGTTAAAATGAAAAAAGCTATAATCATTTACATTTTATTTAAATACGAGTACCTATTACAAATATATATATATATATAAATATTGTGTGAAACAAATTTAGTTTGATAAAAATTCAAATTTCTTCCTTCTAGCTTCGACACAAGCAAACTCCGAAATCACGTCTCCAAAATTTATATTTTGTAATGCTTCATGTTCTATCGTTAAAATACCAAGATTGTTCAATCTGGTTTCAGTCATTGTAGACCGCAAATAATTTTTAATTCATTTTGTTTTGCTGAATCTTCTCTCACATAAAGCAACTGATGCACATATTGTAATAAATAACTTTAGCGCGACCGTTAGATTCAGAAGAGATTCTCTAAAATCCCATTCCACAATAAATTTCATAAAGATCAGTGTCACCCAATTAGAGATAGTAATATTAGCCGCTTTTAAATGTCATCTCAATCTTGGTATTTCTATAGGAAGTTCTGTTTTTGATACTGCATCGTTAGTAAATTTTGATATAGCAAATTTTAACTGTTCAGTGTTTGCCGAAAGCAAGGTCTTTGACTGCACAATCTCAAACAATGAAGCTACGTCTTTAATGGACTTTACTCTTGTTTCGAGGTCAATATTGAATCTGTCAATACATTCTAACATGTCCATTTGAAGTTCCGCTCTAAGTGTAAGTCCAGCATCGGTGGACGATGCTAACTCACCGGGCATGCGTTTCTTGTTACGAATTCGTCGTTCCATCGAAATGTTGTATTTTTCCGATTTTTGTACAGCAAAATCTATTGCCTCTTCTGCTAGATGCAACCGTTTCTCTCCAATGAATAGACGAAGTGCTTCTAGGTTTATGATTACTTCATCAACACATAAACCTTTACTTTGTAATGCAATCTGAGCATTTTTCACTTCCCTTAGCACATCATTCCAAAAGAGAAGAAACCAAAAAAATGAGAAATTGCACACAGCAGGCATAAGATTTTGTGCAGCACCTCTAGTTTCTAAATTTACGTCTTGGTCACATAGTTCCTCAATTGCAGATATTATCCCATTAAAATTTTCAGACAATACTTTTACTGCACTATAATGAGCACTCCAGCGCGTTGTCGAAAATCTTTTAACAGATGCTTTGCTGTGATTGAGGAGCACTTCCCAACGGCTTGTGGAAGTTGAAAAAAGGTTAAATATTGTTTCCACTGCTCCGAAAAATGTAACACAACTCACAATTTGTGCGAACGAATGTTGGCCGCATAAATTGATTGAATGATCTATACAACCAATGAAAATTGCTTTATTGTTTTTTTCTTTTATAATAGCTTGCACTCCTCCGTGTATACCACTCATAACTGCAGCATTATCATAACCTTGAGAACGACACATCATAATATCTAAGCCATCGTTTTCAAGCTTCTTTAGTATGTCAGCGCTTAAATCAGCTGCATTTTTCCAATGTAAAGGAAAGAATCCTAAGAAAACTTCTTTGACTTCTACTTTTCTATTATTCATTTTTACAAAACGAATCACTTCAGACATTTGATCGACATGTGAAACGTCAGGTGTGCTATCAAACATGATTCCGAAATATTTGGTCGATTTAATTTCGTTGACAAGCTGACATTTTACATGATTAGCTAAAACATTTATGAATTCATTTTGTATATGTTACGATAAATATGTTACTTAAGGTGATTTTTCCTGCTCCAAATATGGTATATGTTCTTGGAGTACTGCATCATACTTTGACAGCAGTTTAACTAGTTCTAAGAAATTACCTTTATCAGACGACCCTTGGGTTTCATCATGTCTACGAAATGCTAGGTTTTGTTTAGCCAAAAACAATGTTATATCTAATAATCTAGATAAAAGATTTTTCCACTTCTGTTTTTCCGTATTCATTAATTGCAAGATTTCATCATCTATTGTGTATATATTTCCTAAGTTTTCCACTTTTCGAAATTTTCTAAATGTTCACATGAAATTTCGTGGTGCAATAGTTTAGGAATTAGTTTCCACCACTTCTGAAATCCAGTTGTAAATGTTGTTTATATGTTACTGACAGCAAATAAACAACAGCAAAAACATTACACGTTATTTGATATAGGAGAAAATACCATCCATGATGGTAGATTTTTTTCACCACTATGCATCTGTTTATAAAACCATTCCTGTGAAAGATGCCGAGAATCACATTTAATCTTTGAATCATGACGAGATACAGTAAGAAACGGTCCTTCTTTTTTCTGGAAATGTCCTTTTTTATTATGTCAATGGGAACATTATACGTTACCGGTAAACTCCAATTTGAAACATCTCTCAGTGTTGAACTGATTCTTCGAAGCTAATGCTATCTCCAAAAGTAGCATTGACGGCGTCATTTTCATTATTCATTTTGATTCCGTCAAGGTCGATGTTGCTATCTGAATGTGAGTCTCCAAGATGTGAATCATTACTTTCGTCAGCAGGAGACTCGGGTACTTTACTTGAACTTTGCCCGCTATCTGCTTTTGTGACATATTTGAAAAGAGAACCGAACATGCTCTGAATTTCATCCATTTTAGCCTTTTTGGCTTTTCTCTGTTGAAACCCGCTTTGTCTTTTTGAAGTATGAATTCCCTGAGGCATATTTCGTTCTGGGTATTCTAAAAATATTTTTAGTTAGTAAGTGAAACGTTGATTTTATAAACTAATTATAACAGTAAATAAATACCTACACGTTACGTAATTAGCTTTGTGAAATATATTTTTCCCAGACGCAGGATTGTTAATTTATATCAACAATCCTGCGTCTGGGTGTTAATATGTTTTCAAGTATTATTCGAAAAATACTAGTTAAATATTCCACCGTTGATTGTGATATCCGTGCCACGAGTGCTCGAGCTATTCATTTCGGAGCAAAATCAACGTACGCGAAGTTGTATGATATGATTATGATTACTTTCAATCAAAAATTTAAACTTCATGTAATCCGTTTTTGTAAAGAAATCCCATTGCTATTGGATCATAAAATAATAAGTAAGTAAATAATAAATAAGCATATTATTTATAATTAAACATTATCACCTAAAGTAATATCGTAAAACGTGTAGAAATATAAATAAAATCTTTTAAGCCAGCAAAGCCTTTAAAACCTATTTTAATAAATAAATTCCTTTAGTAGAAAGTAATACTTGCCCAGGCTGAACAAAAAATATTACTCCAATTCGTCTAAAATACCTTCTGTAGGTACCTAAGTATCATTTAGGACGGCACAATAATATAGTTTTAAAACACACAGTAATCAAAAGAGAATGAAACAATTGAAGGGTTTTTCAAAATAATCTAAGATACTGCTATTAGATAATAAATGAATTAAAAATGAAAGTATTACCTGTAATAACAAAAATACTCTACATACCTTGTTTATTTTCTTCAATAATCGACTATATTGAATCGGTTTTTATACAAAAAATGTTGTTTATAATATCTAATAATTAACAAAGACTTTGCACGTTCACGTAAGCGAATGTTGAAATGAATGCGGTCGCAAACAAAAGAAATGGCCCAATCCACAATACAAGTGACGAGCTCTATATCGAGGAAATTCCCTGACTAGCGTTGGTTATGCGCGAATGGGGTATTAAATTTTGGGGGAATCCCTGATCGATTGACACTGCAAATTATTATTTTTTTTTTAATATCAATTATTATGCTCGGGGTACGATATTATAGTTACCTAGATAATTTTATTAGTGGCGGTTATGCTCTCTGCCACAGATTTACGATTTTTTATAGGTAGAAAGAACTATAACTGATGGTCATAGTCGGGCCGCCCCTTCTTAGCTACGCCACTGTCTAGGGCGATGCTAGTGGTGCCCAGGCAGTCACAGGTCGCAGAAATGACCATACCAGTATCTATTTTTGTTTCATGCATGATAGTAAGTAGGTTTGTTCTATTTTATTGCGAATATGGTGTAGACGCGCCTTACGGTGCTTTCCATATTTATATGGCAATTTTCAAGTGATCTTTAAACAACAACATTTGTAAAGAAGGATTTATATTTGCCTGATGTGTCGTGACGTGACGCATCAGAACGGTATCGGTTTCATACATTTAGTATGGTAACATTTACACTAGTGCGTAACGTGTTGTGATGCCTCATGTATGGAACCGATACAGTTCTGATGCATCTGGTCACGACACATCAGACAAATATAAACAACTCAAAAAAGTTTAGGGAACACTTACCAATATCTTTAAAATATGAATTTGATGATTCGAATCTATAGAAATCTTTCGGTTTTTGTTAGGATGTATTGTATATAATGTAATCTCAAGAAAACAAAATAATATTTGACTTCTCCAGAGCACCTATTATAAAAAAAAAATTGAAATTTGAAAATGACGAAATTTGGTAAAACAAAAAAAAAATCCTGAACTAATATTTTCGTTACGATATGGAAGCACTTATATTTTTCAGTACCCGTAAGGTCCACCTCTGTTATTGATGACCCTTTGGCATCGTCGCGGCATGTTCAATATAAAATTGTCTATTACATTTTGGCCTAAGTCATTCCAAGCCCCCTGAACTGCTAATTGAAGCTCCTGTTCATGATGGAAGACGTTTTGACGCAGGAGATTTCTTTTTAGGGTGTCCCACACATGCTCGAGGGGTTTCAGATCTGGGAAGCAGGATGGCCACGGTAGAAGATCGATATCATTCTCTTCAAGAACGTTCAAGACAACTCTTGCACGATGATGAGGGACATTATCTTGTTGGAAGAGTGGATTTTGACCCATTGTTTGGAGATACGGTACCACTACAGGTAAAAGTATCTCATTTGCGTTAGAATTTCCTGTGAGGTTGTTCTGTATGAAAACGAGGTCAGTTCTTCCACCAAGGCGTATACCTCCCCAAAACATCACTGATCCGCCTCCCTGTCTAACAACTTCTCGAGCAAGCTAGAGACGGTTTTGCTTTCAAGGTTCCCTCCATATTCGAATTCTTCCCGAATCGTGATAATAACTAAATCTAGATTCATCACTGAAGAGAACTGTGGCCCACCTCTCTTGATCCCAGTTTACGTGTTCTTGGCACCAAGCTAAACGAGCAGCGCGATTTCCATGGGTCAGTTGTGGAACTCTTAAAGGACGTCTGGAGTGGAGTTGACCTTCGTGAAGTCGATTTCTCACAGTTTGGTCGGAAATTTGTACATTATGAACTCGTGATAGGTCTTGAGCTAATTGAGATGCTATTTTAGTACGATCTATTCTGGCTTGTAAAACCAAAAATCGGTCTTGGGCGACTGTAGTAATCCTGAAACGACCTGTATGGCGTTCTTCTACGCTACCTGTTTCATTGAAATGCGACGATAAACAGTTTATGACACTTGGCTACTTCCCAGAACTCTGGATACTTCCCGTTGTGAGCTCCCAGCTTTGAGCATGCCAACGGCTCGTAACATCTCTTCTCTAGTCAACTGTCGTCTTTCCATGGTCGAATCACAAAACTTGAATCTTCTATTTGTGCTTACAACAGAAACTAGCTGATTTCAAACACTGAATACATGAAATGTTTATGAAGCAGCGTCGTATCTGCTGCATTTTTAGTTTTTTATTAAGTAAAACTGAAATCTGTTGCGGTACTCTACATAATTTGGTGAGAAATTGATGCAGGTATTTATTTCTTAAAAACAAACATCCATATTGATCGTTCTGGATACGATATATCCATATTCAGAAGTGTTCCCTAGACTTTTTGGAGGTGTTCAAATCCATCTTAAGTCTTGCTAGTATTATTGCATACACAAACAAAAGTACTGGCGCCATGTCTTCTTTTGCCCTCTCAAACTTCTTAGCGGTACGCTACTGATCAGCATACAATCAATTTTCGTCATCATCGTTTAATGTAGAAACTTTTTTGATTTCTGTAATTTTTTTGTATCTCCAACCGTTTTCTCCAGTGAAAAATTATTGAATTTGAATTATTTGAATTGTATGTTATTCGCTAAATGAAAACACAATAATAGAATTACTCGATGGGTATGAACAAAATTTGCTTTCATTTTGGTGGCTCGTCTTCTGAGACTCAACTTATACTTATTCAAAATCAAACTAAAAAAAGACGATTAAAAACTAAATAAATTGCTGGAAGTGTCCTCCACCTGCAAGAATACAGGCCTCTGTCCTACTTCGCATATTATCACAAACTCTTTGAAATATTCCTAGTATTTTTCTTATCGTGTCACAACAGGTTATTATTCGATTTCTCAATTCTTCTACGGTGTTCCCTGGAGTGGTATAAACTAAACTCTTGAGATATCGCCATAAGAAAAACTAAACTATTTTAGTCTGCGGACCTAGGAGGACATGGTTCTGGCCCATACCGACCTATCCATCGGTTGTTCCCTAGCTTCTCCACTGAAATGTGCTGGTGCCCTGTCATGCATGAACCACATTTTTTTCTCACCAAGAGTGGCACATTCGCGAGCAATAAAGGTAACTCATCCTCAAGATATTGCCGATAAGCGGGGCCGTTTAGTCTGTTAGGCAAAGAAAATGGCCCAATTAAATAATTTCCAATTATTCCTACCCAGACATTTAGTGAGAATTGTTCTTGACGATGAGATTCTTCAATCAAATGAGGGTTCCCCTCAGCCCAATAATGATTATTGTGAAAATTTTTGATAGCAGTTCTCGAAAAGTTAGCTTAGTTATTTCACTATCGAAATGAGCATTTCTCTAATTTTATCTAAGAACCATCGGCAGAAATTCAGTTCCGAAGAAAATCTAGAGGAAGTAGAGTTTGGACGCGTTGAATATGAAACGGGTATAATAAAAAATCGTTGAGAAACCTCTAAACTAGAACATGTGAAATATTCAACTGATTTACAATTTTTCTTGTACTCACGTGAGGATTCAAATCAATACAATTCAAAACTGCTTCCTCAATATCTGGAGTTCTCATAGTTTGAGTTGCACCTCTCAAAAGATTATTTGCAGTAAAAGTATAAGTTTCCCACAACCTTTTGTGGATATTTGAAAATGTTCGCCTGTCTGATGTTACTGTTGTTTTCCCGACAGCCAGACCATACATGTAATGAATATCAGCCAATTCGGCGTTAGTAAATTAACTATATACTTCTTCTTCTTCTTCAAGTGCCATGCAGATTCCTGCGTAGGCGGCCATCCTTTCACTCATCATATGACTCTATTGATTGCAGCATTATGTAGTGTCTGGAAGTCCTGTATTCCTGTCCACTCTCGTATGTTTCGTAGCCAAGATAGTTTTCTCCTACCTACTCCTCTTTTTCCTCCTTCTATTTTACCCTGGAGGATAAGACGCTGGAAGTGATAGCGTTCTCCGCGCAGTACATGTCCAAGGTAGCCAATTTTTCGTCCTTTGATGTTTTCGAAAAGTTCACGGTCTATCAAACCAGTTCTTCTCAGTATATCCTCATTCGTTACATGTTCAACCCACGATACCCTCAGCATCCGTCGTAGGGTCCACATCTCGAAGGCCTTAATTTTATTTAAAATTGCTGTTTTCAACGTCCATGCCTCGACTCCGTACAAGAGAACGGGCCAGACGTAACATTTTACCATTCTATATCTGAGATTGAGATTTAGGTTTTTGTCTGTCAAGAATTTTTTAAGTTTTATAAACGTTCGAGCATGCTCGATTCTGCATTTTATTTCTTGATCTGGGTCCCATTTTTGGTTGATCATGCATCCCAAGTATTTAAATTGAGTGACTTGTTCAATGTTTTCTCCATTTATGGATATTATGGCATTTGGGGCATCGTTTCTGCTAATGGCCATACATTTGGTTTTACGGATGTTAATTTTCAAACTCAATCTCTGGCTTTCTTGATTGACCTTATCTAGTAGAGCTTGCAGGTCATTTGCACTATCTGCCAGTATCACGGTATCATCCGCGTATCGAATATTGTTGATGGGAATTCCGTTTACTTTAATACCCATGAGACTTTCGGAGATTGACTCGATGAAAGCTCTTTCCACATATAAGTTGAACAACATCGGAGACAAGATACACCCCTGGCGGACGCCTTTTTTTAATTCAAAATCCTCAGTTGTTCCTACATTTTGAATTCGGATTTCTGCTTTTTGGTTCCAGTGTAGATTACCCATAAGTCTGATATCCTTTCCATCCAGCCCCAAGTCTCTAAGATATGATATGAGGAGGTCGTGCTTTACATTATCAAATGCCTTCTCGTAGTCGATAAAGCACAGAAAAACGTTCTTTCTTTGGTCTTGGCAATTCTGCACTAATGTTTGGAGACTAAATATGGCTTCTCTTTCTCCAAAACCGTTCTCAAATCCAAACTGACTGGCACCACTCACTTCCTCGCACCTCCTGTATAGTCTCGTGTGTAGAACTCGAAGGAAGAGTTTGAGGAAATGACTCATTAGACTCATATGTAATATATACTTCTACCTAACTTTAATTCATCACCTTGCTAATACAGGTCATTTCATGAATCACTTCTGAAATGTTTTCCTCCAGAACAATATGCCAGGTCCTAGAACGACCTGAGGAATGTACATTTTTCTGAATATACTTAAATTCAATAAAAAGAGGAATAGTCGACAATATTTTATAAAAACTCACCAGTCAGTCTCAGTCGGCGATATACGTGTACCACAGTATGACGATTAGTTATTCTTGTGATGGAAAATCGCTTCTAACAAAATCTTCAAGCTCGAAAACAAGAATGTTTGATCTTCCTGAACCAAATGATACAGTGGGGATCAATTTTTCGATTTGAAACTACTGCATAAGGTGATTCACTATAATACAACTGTTGATCTGTTCGTGATAAGTTGTCTGACAGAAGGCGTTATATTTTCGTTGAAGAGAAGTAATCGTCTTCGTACTCCAAATATTGGTCTTCCACGAGGATTTGAGCTTTCCCCTTTAATATTCCAGTTATATACCAGTGATATTCCTAGAACATCTTCATTTATGAGGAAGATATAATGTTTCAAATATAACTTCGCACAAGTTTCGACAGCAGACCTGAAAATTTTAAACAAGAATTCCAGGAAAGTTGTCTATACTTAGTTCTTGAAGGTGAGGGATATCTTGTTATTTCACGGAGGATTCAAGTTTCTTTAATTATATACCCAACAGAGATCAGAACGATTTCTAACTATGAAGTTGTATTAGTTCTGCCAGATCAGGCAGTAGAGGTGGGGAATGATTGAGACTGATCGAAATGAAAATGGTACTCAAACAAATTGAAATAGAACTAATAATGAAAAATGCAAAACTTTTGGAAAAAATCAAAGTCAAGAATTGCTTCATGAAATTTACGATTTATATTCAACATCAAGGACCTTACAGCATTCTGATCTATTTTGTTCCCATTTTCGACCAGTCTGTTCCGAACCTCATTCACGGTAGCCAGCTGGTTTTGCTGGTTTTGCTGGTTTTTTAATCTTCTATTGAGAATGTTTCAGATAAGTTTGATAGGATCGCAGACGAGAGTTTTGACATAATCAACCATAAACAAATAGTACATGTTCTTCTGAAATATCTGTAACTTACCTGAGCATTAAGAGTTCAATTTTTTTGGATGACCAGTCAGTACAGGCGTTCAAAGAAATCCTTCCAAACGCCATTATTGCTCCTTCACCAAAATCTCTGGTAGGTAAAAAGTTCACAGTCACAGGGCTCCCCATTTCAATGTTTGATACACTAGAGAACGTCGATCGTAATGAAAAGACAGAATCTTGCCTCACCTGTGAACAAAACTCTCTTGCAGTCAGTTTCTAACCAGTTGACATATTCTTTGGCAAAATTCAATCAAATTCTTCTAAGTGCTATGGTTAGAGCTGGGACTCGGGCTACAACACTAGGCCTCAGCTGAATTCCCTGAGACGTTGTAGTATCTTTGCTATGCTAATTTGCATTCCACAGTTCTGTCGAAGCAGAATTTGAAGATGTTGAGCATTAGCTCAAAGGAATTCTTCCCAAGGTCCTCTTTCATGTCTACCAGTCCCTCGTACTTGTGGATTATTCTGGAAACAGTTAAAAGGGACACTCTGAGCCTTTTGCCTATTCTTGTATAAGTCATCTAACACCACTACATCAGCACATTCTGCCGGGGTCAAAAATCGAGATTCGTGTTGTATTCTTATCGAAAATCTAAATTTTGTGGTTATTTCTTGCAAATCCTCAATTTATTTGTTTAATTTTTCTCTCCTGAAAAAAGCATGTGTGTAATGAAAAAATATCGAATTTTGTTGTCAAATGTCCGGTCATATTGATTCAAAAAAGAAATTTGAATTATGAAAATTGTGAGTGAATTCCTTGGCGCAAATTTAATTTGAAATAATATCAGAAATTACGTCATACAGTGCCATACACTTATTGCGGTTGCTAACCCCTGCCAGACGCCCTCAAACGATAATCAATTCTGATTAAACTCAGAATTGAAATTGAATTTTTTTTATATATATCACTTGGGATATCATCAAATGATGTTACCCCAGTAGCCAGACAGTTTTCATGATTTTTTCAAATTTACCAGACACATTGAAATTCTGCCGAAGGTGTGAACATGCATGCTAATGGGTGCGAGTGAACTAGTGAATTAGGTATATTGTGATCCTCTGCTGCACATCTTCTGTCATTTATGCAGTATTGTGTGGTGAACTGTTTTTTGATCAATCAGAAAATTTCACTACACTGAATCATTCAGGAGTGGAAAATAAATTTTACTTATACCAGATCCAACTCGAAACTTCCTAGTTTGGTCTTAGAAGAAAAAGATTTGATATAGCTTAATTTTTTTGAAACAGGTAATGCTTGTACGAACAGTATGATTTTCAAGTATATAATTCAGAAGAGACTGTTGTGGCTCAGGAAATATTACGTCATTGAGTTCTTTATTGTCCAAAATCTCGATATCCAGATGATTTTCAACATACACAAGTGGTATGAGATTCCCTTCTTATTCGTGTTGAAAGTCCATTTAATATTATTGATTTCATGTTTTTCTCCGGTTCTCTTTTTATATTTCAGATCAGTTCTATCCCACCAAAAACATTCTGTAACAATTAGCCAAGTCTCGATGGAGATGATTTTTTCTATCTCTAAAAAGTAATGAAATCTAGACGAAGTCGTACCATGTCCAAGGTTCCTCACTGCGATTTCTTTATAATTATAGTTAATGTTGTGTGACTTGGCCATTGAACATTCTTTATACGTTAGTGGGTAAGTACCAGTCAATTTTGTTAATACGTATTGTTATATATGTTTAAACTACCTATGTTTGTTAAGCGAGATAATAGCCTATACGCAAGTGTCTTATTTTAGATTGTTGTTGATTGTGCAACACATGCATTCATCATTGACAATGCTGACTTCTGCCCTCTCCTTTTTGAAGCGTCAATTCGGCCATAGATCCAACATTAAATAGACGTACAGACGGACTTCTATCAATGATCAATGAATGAAGTCCGTCTGTACTGGAAATATTTTTTTATGTTTTTTGTTTCAGGCTTGCCCATATATAAGTATAGGTTAGGTTATCAAGCGTACAATTGACTGGTTATTCAATCAACGTATCCAAGTGGTAATTTTCCATCGTCAATAGGTAGCGGTTCTGGGGAACGAATGGTGCAATGGTGTCATGGAGCATTTGATTTTGTATCCTTGTGTACCTTTCAAAGGCCAAGTCACACAACGTTAACTATAATTATAAGGAAATCGCAGTGAGAAACCTTAGACTTGGCATGACTGTCTAGATTTCATTACTTTCTAGAGATAAACAAGCAGCCCCATCGGGACTTAGCTAGATTTTTACAGAATATTTTTGGTGGGTTCCACTTCTTTTTGTAGAAACGTGGGCATATTGATTTATTTTATTAGATTTTCTTATTTGACAATTTTTTCCTTTTAAGGAGTAGTTTTTTCTTATTACAAATCTTTCTTTTATTTTTTTCCCGGTTCTGATTCATGTACATTAGCAACGGTTTTTCGTATTGCCATTCGCTATTTCTTCTTGTTAACTTGTAAGTATGAGTATAAAAGTCTTATCCACAGCTTTCCTTCAATTTTATTTGTATGCGTATTAGAAGCAGAAGGAGAGACCTTCGCCCAATAGTGACTGTGGGACGCTATAGACTAGATTAAATTAAAAAATGTGTTCCACTGCGCTGGATTTTTGCAATAACAATTGATTTTTTTCAGCAGAGACCAGCTGAGGGTTCTTATCAGATACTTCAGACATCAAATGAAGCGGCCAATCAAGTTGAATGTTTTGTAAAGGCGGTTTGTCTATCTCTAATAGTTTGGTTGGGCTTTTGTAATTTCTAATCAGGGTCACCAGGTATTTCAGATCATCGATTATTCTAGTTTTTATAGTTTTCCCTTTATGTTGCCATTAAACCCTAACTCTCTACCACATTTCAGCTCTCTTAGTTCATGAAAAGTACTAGTTCTATTCTGATGATCATGAGTGAGTGAGTGAGTGTCATAAATGCGGAACTTTGAATTTGCATAACTTCGGAACTAAATGACCTATAGACTTGAAATTTTGGATTTCAAGTATGTAATTTTAGCGAAGCGAAGAAGCGAAATATCTGGGGATAACCCTGGATAGTAAACTCAAGTGGAATTCACACCTGGAGAACACAATACATAAGGCTAGATATTCCCTATGGGCATGTCAAAGGACCTGTGGAAAAAAGTGGGGTCTTGCCCCAAAGCAACTCCAGTAGCTATATGTGATGGTGGTTGGACCACGTATTACGTACGGCTGCATTACTTAGTGGGAGTGCAGTCTACACCCACTGCACTCTACACCCACTGCGGCCATGGAACTGATATCTTGTGATAAGAGGAGTGGCTAGAATGGCTTTCTACAGATTCCATAATCTTTCCCGAAATGAAGCGAATAACTTCGGCTTTGTGCCTGGCGCTCTACAGTCTGAAATTGAGGACAATGAAGTGCTGAGTATGAGGTCAGACATAGCAACACCTAAAATATAGAGGCCAATCCAGATCATCATTTCTGATAGAGAGGAATGGATCAGCTCCAAGGACTGTCTACTTGAGGGTTCCTATTGGTACACGGATGGCTCAAAGACTGCAAAAAGTTTTGGAGCTGGTGTCTATGGTCGAGGTGACGCCAAGGACCAGTCGATCTGTCTTGGTGGACATGCGACTGTCTTTCAAGCAGAAATATTCGCCATTGACCACTGTGCTAACCTCTTGCTTGCGGAGGGATTAACAAATAGGTCAATTAAAATCCTCACCGATAGCCAAGCTGCATTGAAAGCCATTGGCATTCGATACCTGTACTTCACTTGCCCAACTAGGAGAGCGGAGCAGGCTCCGTCTAATATGGGTTCCTGGCTAGTCGGCCATTGAAGAAAATGAGAAGACGGACTCATTGGCCTCTCGAGGAACTAACCTGGAGTTCATAGGACTGCAGTCTAAGCTCGGAATTCCCCTGGAAACTGCAAGGATGGAAAACAACCGATGGCGGGACTTGAGGGTTCGTGAGCATTGGATGAGCCTCCCAGGACACGCTCGACGTGCCATCAGTGGACCTTCCATTACAAAAGCCAAGGCCTGGCTTAAACTCTCTAGGTTGGAACTGAGAGTTTAACTGCCATATCAACGGGGCACTGTTGCTCAGGAAACACCAAAATAAATTAGGATTGGTTGAGGATCCTTCATGTTATCTATGTGAAGAAGATATAAAATCAATGGAACATGTAATGTGCGAGTGCCCAGCAGTGGCAGGGTCAGTATGGAAGAACTTGGGTCTTGCAAACTGAAGCTGACTGAGCTTATTAAGCTCTCACGAAATTCGTATCACTTATGAGAAGGATGGAGCTCGTGGAAGAAATTTAGGACAGATTCTGCCACAATAGATCACTGGGTCGCAGTGGCCAGGCTGCTAGGCAGCCCTCACTCAAGGATGATATCTATCTATTCGTCTATGTGATTATAGCTTACTGGATGACGAAAATTTTTGCGTTCTGGTCTTATCCAGTGATTCTCAAATAGGGGCCTGAAAATGCCGTTCCATATTCACCAAAGAAGGTCTGAAAATAACGATTATCACGATAACTCTGATTGGATTTTCTCTACACAATATACTCACGAGATAGCTGTTACTGATGTACGAACGACGGACGAGACATGGTTCTTCTTCTTCTCTAGAATCATAAGAAAAATAACATATGGTTCATCCGTTTCTTTTCATTTTCTTCAGCTTACATTTCAGGTTGTTTGGATATTTATCCATTCCTCATTCTGTTCATTGCACAATTCTGTTGTGACATCAAAATTTGACATTAGTTATGATCTTGAATACCTTTTTTCATGTGATTCTCTGTTTTATTCAAATAAATAGATAAATGAATAAGCACGTGAAGTATTACCAGATGCTTGTCCAAACATTAAATGCATATTCTCCGAAAGTGTATTCAATTTTTATTATCTTATAAATTAAACCGAAGGGATAAATAAAAGTTTTTAATCAATGTAATGTCGAAAATTCAAGCAAAACCAGAGAACTCTTTCCCTTCTTACATGGATTTTCTCAGTTTTTAGAAAAATTGTTATGGTACTTCACGCTCTGCGAGTCCGTGTTTCTCGACAAAATAACTAATTTTTCGTAAAAAATATTAAAGAGCTCGAAAGTTAGGTCAGATCTGCAATAATTTCAAACCCCTCAAATAAGAGGGTAATAAGTGTTAAGGGTTTACCTTTAACTTTTGAAGGATGTTCGTCTAGCTCTATGACAAACTTTTATTCTAAAACAATTTCTGAGAACTGCACGGTCCTAATATTTTTTCAAATTAGGAGATATTTAATTTCAACAATTTGATCCTTGCGGGTTCTGAAATCACAATTTTCAACATACTGTCGTGAGCGATTCTATGGCGTTATCATAGAATCGCTTCCCCTATTTTTGTATTGGGATCTTTGAAATCCGGGATGATGCAATATATTCTGTATATATTGCATGTTCATCTTCCTGAAAATCTTACTCACAGCATCCCCATTTTCTTGAGTAACCACCTTTTTGGTGTACCATCACCTTGGATCGTCGCTAAGTCTTACCCTGTTGCGTTTAAATTCTATATAGCAACGAGAAACTGTCGACTGGTGTGGTGTTTCAATGCCTTACAGAAACATTCTTGTTAAGATAATTATCTTTGAAAATTATAGCATATTGACTGAAAATGTTAACGGTTTCATTTAATTTTTAACTAACTTTTCAGTACTGATAGTTGATGATTTGTCATCCACGTTCCTGTATGTAAAACATGAAACATATCCCTCCTATGGAGTAGTGGTAATTTTCTACATCATTCAGGGAGATAACTGTATCATTCCAAGTCACTATAGTGTTCAATTTGTTTCAACATAAAGAAAAGTTTGCTAATTGATAATATTGATGAATTATTTATTTTATGGAAATTCATCTTTGAAGTGAAACGAAAAGAGACACTTATGTCACTTTTCTACAATTTATTCAATAATCACGACCGGTTTCGACCCTGCTGTCATTTTCAAGTGAATAACAATATAATACATGAGTAGGCAAGTACATGTACAGAATGAAATTTATCCTAAATATTGAGTAGTGGGGATCCATTATGCTCTAGTTGGCTGTTGAGGGAAGTAAATTGTGGGTTTTTACATAGTTTGTTAATCTCTAAACTTTCCAACAAATTCATCTCTCGCCCTTTGTTACATATATGAAGGATTTTAAGATTGTTCAATGATATCGAGTGGTTAGTTGATTCTACGTGTTCAAATATTGGAGAATTTTTTATCTGAGGAAACATGTTCCTTGAATCTAGCTTCAAAAGTTCTCCCTGTTTGTCCGACATAGGCTACCTGACATTCATTGCATTTGATTTGAAAAATTCCTGATTGCTTGAATTCATCGTTTTTTTGTTAGGCATTGAATAATTATCTGCTTAAGTTGGGGCCGCTTGAGATTGAAGTAGTTATGTTCAATTTGTGAAAGTAGTTACTAATTTTGTTAGAGAATTCGCCGGTGTGTCTGAGACTAGTGTATATTTTTTCAGGGGTTTCTACGATGCTATATAGTAATTGAGAGGTAATACGTTGTTCTTTGCGTTTAATGATTGTATTTAGAAAATGTAGTATGTTGTTATTTGAGGCAATTTTTCTGATGATATTAAGTTCGGTTTGAGAATTTTATGTCGTAAGGGGAACAGAGTAAGCTCTATGAATCATGGAGTTATATGCAGCTAGTTTGTGGCTTAAATGACTGAACGAGTCCATTGGAATCGATGCGTCTGTGGATGTTTCTTTTCTGTAATTTTCATAAGTGAGTTGATTATTTGAATTTGTAATGGTTAAGTCGAAGAAATTACTTGAGTTATTATTTTCTAATTCAGAAGTGAAGCTGATGCGGCAATGTATTTTATTCAGGAAATTTAAAAATTGCTGAATTTGTCTGTTTGAACCACGAAAAATCAACTAAAATGTCATCTACGTATCTGTACCAGAAAGTAATGTGTTTTTTTAGCGAAATTTGTGTTTAATATTGAGTTTTTCGCTAAATTATTTATGAAAATTTCAGTTAGTAAAAGTCTAAGTGGTGAACCCATTGGAAGACCTGAATTTTGTTTGAAGAATTTAGATTGAAATTGAAAGTAACTTTGAGATAGGCATATTTAAAGAAGATTGCTAAATTCATTAGTGATATATGGCGGTGTGTTAGACTCGGATAAGATATCTGTAACAAGAAGAAGACACTCATTCGTTGGAATGTTTGGGTTCATATTTTTGACATACCGTCAATTAGAACAGCTTGTCGAGCAGAATTGTTGAACATGTACTATCGACTACATATGAAATACAACAGTGTCCTTGAATTTGCGGTTCAACAAAGAGTGTCTGAAGCGGAAAGTGATTCCTAACTATATCAAGTTCAAAATGTGTATTAATAATGAAACAACCTCTAAAATTAAACCAAAAATAGAACTTCTCTGGCTCAAGGAAGAAATTAAAAAGTGGTATAAGGTACGTGATAATATAAAACTTCACATCAAATCAGTTCAGGACGAATTATTTTATATTTTACAGTGTACTGAATTTGAGTACCTTGAGTATAAGAAAATTACGAAAACCTGCATGAAAAACTTTCAACCCTAGAAAACAAAAAAAAAACAGAAGCCTTAGCAACCTATGTTCCAAACAGATGTTATCGAACAATCAGATATCACTTTTTAACCTAGATTCATAAATATACCGAACAAATTATTTGATGAAGTTCAAACGGTTTGCTGAACAAAGGACCAAAATTCACCGCGGAAAACGGAAAATTCAAAACAGACAAAGAAATAACCGGAGTGCGAGCAGAGCTGGCCATCCAAAAACATAAAGATATCATCATCAACCCAAGCAACCATAAACACAAACTCACAGAAATGATCAGAAAATCTGACGTAAGAATTAACAATCAAAATCAGTTGAAAATAATAGAGTCCATATCTAGCAAAATCCAAGCCGTAGATCTCATAATGACTAAAGCTGACAAAGGCAACAGTATAGTATCCTCAATAAAGACCTTTACGAAGAAAAAATGCAGGATGTACTGAAGACAATGGATATCACCGAAATACCAAAAGATCCAACCAAACTTTTCACGAAAGGAATCAAAGAAGAGCTAAGTTTGTTAGAACACCTTGCACACACAGAATGGGAGAAGAGGAAACTGATTCCAATGAATGTTCAAGCTCCAAAAATGTATGGATTGACTAAACTACATAAGGAAAAAAAATCTGCAAGACCTGTAGTGTCACATATAAACGCATCATCAGGTAAACTAGCAAAATTCTTGAATCAAAATTTCTAGACTTCTCGAATTTTCAAGCACAATGCACTATCTCTAATTTTCTAGATCTCATACATAGACTTTCAAATATCACAATCTCCCAAGTTGTCAAAAATATGTACTTGAACATTCCAATGAATGAGTGTTTTTCCCTTGTTACAGATATCTTATCCGAGTCCAACACACTGCCATATATCACTAATGAATTTAGCAAACTTCTTCAAATATGCCTATCTCAAAGAAACTGTCAATTTCAATCTAAATTCTTTAAACAAAATTCAGGTCTTCCAATGGGTTCACTTCTTAGCCCTCTACTGGCTGACATTTTCATGAATAATTTAGAGAAAAACCCAATATTAAACACAGATTTCGCTGAAAAACACATCACTTTCTGGTACAGATATGTAGATGACATTTTAGTTGATTTTTCGTGGTTCAAACAGACAAATTCAGCAATTTTAAATTTCCTAAATAAAATACATTGCCGCATCAGCTTCACTTCTGAATTAAAAAATAATAACTCAAATAATTTCCTCGACTTAACCATTACAAATTCAAATATTCAACTTACTTATAAAATTCACAGAAAAGAAACATTCACAGACGCATCGTTTCCAATGGACTCGTTCAGTCATTTAAGCCACAAACTAGCTGCATATAACTCCATGATTCATAGAGCTTACTCTGTTCCCCTTACGACATAAAATTTTCAAACCGAACTTAATACTATCAGAAAAATTTCCTCAAATAACAACATACCACAACGTTTTCTAAATACAATCATTAAACGCAAAGAACAACGTATTACCTCTCAATTACTATATAGCATCGTAGAAACCCCAGAAAAAAGATACACTAGTCTCAGATATACCGGCGAACTCTCTAACAAAATGAGTAACTACTTTTCCAAATTGAACATAACTACTTCATTCTCAAGCGGCCCCAACTTAATCAGATTATCATTCAATGCCAAACAAAAAAACGATAAATACAAGCAATCAGGAATTTATCAAATCAAATGCAATGAATGTCAGAAAGCCTATGTCGGACAAACAGGGAGAAGTTTTGAAGCTAGATTCAAGAAATATATTTCCTCAGATAATAATTCTCCAATATTTGAACACATTGAATCAACTAACCACTAGATATCATTGAACAATCTTAAAACCTCAACAGCCAACTAGAGTATAATGGATCCACACTACTCAATATTAGGATAAATTTCATTCTAAACTTGTACTTGCCTACTCATGTATTATATTGTTATTCACTTGAAAATGACCGTAGGGTCGAAAGCGGTTGTGATTATTGAATAGATTGTGAAAAGTGACAAAAGTGTCTCATTTCGTTTTACTTTAAAAGTTTGGTAATTTCATAATTATAGGAAATTTTCCCATAAAAATTTTTCTCATGTTCCTTGTGTAAAATAAAAGAATGCAAGATGTCAGTAATCAAGTGTTTATTTGTGAATCGAAGCTAATTTTCTACAAATCACTTAGTTATATATTCATTTCAAAATTAAGAAATATTTCCTTAAGAGGAACTTGCGAGAATAGTTTATTTGCTACATCTTTTATTTCAGTACCAATCGCTAGTCCATAGCCATGTTTCAACTCATCCATTATTACCTTCCAGTTATCATTCAATACTTGATTGATATTTTCCCCAAGTTGAGTGTTTCCATCGAAAAGATTATCAAATTTAATGAAACAGTTCTCAGCATTAAAATCGAATACCCCTTGAGTAACTCTTAGATATACATCATTATCTTGGGTGTACGTTTCGAGATCTAGCATTAATTTTCCTGTCACTTTACCTGAAACAATAAACCGCACTTCAACCAAAAATTCAAATGAAAAAAAATTTATAGTCTACCAAAGTGAATAACATACCCTTCCTAAAACATAAAATGTACAAATTGAGATACATGTTAATGAAATTATTCACAGAACACCTAATGGAAGAAAGTTACATTTCTTGGAATCCATCATAATTTTCAAACTGGAGCAAACTTCCCATAGAGATAATCTTTTAAACGACCAGTATGACCCAGCTTATTCGTCCCTATTTGATATGTCAATACAAAATACATGTTTTTAACATAATTCGTTCGTTACCTCTTGTTCGCACTCTTATTCATTTTGTATCTACGTGTTTATGTATGAATGTATTTCAACTTTAGTTTAGTACTTGATGTCAGTTGAAGATATTCGAGAGACCGCAGTTGCAATATTGAATTTCAATAAATTCTTGTGATAGTACAATACATAGTTTGATTTCTTATTATCATGAAAACTATCACGTAGCAGTGAAAGAATGCCCTCAAGGAGGTGTCCCATCGCCGCTACTATGGTCAGTAGTTGTTGATGGCCTCTTAGAAAGACTGAACAACGCTGGCTTCAACGCACAAGATAATGCTGATGATCATCATTAGGAGAAAGCATGATGGAATCTTATTGAACCTGATGCAAAAAGCCCTTAACATTGTAAATGAATGGCGTGCTGAAGAGGGGCTCAGCATCCATCCAAACAAAACCATTCTAATTCCATTCACAAGACGTAGAAAGTTGAACTTAAAGCCTCCTTTCTGAAGGGACATACTCTGAAATTTTCGGAAGAGGCTAAGTATCTAAGGTTAACCCTAGATCAGAGACTCAACTGGAATTTACACATTGACAAAACTCTTTCCAAATCTACATCGTGCCTATGGGCATGACGTAGATTCTTCGGAAAGACCTGGGGGCTACAGCCAAAAATAACCTACTGGTTATACAAAGCGGTTATAAGACCCATTGACACATATGCGTCGTTAGTATGGTGAACGAAAACATCAAAAATAACTACGCAAAACAAGCTGCAAAAACTGCGGCGGCTAGCGTGCGTGGGCATAACAGGTATTATAAGAAGCACCCCGACTATTGCCCTTGAGGTAATCCTAAATCTCCCTCCTCTTCATATAAAGTTGACAAAGGAGGCGTTGATGGCGGCATTATGGCTCCAAGACACAAAAAAAACTATTAACTGGTGATCTGAAGGGACACCTGGGGATTCTGGGTTACATAGCGCCAGAAATCTTATCATAAACATCGGATATAATGCCGCTTAAGTTTGATTTTCACACACCCTTCGAAACGGCCATAGAAGACCGCACCATCGTAAAGGGAAAAATACATCGATTAGACCAAAACTCCTCCATTTGGTACACGGACGGATCAAAAACGATTGATGGAACAGGAGCAGGCATATATTGACCCAAGTACTCGTCATCAGTGCCTCTGGAGTCTACTCCCACAATCATGCAAGCAGAAACACTTGCTGTAAACTTTTACTTCCAGGAGGGACTACGAAGGAAAGATTTACATTTTAACGGACAGTCAGGCTGTGATAAAAGCTTTAAACTCTTACAGTTATCGGAGCATCTCTGTCTGGGAATGCCGTCAATCCTTGAAGCAACTTGCTGAGTGGAACAAACTTTTCCTGTGGTGGGTGCCTGGCCACGAAGGCATACATGAAATGAAGCCGCTGACGAACTGGCCAAATCAGCTGCTGGAATCCCACCCATCGGACCTGAACCGTTCTGCGGTCTAAGTAAGCCGCACAGACGACAGGAACTGGAACGATGGGAAGAATCTAGCAGATATTGGAGAATACTGGAGAAAAACTCCAGGCCAAAGGCAAGCGAAAAAGTTCATTGACTATTCGCCAAAGAAGACAAAACAGCTTCTCGATCTCTCTAGGGACGAGCTGAGGATCATAACAGGCCTCTTTACTGGACACTGCCCAATGAGATACTAACTCGATAAAATGGGCAAAAAAAACATGCAGAATGTGTAAAGAGAGCGATGAAAGTGACGAACATATTATTTGCAGTTGCATCGCAACTGTCCGTCAATATATACATATACACTTCGGTAGCGATAAACTTGAGCCTCACGAAGTAAAAGCGAAAGCTCCCAGGGAGATTCTTAATTTTGTAAGGTATTTAGACCTACAGGTAAGTGAATAAAAAGGGTTACGAACATAAGACCCATTTGGTCGCAGTTCGGAAAGGCTTGCAAAGCCAATCGACTCCCACGAATGTAATGTAATGTAATGACGTAGTAAAGGCAGAAATAACTATTTATACCTGTTAAAGATATTCATTAGAATGAGAAAAATAATTAAATTTTAATTATTTGAATTGTATGTGATTCGCTTAATAAAAAAAATTATAGAAATACTCGATAGGTATGCCCAAAATTTGCTTTTATTCTGATAGCTCGTCTTCTGGGACTCAACTTATACTTATTCAATATCAAACTAAAAAGAAATCAATTAAAAACTGAATAAATTGGTGGGAGTGTTCTCCACCTGCAAGAATGCAGACCTCTGTCCTTCTTCGCATATTATCTCACATTTTTGAAATATTTCTGGGGTGTTTCTTATCGTGTCACAAGAGGTTATCATTTGATTTCTCAATTCTTCTACAGTGTTCACTGGAGTGGTATAAACTAAACTTTTGAGATATCCCCATAGGAAAATGTCTAAACTTGGAGGCCATAGTTCTATCCCACCCCGACCTATTCATCGGTTGTTGAATGTATTATTGAAGAATTCCCTAGCTTCTCCACTAAGGTGTGCTGGTGCCCCGTCATGCATGAACCACATTGTATTTCTCACCAAATACACATGGCACGTCCTCGAGCAATAAAGATAACTCCTCCTCAAGAAATTGCCGATAATCGGGACCGTTTAGTCTGCCAAAAAAAATGGCCCATTCAAATAATTTACAATTATTCCGACCCAGATAATTAGTGAGAATTGTTCTTTATGATGAGATTCTTCAATCTAATAGGGGTTTTCTTCAGTCCAATAATGATTATTGTGAAAATTTGTGATAGCATTTCTCGAAAAGTTAGCTTCGTTTGTGAACATTATTTCACTATCAAAATGGGCATTTTCTATCATTTTATTTGAAAACCATCGGCAGAAATTCAGTCTTGAAGGAAAATCTCCAAGAAGTAGAGTTTGGACGCGTTGAATATGAAACGGGTACAATAAAAAGTCGTGGAGGATCCTCCAAACTAGGACATGTGAAACATTCAACTGATTTCTAATATTTCTTGTTTTCACATGAGGATTCAAATCAAAACAATTCAAAACTGCTTCCTCAATATCTGGAGTTCTCGTAGTTTGAGTTGCATCTTTTGAATGATTATTTGTAGTAAAAGTACCAGTTTTCCTCCACCTTCTGTGGATAATTCAAAATGTTCGCCTGTCTGGTGTTACCCGATTTGGAAAGCGCATCTGTTATAATCGCCTGGCTTCTGTTGTGTTTCCGTCAGCCAGACCGTACATGTAATTGATATCACCCAATTCGGCGTTAGTAAAATTAGCCATTTTTTCTTACAGCAATAACTTCAAAAGTCTTAAAACTAATCGTTTATTTAATGAACAATTCGAGCAGACACTGGTTCAATTTTAGCAATTGTTAAGATAAATAAATAAATGAAGAAAATCAAAGCCTACTAGTCATTTTTTTTAATTAGAAGTGCTTTCAATTCAGCGAATGCATACAATCGTTTAATAATTTTTTGTTCGAAAACGGTTGGAGATACGAAAAAATTACTGGGGGCAAAAAAGTTTTTAAATTGAACGTAGATGACGAAAATTGATTGTACGATGACATTCAATGATGGAGGCTGTAAAAATAGCTTGCCTCCCAAATTCAGGCTGAATATCTCAAAAAAAAAATTGCACATAGATTTACCCCCTCAAGTTGTGTCATACTATTATGTAACACTCCGTATATGAGTTCCTCAGAAAAAGAAGTATGTGTCAAGATTTTTATCACTACTTACCTAGTCTTATCGAATCTTTTCCGCTGCCAAAGACATCAAACATTAAAACTTTTCCTTTGATTGCATAGGTTGAATTCATATCAAGATGTGGACATTCTCCTGTTACCTCTAGTTTACCATTGTCTAAGTCGAAACTAAAAAAATATATATTCAAACGGTATTTTTGTATATGCTTTGAAATATGGATGAAGTATTCACTAAATTGAAGCACCAAACATGTCGATTTTTCTAATTTCAATGAAAACTAGTTCAGAATCAATATGATATGGATTCTCGGCTATACTAGACCCATAGAAAATCGTTTCGTTGTTCTTCTTAGCAACTGTGTAAATGTAGAACAATTATAGAATTTTACTACCACCAAATAAATTTATACTGGGGATTCACCAGTGGCGCGGTGCTCTCTTAAAGATTTCATTTTTATTCGAACGGTAATGTATTTAGAAAGTAAAAATCTACTTCAGCAATTTATTTTGAAGTAAAAGGGGTCCCAATTTTTCATATTGGAAGACCACTTTTTTATTCAAGATTCAGGAGCGGCCTAAACTCTGCTATAATTTATTATATAGTTTTTTGGTGAGTAGTTTCGTCACAATATTTTTTTTTCCGTAAAAATTCATGAAAATAGGCTCTCACATCATCGCATGCTCCTTCGGCCAGAGATGATGAATACTTTTTTTCTTTCGTTTTCTTATTTCCCAAGGATAACTTTATTGGTGAATTGAAATAGATTATCCTCATTTTATACAGTGGTGCCTCCAAAAAAATTATTGAATATTGCAATTTTAAAAATATCATATCTTGATTTTTCAAATGAAACATCCTGTATTTTATCATTCATGTTAACGCATAAAATATTGTGCCATATTTTTGCAGAAGTAACCTCATCTTCATCTTCGACCATTTTCGAAATAAAAATAATAAAATCAGAGGTTGCGAAAAAAGAGTTTATTAGTACATATCATTATACTTGATCAGAGAAATGAAGATATATTAGGGTAGTCGTGTATGAAATACGTAATAGATTGGTTGTTGGTGAGACGATGTACAAGCTGTTAAACTATTTCCATTTGTTTTCGAAATGTTGCCCGACCTCTGTAGACACAACTCAATCATCCTGAGGAAAGACCGTTGAACTCTCGACAACATTTGAGGATTAACTGACTGAAAGGCGTCGACTATTCTCTGTCTCATATCCAACTGTGTTATAGAAGAAATCTGGTAAACGATGCCTTTAATATAACCCCACAAGGAAAAATCTAGACTTGCAAAGTCTGAAGACCTATCTGGCCATCTAACAGGACCACCATGTCAATTCCATTTGTTTAGAAATACATGATTCAAATGCTCCCTAACTGATGTGAGTAATGTGCCGGTGCTCCATCCTGCTGAAACCACAAATCTTGTCTTATATGCTCTGGCACATCGGTAAATAACATTGGTAGATAATTCTGCAGAAAATCTTAATACATTTCACTATAGAGGTGCCTGTCGAAAAAGTGCCCAATTAGATATCCATCTACTATAGCGGCCCATACATTCAAGAACCAACGATGCTGGGGATCTATTTGTTTCATGATGTGTGGATTTTCCGTGGCATAATAATGAAAGTTGTGCCTATCAACAAGCCCATACTTGTGGAAAGTTGCCTCATCGAGAAAAGTACTCTGCTAAACATATTTGGGTTTTCCGCTAATTTGTCACTTGCCCAATTCCAAAAATTGATTCGATTTTCATTGTCGTGATTGTTCAGTTTCTGGTGCAACTGTACATGACATGCATGAAATTTATTCACTTTCAAGATTCTCTGGACGGAAGCTTGACTTATATCTGTAAACTGAGAAATCTCTCTTTGGCTTTAATATGGATCCTCTGTCACTGTCAACAAAACTGATAACTGGTTGTCTTCTGCTGTAGCAGTTTCTGGTTTTTAACGTTTTCTGTAAGCGATTTTATCAGTTTTGATAAATCTAATCAGAAATTTTTCGAAGCATCTTGCATCGGGATGCCTCTTATCAGGAAACCTTTGTGCATAAACCCTACTTGCCAACAAAGAATTTCTATCACACTCACCCAGAATAAAAATCATATCAACCATTTCTTCTTTGGAGTATTCCTGACAGTCAATTGAGAAAGTTGGGTTCAAACCTCACTTTAACAATGTTTAGTAACGAAACACTGATAAGTTCAAATGTAAAATGCAGAATATGATATGTCCGGACACTTGACAGAAGGCACAAATAAAAAAATGTCAACACATACCTCAATTCACGTTTTAATCATCTTGATTTTATCATTCGTTAAAAGAATTATCTTGTTTTGGTTTCATTTTTACTACTCGAGTCATTACAGAAAAAAATTTCTGTGCAAATAATGATGCATTTTCATGAGTATGTAGAATTTTCACAAATAATCGAATATTTCGAAAATGATTCAAGATATAGAGAAGGTTACTTCTGCAAAAATATAGCACAATATTTTATGCGTTAACATAAATAATGAAATAAAGGGTGTGCCATTTGGAAAAATCAAGGTATGATATTTTAAAATTACAATATTCAATAGTTTTTTTGAGTCACTCTTGTATAAAATGAGGATAATCTATTTCAATTCATCAATAAAACCTATCCTTGGGAAATAAGTAATAGAAAGGAAAAAAGTGATGTGAGAGCCTATTTTCATGAATTTTTACGGAAAAAAAATATTGTGACGAAACGAAGCAGAGGTTAGGCCGCTCATGAATCTCGAACAAAAAAGTGGTCTTCCAATCTGAAAAATTTTGACACCCTGTTTACTGCAAAATGAATTGCTGAAGTAGCTTCTCACTTTCTAAATACAATACCGTTCGAACAAAAATGAAATCTTCAAGAGAGTACGAGCTACAGAGCACAGCGCCACTGATGAATCATCCAGTATATCACTGTTATTATGGATTTTAACTCTCGCTTATCATCGAAGAGTATGAAACTAAGTATAAAGTAACGTGGTATTAATGAATACAGTGATACCTAGCTAAGTGTGACCTGAATAAGTGAGAGAAGTGTAATGAGATCCGGCACTTTTTCATCGAATTACTTCAGTCAATGAGAATTTTGGAATCTGGTTGAATGAGATTTGGTTTCTAGGATTTTCTCGATATTTATCTCTCTAATTGGAATTCTCTAGCTTAATTTCCTGTATAAGTTAGAAAGTTTATCAGATTAGTAGAGGTTTCGACATGTTTGTTTACAAACATTACTATTCCAGGTTTTGACCTACGAACATAGGATTACAAACATACAAAATGTTCAAACGTAAATATAACGCTGCTACAGGGTTCACTTTCCTCCAAGAAATAGTAAACCGCGACCTATTGTGGTTGGCTTCAAAAATAAATTCATGAAAAATGAATTTTTCAGCGCGTAAAAGCGTAAGAAGGAATTGAAGTCAGAGAAAATTGGTTTTTCTATCGACGATCGAAAAATTTATGTTAATGAGAGTATTACATCATACCACATGCAGCTTTTTTATACAGCTAAAGAATATTGCAAAACCAAAAATTTTGAGTTTTGTTGGACGCCAGAAGGGAATATTTTGATAAGAAAGAATAGTGATATTAAATCTAAAATAATTCATGTTACCTCAGAGAATATCCTGGCTAAATTGCTAGCTTAGACTATTTTTCCGGATGATGGATTTGTTTTATGTGTATAATGACTCTCACGGACTCGACCTTATCTGTTTACTATCAAAATTGTCGAGGGCTCCGTACTAAAACAGCGGAGTTCTAGAAATCAACTTTGAATTGTAACTTTGACATTTTTTGTGTAACTGAAACGTGGTTGAAACCTACTATAGGAGATTGTGAATTCATGTGCGACAAGGAGTACTCGATTTTTCGGAAAAATAGATGTAACGCAAATAGTGCTAAAGGGAAGGGTGGAGGTGTTCTAGTAGGAATATCCAAGAAGATTGATGCTGAGGTCCCCTCAGGGAGGCCAAATTCTTCATGGTTGAGGGTTCGAATATCGGGTAACAGGAATCTTCTTTTGGGTGTTTGCTATTTTTTACCGGACACAGCTGAAGATAAATACTTATATTATTTTGACCCAATAACTGCTTTGATTGAATCTTATAGTATTGATATTATAATTATATGTGTTGACTTTAATCTGACCTCCTTAACGTGGACTTTCAATAAGAACCTAAATAGTTTCGTGAATAACTCCATTCAGTCCAAAATATATACGGCTTTTTTTTCAATGAAATAAAACTAAAGTATTTATATTTTCACTATATTAACAAAACTATGACCGGTTTCACCACACTGTGGCTTCATCAGATAGATACAAACTAATGAACAGAGTTATTCCTTATATATAAGTCTTATTTCCTACTTAATATTACAATAGGTACAAGAGGTATGTTGGAAAACCCATCGGAGTTGCTTACTTGTGAATTGAAAAGATTGAGTAAAGGAGAAGGATTTAGATCTAATTGACTATTAAGTAATCTACCTGAATTCTTTTCTTTGTTGATCTCTAAAATTTCCAATAGGTATGATGGAAAACCCATCGGAGTTGCTTACTTTATGAATTGAAAAGATTGAGTAAAGGAGAAGGATTTAGATCTAATTGACTCTTAAGTAATCTACCTAAATTCTTTTTTTGTTGATCTCTAAAATGTCCAATAGATTGAGTTTTTGTCTGTTATTTTCATTGTGTAAAATTTTGAAATTATCATTAAGGTTTTGGTATTCTCGAGTAAGTGATTAGAATAATGGGAATCTGATTTATGATAATTAAAACTACGTTTGTGCTCGGATAATCTACCTTTGAAATTTCTGAAAGTTCTACCAATATAAATTTTATTACAATCCCCGCAGGACAGTTTATAAACACCGGATTTATTACTTTTATAAATTTCAGATTTGCAATTTTCGATATGAATAATTATTTCAACTACCATTCGATTTATTCCCTCACTTTTAATGTTCCTTAGTATCCTAATCGTCATAACACCTTATTTTACGTATCTAAAGCCCGAACTGCTCTATACTACAACTCTGTCGTTTTAAGTTTAATGCGTTTCTGTAACTACCACTTGAAGAATTAGGATTTGTTTAATATGAGCTGGGTTTATTCTCTCGGGGAGTACCATAATGCATAAACTATATTCTTCTTCTATTTGCACAAGGCACATCATCGACAATATCAACCAGTGTTCTGAAAAAAGTCAAGTTATGCTGAAGAGACCTGATGCGTAAAAATACTGGCCCCAACAAGCTGTCATCATACTAATCGACATTGATAGAAAATTGGCTACACTCAATGGTCTCATTCAAACCACACAAAGTTATTGTGGAAATTCATTATACCCTCCTGAATAATGCTTCATTTGGAACAAAATATTCCTACAAAATTTTCAGCCTATCTTTGTCAGGATCAAAGGCAAAATTCGAACTTTCTGGATGGATCTTCAGCATTGAGGGGTTTGAATCCTCTGGATATAGTAGTGATATAACAGTTGTCCACGCAAAACTCTCCTAACAGCCAAACATGATACGCCAATCTGTAGAGATAACCTTAAAATTCTGATTTTTTGATTATTATGGACTTTTTTCAAAAAAGCTCTTCATTTATCGGTGTCCTTCAAACCTATCTGGTCCAGGTTTTTCTTGGCTAACTCATGCTAACTCTTTGAAATATCAATAGTTATGTATTATTGATAAAAAGCAGCTTAAATTATGACAAGTATCTCTAACGTGCTAAAATCACGTCACAACAATTTGAATTAAAACTCCTGATTCCAGTCGACCCTCTATCTGTGTCACGCTACTGAATAACAGTCTGATGCGCATAATACGGTTATCAGATGATATGTCCTACCAGCTTCGCTTCAGAATCTTCATTTTGCTTTTTCTTCTTTGCCGACCTTCGGACTAATTAGTGAAACTTGAAAATCATCGTTGATTGTATTTGAAATAATTAATTTATATAAAAGTTCTCTAGTGAAAATTAGAGATAAACCTTTATCTTAAATACTATGTAGTGACCTATATTAAAAATGTAGGTCCTAGGTGGAGAGTCGTAGATAGAGATTCCTAGATAGAGATTCCTAGGAGGAGAGTCGTTAGAGGTTTTTCCCCATATGCAGCAGTAAAATACAAGAACTTTTTGGAATTTTAACTCCCTAGGTGATTGGAGACTCTAACATAGACGACCTCTACCTCATCTATTTCACGACGAAAGCGTCGTGGGTATTGCTAGGGAGGCGATTTCAGGAAGAAGTTGGACAACAGGCTTGAAGGAATACTACGCAATTGTGACCCTCGATGTCAAGAACGCGTTCAAATCGGCCAGATGGAACTGTATACTGTATGCTCTGCAGCAGCTGCAGGTTCCAGCGTACCTACGGAGAATAATCGGCAGCTATTTCTCGAACCGAGTCCTCGGTTCAGAAACGCGTTCATACAACGTTACCGGTGACGTCCCGCAAGGATCAGTCCTCGGGCCCCTCTTGTGGAACATCATGTACGACGCCGTGCTGAAACTGACGACACCTGGAGACTGCACGACAGTAGGATTCGCCGACGACGTGGCAGTCGTAGTAGTCGGAAAGTATCTGGAAGAGATCACATTCAAGGCCAATCAGGCAGTTTCATGCATACGCCAATGGTTGACAACGGTGGGGCTGCAATTGGCCGACCACAAGACCGAAGTCACTCTGCTAACCGGCAGAAGAGTGGCAGAGGCCATCACTCTATCCATTGGAGACTGCAAGATAACATCGCAAAGATCCCTGTGATGTCTAAGGGTCCAAATAGATGCAAAGCTTCGATTCGACGAACACCTCCGAAACGCGAGCCAGCGAGCATCCCAGGTGATGAAGGCACTGACCTGGTTATTGTCAAATGATAGTGGACCACGACAGAGCCGCAGACAGCTCCTCTCTACCGTCACAAGCTCGATTCTTTCGTACGACGCTCCAACCTAGGCTTCGACAATGGAAACCGGAGCATATGCTCGCCCGATGATCAGTGTCTACAAGAGAAGAGCACTGCGTGTCGCATGCGCTTACTGCACAGTATCTTACGATGCTGTGTGTGCAGTAGCTGGTCTTCTGCCAATAGACATCTTGGCGGTTGAGCGTCGGCGAGTCTACCAATGGAGGCTGAGTGACAACGACGATGCAAGACTACTCGCAGCAGAAGAGGGAAGCCGCACGATGGAGATGTGGCAACGGTGCTGGGAATCCTCTTGCAATGGAAAGTGGACACATCGTCTGATCCCAGACATCGCGATGTAGCAAAACAGAAAAAAAGAGAGATTGACTTCTACGTCACGCAGCAGCTCACAGGGCATGGTAACTTCCGAGCATACCTTGCCAGGTTCGGTCTGGAGTTTGATCCATCGTGCCCAAGCTGCCCCAACAAAGAGGAAACCGCAGAGCATATTTTATCTTCGTGCCAGCGGTTTGCCACAGAAAGAACAGAAATGGAGACAGTGCTCCAGTGCCATGGCACGATAGAAAACCTCGTTAGCCTGATGGTCCACTGCGAGGAAAATTAGAAGGCTGTGGCCGACACTGCAGCCAAGATGATGAAGATTCTCCAACGAGATCGACCACGCAGACGTCTACAGTGATCGTTGAAGTGGGCAGCAATTAGCCAGCCCTACCCGGGCGAAGTAATGCCTGACGGCAGTTCCGCGCGGGTTACAGTGGAGTATCCTCGAGAGTTAGGGTTTTAGCGGGTATGTTCTAGAAATAAGAGACTAGTCCGAGCCCCGCACTCGGAAAGTCATATATATATATATATATATATATATATATATATATATATATATATATATATATATATATATATATATATATATATATATATATATATATATATATATATATATATATATATATATATATATATATATATATATATATATATATATATATATATATATATATATATACCTGGATTTTTATTTAAATTATCCGTAATATGATGGCTTTAAAAGTTATAAAATCATTCGAGTTTACACTAATTCAATTCGAACACTCTTGATATTCAAACTTAAAATAACGTAAAACTGCATCAAAATGTATTTTTTGTGAGAATTATGAGAACAGTTCTGATCCCCCGTTCTTATTATGGATTATTGACTCTCACGCCAGTTTATTCACAAAACGGGTGCTTTCTCATGTAAATAATTATTTTACTCAAAAACGGCTGCGATTATGATTATGAAATTCGAGATGACGAAAAGGCTTTAATTTTGAAAGATCTTTTTATTTCATATTCAATATTTAATATCAGTGGCGCACCACACAATGATTTTGATGGGACCAAAGGCAGCATGACCCTAAAAAAATATTACCGGTTAATTTCGCAACCACTGGAGACATCTAATGAGTTTATGAGCAAATTGGAGCTAGATCCTTTGAAAACTACAAGAGTTATCAACAGAAATGTGAAGAAAAACTTCAATATCCTCTATTCTGAGAACAGAGAACTAATGGACATTTGTTTATGAGTATTTTTTCATAACTCCAGTAGAAATTATTAACTACACGCCTGTAACGTCCTGTATAATTTCGACCCTATTTGTTCACTTTTGAAAATGTTAGGGAAGCGGATACGGCAACACAGAATCTGACCCCTTCTAAGAAAAGAGTAAAAAACTATTCTTTGTAACTTATCTCATCAGGTCACAAACGATTTCATTTATGTAATTTCAAATTCATTCAATTTTTAGTTAATGTGAGGATTTGTGTATGTGTAAGGCGATATAGATATTCATTTATCTGCTCGTTAGCTCAATCTGTTGCGGAGTTAGAATGCAACTCAATTGTCTGATTAGAACTTATACTTACGAATTATCGAATGAATTTAAGTGAAAGCTTGTGAAAAGTGAGAGTGGTTTCCTTATACTTTCTAACCTAATCTCACCTTAATGCAATCACTTTGCAGTCTGTTAAGCCAAACAGTTCCACCTCTTCATAGTTCTGTACCAGTTGAACAACTTTTCCTGAATCAATGGATAATTTGGAAATTCGAAGAGGATCTAGTGATGGCATGCCCAGATCTGAATTTCCTGAAATATAAATTTACGTTTTTCATTTTTTAATGTTATTGGTGAACAATATCTTCAAATCCAGAAAATATGTGTTTAAAAACAAATATATCTCAAGGAGTATTGCTGTAGTCTTCCCTTTGAAGTAGTTAAATATAGAATGGTCTATTTCAATAACAATGAGTCATAATATGATGCAAAGAATTCGTGATGCTTTTCGTAATATCACAAAGCACTCGCCGGCTCGGTGGCGTAGGTGGTATGATGCTCGTCTCCTGCGCAGAGTTACCTGGGTTCAATTCCCACAAAGTCGGTGCGAATTTTCGGATTCTGGAAATCTAACCTAATCTAACCTAACAGGGATATGTTGGACATTGAAGATCCCTTCCCTCGACACGAGAGGGGTTCGGCAAAACTCCCGGGTTAGTGAGTTGACAGAAAACAAACCAGCAAAGCCCTCTAATAGTTATCTTCGGTGGACAGTTTACATAATATGACTCTGTATATTGAAACAGATTAATTTCTCTGTTCTGATTTGAGAATGAATCCTTCATTTCATTAATTCGAAATAATATTTTGTTTCACTCACCTGCTTTCAGTTTCGCGAATGAATCTTGAGCTGCATTCATTAAACATGGCATATCTTTCAGTTCACATCTTTTGAGGTCACTAGCTGTAACAAAAATTCCATTTAAATAGGTTAAAGGAACCAAGAACTGATACAAACTACCTTTTTTGGTTTACATTAACCTTTGATTAAATTATGGGTTTTCAACTGAAGAATTATAGTCCAAAGAAAAGCAAATTAAATGCTGAGATAATGTTAAGGATATACCATGAATTTAAGCTAAAGAGTTTGAATATATTTGTATGTTATACGGATTATTCTTTGATATATCAAGTGAGGAAGTTTTCATTCTGGGCATATTCTTTGTGATAATTTAAATTTTTCTGATGCTGCTTATTTGTAAGTTTAGTAATTCTGTCATGGGCTATTGAAATCAGTTTTGAATTGAAAATACCGAACAATCATTCTGAAAAGAGGCTCGCCCTAGGTATCTGTTCTGATGCCGCTACAAAGGTTGATAATTATGATAATGATATAATGATCATAAAAATAATAATGGCATAATAACAATAACAGAGAGATACCTGGCGCACAGTGCTTGACCGGTTATTGGTCATCGTCATGGTCGAACCCCAAAGAACATAATAAAGATGATGAAAGGATGACGAATAAAAAACATCGCCTTGATATCAAACATATGCACTTCGAAGGAAGAAATCGCAACAGTAGTTAGAGCGACCAACAATTGGAAGGACACAGGTAAAGATAATATCCACAACTTCTGGTACAAGAAGTTTAATAAGCTCCACGAAGCCCTAGCGAAACAGCTCACGTATGTTCTTCAACATCCCAGGAAAACACCCACTTTCCTAACACAAAGCTTAACATATATGAGACCTAAGAACGATAGAACACAAGATCCGTCTCACTATTGGCTAATCACTTGTCTGCCAACGCTCTACCAAATACTCACCTCATGCATATCCAATCGAATATACCAACACCTTGATAACAACAAACTACTATCAGAAGAGCAGAACTGAAGCAGAAGGAAACACCAGTATTTCTCGATTATTTGAAGGCATTCAATAGTATCGCCCATTCTAGGCTTTTCGAAGTATTACAGATACACAAAATTCATCCAGTCCTGGTAGAATTCTTGAAGACAACAATGACACACTGGCGCACGTCCCAGCAGGTCAACATGATTAATAAGTCAATTAAAACCGAGGAGATATCCATACGTCGTGGAATTTTTCAAGGAGACTCTTTGAGTCCACTATGGTTCTGTTTAGCTATGAACCCATTGTCAACAATGCTCAATAGAACAGGATACGGATTTAGGATAAAAACAGATAGGAACTATCATACAATCGCTCACCTGCTGTATATGGATGACATCAAATTTTACGCTTCGAACAAGAAGCAATTGGATGATCTGTTGAAAACTGTCAGTAACTTCTCGGCAGATGTTCATTTGAAATTCAGGATTGAAAAATGTAAGATAATGAACATTCAAAGAGGGAAAGTCATAGATGGTGAAACACAACTTCCAAACGGTGATACTATACAGTGTATGAGGGATGGCAAAACGTACAAATACCAGGATACCAACAAGCCAGATTGCTTGACCAAAAACAGTCAAAGGAGAAGATTCGTTCAGTGTACAGTCAGCGTCTGAAGACTGTGCTTAAGTCAATGCTGAACTCGGGGAATCTAGTCAAAGCAATTTACACCTACGCTATTCTAGTGTTGCTCTACTCATTTGGAATGATCAGATGGACTAAGACAGAACTGAATGATATTTAAGGGCAGACCCGAACGATGTTGACAAAGTACAAAAATCACCATCCAAAATCGTCTGTGATAAGAACAACTTTGTACCGGAAAGAAGGAGGACGCATATTGATGGATGTTGTCAACTTGCATACTGAACAGATATGAAATCTCAGAGAATTCTTCTCTGCAAAAGCTCGCACTTCTGACTGAAAAACAAGAGCAATGGTCAAGAAAGAAATTGCATGGACGACATCACCATGAGATTAATCAACCACACGTCGACAAAGAAGCTCCCCACAAATGGTTTATGAAAGGAGAATTATTCGCGGAAACAGAAGGATTCCATATGGCCATTCAAGACCAAGTGATCTCTACGAACAACTACAACAAATATATGATTAGGGACGAAATATTACAAACTGGCAAATACAGACTATCTTCACAGGCATAATCAAGTGTGCAACATTCTCCATCAGAACCTTGCACACAAATACGAACTTTTGAATGCCTTCCAGCCATATTACAAGTATCAACCATCGGCCGTATTGAAAAATGGCTCCACCAGATTATACTACGATAGGCCTGTCAGCACTGATAGAAAGGTGACGAATAATAGGCCGGACATAGTGGTGTATGATAAGAGAGCCAGAACAGCAATGCTTGTGGATGTCGCCATACTGAATAATAACAACGTGCTGAACAAGTTCCAGGAGAAAAGGTTCAGATGCACAGAACTTGCTACTGAGATCAAGCAGATGTGGTACTTCGATAAAATTGATATCGTTCCTGTCATCATTTCTTCTACTGGGTTAATACCCGAAAGTTTGCATGATAGCCTTAACAAACTTGAATTGCATAAGAATACTTACATAGAAATACAAAAAGCTGTAATTCTCAATACGTGTAGGATAGTAGGAAAATTTATGTCAAGTATATTGTAATCGATCCTATTCCCTTTGATTGCTGAATCTGGGAAAGGTAAATTATATTCAGCTAGAAGCTGAGATGATAAAGAAGAAATTGAATAGAAAAAAAGAAAGAAAAATAAATGCCAAAATGGAGTGAGGAAGAAATGTACGAACAAATAATACACTAAGCTAATAGGATAACATAAGCAACAGTAAAACGTCCAAATGCCTGAATCACGGAACCTTATATCAGAGTTAAAGTCTCTGATAACAGCTCACCAAGAACAGGCCGAAGCAACAAATCAAATGAGAGCTAGAATTTTGAAAATAGACCTCCACCCAAATTGTAAACTTCGTCGGGGTTATAGTATTAGGCTGCCTTTAAAGGAGGAGTCCTTTCCTCTTTGATGTTGTTATCCTAGTTGATGACGTACTGGCCCCTCAGGGGCTCAGGAACATTGTTTCTGAGTACGGGCTTAGCGAACCCGAGGTACCCAAGCTGAACCTGGCAGTAGGTATAAAATGCAACTTATCCAATGATGTACAATCTAAGGAATAAACGGGTGAATCGACATTGTACCACCATAACCTCTTGTCGCGTTCAAGATTTAGGAAGAGGGTCTTGTTCGGAAAGTGAGTCACAGTCTCCCTCGGTTAGCGAAGGAAGCAGCGTGATATCGAGTAGGGATACTGCAACACAAAACCAAGTGGGAAATAACATCAACACCTCCCAACCGACTCTTGATGTTTCAACGGCGGCGCAAGCCATTATGCCTACGACCACGAGAGCCGGACTCCCTAGGAAACGCATGAAGTGGACTCCAGAAATGAATACCTTCATTATGCGTTCCTATTACAAGATTACAAACTTGGAATCGGAAATGACAGCATACAGATACGCGTTACATCTTGCGTTCATAGAAAAATATCCTGAATTACAGCACATATCCGAGCAGAGAATTTCGGATCAACGAAGAACAATCGTTAAAAACAGGCTACTTTCTTCAGAAACGCTGCAAAGCTTACGAGAAGAGGTCATAATGGAACTCAGAAGCGAAAATGATACTCATAACGGTATACCTGCTGGAGTCAATGAAAGTGTTACAGATAACATCGAAGCCACGGAAACGAATATTAACATGGAACGCCCTCTTGAGCCGAATCAGCAGAACGAATATACGTATTTAGCAAGATTAGAACTCAACAGAGCAATAACTAAATTTAGTGGTAGTAACCCAACTAAAAGACCTAAACTGCCCAAACTCAAGACGAACAAGAACACCAATATCATCCTAGCAGGCGTAAACTCAATGTTTGAAGAATATACCGACCAGAACACCTTGGAGAAGATTCACACTTTGATTTACTGTGGAGCAGTAGCGGTTCTTCGACTTCACAAAAACAAGTCTCCACAACTCTGATTCAAGCTGAGCCAAAAAGCGTCAGAAAACCACCATGGCAAAAACGACTGGAGAAGGATATTGATAATATTAGAGCAGAAATCGGTCGCCTCACAGAATTCCTGAGAAACAGAAAACCCTCAAGGCGCTTGAAATCACATATACGCAAAATTTATAGGAAAATTGGTACGAACACAAAACACCCTGATCACAAACAACACATCGACGTGTATATGGACACTTTGAAACAGAAACTCCAAGCAAAAGCAAAGAGGCTTTCAAGATACGTCAAGTGTACTGAAAGGAAACACCAAAACCAAAGGTTCCTCCAAAACGCTGGCAATTTTCATAAGGGAAATAACAAAACTGCGACCAACAATAACAGAGAAGAACCTGACGCACAGTGCTTGACCGACTATTGGTCATCACTATGGTCGAACCCAAAAAACACAATAGAGATGCGGAATGGATCGCGAATGAAAAAGAACGCCTCGATATCAGGCATATGGACTTCGATGGAATAACGGAGGAAGAAATCACAACAGTAATTAGAGCGACCAACAATTGGAAGGCCACAGGTATAGATAATATTCACAACTACTGGTACAAGAAGTTTGATAAGCTCCATGGAGCCCTAGCGAAACAGCTCACGTATGTTCTTCAACATCCCAAGAAAACACCCACTTTCCTAACGCAAGGCTTAACATATATGCTACCTAAGAGCGATAGAACACAGGATCCGTCTCAATATAGGCCAATCACTTGCCTGCCAACACTCTACAAAATACTCACCTCATGCATATCCAATCGAATATACCAACACCTTGACGACAACAATATATTAGCAGAGGAGCAGAAAGGATGCAGAAAGAAACACCACGGATGCAAGGAACAACTCATCATCGATTCTGTGATAATAAAACAGGCACACGTAGGGCATCGCAATGTTCATTCAGCTTTTCTCGATTATCTGAAGGCATTCGATAGTACCACCCATTCTTGGCTTGTTGAAGTATTGCAGATATACAAAATTCACCCAGCCCTGGTAGAGTTCTTAAAGACAACAATGACACACTGGCGCACGTATCTACAGGTCAACATGAACAATAAATCAATTAAAACCGACGAGATACCCATACGTCGTGGAATTTTTCAAGGAGACTCTTTGAGTCCACTATGGTTCTGTTTAGCAATGAACCCATTGTCCTCAATGCTCAATAGAACTGGATACGGATTTAGGATAAAAGCAGAAAGGAATTATCATACAATCTCCCACCTACTGTATATGGATGACATCAAATTATATGCTTCGAATAAGAAGCAATTGGATGATTTGCTGAAAACTGTCAGTGAGTTCTCGGCAGATGTTCATATGGAATTCAGGATTGAAAAATGTAAGACCCTGAACATTCAAAGAGGGAAAGTCATAGATGGTGAAACACAACTTCCAAACGGTGATATTATACAGTGCATGAGGGATAGCGAAACATACAAATATCTGGAATACCAAAAATCCAGATTGCTGAACCAAAAACAGTCAAAGGAGAAGATTCATTCAGAGTACAGTCAGCGTCTGAAGACTGTGCTGAAGTCAATGCTGAACTTGGAGAATCTAGTCAAAGTAATTAATACCTACACTATTCTAGTGTTGCTTTACTCATTTGGAATGATCAGATGGACTAAGACAGAACTGAATGATATTTAAGGGCAGACCCGAACGATGATGATAAAATACAAAAATCACCATCCAAAATCGTCTAAGATAAGAACAATTTTGAACCGGAAAGAAGAAGGATGATGATGGATGTTGTCAAATTACATACCGAACAGATATAAAATTTCAGAGAATTCCTCTCTGCAAAAGCTAGCACTTCTGACCCCCACAGAGTGGAATCGTTTGCTGATAAGGGATATACACCTCTGAATCTTGCTACCAGTGATGACCTGCTGAATTTACCGTTTCTATCAAATACTGAAAAACAAGAGCAATGGTCAAGAAAGGAATTGCATGGATGACATCACCATGAGATTAATCAACCACACATCGACAAGAAAGCCTCCCACAAATGGTTGATGAAAGGAGAATTATTCGCGGAAACAGAAGGATTCCTTATGGCCATTCAAGATCAAGTGATCGCTACAAACAACTACAACAAATATATAATAAAGGACGGAATATTACAAACAGATAAGTGCAGGAAATGCCATATAAGATCGGAGACTATACAGCATATTACGTCCGGCTGCGAACAACTGGCCAATACAGACTATCTTCACAGGCATAATCAAGTATGCAACATTTCCATCAGAACTTTGCACACGAATACGGACTCTTGAATGCCTTCCAGCCATATTATAAGTAACAACCATCGCCCGTATTGAAAAATGGTTCCATCAGATTATACTTCGATAGGCCTGTCATCACTGATAGAATGGTGACGAATAATAGGCCGGACATAATGGTGTATGATAAGAGAGCCAGAACAACAATGCTGGTGGATGTCGCCATACAAAATAATAACAACGTGCTGAATAAGTTCCAGGAGATAAGGTCCAGATACACAGAGTTTGCTATTGAGATCAAGCTGATGTGGTACTTCGAAAAAATTGATACCTACTGGGTAAATACCCGAAAGTTTGCATGATAGCCTTAACAAACTTGAATTGCATAAGAATACTTACATAGAAATACAAAAAGCTGTAATTCTCAATACGTGTAGGATAGTAAGAAAATTTATGTCAAGTATATTGTAATCGATCCTATTCCTTTGATTGCTCATTCTGGGAAAGGTAAATTATATTCAGCTAGAAGCTGAGATGATAAATAAAGAAATTGAATAGAAAAAAAAGAAGAAGAATAAATGCCAAAATACAAATATCTGGGATACCAACAAGCCAGATTGTTAGACCAAAAAACAATCAAAGGAGAAGATTCGTTCAGAATACAGTCAGCGTCTGAAGTCTGTGCTGAAATCGATGTTGAACTCGGGGAATCTAGTCAAGGCAATTAACACCTACGCCATTCCAGTGTTGCTTTACTCATTTGGAATAATCAGATGGACTAAGACGGAGCTAGATGATATTCAAAGGCAGACCCGAACGATGCTGACAAAGTACAACAATCATCATCAAAAATCGTCTGTGATACGAACAACTTTGAAGCGGAAAGAAGGAGGACGCGGATTAATAGATGTTGTCAATTTACACACCGAACAGATAAGAAATCTCAGAGAATTCTTCAGCAAAAGCTCTCCTTCTGACCTACATAGAGTGGTATCGTTGGCTGATAAGGATATACACCTCTGAATCTTGCTGCCAGAGATGACCTGCTGAATCTACCGTTCCTATCAGATACTGAAAAAACAAGAGCAATGGTCAAGAAAGGAATTGCATGGACGACATCACCATGAGATTAATCAACCACACATCGACAAAGAAGCCTCCAACAAATGGTTGATGAAAGGAGAATTATTCGCGGAAACAGAGGGATTCCTTATGGCCATCCAAGACCAAGTGATCGCTACAAACAACTACAAAAAATTTATTATGAAGGACGGAACATCACAAACAGATAGGTGCAGAAAATGCCATATAAGATCGGAGACGATACAGCATATTACGTCCGGATGCGAACAACTGGCCAATACAGACTATCTTCACAGGCATAATCAAGTGTGCAACATTATCCATCAGAAACTTGCACACAAGTACGGACTTCTGAATACATTCTAGCCATATTACAAGTATCATCCGGCGCCCGTATTGGAAAATAACTCTATCAGATTATACTACGATAGGCCTATTATCACTGACAGAATGGTGACGAATAATAGGCCGGACATAGTGGTGTATGATAAGAGAGCCAAGACAGCAATGCTGGTGGATGTCGCCATACCAAATAATAACAACGTGCTGAATAAGTTCCAGGAGAAAAGTCCAAATACACAGACCTTGCTATTGAGATCAAGCAGATGTGGCACCTCGACAAAATAGATATCGTTCCTGTCATCGTATCCTCGACTGGTTTAATACCCAAAACTTTGCATGATAGCCTTAAGAAATTAGAATTGCATAAGAATACCTATATAGAAATGCAAAAAGCTGTAATTCTTAATACATGTAGGATAGTTAGAAATTTATGTCAAGTATATTGTAATCGAGCCTATTCCCTTTGATTGCTAAATCTGGGAAAGGTAAATTATATCCAGCTACTAGCTGAGATAGTGCATAAGTCCACGATAATAAATAATAATATAGCCTCAGGGCTCAGGAACATTGTTTCTGAGTACGGGCTTAGCGAACCCGAGGTACCCAAGCTGAACCTGGAGTGAGGAAGAAATGTACGAACAAATAATACACTAAGGTAATAGGGTAACATCAGCATACAGATACGCGTTACATCTTGCGTTCGTAGAAAAATATCCTGAATTACAGCACATATCCGAGCAGAGAATTTCGGATCAAAGAAGAACAATCGTTAAAACAGGCTACTTTCTTCAGAAACGCTGCAAAGCATACGAGAAGAGGTCATAATGGAACTTAGAAGCGAAAATGATACTCATAACGGTATACCTGCTGGAGTCAATGAAAGTGTTACAGATAACATCGAAGCCACGGAAACGAATATTAACATGGAACGCCCTCCTGAGCAGAATCAGCAGGACGAATATATGTATTTAGCAAGATCGGAACTCAACAGAGCAATAACTGAATTCAGTGGTAGTAACCCAACTAAAAGACCCAAACTGCCCAAACTCAAGACGAACAAGAACACCAATATTATCCTAGCAAGCGTGAATTCAGTGTTTGAAGAATATACCGACCAGAACACCTTGGAGAAGATTCACACTTTGATTTACTGTGGAGCAGTAGCGGTTCTTCGACTTCACAAACAACAAATCTCCACAACTCTGATTCAAGCTGAGCCAAAAAGTGTCCGAAAACCACCATCCTGAGAAACAGAAAACCCTCAAGGCGCTTGAAAACACATATACGCAAAATTTATAGGAAAATTGGTACGAACACAAAACACCCTGATCACAAACAACACATCGACGTGTATATGGACACGTTGAAACAGAAACTCCAAGCGAAAGCAAAGAGGCTTTCAAGATACGTCAAGTGTACTGAAAGGAAACACCAAAACCAAAGGTTCCTCCAAAACGCAGCCAATTTTCATAAGGGAAATAACAAAACTGCGACCAACAATAACAGAGAAGTACCTGACGCACAGTGCTTGACCGACTATTGGTCATCACTATGGTCGAACCCCAAAGAACACAATAGAGATGCGGAATGGATCACGAATGAAAAAGAACGCCTCGATATCAGACATATGGACTTCGATGGAATAACGGAGGAAGAAATCACAACAGTAGGCCAATCACTTGCCTGCCAACACTCTAAAAATACTCACCTCATGCATATCCAATCGAATATACCAACACCTTGACGACAACAATATATTAGCAGAGGAGCAGAAAGGATGCAGAAAGCAACAGTGAAACGTCCAAATGCCTGAATCTCTGATAACAGCTCACCAAGAACAGGCCGAAGCAACAAATCAAATGAGAGCTAAAATTTTGACAATAGACCTCCACCCAAATTGTAAACTTCGGACAAAGAAGCCTCCAACAAATGGTTGATGAAAGGAGAATTATTCGCGGAAACAGAGGGATTCCTTATGGCCATCCAAGACCAAGTGATCGCTACAAACAACCACAAAAAATTTATTATGAAGGATGGAACATTACAAACAGATAGGTGCAGAAAATGCCATATAAGATCGGAGACTATACAGCATATTACGTCCGGATGTGAACAACTGGCCAATACAGACTATCTTCACAGGCATAATCAAGTGTGCAACATTATCCATCAGAAACTTGCACACAAGTACGGACTTCTGAATACATTCTAGCCATATTACAAGTATCATCCGGCGCCCGTATTGGAAAATAACTCTATCAGATTATACTACGATAGGCCTATTATCACTGACAGAATGGTGACGAATAATAGGCCGGACATAGTGGTGTATGATAAGAGAGCCAAAACAGCAATGCTGGTGGATGTCGCCATACCGAATAATAACAACGTGCTGAATAAGTTCCAGGAGAAAAAGTCCAAATACACAGACCTTGCTATTGAGATCAAGCAGATGTGGCACCTCGAGAAAATAGATATTGTTCCTGTCATCGTATCCTCTACTGGGTTAATACCAAAAACTTTGCATGATAGCCTTAAGAAATTAGAATTGCATAAGAATACCTATGTAGAAATGCAAAAAGCTGTTATTCTTAATACATGTAGAATAGTTAGGAAATTTATGTCAAGTATATTGTAATCGAGCCTATTCCCTTTGATTGCTGAATCTGGGAAAGGTAAATTATATCCAGCTAACAGCTAAGATAGTGCATAAGTCCACGATAATAATAATAATAATACATTCCAGTCATATTACAAGTATCAATCGGCGCCCGTATTGGAAAGTTACTCTTTCAGATTATACTACGATAGGCCTATTATCACTGACAGATATGGATATGGTGACGAATAATAGGCCGGACATAGTGGTGTATGATAAGAGAGCCAAAACAGCAATGCTGGTGGATGTCGCCATACCAAATAATAACAACGTGCTCAATAAGTTCCAGGAGAAAAAGTCCAAATACACAGACCTTGCCATTGAGATCAAGCAGATGTGGCACCTCGAAAAATAGATATTGTTCCTGTCATCGTATCCTCCACTGGGTTAATACCCAAAACTGCACGATAGCCTTAAGAAATTAAAATTGCATAAGAATACCTATGTAGAAATGCAAAAGCTGTAATTCTTAATACATGTAGAATAGTTAGAAATTTATGTCAAGTATATTGTAATCGAGCCTATTCCTTTGATTGCTGAATCTGGGAAAGGTAAATTATATCCAGCTAACAGCTGAGATAGTGCATAAGTCCACGATAATAATAATAATAATAATTTATTGATCCCTTAAGACATCACAAGTATGTATAGGACAGGTCAATAGAAAAGACATTTAGACATTATCTAAATCAACACATAGAAACTCATTCACAGTATAAAAACATTTTGCTAAAAGTAAATTCTTAACTGCTACCTTAAATCTATTTACACTTAGACCCTGTATATACTGGAAGATGATTGAACAATCTGATACCCTGGTACAGGGCGACATTTCAAATCTAGAAGTTCTGTGTTTAGGGATACATAATGTTTCCTTATTTCTAGTATTGTGGGAATGAAAGTTAGAAAGTTTAGTCATGTTACTTTCATTCTCTTTAATATAAACTAGGCATCTCAAAATGAAAATAGACGCCAATGTGAGGATACCATTCTTCAGGAACAACGGTCTACATGAAGATTGTGGAGCTGTATCGAACATCATTCACAGAATTCTTTTCTGGATGATGAAAACCCTACCTACGTCTGAGGAATTTCCCCACAGTAAGATATTATAGGACAGGTGACTATATACCAAACTGTAATAAACGTTCACAAGGGAACTTAGAGGTAGTGAACTCTTGATTCTATGTAGGGCATAATAGGAACTATTCAGCCTCTTACAAATCGCATCGATATGTGCACTCCACTTCATCGGGGTTATAGTATAAGGCTGCCCTTAAAGGAGGAGTCCTATCCTCTTTGATGTTGTTATCCTAGTTGATGACGTACTGGCAATAATCAGCACACTGGACGTTTACGTCCAGCAAAATATCTGAGGGTCACCCTGGATAGTAAGATTTAGTGGAATTGACACCTGAAAGACATTCCTTAAGGGCATGTCAGATCTGTAGAAAAAACGATGACTTGCCCCAAAAGTATCTTCTGTGGGTATACCTGATGATGGTTAGACAATACATCAATTATTGCTGAATACTTTGATGGGAGTATAGGCTTAAAAAGCAATCCCAACATGAGCTTTCTGAATTGCAGAGAATGGTCTGCATGATGATTCACTGGAGCATTTTGCTTTACATCTACAGCCACCATAAAACTTTTTCTCCCGGTGATTCGAGGAGCAGGTGGAATGGATACCTACTGATAAGTTCACCTTTTCCGGGATTGTATAAATAAAGTCATCTTCTAGCACGGCGCTTTATAGGCTGAAATTAAAGACAACGGAATGCCGAGTATGATGTCTGACATAGCAATATCCGAAACCAACATGGAGTTGCCATTATAGATAGCTAATAGAAAGTACCGAGTGCTTGAGAATCCCTGTTGGCTCACAGAGGGTGCCAAAATTGCCTATATGGTGGAGGAGCTGCCAAGGGACAGTCTATCTGTGATGGATGATAGTCGCCATTGATTACCGTGTTAACCTTCTGATTGGGTCAATAGAATCTTTATGGACAGCAAAGCTGCACTGTATGCATTGGCATTCGACCAGTGCACGTTATTTAAGATGCGGGAATATTGTTAAGCCTTGCCAAATTGCGAGAGAGAAATTGGTTTCATCTGATGTGCGTTCCGGGCCTTTAGGGCATTGAGGGCAATAAAAAGACGGACTCTGTAAACGCCTGAGTGACTGACTTTGGATTTCCTGAAACGAATACACTGCGCTGGTCCTCTCTTCATTAACTTCAGCATTTATTCTTACAAATTTAAAATGACCTTCTCTTTCCCAAGTGGTTTGAACTTTAGCAAATATTTATTCAATGCTAAGCAAAGAACAGACAAATTAAAAATTCAGGAGTGTACAAAATTGTTTGCAGTCATTATACGGTAGCTTATTTTGGGCAGATTGGTTGGAATTTCGAAACCAGGTTTAAAGAACACTTATTGTTACCGTTCCCACTTCGGTATTTCACGATAGATCGCTCTAGGCCCCTCCGAATAAGCGTGTTACCGTGTTAACCACGCTTTCTTAATCACAGACCGCCAAGTAGGCCCATCGACCAGGCGAGGCACAGAACGTACTCTGGGCCTACCTAAACCGAGGGTTTAAATATCCGTGCATTTCGGAGACTCGCTCACTTCCTCTTCAACGACCTCTTCGACTTCACATTGTCTCAGAACACCGGCTGCAGCACGCGTTGCCACGAGTCGGCTTTCCGTACCCACGCCATATTGCCAAACCGCCGTTGTTTACCAACGAATCACGTGTTTTATTTCAGTTTAAATTTACGTTCAGAAAAAGTGTTTGTGTTAACCATCAGTGTTTCCATCGTGTGTGTGACCCCATCCCGGTAGCAAGTGGAGCCCAACGTGTGCATTAGGGCATTGTTTTCTCCGTTGAGAAAAAGGACCCATCACCGACTGAGTTAGCCGATAAATATTGTACGAGAATCCAAGTGAAAAGAATTCCGCTACTTTCGCACACGAGGTGAATCCGACGCACGTGGTAGGACCAACGCGAACAATAGACAATAGCAACGACGTACGTGGATAGTATTCGTCTAATTCATCTACCGCAGAATTAATCCACTACCGCAGCAGCTGTGAATGGAGCATCCGGTTCTTGGACCGAAGATAACACCAAGTGGCGCCCAAAGACGAGTGTGTGTGTGTAGTATTGTAGTGTTGTTAAACGACCAGTGCGCTAGTGAATCTAGGACCTACTCACAGACGCAGTTGTTCAACGTGTGATAAACCCATCATGTTTCTTTTTGTCTTAGGTTAGTAAATTGTTTTTTTCCAGTACTATTTTTCTCTTTTTCAGGTACTTGTAATATCTAAGTTTTATGTGTGATTGACAAATAAAGATACGAAGTAGATGCGACCCCCCCCTCAAATATGTTATTGCACATATATCTTAGATTTAAATATTTTAAATAGAGCCTTGCACCACGCTCTTATGTATTGATATTATGTAATGTAAGTAGCTAGACCATACGACTCGCTTACGTGAGACAAGGTTTTCTGTGGTTCCCTTGTCATCATCGCGTTGATGCCAAATGACGCGTAAGATAGTAAGACGGCCACAGACGCACTGCACACAGGGTCGTATTAGATTTAAATAGGATAACTTGATAAAACTTTTTTTTTTTTTGATGGTATGATGACAACATGGTTTGATTACCCGGTATGGCAATATGGAGGCGCCTAACCGCGATCTTCAGAGGGGGGCCGTGTTACCGTTCCCACTTCGGTATCTCACGATAGATCGCTCTAGGCCCCTCCGAATAAGCGTGTTACCGTGTTAACCACGCTTTCTTAATCACAGACCGCCAAGTAGGCCCATCGACCAGGCGAGGCACAGAACGTACTCTGGGCCTACCTGAACCGAGGGTTTAAATATCCGTGCATTTCGGAGACTCGCTCACTTCCTCTTCAACGACCTCTTCGACTTCACATTGTCTCAGAACACCGGCTGCAGCACGCGTTGCCACGAGTCGGCTTTCCGTACCCACGCCATATTGCCAAACCGCCGTTGTTTACCAACGAATCACGTGTTTTATTTCAGTTTAAATTTACGTTCAGAAAAAGTGTTTGTGTTAACCATCAGTGTTTCCATCGTGTGTGTGACCCCATCCCGGTAGCATTATCCTCTGATAATGATTCTCCAATATGTGAACATATAAAAACCACAAAACATTGAATAACATTAAATAATATCAAAATTCTTCATAATTGAGACAAAAGAAGATGAATCTGTTGTAACGTTTGGAAAACAATAAACTTTGTGAAAAATCGAGCAGAATCTCCCTAGTGATGGACATTGAACCCTTTAATTGTCGATATTGCATGTCGAATCCTAATTTAGACTTCATTATATTGGCAATTTCATATGATTTAATATGTTATTATGTTATTCAATTGTTGCATAAATTTATTTATAATTATACTACTTTTTTATCGAAAATCAAATTTGATATATTAAGTACAGTGACTGTGAATTTTTATTTACTTGGATAAACGCGTTCATTGCACTGGATAATTCATTATTTTCGTTTCTTCTCTAGATACAGCCTGCTCAGCATTTTTTGTGAATTATTGATTTTGCAGAATATTATGATTATAAGTCATGAAAATTCCTGAACAATACATTTTTTAGTACTGAAGATATGTGCTACATTCTCAGCCATTTTGGCTTTCAAAAAGTTGATGTGTTTCCTGCTCCGTTAAAATATGACAATCGCTGTTATACAAGCAGAATTGTTTCAGGATCTAATTGACATGTTTTTAAATTTAGCATTTTCATGCTAAATGGTGCTCCTGCTTTAGTTGGGGAGAACGACGGTACCTCCGAACATTCAACCCTCGTTCATAACGATTTTGTCGAATTGTAGACAGCCAAAACTTGCACCCCAGTGAGAGTTCCTATTTTTCTTGAAGTTCGTATTGAGTTCTGAATTTTGTAGTACCCAACAAGCGATCTGGCCTTGGACTAGTGAAGCGCCTGCTTCTACTCCCGTGAGTTTTATTTGCACTACCATTTCCATGAAATCTGAGGTAATTCTACATCAAAGGCGGGTAGAAAAAAGACTTTCCTTTTCCATTCAGGCTACCACACAGACAAATCTGCTGATCTTGCTGTGTATATTATAGGCAGCAACATAAATCAATTCTCTGGTTATTCAGGAAATATCGGTGAGAGCGTTTCTCGATATTGAAGAAGCCATCAATAATACTCTGCCAGATTCATTACGTGAAGTTACCCCCACAAGAGAAATCAAACCAATGCTTCGAAATTGGCTTTAAACAACGCTAATAAACGGCCGGAGGGTCTAGGTTTGAGGAAGAAAGGGATTTTGTCTACGTGTGTGACCTGCTGGCTAAGGAGCGCCAAAGTTTAAGTCCTTGCGTTATTACTGTTTAAGGAAAATCAGAGGTAACGATTCTCCAACAGCTATTAAATACTGTTTCTAGCCTTCATTGGCAGGAAAACGAAATTAGAGGGATTATAAGGACAAATTATCCGAGGTAAACCACTAAGTTTTCGAGAAATACCTGAATGAGAAGCTTTAATTCTAAAAAAGTTTTTCTGTGAGTCAAACTATCATTCTGTAGATGCATTAACTACACACAAGGGCTCTCAGATGACACTACACTATAGTGTCGTGGAGAATGAGGCTAAGTGCTAATTGGCAAACCAAAGGCAAGATGAACCGAGCCATTTCACTCTTCCCTCAGGCTAAGTTAGATTTGTTTTCATTTTCAGTAATACTCTGTAAGATTCATTACGAAAAGTTAACCGTTATATAAGCTGTCAGACAGTTTTCATTCAAAAAAGTTTTTCTGTGAGTCAGACTATCATTCTGGACCTAAAGGTGTTTCTGCAGGTAAATATGGTGAGTCCACTCAAAGTAGATGCATTAACTACACACAAGGTTTCTAAAATGGCACCACTCTATAGTGTCGTGGAGAATGACCATCGGTTGTTGAATGTATTATTCAAGAATTCCCTAGTTCTCCACTAAAATGTGCTGGTGCCCCGTCATGCATGAACCACATTATGTTTCTCACCAAAAGTGGCACATCCTATAGCAATAAGTTAACTCCTCCGCAAGAAATTGCCGATAAGCAGGACCGTTTAGTCTGTTAGGCAGAAAAATGGCCAAATCAAATAATTTCCAATTATTCCGACCCAGACATTTAGTGAGAATTGTTCTTGATGATGAGATTGTTCAATCAAATGCCCTTAGCCCAATAGTGATTATTGTGAAAATTTGTGATAGCAGTTCTCGGAAAATTAGCTGCGTCTGTAAACATTATTTCACTATCAAAATGAGCATTTTCTCTAATTTCATTTAAGAACCATCGGCAGAAATTTACTCTTGAAGGAAAATCTCGAGGAAGTAGATTTTGGACGCGTTGAGTATGAAACGGGTACAATAAAAAGTCGTGGAGAATCCTCCAAACTAGAACATGTGAAATATTCAACTGATTTCCTATTTTTCTGGTACTCACATGAGGATTCAAATCGATAGAATTGAAAACTGCTTCCTCAATATATGGAGTTCTCATAGTTTGAGTTGCACCTTTTAAATGATTATTTGCAGTAAAAGTAACAGTTTCCCTCAACCTTCTGTGAATAATTGAAAATGTACGCCTGTCTGATGTTACTCGATTTGGAAAGCGCACCTGATATAATTGCCTAGCTTCTGTTGTGTTTCCGTCAGCCAGACCGTACATGTAATGGATATCAGCCAATTCGGCGTTAGTAAAGACTTTAAGACGTTTAAACAATAAAAACAATAAACTTTGTGAAAAATCGAGCAGAATCACCCTATAGCCATCTAGACAATAATACCTCCCCACAACCCAATGTGTAATTAGGCTAGTAGAAGGGAAGGTGGTAATGTGGCCCCTATAGGTATATTCGCTCCCTTCGATATTTATAATTTAGAAGCACGCCATCTAGTTAATTTTTGTGCAAACGCGTAGCTCTTGTATATGTGTCAATTAGTATCGACAAATTTCGACGATGGCGTTACCTACTTTTTTTCATTCGATCAAGTCAAAACACGCAACTGCCAAACTTCTAAATGTACTATGCAATTTGCTCATTTTTTCCGGAAATATTGAACTTTAGCTCTTGTTATTTGTACATTGTGTTCAGTGACCATTTCCTGTCGGATTTTGAAGGTAATTATGAAAAAACTTCTTATTTATACCTCTAATATGGTTTGTTTATATATTCTTTGATACATGCAATTTAGACCCCTTACATTGTTTGTATAATGGACCCGGGGGGCCATATATGATGTATGACATAAATATATCATATAATTTTTTTAATCATTTGCTACAGATGCCCCGAGAAAGTTTGATATCTCCATCTTTAAATAAAGAAAAACGTGGGATCCTGATCAAATGAAAAAGACAATTGAAGCTGTCAGGACAAAGACGATGGGGTATAAAAAGGCTGTGAAAATATTTTGTGTACCAAGATCTACACTAAAAAGGTTAGTGAAGGATTCTCAAGAATCGTTAGAGTTGCTTGTGCTTAAACCTCTCGGAAGAAAACCTTTACTACTACCTGAGCTGGAAAAAAAGTTAGTGGAATATATTTTGTTTATGCAGTAGAAATATTATGGACTGACAAGAATGGATGTAAGACTAATGGCTTATCAGTTAGCTTCAAGAAACAACATCGAAAATAATTTTAGAATTGAAGTAGCTAGGCGTGATTGGTTGGATCACATTTTGAAGCGTAATAAGAACTCTTCATCATTACGTAGACCAATGGGGACTTCGTACGGTCGTGGTCAAGATTTTAACCGTGAAGCAGTCAAAGAGTTTTTCGATATATTGAAAACTGAAATTAAGAATAAGAATCATCCCCCTGACTGGGTTGACAATTGTGCAATCTAAAATACCACAGATTGCAGGTTAAAAAGGGAAGAAACAGATTGGCGCCTTGACCACTGCAGAACGCGGGTCACTATGTACTCTTGTTTGCTGCATGAGTGCTTCTGGTATGTTTGTGCCACCAATGATGTTATTTCCTAGAAAGAACTTTACTGATATTTTAATGAAAGATGCATCACCTATGACATTCTAACAGCAACTTATCTCGGCTGTATAACTATAATCGTCATATTAGACTATTCCAAAGCATTTGATACCATCTATCATGATATATTTGTAGCGATTGTGTCCTTCGTTGGCTTTTCTGAAGGTGCAACAAATCTCATCAAGAATTATCTGTCCAACAGAACTCAACAAACATATATCTGCGACAGTCTATCTAGTACTTTGCCTGTTACTGCTGGTGTACCCTAGGGTAGCATTTTAGGTCCTCTGCTCTTTGTCCTTTATAATCACAGCTTTCAAGGCTACTTGAAGCATTTTCAAGTTCATTTTAATGCTGATGATACGCAACTTTATCATAGTTTCAGGCCTGAGGATTTCGAAGACGCCGTTAGCAAGGTACAAGATTAAATATTAACTGTAACAAGATCAAATCTATTCTATTCAATGAAGTAACGTGTTATCATTTGAGAGATATTATGAGGCTATCTATCAGTGGGGAGAACATCTCAATTGTAAAGTCAGTTCGTAGCCTGAGTCTCATTATGGATAATTGCCAGTTGTATTGGTGAATCTGTGAGTATTCCACGTCTCCTGTATCCACATAGACAATCACCGCCTCTAAAATTGAAAATATCCTTATGCAATACCCTTGTGCTATCCAGTTCAATTGATGCTCGGAAGTTTATCATTCTTGCCTTGATCAACAAACAATGTACACTATTCAGAAGATTCAAAACTCCTGTTTGCGTTTCATTTATGGGTTGCGGAAATTTGGCCGAATAAATCACAAGTTGGTGGAAGCAAAGTGGCTCAATATGACCAATTTATATATATATATATATATATATATATATATATATATATATATATATATATATATATATATATATATATATATATATATACAGCTCTAGACCAATAGATTTCACTTAACAGTGTTTCACTCCTAGCTCTTCAATATCTTTCTCCACCATATTGATCCATTCTGTGCGTGGTCTTCCCTGCCTCCTTCTTCCCGTTATTCCCTTGTCAAAACTTGTCTTGTTGCTCTATCGTCTCCCAGTCGGAAAACATGGCCAAGCCATCTCATTATTTGTGCTCTAGCCACATTTGTTATTGAGGGGTTGTCCATACAATTCTTGAAGCTCGGCGTTCGTTCTCCTTTCCCAACGATTTTCTACCTTTTTTCCATCATATATTCTTCTGAGTATTCTTCTCTCGAAAACTTCTAATGTATATTTTTCCCTCTGATTCAACTTCCACAGTTCGCAACCGTATGTTACCACAGGCCTGATGATCTTCTGATAAATTTTCTTCTTCGCGTTTTTCGACATATTTTTGGACCTGAGCACTCTGTATAATCCTCCTAAGCATTTTGTTCCTTTAGCTATCCTTTCCTGTATTTCTACTATCTCCTCCCCTGTTCTCGTCAATGTTACACCTAAATAGTTGAACTGTTCTACCTTTTCAAAGCAGTATGTCCTATCTTCACTAATTATTTTCAGATTTGAGTGCCTTTCATTTTCTTGTTGTCCTACTATAATATACCTGGTTTTATTTTCATTTATCATTAAACCCTTTCTTCTTGCAGCGTTTTCTAACTTCCTGAATTCATTCTTAACTTCATCTTAACTTTATAGGTGGTATCCGTCAATGATATTGACATATATATATTTTCTTATTATTCATAAGCATGTTTATAATCGATGAAAAGCATATGGAGTATCATGTTTCGATCAATAGTATTATCTATAATTTGCTTCAACACAAAATCTCATCCATGACTGATCTATTTTTTCGGAACCCACACTGATACTCTCCTAGCTTTGGTTCTATTATTTCGTTTAGTCTATTTTTGATAGATATCGCCATAATCTTGTAGATAGTGTCCATTAAGGCAATCCCTCTCGCAATTGGTCGTATCCCCTTCTTGTGCAACGGACATATCAGAGCTTCCTTCCACCTACTTGGCACTTTCTCCTCTTCCCAAACTTTAGATATTATAAAATATATATTGTCCACCATTTCTTGTCCCCCTATCTTCAACATATCCGCCGTGATGCCATTTCCACCTGGCGCTTTGTTGTTTTTAAACAATTTTATGATTGATCTCATTTCTTCTTTATTTGGTGATTCCTCATACGCTTCATTTAGGAACCCCTCTCGATGCGCTTTTAATTTGTACTCTGTTAGTATGGTGTAGAAGATGGTAATTTTGTTATATCATGCAAAATTCTCTTGCGATTTACCTTTCGGATATTTCGGCTGAATTCCGCACTTCTTATGCACTTTATTTCCTTCACTTTATATTTTTTAACGCTCGAAATCTCCTGCAATCAGGGTTTAATTTCGGAGCTCTCAATTTCACTTATTTGTTTTCACCCACCAGGACCGGAATCAAAAATGTTGATTTTATATAACAAAATAATGGTTACCAGAAAACCATTCTTATTTGTACCGGAAAATCACTTTCAGATCTGATGTTCATAAACACCAGAAGTAGAGGTCTCATTTCACCTACTATGCACAGACTTGTTATTTTCGAAAGATCTTTCTCGTTCGGCATCTATAAACTCTATAATGAATTCATAGCTGAATATTACAGGTCTTCATCTGTGGCCTCGTTTAAGTCTCGTGCTTGGACGATCTTATTCAAAAAGTTCCGTCATAATCATTTTCTCTTTCTAACTTTTGTAGTTGGTTTCCCGAAAAGGGTTCGCTCAATAATAGGTAGTATTAAAACTTTGTTTTTTTTTACATCAGGGTTTGAGTGGAAGAGCAGAGTGTACCCATGGCAACTCTCTAAACTCCGCCCTGTGATAATGAAATTATTTGTAATTTATTTTCTTCCTTGTCCTCTTGAATTGTTCATTAAAGTCAATTATTATTATTATCATTTCGAACACCACTGTATCAACAGGTTATTGGAATTTTATGATTTTTTTCCAGAAGTTCCACACTTTTCATTATTAGTTTTACTTTCTATGAGTATCATCTTTATTTCGATTAATCTCAAGCATTCTTTCTTTCGAATCAAATTGGATTTTTGATTGATTAATTTCTCATCATGTATCTCTAGTTTAACGAGTAATAACTCTAATGGCAATACGACACAGTACGGTAATCTGATTCAAAAGATATGAAATATTAGAATAGAGAATTGAAAAACCTTCTCCAGGAAGTGTCACTTGACTACTTCCCCTTAAAATGATTTTTGAGTTACAAGATGGTGAGGGTAGGAGGTCGAATTCATAAATTTGGAATCAATCTCAAAACTTCGTCTCCCAATTTCAAAATTGACAGGTTTCAGCATATGATTTTTAAGAAATAGAATTGAATAATTCTTCCACAATTTTCGGTTACCAAGTTAACTTTACTGTATACTTACGTAACTTAGCACCTGAACAGTATAAAATCACTGAAAGAAACACTATTAGTTTCAAAGAAACCTGCATATTGGTAACTATTGATTACAAGATCTAAATCATCTTTAATTTCCTCGAAGATGCCTTATATAGAAAAAGGAATGTTTCAAAAATATACATAATAATTTATAATAACATAAACCTTTAATTAGACTCAATGTCTTTCAATTAAGTTACTTTTTGCTATATTGTAGCAAATAAATGTTACATTTATTGAAATGAAGAATTCTCAAACGGAATTTACCTGTTTGTTTACAAAAAAGACCTTTGAAATCGAGTTTGATCGAAGGTTGAAGAAATGAATATGAAATTAATTTGTGTTTCCTTAAAAATTCTTTCAGAAGGTTTTATATTGAATAACATTATCTTTGGAAAAAAAGGGTGTGTTTAGATGTACAGTATGACTGATTTTCGGGGTCATCAAAACGGGTATCTCAGTCATTATTGGCGTCAAAAGATTGGGTTTGTATGATCCTTGCCTGAGTGATTTTTGAAATATTTGAAGATGAAGATGCTAAATTTCGTGGTCTCTGCTCTTGTACTATTTTCTTGTTTTTTATTTATTATTATTATTGAAGTTATTTAAGGCTGAGGACAAGTCCTATAAAAGCCTAATAACAAAAAAGTAATTTCTATAATATTGCAAGCACAGCTTAGCCATAATTAAATATGCACACATATATAATAACTAAATCCACTTATGTCAAAAACGAAATCTAATTAAACAAAAGAAAGTCCAATTTATTTTTGAATTCATTAACCGAATTTGAGTCCCCCACATCACTAGAAAACCTGTTCCAATCATCGAACACCCTATTCACAAGAAAATACTGTCTTTGTCTCGACGAAAATTTTTCTTTTTTCAGCTTCAGATGATGACCACGCAAACGAGTATCAGCACCCAAACTAAACAAACATCTCAGGTTGGCGTAATTGTGTTTAATTATACGATAGCACAAGATTAGATCTCCGCGATGTCTTCGCTGCTCGAAGGTTATGAGACCAGCTCTAGCCAATCTTTCATTATATGAGGGACGAACGACCCCAAAAGTCATACGTGTAGCACGGCGCTGGACACCCTCAAGCATGTTTTTATCCCTAGCGAGAACCGGGCACCAAACCGAGCCTGCATACTCCAAAATAGGACGCACATAAGTTTTATAAAGTTTAACCGAACTAGAGAAGGACAACTTAACGAACGATCTACGAATGAGATAAATTAAAGAATTAGCACGTTTACAAACACTTAGGACATGTTCCGACCACGTAAGGTTTAAAGTAACGGTTACTCCTAGATCTACATGTGAAGTAACTGAGCGAAGTGGATGATTGTCAATCGAGTATTGACGGGATGGATTATTGGGTCCTATATGGAGCACAACACATTTATCAACATTTAGTGGTAGGAGCCAGTCGTTGCACCATCGGTTTATTGCGTCAAGATCGTCCTGGAGAATCTGTCTCTCGGTGAGCGGGTTTGCATACAACTTGGTGTCGTCAGCGAAGAATGACTTGCGAGATTCAATGTGTAATGAAAGATCGCTGGCGAAAATGACAAATAAAAGTGGCCCCAGGACGGATCCCTGAGGCACTCCGCTCACAACCGGTCTTTCCGACGAAAGAACACCACCAACCCTCACAACGAATGTTCGCTGCGACATATAATTAGTAGTCCAGAGAAGCAACTTCCCGCGAATTCCAACGATGTCTAATTTGTGAACTAATCTTCTTACTGTGACTCTGTCAAAAGCCTTGGCGAAATCGAGGTAAATGACATCAGTAGGGATCCTTTGATCATAGGCATGCGTCCAATCATTAACGCAAGACAAAAGATTTGTGGTAGTTGACTTTCCCTTTACGAAGCCATGTTGTTCAGACGGAATGATAAAGTTTTTTGTCAAGAACTCGGTTGTTGTTAATTTCTTTTGATTTTTGGTTTAGTGCCTTGACGTCTTCCTCCCCTTCCCCTTGCTTTCTATTTCTTTCTTCATTACCATAAGCTCAATCTTAAACGTCGATTCTGTTATAATAGCAACTTTACCTCTTCTCTTTGAAGCACACTGAGTCGTTTGAACTTATTTTGGTAGAAGCATTATTGATTCAGGCAACTTTAAAGAGGAAGATCTATTTGCTGAATTGTATGGACATGCTAAGTATTTAGGTTGTGGAGAGGTTCGGCAAAGAAGCTGTCGCTCAGGTGTTACTTGATCATCATCACGTAAACTGTTCGCGTCACTTCCCGTCAATTTTGGCTTGGATTATGATGTCAAAATCAGGATTAGACGTGGAACTTGTCGATTGGTTCGCTACAAGTCATGTTTGCGATATATTAATCGATGCTGACAGTGAGATGGTTTCACATTATTCAACAGATTTCACTTCTCCGAGTAAAAGTTGATGTGGTTTACATGGTAGTCTTTGCTATAAATATACAACCAAACAATGTAGCAATCAATATTTTCTATACAAGTGGAATGTGCCTCAAGTAGCAACAGTACTGGATAATGAAAACAATCGGTAAATCATTTCAAGCACTTTGAAAATAAATCTGCTTGTATCGATGCAGTCTCGTGGCACTCCAAGAACCAGACGGTGATTCATCTAAAAGGTCTTGTTTCATTGTTTCATGTAGAAGGCATGTAGTCCCCACTGCTCTAAGGCAGACAATGGCTGTCATTCATTTGTCCTTTTCAGATGAGCTAAGAATCTCCAATTGACGCTAGCTCCTAGTGGCTAAAATTTTCAAGTGCCTTTTTGGAACGGTCAAAACATCAGCCCCACCCACGTTATATTTGCGCTGACGTTTAATTCCATATTACTGAATGGTTCAATAATTCGAAGAAATTACCTACAGCTACTTTGTTACAGTTCACCATGTGGTTTTTGGCTTTCTATAACATTGTTTCTTTTTAAGAAACGTTTGAGCCAATCGACTCAAGCCACACCGTTGTATTTCTTTTGTTAATTGAAAAGCCGGAGTTCTAAGCTCCGTAGATATAAAATCATAAAAATGCGCTTCCACTAGTTTATTATAAGATTGTAAATCGGCCTCTTGTTCATGTGTAAAAACAAATACATAATAACTCAGCTTCTTTTTGATGGTTGAGTCATCAGAATTATTTGCTGCATTTCGACTTAACTTGCGAGTGTTGTTTGCGAATGTTATGAGCTTGTGCAGCTCTATTATCTCCCATTTTTCTGCTGATTACGGTATCTATGTATCGCTACCTTCATGGATTCAACGGACCAGGAATGCTGATCCCCTTTCTTTCACACACCACAAGAATTGTCGCATCACCTGGTATTCTGAATTCCACAATCGATTAAGCTGCTCGATCGCAGTTTCTTTGTCAACATAGGTTTTTGGACATATGAGCGAAAAAAATCTTGTCTATGTAGTAATATTTGTTTCCACATGATCTCAAATACGTCTGAAAAAGAATGAGTTTATTTGACTATCAGTATTCATTGAATTTCTCTTCAGTTTTCACGCTAAATTAATGCTAATTTTCTGTGTTTCTTGTTGATTGTCGAATCTTTGAATTTATTGTAATAGCTGCTGAACAACCTGGATGCTATTTGAGTGATCATGAAGAGGTAAGAATTGAAACACTTCTAGAGTAGAGGCGAAGCCAACGTTACGTGGCTAACTTGTTGAATGTTAACCAAAGCACTATTTCAAGGGCAATTAATCGGTACCACGAAACAAGGGAATATGGAAGAAGGGCCGAACAGGGAAGAAATCGGATAACAACACCAGTTGCACTAAGAGTTCGACACTGTACGGCTAGAATGCTACAAAATGAACTTGCACTTTCCAGAAATGTGCATATTTCATTGAAAACTGTTAGGAAGAGGCTCAGAGAGGACGATATCAGACCAAGGGTGGCTTATACCGGCCTGCGTCTTACCAGAGAGCATCGAGTCGCAAGACTTCAGTTTGGGAGGGAACATGCAAATTGGGGTATTCCAGAATGGTCTAATGTTCTCTTTTCCGACGAGTCCAGGTTCTTACTTGTATCAAATGATAGATGCATACCTGTATACAGACGGCCTGGGGAACGGTATCAGCATTGGAATATCCGGCAAACCGAAAACTTCGGAGGGGGTTCAGTCATGGTGTGGGGAGGCGTTTCTTTCCATGGTCGAACTGATTTAGTCCTACTGAATAATGGAAGAATGACAGCGACCAGATACATCCCAGATATCTTTGAACCCCATGTTGTACCCTGCTCGGCCTCATGCAGCTAGAATAGTTACAGAATTTCTGTAAAATGCCGAAATTGATATTTTAAGATGGCCAGCCTGAAGTCCCGACCTGAATTCCATTAAACATGGGATCTGTATTCTAAATTTGGACTGAATATCTCAAAAGCTGCAGGAGTTTTGAAGAGAAAACCAATTTTTTCCGGGAATTTCAACTCTCTGCTTTTGCGGAGCTATGTTTATATGAATTTTTCCTCAAAATTGCACGTAGATTTACCCCCTTTAGTTGTGACATACTATTATATAACACCCTGTATAATATCAAAAGAGAACAACGCCATATGTTCCTCCAAAACCTTATAGCAATACAGTTTCAATGAACACTGCTTTGTGAGACCAGCCTCTGCCCATTTCTCCATGTGTGAATGATATAAGGCATTGTACTAAGGCCGATTTGAAAAATAATGATAATAAGAATGCTGAAATATTTTATTCCAGTAATATACACAGGTAGTCCAGAATATGCAAAAGGTAGATGAAAAAAGAAAGGGACAAATGTCATTGAATAATAGTGTTCATTAAATTCTGTCTAAAGTTGTAACTAAAAGATACTTTCACTTTCCGATGTTCCTACCACTCAAGATATCTGTGTGGGGATTTAGTAAAAAGACCCAACCCCAACCATTGCGAAAAAATCAGTTAAAAAGTTATGTACGTAGCTTCAATAGGATTACTGAATGCAGTTAATCTTAAAAATCAACGTATAGTCACAGCCAACTGGTACACCCCAGCATCAGTCATGCTTCACGAGTAATGTTGCATAGTGAAAATACATCCTCTCTCTTGGCACAGCTATTATGTGACTTTTTATGTGAACATAAAATTAGTTTCATTGCACATCCGCCCTACTCGCTTGATTTGGACCCGAGTGATTTCTGGTTGTTTAATAAACTAAAAAAACATTCACGTAGTAGTTGTTTCACGAAGGGAAAGGGGCAAGCGATGAAAAAATTCATCACTTCTTCGGAAGCATGCCTAAAGGTGGATTGGACTCAGTCACATCATCCGACAGCTGAGGTCATTGTACAGGGTGACTTCAACGTTCAAACACCAACTGGCTGTGCCACTCCAAAAGAACATATGAAGCGGGAAGACAGGCTGAAATCATGGCGATCAGCCATCGACTAGCGCAGCTAGTCGACGAACCGACAAGAACCACTTCCCAAACATCTCGGTTTTTTTTTGATTTCAGATCCAAATAATTCTTGAGTGGAGGTCTCCTTATATTTATTACTGGAACCATTGTGCTGCCACTAAACCAAGAACCTAAATCACTCAGACGCATTTGGCACTATAACTGTGCTAACTGGGATGAGCTGCGTAATTCTGTGAATCTGAATCTGTTACAGAAATCATTCATGCAGGAATGGATCTCTACATCCCTCATTTCATGAAAAGCACAACAGCACAAAAGCCATGATTCAACAAAGACTGCGAAAGAGCCTCTGCACCCAAGAACAGAGCTTACAAGTCATGGAAAATAAATCCAATAGAGGAAACAAGTACAACCTTCGTATGAATACGAAACGGATATAACCTAACAACTGCAAGTGCAAAGGCCAATTTCAATGAAGGGGTAACTAATAAACTCCGCGAATAGGCAAGTGGGACTAGACAGTTCTGGTATATGGCGAAGACTGTCAGTGCCAATTTCTGTAGATCTGCGTTTCCGCCTCTTGTTAAAGAAGACAGAAGTATAGCATCATCTCCGAAAGAGAAAGCCGATCTATTCGCTCTCTTGTTCTCAAAGAATTCTGTACTAGATTCATCTAACGCAATATCACCGAACATTCCACCTACAAGAAGGCAGTTGGTCTTCCATTATGTCCAAAGTGATGGGGAGAGTCGTAAACGATGAACTCATCAAATATCTTGAGTTGCAGGAAATAATTAACGACCGTCAGTATGTTTTTCGCAGGCAAGGATCGACAGGAGATCTGCTCATTTATGTCACTCATGTTTGTACATCAACGATGGAAAAGCATGGAGAATCTGGAGCAATAGCCCTCGACATCAAGTAGGAGTACCTAAGGGATCCATTCTTTCACCAACCTCGTTTCTGTTACAGAAAAACGATCTTCTGTCATCTACAGACAACAAGATCTTCGGGTACGATTGTACCCTGGTTTCGTCTTTCAGTAGTACTGCGACCAATAACAGCTGCGGAATCTCAGCGTCAGAGATATCAATGAATTGATAACTTCAACTCTAACTAACAGAGAATATCTGAGTGGGGTCAGTTGAACCTGGTGAGTTTCAACGCGAGTGAGACGGAAGCAACTACGTTTTCTAGAAAGGTCCTCGCTGGATACCCTCCTCTAATGATACAAGGCCAACAAATTGCATCTAAAGATTCGATGCATTTTTTCAGATTAACGGTCAATTCCGGGTTTTGCTGGCATGAACATATATCAGCAATAGATAAGTCGGTATAAGCTAAACTTAGTTGGCTTTTCAGAGCCAAGCCATACTTCACGTTATCTGAGCTGTTGCTTCTATATAAGGCGCAGATTCGACCTGCTTAGGAACATTGTTCCTATGTATGGAGATTTGTGCTCAAACATTCGTTGCGGATGTTGGATAGTATGCAAAAACGGACTGTGCGCCTCATCGACCACCCGGAGATCACCCGCGAGCTCCAACCGCTGGCTCTCAGAAGACAAGTTGCTGATCTTTCTCTGTTTTACAAATATTTCCACGGAAGATGCTTCAAGTAGCTGAAAGACCTTGTTCCGGGAAAACTCTTGTTTTGCCACAACACTAGGCTGGCAAGGGGTTCTCATCATATGGCGATACATTTAACGACCCCTCGAACCTCTCTCTATATGAATTCCATCGTTTACAGGGCCTATGAGCTGTGGATGTCGCTTCTGTCCAACATCTTCCCAACATTCTACAATTTGGCCCTCTTCAAGAAGCGAGTAAACAGAAACCTCAATTCTTCCCAGGTGCCCACTCATGTGGTGTAACAGGTTCGGCTCTTCCTGGGAATCGCGCATGAAAAAATTCATATGCGTAATAGATTGAACGAGTTTGCACTAGGCGAGCGCGACGATCTTCTGTCCTTTTCATTTCATTATCGTAACTGTCGAAACTAAAGACGCGTGCGGCTACTGAACCTGCGTTCTGAATTGTAGTAAAAATGATAGTATTGCGAATTCGGCCAAAGTCACGATTATTACTCAATAGCCATTATAATTTGTGGCTATCAAATTCGATCGAATTCGCGATATTATCACTTTTATCGCATTTCGGAACGTAGGCTGAGTACACTTTACTCGGAAAATATTGTAAATGTACCGATAATTTGTATTGTGACTGGATCTTAGGTCAAATATGCTTATACCGCTGATAATGGCTTAAATAAGCGAATGCATATTCAAATAAGCAAATGCATAAAATCCGGTCTCTGCTTGTGACATTTTTCAGAAGAATGAAAACACAATTTTTACCATATTTCGATATGGCATATGCAGCTTAGCATAGGATATAATAATTCTTAGTCTCTGTGAATCTGATGATATATATTCGTATGGATATGGATCATATTCATGCAATTAAACACCTAATAGAAAAGTGCAATGAGTATAATTTAGATCTTTATATAGCCTTTATAGACTACCAAAAGGCCTTTGACAGTATAGAAATTTGGGCAGTCCTTAATTCTCTTAATGCATGTAGAGTGGACAGCAGATACACGAACCTGATAAAAAACATCTATTCTTCCGCCATAATGCATGTCCAGTTATGGAATAAAACCAACGACATTCCAATAAAACGAGGTGTTCGACAAGGAGATACAGTGTCACCGGGGCTATTTATTGCAGCTTTGAACGAAATCTTTAGAGAAATGGATTGGCATAAGAAAGGAATCAACATTGATGGCGAACTTCTACATCATCTACGCTTTGCCGACGATATTGTACTAATAAGTAGTAACGTCCAAGAATTACAAGATATGATCCTAGACTTGAACAACCATTCAAAAAATGTTGGCCTAGAAATGAACATCAGCAAGATGAAGATAATGACTAACAAAAACAATAACCCCGTAATCCACGTAGAAGGTCAACAACTAGAGAATGTCGAAAACTACATATACCTGGGACAAAAACTAACTACTAAAAAAGACAACATGACTGACGAGATTACACGAAGAGTGTCCCTTTCGTGGGCGGCATTTGGCAAATTAAAACATGTCCTGACATCAGACATACCCCACAACCTCAAGAAAAACCTCTACAACCAATGCATTCTTCCTGTGCTTACATATGGAGCCGAAACATGGTGTCTTACTAAGAAGTTGGCTCAAAAATTGACGAAAACCCAAAGAGCCCACGAGAGAATAATATTAAATATTAAACTATCAGATCGCATAAGAAATACTTGGATAAGAGAACAAACCAAGCTGACAGATGTCATGGAGAGGGCAGCTCAACTAAAGTGGTCATTGGCAGGTCACGTAGCTCGAAGAAATGACAATCGGTGGACCAAGAGGCTCATGGAATGGAGGCCAAGAGTGGGGCATAGGAGTATCGGCAGGCCAAACACAAGATGGAGAGACGATATTAAAAAATCAGCGGGTCTTCTTTGGATGAGAGGAGCTATTAGCAGAAAGAAATGGTTCAATATGGGAAAAGCCTACATCCAGCAGTGGATTGAAATAGGCAGATCGTGATCGTGATGGATTTACAGAAAACTGTTCAACTTTATTATTCAGTGTGATGAACTTTCATATAATATAGACTTCGGTCATCAATCATATAATTATTGTTTATAAATCAATCAATTATGCAAAATTGATAGATTTTTTCTGCTTCAGAGGCAAATATGAATTACTACAAAATGTAAAATCACTATGTTCTTAAAGTTCCCATGATAAATCAGGTTCCATTTTTCAACGCCTTCAAAATAATAAAAAGCAATAAACGACAACATACAAGTTATTTGTATGATTAGGAGCAATTAAATTGTTTTATTACTTTTTCAGTGATGGTATTACCAGGAAATTATTAAAATAATTACATGTGGGTCATAATATTGATTATGCTTCTTATGATCAATGAATGGGTATCATTGCCGAATTATGAAACATAAAAATTTTCAAAAACTCTTGATTATTTTCATAGAAATTTGCTTTAAAGAGTTGCGTATCTATAACTTCAGTGGATACCAACTGCGGCAGATCTCCTAGGCCAGGGGTCGGCAAGTAGTTTAGATGGAAAAATTTTAAAAAGTTCAGAAAAAACAGCTGATAATAATTAGGTGCTACCATACTTTGCTTTAAAATCAAATGAAGTACAAAACACAAGACCTTCAGTAAATGCGGGAAATAACGCCGACGATTTTGAGCCAGTTTTTTATGATTTGTTTCTCGAGGGAGAGCAAACTCAAAGTGTTGTTCAATAAATTCATCTTTGAGAAAGATGCTTCACAAACGAATGTTGAGCCAAACAAACTGATGCAATTTCCATACTTTTCTGCCACATGTTCATCCCTAAATTCTTCAGTGGATACTTTTTCACAGATTTACAAGGACACACCTTGCTGATCAATTACACTGTGCTAGTTCAAAATTCTAACACGCAGGAGACATACCTAGTAAACCTATATCGGGTACGCTGAATCCAGTGGTAACCACCGTTTTTGAAAGTTAGCTCTTGTTTAGGAGATATTTGCCTTTGAAGTTAGCTGATTTTAGTAGGGTTCGTCGCTTATGACTTCAGTACATTATATGCTTGTATTTCCCAAACCGTTCGGAATATCGCTTTACTGTCTTCGGCAAAGTTTTAGCTATTGTCATGGCCAACAACTTTTCTGAATATACCAACATAGAAAAACCTCATTCCAACACCGTTTTTAACAAAATGTCCAAAAAACTCCATTTCTTTGCCATTTTTTCGTTAATTTTCGTCTAAATAATAGAGAAATCAAGGAATTTCGCTTTAAAATCTCAAAATAAGAAAAGAAAACACATTTCTTATAGTTAAATCAAAAAATTTAAACGCACAATCATGATTTTAACTCAAATTTCTATTCCAATTCCAACAATTTTCAACAAATAAACATATAAATTCATGTTCATTCTTCTTCTTCTCCATCTTCATCTTGCTGTGAATTCCAGCAAATGTCTCCTAATAGAGAATCAAGTTTTTTCCACTATACCAGTGCTCAAGTCTAGCTGTCACCTGATGAAACCGTTCACCATGCTCATCTGATTCACATGGTGATTGTTCGGCAAACTTGTCTGCATGGTAATGTAAAAAATGAATTTTCAGAGACATTTTTACACCGATGTTACGGAAAACAACGAGCATATTTTCAACGTGTATGCGCCAGTTTTCGTCACGATGAATTCCAAGTACATTTTCGATGACTCCTTTGACGCAATCCCAAGCATTGAGCTGCAAATTCGACAAACTGTTTTTAAATTGTTGGTCTCTCATCAGGCGTCGAATATCAGGTCCATTGAGTATGCCTGTAATAAAATAATTCGAAAAAATATGTGTTAAATATTGAATAAGTTAGGTTGATTGGAACGTATATAGTTTCACACAAACCTTCTTTTATTTTCATTCCACTCAATCTTGGGAAAATTCGCTTCAATTCATTGAATGCATTTCTTTCAGGATCTAGGGCCTTGATGAAATTTTATGCAGAGGGAAGCAATCCCAAGCTTGATATGCAGAGGGGAAGCAACACTTTTCGATTGGCACAAGTGGAATTTCAACGACGTTTTCTCGACGCAATCTGAACCCTTGTCTCATAGGCCAGCTTTTATTGGCATATTGGTCGCCGGCATATCGAGTATCCCATAAACATATAAAACACATGTTTTTCGTATATCCCGTCTGCATTCCTCTCAAAAGAGTTATCACCTTCAAATCTGCACAAATCTTCCAACGATGGTCTTCATGTTTCACCAAATCAAGATTTTTTTTCAACGATTCGTAATTTTCTTTCGTTTTTGTGTTGATGGCAATCGGGACACTGTTTTTTGAGTTTGTGACGTGAAGCAAAACCGCCTTGAGACTACTTTTAGACGCCAGTCTTCTGGTTTATACCCATGATGCATTTTTAATACCAACTCCTTGATATCAGTGCAGTACGCAAATGAATTGTCTTCGATGGATTTGAATAAAGCAGTGAACTGTCTATGACGGCCGATTGCTCCATATACTTTCACATCAGGTGCTAAGACATTCTTTTTTTCAATTTCTGAGTCAAAATAATGGACTGACGTTGCGATAATTTCTATCGACGAATAATTTTATCCAGATCTTTTTGAGAAAATTCGGCATGATTACATTGTGGAGATACATTTGATGGTACATAAACCGATGCAGACGTTTCGCCAATAGTATCAAAAGTAGATGGAATGTACTCTTCTGTCGGACTGGGTCTTTTCGGTATTCGAAAGCATTCCAAATGTGGTAACGGCAACTGAACAAACCGAGTTCCTCTGAGTTCAACTTTACGTTTTTTAGCTGTGTTCAATCCCACAATTTCATTAACACAAGCAAAACAGTCATCTGGATTATGTTCTTGAGGATTTGTCCAAATTACTGGAATACCAAAAGGCATAGATTGGAATTCACCTGTAATAAAAAAAGCTTCAATTGATATAATTTTGAAATAAATGATAAATCATTTCATTTTACCTCTTTTCCATCCACTCAATCTCATGACACAACCAGTACAAACGATTTTTGGAGCCCAGTTCACATCTTTGATTACAGTTTGGTTGAAATATTGTGTGTACGATTCAGCAATATTTTCAGAAATTGAACGCTTGCTTGTCATTATAGTAAACTTTCCACAAATGTAGCAAAATTTATTAAATTTACTGCACGAATTCATTTTGATATTTTTATGAAATATATAACTTGTGTAAACAAAGAAACTTCAACAAGAAATGTCAAATTAAGAAATATCAGAATTAGGACTATGAAAAATGGCACACAAATACATAGCAGAATGCGTAGTAACATCAGTGACAATACTTATAAATACGTATTAACAGTGACATCTGTGAGAAATTTGAGTTAAAATCATGATTGTGCGTTTAAATTTTTGATTTAACTATAGGAAATGTGTTTTTTTTCTTATTTTAAGATTTTAAAGCGAAATTCTCTTGATTTTTCTATTATTTAGACGAAAATTAACGAAAAATGGCTAAGAAATGGAGTTTTTGATCATTTTGTTTAGAAACGGTGTTTGAATGAGGTTTTTTATGTTGGTGTATTCAGAAAAGTTGTTGACCATGACAATAGCTAAAACTTTGCCGAAGACAGTAAAGCGATATTCCGAACGGTTTGGGAATTACGAGCATATAATTTACTGAAGTCATAAACGACGAACCCTACTAAAATCAGCTAACTTCAAAGGCGAATATCTCCTAAACAAGAGCTAACTTTCAAAAACGGTGGTTACCACTGGATTCAGCGTACCCGATATAGGTGTACTAGGTATGTCTCCCGCGTGTTAGAATTTTGAAGTGTCATTTTCACGCACTGTGTAATTAATCATAGAAAGAGGAAATATCAAAGCCTATATCACAAGGAGGACCAGGGATGTTGAGCTGCCTCTTATGAAGTATGTGTATCTCCGAAAAAACGTCACCTATATAACAGCTAAAATTTATATTCACCTACCCCAGAATAGGAGAAATTGTCTGGCATAAAAACTTAAAAAAGGATTGAAGAAATATCTTATGGAAAATCCGTATTATGACATCAGAGAATATTTTAGCGCAAGAATAATGAACCAATGATGTAAATATCTCCGAGAATATCTATGACAACTCTTTCAGCTAATCAGTTTGTATATTTATTTTTGTTTATTGTATTTTGTATTAGTATGACGTGTTCTACAACATTATTTGTTATCGTTAACCAGGCTCAAATAGCAGTGGTACAGTGTTGTCGGATGTCACAACAGCTGATTTATGATTGATCCAGAACATCAAATCTGAAAGATTCATCCAATCCCTCCTTCATAGAAAAAAAACTGGGAGTAACGTGTTGAAAAACCTCTTGAAAAAAGAAAGGGTAATTATTCCTACTCAATATACTGTTTGGCAACTAGTGAACATGTATGAAAAATACTTCTACACATAGTGTTTTAAATTCTTTATTCTTTTTTCGTCTTTACATTCTTACTAAAACGTTTTTTGAGTGTGCAAATCACTATATTCATGATTTTGTATTTGAGATATAACATCACAAACACAAATGGAAATACTATAGCAAAGACATCTAAAAGTAAATATTGGTACCAAGGAATGTCCATCGCAGGACTTCGAAGATGTTGTGCTCCTTTATGTCTAATTACGTACTCAATCCACCAAACTGCTTTCTCCAAGCCATTTGTCGGAAAATCGTTCATAAGTTTTTCTGTCTTGATAACGTTTTGTTTGTAACTGAAAAAGGTAAATGCGATAAAGTTTTCTAGAATCAGACAAATATTTTATTAACTTCACGGGATATTAAGGTCTCAATTATGTCGCCCTTCGATGGTTCCTTTATTACCGTTACACGTTTTTCGATATTTAATCTAACTATTCTACCTATCTGATGACTCTTCTGATCATACCTATGGAATCTCTTTGAAGTTTCTTAGGTACAGAGAACCTGATATGTCACATCATCGGCATAGACACCTATCCTGATAAATTGCGATTCTATGGGGGTGACAAAAGTGGCAGTCGTTCTGTGAGAAGACCAACACTCTTCGTTTCTTTTCCACTATATGAGACCACATCAGAAGTGAGATTTTCAGAAGGCCTTAGTCTCACTGTTTTCAATCTTCTGTTTTCTGGCATTATCTTCCCAAGCTTGAAATTTATTAATTGACGACCACTTACTCCACCCGAACACTTTTAAGGAAGTGACGCTGGTAAGTTTCGGTCATTCTTTGTGTGCCTCCGACTCTATTCTGGCTAGTTAATCCACTTTTTCATTACTTGTAGGATTCGAGACACATTGGTCCCACGCTATACTATTATTCTGAGTGCGCTCAGAAATAACACATACATCCGCTTGGTAGACAATATGGTAGACGTTTGACTATTCACACTTTAGAACTTGAAGCGTACGATTGAACTACCAGTATTTTTTTAGTCCATTCTCTCCTGACTGGAATAACTATCTGGAAACGACATTATAAGTTGAACCCTAGTACCATGTGAACAGATGGTGTAATAATGCAATCTTCTACTGGAACAGAGCTTATGTAGATGTTTACTGTGTATTTTCTGTTCCAATCTGTACGCTCATCTAGACCAGAGGTTCCCAAACTGGGAGGCGTGGAGAGAGTGCAGGGGCGTGACACCCAAATGAAATAAATAAAAAATTACAAAAATAATTTCCTTAAATCTTTGAAATAAAGTCTTTCTAAGTTTTCATAATTGCTATAGTTTTAAAACTACAAAGCACACAAGAGTTCAAGGTTCTCAAAACCGTCCCCTCGACGGCAACGGCCGTGTGTACCGTTACCTCCTTGTGGCCTTGGTGTGAGTGCGAGTTTTTCCCCACTCCCCTTCTACAACCCTCACCCGCATCATCAGTCCAATGTCAATAACCTTGCAGACTATCAGTCAGTGTGTTTGCTGTATTGTGGATGCTCTATAATTGTTGCGACGTTTGAATTGGAGTAATTGTTTTTGTGTGTGTGAGTTCTGTGTGAAGCTGAATCAGATAAGATGAACGCATCAAAGAAACGCAAGTAAATTGACGACTAAATTCAATATGGGTTTGTTTCCTGGCTCAAAGATAATGTTGATCACCCTCAATGCATTATTTGCTATGAAGTATTGAGCAACGACGCGATGAGGCCTAATCGTTTTCTGAGACATTTGTCAACCAAACATGCCTCTTTAAAGGACAAACCTAAAGAATTTTTCGCTGCAAAATTTCAGAATTGAAAGCGTATGAAGTTAGATAGCACTAGATCTGCTGCTCAGTCATTTCTAAAAGTGCTTGAAGCTTCCTATGAATTATATCTTCTTATTGCAGGAAAAGAAAAGTCACACTATCGGTGAAACGCTCATTAAACTGTGCCTTTTAAAAGCAGCCGATGTTGTCCTTGGAACTGATAGTCGGCAAAAGCTATCACAAATACGACTTTCTGACAACACCGTAAAACGCCGAATTGATTATATGGCCAAGGACATTAAGAACTAGGTGGTTGATGCAATAAAAAAATCCCCTTCTTTTGCTATCCAGCTTGACTAGAGTACAGACGTAGCACAATATTCTCATTTGATTGTATATGTTCGTTACATTGAAAATAAAAGAATGAAGGATGAACTGATGTTTTCTACTGAGCTGGTGACCACTACTAAAGCTGTAGATGTGATGAAAGCAGTATCAGACTTTTAAACACGAACTTTCTTGGCAAGAACTTATTGGTGAATGCACAGATGGTGCTCCTTCAATGCTCGGTTCTCGCTCAGGCTTTGTGCAGTTAGTCAACCAAAGAATGCTGACGTGATTAGGATTCATTGTTTTATTCACCGCCAAGCCTTAGCAGCAAAAACGCTTCCAAACGAACTCAATGCTGTTTTAAAGCTATGTATTACAGTAGTCAACTACGTAAAGAACAGTGCATTAAATACTCGACTGTCTAAACATCTTTGTGAAGATTTAGGAAGTGACCTCATTTAATTGTATATGTTCGTTACATTGAAAATAAAAGAATGAAGGATGAACTGATGTTTTCTACTGGGTTGGTGACCACTACTTAGCTGTAGATGTGATGAAAGCAGTATCAGACTTTTAAACACGAACTTTCTTGGCAAGAACTTATTGGTGAATGCACAGATGGTGCTCCTTCAATGCTCAGTTCTCGTTCAAGCTTTGTGCAATTAGTCAACCAAAGAATGCTGACGTGATTGGGATTCATTGTTTTATTCACCGTCAAGCCTTAGTAGCAAAAACGCTTCCAAACGAACTCAATGCTGTTTCAAAGCTATGTATTACAGTAGTCAACTACGTTAAGAACAATACATTAAATACTCGACTGTCTAAACATCTTTGTGAAGATTTAGGAAGTGACCTCATTCAATTGTATATGTTCGTTACATTGAAAATAAAAGAATTAAGGATGAACTGATGTTTTCTACTGAGTTGGTGACTACTACTAAAACTGTGGATGTGATGAAAGCAGTATCAGACTTTTAAACACGAAATTTCTTGGCAAAAACTTATTGGTGAATGCACAGATGGTGCTCCTTCAATGCTCGGTTCTCGCTCAAGCTTTGAGCAGTTAGTCAAACAGAAGAATGCTGACGTGATTAGGTTTCATTGTTTTATTCACCACCAAGCCTTAGCAGGAAAAACGCTTTGAAATGAACTCAATGCTGTTTCAAAGCTATGTATTACAGTAGTCAACTACGTAAAGAACAGTGCATTAAATACTCGACTGTCTAAACATCTTTGTGAAGATTTAGGAAGTGACCACAAAACCCTACTATCCCATACAGAAGGCCATCAAAAGGCAATATGTTGGGAAGACTATTTTAGCTTTATGATGAAATGATTACGTTTTTGGCACTGCAGAAATAAAACGAGCTTAGCGCAGAGTTCAAAAACCCAGTAACCAAGTGATTTTGGCTTATTTATCAGACTTTTTTGACACGTTAAACAACCTTTACTTGAGACTGCAAGGTGCAGACTCAAATATAGTAACACATCGGGATGCCATCAAGATGTTCGTTGAGAAACTACAGCTTTCGATACGTAAAGAGTCAATCAACTCCAGCAACTATTCAAGTTTCAACAAAGTAGTATCAGTCTCAGGAGAAGCATGTTTTGACGACGTTTCTGAAGGACCGATTTCGAAAAACTTCATAATTGACCATTTGAAGAACATCAAAGAGGAGTTCTCAGCAGGTACTTTCCTAATGATGTATTTGCCTTTTTCTTCAATATACATGTGGGAAAAAGCGCATTCAATTCTTGTGGTGCTCAAAACCAAGTACCGCAACAAACTGGATGTCGAAAGTGACCTACCCTGTGCTTTGTCTGAAACTCAACTCAGGATCTGTCAACTTATCCAGAACATGCAAGCGCACCCATCTCACTAAATTACATTCTATGTTTTGTTTTTGTAAGTAGGTAGGTCTAGTGCTCTACCTTCCTCAAATTAAAAATGTATCTGTGTTACAATGTTAAAATTTGTATCAGTAATTCTAATCGTTTTTCATGTAATACTTGTTTTAATTTTCATCTTACGTACAAAGGAGGTCGTGGGAGTTCTCCAAATAACCAGAGGGGGGCTTGGTACAAAAAAGTTCGGGAACCCCTGATCTAGACCTTACGACTTAATTACGTAAAATAAGGTTTTCTGTGGTTTCGCTTGACATCATAGCGTAGATGCCACATGGAACGCACACAGAGTCATATTATATTCAAGTAGAATTACCAGTTGAAATTTTTTCCTTTTTTTTCAATGATATGATGTACACGTATGCACATGTCTTAAATAGAGATACACCATGGTTTTCTTACCCGTTATGGCAATATGGATGACCCTAATCGCGATCCTCAGAGGGGGGCCGAGTTACCATGTTCACTAAGCTATTAAACCATAGATCGCTCTAGAGCCCTCCGACCAAGCATTTTGCTGTGTTTACTATGTTTTCTATCCACAGATCGCTTAGTAGGCCCCTCTAACCAAACGCCTACTTGACGAATGGGCATGAATATCCGTGCAGTTCTGAGTTTTTGTCTGTCTCTTTCCTCTCGCTGATCTCATCGAGTTCATTTCGTCTCCGTAGATCGTCTGCAGCACGCGTTGCCACGAGTCGACCCCATAGAGAGAACCCACGCCATCAACTATATTTACAACATGCTGTTGTCTGCCAGCGAAAAACGTATTTTATTTAATTTAACATTTACGTCCACGAGTGTTTGTGTTAACTATCGACCCCTCACGGTAGCGGTATCATGACAATGGATCAAAATTATATTTTCTACGTCCTTGGGAAAACTACTTCAAGAAGAAATTCCAGAATGAACACTATTTATCTGCATAAATTCGTATTAGCAAATTGCTTAATACAAATATTGTTTCTTGTTTTCACTTTGAAATGGAAGATGTCTGTTGTTTTAGTATTATTAGAGTCAAAGTAATACAAATTACATGGAAAAATGAATCAAGCTATGCTAAATAATTTCTTTCTCAGTTAATTTTCATTTCGATGTGTCTTATTATCTTCTTATGCGTCACCATTACTCACCTGTCGTTTCGCATTATTTCATGAATAGCATCCTCCAAGATTTCTACAGTCAAATCTATGAGATCAATACAAATTCCGAAGCCATATTTTACTGCTGTATCAACATTGAAGGTTTGGTCAGAGTGGGAGGGTATTCCAATGATAGGTACATGGTGCGTGATAGTTTCTTCTAAAGACTGTAAGCCTCCTTGCGTTATAAACAGCTTGACATTTGGATGAGCTAAAAAAAACATTTAGAAAATAATATTCGATGAGCAAGTTTAGTAAAGAACCATTTTGTTCGTTTGTTTCTCATGAAGTTTTAAAGATATATATATATATATATATATATATATATATATATATATATATATATATATATATATATATATATATATATATATATATCAAATCTTGTAATATTCTTCGTAGGTTTCTTTCCGAAAATAATAATGAGGTAGAGTCATAGGTTTTCTCTTTAGTTTATACTGCTCAGAATCTCATTTCATATTTTATTTATTTGTTTATATAAATGTAATATAATTAACTGACAATTTTGTCATATTTATATTCAGAGCAGTATTCTATTCGATCGTTCACCACTTCACACAAAGGAAACTATTAATGAGTAACATTCAGTGTTACTTGACTAAGGTCCGTACACTGGATTTTTCGGGAGAAAGCCTCTGACACTACTCGTTGGTACAGTGATATCATTGTCTGATGATGCTATAGTATGTATATATTCTGGTAGATTGATATATTCTCATAACATTTAACGTTATCCTAATATATAATTACTCCAGGATATGTTTTGATTATAATCATTGCCTGGCAATGGTATTAATTACCGGGTGGTGGATTTATATTTTTCATGAAATCAGTTTGATTGCATGAACAGATATATGGGCAACTCGTCGGGGTAAAACCCCTATATATATATATATATATATATATATATATATATATATATATATATATATATATATATATATTTTTTTTCTTTGAAGAGAGAGGATTTACAAAAATTCGAATAATTGTATTGACAATAAATGCTTATATCTATCATTTTGGTTTGTGTCAGAAAAACACAATCGTGCAAAACAGATCTTGCCTGTTCCTTAATCTGGCATCTCAACTCGCATCATGCCTCCTGCGATTGGCTGTAAAGTGTCAGCACAGGAAATGTAACAGGGGAAACATACTATCTTGCGTATGATTCAGTAAACGAGTGAAAAAAAACCTGTTTAAATAACTCGTTTCCCTGTCACTATTGCAGTAGCAATAGCTTGTCTGTTTATGTTGTGTTAGTGTCGTGTATACAGAAAGAGTACTAAAATTTTTCAGCATATTAGCTTTTCTGTTGTGTTAGTGTCGTGTGTACAAAAAGAGTTCCAAAAATTTTTCTGCTTAGCAGCTTCATTCTCTCAATGTCATCTTACATTCCATGATTTCCAGGACTTCTTCACGAAGACAAGGGTGAAAAGGAGAGGGGAATGGGACTGGGAAAATCTGTAACCATGGAAAAAGAAAACCAGCATAAAAAATATTTCATCAAAACATACCTAACTCTTATATGTCTAAACTCACTTGAATCTAAGAACTTAACTAATGCTCCTCTGTTTTTCAAAAGGGAACATCTCATAGGGGATTAAGCCCTACATGGGTGTAGCGCTCGCCTTATCAACATGGTGTTTTTCTATGGTGTGCCATAGGAAGAAAAACACTGAGGGGGAGCAAAAACTAATCTCCTAAATGGACTTAAAGTTCTCTACCCAGTTGATAAAATTATCTGAAACGGAATGAATTTCTTGAAAACCACCCGTAAAATGGTAAATAGGACAATCGAGGACTAAATGTCTTATTGTTTCTTCAGCTGCGCCACATTCACAGGCCGGACTTTCTACAGTATTCCATCTGAACAACATACTATTATTACGACCATGTCCTGCCCTGAGACGATTTAATGTACACCAATTTTTCCTACTTATTTCAAAACCTGCAACCCTTTTGGAAGGATCCTCTATGAGAACTTTATTAAAAACATCAACTTCCTGCCATTCAGTTTTCCAAAGATCAACAGGCTTCACCCGTGTACGCAAAAAGTCAATCGACCAAATGGGTTTCCTAGATTTCAATCTCAGGTTAGGTGGATTTTGAAGATCGTGCATTATCGGAAAAACTTCTGGAAATTAGTGATACTTATCCCAAAACGAATTAAGAGCTAAATTCCTGCGAATATGGGAAGAAGTTTTAAATATACTCCTACGCTAGTTGACTGATATTTGATGTTCTATAAATTTTTGAGAGTATTTGCAGACGTACTTCGAGTAATTCAGAATAATTAATTAGTGGCAGCTGTTACATTTATCAAGTATTATGAAGCAGCTGGAACACTGGCACTTATTTATTGTGAATAAATTCGTATAATTTTCTTACCTACACTGCGCCAAGAAATCAACGCACAAAATTGAAAATTCAAATTTATTCAGAAGAACTTCGAATATGTTGAAGACTTATTATTCCAGTAATACATCATCGCAAAAATTCAAAGTGAGTTAATACCAGATATTACCACCCTTAGTGAGAATTGAGGAATTTCGATCCGTCAGTTCCAAACCTCATTCACGGTGGTTGGCTTCCTAATCTTCTATCGAGATTGTCCAAAACATGTTTGATCGAATTAAGCTCCGGACGTCATGCAGGCCACTCCAGTGAAGGTAGTTCTTAATAATATGAGCTTAGCGAGGTCTGGCGTTATCATGCGTAAGCAACAAGGTCTCACCCATATATGATATGCTCCCTAGCAAAATTCAACCGGGCTTTTTGATGTCTTGTGTTTAGAGCTAGGCCTTGAGCTGCATCACTAGGCGTCAATATAAATTTCCTGTGACCCTGTAGTATCGTTTCAGTCTAATTTGCCCTCCACTGCATTTGAAGGTGCCTATTAGCGAATCGTTGTCTTAACGAGGAAATTCTTAAATAACGGTCATGGATCGCCGTTTTTATTCGAGTTCTTTCTTGTCAGGTCTTTTTTCATGGCTACCAGTCTCTCTGTATCTGCGGTCATATCATTAGGATGCCAATCAACTTCTGCAATTCCATTTTGGGATCGCCCATAACACTTTTAAATTTTTCTGACCTTCCAGATCGTTCTGCTTCTCCATTTGTCTCACGATCACGTTTGAAATCTGCATACCATCAGCAAATGGTTCTTTTTGACAGAGAACTTTTACTGTCACACTTTTCAAGTCATTCCTGTATTTGTGCGCTATTTTTATCATTGCTATATCAAATAGCAGTAGATGTACTAAGGTAATTCTAGACCACTTTTGACATGAGGAGGTTCTAGAACAACTGGAAGGTGCGCATGCAGTGGGGATGGGACCACGTGACTTGGTGGTGTAATTGAATGTGATTAAAACCCCTGAAATCAATTTGGTGGTTCTAGACCAGGTAAGGTAGTGTAATTGAGAGATGCCTGGACATGGGTGATGTCTGGACATGGGGGATGCCTGCACATGGTCTGCCGTTAAAGTAAAACGATATTTAAGAGCTCTAAATCAATTTATAACAGTTGATATACTAAGGTGATTCAAGCCCACTTTTGACATGAGGAGGTTCTAGACCACTTGGAAGGTGCGCATGTGGTGGGGATGGGACCACGTTACTTGGTGGTGTAATTAAATGTGATTGAAGCCCCTAAAATCAATTTGGTGGTTCTAGACCAGGTGAGGTGGTGTAATTGGGGGAAGCCTGGATATGGGGGATTTCTGGACACGGTAGATAACTGCACATGGTCTGTCGTTAAATTAAGATGGCGGATTATGCTATCGAGATATTTCCAATAATTACATTGTTGATATCTTCATTTATCGGTAGTTAACAAAAGATACTAGAAAAATATCAGAGATATGTTTACAGGATTTCCAGTAATTGCTGATATTTACATCTGATTCTGTAAATAGGAGATTTCCAGCAATGTTGATATTGTCATTTGATTAATTATTCATGATTACAAGATTTACAATAATTACATTGAAGATAGTTCTTGTTCTTAACTGGTAGATAAAAATAGACTATGCAGTAAGGAGATTTCCATCAATGTTGATATTTACATCTGATTTTCGATAATTACATTGTTGCTATTTCTGCCTATTAACTGGTAGTGTAGACGAGGTAGCTTATAAGAGATTAATTGAAACATCATTAATCTCAATTAGCAGTTCGACTCGAGCTGAAGATGTTGTTCTTACTATTGTTAATTCCGTTTGTTAGCGCATCAGCAGATTATGATGTTTAAATAGTAACTAAATATCTACTAACCTATGGTTACCTACCCCAGTATAATAAGACTGTTTCATAAATAGGAGTGGGTGGAAATTCGAGCTCCTTTCAAGAAGCGCTCATTGAACTTTAATATTTCCTTAGAATCTAGGGAGCTAAGGAATTGGATAATGAAACTATAAATATTATGGATATGTATTGTATGATACAAAATGAAGAAACTCGGATGGAAATTTGTTTATGGTGACCAGCACGATGAATCTACTGTAGAAGAATGTTTCGTTGAATAGGCTAGACACACTAATAAGACATTTTTTATGGATTAAAGTAAACCTGATATTGTTATAAGTTATGGATCTGTCAAACATCGAAACTTTTATAGATGTAGAAGTTCATCGGCTTGTCCGGGATGAGTAGTCTGTCATGCCTTCTTTCCTGATTTGAGTAACCATTGTATAGAGATACACAAAGATAACACTGAAAATTGGTTTGAAGAAGTTGGTACCTTTCCACCGCAAAATTATCATTCTCTATATTACACATTACTTCATGAAATTGGTCACTCCTTAGGAATTGAGCATTCAGATCTCAACACTGCTGTAATGTATCCAAGTTTGAATGATAACAGAGAGTGTAGAATTAGATCAAGATGATCTAAACAATCGTTATATGGACAACCACCAGCCAAAAACAAGATAAATGAAACCATTTCTACAAAATCTATCACAAGGACAACAACTCAATAGAGTAAAACGATACAGACTACTACTGTCAAAAAGACAGCTACATTAGATAAACCAGCTCCAAATTTATGTGAAGTAAATTTCAAATTTCATAAGTTGCTTATCCTAAATGCACACTTTTACGTCTTCTTCGATGATTGCGTATGGGTCATTCCATAGAAGAAGCAAACAATTCTAAGAGTTTTTGAATTGTGGAGGCCGTTACTTGATGTAGATCCATGATATAAATGAGATAAAAAACACAAGGTTTAACTTTAATCTACATTTTATTTGAAAAAATTCGACGACGTTTCGCTGACACAGCACCTTCATCAAGAATGAAAAACAGAATGAAGAGTATGGTATTATAAACAAATCGTAGAACAAGTTGGATGAATAACAGGAAAATCCACACCGAGCCATTGTACAGTTAGTATGAAAGGTAATAAAAACTAATTAGACAAGTTAAGTAGGGGTGAGTAATTCACATCTACCTGTTCATTCAAAAGCTTGTCCGAATGTTTGTATCTATTTATTTCTAATGCTTCTAGGAGATCTAATTTTGAACTTTTGATTTTATATGTAATATGTCATTTTTATTAAATGAATGGTTTTTTTTTATTAGGTGATTTGAATAATTTGAATCAGATTTATTTTTATCGAAGCTGCGTTTATGTTCAGATGTTTTAATGTCAAAACTCCTATAGGTCCTACCGATATAAATTTTATCACAAGAACCGCAATTGAGTTTATAGATTCTGATTTACTTGATTTTCCAACACGAGATTTATTATTTTAATATGTTTACCTATGTTATTAGAAGTTTTGAAAGTTATATTAAGATTTTGTTTGACGAGAAAGGATTTAATATTTGTACTTGCAGAACCGCAGAATGTTAAACTGTTGAATATTTTATAGTCTTTATGAATAGGATATACTTCATTTATTGCTTTCTGATACAGTTTTTTACGAATGATTAGATCTATCATATCCGGATTATATGAATTATTAATGGCTATCTGTTTGATGATGTTTAACTCTTTATTATAATCTTCTTCTGATAAAGGTAAATTGAGTAACCGATGTACCATGCTGTTTAAAGCTGCAACTTTGTGTTGAATTGGATGTAATGACTAGTTATGTATAATTGTATCAGTATGTGTTGGTTTACGAAAGACCGAAAAAACATGATTATTATTTTGTTTAGTGATTTTAAGTCCAAAAATTAATGGAATCGTTCTGTTCAATTTCTATCGTGAATTTAATGTTCAAATGGATGGAATTAATGAAATTAAGAAATAAGTCTAATTGACGAGTAGTTCCAATGAAACATACTAAGATGTCGTCAACATATCTATACCAATAAAGAAATTCGGAAATGAGTGGATGTGTATGAATTTTCTGTTCCATTAGACTTATTTCTTAATTTCTTTAATTCCATCCATTTGAACATTAAATTCACGATAGAAATTGAACAGAACGATTCCATTAATTTTTGGACTTAAAAATCACTAAACAAAATAATAATCATGTTTTTCGGTCTTTCGTAAACCAACACATACTGATACAATTATACATAACTACTCATTACATCCAATTCAACACAAAGTTGCAGCTTTAAACAGCATGGTACATTCGTCAGTAGAAGATTATAATAAAGAGTTGAACATCATCAAACAGATAGCCATTAATAATTCATATAATCCGGATATGATAGATCTAATCATTCGTAAAAACTGTATCAGAAAGCAATAAATGAAGTATATCCTATTCATAAAGACTATAAAATATTCAGCAGTTTAACATTCTGCGGTTCTGCAAGTACAAATATTAAATCCTTTCTCGTCAAACAAATTCTTAATATAACTTTCAAAACTTCTAATAACTTAGGTAAACATATTAAAATAATAAATCTCGTGTTGAAAAATCAAGTAAATCAGGAATCTATAAACTCAATTGCGGTTCTTGTGATAAAATTTATATCGGTAGGACCTATAGGAGTTTTCGCATAAGAACATCTGAACATAAACGTAGCTTCGATAAAATAAATCTGATTCAAATTATTCGAACCACCTAATAAAAGAAAACCATTCATTCAATAAAAACTTTGACATATTACATATAAAATCAAAAGTTCAAAATTAGATCTCCTAGAAGCATTAGAAATAAGTAGATACAAACATTCGGACAAGCTTTTGAATGAACAGGTAGATGTGAATTACTCACCCTACTTAACTTGTTTAATTAGTTTTATTACCTTTCATACTAACTGTACAATGGCTCGGTGTGGATTTTCCTGTTATTCATCCAACTTGTTCTACGATTTGTTTATAATACCATACTCTTCATTCTGTTTTTCATTCTTGATAAAGGTGCTGTGTCAGCGAAACGTCGTCGAATTTTTTCAAATAAAGTGTAGATTAAAGTTAAACCTTGTGTTTTTTATCTCATTTAATTCTAAGAGTATTGAAAGTATCATCGTTTATACCACTTCCAATGATCTCTTTCAGAAATGATGGCTTCATGTACCACAAACCTAATGGTGAAATTTTCTTCATATATAAAAACAATTATAATATTGTAGATCCAGATATTTTTGTACTTGAAGGTGGTACTTTTTAACTTCTTTAGGTTTACCATATAATAGTAAAGTCAATGGAGGTGTTAATACTTAAACTGGACGTTAAAACATATTTTTCAATAAGGTTGCTTTGAAGCAAGGAATGAGAATTTATGTGATACGATAGAGTTGCTTGAAAGAGACAAAGAGAAAATAGAGGAAAAGTTATTGGAGAGGGAAGTTTTACTAAGACACATGGAGAGGGAACTGTCAATAATGCGCGAGGGTGTGAAAGGTCTGAAAAATGAGATGATGATGCTAAGTATTGAAAATAACAGATATTGTATTAAATGGAACAGATCCATGCTGATCAATTGCAGTCATCATCAAGTACCATCTTCATCTCGAATTTCAACCCCTAGATCAGGGGTGACCATCCCTTAAAACTTGGAAGAGGGTAGATGGGTCGAGTGATACCTCGAAAGAAGGGTATTATCTTTGTCTGTATCCCCGTGAACGAATTTTCATTTTTGATTGAAAACTGTAGAAGATACAGAGTGAGCTACTAAAAATACAGGAGACTATCTATCGCCCTGAGCTATTCAAGTATTATTGCAAAAAAATGGAACAGATTCATTCCAGATCAAAGGCTGTCATCTTTGATCTAAATGAATTTATTCCAGTTTTTCGCACTGATTCTCCAATAGTCTTGGGGCGATAGTCTTCTCTATTTTTCAGTGGCTCACTCTGTATCTTCCACAGTTTTGAATCTATTCTATGTTTTATATAAATCCATTGTAGTTTATAGGCAACATCAATATTTCGTTGAGTATTGTTGAATACAGAAATTATTTGCATTTCTTCCCTTTTTCCTTTAAATCATTAAATTCTCCCGCGGAGCTTTTTGTATCTACTTGTTGATCTGCGAAACGATTTGAAGAATAGGCCTACAGCCTATTGTTGTATAAGTGCAACCTAGGTCATCGCTGCATTATTCCCGAAAATTTAAATTTGATCAACAACTGTTATCGATATGTATTGGTTTCTTGCAAAACCAATTTATTTCTTTCATTCTATCTCATGGGAGGCTTATTTTTACCAAAAAAAAATTGAATTTTGATGGCATATTTCTGGACATATCCGGAAAAAAACTTGTGTTCATATTTACTAGTCTAACAGAGAATAAATTGTGCGTTAATTTATTGGCGTAGTGTATACAGTATCAAACTGTTCTTTTTGCTTCCTTAAAGGCTAAACTCACCTAGTAAGGCTGTTTGGGGTATCCATTTCTGTATAAACACATTTTTAGGCTTCCCTGGGAGAACATCTTTCTCCCATTTCCAAACGAAATTGTACGGTAGTTTCGAGAATGTTTGAAGTATTATATCTATATATTGTTCGGGTAATTCCGAACTGAGAAGATTTGTTCCAAAACTAAGATAGACTACTCCATTCTTGGAATTATCCAGAAAATCCTTGAGCTCCTGAAAATATAGGTCAGATACATATACGTAGGTTGCTTTTTGAATTTTGCGCCTGCCAAAAAAGAACAGGTAACTTTAGGAAAAAATAGTGTTATTATTTTTCGGAGTATTCTCCATGAAGATCAACTGCCTCTTCTGCAGTCGAAAATTGTTGCCCACGCAGTTTTGTCTCAATATGCGAAAACAAAAAGAAGTTGTTAGGTACTAAATCGAGACTACGAGGTGAATAGCCCATTAATTCAATGTTTTGACTGTTCAAATACTTCATCGTATGCACTGATGATAATGCAAGCCCACAGCTTGCATTGTCATGCTGCAGAATTATTTTAGTTCTTCGATTTGATTTCGTCAACCCATAAAACACTTGCGACAAACAAATGGTTGTATACCATTCAGAATTGACCGTTCTATGTTTTTTTTTTAATTTGTTGGTGCACGAAAGAGCACCAGATGGCCTTGACAGAGTCATTAGCCAACAGAATATATTGAAAATGATTTAATTAAAATTTGGTAAAACCTTTCAACCAACCTCTTATATGAAACGACATATTATTATTATTTTTGAACTCCAAATCAAAATTCAAATGACTGTTAATTGCTCAGGGATGAAAACAAGGATACAGTAAGCCGAGGGGCTCATCAAGGCGATTTTTATCTTCATACACAAACAAGATTTAAGCCACGGATAGGAAGGTTGAACATATAAAGGATAGGAAACAAAGGGAATTTCAACGTAGTTCAAAATTTCAATTCAAGAGATTTGGTATATTTGTAGATTGCCTCATAGACCTCCAAATTATTAAGCGATAACAAAAAATTTAAGTTGTAAGGTTGGTTGAATTTTGTAATACCATAAAGTTCAGCAAGAAAACCAACACAACGATATCGAAAGTTGCTACAAAACAGAAGAAGATGCTCTGCAGTACCCAATTCACCACAATCACAAAAAGAATTATCCGAAAGACCAATTTTTTTCAGATAAAAAGAACACAAAGCATGACCACTCCTCAAGCTTGAAATGGTACGCACAAAATCCCTACGATTTCCAATATTTTTATACCACACAGCAGTAAGAGGTGTTGGTTGAACATTTTTGTAAAAGACACCTTTATTATTATATTGAAAACTATTAAGCCTTTTGTGTTTCACCATGTCTTTGTGGACTAAAAAAATGTCAGATGCTATGCATTTTGAATGTTGCATCTCATTCCTGGATGCTGATTTTGCATCCTTATCAACTCTTTCGTTCTGTGGAATACCCACATGAGCCTTTACCCACATAAAACGAATCGAAATATTCAATTGCTCCAGGGAATTCAGAGAAAGAAAAATCTTTTTATGTATAGTGGAAAACGAAGCGTCAAATTTACACCTTTGCAGTGAAGTGAGTGCACTTAGACTATCAGAAATGATAAGGAATTTATTTGTATTCAGTAAATCGACATTATTTTCAATATAGTTTAGAGCCATAGAAAGAGCGAAGAGTTCACCGAAAAAAATCGAGTAATTTTTATTGAGACTTGACTGCATTGTTGAGTCGACTGACGCATCATATACTGCAACTCCAATGGAACGAGAGTTGTTTGATTGTTCTATGTTGGTATAATGCCATGGTTGCGACATGTCCGGTTTTCCTAAAAAACAGGTGACCATTATCTTCAAAGTGATTCGTGCATGAACAATTTTTGTTGGGTTTGGCTCGTCTTGAAAGACCCATTCTTATATATCCAAGATTCGTCACTTTTAACGAATTTTTTGCACCAAATGACACTTGCTTTTGAGCAATTGTTAAGTTATGTGGGATCTAACGCGAACAAATCTATTTTTGACACCCAAACGTTCATGCAATATTGAGCGTACGCTGGTGAAATTAATGTTTAGGTTAAGTTCAGGGTTGTCTCAATCTCACGGTAAGTCACATGACGATCATTGTCAATAGCTAATTTTGGATGACCTTCACGAAGATCGTCACTGAGTGATGTACGTCCCAAATATAATTCGTTATACCAACGTTCCACAGTGGCCAAGTGTGGAGTTTCATCACCAAACGTCGGAGAAAGTTGATCGCAACACTTTTGTCGAGTTAATCTACGTCGAAATTCGTTTGCATTTTTTGTCCAAGTGGAATTTTTCAAATGACTGTAAATAAAACACAACTCACTCGTACGTCAAAGTGTTGTAATTACGTTTAGGTGATTAAATGTCAACATACACGACGCAGCTGTTGTATGGGACCTCCGTAACTTCTACAAAATGGCGAGTTAATACAGTAATCGAACACATTGTAGGAATACAATTCGGAAATTAGAAAATTAATACAGATTTTGAAAAATTATTGTATTTCAGCCTCCTATACTTAGATCTAGACCAGGGGTGCTCAAACGGTCGATCGCGAGTGCTTTTTCAGTAGATCTCGAGAAGAAAAAATTTTTACTAAGTAGGTAACAAAACTACAAAAATGTATTACTTAATAAAATAACACTCTGCTATCGGCAAAAAGCGGCTTTATCAAAGAAACGCAAGGTACTTGTCAAAGAAAAGCCGCGTTTTTCATTCTTGCCGCTTCTCTAGAAATTTCAAGCGGCGCGTTTGACAGGAATATTCGAGACTTTCGTTCATGCCCATATGAATGTTGCGCCTGCAGGAATTGGAATAATTCTGAATTGTAACTTGAAGGCAATACTACGTCGATACAAAGTTTATTATTAAATAGTACAAAGTGAGTGCAGCGAAGAAATCTAAAACGTATCATTTTAGTAACGATTGAGAGGAAGAATTTTTCTTTTGTATGGTGAAGGGTAAGTGCATTTGTCTTATTTGTCGTGCGTCAGTTGCAATACCTAAGCCTTGTAATTTAGAGAGGCATCATACAACAGTTCATAAAAACTATAAACAGGATTTTCCGCCACAGAGTGAATTAAGAAAACGAAAAGTACGTGACTTGATATTTTGATTGAAATAAGAACAAACCATGTTCACAAGACCAGCCGAACAATCAAAAACTGCTACGATTGCGTCATTTAAAATGTCTCTTATATTGGCGAAACACAAGAAAACAATTCGAAGATGGATCGGTTGTTGAGGAAGCATTTATTGAAGCGGGTGGGACTTTATTTGGAGATTCTGAAAATAAAATAGACATCATGTCTGCTATTAGAGAACTTCAGTTATCTCGTCCGACTGTCACAAGAAGTATTGAAGTCATGAGTCAGGACATGGCAGATAAACTTAAACATGATATCATGAAATGTACATACTTTTCTTTACAGTTCGACGAATCCACCAATATGACAGACCATGCCCAGCTGTGTATTTTTATTCGAATGGTATTCAATGACATGTTGGCTAAGGATGAATTTTTGACAATCATTCCTCTGAAGCGAAAGACCCGTGGCGAAGATATATGTGACGTTTTCTTCTATTTTGAAGAAAACTACACGCTACCAATATATAAATTAGAGTGCATTACAACCGATGGAGCACCAGCAATGGCTAGAAACAAATACGGTTTTGTGGCATTGTGTCGAGCTAATGAAGATTTCCCTTAATTTTTTTTCATTCCATTGCATTATACATCAACAAGTTTTGTGTTCAAAAGTTTTAAACACGGAGAAAATTATGGGCATTCCACAAAAATTGTGAATTCCATCCGTGCACGTAGCTTGCAACGGCGGCTCTTTAAGTTGCAGTTGGAAGATAGGATTCAGCTGTACACACAGATTTATTTTTTCACACGGTGGTAGAGTCGCGGAAAATTTCTTGAAAGGTTTCAAGAATTATTTCCCGAAATAACAGCTTTTCTAGACAAAAGCGGTGATGACATTCAGATGTTGAAGAACAAAATATGGCTGACTTATTTAGCATTTTTGACTGACATCATAATGCACTTAAATACCATTTACTTGGAGCTTCAAGGTAAAGGAAAAACTAATTATTGAGATGATTAGCGCAGTAAATGCATTCAAAAATAAATTGCAATTTATGATAGATCAACTGAAAGAAAGGGTCTGAAACATTTTTCGTCTTTGGAAGCAAGGATTCCTCAGTTGAATTATGATACGTTTGAGACTGAATTATCAAATATTTTGGGCCTATTCGAAATGCGATTTTATGATTGCAGTAAATTGGCAAATATAGCATCATATGAGTTATCCTCTTTCATGTAATAACATTGAGGAATAAGCTACTGAAATAGCAAGTCAGTTTAATATGAACTCATGTTCTGTTGAAAATAAGTTGGTGCAGATTATATCAGATATACATCTCAAAGCTACAGCATCTGAAACAGATTTTTGGTGTTTCATATCTGAAGTTAAATATCTGAATCGCCCTTCAACTGACGGCAATGTTTGGGCCAACTTACTTGTGTGAGTCTGCATTTTCTGAAACGAAGATAATTATGTCATCATATGCCATCATACTTGCGATTAGCACTCAGTGGTTACGTACCATCTTATGAAAAGTATGCTGAGGACATGCAGTGCCACGCTTCAACATCTAAAGTCACTCCTTAGTTAAGTCTAACAGCATATGTAACTCTTTTGATTTGTAACAACCAATAATCTCGCAATTTTGAATAACTATAAGTTTTTTCATTGATATTATGGAGAAGAACCTAACTGAACCTAACAGAAACCTGGACTAAAATAATGTATATTGTGCGGAAAGCTAATATCCATATATGCTACGGTACGCCCTACCTAGGTAGATATAGGACAATCCTGCATCACACATAGTAGAGTCGATCGTAAGTAGTCTAAAAATATCGAGGTAGATCGCCAGCAGTTCAAATTTGACCACCTCTGATCTAGACTTATAAATAAGGTTGTTCTGTAAAAATAAAAATAGGTAAAAAAACTTTTTAAGTTAAACGGTTTTATGTTAAACATACATTGCACTGTTTAAGATAAATGTACTAAAAACCAAAAAATAATAAAATAGATACAGTCGTGGGAATTATAAACATATGCATAGACTAGACTAAAATAAAACCGTGGGGCACGTCAATTGTCTACAATCGTTGATTAAAATGTTTGTTTTGTAATGTTACACTATAATTATTAGGCAGTTGTGCAACCGACAACGATGGACGTGTGATAAGTAGGGCTAGAATGTGGAAACAAGCTAGCAAGCTCGATTATAAGCGAGTTTTAGTGTTTCATAGTGGTGAGCGAGTAGTACTTTTGTCATATGTTTTGTCGATTAAAGACAAACAACAAGCAGTGAAACGATTCCTCGCCAGCCAGCAGTGTGAATGTCCAACGATAAACTAGTTAAAACATCTCTTTCATTTACATGGAGTGTATAACTATTAGAATTTCCATGAGCAAGAAAATAGTAAATAATTTCCTCACCGTCTGCGGGCCAACTGCCTAACGACGAATTAAACGATTCTTCTATCGCACATTAAGTCGATAATTTGTAGACAATTGACGTGCCCCACGGTTTTATTTTAGTCTAGTCTATGCATATGTTTATAATTCCCACGACTGTATCTATTTTATTATTTTTGGTTTTAGTACATTTATCTTAAACAGTGCAATGTATGTATAACATAAAACCGTTTAACTTAAAAAGTTTTTTTACCTATTTTTATTTTCTAGTTTTTAGTTTTTATTTCGCATTCTTTTTAATTCATTTAGTGCTTCATTATTGCAAGGTTTCTTGACCGTTAGTTTATTGCAATCCAACTCCTCTATACGTAGTCCCTGCAAAGATCTTACTCTACTAAGAGCCACGTAGGCTTGACCTTCTTCAAACAGTTTCGCACCTAAGTATACGACTGCTTGATCCACAGTGCTGCCCTGCATTTTATGTATTGTAGAAGCCCATGATAGTATTAAAGGCAACATTCTTCTTTCAGCTGTCCCATAATTGTACTTAGCTGGAAACTGTATGGCTTTCGGGTGTATAAGATGTACTCCGTCTCTTGCGAAATCAATTCGGACGGAAGGTACATCTGTTGCATACATCTGAGTTCGACGAAATTGAGGCCAAACGATTTCGGTGATGTAGCCTATAGCGCCATTTACTAATCCCTTTGAAACGTCAATATTGGACCGTAACATGACTTTTGCCCCCACAAATATTTCCAGTTCCGCTAGTAAACCCCCAGTTTTGTTGATATCAGCTGGTATTATTGTAGCTATATCCACATTATCTGCATTTCGTGTGGCGTGTACTAGCTGATCCTGCGCTTTTATTTTGTAAATGCGAGCACCATTATTTCTGTACAAATTCAATACAGCAGAGTTGTGGTCGTTAACTTGCTGATTTGTGGGGTATACCCTTAACGCTTTGTCTATTGCAAACTCATCACTCGTGTCTTGAAGAAATCTTCCCATTAAAATACTAAAATGTTGGGTTGTTAGCTCATTGACTCTCAAAGCATTCAAAATATCAATGAAAATCTGGTCACCTTGCTGACGCATATTTTCAGTTAATTCACAGAGCGTGAATAAACGCCAGAGATGTGTAGCTGGTTGGAGATGTTCTGGCTGTTTGAAAACAGGTGTTCCTCGGCGCGTTTTAACCTTTCACCTTAACTTGGGTGGTGTACCGCTAACGACGTATCATTTTTAGCCACCCTAACGCCACACAGTCCTCAACACGATACAAAATCTTGACTTGGGTGGTGAATTCAGGCTGGATACATTGTATTCTACTGGTTGAGCACTTTCATTTGATACCCATATTGATAGGATTGATAAAACCTACGTTATCCGCCATTTTGTAGCGGCCGCCATCATGGATTTCAATTTTTTATAGTATATTGTATTCTGATTGTTGAGCCCTTTCATTTGATACCCATATTGATGGGATTGATAAAAGCTATGTTATCCGCCATTTTGTAGCGGCCGCCATCTTGGATTTCAATTTTTATAGTATATTGTATTCTGCTTGTTGAGCCCTTTCATTTGATACCCATATTGATGGGATTAATAAAACATAAATTATCCGCCATTTTGTAGCGGCGGCCATCTTGTATTTATAATGATAATGAATAAATATAATTGTATTGTCACCAAAATCCAAAGTGTATACAAAATTTCAGATTAATCGGTTGACAGGAAGAGGGTGAAATTTGAATTACTAAATTTGACCCAAGAATGAATAAAACAAACGGGGTGAGCTAAATAAAACCGTTTAACTTGACGTATTCAATATGTTGAATGAACAATTAAATTTGGTACTTACAGAGTTCAAAGGTTTATAAACTTTGATCGGTCTCACATTCCCAAGTTCAATTACTGCAGGATAAACAGGCATTATCTTATGAATAACGGGATTCCTATTCAGCAATAACAAACTAATATTTCTCTCAATATCACCAAGGTAAGGCATATCTGTTCCAAAATATTTCTTCACAGTTTTATCTTCTCTTGGTAAAACAACCAACTGATAATGCACTCTCACATAAATTGCATATAAAGTAGATAACACCCTATCTCTATAAGACAGTTCTCTTCCGATCGGTAAGTTGTGGTCAGGTGAATAAATTGGGTGGGATGGATTTCCAACAGTGTCTAACGATGGTATGGGAGCTCCAAGTGAGGTAATGCCTATGAGAGGACACTTGAATCTTGCTGCAAAAGCACCCAGCGTTGGAAACAACCATTCAGCAATCACAACATCAAACTCATTGTCTCCATTAATAATATTTTGTACACCTGGCTGCTGGAAATAATTGTCATGCATAATTGAAAAAAAGTATGTGAGGAATACATCCTTCATAAACACTTGCAGAAAACCTGGTTTTTGACCAACCAACCATTTTTTCGACGTTTCTTTTTTCTGGTTGTACATATAGCTCATATCCACTTCAGTGAGATTCGTCAAGGTCTTATCATGTAGGGGATTCGAACCAATGACAGTTACATTGTGACCTCTTAAAGACAGTTCTTTCCATATGGGTTGAAATACAGATTGATGACTTATCGATGCAAATGAAGTAGCGAAAAGTATATTCGCACTTTCTGTTGGTACCGCAACTAGAGTTAATAAAATACACCAAATCATATCAATTAAAGACACATTCAATCGGGATCTATTCACAAAAATAATATTTCATATTTCGGACACGTATAAGTAGATGAAAATATTTGATAAGATTAAGTTCTATTATCTTTTTTCTTCAAAGTGGATCTAAGATATAAAGCTGATAGAAGTTACTCATGATAATTATATTTATCGTAGATAGATAATAATAGTATGCTTTCCTTCTGGAATTCTGTAGATAATCCTAATTGAGAGTATGGTGGGGCAGAGGAATCTATAAGTCATTCAGTCTTAGATTTTCCTATATCTCAATATCCAACTGGCTTTCAACATATGAAAGTTACATGGATCAAAGAATAACGGGACTAACCATTCAAAGTACAATTTCTTCTTGAATTCGAATTTATTCATCTATACAGGTTAGGTTAGGTTAGATTTCTAACCCAAGTTGAGTGGCCTATTTACCTGGTTTCTAAAATATTTTCACCTCACCGGTGATATCGGAAGTGCATACCAACTTTGTTATTTAATATAGAACACTCTGTATATTGATAACTAGTTCGATAACTTGTTATTTCAATAACAAAAACACCTAACACATAAGTCTAGCTTGATGAAAATTGATATTCATATTTTCAATGAAATAAAACTATGGTATTTAGATTTTCACTATTTCAACAAAACTATGACCGGTTTCACCACACTGTGGCTTCATCAGATAGATACAATTGAAACTATTCCTTACTTATTTCCTACTTAATATTACAATAGGTACAAGAGGTATGTTGGAAAACCCATCGGAGTTGCTTACTTTATTCACAACTCCGAATGGATTACCTTTAAAAATGTTGTAGTTGTCTCGTTGGCTGTATTGAAACTTGATGTCTAACTTCAACCATTTCTTTTGAGTACTCCATTTTGGGCTGCGGGGCTGATATTATGGGTCTTCAGTTTTATATATTTCGGAAATACTTCGTTCTTCAAACAACTGCATTAGGTATAAGTACAAGGGGTATGTTGGAAAACCCATCGGAGGTGCTTACTTTATGAATTGAAAAAATTGAGTAAATGAGAAGGATTTAGAACAGTTTTCGTTTAAATTTCCTCCTAACCGTTGATAATCGTGGAAAGTCTTCTTCAATTTCGAGAGAGGATGCTACTTCTTTCGCTTGCACAAGAATTTCTTAAAATTATTGTTCAGATCTATATTGCTGGAAATGATCAACTAAATTTTTTAGGTAGGATTGGCATACCTTAATATTAATTTTAGCACTCTGCATTTGTTTGCTGACAATATTTATATGAAATGAAACGTCATGTCAAATAATAATTCCATAAATAAATTGAAAATTTTGTAGACATTAAGAGGGAACTCGCTTTATGTCTTGCATCAATGTGAAAGGAATTATCTTCAGCCACTTTTAGAAGACTTTCCCAAACCTGAAATAAATGAGCGCTTTATTGCGTCAGTTCTGCTAGGACCATCTTGCCTCACTTAGAGGCTTTAAACTTAACCCGGGGACATTTTTTCTCAAAACATACCACCTTTTTGTGGATGACGAACAAAAATTATATAACTCTTGCACAAGATTACAAAAGTTTATTGTAGCCCCTGACACCTTAGAAGAGTCGTTTACTGTTAAGTTCAAAAGATGAGCAGCACAAAGTATAAAAAGGGCTTTCGGATTCGCATCAAGAATGCGTTTTTGAAGCCCAACATATCTTTCCTTCATATTTGTCCCATTATCATAACCTTGTCCCCTAATGTGTTTTGATTCTAAATTTAATTTTCACAAATTTTCTATCACAAATGTATATATCCCTTCTCCTGTAGAGTCCAGTATTGGATTAAACGAAATAAAACTTTCCTTAACTTCAACTTTTTTTGAAGTGGTGTTAAGGACAACATACCTCAGAACAAGACTAATTTGCTCAGTATGACTAGTGTCTGGTGTGCAATCTAATATTATTGAAAAATATTTTGAGCTGCGAACCATTTCTAAAATATTATTTCTTACTTTGAACGACAATAATTCAATTATTTCATTCTGTATTTGCACGCCTAAATAATGAGTCATTTTAACAGATTTTTTTGGAGTTATACACTCGGCTAACGTGCTGTCTCATCACTGAATCAAAAGAGGCAATCATCTCAACAGCTTTTAGAAAATTTCCATTATCATGTTCGAAAAGCAATTGAGAAGAACCTTGAAATGCCAAGCATTGTGTAGATAAATACTTAACATTCGCAATAATTCTTTCCAACACGTCTCGCCAATATTTTGTTTCCGTTTCTAAAATCCGCAGATGATGAGCATCAACAGTCATAGATGTCTCCAACATTTTTTTAAATTTACCCAAGTGTTTATATAACTGTTGTGTAAAATTGACGTTTCGTGTCTCTTAATTAGCAAAGACAAGTGTTGCCAATCAGATATTCCATTTGTATCACAAAAAGCGTTAGGAGTTTTACATTGATAAAACAACTTACAACAAAAACAAAATACAGAATCTTTAGAAATAGAGTGAATAAACCAAGCCCTTTCGACTTTTTCTCCATTTGCTAGATTTCTTTCAAAGTATTTGCACGAAAACTTTCTCTTATCTTCATTAGTAGGAAAGCTAAAACTGATGTCCATCAAGGGCGGACCACATTTAACCAATATTGTGGCCATCTCATTGGTGATTCTTTCCGGCCACAAACCGGGGTCGGACGGAATTATATCGATACTAGCCTCATTACTGCCTTCATAGAAAGTGCCACTTGCAGCAGGTTTTTCGGTAGCTGACATTACCGAACTTTTTACACAAGCTGAATTACTTGAAGTGGATTGTTCAAGTGCAGTAGACGAGGATAGTGTCATCGCTTCTTCGGGCTCTGCATCAGTAGAAGCTGTTTTGCTGCGACAACCGCTGCCACTTGTTGCATGACCTGATGTTACTGTTGAAATTTCATATGGTCCACTCACGGTTATTGATATTACGGATTTAGAATCTTGAGATTCGGACGATTCGGTCGCACCAACATCGATAGTCTCCGTGGAATCTCGATTGTTGCGCAGGAAATGCTTTAAAGATCCAACCCTTTTCCCCCTTTCTTGTAGTCTCAGTTTCTTTTGCTCGCGAAACTTCGCACCTGAATGTCTCTTTCTTTTATCCTAAAAAAACAAATAAATAATTAGTACTCATGGGAATTAGGAATTAACTTCTAAAGTAACCACAATAATAAGCACCATGTGGGTAGGATAGGAAATATTCTTAAAAAGTTAACTAAGTAGCCAATAGCTACTTTATAGGGCAGATTATTATCAAGTAAGATATGGCCGATTAAAGTTTGCATATTTGAGAAAAAAGAATTTGTTCGAGCCCTTTCAGCTTAAATCCTTTCAAAACTAAAGACAAAAAAGATATTAAACTAATTTGGTCTTATAGCCCTCAAAAAAACCTACAAAATGGTTCTTTAAAAAGATCAATATCATCAACACTAAGCGAGTTATGGATAAAACCAGTTTCTTTTTAAACTCGTACATAACATTCCAATTAATAAAAAGATATTTGGCTAAAAAAAAATAATTAAAACCAGTATCCTATAAAAGGTTAACGTTGATAGTATAAAGTAGGGAACACTCACCATTTTATAAAAAATCAAGCCGTTGAAATTGCAGTCAGCAGGTATTCGGCACTCAGTTTAAAAAAAAGTAGTAAACAAAATATTACACAACACAACACCACACTTGACAAAATAAAAATAACTTTATATGTAAAAATTGATGGGTTTACTTGTTTTTAGTCACTTGTTGCATGGTCCAGTGAACTAACTGATTTAAAAACGCCTGTGGCGATGCATCGCTTTGATAGCGCTCCAGGCGTTCTTCATGTCTGAACAGGAAAAATCAAGAATCTGCCGCCTGACATGTTCTCGCAACATAGGAATCGGCAGTAACTGGATGATATACTAATAAAATTTCGTGTGTATTTATACCTATTCCTATTCAATTTCTCAACTTTTATTTTAATTTTTTGTGGACCCTGGGTTTTGGCGCCCCTAAAGGATGGCACCCGTGTGCATTGCACACTTTGCACATATGGTTGCGGGGCCCTTACTATTGAGTAACCTACCTGAATTCTTTTCTTTGTTAATCTCTAAAATTTCCCATAGATTGAATTTTTGTCTATTATTTTCATTGTGTAAAATTTTTTATTTATCATTAGAATTATGGTTTTCTTCGAGTAAGTGATTAGAATAATGGGAATCTGATTTATGATAATTGAAACTTGTTCTCGGATAATCTAACTTTGAAATTCCTGAAAGTTCTACCAATATAAATTTTATTACAATCCCCGCAAGACAGTTTATAAACACAGGATTTATTACCTCTATTTATTTCAGATTTGCAGTCTCTGATATGTGGTCTAAAGAATTATCAATTCGGAATGCTATATTGAAATTATAATGCGAGAGGAATGATTTCAATTTCAGACTAGGATTAGCAATATAAGTTAAGCTGTTGTATTTTGTGTTAGAACTTTTTATACTTGGAAATACTTGGTTAGATCACTAATCTAACCTGCTCCTTTCTAATCGCACTCAGCGTGCCTCTAACGTCACATGCATGCAACATTTCATGATTTTTTTAGCGATTATTGAAAACATGAAATGATTGAACTATTTCAGAGTTCTTGTTCAGATTCTGCTAGAATAACCTAGAAAAATCCGGAAATATGACAAAAATAGGAAACCATTCACCAATGCCAGCGTAAATAATCCCTAGCCGCAGATAAACATTACCCCTTTTCTTGAAATTGGCGCGCACACCATAGACAGCTGGTATCGCCTCGAACCTTCGAAATGCGTTTTTTTCTAGAATATTCTACCGGGCTATCTATACTCGTGCACTCTACGCACAACAGTTCAGTTTTATTTTGATAAATATCTGTGTAATTAAGTTTTTTATTATGTCATTCAAGAGTTGACTACCGTTAAATGTTATGAGAATATATCAATCTACCAGAATATATACATACTTGTGTTGCACTTTTTCATTTGTAAGGCTAATTGTTTTGGTCAATCTTTCAGTGTACCTTTGGGGTATGTATATACTGCTCTATATATATATATATATATATATATATATATATATATATATATATATATATATATTATTATATACGAAGAATATTATTTGATGACTTTGAAAAAGAGAGGATTTTTGTGAAGATTTCTAAAATTGCGAATAATTGTGTTTACAATAAATGCTTATCATCTATAATTTTGTATTTATTTTGTGTGTGTCAGAAAAACTGTTTATCAAGTGTGAGCTCTGTTGCAGAAAATGTAACAGGGGAACCATACTATCTATATATATGATTCAATAAACGAGTGAATAAACTATATATATATATATATATATATATATATATATAATTACTTTGAAAAGAGAGGATTTCCAAAATTGCTATTGCACTAGCCATAACTTGTCTGTTGCTGTTGTGTTAGTGTCGTGTGTACATAAAGAGTACCAAAGATGTTTCTGCTTAGCAGCTTCAATTCTCATTTTGCACTCCATGATTTCCAGACGAAGACAAGGTAGAAAGGAAGAGGGTATGGGACAGGAATCTGTAACAATGGAAGAAGAAAACCAGCAGAAAAATATTTCAACAATTATACCTGACTCTTATATGTCTAAACACACTTGAATTCAAGAAAAGAATTTACATAGCAAGCAAGGCCACAAAAAGGACTAAGGATATTATCAAAAAGTACATAACCTGCGATATTTCTACTTTCGCGGAGATGTTCTTCCGTCGCTGTGTGAGTCTGCTGAAACATAATCACTTCCTTGTTCTTGCTTGCCAATTCTGAAGTATAATCGCAAAATCCCTTCAAAATTAAAACTTAACAAAAACAATTCCTTCTCTGTTTGACCGAGAGAGCCCCGATGGCTAGGTTCGGTCTTCTAAGTGATACCGATTATGATCTATAGATGTTCTAGAATCATTTTAAACCCAATAATTTGGGTTGATATCTCCCATACGACGTTTCTTCGTGGTTCATGTTTTTTTTTCACCTTTGGGGTGGAAACGCGAAGGAATTATTGTACTCTTGGGGTGAACAACTGAGAAGGTATTATCGTACCCTTGGGGTGAGAAATTGAGAAGGAATTATCGTACCCTTGGGATGAAAACTTGAGAAGGAATTATCGTCCCTTGTGAAAATACCGTACCCTTAGTTGAACACTTGAAGAGAAACTACCGTACTCTTTGGGTGAATATTTGGAGAAACTATCATACCCTTGGGGAAATCACCATACCCTTATGGTGAATACCGGTTCTTTGGGAGAGCCAGCTCCTGTCAGGACGATAGGAGATACCGAACATAAGTTTTCTAACAATCTAAGATTCAAGCAATCAGCTGTAACATTTATTTTTGGGTGCACTACAAGTATCAAGTTTTATTCACTCATAAAATTCTTAATTTTAATTGTTTGTTTTTTTTCTGCCACTTGTGGCTCCGAAGGCTCTCCTTATCAAATTTTTTTCTAATTCAAATAAAAAAAGAAGAGAAAACACTGTTCTTATGTAGAAGTACTTGGAGAACATACCAGAGCCTTAAGCCTCTTACTAAGCTATTTTTGTTAAGTGACCACAGTTTGTCACAATATCAGGGGAACTGAGTAGTTAATTTAGTTACAATCATCCTGATATTATACCAAAATGAATCAGTATTCAAAAGCGTATTTTGGTAATGTCACACTTTCGAGAGTGCATTTCTGACGTTACGGAAAACTAAATGTTTACAAGATGTTTACTCGACGGGAAACCAAGCAGAAAATAATTACTTTTGCAATACGCACACATGATACGTGAGAAGATGCACTGGACTCGCGTCGTGTCAACAAATGACATTTGAGTGCTACAAATTCGAAAATTATCGAGCAGTTCAAATAGTTGGACAGATATAATAAGGTGATGGAACTAAAGAAACAATCATCGTTTATTTCTCAAGAATTTGTCTTCAAATGAACATATCATTAACTGAAGTAGTCTCAAATAATTTATTTGTTAAATGTCCCAATGCTTTTCCAATCACAGCTCCATATGCACCACGTAATTCATTGAATATTTCTCTCCAATTGTCGTTCAGGACCTGGTTGATGTTATCTCCAAGAAGTTTGTTTCCATCAAAAAGATTCTCGAAATTAAATACACAGCGTTCGGTATCGAACTCGAATTGAGGGTTGGTTCCTTTAATATACATTTGATCATTCTTGGTATAAGTTTCTAGATCCATGGAAAAAGATCCTGTTTCATTCTCTGTAAAAAAATTTAATTATTGATTGTTTGAAGGTCCAATTGAAAAAAAAACTACGTTGATTAAAAGGCCAACAGTTTCGATTTATATTTTAAATCTTCTTCAGGGCTATAATATATGATAATAATAATATATATCTTTATTGCATATGATTACAACCTATTGTTCAAACACTCTCCGTCTCAATTTAATGCTGGTTTATATAATAACATCGAATTTTCCACACAATAAAGATCCAATAGGTACTCACAAAGGTTTATATAGTGTTTAGAGAATGGCTTGTTTACTCTACGTCAAAAGATTCAGTCTATTGTTTTTGTTGTAAAATATTCAGTAAAACTGTAAGTAGTCTGTCAGCTCCAAGCGGTTTTTCCGATTGGCAACATCTGTCATCTACCTTAAAACGACACGAAACAAGCATTTCCCATAGCGAAAATTTAAAATGTTGGGTCCAACTAAATCATATGTTAAAAAATAAAACAACTGTATATCAAATGCAACTGAGACTATTAGAATCTGAAAAAACAATGGTGTGATGTATTGGAAAGGATCATAGCTGTTATAAAATTTTATCTCATCAATGTCTGGCGTTTAGGGGCTCGTCCAAAATATTATATGAGCATGATAATGTTTTTTTTGATTTACTCTTTCAAAATGAAGTAATATACTCACAAAATATCTTTATGCACATGAATACTGTACACACTATCAGAAACAGAAGGGCATACAAAAAACAATAATAATAATAATTAATAATATGGGCACATGGGAGAGCTGAAGGAGGTCATATATTCCATTCAAATTTCATTTATTTATGTTTATGTTTTTATGAATGTTATGATTTGAGTTGTGATCTATGCATTATTTTTCAAATGAATTAAACTAGTAATATAATCTTTATTCGTATCATTTATCCATCTCTTTAAACTTGTTTTGAATTGTTTGATATTTTTTGTAATTCTTAGATTCAAAGGCAGTCTGTTGAACATTCTGGGACCATTAAAGGAGTAGCTCCTCTGACTAATTGTCGTAACCATTTTTGGAACAAGTGAAAAGTTACTATATCGAGTATTGGAGTCGTGTGCGATCAGTTCGCGACACTCCATATTCTTCCTTAAGTGATTTAAAATGGCCAAGCAAAACAGCTGTCTGCTGTCCCATACACCAGATATTTCATACAACATCTCAGAAGGAAAAGTGATGTCTTTCTGATATATAATTTTCAATATCCATTTTTGTTGAATATCCAACTTATTTAAGACATTTTTATAGGTACCACCCCATGCAATTATTCCGTAACGCATTTGCGACTCAACAAGCGCCGAATAAACAATTTTTAGGCAATCTATGTCAATAACCCCTGAAAGATGTTCGAATCTGGTTACTAGTCCCGTAAGTCTTACCATCAGTCTACTTACATGCGCATCCCAATTTAAATGAGAATCGATAATTACTCCAAGGTACTCGCATTGATATGTACAAGGGATTTCAATTGTAGACATTTCGTCGCTTATAGAGAAGTGCAAGCCATCAGGCAGAGATCGTTGATCTATACAAAAAGGAATATACTTAGTTTTCTCGAAATTGATTGTTAAAATGTGTTCTGCCATCCAATTTTTTATGTTTAAGAAATCTGACTCTACCAATAGTTTTAATTCTCTCCAGTTTTTAGCTGAATAGAAAATGAGTGTGTCATCTGCATAACTTATGATATCCCCGCTTGTCTGTATAAGCAGCAGACCATTTAAATATATTGTGAATAGTATAGGCCCCAAAACGGTACCCTGGGGTACACCATACTAGAGCGTGCCCAACTCACTCACCACTCCATTCAATGTGACAAGTTGTTTTCTGTCTTTAAGGTAGTATTTCATCAAATTTAACTCAACATCTCCAAAACCAATTTGTTTCAGACCGTCCAACAAGATTCCATGCTCCACCGTATCAAAAGCCTTAGCCAGGTCAATCAAAACACACAGTGATACCTTATTGTCATTGAAAGCCTTATAAATTTTTTCAGTAAGTTTCGCGATGGCATCCTGTGTGGACCTTCCTTTCCTAAATCCATACTGAAAGTCGGATAAAATGTTGTTTCTAGTCATGTATACATATAATCTCTCCTTAATAACCTTTTCAACAATTTTGGACAAATTAGACAACAAAGTCTGTAGTTACTACATTGCGTTTTTTCACCACCTTTATATAATGGTATTACGACAGCAGTTTTCAGTGCACTAGGAAATATACCCTTACGTAGAATAAAATTCACTAAATGTGTAATTGGCGAAACTAAAAAATCGATTCCAGTTTTCAATATTTCAGCCGATATTGCGTCAAAACCGCTACTTTTCTATTTTTCAAGTTCAAAATTATGTTTGTTACTTCTTCTATGTTTGTAGGAGTAAATCGAAATTTATATTCAAGTTCATTAGAGTCGATCATTTTTTGTTGTTCTTAAAGTTAATTTTTTGCGCTAGATTTTTACCTACGTTAGTGAAGTATTCGTTAAAAGTAGAGGCCATTTGTTTAGGGTCCTTAATTATATTACTATAATCGATTAGTTTTTCGTGTCACCATTACTAATAGATATTTGAACGAACGAACGATACATTCCACTGCTACAGGACGGGACGATTGAATGATATCAAGAGTTGCAGAGTTGATAAAATGACAAAGTGGAGAAAGTAAATGTTAGGTGACATGAGTCAACTGGGCCGAAGTGAAGTACCAACCAAGCACGTCCCCAGTTGGCAGGGGAACGACTAATACGTGGATAACCGCTTGTGACAATATTGGTCAGCTAGGCTATAAGTAGGCTCGCCTCACTTAAAACTGGAACTGCTAGCCTTCGAAAACCAGGCCGCAGACCAACTTCTCCTGCTGTCGTATTGTGGCTAAGGGTTTGCACAAGGGTAATACGGCGCCTACCATCCGTGCTGGCTATGCTAGTCACAGCGACCATTAGTTCCAGGCTTATATCGGTGGCAGTTGTCATGTCTTACGGCTGGCATGAGTAGGGTGCCTTGGCTTAACCGCCCAAGCCAAGAGGTGTAAACCTTATCAAATGTCCCGAGGTTTATGGTGGAACCTCCTGTGCCTAGGACCCTGTCTCCTTGTTAGGGTGGCCCATTGGGAAAGATGAGTCGCGAATAAGTGAACTCTGGTCACTATCCAGCATATCGTTTTAGTTTTGGCTTGCCTTGGTGGACTGTTTATTTCTGCTCAACTGGTAGGAATCGTCTATGGTCGAAGTACTAAACAGCCTTAGCAATTCAAAGTATTTTGCAAGTTGGATTGGTTCAAAGCATATCTTCATTTATGTGTTGACGAAGAAAGTGCTAAAATTCAAATAATTACGACACATAGAGGTACATCGGATGAATCGGATTAGTTTTGGAATAAAAACAGCGCCATCAGAATTCAGTACAATCCTTTCGTCAAGTATTGGCAGGCTTAAGAAATGTTGAAGCGTATTTCGATGACGACATAATCGTTCATGGTTCCACAATGTCAGAATGTTATGACAATTTACATGCATGTTTGAAACGTCCCTCAGAATATGACTTACATTTGAATAAGAATAAATGCATTTCTCAGATGAAATAGAATATCTTGGACATGGGGTACAATTCAATGAAATCAGTAAGTCACCTAAAAAGGTAGAAGCAGTTCAAAAAATGCCGCGACCTGCTAATGTAGAAGAGCTCAGAAGATTCATAGGAATGGTTACATATTATTCGAAATTCATTCCAAATTATTCTTCTATTACGGGTCCTTCGCGGATACTTCTTCAAAAAGGTCAAATTTTCCGTTGGAACAAATCTTGTGAAGCAACATTTCAATAATTGAAATCTGAAGTCTGTAGTCCACGTGTATTAGTTCCATATGATCCAGTTTTACCACCTATATTGAAAGCAGATGCAAGTCCAGATCCAGAGTGGCTGCAGTTTTGAGTCATGAAATTGATGAACATGAACGGCCAATTGCTTTTGCTTCCAGGTCATTATCATTGCAGTACATTGCTTTTACAATTATCTATCAACCATTATCACAGATTTTTTATTTTAACAAAGCATTGCCACAGATGTCTTCTGCGAGATTATTACGTTACGCCTCTTTTCTATCTGGTTTCAACTACACAGTACATTTCAAGAGTGGTAAACAGAACGAAAATGTTGACTGCTTATCTCGTGATCCCTTATCGGAGACTTGTTTTCGATTAGATGCATGCATAGGGGAGGAAGTAGATAAAATAATTCAAGATCAAGTTTTTCAAATTTTCAGCGAGAGTATCACAGCCAGAACAATAACAGAAGAAACAGTAAAAGATACAGAACTATTTGCTTTGTTGACAGGGTTGAAATCTCACCCTTCTGACACACCGTTCTCGCGATAAGATTACAAAACCTGACGAGGTGGTTAACCTAGATCGTCAAACAGAGGAACACATGGAGGTGGAGGTACAACTTCCACCTACCACCCTGTCACCGCGGACCAGATTGAATGGATAACGAGCTATTACAGCGCTTGATTCCAATCAAATCCGAAGTAGCCACAGAGATGACAGTGGCTGCTAGCATCGCTGCTGTCTATATTAACACATCTGCAGCTGCCGAAAAGTCGGAAAGACTCACTACAAAGCAGAAAAGACTGGGGGGGAACTGATAAAAAGCGGTTAAAGAGACTGCTTGCATCTAGCGTCGAGTATTCGGTTGTCAGGAATATAGAGGTCAACAAGACCAATCCGAGCAGAGAGGAGCCTTCGGATGTGAGATCAACCCCGCCCTCGGATGCATCCTCGACTGCAGGAAAGCGCCTCAGGTCTGATGGTAGTACTCCGGAACAGGGCCAAAAAGGTACTGTCCGGAGATCCTGGAACAGTAGGCAATATGCTACAAAGATGCCACGGGAGAATCACAGCTGGTGTTATACTATCCGGCCTTCTTGAGGTACAGCTGACTGCAGGATACATTAAGGTTCTGCAGGATGCCATCTTTGAGGCATATAGTGTAACTGCTCCGGGGAGGATCCGATCAGTTTTCTGGAAAGTTCCAGGGTGCATGCAGATCACGTGCGTAGACGAGCACAGCAGCGTGGCGTGGCTTCAGAGCTGCATAGCTAATCTGAAGCCATGGGACGGTGCTAGTCTGTGCGTTGTGAAAGGTAACCAAAGCAGCACATATGTATCTTATATTTCTGGGCGCCTAATGCTGATGGATGCCCAATATTGTTCTATTTAACCTGTTGGTGGGCAACCGAGGCCTCAATACTGGGGAGTAGAGGGTGCTCCGCCATGGGGTGAGTGAGCCAGGACAGACGTGGAGCTTCGCAGTAGACGATGGTTCAAAAACTGCCCTGGAAAAATGGGTTGCAGACCATTTTTCGAGTTCGGAAGGGTAACCTTCCAGGTCGTGAAGGGAAATGCGCCCAAGGTGCCGCAAGGTGGCGCAGCTGACGTGGGTGAAGCAGAGGAGAGTTGAGCGCCGTCTCGGCAGCCTAGCACTACCAAAACCTGCGGTGGCGCCTTGAGTCCTAGAAGGACACATATTGCAGCTCCCAAAGGAAGACCCGTAGGAGGTTCCTGGGGTCTTCCAGGGCAAGACGCCCAAACATTGGTAAACAATTAGCAGAACTTCATACGTGACAATCAATGCCAGAAAATAAAAGCCTGAAGAAATTAGGAATAAGGCGTTCGAAGAAGGTTACTTCAGATCTGTTCTAACTGGATAGAAGAAGAAAGGATTGTTGGTCTTCTCACACGCACTGTTACTTCCATCATATTATTCAAAAATTATTGTTCCAACTATAGAGGAAAAACACATTTATCATAAAAAGTGGAAACTCAGTAGAAATATTAACAATTTCAATATTTTTAAACTTTTGAGAGAAAGATCTAAGCAGCCCATTTCCATGGATATGACTGCCTTCGTCTCTTCAATTAAGCAAATTGTTCTAGAAATATGTATCATTAAGGAAAAAGAATCCTAGCGAAATGATTTATGAGAATGTTACAGCATCAAAGGGACTTACTTCAAAAGTGTTCACATCCCAAAAAATCAATCGAGTCAAAAAATTATAGATGTTCAAAATGAGAATAACAGTATCTTGTCTACTTTATTTTTTTCTGAGAAAAAAGTTGAAGAGGTCCATAATAAAAAACAAGTACTGTGTTTTAAGGAATTTTACTTAATAATTGCGATTCGTAACGCGTTTCACTACACCGTAGCTTCTTCAGACGAATGATTATGCAGAAACATGTAAATGAGAATATAACTATAAATGTTCTTGAGTAATTAAAAGCTTATTGGTTGCTTCTTCTTAAGTGGTTATTTATGACAGGTATATCCAATAAAATTAAGGAATAGATTGCTCCCCGAAAAGATTCAATAGAGGTGAAGGGCTTAAATCGACTTGTTCATTGATGAGTCTACCTGAGTGTTTGTATTTATTTATTTCTACAGTTTCCCAAAGATCTACCTTCCAATATTTATTATCTGTATGCAAAATTTCAAACTGATGGTCGAAGGAATTATTATTTTCTAAGAGATGATTCGCGTAATTTGAATCTGATTTTTATTTGAAAAACTGCGTTTATGTTCCGATATTCTAATATTAAAATTTCTATGTGTTCTACCAATGTAGAAATTATCACAGTCATTGCAATTCAATCTATAAACACCTGATTTATTGTTTTTACCTGGTTTGGTTTTATTATTTTTATATATTTGCCTAAATTATTATTAGTTTGGAAAGCTATGTTGAAATTATTGCTACTTAAGAATGATTTCAGTTTCTCACTTGTAATGCCAACGTAGGTTAAGGTGTTGAATTTTGAATTGAATCTTTTCGGGGAGCAATCTATTCCTTAATTTTATTGGATATACCTGTCATAAATAACCACTTAAGAAGAAGCAACCAATAAGCTTTTAGTTACTCAAGAATATTTATAGTTATATTCTCATTTACATTTTTCTGCATAATCATTCGTCTGAAGAAGCTACGGTGTAGTGAAACGCGTTACGAATCGCAATTATTAAGTAAAATTCCTTAAAACACAGTACTTGTTTTTTATTATTGATAATGGAATTTTACCAAGTAAAAGTCTCCCAAATGTTGAAGAGGTCCTCTTAGCACTCGATGTGTCCAAGAGTTCTGGTCCTGATTCAATTCCTGTTTTTTTTCTAAAGAACTGTGCCTCCACATTATGTAAACCTCTTCACATCTTATTCAGTCAGTCGTTAGCACAAGGAGTCTTTCCTACTAAATGGAAGGAATCTATCATAATACACATATTCTAGAGTGGCGATAGAACAGTTGTTTCAAATTATAGGCCCTTAAGTAAACTTTTTACTATAGCCAAAGCATTCGAGCGTTTAATTTTCAAATATTTGTTTTCTCACGTGAAGAACTTTATTATTCCGCAACAACACGGATTTTTTAAGCAGGAGTCTTGAGACAAATTTCGTTTTATATACAGAGTACCTTCATCGCCTGTTAGACTCTCAGACTCAGACAGACTGCGTCTACACCGATTTTTCAAAAGCATTTTGAAATTTGTATATCGATCTTAATTTATAAATTAGGCATAGCAGGAGTTGACGACGATCTTCTCTTCAGTCCTATCTTGGGGGTAGAATGCAGTCTGTCTGGATCAACGGTTTTCAATCCGATTATTTCGTTAGTACTTCCGGTGTGCCTCAAAGAACGTACTTGGGACCACTCTTTTTAGCATCTACGTTAACGATATCGGGGGTTGCTTCAGACATTCTGAGTTCTTACTTTATGCGGACAACTTGAAGGTGTTCAGGCCAATCATGTGTTGGGATGACTGTCTGATGCTTCATAGTGATTTGAATAACTCATCTAACTACTGTGAGGATAACCATCTTTTCCTGAATTTGAAAAAGTGCTCTCCTATTTCATTCACTAGAAATTACTCATTCACGTTTCCTTATACAATTGACAGATGTACACTCAAAAAGTGTCTTCGATAATAGATTTGGGTGTGACTTTTGATAGTATGCTTCTCTTTGATGCACACATCAGTCGGATTGTAAGTGATTCCAATCGTCTGTTGGGCTTTATATTTCGGAAGGGTAGAGAATCCAAGAATGTTAAATCTTTTCTCACTCTCTACTATGAATATGTTTTCAATAAACTTAATTTCGCATCTCGTATATTGAATTCTCGATATATGTATTACACCAATCTCATTAAAAAGGTTCAGAATAAATTTATTCGATTCGTTTGCTATAGAATGGGTTTCCAGATCACTAATCACGACTATACTCCTGCTCGAAGATATCTAAACTTATTATCTCTAGTGAATCGCCAGATTGTTTCCGATATTTTGTTTATTTTCAAAATCGTAAATTATATCTTTCAAGCACCTGAGGTGCTTCATATGATCTGATTTAATATTCCCAGTAGATCACTGAGTAACTATGATCTTTTCTCAATCAGTTTCAGAAAAACAAACTATGCACAAAATTCCCCAATCCGTAGAATGGAACACTCTCCCAATCTGAATTCTCATTTAGATTTGTGTTGAGTCTCTCTTATCTCCTTGAAAAAGAAATGTCGTTCAACTTTTCTGTGATTCACTCTCTCTTTCATTCATAACTTATCAATGATGTTAATCGCAGTAAATTCTAATAACTTGTATTAGTCAGTACTCTTCCTAAATGTTTTGTTTTAGAATTAACTTGTATTACTTACTTAACATTTTTGAGTATTTTTTCAGTGAATGTCGTTTTTGGCTTTGGCTGTTGGCATTCCTTTGTGATAATAATAAATAAATAAACAAATCACCATTTACATAGACCTGGAATTCATCTTGGTAGCCTATTATGCCGATTGTTTAATATGGGGATGAAACAACGAATCACGTTTTCTTTGAGTGCCAAACTCTGGTATTCGGAAGACTACAAGTTCTAATTCAACAAGGATAGAGAAGGAATCATCAGAAAAGGTCCCATAAGTACCTTTAGGAGATTTATCAAAATAGGTGGGTTCAGCTGAAGAAATATTTGAACAAGGACACACGGTGACAAAATACCTATCAATAGTCGACGCCATCTTGGCCTGAGGTAAAAACTATGATTCGATATACTTCAAATATAACATACTCACCTAAGGAGAATGTACAATTACCATGACCATAGACGTCTAGCACCAATATCTTTCCTTTCACAGTGTAAGTTGCCTTCAAAACAATCAATGGGGCAGTTATACCAAGAAATAGTTTTCCTTTATCCAAATCGAAACTGCAAAACTTGCATAATTTTACAATTCATTTGGAAAAATCACATACCTTACCTCAGTTCATTTAGTGTAACAGTAGATAACCCAATAAGCTCAAAGTTTTCGTAATTTTGTACTAACTGAATAATATTTCCGCTTCCAATTGACATTTTGGCAATTTTTAATGGATCTAGTGATGGTACCCCTAGCTCGGGAATGCCTAAAATAGTTGAAGATGCTATCATTCGAAAAATTTCTGAGTAATCTTCTGATAATGCTACGCCACGAAATTATGGCATCATCTTGAGAATATTGAAATCCAGTACTTTCTCAAAACAAAAAGTTACTATATGCGAGATTTCGCAATGTGTAGACCCATCGAAGAAAATTATTTTTCAAGGGACAATATTCAACCTTCTGTAGAATGTTAAATATCCTCCTTGAAGTCACGAATAAGAACAATGGACTGCAGTTTCGTTCTCGTTTGACCTCGTCAGATTTGTCTACCCATTCTTAACACAAGGCTATGCCGTTACCTACTTATCTCAATTCGCTACAGCGAACGCAATAATGTAAATATCACTGCGCCCACCAACGAACCGAAAAAAAGGCTACCTCACCAACACCCCGCGAAACGGTGAAACCAAAGAGCAGATAAAACAAGAAAACGTTAAGTGGTCACACTAGTTCGATAACATACCGCCATGCGACACTCACGTATCAGACAGAAGCGGCCGTCGAAGGACCGACGCTCCTCATTTCTATGTGGTTTACAACCAGGCATACACAAACATCTCAAAACAAAAAGTTACTAAATGCGAGATTTCGCAATGTGTAGACACATCGAAGAAAATTATTTTTCAAGGGACAATATTCAAACTTCCGTAGAATGTTACAGTGGTACAGCACGGTCAGATGTCACGAATAGGAACAATGGACTACAGTTTTGGTTAACGGTGATTATGAAGAGTAGATCGGAAAACTTGCTAAGGATATTTAACATTCTACGGAAGGTTGAATATTGTCCCTTAAAAAACAATTTCCTTCGATGTGTCTACACATTACGAAATCTCGCATATAGTAACTTTTTGTTTTGAGATGTTTGTGTATTCCTGGTTGTAAACCACATAGTCCTTCGACGGCCGCTTCTGTCTGATACGTGAGTGTCGCATGGCGGTATGTTATCGAACTATTTTTTCTTGTTTTATCTGCTCTTTCGTTTCAACGTTTCGCGGGGCGTTGATGAGGTAGCCTCTGTTTCGGTTCGTTGGGGGGCGCAGTGATATTTACATTATTGCGTTCGCTCCAACGAATTGAGATAAGTAGGTAACGGCATAGCCTTGTGTTACGAATGGGTAGACAATGCTGACGAGGTCATACAAGACCGAAACTGCAGTCCATTGTTCCTATTCGTGACATCTGACCATGCTGTACCACTTCCCGGTGGCCCCGGTTAACGGTGATTATGAAGAGTAGATCGGAAAACTAGCTCCTTCAAGGGAGGATATTTAACATTCTTCGAAAGGTTGAATATTGTCCCTTGAAAAATAATCTTCTTCGATGTGTTCCAGTACCTTCATCAAGGTGAAAAATGTTTTGATGAAATGCTTTCACAAACTGATTTGAGTTATGTTTAACATATGTATGATCTCGTTTTCTTTTCCCTTTTATTGTATTTAACCATTTTGAGTAATTTTTATCAATTTATTTCTGAAGAACTCTACTAGGCAACACACGTAACTGAAAGCTAGTAAAGCATTCATTATGAATCTTTCTGTGAAAACTCGCACAATTTATCTTCAGCAGCACACAATTCCAGTATGATTGCACGAGGGATGCCTTTTACATTTTACATGCAGGGACAGTGTCAAAGTTTACAGGTTAGTGGAAAAAGCGAACTGGGAGCATTTTCGCGCCATAATTTTTCACTATTTTTAAAGTCAATTTACTCAATAAGAGTGTTTCGGCGAGTTGATTTCTGTTTTTGGCATTGAAACACTAACCTAGTCTACAATTTTCCGTTGGTTTGGAGAGTTAAAACGCTGAGGTTAGGTTAGTTTTCAACTTTGGAGAGTCTAAAAGAGTTTGCAACATTGTCAGTAATGATTAATCTTGAATTTATTCATACTAGCCAGAATATGTGAACCAGTCTTTTGTTAGGGTGTTTCAAGGGAATGCAAAGCCGACAAAAGTCACCCAAGACAGAAGTGTGTCCAGGAAGATGGTCGCAACGTTTGTTCCAGAAACAGGTCATGTAGCAACAATATCTTTACAAGATAGAATAACAGTTACTGCAGATTCAAATCAATCAATCAAAAAGCGCTACAACCCTGGGTGGGTCTTGGCTAACTCCACAATACTCCTCCACCTATTGCGATCTTCCATTAGGTTTAGATCAAAGGGAATATTTAATTTGAACAGATCTGCTCTTATATTATCCCACCAACGCAACCGTGGACGTCTTGGTGGTCTCCTTCCGTGTGGTATCTCCTCCCAAATCAGCTATACGAGCCTTTCGTTCCCCATCCTCTGGACATGACCTGCCCACATCAACCGCTGCGCCTTGATTTCCTGTCTTTGTATAGCTCTTGTAGTTCCGCATTAGTTCTTCTACGGTATTGATCTGTAGGGGTGTCGTGGTGGGGGCCGTAGATTATCCGTAGAATCTCGAACCGTCCTTAAATTTTTATAGTTACAAGATCCAAGATTTAGGAACCAAACTGAAGGATTTCGAACCTATTGATAAGAAACTGAAAGATGTCTATTCGGAAATCAATATAGTGAAAAATGAAAATGAAAAGCTAAAAAGTATTATGAATCCTATGAAGCAAAGAATGGAGATGAATGATATCGAAATCGTAGGTGAGCCTGAATCTAGAAACGAAAATACCCTAGCAATGTTGAACGAATTTCTACTAATTTGAACGTGACTGATGTAGAAGGAAATATGGAAAACTGCTATAGGCTCCATTTCCCAACTGAAGGGGAAAAAGTACGTCCTATCGTTGTGAAGTTCAAATCGAAATTATTCATTTTGACAGTTGCTAAAGTTGAACCCGTGTCTGCTCGAATTGTTCATTAAATTAACGATAAGTTTAAAGACTTTTGAAGTTATTGCTGTAAGAAAAAATGGCTAATTTTACTAACGCCGAATTGGCTGATAACCATTATAAGTACGGTCTGGCTGACGGAAAAGTAACAGAAGCTAGGCGATTATATCAGGTGCGCTTCCTAAATCGAGTAACACCAGACAGGTGAACATTTTCAAATATCCATAGAAGGTTAGAGGAAACTGGTACTTTTACTGCAAATAATCATTTAAAAGTTGCAACTGAAATTATGAGAACTCCAGATATTGAGGAAGCAGTTTTGAATTGTATTGATTTGAATCCTCATGTGAGTACAAGAAGTCCGTTGAATATTTCACATGTTCTAGTTTTGAGGATTCTCCACGACTTTTTCTTGTACCCGTTTCATATTCAACGCTTCCAAACTCTACTTCTTCGAGAGTGAGTTTCTGCCGATGGTTTTTAAATGAAATTAGAGAAAATGCTCATTTTGATAGTGAAATAATGTTTACAGACGAAGCTAATTTTCCGAGAACTGCTATCACAAATTTTCACAATAATCATTATTGGGCTGAGGAAAACCCCCTATTTGATTGAATGATTTATTGAAGAACCTCATCATCAGAACAATTCTCACTAAATGACAGGGTCGGAGTAATTGGAATAATATTCGATTGGGCCATTTTTTTACCAAAATAAACGGTCCCGCTCATCGGCAATTTCTTGAGAAGTAAATACCTTTATTGCTAGAGGATGTGCCACTTTTGGTGAGAAACATAATGTGGTTCATGCATGAGGGGGCATCAGCCCTCGAATACATTCAACACCGATAGATATGTCGGGGTGGGCCAGAACCATGGCCTCCTAGGTCCCCAGCCTTAAATAGTTTAGACTTTTTCTTATGAGGAAATCTCGAAAGTTTTGTTTATACCACTCCAGTGAACACTGTAGAAGAACTGAGAAATCGAATAATAACCTCTTGTGACAAGACAAGAAATACCCCAGGAATATTTCAAAGAGTACGTGATAATATGCGAAGAAGGACAGAGGCCTGTATTCTTGGAGGTTGAGGACACTTCCAGCATATTTATTTAGTTTTTAATTGCTTTATTTTTTAGTTTGAATAATTATAAGTTGAGACTCAGAAGACGAGCTATCAAAATAAAAGCAAATTTTGGGCATACCTTTCGAGTATTTCTATTATTTTTTTTTTATTTAGCGAATAACATAGAATTCAAGTAATTCAAATTCAATAATTTTTCACTCGAAAATGGTTGGAGATACAATTTTCAAAAAAGTTTCCAAACTGAACGAAGAAGACGAAAATTGGTTGTACGCTGATCAGTGGCGTACTGAAGAAAAGTTTGAAAGGGCAAAAGGAGACATGGCTTCGGGAAAGAACACACCTTGTGAATTTCAGTTGAAATCTAGGACGTGTAATGATGGAGGATGTGAAAAATAGCTTGTATTCTTTCAAATTCGGGCTGAAAATCTCAAAACTGCAGGAGCATTTTAGTTCGTTGGCGTATGAAGGAAAACCCAAATTTTTCCGGAAATTTCAACACACTGTAGCTTCGTAACAAAGCTTTTGCAGACTTATGTTTTTACTGGATTCCTTAGACAACTGCAAGAGCATCTCATTTGCATCATCTAATCTGTTTGCTATAATGACGATGTCGTCGGCGAAACTAAGATGACTTAATCGCTCACCATCCACATTTACTCCCCTCTGATCACAATCCAATTGCTTGAACATATATTGCAATAGGTTTGTGAACAACTTCGAAATAGTATCACCCTGTCTTACTCCACGTCCGATCCTGATTTTTCTGTAGAATTGTGAAGGCACACTTGTGAAGTGGCATGCTCATATATTATATATATATATATATATATATATATATATATATATATATATATATATATATATATATATATATATATATATATATATATATATATATATATTTAATGATGGCAGTGTATCTATGATCTATTCTACAGTCAGCCAACGCTTTAAGCATAATCGCCTGTATCACGGTATCGAAGGCTTTCTCGTAATCCACGAATATGAGAACCAGAGGCAAGTTGTATTCTATGCTCTTTTCAAAGTCATGAGAGTTTGAGATGATCATTAACACCAAATGTTAGGTGTTAGGAGGTTGGTAGGTGTCCAGTTTGTTTGTGAGGCGCTTTGTTATTATTTTGGTGAAGAGTTTGTATAAGTGCGATAGAAGGCTTATAGGTCTATAGTTCGAGAGATTTGTGGGGTCTCCTTTCTTGTACATAATTATTATTATAGCATTATGCCAAGACTCTGGTACTTTTGATTCAGCTAAACATTTGTTGAAAAGTTTCGTTATTTCACGAATCAGATTTTCACCGCCCAGCTTCAAAGCCTCCGCAACTACTCCATCTTCCCTGGAGCTTTGTTATTTTTTCATATCTGATAGTGCCTTTCGGACCTCATCAGCAGTTATTTCTGGGAGGTCCTCCGAACCATGATTCATAACATGATGAAGTCAATTTCATTTTGGTGTTACCTTCTGCGCTCGACCATGTCCATCTTGCATTTGCAGACTTATGTTTATATAAACTTTTTTTTCTTAAAATTGCACGTACATTTACCCCCTCAAGTTAAGACATACCATTATAAAACACACTGTATTATAGAAGGAAATCACGAGAAAAATTAATGCTTTCATATGATTCGGCAAAATATAATTGATGTGATAATTTGTTGCAGTAGTGTATTATTATTTTTATTTACGTCAAGCGAAATTACTCTCGGTTGAATACGAGTTTTTTCCCACGAGGATGGTCTAAAAGATTCCAGACTTCTACTTGAAGATGGCAACAATCGTAAAACTACCAAAAATGACATCGCCAAAACTCACCAAATGGTGCTAGATGATCGCCTTATTACAGAAGAGGTTAAGAACGTCTCAAAAGAACCTGTTTGTCGAATATTTAATCAACATTTACACATGCGAAAGCTGCCCTCGCGTTGGGTGCCACGTTAGACGAAAAACGTGTTCGAATGAACATTTCCTGTTTGGCGGAGTTTGAGCTCAATAATTCCAAGTTTTGACGCCGATTAGTTTCTGTAGATAAAATTTGAATACACCAGAAACAAATATAGCAAAGTGGACAGTAAAGGCGGAACTCGTTCCAAAAAAAGCGAAAACTATTTTTTCGGCTTATAGAGTGATGGTGACTGTTTCTTGGGATAGTCAAGAAGTTATTTTGATCTATTATCTTCAAATAGAAAAAATCATCACAGAAGCATACTACGCAACATTACTCGACAAACTGACAGCACGAATTACGGAAAAACGGTCTCATTTACAGCAAAAGAAAATTCTGATTCATCAAGACTACACACCGACTCACACCTCAGTGGTTGCCATAGAGAAAATTCACGAATTATGTTGTGAACCGCTTGACCAGATCTAGCCCCAAGCGACTTTATTTTGTTCCCTCATCTAAACATTGCGCTCGTCAAATGAAAAGGCAATCATCTTCGGAAGCCACCATCTTGCAGAGAAAAATGGTGAGTACTATTTGGATGGGTTGAAGAGATGAACACCGCTGGGAAAAGTGTGTGAAGTTTCAAGGAGAACAATTAAGAAAAATAGGTCATTTCGGATTCATGCTGTGCGAATAAGTAAAAGCAGTTACATCAGTTTCTATTTAGAGCATATAAAAATCAGTTGTGTCCGATGCGAGTCTACGAACGCTTTTTTTTGAGAGCACCTGCGGTGGAAATAAATACAGAATTGTGGTTTCTGTTTCTTTGAGATTGATTGTCAACTTGCAAAGAGTGAATCGACTTTGGCACGGAAAAAACTCAATAGAACTCTATAGGTCATATTACGTCATCTGAAATATTTGTCATTGTTGAAAACTTAACTTTCTTCGGAAACTCAAATGTTTGATTATCTAAACGCAGATGTCTTATTGCAGAGGGCTTTCATTCCTTTCTTCTCCCATTTTTATTCTTCTGTTTTTATCTTCACGCTTCATATTTCTTTTGCTATTTATTCCGCGATATTTCCGTTACCTCCATTGTTCCACAAAATTTAACAAAGCGGAGAAACAAAAGGTGGAAAATAAGTTATCCTGTTAGGAGGAAGAAGCTTTGTGGATTTGCGGCGGCGCGAGAGGAATACTAGAATCAGAAACTAAGAAACTATTTGTTTTCGCAGGCGTGAACGTACTGGAGCATTTCAGAATTTTTTTTCATACATTTCGTTGCCAACGGACCTAGGTCCGGTGGCGCCAACCGGTCAGGTAAACGAATCACAACAAATGTAAACCTATAGGAGTTCCTACACATTGTCCGTTGTGTTGTAATCCATTAAAAATGTCTGTACAAGTAAACAAGTGCTTTAGCGACACCAGACAAATTCTCGTCACTTGTGTAAGGTCAAATCTATAGTTCATATAAAATAATTTCCTAAGTGAACATTGAACCCTTTAATTTTCGATATTGCATGCCGAATCCTCATTTAGACTTCATTATATTGGCAATTTCATATGATTTAATATGTTATTATGTTATTCAATAGTTGCATAAATTTATTTATAATTATACTACTTTTTTATCGAAAATCAAATTTGATATATTAAGTACGGTGACTGTGAATTTCTTATTTACTTGAATATACGCGTTCATTGAACTGGATAATTCATTTTTTTCGTTTCTACTCTAGATACAGCCTGCTCAGCATTTTTTGTGAATTATTGATTTCACAGAATATTTTGAGAGCACCTGCGGTGGAAATAAATACAGAATTGTGGTTTCTGTTTCTTTGAGATTGATTGTCAACTTGCAAAGAGTGAATCGACTTTGGCACGGAAAAAACTCAATAGAACTCTATAGGTCATATTACGTCATCTGAAATATTTGTCATTGTTGAAAACTTAACTTTCTTCGGAAACTCAAATGTTTGATTATCTAAACGCAGATGTCTTATTGCAGAGGGCTTTCATTCCTTTCTTCTCCCATTTTTATTCTTCTGTTTTTATCTTCACGCTTCATATTTCTTTTGCTATTTATTCCGCGATATTTCCGTTACCTCCATTGTTCCACAAAATTTAACAAAGCGGAGAAACAAAGGGGAAAATAAGTTATCCTGTTAGGAGGAAGAAGCTTTGTGGATTTGCGGCGGCGCGAGAGGAATACTAGAATCAGAAACTAAGAAACTATTTGTTTTCGCAGGCGTGAACGTACTGGAGCATTTCAGAATCTTTTTTCATACATTTCGTTGCCAACGGACTTATATCCGGTGGCGCCAACCGGTCAGGTAAACGAATCACAACAAATGTAAACCTATAGGAGTTCCTACACATTGTCCGTTGCGTTGTAATCCATTAAAAATGTCTGTACAAGTAAACAAGTGCTTTAGCGACACCAGACAAATTCTCGTCACTTATGTAAGGTCAAATCTATAGTTCATATAAAATAATTTCCTAAGTGAACATTGAACCCTTTAATTTTCGATATTGCATGCCGAATCCTAATTTAGACTTCATTATATTGGCAATTTCATATGATTTAATATGTTATTATGTTATTCAATAGTTGCATAAATTTATTTATAATTATACTACTTTTTTATCGAAAATCAAATTTGATATATTAAGTACAGTGACTGTGAATTTCTTATTTACTTGAATATACGCGTTCATTGAACTGGATAATTCATTTTTTTCGTTTCTACTCTAGATACAGCCTGCTCAGCATTTTTTGTGAATTATTGATTTTGCAGAATATTGTAATTATAAGTCATGAGAAATTCCTGAACAATACATTTTTTAGTACTGAAGATATGTGCTACATTCTCAGCCATTTTGGCTGTGTTTCCTGCTCCGTTAAAATATGACCATCGCTGTTATACAAGCAGAATTACGATTCGTGCATCTTCTTAAATGTTCTATGATCTAATTGACATGTTTTTGAATTTAGCATTTTCATGCTAAATGATGCTCCTGCTTAAGTTGGGCAAAACGACGGTACCTCCGAACATTCAACCCTCGTTCATGAAGATTTTGTCAAATTGTAGACACCCAAAACTTGCATCCCAGTGAGAGTTCCAACTTTCCTTGAAGTTCATATTGGGTTCTGAATTTTGTAGTACCCAACAAGCGATCTGGCCTTGGATTAGTGAAGCGGCTTCTTCTACTCCCGTGAGTTTTATTTGCACTACCACTTTCATGAAATCTGAGGTAATTCTACATCAAAGGCGGGAAGAAAAGAGAATCTCCTTTTCCATTCAGGCTACCACACAGACAAATCTGCTGATCTTGCTGTGTATATTATAGGTAGCAACATAAATCAATTCTCTGGTTATTCAGGAAATATCGGTGAGAGCGTTTCTCGATATTGAAGAAGCCATCAATAATACTCTGCCAGATTCATTACGTGAAGTTACCCCCACAAGAGAAATCAAACCAATGCTTCGTAATTGGCAACAACGCTAATCAACGGCCGGAGGGTCTAGGTTTGACGAAGAAAGGGATTTTATCTACGTGTGTGACCTGCTGGCTAAGGAGCGCCAAAGTTTAAGTCCTTGCGTTATTACTGTTTGAGGAAAATCAGAGGTAACGATTCTCCAACAGCTATTAAATACTGTTTCTAGCCTTCAGTGGCAGGAAAATGAAATTAGAGGGATTATAAGGACAAATTATCCGAGGTAAACCACTAAGTTTTCGAAAAATACCTGAATGAGAAGCTTTAATTCTAAAAAAGTTTTTCTGTGAGTCAAACTATCATTCTGTAGATGCATTAACTACACACAAGGGTTCTCTGATGACACTACTCTATAGTGTCGTGGAGAATAAGGCAAGTGCTAATAGGCAAATCAAAGGCAAGATGAACCGAGCCATTCCACTCTTCTCTCAGGCTAAGTTAGATTTGTTTTCATTTTCAGTAATACTCTGTTAGATAGATATAAGCTGTCAGACAGTTTTCATTCAAAAAAGTTTTTCTGTGAGTCAGACTATCATTCTGGACCTAAAGGTGTTTTTGCAGGTAAATATGGTGAGTCCACTCAAAATAGATGCATTAACTACACACAAGGTTTCTGAAATGGCACCACTCTATAGTGTCGTGGAGAATGACCATCGGTTGTTGAATGTATTATTCAAGAATTCCCTAGCTTCTCCACTAAAATGTGCTGGTGCCCAGTCATGCATGAACCACATTATGTTTCTCACCAAAAGTGGCACATCCTATAGCAATAAGTTAACTCCTCCGCAAGAAATTGCCGATAAGCAGGACCGTTTAGTCTGTTAGGCAGAAAAATGGCCCAATCAAATAATTTCCAATTATTCCGACCCAGACATTTAGTGAGAATTGTTCTTGATGATGAGATTGTTCAATCAAGTGCCCTAAGCCCAATAATGATTATTGTGAACATTTGTGATAGCAGTTCTCGGAAAATTAGCTGCGTCTGTAAACATTATTTCACTATCAAAATGGGCATTTTCTCTAATTTCATTTAAGAACCATCGGCAGAAATTTACTCTCGAAGGAAAATCTCGAGGAAGTAGATTTTGGACGCGTTGAGTATGAAACGGGTACAATAAAAAGTCGTGGAGAATCCTCCAAACTGGAACATGTGAAATATTCAACTGATTTCCAATTTTTTTTGTACTCACATGAGGATTCAAATCAATAGAATTAAAAACTGCTTCCTCAATATATGGAGTTCTCATAGTTTGAGTTGCACCTTTTAAATGATTATTTGCAGTAAAAGTACCAGTTTCCCTCAACCTTCTGTGAATAATTGAAAATGTACGCCTGTCTGGTGTTACTCGATTTGGAAAGCGCACCTGATATAATTGCCTAGCTTCTGTTGTGTTTCCGTCAGCCAGACCGTACATGTAATGGATATCAGCCAATTCGGCGTTAGTAAAATTAGCCATTTTTTCTCACAGCAATAACTTCAAAAGTCTTAGAACTAATCGTTAATTTAATAAACAATTCGAGCAGACACAGGTTCAACTTTAGCTCCTGTCAAAATAAATAAATAAATGAAAAAATCAAAGCCTACTAGTCATTTTTTTAATTAGAAGTGCTTTCAATTCGGCGAATGCTTACAATCGTTTAATAATTTTTTGCTCGAGAACGGTTGAAGATACGAAAAAATTACAATTGTCAGAAAAAATTCTAAATTGAACGTAGATGACGAATATTGATTGTACGCTGATCAATGGCGCACTACAAAAAAGTTTGAAAGGGCAAAAGAAGACATGGCTCCGGAAAAGAAAACACCTTGCAGATTCTAGTTGAATTGACGTTTAATGATGGAGGCTGTAAAAAATAGCTTGCATTCCAAATTTGGGCTGAATATCTCAAAAACTGCAGGAGTTTTAAAGGAAAAACCAATAATTTCCGGAAATTCAACTCCCTGTAGCTCCGTAACGAAACTGTTTCTCTTGAAATGGCACTTAGAATTACCCACTCAAGTTGTGACATACTTTTATGTAACACCCTGTGGATAGATTTTATTCACAAACTATCAAGTTCTATAGCGAACGTAAAAATCTTATAGTTTTGTATAAGACACTTTGCTGAGACGATCACTCCGAAAGAGTTTGTGACTGAACTGGACTATCCTTCATGATCTAGAGACGCACATGCAGGTAAACATTGGGAGTCAATTAAAAGCACACGGATTAGGGCCATCAGATCACATGGTTCCCTAGTGTGGTGGAGAAAAATCTAATAGGCTAACAGAAGCTGCTTCGCTCACAAAGAGAAGGTTGATGGATTATTACGAGGGAATTCCGAACTACGCCAACGACATTCATGGTCTTTCTTGATCATACTCCCCTCCATCTGTTAGTGAAGGGTAAGGTGAAATGGAGATTCTACAGCTTGCATTGAATGTCAATAATCTGGGTAAAGCCTACAAAGATAAAAGGTTCTGGTTTCCTAATTGATGTAATGTCACACAGCATTCTAGCTATGCCCTCTTACAATACACATGCCTAAAATAACGGGCATTCCAAGTGTCCATCTACCAATAAACTGTAAAGAGTCTAGCGAGCCAGCTCTTAGTGAGCGATCATAATCTGTTTACGGATGGTGCCCCTGAAGCTACGGGCGCGAACCTATTTGGTAGCAATCCTTCGAATAACATTTCATTGAACCTAGGGTTCATAAACGGCAATACTAAAATATTAGCTGACAGTCAAGGAGCAAAAATATCCAAACATTCCCACAACAGAAACTCCTTTGTCTTGATACGAAGTCATTCAGGTTACAGAAAACGAAGAGGTAGATCAACTAGCACAAAATGGAGTCTCACTTTCTTCAGTGGGACCAGAACCTTCTATAGGTTTACTTCTCTTCAAATTGCTGCAATACCAACAGCTAACAGAATTAAGGTTAGATTTAAGTCTTTTTGATTTGATCACCATGGCGTAACAAATGTTAATACGTTCATCAAATGTGTATCGAAGAATAAAATTATTCTATCGCTAGGACAGGGGAAAGCAAATTTGAAAACGATTGTCAATATCTTTACGGGTCACTATAGTCTGAAGGCACACATGCACAAAGGTGGCCTGAAGAGGGCGAATGCAAATTGAGCAGATGAAAAATTTCGTTCGAAAGCTGGACTTGTTCAAAGTGTTATGAGCCATGTGTCTTGAGGACCTATAATAGTCTGCAAAGCCATGTGTCTTGAGGACCTATAATAGTCTGCAAAGAAGATATTTAACAGTAGCTGTTCATTCACTATCAAATTAATCAATCATTTTCATCAACGAACAAGAAGACTCAAATTTTTTCCCCTATTGAACCACTTCGGGAAGCAATGTTTGAAATGTAATTGAGGAAATGCCCTTTGATTTTTGAATTTCTATATAAATTTGTTCCCCCCCCCCCGGTGATTTTCACCTCGTCGTGGTGAGAGGGATTTGTTGATGAACCCTATGGATGAGCTGTGATTTATTACTGGCAGGGTCACCCATGCCGAAAAGGTTCTGGGTGAGACTTGACTAAGAAGAATCCACTCCGCCCGGCTGTCGTATTGTGGCTTAGGGCTTGCACGGAGTATAACAAAACCATTTTTGGAAAGGTTTTCAACAGCCTCACCAAACTGCCATACCACACCTGTCGGCAACGACAGACGGGGAGTCACGGCTTAACCGCCTAGACTAAGTGCATGGAGAGCACAATGAAAACTCCCTCAAGACAAAGTGAAATAGCATACGCCGATGGCTGCGTGGCTAGTAGGAGGACTAGTCGATTGTATACGAACTCGGATATCAGGCTCCTTCCGGTTTCAATTCAACTTCACTGAGGTAATGCGGGGCTCTGCCGCAGGTGACCGTTATTTCTCTGCTACTCGTGGGAACAAGATGAGTAATGAAAATGAAAAAACAAGGGCAGGTCCTGTCCCAAAAGGACCAAACCCAAAAGGCGATGAAGAACCTATGGAACTGGAACAGGAAAAACTTTCAGAGATAGAAACTGAAAACGCCCTACTCAAGAGCAGCTCTGAAGGGGAAAATTCAGAGTCACCCAAAGAGAAGCTGATGATTAAACTCGGCGAAAAGAGCTCGCTCCGATGGCAGTACTCCAAAAGGAAGCGAGCAAAACGCCCCAAAAAAGAAGCATCTGTTGCTCCACATTATATACAGGAGGCTTCGTTTGGTAAAGCTCCATGTCTGAGAGCTATATATAAAGCCAGCAACTCACTGGTCTTCATACCCTAGTCATGGAGGAAAGTCAAAGTATTATTTATACCGAAAATAGACAAGAAGTCTCCAGATGAGCCTAAATCATATCGCCCGATAAGCTTAACCTCCTTTCTCCTAAAATCAATGGGAAAAATTCTCGACAACCACTTGAGAAGTTTCATAAAACTTCATAAGAAACAATTTGCCTACCAACCCAGCAAGTCTACAATTGATGCCCTACACGATCTAATCAAAGAAGTGGCAGGAGCACTAGAGGCTAAAGAAATAGCCTTAGTTCTATTTGGAGATATTGAAGGGCCCTTGGACAAAACCTCCTATTCATCCATTAGCAATGGTGCAAACAACAAGTGTATCGGAACACCCACCATCAAATGGATTAGAGAAATGCTCAAGGACCGGATCATAACGGCCACTGTTGGAGACACTGAAATATCGGTGTCAGCAGTGAAAGTATTCCCTCAAGGAGGTGTCCTATCGCCGCTACTATGGTCAGTAGCGGTTGATGGCCCCTTAGAAAGACTGAATAATGCTGGCTTCAACGCACAAGGTTATGCTGATGATCTAGTTACCATTATTAGGGGAAAGCATGATGGAATCTTATCGAACCTCTTGCAAAAAGCCCTTAACATCGTAAATAAATGGCGTGCTGAAGAGAAGCTAAGCATCCATCCAGATAAAACCATTCTAATTCCATTCACAAGACGTAGGAAGTTGAACTTAAAGCCCCCCTTTCTGAATGGACATACTTTGTAAGTTTCGGAACAGGCTAAGTATCTAGGATTAACCCTAGATCAGAGACTCAACTGGAATTTACACATTGACAAAACTCTTTCCAAGGCTACATAACCTACTGGTTATACACAGCGTTTATAATACCCATTGTCACATATGCATCGTTCGTATGGTGGACAAAAGCATCAGAAATAACTACGCAAAACAAGCTGCAAAAATTGCAGCGGTTAGCGTGCGTGGGAATAACAGGTGCTATGAGAAGCACCCCGGCTACTGCCCTGAAAGTAATCCTATATCTCCCTCCTACTCATATAAAATTGAAAAAAGGAGGCGTTGAGCATTACGGCTGCAAGACATAAAACAATTATTACCTGGTGATCTGAAGGGACACCTGGGGTTTCTGGGTTACATATCGCCAGAAATATCATCACAACCACCGGATATAATGCCGCTTTAGTTTGATTTTCACACACATACTTCATAGTGGCCATAGAAAACCGCAATATCGTGAAGGGAAAAATGAATCAATTAGACCAAAAATCCTTCATCTGGTACACAAACGGATCAAAAACGATTAATGGAATAGGAACAGGCATATATGGACCCAAGTACTCGTCATCAGTGCCTCTGGGCTATACTCCCACAATCATGCGAGCAGAAACACTTGCTGTAATTCTGTGCTGCCAAGAGGGACTACGAAGGAAACTCAAAGGTGCAAAGATATACATTTTAACGGACAGTCAGGCAGTGTTTAAAGCTCTAAACTCTTACAGTTATCGCAGCATCTCTGTCTGGGAACGCCGTCAATCCTTGAAGCAACGTGCTGAGGGGAACAAACTTTTCCTGTGTTGGGTTCCTGGCCACGAAGGCATACAAGGAAATGAAGCCACTGACGAATTGGCAGATCAGCTGCTGGAATCCCACCTATCGGACCTGAACCGTTCTGCGGTCTAAGCAAGCCACACAGACGCCGGGAACTGGAGCGGTGGGGAGAATCTAGCAAAAAAGAATACAAGAGGAAAACTCCAGGCCAAGGGCAAGCGAAAAATTTCATTGACTATTTGCCAAAGAAAACAAAACAGCTTCTCGATCTCTCTAGGGAAGAACTGAGGACTATAACAGGCGCCTCCTTACTGGACACCGCCCACTGAGATACCATCTTAGTAAAATGGGCAAATCAGAAACGGCAACATGCAGAATGTGTAAAGAGGGCTATGAAACTGCCGAACATATTTTTTGCAGTTGCATGGCATCTGCCCGTCAAAGACATATACATTTCGGTAGCGACAAGCTACAGCCGCAAGAAGTAGAAGCGAAAACTCCCAGGGAGATTCTTAATTTTGTAAGGGAACTAGATTTACAGGGAAATGAATATAGAAGCTTTACGAACAAAACAATAACTTGGTCGCAGTTTGGAAATGCTTTCAAAGCCAAACGACCCGTCCAATGAAATGTAATGTAATGTAATATAAATTTGTTGCTTACTGGCAAAACTTCTGTGAAGTGAAACGCGTCACAATTCGACTAATTTATAGTGAAGATCCCTGAACATGCTTTAAATGAAAATGAATTTTATTACATGAAAGTCAATTGTATCAGACATAACATGCCAGATTTTCATATCAATTTAGTTACCATCTTTTAGTTTAGGAAGAGCATCTTGAACAGCAGCTTTCAAACAAGTAAGATCTTTCAGGCTACATCGTTGTAGGTCAACAGCTGAAACAAAATACATTTTGATAAGTTTAAGAAAATCGTACGTTTATTGGGAACACAAAATCGTAATTTCGATAATTTTATTACAATCGACTCTCGTTAATTCAAAACTCGAGGAATTTTCGAAATACTACGAAATATCGAGTGTTTGAAATAACAAATGGTTCGAAATTTGTGAGAAAAATTGAATAAAGCTTCGAATTATTGTGTTGATCAAATATTAACTGCTATTCTATACCATATTCTGTCTCTTATATGAGAGAAAAATTTTTTGTTTTGAAGAGTCGGAATGCATACCCTCTAACTTTTTTACATCTACCTAGACTTATCTAAATACAAAATTTCAATAATTTGATTGAGGAGGTCGTTACTTGATGAAAATCGATATACATATCTCCAATGAAATAAAACTGAAGTATTCAGATTTTCACTTTATTAACAAAACTATGACCGGTTTCACCACACTGTGGCTTCATCAGATAGATACAAACTAATGAACAGAGTTATTCCTTATATATTAGTCTTATTTCCTACTTAATATTACAATAGGTACAAAAGGTATGTTGGAAAACCCATCGGAGTTGCTTACTTTATGAATTGAAAAGATTGAGTAAAGGAGAAGGATTTAGATCTAATTGACTATTAAGTAACCTACCTGAATTCTTTTCTTTGTTGATCTCTAAAATTTCCAATAGATTCAGTATTTGTCTGTTATTTTCATTGTGTAAAATTTTGAAATTATCATTAAGGTTATGGTTTTCTTCGAGTAAGTGATTAGAATAATGGGAATCTGATTTATGATAATTAAAACTACGTTTGTGCTCGGATAATCTAACTTTGAAATTTCTGAAAGTTCTACCAATATAAATTTTATTATTAAAATGCACCTATTCAGTATGCTTACTAGGATGGCCCAAGAAAAACGAATATTTTTTTCGCTTGGTACTCTAAAAAATAGATTCCTACTAAAATCTCTCCAAGTATGGGCTCCAAATTGTAACGGAAAAGTCCTTTGCCTCACAGTTTTTTATGATTTTCTTATTATCACATAGAAAAATTAATATCTCGCTTCCAACTCCTTGAAAAAATATATCGTTTTATAGATTTCGTAGGAAATCGAATGTTCTTAGAAAAAAGCGTTATACGATTTTTCCGTAAACCTAACTGTTTAAGACTTATTAACGGTTGAAGTTTGATTATTAAAAGGTTAATTTTTTCTTTTCTTATGAATTTTTAACTCAATGAAAACAAATCATAAAACTCATAAATTTGTGGAAATTTACTGCTTTATAAAGCATATAATTTTTCGATTCAGTTAAGCGTTTACGAGATATTCATCATCAAACATCAATGCCTATCAATTTTTACAGTTTTTGGTCATTAATTCGAAACATTTTACTTGAGTTCATGGGTTTTGGGGAATTTACACAAATTTGAGTTCTTAGGAATAAAAAATGTTATGAACTATTTTTAAAATTTCATTTTTCAGTGATGAGCATGTTAGGTTAGGTTAGATGTGTATAGGTATACCGATAAAACAGATGTCTTTATTCAGTGTAGGTTAATTAATGATGAATAAATTTATATGAGGATTATGAGACTTATTTGGAATGAACTATTTTATAACTTATGCAAGATGATCAGTTTCTGGAACTGAAAATACGGATAGATACTGAAGATATTTGAAAGTAAAAACATAGATGGAACAGAAGACAAACGGAAGAGGTAATGGACTTCAAAATAATAATAACCTCTAAAAAATTTTATGTATGTTTTGTGGAAAAATTTTAAACACACACTGAACAAACGTCATAATAATGAATAACAACACGACAGCATTTTGAATTATTAAAGATAAAATTGAAAAGAAGTATTATTAGAATGAAAACATTCAAATGAATTTCTGAACATAAAACTTCTATAGGAGAAACTCAAATTTGAGTAAATTCCCCAAAACTCATAAGTTGAATTAAAATTCTTCGAAATATTGATCAAAAACTGGAAAATTTGATAGGCGTTGATGTTTGACGATGAATATCTCGTAAACGCTGAACTAAATCGAAAAATTATGAGACCATCATTGTAGAGCAGTAAATTTCCTACAGAATTATGAGTTTCATGATTCAAAATTTTTTTCATTGAGTTATAAAATTCATAAGAAAAGAAAAAAATTACCTTTAAATAATCAAACTTCAACCGTTAATAGCTTTTAAACGGTTAGGTTTACATTTGAATTGTGGAGGCCGTTACTTGATGTAGATCCATGATATAAATAAGATAAAAACACAAGGTTTAACTTTAATCTACACTTTATTTGAAAAAATTCGACGATCGTTTCGCTGATTTTAGCTTCATCAAGAATGATTATATTGATTTTCAACATGAGATTTATTATTTTGATATTTTTAATATAATTAAAAAAAAAAATAAATCTTGTTGAAAAATCAAGTAAATCAGAATCTATAAACTCAATTGCGGTTCTTGTGATAAAATTTATATCGGTAGGACCTATAGGAGTTTTGGCATTAGAACATCTGAACATAAACGCAGCTTCGATAAAATAAATCTGATTCAAATTATTCAAACCACTTAATAAAAGAAAACCATTCATTCAATAAAACTTTGACATATTACATATAAAATCAAAAATTTAAAATAAGATCTCCTAGAAGCATTAGAAATAAATAGATACAAACATTCGGACAAGCTTTTGAATGAGCAGGTAGATGTGAATTATTCACCCTACTTAACTTGTTTAATTAGTTTTATTACCTTTCATACTAACTGTACAATGGCACGGAGTGGATTTTCCTGTTATTCATCCAACTTGTTCTACGATTTGTTTATAATACCATACTCTTCATTCTGTTTGTCATTCTTGATAAAGCTGCTGTGTCAGCGAAACGTCGTCGAATTTTTTCAAATAAAGTGTAGATTAAGGTTAGGTTTACGATAAAATAGTAAGTATGTTTTTTTGCAGAACATTCAATTTCCAACGAAATTTATGAAACGATATATTCTCTCAAGTAGTTGAAAGCGAAATATCAATTTTTCTATGTGATAATAAGAAAAAATAATAATATTCGATTTTTTGAACCACCCTACTTCCCAGTCATTCATTTAAATTTAACTAATGCCTCGAATTGACAAATTGTTAAACCTTATGGTCGGTTTCCGCGCCAAAAAATCAGAGTCTTTCATTAACTTGACAACTTCAAACTTTTACTATTAATACGCCCTTTAGCCAATTACGGCAATGTCAATTTCGAAATATTCAGTACAGTCAACATTTTCATCATGGTGAAGTACACGAAAGAAGAGCGTTTACAATTAATTAACATCATTTATCGAATTTTTGAGTAGGTCGCAAAGGGTGTTAACCCTATAATTCTTGTGCTAGTAGACAAACAATTCATAGCCTAGTGAAAAAAATTGTGTCAGCATATTCACTGATTGATGTTGATGTACCAGTCAGAATTACGTTTTTCTGAAGTTAACAAAATATTGCTCCGTTAAGGAATTCATTGCAAAGAAGCCACATCAGTCAATTTCACTGTGTTCTAAAGAGTTGGGCCTATCCGGCTCCACATTATGAAAAATTTCGGGTAAAGATCTCGGCCTACTCCATAACAAGATCAAGCAGACTCCAGAAATAAAGCATTTTGATCATATGAAGAGAGAGATAAATTGGGCTCAGAATGGAAGGAAATTAAGAATTTCATCGCAAAATCATCATCTGTGAAGAAGCGCAGTTTTATTGAAATAACTTTGTTACTGAGCATAACATGCATTATTGGGCAGGTAAGAACCCTTATGTGCTTCATGAAAGCATGACTGTTTAGTCTTTTTTTATGCGCGATTTCCAGGAATAGGCGAACCTGTTACACCACTTGAGTAGACGCCTGGGAAGAATTGAGGTGTCTGTTTACTCGCCTCTTGAAGAGGGCCAAATTGTAGGATTTTCGGAAAATGTTGGACGGAAGCGAGTTCCACAGCTCACCGGCCCTGTAAACGAAGGAATTCTTATAGAAAGAGGTTCGAGGGGTTGTTAAATGTACCGTCTTATCATGAGAACTCCTTGCTAGCCTAGTGTTGCAACAAAGTATGAGTTTTCCCTGAACAAGGTCTTTCAGCTCCTTTGAGCACCTTTCGTGGAGTTATCTGTAAAACAGAGAAACGTCAGCAACTTGTCATCTGAGAGCCAGCGGTTGGAGATCGCGCACAGCCTGTTTTTGCACACTATGCAACATCCGTAGTCAATGTTTGGGCAAAGATCCCCATACATGGGAACAATATTCTAAAGCAGGTCAAATCTGCGTCTTATATAGAAGCAACAGCTGAGATAACGTAAAATATCGCTCGGCTCTGAAAAGAGAATTAAGTTTAGCTGATGCCCACTAAGCTATTGCTGATACATGTTCATGCCAGCAAAACTTGGAGTTGGCCGTTATTCCGAGAAGGTCCATCAAATCTTTGGATGCAATTTGTTGGCCTTGTATTATTAGAGGAGGTTCTCCAGCTGGGACCTTTCTAGAAAACGTAGTTGCTTGTGTCTAGCTCGCGTTGAAGCTCACCAGGTTCAACTGAGCCCACTCAAATATTCCCTGTAAGTCAGAGATTAAGTTATTAATTTGTTGACATCTCTGACGATGAGATTCCGCAGCTGTAATCGGCTGCAGACTACTGAAAGACGAAACCAGGGTACAATCGTCTGCAAAACCGAAGATCTTGTTCTCTGTAGATGACAGAAAATCGTTTATCACCAACAGAAACAAGGTTGGCGGAAAAATGGATCCCTGAGGCACTCCTGCTTGCAGCTGGAAACAATCAGATGTTATACCGTCGTCCACAACTTGTATTGATCTATTAGAAAGAAAGCTACTTATCCAATCACGCAATTTTTAGGGAAGCCCATATGCAGGAAATTTATTCAACAAGGCTGCATGCCAAACCCTATCGAAGGCTTTAGAGATGTCGACGGCTACTGCTCTAGATTCCTCATGTTTTCTATCGTTGATGTACAAACATGAGCGACGTAGGCGAACAGATCTCCTGTCGATCTTTTTCTGCGGAAAACATATTGACATTCGTTAATAATTCCCAGAAACTCAAGATATTTGTTCATCATTCATGACTCTCTCCAACACTTTGGGCATAATGGGAAGAAGTGCAACAGGGCGGTAGTTACGGGGTAGAGATTCTTTCCTTTCTTTGGGATTGGTTGAATTCTCGGTATTCTCCAGCTACTCGAGAAAGTCTGGCTTTGATAAGAAATCTGAAACATACGGTTAAGAATGGATGTCAGTTCGGGAGCACACTTTCTCATCACGATTGGCGGTATTTCGTCTAGACCAACTGCCTTCTTGCGGTTCAGCTGCTCGAGAGCCCGTCTCATAGTGCAAATTCTGAACTTGATTTCTGCCATAGAAGAATTTGTAGGTGGAATGATCGGTGGTATTGCGTTAGATGAATCTAACATGGAATTCTTTGAGAACAAGAAAGCTAAGAGATCGGCTTTCTCTTTCGGTGATGATGCTATACTTCCGTCTTCTCTAACAAGAGGCGGAAACGCAGATTTGTAGAAATTGGCACATACAGTCCTCGCCATAGACCAGAACTGTTTAGTACCGCTTACCTGTTCAAGGAGTTTATTAGTTACCTCTTGGCTGAAATTGGCCTTTGCTTTTGCATTTGTCAGGTTGCATACGTTCCGTATCCGTACGAAGGTTGTTCTTGTTTCCTCTGTTGGATTTATCTTTTATGATTTTTTATGATTTGTAAGCTCTGCTCTCAGCTGCATAGGCTCTTTTGCAGTCTTTGTTGAACCATGGTTTTTGTGCTGTTGTTCTTTTCATGGAATGAGGGATATAGAGATCCATTCCTACACGAATGATTTCTGTAACAGATTCAGTGCAGACATTGATGTCAGGATCTGGAAGGCAAACATCACTGAATGGGAAGCACGAAAATAATTCACGCAGCTCATCCCAATTAGCACGGTTATAGTGCCAAATGTATCTGGGTGGTTTAGGTTCTTGTTTTAGCGGTAGCATAATAGTTGCAGTAGCAGATATAAGGTTGTGGTCTGAGTTTTCTAGCGGTACTAAGACATCCACTCCAAAATCATCAGGATCTGAAATCAAAAGAGATCCAAGCTGTTCGGGAAGTCGGTTGGGTGATCAGGTATTCTTGTCGGTTCGTCGACTAGCTGCCTTAGATTATGGCTGATTTCGAAAGTTTCAGCCTGTCTTCCGCTTTATCTATTCTATTGGGATGTCGGAGCCAGTTAGTGTTGTGAACGTTAAAGTCACTCAGTACAATGATCTCAGCTGCCGGAAGATGTGTCGGAATCCAATCCACCTTATCACCTAGATACTGAAACAGTCAATTGAAGTGAATATCGTTTGACGAGCGATATAGACAGCATAAAAACAGTGTTTTGTCCTGCAAACAGATTTTAAACAACGCAAGGTCGAAAGCGTCGTCCTCCATCGTGCCCTCTCTCTGGCATGCAACATCCGATCTGGCGAAAACACAGAGGCCCTCTTCAAACCTAAATCTCATATGTACCTCATACCCATTAAAACGTGAATACGTTGTGTCGGTAGTTTGACTTATTTGGGATTCGGTTAGGGCCCGCACATGGGGTTGTGCGTTTTGCAGACGCTAGTGGACTGCATCGATATTCACGTTGTTGTGCCCCAGTCCTCTGATATTGCAGAACTCTATCAAGAGTTTGCTTTCTTTTAGAACGTGAATGAATTAGTGAATTCGCCGGAGTAGGGCTCGACTTACCAGCATCATGAACCCCTCGACGCAGTCCCCTCGGAGATCCAAATGGGAGACTATCCTAACTCTGGATGATTTTGTCCCAGAAGAAACCGGACCATCCGCCAGATCCCAAAACTTAGTCACATCGGTGACCAATTTACTGGACCACGGGGGTGAGGCCGCCTGCCACCTGCAATGTGGCAATGTTCTGACTGTCACGTTACGGTAGATATCAGTCGCTACTGAGACATATTGGGATGTTATATCTCCGAGCAATTCCATAAATAGGACATCATTAATATGGGGTTCCAGTAAAACATGTAACATCCGAATCCACACAGCAAGTGTAACAATCGAGTCATTGAAATCTGTTTTGTGAACATTTTATCTCGAGAAACAGCCTCGTAGATTGGCAGTCAATATTAAATGACAAATAGCGACCTTGTTGGAAGGAGTATGCGGCCGAGATATCGAAAATTTAGCTCAACGTATCAACCGGTACAAACGTTTTCCTACTGGACATAGGGACGAAATCGAATTTCTCCATGCAGTTTGAAGACAAACCATTGCAACAACATGTTTCCTGAAGCTATCAACAGCTACCACTACCGCTGGAGGAACTCTGATAGAATCTAGTCAAGGTACCATTTCGGTGATGATATCGAGGTAAAAATTCCTTCCAGATAAAAGTGGGAGTAAGAGAAGGGTACCTTGGTGGTGACATGTGGCACACGGATGGCTCGAAGACTAACGGGGGATCAGGTAGCGCAGTTTTCTGTCGGAGAAATTAAAAGGGTTTCCATCACCAATAAAATTACAAACAACGATTTTCCAGTCAGAGATCAAGACGATATTGGCTACGATGAAAGGCTGGAAGAACAGGGTACAACTAATGAGAGGATCACGACGAGTCAGGCTGCTCTTAAAGAATGCTTGAGAACAATGGAAATTGAAATGGTACTCATAGAATTTGAAAAAAATAAAGCCATCATAAACATAACAATACCGGATATCTCAACCCCTTGCTAGAATTACTGCATGACATTTACGATTCATACTCGAAATAAATGGCCGTGTAACATTCCGATCGATTTCGTTCCAAAATTCGATCAGTCTGCTCCGAATCATATTCACGGAAGCTGTCTTGGTTTGCTGGTTTTTGAATCTTCTATAGCTAATGCTCCAGAAATGTTTGGTGGGACTGTGGTTTGGACTTCGTGAAGGCCACTCCATTAAAGTGATTTCGTGATATTGAAGATAGTTTCTAACGATATGTGAGCTTGGTGAGGTTATGAAAAACCAGAAATGTTCATTCATATTTGCCGAGAATGTTAAAACATGCTATTCTTAAGTATCTGTAACGTGTCTTTGAGGTTTCAGGGCTCCATTATTCGCGAGGACCTGATCAGTGCGGGTATAAATTCCTTTCCATACCATTATTGAAGCTCCACCAAAACCATACGAAGGTAAAAATTTGCATTGGGTTTATCTCTCATTTCTACGTCTCCCTCTCCAAGTCAGGTTCTAACCAATTGGCATGTTCTTTGGATAGATTCAGTAGCGCTCTGTGATATGCTGCGGTTAGAGCTGAGTCTCGAGCTGCGATACAAGGCTTCAAGGAACATTACTGAGACGTTTTCGTATCGATTCATTGCTAATTTGAACTCCACTGTTATGTGTCTAACAGTAGCGAACAGTTGTCTCGAAGAGAAAATTCTTAAATCAGTCATTGATCGCTGTTGTTGCTCGAGGTCGTTCTTGTCCAGGTCTTCTTTGATAATTACAGTCTCCCTGTACCTGTGGATCATAGTTGAATGGGACATTCCGAACCTTTATGCATATTATTCATTCAATACCGCTGCAGCACATTCTGCTGAGATCAAATTTCGTTATTCGCAGTGCATTATTACCAAAAATTAAACCTTTCAAGAAGAGAAAATGTTTCTTGCAAAAATTGGTCATCATTTGCTGATATCATTGTGTGGTTTCTTGCAAAAACTCAATTTATTTCTTTCATTGTATTTCTCATGAGAGGAAAATATGCTCCAAAGCAAAACATCGAATTTTGTTGGCATATGTCCGGACATATCCCAAAACCATGTGTTAATAACACAGTGCGTGCAAATGACACTTCAAAATTCTAACACGCAGGAGACATAGCTAGTAAACCTATATCGGGTACGCTGAATCCAGTGGTAATCACCGATTTTGAAAGTTAGCTCTTGTTTAGGAGATATTCGCCTTTGAAGTTAGCTGATTTTAGTAGGGTTCGTCGCTTATGACTTCAGTACATTATATGCTCGTAATTCCTAAACCGTTCGGAATTTCGCTTTACTGTCTTGGGCATAGTTTTAGCTATTATCATGACCAACAACTTTTTTCCACTTCCAACAATTTTCAACAAATAAAAAAATTCATGAAGATACCAACATAAAAACCTCTTTCAAACACCAAAGTTTCTTAACAAAATGTCCAAAAACTCCATTTCTTTGACATTTTTCGTTAATTTTCGTTTGTATAATAGAAAAATCAAGGAATTTTGCTTTAAAATCTTTAAATAAGAAAAAAAACACATTTCCTATAGTTAAATCAAAAATTTAAACGCAAACTCATGATTTTAACTCAAATTTCTCACAGATGTCACTGTTAATACGTATTTATTAGTATTGTCACTGATGTTGCTACGTATTTTGCTATGTATTTGTGTGCCATTTTTCATAGTCTTAGTTCTGATATTTCTTAATTTGACATTTCTTGTTGAAGTTTCTTTGTTTATACAAGTTATAAATTTGGTAAAAATATCAAAAATGAATTCGTGCAGTAAATTTAATAAATTTTGCTACATTTGTGGAAAGTTGACTATAATGACAAGCGAGCGTTCAATTTCTGAAGAAATTCCTGAATCGTACACACAATATTTCAACCAAACTGTAATCAAAGATGTGAACTGGGCTCCAAAAATCGTTTGTACTGGTTGTGTCATAAGATTGAGTGGATGGAAAAGAGGTAAAATGAAATGATTTATCATTTATTTCAAAAGTATATCAATAGAAGCTATTTTGATTACAGGTGAATTCCAATCTATGCATTTTGGCATTCCAGTAATTTGGACAAATCCTCAAGAACATAATCCAGATGACTGTTTTGCTTGTGTTAATGAAATTGTCGGATTGAACAGAGCTAAACAACGTAAAGTTGAACTCAGAGGAACTCGGTTTGTTCAGTTACCGTTACCACATTCGGAATCCATTCCAATACCAGTCCGACAGAAGAGTACATTCCATCTATTTTTGATACTATTGGCGAAACGTCTGCATCGGCTTATGTACCATCAAATGTATCTCCACAATGTAATCATGCCGAATTTTCTCAAAAAGATCTGGATAAAATTATTCGTCGATTGAAATTATCGCAGCGCCAGTCCATTATTTTAACTCAGAAGTTGAAAAAAAGAATGTCTTAGCACCTGATATGAAAGTATATGGAGCAATCGGCCGTCATAGACAGTTCACTGCTCTATTCAAATCCATCGAAGACAATTCATTCGCGTACTGCACTGATATCAAGGAATTAGTATTAAAAATGCATCATGAGTATAAACCAGAAGACTGGCGTCTTTTCATCGATTCGTCCAAAAGTAGTCTCAAGGCGGTTTTGCTTAATGTCACAAACTCAAAAAACAGTGTCCCGATTGCCATCAGCACAAAAACGAAAGAAAATTACGAATCATTGAAAAAAATCCTTGATTTGGTGAAATATGAAGGCCATCGTTGAAAGATTTGTGCAGATTTGAAGGCGATAACTCTTTTGAGTGGAATGCAGACGGGATATACGAAAAACATGTGTTTTATATGTTTATGGGATACTCGATATGCCGGCGACCAATATGCCAATAAAAGCTGGCCTATGAGACAAGGGTTCAGATTTCTTAGAGAAAACGTCGTTGAAATTCCACTTGTGCAAATCGAAAAAGCGAATTTTCCCAAGATTGATTTGAATGGAAATAAAAGAAGGTTTGTGTGAAACTATATACGTACCAATGAACCTAACTTATTCAATATTCAACACATATTTTTTCGAATTATTTTATTACAGGCATACTCAATGGATCTGATATTCGACGCTTGATGAGAGACCAACAATTTAAAAACAGTTCGTAGAATTTGCAGCTCAATGCTTGGGATTGCGTCAAAGGAGTCATCGAAAATGTACTTGGAATTCATCGTGACGAAAACTGGCGCATACACGTTGAAAATATGCTCGTTGCTTTCCGTAACATCGGTGTAAAAATGTCTCTGAAAATTCATTTTTTACACTACCATGCAGACAAGTTTGCCGAACAATCACCATGTGAATCAGATGAGCATGGTGAACGGTTTCATCAGGTGACGGCTAGGCTTGAGCACTGGTATAGTGGAAAAAAACTTGATTCTCTATTAGGAGACATTTGCTGGAATTCACAGCAAGATGAAGATCGGGAAGAAGTGAATGAACATGAATTTATATGTTTATTTGTTGAAAATTGTTGGAAGTGGAATAAAAATTTGAGTTAAAATCATGATTGTGTGTTTCAATTTTTTGATTTAACTATAGGAAATGTGTTTTCTTTTCTTATTTGGAGATTTTGAAGCGAAATTCCCTCGATTTCCTATTATTTAGACGAAAATTAACGAAAAAATGGCAAAGAAATGGAGTTTTTTGGACATTTTGTTAAGAAACGGTGTTTGAATGAGGTTTTTCTATGTTGGTATATCCAGAAAAGTTGTTGGCCAATAGCTAAAACTTTGCTGAAGACAGTAAAGCGATATTCCGAACGGTTTGGGAATTAGAAGTATATAATGTACTGAAGTCATAAGCGACGAACCCTACTAAAATCAGCTAACTTCAAAGGCGAATATCTCTTAAACAAGAGCTAACTTTCAAAAACGGTGGTTACCACTGGATTCAGCGTACCCGATATAGGTTTACTAGCTATGTCTCCCGCGTGTTAGAATTTTGAAGTAGCACAGTGTAATTAGTTGCCTATCAAAAAAGAAATATTGAAATTGTGGGTAAATTTCTCGACGCAGTTAGTTGAATTAAAAACTTACGTAATTCCGAAGCCAAACCACACGAGAATATAGAATAAAATAATACAAAACTCACAAAAAGCTTCATGCTCACTGATCAAGTTTTCAAAAATGTTAAAAATCTTAATGCCAAGGTATTATATATATATTCAATGACGACATAAGAAACATAAAAAAAAAGACGAGGATCATTCAACAGAGTAATTATAGTCACGCTTTTCGAAATTTGTTGTGAAAATAAATATTGATTTGACAGGCTGAATATACTTAAAAGATTCATTATCATGAAAAAATTTGCAAGTGACATTTATTTTCAATACTGTTTAATTGATGTGATGATAACTCGCTTTCATAACGACCGCTGTAATGGAGGATTCGAGTTAGCAACAATTTTTAATTATACGTTTAATTGGAGAAAAATATATTATATGGAATTTAGTATTTTCCATCTTATGGTCGGTTGAAAATGTTCTGTCAAGATTAAGATTTATCAAAAATTCAAACAGTTATTTTTTATACAAAGAAAAAATTGAAGCAATATCCTCAGAGGAGTGCACGGACCTGGCTATATGGAGAAGATAACGAAGAGAAGGATGCATTGTGGTATCCCTCATTCTCATGTGTTCTTAGTTGTAGGTTTTCTTTCTTTTGGAAGATAAAATTAATAGTATTGCTTACTAACCCATGTTTGACCAATGGATCGTATACGACCCTTTATATTTTTAAATAATTTCAAATACAACAAACCATTTATTCAGTTTTGTATTTTTAGATGATTGGGGTTATCCTATACCAGAGGTGCCCAAACAGTCGATCGCGAGAGCTTTTTGAGTAGTTCTCGAGAAGAAGAAAATTTTCAATAAGCAGGTAACTAAAATTCAAGAATTTATTACGTTATAAAATAACACTCTGATAGCGGCAAAAGGTGGCTTGATCAAAGCAACGCTTTTCTAGGAATTTTGGGCTGCGCGTTTGACGGAAACATTCGAGACTTTCGTTCACGCCGATATAAATGTTACGCCTGCAGGAGTTGGAGTTATTCTAAATTGTAACTTGAATATGAAAAGGAATTTCCGCCATTAAGAAAACGAAAACTACGTGACGATATCTTGTTTAAAAAAGAACAAACCATGTTCACAAACCAGTCAAACAATCAAAAGCTGCTACGATCGCGTCATATATATATATATATATATATATATATATATATATATATATATATATATATATATATATATATATATATATATATATATATATTGGATTTTGTCAAGAGAAGACAATTAACAATGTCAAACGAGGAAAATGCTCTGTAAATATCATAAGCACAACCCAAAGTCAGCTGTTCAGAGAGTTACACTACCTAGACATCTTGGAGGTCGTGGATTAATTGATTTGAATAATCTTCATAGTAAACAGATTTTTCATCTACGTTCCCATTTTCATGATAAACAGAGAACGTCGAAATTACATGATATTGTTGTTGCTTCAGATTATAATCTTACACCTCTGAACTTGACAATGCAAAAGGTAGATTTTGATATATTTGATGATAATTCTAAAAGAGAAAGTTGGATGCAGAAGGAATTACACGGATAGCACCCTAAAGAATTGAAAAATGATTATATTGATGAAATCGCATCGAATAAATGGTTAGTATCTGGAGAATTGTTTGCTGAAACAGAAGGCTTGGTAATTGTGATCCAGGATCAGGTTGTTTTCACGAGGAATTATAGAAAACACATCATCAAACAAAATATATATGATTCTTGCCGTAGATGTTTCTGTTCTTCAGAAACAGTTTTTCATATATTATCATCTTGCTCAGTCCTTGCTTCAACAGATTATTTAGAAAGACATAATGCCGTCGCTAATATTATTCATTTTAATCTAGGAATTAAACATGACCTAATTCCCAAAAGAAAAAAATTTCACAAATATGAACCTGAGATTATTTGTGAAAATGACAAATATAAACTTTATTTTGATAAAACAATTCTTTGCAACAGAGCTGTAAAACACAATAGACCAGATATCATTCTTAATGATAAACAGAATCAAATAACATATATAATTGATATTGCTATACCCGACACACATAATATACAAAATAAATACAATGAAAAAATTTCTAAATACATGATGCTTGGTGACGAGATTAAAAAATGTGGAAAATGAAGAAAATATTTATTCTACCGATTATTATTTCCACAACAGGTGTTATTCCTAGAAATCTTCACAAAAGTATTGAGATTTTGGGTCTGAAGAAAAATTTGTTTGAACAGTTACAAAAGATAACAGTCATCAAATCTTGTAATATTCTTCGTGGGTTTCTTTCCGAAAATAATAATGAGGTAGAGTCATAGGTTTTCTCTTTAGTTTATACTGCTCAGAATCTCATTTCATATTTTATTTATTTGTTTATATAAATGTAATATAATTAACTGACAATTTTGTCATATTTATATTCAGAGCAGTATTCTATTCGATCATTCACCACTTCACACAAAGGAAACTATTAATGAGTAACATTCAGTGTTACTTGTCTAAGGTCCGTACATTGGATTTTTCCGGGGAGAAAGCCTCTGACACTACTCGTTGGTACATTGATATCATTGTCTGATGATGCTATAGTATGTATATATTCTGGTAGATTGATATATTCTCATAACATTTAACGTTATCTTAATATATATAATCATTCCAGGATATGTTTTGATTATAATCATTGCCTGGCAATGGTATTAATTAGCGGGTGGTGGATTTATATTTTTTCATGAAAACAGTTTGATTGCATGAACAGATATATGGGCAAGAAACCATTCGAACATGGATCGGTTGTGAAGGAACCATTTATTGAAGCGGGTGACACTTTATTTGGAGATTTTAAAAATGAAACAGAAATCATGTCTGCTATTAGATAAACTAAACCATGATATTATGAAATGTACATACTTAATCCACCGATATGACAGACGCTGCCCAGCTGTGTATTTTTATTCGGCTAGTATTGGATGACATGTTGGCTAAGGAAGAATTCTTGACAATCATTCCTCTGAAGGAGAAGACCCGTGGAGAAGATATATATGACGTTTTCTTCAATTTTGTGAAAAACTACAAGTTACCAATATATAAATTACTGTGCATTACAATCAATGGAGCACCAGCAATGAATGGAAACAATAACGGTTTTTTGACATTGCATCGAGCTAATGAAGATTTCCTTCATTTTTTTCATTCCATTGCATTATATATCAACAAGTTTTCCGTGCACGTAGTTTGCAACGGTGGCTCTTCAAGTTGCAGTTGGAAGATAGGGCTAAATACACTGATTTACTTCTTCACACGGACGTCAGGGGTTGTGTCAATGAAAATTCCTAGAAAGGTTTCAAGAGTTATTGCCTGAAATAACAGCTTTCCTAGACGAAAGAGTTGACACTCAGATGTTGAAAAACGAGAAATGGCTGACTGATTTGGCATTTTGGACTGACATCACAATGCACTCAATCACCATTAACTTGAAGCTTCAAAGTCATTGTATTCTGCATAGACAAGCGATGAAGCAAACGCCGTCAAATTTAAAATTATTTATGAATAAAGCGGTAAAAATAATTAATTTTATCAAATCACGACCATTACAATCCCAATTGTTCTCTAATTCCATTCACAAGACGTAGAAAGTTGAACTTAAAACCCCTTTTTCTGAATGGACATACTCTGAAATTTTCGGAACAGGCTAAGTATCTAGGGTTAACTCTAGATCAGAGACTCAACTGGAATTTACACATTGACAAAACTCTTTTCAAGTCTATATCGTGCCTATTGGCATGCTGTAGACCTGGGGGCTACAGCCAAAAATAACCTACTGGTTATACACAGAGGTTATAAACTACGCAAAACAAGCTGCAAAAACTGCAGCGACTAGCGTTCGTGGGCATAACAGGTGCTAAGGGAAGAACCCCGACTACTGCCCTGGAGGTAATACTAAATCTCTCTCCTCTTCAAATTGAAAAAGGAGGCGTTGATGGTGGCATTACGGCTCCAAGACACAAAAAAACTATTACCTGGTGTAAATGAGATAAAAAAAACAAGGTTTAACTTTAATCTACACTTTATTTGAAAAAATTCGACGACGTTTCGCTGACACAGCAGCTTTATCAAGAATGACAAACAGAATGAAGAGTATGGTATTATAAACAAATCGTAGAACAAGTTGGATGAATAACAGGAAAATCCACACTGAGCCATTGTACAGTTAGTATGAAAGGTAATAAAAACTAATTAAACAAGTTAAGTAGGGGTGAAAAATTCACATATACCTGCTCATTCAAAAGCTTGTCCGAATGTTTGTATCTATTTATTTCTAATGCTTCTAGGAGATCTAATTTTGAACTTTTTGATTTTATATGTAATATCTCAAAGTTTTTATTGAACGAATGCTTTTCTTTTATTAGGTGGTTTGAATAATTTGAATCAAATTTAGTTTTATCGAAGCTACGTTTATGTTCAGATGTTCTTATGCCAAAACTCCTATAGGTCCTACCGATATAAATTTTATCACAAGAACCGCAATTGAGTTTATAGATTCCTGATTTACTTGATTTTTCAACACGAGATTTATTATTTTTAATATGTTTACCTAAGTTATTAGAAGTTTTGAAAGTTATATTAAGATTTTGTTTGACGAGAAAGGATTTAATATTTGTACTTGCAGAACCGCAGAATGTTAAACTGTTGAATATTTTATAGTCTTTATGAATAGGATATACTTCATTTATTGCTTTCTGATACAGTTTTTACGAATGATTAGATCTATCATATCCGGATTATATGAATTATTAATGGCTATCTGTTTGATGATGTTTAACTCTTTATTATAATCTTCTACTGATAAAGGTAAATTGAGTAACCGATGTACCATGCTGTTTAAAGCTGCAACTTTGTGTTGAATAAGTCAGTATGTGTTGGTTTACAAAGAATTAATGGAATCGTTCTGTTCAATTTCTATCGTGAATTTAATGTTCAAATGGATGGAATTAATGAAATTAAGAAATAAGTCTAATTGACGAGTAGTTCCAATGAAACATACTAAGATGTCGTCAACATATCTATACTAATAAAGAAATTTGGAGATGAGTCGATGTGTATGAATTTTCTGTTCAATATTATTCATAAAATCTCTGCTAGAAGTGGACTCAAAGGATTTCCCATGATCAAACCATTTTCACTACTGTAATAGATGTTGTTGAAAGAAAAATAATTTTGTTCAATGCAAACGTCCAACAGATTTAATATTTCTGATTTAATTATCTAACCACTCAGAGTGGTCGATATACCGATCCATCGTCGGGCTAATGTAGGCTCGATAAAAACCCCGCAAAAGTTTTTAGTTCTGCATTCCGTTTTCGATTTCAATTCAGTCATTCAAATTCAATAAAAGATATATTGGAGTGGCTAGAAAATTATACGTACCACGTGGTCAATTCGATCAAACTTCAAAACGAAGCACGAAATTCAGGTGAGTAAGAGGGCAAAATTCAACTATCTACACAAGCTTTGAAACAAACAACAAACGTTCAGCTCAATTAAGTCTGCGTTGGTTGAAAGTTCCATAGGTGCTTCGTCTTAGCTTTGCTGGATCCAAGTGCTTTCTCGTATAAATTTGAGTAAGCGAATGAATCTCACATTTCTATCTTGGTTTTTGATCATAATATGAAATATAACATAAACTGTATTTTGAAAAATTAATTACCTACTAAGAAGTGGCATAGAAATATAGATATCTATATTTTTCTTCAATTCGAGACCATTCAAAATCATCGACACAAACAGAATGTTCTTCCATTGGACAAATACCATGTTCATGAGAAATTTAAAATGTGTTGAAAGTTTTCATGAAAAATAACTACTTCGAGGTTAATTCTTGAATTCTTAAGTACCTAATGCCATTTGTTATCAGGGTTTCTCCATAAAATCAGGTATTTGAGGTTAATTCCTAAAATAATGCATGTCTTTCAGCAATGAGTTACTGACCTGGAACTAAAACAAAAAATACATGGTATATCACTAGGACCACAATTACACCAATCGAAAAGATTATATCATTGTCAGTTCAAAACAAAAATTAATAAATTGAATTCAAGAGACTTTTCTACTAATTGCCTTGTTAGAAGTTCGAAAGAAAGAACAACCTCTAAAAATATAAATTATCCAGCAGTATTGCAAGTTGATATTAAGAAACAAGAATTTCATTCGAAAACAAGACTTAAGCATGTTGACACTCTGCTAAAAGAATGGCCATGCATAATCACTTTGAATAATAATCACAACCATACTTTAACAAAAAGACGAATTGGGAAAGAAACAAAGAGAGAAATTCTTCAATTGTTTGAAAAGGACACTCTGTTGCATCAGCTTATAATAGTTTCTGCTCTAGTAAAATGGAAGAGCTAGGTTACAAATATGATGAAGTTGTATGCTATAGATACTATTCTCCATGTAAAGAAGATTTTGCAAATATGTGGAAATCTCACTTTAAACGCCAATATGGAGATAGGTCAGGTGAAAATATGTTTTTTCAGGCTCCAAGAGAATCTTAAACAATCCATCGATACAGTTTATAAGATAACCCATAATGAAGACGACTATGCTGTTGCATTATGCACTCTAATAATGCAACGTGCTGCGAGACACCTAATTCAGTCATCAGAAATATTATTCGTAGATGCTACAAGTAATTGCGATGTGCAAAATCATAAGTTGTATTTATCTGCACCTCAATCTCCTGCTGGGGGTATACTGTAAGGATGCATAATTACAAACAGCCAGAAAGCCACTATTTTTGATTATGCTCTGAAAGACTTGATCGAAATAATGCCGTTTAAACTTTCACCATCAATCATTATGACAGATAATGATTTAGTAGAACTACATATTTTACAAAAATACTGGCCTAGATCCACTTTACTTCTTTGCAGTTTTCATGTTTTGAAAGCCGTATGGAAATGGATGCTCGCTATAAATGAAATCAAAAAAGAAGATAGACAATCATTCTATGCATTATTCAGAAATATACTTATGTCAAAAACGGAAGCATGCGTGACAAAAAACTTAGAGTTCATGTCTGGTGCTTGTATTATCGACGCCATTAATGATAAGTGAAGCTGATACAAATAACTATGTTGAAGTAATGTTTCGTCTATTCAAAGATATTTCCCTCGAAAGAACAAAAGCATATAACCTAATACAGTTAACTGATTTAATTATAAGTAGCTTCGATAGTTATTATTAACAAAGATTGCTTGATTTGATAATGAATAAGATAAAGAAGTCAACCTTGAATCGTTTATCTTCCAATGCAAAAGATGTATTGCCAAATCAGATAACAGAATTGGGAGAAATGCTGTACCATGTCCTGAGCAGTTCTCAAGAAGGAGTGATCTACTTTGTGGATATGCAGAGTAATATATGTACCTATCCCATTGGTATCGGTGGAAAAATATGCAAGCATCAATCTGCAATAATAAAAGAGTACAGCATAACGAACGCTTGCAACACTTTATCACTTGTACTTGTTAATACCACTTGAACTGGATTCAACTAAAATTTGTGAACGTGATTTTCCTAAGCCAATTGAATATATCGACGACAGTACTAATATTCCGTCCACAAGAACTGGTGAACAAGTTATAGAATCTCCTGATGATAGTGATAATAAGACAAGATTGGAGCGAATTCATTTCAAAGTTCAATGCGGATGTATTAACAAATGTGGAAAGTGATCCAGTAGGATTTACTCCAGTTCGAAAATTCGTGTCAAATTATGCAAAAAATATCAATAGCAGTTCAACACTGATGAGTGCCATGCACACCTCTTTTAAATTTGATCACTTGCCATGATCTCTGACATTAGGTTCGAGAAATGTTATGAGAAGGGGGATAAAAATTGCGGCCATTTTCTGTTAGTCGAAAAAAGGGTGAAAATAACTGGTAGAAGACAAGTCTTAGATCAAAAAGTCTAAACCTCCTCATTCTCTCAATAAGCACCTCAAAAAAGTCTAGGGAACACTTCTGAATATCGATATATCGTATCCAGAACGATCAATATGGAAGTTTTTCTTTTTAAGAAATGAACACCTGCATCAATTTCTCACCAAATTATGTAGAGTTTATAAAAAACTAAAAATGCAGCAGATGCGACGCTGCTTTATAATCATTTCATGTATTCAGTGTTTGAAATCAGTTAGTTGGCACTTTGTTTCTGTTGTAAGCACAAATAAAAGCTTCAAGTTTTGTGAACGCCACACAGTCGCCCAAGACCGATTTTTGGTTTTACAAGCCCGAAGAGATCGTACTACCACAGCATCTCAATTAGCTCAAGAGCTATCACGAGTTCATAATATACAAATTTCCGACCAAACTGTGAGAAATTGACTGCACGAAGGTCAACTCCACTCCAGACGTCCTTTAAGAGTTCCACAACTGACCCATGGAAATCGCGCTGCTCGTTTAGCTTGGTGCCAAGAACACGTAAACTGGGATCAAAAGAGGTGGGCCACAGTTCTCTTCAGTGATGAATCTAGATTTAGTTATTATCCCGATTCGGGAAGAATTCGAATATGGAGGGAACCTGGAAAGCAAAACCGTCTCCAGCATGCTCGAGAAGTTGTTAGACAGGGAGGCGGATCAGTGATGTTTTGGGGAGGTATACGCCTTGGTGGAAGAACTGACCTCGTTTTCATACAGAACAACCTCACGGGAAATTCTTACGCAAATGAGATAGTTTTACCTGTAGTGGTACTGTATCTCCAAACAATGGGCCATAATTCACTCTTCCAACAAGATAATGCCCCTCCTCATCATGCAAGAGTTGTCTTGAACGTTCTTGAAGAGAATGATATCGATCTTCTATTGTGGCCATCCTGCTCCCGAGATCTGAATTCCATCGAGCATGTGTGGGACACCCCTTGCGTCAAAACGTCTTCCATCATGAACAATAGCTTTGATTAGCAGTTCAGGGGGCTCGGAATGATTTAGGCCAAAATGTAATATACAATATAATATTGAGCATGCCGCGACGATGCCAAAGTGCCATTAATAACATAGGTGGACCTTCTGTGTACTGAAAAATATAAGTGCTTCCATATCGTTTCGAAAATATTAGTTCTGGATTTTTTGTTTTGCCAAATTTGCATTTTCAAATTTCAAATTTTTTTCATAATAGGTGCTTTGGAGAAGTCAATATTATTTTGTTTTCTTGAGACTACATTATATACAATACATCCTAACAAAAACCGAAAGATTTCTATAAATTCGAATCATCAAATTCATATTTAAATGATATTGGTTAGTGTTCCTATACGTTTTTGAGCTGTTTATATTTGTAAATAATAATATTGGACTTGGCGAGAATAAATTTGCGAAATGATATTCATTTCAAAAACAAAATAATTTCACAGATGTTCTGTAAGTATTATGGTATTTACGATTTTTTCTTTAGTTACTTGTCTGTTTTTATAAATACATTCTTAAATTTCACTCGCAATAAATATATTTTCAGCTTAGAAGTAGAACATAAATTTTTTTGTTAAATATTCATTCTTTCACCTATAATTGCTATATGTCCCACTGGTGGTTACTATTTGTGAAGTTCGGAACTTCAGTCTAATAGAGCGTACGGTAGCAAGACTGATAGTCGGCTTACCGTGCGCTCGATACCTGCCGAACTCGGGTCACTCGATACAAATATGCTGCCGGTATGAGAAGTGTCCCTGTAAATATTCCAAAATATATCGCAAAACAAAAAGTTTCTTTTCAATCTTCATTTATTATTTTAAGAAATACATCCTCAATTGAACATATTTTGAATCGAAGTACTCTCAAATAATTTATTTGATAAATTCGCCGTAGCTTCTGCGACTACAGCTCCATATCCTTCACGTAATTCGAGAAATATTTCTCTCCAGTTATCATTTAGGACCGCGTTGATGTTATCTCCAAGTTGTTTGTTTCCATCGAAAAGATTCTCGAAATTGTATTCACCGTGTTCGGTGTCGAACACGAATTTTGCATTCGTTCCTTTAATGTGCATTTCATTATTCTTTGAATAAGTTTCCAGATCCATAGAGAATGTTCCTGTGAGTTTATCTGTGAAAAGAAAAGAAACCGCATTATTGTATGTCGAATATGAGTAAATAAAATATCGTATATACATGGCGTCGGATAAATAGGCGTCGTTCTTTTGGAAGGGTTTCCTACACATAAAAATAACATGAAAGTTCTTAACAACCTGGGTCGAAAATTTATTCCTTAGGGAGTTACAGCCGCTTAGGGTGACACCACCAAGATGTCTTTTCTACAATTTCTATGTTACCTTGAAACAGAATAACCAATTTTAGTATTTAAGTACAGTACAGCCTCTCTAATTCGAACACACTATTATCCGCACATCCAGTAATCTGAACAACGAAACTTTGAAATCATCCACCTTTATAATCCGCACAATTTATTTTTTATCTCTATAATAGGGTGTATCGTTTTTGACTTTTTTCGAAATTCAAAAAAGTATAGTGCGGAAAAGTTGTATTTGGTGGCACCGAGCATCTGTGATTTTTTTCAGAATTTTTGAACAATACCTAGGGATTGCGCAATGCCCTTAAAGTTTCTTCTGTTGTATATAGGCAACCCGCACAACAATTTCGCGATTTCAAGTGTTTTCAGAGGTTTAAAGTCGATTTTCTTGCGGTTTGTTTGTGTGTATTTGTGGTCTTTGTGGTATAAAGAAATAAAAGACTACGATGTAACGAATAAGAGGAAGAAAACAAGAAATTATAAATACCAGTATTGCGCAAGCGTCCCAAGCTAGAAGAGCAAACAGCGTAAGAAGCAGAAGAGTCTTCCTCGAGTCAGCGGTAACGATTCCGATTTTGAACCACAAACCTCGACATCTAGAAACACACGTTTGTCCATCAAAATTGTGGCGTCAGCTGCTTACAGATCAGGTGTATCAAGAAGACATGTTGCGTTGATAGCAAGCGCCGCTTTAGAAGACGCTGGTATAATTTCCTTAGAAGAGAAAGAAAAAGTTATAGATAAAAGCAAAGTCACAAGAGCTATGGGCGAGTTGAAAGAAAAATTTCAAAGGAATACTGAAATCGAAACCAAATTTATCAAAGGTCTGTATTTTGACGGACGTAAGGACCGAACTCTTAAAAAAGAGAAGAAAGGAAGTCGATTTTATCGCAAAGACGAGACTGAGGAACATGTATCTTAGTAGAAGAACCAGGGTCGAAGTTTCTTGGCCATGTTTCACCTTCATCAGGGTCCGCTCATGATATCGTCAAAAGTATGCGATTTTTTTTGATCAACAGACAATCAAAATTCCTAAATTAACAGTGCTGGGATGTGACGGCAATAACGTCAATACTGGTCGGATCCAAGGTGTGATGCGACTCATAGAGATGGCTATCAACGCTCCTGTGCAGCATGTTGTTTGTCAACTCCATTTGAACGAGCTACCTTTCCGACATCTCATGCGATATTTAGACGGAGAAACTAAAAATCCACAAGCAACCGGTGGACCCATTGGAGAAGCTATTTTACAATGCGAAACTCGACGAGTGACGAAGTTTGACGCCATCCCCGTTGATTGGATAGAAGACACGGAAGGTTTGACAGATATTAGCACCGATCAGAAATACCTCCTACGTTTATGTACCGCTGTCTCATGTAGACATTGTCCAAAAGAACTCAGCAAGCATAAAACAGGCCCACAGGCCCTGTTGTACAATCTAGGTGGTTAACAACAGCTAGTAGAGTATTACGATTATACATTAGCACCGAAAAGCCTTCGAAGGCGCTTCGCCAGTTGGCTTCGTATGTAATGAAAGTTTACGCTCCCGTTTGGTACTCAGTAAAAAAAGAACCCTCGATTGCCCAGGGTCCGATATATTTATGGAAGTTGATTCGACTGTCACGCTACCTGCCTCTCAAACTGCGGAATATTGTGGACAAGGTTATTCAGAACAATGCCTATTTTGGACACCCTGAGAATGTACTGTTCGCTATGATCAACGATGGCAATCCCGACACAAGAGCTCTTGCTTGGAGAAGAATAAAAAAGGCAAGATCGACGAAGACAACACGGAAGGGAATACGCGCCTTCGAATTGCCCAAATTAAAGTTCAACGCTGAGCACTACTACGATCTCATAGCACCCTGTGACCGAGCCCTCTCTAACCCGATCACTATCACCCGAAGAAATAGAAGAAAATATTAGGAGTCGAGCATTCTGTGATAAGGAATTAACCGCTTTCCCCTGCCACATTCAGGCTGTCGAAAGGCTGGTAAAATTAGTAACAGAAGCTTTTTCCTCTGTTTTTGGGCCACAATCTCGTGACGCGTACGTGAAAGCAAAACTGGAGTCCAGACAACGGAGGCCATCTCTAAATACCAAAAAGGAGTACGCCGTTGCACAAGAAGAGCGGAAGCGTCAATAGAAAATTCTGATTTTCAAAATTTAATTTACCAAAGCTGCATTAACGTTAAATTGTATCCATGCTTTATTAACACTTGTTTGTAACAATATTCAATTGGCTTTAATTGTATTAATCTTCCATTATCATTCAATCCCCAACAAAGCAAATATTATAATTAAAATTTCAATTTATAATGATGTTTAACTCTAATATTGTATTGTACAATAAAAGTAAAAAAAGAGCCTAACAATACAGGGAAATCCTTCTTTCATTTATACTCCATAAAAAAAAAAACTAAAAACAAGAGAAAGAGTTCAGAAATGTGACTTTAGAACCCTAAAACAGCTTGAAAACGCAAGATTAATGTGCGGGTTGCCTATACACAACATAAGAAACTTTGAGGGCATTGCGCGACCCCTAGGCATTGTTCAAAAATTCTGAAAAAAATCACAGATGCTCGGTGCCACCAAATGCAACTTTTCCGCACTATACTTTCTTGAATTTCGAAAAAAAGTCAAAAACGATACACCTTACTTTATAATCTGAACGCCGTCAATAATTTCATTGATTGAAAGTCTGAACTTGCAATATCTTGTCTGAATACCTAACATTGCAGCAAAAAAACGAAATTTTGAAAGAATTAGATAATGAAAAATGTGTTTTTGAATTGGCCAGAATACACTCAATTGGAAAATTTACAGTATTCGATATAAAGAAAAAAAGAAAATCAATTGAGAATTTCATATCTTCTACTGATTCTGGTCCTGGGAAACGGCGTACGCTCAGAACTAGTGAAAATCCGAATGTTTAAAATGCTCTATACAATTGGTTCTTACAAGAACGATCTCGACATACACCTTTATCTGGTGATCTCATATGTGAGAAAGCAAGATTTTTTCACACTTGTATAACAGGTAGAGATGATTTCAAGGCAAGTCGAGGATTGTTGGAAAAATTCAAAAAACGACATGGAATTCGACAACTTACCATATCAGGAGAGAAATTGTCCTCAGACGTAGTGCGGTAGAACCATTTAAAAAGAATTTCTTCAAAAAAATACGGGAAATGGATCAAGTGCCAGATCAAGTCTGCAACGCAGATGAAAATGGGTTATTTTGGCGAATTCTTCCAAGCAAAACACTAGCCCATGCTGCTGAAAATTCAGCTTAAGTTCGAAAGATAAGTAAGGACCGTATTACATTCATACCATGCTCTAAGGCATGAGTTTCTCATAAAATTAAATTGTTGGTCATCGGAATAACAACAAACTCCGAGCATTCAAGAACTGCCCCAATTTGCCTGTTTATTATAAAGGTCAAAGAAAAGGGTGGGTAACTAGAGAACTTTTTCATGAATGGTTCCACAAACAATTTATTCCTGATGTTTAAAATAAAATGAACGAGCTGAAATTGTCACAAAAAGCTCTGCTCTTATTAAATAATGCTCCTGGACATCCAAGAGAAGAGGAATTAATCAGTGGGAACCGAAATATTCAGGTCATGTTTCTATATCCTGATTGTATTCCATTATTACGACCAATGGATCAACATGTCATAGAGAATGTGAAATTGCATTATCGAAAATCTTTGCTATTGAATATTGTTGGACAAGAAGACAATAACGTCCCGCAGTTACTGAAGCAATTGGACCTCAAACATGTGGTGTTTTATCTTGAAACGGCCTGGTCATCTGTGTCCCAAGAGTTACTTCAGAAATCATGGAAGAACTTATGGCCCACAAAAGATGATGATTATGACGCAGGTGATCTGTTACCTCTTTCACGGTTGAGAGAAAAAAGTTCGCTAGAGAAAGAAGAGAAAAATTGCGATTTACGCATGATGATAGATGTGCTTGCAAATGTATCTGTAAAATATGGCGGAAAAACTTCTTATGATCCTCGTACGTGGAGTAATAAATCTAGAAAATTCGTGGTACATTTCCCAAAAGGGTGACATTGAAAATTCCTTTTCTGTGGTATGCGGAATAACTTGGAGAATGATATGTTGTTGGCGAAAATTACGCACATCACTTTGAATGGAAACTATGGCGGAAAAACTATGAACTTCATATTTGACCTGTTTTTGCGTTTTGATCAGAAATGAATATCTTGGTAGATAAAGCCTCTGCTTAGTTTTCGTTGAAGCACCCTGTATAAAAATTTGTTAGTACAATATATTTGTAGTATTCATTCGCTCTTGATAAAGATACTGTGTATCAAAACGCGTCGAGCATTTAAAAATATATTTAAGTATAAATCATCGTTTACTTGTATTTGTGAAAATGGATTTCTATCACGTAAAAGCCTCGTCAATTGAATTTTTGAATAGGTTTACAACATTCAGTGACCATAGATTGATTAGGGCTACTATCGAAATACCTACTGACCTGTAAAGACACAAAATTGTCAAAAAGAAGGCCAAATCATGGGTACATCAAGCAGATGAGACAGGCAACTCATCCATGATAAAATGGAGAACATGTCGGCTCCAACTGACATGAATGGACTAAACGACAAAATAGTCAACACCATCAGACATGCAAAAAAAATTCTGTCCGAAAAATGAAGAGGAGCAGAGAATGAGTTCAGAAACTAAGAAAAAGATGGAAAAACGGAGAAGCAAGGCAAATAAACTCATTAAACAAAACACGAAAATCTATTTTGGTACTTGCATAGACAAGATACCTAGATATCCTACGGTGCTCTAGGTGCACCGTCTCGTTATTTAATAGCCAGACCTCGTATATGTACAGTTCATCCGGATTCATCCTGTATAATCTACTTCTGAATGAATTTGAGTTTTCAATTCCTTGGCGCAGAGTACTTTTCGAGATATAAGCAAACCACTCCGAAAAGCCTTCAAACAAACTCTTTGCGTCCCTCAAGATCACCTTGTATCCTCAAATAACTTTTAACTAGACTATTTGGGAGACTGGATTTAGTTTCAAACTGATCGTTTCAGTAAATGTTCAATTTCTGCTGAGAAGTTTTACGGAAAAATATCAAATGATTATGAATTTATTTTTGATGAATATGAAAGCGAGAAACTATCATTCGATCAAAATAAAACATACTCACGCAATTTGATAGAGCAATCTCCAGTTCCATAAACATCAAGCACCAATATTTTTCCCTTCACGGTATAAACTCCTTTGACCACTATTAATGGAGCAGATAGACTCATAACTAATTTTCCTTTATCCAAATCAAAGCTACAAAAAATTGTATCATCTAATTGTTGCTTCGAGAAAATAAATATGCTACCTCAGATCATTCACTGTAGCCTCCGATAATCCAGTAATATCTACGTTTTCGTAGTTCTGAACTAATTGAACAATTTTTCCACTTCCAATGGTCATCTTAGATATTCGGAGCGGATCTAGTGGTGGAACTCCAAGATCAGGAATACCTAAAATTATGTGCAGAGTATACAAAATGTCCCTGCAATTTTCAATCAAAGAAGTTCTATTACTTAATTAATTGAACTTCACAAGGCAGTTCTTTCTTTTAAGGATTACGAATATTGGTAAAAAATATCACTGTTTTAGATGGAAAAGTTTATTCTACGTTATAGCTATTCCGATCTTTTGTTCATCATCAGAGATGTATGAGCTTAAAACTTAAATACAAAGTTAGCAATTTTCTTATATAAAGGTTCAGAGTAATTGGTTAACACAACAGGTAAAACACATATCAGAAATTAACATTGGGTACTAATACATAATTGAGAACTACTTGAAACATTTGGAAAAAATATAGATCAGTCAGGTGGTTAAGTAATATTTGATTATTGTCTGTATTGTGTTTGGCTTTTAATATTTCTAAGGATTCAAGATAATTGAGTTTTATACCTTTTGTGCTTGGCGTAGGATCTGTAGATTGTCTATCGATGGAAAAATATGGTTGTTTTCTATTTAAAGTTGTACCAGAGTTGTGTTTTATTTTTAGAAAAATGTATAAAATGTTCCTTATATTTGATTCGAAGCGTAGTGACTGTTCAACCTATATTAATTTCGTTCCAATTGGAACTTGTTGGTCTATACACTCCTGAATTATCTAATTTTTGAGTTTTATCTTTGGCATTGGAAAATCTATTTTAAAATCGCAAGGTGGCCATACTCGTTACTGAAGATAAAAAATATTTTTCTATAAATAAGGGGTCGTTTATCAGCGACTTGACAACTCAAACTGCTACTGTGAACTCACTCTCAAACTGTTCACCGAATAGTAAATGCCAAAATGTTTATTGAAGGCGCATTATTTTTATCAAGTTTAAAATTAATTAAATTACAAATAATTAAAATGTACTACCGAAATTAGGATATGGTGGTAGGTACTTCCATAGCGTAAATGTCAATTGTCAGCCGTAGTTCTCCTTCCAGTAGTTAGGCAATTCGAAATCTATCAAAGCAGGGGTGCTAAAACGGTCGATCGCAAGTGCTTCTGTGTAGATCTCGAGAAGAAAAAAATTTTTTACAAGTAGATAATTAAACTACAAAAATTCATTTTAAGTAATAAAATATCACTCTGCTAGCGGCAGAAGGCGGCTTTTATTCTTGACGCCTCTCTAAAAATTTCGGGCAGCGCGTTTGGCGAGACTTTCGTTCACACCGATATGAATGTTGTGCCTGCACGAATTGGAGTCATTCTGAATTATGACTCGAAGGCTGTACTACGTCGATACAAAATTTATTATTAAATTGTACAGAATGAGTGCCGTGAAGAAATCTAAAACTTATCATTTTAATAACGATTGGGAGGAAGAATTTTTCCTCTGTATGGTGAAGGATAAGTGCATTTGTCTTTTTTGTCGTGCGTCAGTTGCAATACCTTAGCGTGGTAACTTAGACAGGCATCATAAAACGGTTCATAAAAACTATGAAAAGGATTTTCCGCCACAGAGTGAATTAAAAAAACCAATTGTACGTGGTTTGATATCTTGTTTGAAAAAGGAACAAACCTTGTTCACAAGACCAGCCAAACAATCAAAAGCTGCTACGATCGCGTCATTTAAAATATCTCGTATATTGGCGAAACACAAGAAACCATTCGAAGATAGATCGGTTATGAAGGAAGCATTTATTGAAGCGGGTGAGACTTCATTTGGAGATTTAAAAATAAAACAGAAATCATGTCTGCTATTAGAGAACTTCAGTCATCTCGTCCGACTGTCACAAGGCGTATTGAAGTCATGAGTCAGGACATGGCAGATAAACTAAAACATGATATCATGAAATGTACATTAGGGTGGAGCGAAAATATATGAAATTAAAAAAAAATTTTTTTTCAACGGCATAGCGATGAAAAGTTGCCTCGTTATATACAAAACAAACATAGAAAATATCACACAATATTCTTAACGTTCTGAGGTGCCCCAACAGGGATGAAAAACAAACAAAAACATTATTTTATGTTTTAATTATTTATTACAAGAAATATCCAGAAATACTAAAAATACAGTTATAATATTAAATTAATTCTTTGTGTTAAAACTAGGCATACGTTGACGCGATAGTAATCTTGCTCTAATAAAACCATCTCGTTTGTTTTCTCCACAAACTGCACGCGATGCTTCTGTCACCAACTTAATGCAGCGCTCCACGGCTTGGGTGTGGCATGGAAAATCTTTAATATCCTGACATGTGCCGAGACCATTTTTTACAATTTCCTTCAAGGTTTCCTCAGACAAACTTGAAGTTAAAGGTGGCTCAGTTATGTCACAGTTACGCCACAAAATAATGCCAGTATAGTCATTAGCATCGAAATTGAACACCGGCACCTTGAATTTCGAAGTCCTCGAGTATTCTGCGATCTTGCTTTTATATTTCTTCGATATGCCAGATCTCGGATAACCTCTCTGTCATCGCCAAGCATGGCAATGATGATGTTTTCTGGATGACCGAAATATCCATTTCGTTAGATTACTTTGTTAATGATAGCCTTCATATCGGAGTTCAAATAGCGACTAAGATTAATAGTTTGCCAAAGGTGCTTAGCCCCGTCGATGCACGAGGAATTACATTTTATTGTGAACCACATCGGTCCATAAACTTTCATTACGTACGTGACTAATACTACTAATTTTTCTTCAGGGTCAGTTTTTGTGGCATACAACCTTAGAATTCGATTAGCTGTTGTAAGCCATCTAGAATGGTTAAGGAGTCCAGGTTCTATATTAGCTAAATCAGAAGTAAATATACCAGTACTGATAGCGGTCATAATATTGTATAGATACTTTCGGTCGGTACTCAGCTCTGTCCTAGTAATTTCAGGTAATATTGTAGGTATAACCGAGAATGCGACTGCAAAGCATTTCGGCCCTGTAGTTTTTCTATCTAACTGTAATAACAAATGTCGAAGTGGAAGTTCATTAGAATGCAACTGGCAGATAAACCACTGTAATGGTCTGTTTAGCTCTTCTTCCATCAGACGAATAGCGCCACCTTTAAAACCTGTATTGACTACTGTTACATCGCAGCAAACAGCAGCTATTTCACTCAGCTTTACTGACTTAGATTTTAAGTGAGATATTAAAGATACCTTTAGCAGTCCCCGACTCACAAGTGACATGCCCGAAACAGTTGCTTCCTGGTTCTGATAAAATGACATGATGATCTTTTACCTGTCGTTTTCTATAAAATTTCCCTTCCTTCCCAATACGAACCAAAGTATTATCCTTCCTGCAATCAAAATATAAACCGAGAAGCATTTTATTGCAGTCCGTTTCTTGTTAAGTTAATCTGACCTTAGTTCTTTCACGGCGCAACTTTGAACGATCAATGACACGACTTGGATCGTTTGGGGAAATAATGCCAACATCTTTTAAGACAGAAGAAGCTATAACAGCAGCGGCTCTATCGGATATTCCAGTACGATCACAGGCAAGGGCTAATGATGGTAAGTTTAACCTCTTTTTTTTCTGAGGTGGTGAACCTTTTAGTTTGACCTGTTCTGAGTTTTCATGGTAAGGACTAGAAGATAGTACGGGTGAGCTAGCGCATGAACTGCTGCTTTCGATTGAAGAATCATCGGTCAAAGAACGGGAACAACAAGGTTTGTCAAAATAGTTTACCTCTCTGTTCCGCGATAAACTGTTTTCTTTTCTTTCTTGTTTCTTCTTGTTTTTCACAGTTGCAATCACATCGATACCGCCTATCATCATTTTTCTGTCTGTTCTTCGGTCAATTAAGAAACTTTCTTCCTCCTTGGGAACACGACTACCTTTTACACAGTTACAATCAGATATAACTTTGCATTTGCAACTGCTAATATCAAACAGTCTATGGGACTCTGATATAAATGTATTAATCTTCTCTTGGTATTTAACATTAGTTTGACGGCCAAGATATGGTTTCATTAAGCTTCTATATTTGTCGTGGTAGGCACGAATCAGTTGTAAAACTCTTTTTATACTCACAGTAGGCAGCGACGATTTTTGCCATATTTTTATAACTTCGTGAGCCAATCTTTCAGATATTTCATAAACTGTTGGCTCTTTTGTTGTAATATCAGGCTTCAACTCATGTTTTATGAATAGATAATTCTTCATAACATCGTTATAAGTTGGAGATTGCGATGCTGGTAACTTTTGCGGCAAACTAAAGACAGGACAGCTTGTTGTTTTTCGTGTTTTAACTAAAGACATATTTCTCCAAACAATACAAATAATAAATACTCTAATATTACAGTCAGGAATTAAACTACAAGCATAGAATATGAAAATCACTACTTACAATATACGTCACAATCCCAGTTAAAGATAAACTTATAAAGTTTGATGTCTCAAGTAAATGAACGGCAAACAGATGAACTGCTGTGAGCTCGCGAAATTACTAAATATCACTCCATCGTTGTTTGGGTCTGAAGGCGCGGGGAAAGAGTATTTCGCCGCAATATCCTTTCCCGCAACCCGGTACCTTAGAGTCTCAACACCTATGTTTCTATCGGTAATAACTGTCGCTCAGGAGTTTTATGAAATGTTTGCGATGTTTTGACAAATTTTGGCAAAACTAATAATTTGCCTGAATTTTTCAGAACTTTCTGACGATGGGCGCACCTTGAAATATAGTATAAGCCTGATTTTGTTTGTGCTTAATCTTGACCTAAAATAGCAGGTATACCGAAGCGATAAAACATAAAAAATGAAATCGCTCCACCCTTATGTACATACTTTTCTTCACAGTTTGACAAATCAACCGATATGACAGACACTGCCCAGCTGTGTATTTTTATTTGGATGGTATTCAATGACATGTTGGCTAAGGAAGAATTTTAGACAATCATTCCTCGGAAGGGGAAGACCCGTGGCGAAGATATATATGACGTTTTTTCCAATTTTATAAAAAGCTACAAGCTACCAATATATATTTTAGTGTTCATTACAACCAGCAATGTATGACATTTTGCGGCATTGTGTCGAGCTGATGAAGACTTCCCTTCATCCTATTCATTCCATTGCATTATACATCAACAAGTTTTGTGTTCGAAAGTTTAAAATACGGAGGAAATTATGTTAATTGCAACAAAAATTGTGAATTCCATCCGTGCACGTAGCTTGCAACGGCGGCTCTTTAAGTTGCAGTTGGAAGATAGGGAGTTAGCTGAACACACTGATCTAGTTCTTCACACGGACATCAGGTGGTTGAATCGCGGAAAATCCCTAGAAAGGCTTCAGAAATTATTGCCCGAAATAACCGCTTTCTTAGACGAAAGAGGTGATGACACTCAGATATTGAAAAACGAAAAATTGCTGACTGATTTGGCATTTTTGACTGACACTACAATGTACTTAATGCGTTTTTATGATTGCAGCAAATTGGCAAATACAGCATCATTTATGAGTTATCCTTTTTCATGTAAGATTATTGAGGAATTTGCTACTGAAATAGCGAGTCAGTTTAATATGACCTCATGTTCTGTTTAAAATGAGTTGGTGCAGATCATATCAGATATACATCTCAAAGCTACATCATCTGATACAAATTTCTTGTGTTTTATATCTGAAGGTAAATATCCGAATCTAAGGCATATTGCCCTTCAAATGACCTGATTGTTTGGGTCAACTTGCTTGTACGTATCTGTATTTTCTCAAATGAAGATAATTAAGTCAAAATATCACAATCGACTAACTGACGATCATAGGTCATCATGCATGTGATTAGCACTCAGTGGTTACGTACCATCCCATGAAACGTATGCTACGGACATACAGTGCTACGCTTCAACATTCAAAGTCACTCCTTAGTTAAGTTTAACACCATATGTATCTCTTTTATTTTGCAACAACCAATAAACTCGCAATTCCGAATAACTAAGAGTTTTTCCATTGATATAATAGAGAAGAACCTAGTTAAACCTAACCAAAACCTTGACTAAAATAATTTATATTGTGCGGAAAGCTACTATCTATACATGCTACGGGACACCCTACCTATGTAGGTAGATAGGTAGGGTGCATCGTGTATGTACGACAACCCTGCATCACACATACTTGCACCCCCTCAGATTCGATCGTAAGTAGTAAGTTTGAGCACCCCTAACATAAGAGTAATTAGTTCTTTCAGTAGGACGTTTGAAATGGCTTCGAATTTCTTTAATACGTTTGGGAACTGTAGATATCAATGAGATCTCAGTAAATATTACATTCCTAGAAACTGTATTATGAACAAATCCAAGAAGTTTTGTGATTCAGTATATCCAAATACAATTTTATTATATTGAGGAACAGGAACCATCGTATAAATACACAAGTATCTGATGTATTATTTTCTTATGTTTTTTCCGAAACTTTTGCTAATTGATTATTCACCTTTTTTTCCGAATATATCAACATTGTGGGTGATGCAAAAGTGTTTGCATGTTTTCAGATTCTTTAGTTAGAACAAAAAATTCCTAAATCTTCAAAAAGTTGAAGTTGTGTTTTATTCTTGTTCTGGTTAAGACCGCTGGCTTCGATCCATTCAGCGGCCATGTTGAGTCTTTCATTTTCTTCGTTCGTCAAACTAAACCTATCCTCGTTTATGCTTATTAATGTTGAATCGTTCGCGTACATACACAATTTTTTGGGCCCCAGATGCCAAGCAAGATAATTTATATAAACACAGAATAGCAGGAGGCCAAGGATTGACCCTTGTGATATACCAATTGAGACTTCTTGCTCGCTAGATGTATGGTTCTTCCACACAACAATCTGTCGTCGATCTTCAAGGTATGATTTAAAAATTCCATAGGCTCTACCTTTTACTCCACAGAAGTCCAATTTGTCTAAAAGTATATTATAGTTGGCACAGTCGAAAGCCTTGCTCATGTCAAGGAATGATGATGAAACATCGCTTTGATTTTCAAAGGTCTCAAAAATACCTTCGATTATGTTCATAAGTGCTATAACAGTAGATTTTCCATTTCTGAACCTGTGCTGGGGATGAAGTGAGTACTTGATGTTTTTCCAGGAAGTTTACCACTCTAAATTCAAGAGACTCAACCCAATAAGCCAAGATCTTCGATATTCAAAGAAGCTATGAGGCAATCGCATGGATATTGGCCTGTACCATTCAAAAGTTTACGCATTGATTTACATCGCCCTGCTTGAAGATTAGGACCACCTTTGCCAGTTTAAGGCGTTTTGGGAACACTCCCTCTATGGAGCATTTATTCATCACCATACTCAGAGGCTGAGCGAGTACGTGTAAAATGGTTTTCAATAGTTTCACACACATAAATATCTCTAGTATTCGAAGACTTGACATTCTTAACTATATTTACTATCCTTTTAGCATCGGTGAACTGCAGAGCCATTGTGTGTGACGCACTCATTTCATTTGGAGTTGACTCTCTCAATAAATTGCCTGAGCGTCCAGTGGATGCTGAAATATTCAGTTTTTCAGTTATGTTTGTGAAAAATTTGTTCGATCCTTCTGCAAAAAATGTGGTGTGAATGCTTTCCTCGCGTTTACCAATTTTCAGATTCATTATCGCCCATATCGCTTGGCTTCTATTTTCTGTTGTCAGTGAGATTAAAAAATTATGTTTATACAATTAACTCTTCCTCAACTAATTGTACTTTTACTTAGGACATTACACAACACACTGATGCTCATAGGAGATGGGTGAATAAAGGAATGAGACAGATTTTTTTCGAGTTCTTATTCAAAAATACTTACAATACAATATTGTCTCCATTTATATAGTTCACTGGGGAGACGGTCCTTCCAATCATCATAGCATTGTTTGAACTCGGATACTGCAATGGCGTTCAACTGGTTTTTTGTTTACAATTATCCCAAAATGAGTCGCCTTGAATTGATATCAATTCTCGGGAAAGGAGAAATGTCACATGTACTCAAGTCTGGTGAATAATGAGGCTGAGAAGCCACAGGAATGTTTTGACTGGCTGGAAACTTCATTATTGAGATGTGACATGGTTCATTGTCGTGATGCAACATCCAGTTGTTTCTGATGAGGGGTCGCACAGGAAAGACTCTCGTTCGAAGTCTTTCGTGGACCTCTCCGTAAAAGTATTCATTAATCTTTTGGCTGTGAGGGACAAACTATTTGTGGACGACTCCGTAAAAATCAAAAAAACCAATCAGCATGCGTTTCATCCTGAACTTGCTAATTCGTACTTTTTGGACCTAAAATGATTGTGGTGTGCTCCTCCATGCTCTGGCATTTGGTTTCTAGGTCTTACTCAAACATCCAAGACTTGTCGCCAGTTCCTTTGGTATTCGGAAAGGTTTTTTGGAACCATTCTTTCATAAATTCTTATCTCCTCTAATTCATTGTTCAAAATATGAGTGTTTTCAGATTTAACTGTTCAGCGATCATTTTAACTGTCAATCGTCGATCTGGCTACACGAGATCCTTGACGCTATCGACATTTTCATCGGTATTTGCAGTTGAAGACCTCCTTAATCGAATCTCTTCCTTCTTAAAGTGCCTTACACCCCAGAAAAACCAGGATCCTTGGCAAAACCTCTCTCCATAGACCTGCCGTAGTTGCATTGTGTCCAAGTTCGAAGTAAAACTTAATAGCACACCTTCGCTCAAAATTGATGACACTCATTTCAAGAATACACAATGACAAATTATTTCAGTGCAAACTTATAGTGGATGTATATCATATGAGCGCCGTTGCTGTTCACATTACTTTTATTACAAACCTCGTATGGTGATCTGAAAAGAATGGGGCAAAGGTTGTCTACAACGATTGAAAGCTCAAGTTTTCCTTCAAAAGGTCGAAAACTTCTTGCAACATATTGAATCAACTGTCTAACGGTACTGCAAAAGATCCTCTTAAACTTCAGGGGCTGAAGAATTTTATGATCACCTCTCATCTATTATAGACATAATCTTCCGTTTCATTCTATGGTTCAAAGCGGACTTTGAGAGAACATTCAAACGATAGTTTTCTCCCAACCCGAATTTTGAGTTTCCAGGAGAATCCCAAATCGAAGTGAGAGATGCTATGAAGTCGCTAAAGACCAGTGGCTCTACCGAGTTCTATGGTCTATCGGTTAATTTGTTGATGCAATGCATCTGAAATTAACAGATGTATTAGAAATGGTATATTTCCTGACTCTTTTAATATTGCAATTGATCCAAGTTCATCAAAAGGGAGGAGGTTGTCAATTACCTCCCGATATTAATGGTGGATGTCTTGTTTTAGAAGCCCCTGTGTGATGGGAGTCTTTCTTATTTTGAGTCCAATATGCTATTCCCGAGTAGTCTATTCGGATTTAGAGGAAACATAAATCAATGGGGGCACTCATGGACACTGTTGACAGTATTTTTGACTATATGGAGCAGGGTTCACATTCATTAACACTGTTCTTGATTTTAACTAGAGCCTTTGACTGTATTCCTCATGTTAGACTCTTAATCAAGCTCAGGAAGTACGATTTTGGTAAAAATAGTTTAAATTTGGTGAACTCTCTCTAACAGATAGGTAAGATTTACTAGTACAGTATTTGTTAATAATAAAAATTCTGAATTAGTTGAAGTTAAAACTGGAGTAACGCAAGGTTTTATCATGGGCCCAACTTTATTTTTGGTTTTCATCAATAACCTTTCTGATCATCTGAAAGAAGCAAATATAACACTTTTGTAGATCACAAAGCCTTAATAGTGGTTTCGATGAGCTTAAGTGTCTGATGAAATGCGTATGTTGGATTAAAATGATTTTTGCTGAAGGCTTGGTTATGAATGTTACCAAAATTCAGCATTTCTTGTTCAGCTTGACGAATACCTCCAAATTCAATCCCACTCTATCATTCAATACTCACTCTGCCAAGGGAGGTTAGCTGAAATATATTTGTCTTGAGGTGTTTAGGCTTCTCGGTTTCTTCGGATGTACTCTCCACTTTTCACTCTCTTCTCATTGAGTCCTTTAGGTATTGTGTTTTTCTCTAGGGAGAGGAGCGTTCGTCTTTCGATAAACCGCTTTCTAGCTGACACGGTGTGTAGCGTTACGGTGAATAGTCAAACTAGTATTATTGCTTGAAGTTTTCCTGTTTATCTACTCTGTGTTATCACGGTTTCCCGGTGGCAATGGTGAAGTGGCCTCTGTCTCAACATTTACATGTTTACTCACGCTGAAACGAATTGAGATGAGTAGATGGCAGTATAGCCTGATATTGTGAATGGGTATGTAATGCTGACGAGGTCAAATGAGACCGAAACTGAAGTCTTTAGCTCCTATTCATGACTTCTGACCGTGCTGTACCACTGCTGTGTGGCCTCGGTTGACAGTAACTATTAAGGGTGGATTGAAAAACCAGCTCTTTCATTATATATTTAAAATTCTGCGGAAGGTAAAATATTGTTCCTTGAATAAAAATTCATCAATGTGTATATACACTGCGTTAATCTTGCAAATAGTAATTGTTAGAGATTCAGCGTCACCAAGTGATAACCTAAAAGTGTTTTTCGATGACGTAACAATTATTCTGTAGAGTTATAACCATTGTAACTTTGTGATTGGTGAATTTGAATATCTCATCAAAACAATATTATATCTGAAAATTAAATTGCTTTCTTGTCACTTACCATCTTTCAGTTTTGGCAGAGCATCTTGTATTGCAGATTTCAAACAAGCTATATCCGTCTGACTACATTGTTGTAGGTCCTTAGCTGAAACATTTTACATTCTGATATTATCTTGATATTTGGGAAAAAATCATTGTTTAATTCGATTTTTAGAAATACTAAGTATTCTGTCGAAGAAAATAACCATACCCTTTTCATTTATCTACAGAGATGCACACTAAATAATAAAATAAAGAGGGCCAGAAATGAAATCTAACCTCCATAGCATGATACAAACGATATTTCGATTCCCTTCTGATAGTTACGAATAATTTGATTGATGAGGGCATTACTTGATGAGAATTGATATACATAATTTGATTGAATGAATGATATTCAAATTGCCAATATATTGACAAACTTTTAACGCGTTTCACCACACTGTGTCTTCATCAGATACGTAGTACATGAGACTTACTCTGCTTTGAAGGTTTGGTTAGTAAAAGTAAATTAAATAGTAACATTGTCGTTAAAAAAGATTCTATTTCGTGTGTATTATGATTTTGAAGTACCTTTTTATATACGTCGTTAATTTCATTGCCGTACTAACCTAACCTAACCTCACCAGACTGCTACCTTTACTTACTCGGGAACATACAAACTGTCCGTGTGAGAAACAATTATTTCTTAGATCTTTCCAAACCAGTTTTAATGAATGCTCCTGAGCGTAATTGAAAATCAAGGGGAAGCACACTTTCAAGGGAAACTGCAGTGTTTTAAAAGCAAAGGGATAAGCTGATGGCATCAATAGTCTTGACAATGTTGTGGGGGAGAACTTTCATCTGCAGTCTGGCGCCATAGATCAATTTTGAAGGCTTAATGTTTCTTAATACCATAACTGGTGCTTCAATTTTAAAAGGAAGATTATATAGTGGAAGACTTGATGGACTTAGAGTATTAGAGAATTCCACGAATATAGTTTACTGCATCATCAGAATGTAGTACTGGATCTACTGACCTATATCGTACTTCAACTGCTTCAAACTATTAGAGTAAAAGGTCAATCATTAAGGCTGCCTTTTCATTTTCGGATGTGAAAATGGTACGTTCAGAAAACCATTTTCTGGGCTCTCTTATAAGATTGGCGACAGGATAAACTGAAAGCGAGTTCTGTAAGTGGTGTCACCAGTTTGAGGAATAGTAATTTTACCATCAATTGTAAATTAACCTATTCAAGAAAACATTTCAGAAAACTGTCCAGCAGACAGAAAGTAGCTTCTGTATCTGACTTCTAAAGTATAACGACTTCAAAAACTACTACTGGTAATGTACTGCCGAAAGTCCACAGATAACGGAAGATAAATGCCGCCCATCAGTCTATTATAAGGTCTTATATCTTTCGAAGTTCTATTACGATCTTCCACAGTATGTTTATGGGCCATAGAGCATTCATCCAACATTCTCAACCTATCATCTTCCAAAGATTGCGTCGTGTTTGTTTCAGTTTTGTTAAGATTAAGAGGCAACTTAAATACTAAATGAAAGTCCAACCTCCATATAATAAAGTGTCAGCAATATCAGATGAGGCGACAGCAAACGCCATTCCACGGTCTTTACATATTTTGTCTAATAGCAGATTTAGGACGAACGTTCTTGCCAGTACTCCCTAGAGCATCTAGAAAAAATATTTGACCTGAACATTTATCAACAGTTTCGAGAACTTATTGTACACGCAGGACTAGTCTTCATTTAGCAACACTTTTTCATTAGGCACTACGGGTCAATTATTCAGTCGTAGGTAATTTCTCTAACGTAGTCTCCATTTTGCAATAATAGTTCATTTCCAAACGACTGTGGTAAACCATATTGCTCTAAAAGTTGCCTTCTGGAAGACAGTACTATCCCCCTAATAGCAATCAAAAATTTATTGTAAACTTCATCCACAACCAGACAAACATCTTATTGAAGTTTTGACTCTGTTTATCGTTTTATATCCTCAGGCATATGATAATTGACAAAATAAAAAAATAAAAAAGAGGTCACATAATCCATGCGGCGAATCACCAAGAGCATCTCCTGCCATGGTGGCATTCCAATGGTTTTTCTCGAATAAAGCTATAGGCTTAGACGCTGAAATGTGGAATAAAGTATTGGAGTAGGAAATCTAAGAAGGATGTTGGCCATGGAACTTCATGAAGAAGTAAATGTACATAAATATTCGACATTAGCGCTATACAAAGCTGGAACTTTCTTTACACCTCGTTTTTTCTCTAAAAATTGTTATTTTTCAACACTTGAAGCAACTTCAACGTGAAAAAGGGTTTCTGATAAATCAAAATATGTTAGTTTTCTGCGTATTGTCAACCTTACCAGCTAATTGGTTAGAGTGGTTCGGGTCGTTCCCTAAATGGACTCACATGTGAACTATTGTCGGAAAATCTTTCGTGTATGAGAAACGGTAGAGTTCTCCCAACAGCTTCAATACTACTAATGTAACGACCACTTTAATACAGTTTGATATCATCTGTCTTATTTTCTAGACTAAATGACGCCTGAAAGCTGCCTCCATTAACGTATTTACAGATATATCTGATAGATTTTATAGAGCTACAATATTCTTTGTTGATAATGGCAGCGAATGTACGTGGCAAAACTGGATGGTTGAGTATGAGTCTGACTCTAAGAAAAGACATTTATGCCCCTGTTCACCCCTTTAGTGGTTGAATATTGCGTATATTTACAAAGTTCCAAGCTGAAATGCCCATTTAATATCTCTTCTCCACACAAAGCTTAATAACCCTTTTTCCCTTGGATATAGAATTTTAGAAAATATTGAATAAGAGTTTTATTAAATCATATCGAAGAGCTATATCACGAAGTTCCAGATCTAACGACAAACAAAAAAGTTAAATACAAACGTTGATGCCCTTTTCCACCCCTTAAGGGGGTGAATTTCGTAGAATCTTTCCTTAGAGGACCCATACTAAAGAAAGCCACGGTCCAAATATCACGTTCTAAGATTAAGTAGTTTTACCTCGGCATTGATGAATCAGTCAGCCAGGACATGTTTCTATATATACGGGGTGTCTACTATAACAGAAGTCAAACTTTAGTAGATGATAGTACAAGCCATTTGCAACAAAAAATGTCACCTAACATTTTTTCGAAAAGATGATAATTATCGAATTATTTAAAACTTCTTGATTTTACAAAATTTTCTGCTTCTCTCTATAAAAACAAGAATATCTCTGTTACTCTTACAGCTTCATCAAATCTGACCATACCTTCGGAAACAGCATTCAATTTGCTTTAAGATAGGTGAGTACTAATGGTAAAAAAATTTTATATACCGGGTGTTGTGAAAGGCTAAATGAAAAAATTGTGAAATGAACAAAATTAGTGGTATTTTCTTGTTAGCTGTACCACTGAAAACTGATCGATAAGTAGCTGATTTTTTTAAAAACTACTACATTTAACTGGCTTGCAAATGGCGTATCAACTTTTGCGCTAACTATTTTTTCCAGCAATATTATGGGTAAAAGTAATAAGAACATAAAATTTGAAAACGAAAATATCTAATATTACTGAATGAAACATGAACAGGTACTAAAAAAATTTAATGAATCATATTTTCACGAAAAAGATTTAAAAACTATAACAAGTGTTCAAAAATGTCTTCCTTTTTCTTGAATGCACTTAACACATTTTTTTCTTGAACTATCAACTACTCTTTGAAGTTCAATGTGTTTTTGACTCATTTCGTTGCTACAGATTCGAATCCTTTCAATTAATTCTTCTCGAGTATTAAAGGGAATTCTATAAACATTAGTTTTTAATGAGCCCCACACATAAAAATCAAGCGGCGAAAGGTCTGGGCTTCTGGGTGGCCATCTCACCGGCCCGAATCGACCTATCCATTTATTTTCAAATCTCTCAGTCATCTAGTTCTGGACCATTCTAGAATTATGAGCCGGGCCGCCGTCCATTTGAAACCAAAGCTGATTCCGAGTAGCTATAGGCGCGACAAGCTAACTCCTCCTTAACCCTAACCACACATTCACTTCAATCTCGTGCTGAGAGTGTGACATAATAGTGCTATGAGGATTTTCTGTATCCCATATATGGGAATTTCTCAAATTTATCATACCAATTTTGGTAAAAGTAGCCTCATCCGTCCATAGAATTTTATCTGATCCCCAATCCTATAATTTATTTATGTACCACTTACAAAATTGCAACCTAACCTCACTATCCACTGGCAATCTCTTGAATCTTACTCTAATGGTAAGGATGTGAATTATTTCGCTTGAGAACTCTATGAACCGTGGAATGGTGAAGTCTCAATGTAGCACATTTCTCCGAGTACTTGTTGTAGGGTCCTCGCGAACAGCCTGCAATATTGCAGGTGCTTGTCTCCATTGCTGAGCATTTCTACCACCTTCTCTAAATCTTGAACCATTGAATGAACCAGTCTCACCGGAGCGCCTAAACACTTTAACAAATGTCTTTCTGTAAGGTTGCGGTCTGTTTGGAAAGCGCAATGCATACTCCCTTCGCGAAACCATAGACAAATAATATATCTCGATATTCAATATTTGAGAAACTAGGCATGTTTTCTTTTTTTCGAAAAAAAAATGGAGCCGTAAAAGGGAAAAATAAAAACTTCAATTCATTAATTCATTGAATGACAGTTCCTGTCAAATTCTAAATATTTTCATTTGTTTCAAAATCAGGTGATACAAGCCTTCTGTGATTTATTCTTTCACGATTCTTTTTTCTAATTTTCTTCTAATCCGAGAAAAATTAATTATTCCTAGTTTCTGAAACATTCAATATCCAGATATATTATTCATTCATCGCTTATTATTATGCAAAAGTCATTTGTGAAATTGTTTAGACGCTCCGGTGAAACTAGCTCATTTTTGATAAGGATAAGAGAATTTAAATTGTTACTCTTACTCTTGCTAAAAAAAAGGAGAGCTCAAATGTTGATATACCGTTTAAAAGCCAGATGAATTTATTAGCTTTTTCCAAAAAAAAATGGCTATTTATCGATTAGTTTTCAGTTGTACAGCTAACAAGAAAATACCACTAATTTTGTTCATTTCACAATTTTTTCATGTAGCTTTTTACAACACCTGGTATACAGAATTTTCTACCATAAGTATTTATCTTATGGCAAATTCAATGTTCTTTCCGATGGTATAGTCAGATTCGATGTAGCTGTAAGAGTAACAGAGATATTCTTGTTTTTATAGAGAGAAGCAAAAAAATTTCGTGAAATCAAGAAGTGGTTAATAACTCGATAATTATTAACTTTTCGAAAAAATGTTATAAGACATTATTTGTTGCAAATGACTTGTACTGTCACCTAATGAAGTTTGGCATCTTTTATAGTATACATCCTGTATATATTGGTAATAGAAGGTACATAGTTCAATAGAAGGACCATCCAAACAGGATTACTACTTTCAAGAACTGAAAGGATGGAGCAATGTTGAAAAATTAAGGTCTAAATGAAAATTAAGTGGATTTACCAAATTTGAGTTACCTGAAAGTAATTGAATCTAGCAGATTCAGGAAAAATTTTTCAAACAAGGGAAGATTAATAAAAAGCCGCCACATGCCATTAAAGTGCAACATCGTTTTTATTTATTGATTCAAACTGAAGAAGTCTAGCTTTTTCTCAAGAGAATGATATCACACAATTCCTCTTTCCCATTTCAGATAAGCTAAATTAATCACTCTACGAAACAAAATCTATTTGATAGATATTATAATAAAATGTGAGGAGTTGCTCAATCCTCGATGAGTCTTGAAAAATGCAGTATATCAAACAACTTCTCGAAGAGGTATCACACCAATTTTTCATATAAAAATTTTTGGGGTGGTAGCTGACAAGGCTAAGGGAACTTTCAACCGAAAGAGAGAAATTTTTTTAAACCAAGAGAATCGTTTTTTCCTCAAACGGAGATCGAGCCATGTTATTTTTCCATACAATTCTTGATTTCAATTCTTCACATAAAAACATGGTCGTATAATAATAATAATAATAATAATAATAATAATAACCCTCAGGGGCTCAGGAACATTGTTTCTGAGTACGGGCTTAGCGAACCCGAGGTACCCAAGCTGAACCTGGCAGTAGGTATAAAATGCAACCTATCCAATGATGTACAATCTAAGGAATAAACGGGTGAATCGACATTGTACCACCATAACCTCTTGTCGCGTTCAAGATTTAGGAAGAGGGTCTTGTTCGGAAAGTGAGTCACAGTCTCCCTCGGTTAGCGACGGAAGCAGCGTGATATCGAGTAGGGATACTGCAACACAAAACCGAGTGGGAAATAACATCAACACCTCCCAGCCGACTCTTGATGTTTCAACGGCGGCGCAAGCCATTATGCCTACGACCACGAGAGCCGGACTCCTAGGAAACGCATGAAGTGGACCCCAGAGATGAATTCCTTCATTATGCGTTCCTATTACAAGATTACAAACTTGGAATCAGAAATGACAGCATACAGATACGCGTTACATCTTGCGTTCATAGAAAAATATCCTGAATTACAGCACATATCCGAGCAGAGAATTTCGGATCAAAGAAGAACAATCGTTAAAACAGGCTACTTTCTTCAGAAACGCTGCAAAGCATACGAGAAGAGGTCATAATGGAACTTAGAAGCGAAAATGATACTCATAACGGTATACCTGCTGGAGTCAATGAAAGTGTTACAGATAACATCGAAGCCACGGAAACGAATATTAACATGGAACGCCCTCCTGAGCAGAATCAGCAGGACGAATATATGTATTTAGCAAGATCAGAACTCAACAGAGCAATAACTGAATTCAGTGGTAGTAACCCAACTAAAAGACCTAAACTGCCCAAACTCAAGACGAACAAGAACACCAATATTATCCTAGCAAGCGTGAATTCAGTGTTTGAAGAATATACCGACCAGAACACCTTGGAGAAGATTCACACTTTGATTTACTGTGGAGCAGTAGCGGTTCTTCGACTTCACAACCAACAAATCTCCACAACTCTGATTCAAGCCGAGCCAAAAAGTGTCCGAAAACCACCATGGCAAAAACGACTGGAGAGGGATATTGATAATATTAGAGCAGAAATCGGTCGCCTCACAGAATTCCTGAGAAACAGAAAACCCTCAAGGCGCTTGAAATCACATATACGCAAAATTTATAGGAAAATTGGTACGAACACAAAACACCCTGATCACAAACAACACATCGACGTGTATATGGACACGTTGAAACAGAAACTCCAAGCGAAAGCAAAGAGGCTTTCAAGATACGTCAAGTGTACTGAAAGGAAACACCAAAACCAAAGGTTCCTCCAAAACGCAGCCAATTTTCATAAGGGAAATAACAAAACTGCGACCAACAATAACAGAGAAGTACCTGTCGCACAGTGCTTGACCGACTATTGGTCATCACTATGGTCGAACCCCAAAGAACACAATAGAGATGCGGAATGGATCACGAATGAAAAAGAACGCCTCGATATCAGACATATGGACTTCGATGGAATAACGGAGGAAGAAATCACAACAGTAGTTCGAGCGACCAACAATTGGAAGGCCACAGGTATAGATAATATCCACAACTACTGGTACAAGAAGTTTGATAAGCTCCATGGAGCCCTAGCGAAACAGCTCACATATGTTCTTCAACATCCCAAGAAAACACCCACTTTCCTAACGCAAGGCTTAACATATATGCTACCTAAGAGCGATAGAACACAGGATCCGTCTCAATATAGGCCAATCACTTGCCTGCCAACACTCTACAAAATACTCACTTCATGCATATCCAATCGAATATACCAACACCTTGACGACAACAGTATATTAGCAGAGGAGCAGAAAGGATGCAGAAAGAAACACCACGGGTGCAAGGAACAACTCATCATCGATTCTGTGATAATGAAACAGGCACACGTAGGGCATCGCAATGTTCATTCAGCTTTTCTCGATTATCTGAAAGCATTCGATAGTACCGCCCATTCTTGGCTTGTTGAAGTATTGCAGATATACAAAATTCACCCAGCCCTGGTAGAGTTCTTGAAGACAACAATGACACACTGGCGCACGTCTCTGCAGGTCAACATGAACAATAAATCAATTAAAACCGACGAGATACCCATACGTCGTGGAATTTTTCAAGGAGACTCTTTGAGTCCACTATGGTTCTGTTTGGCAATGAACCCATTGTCCTCAATGCTCAATAGAACAGGATACGGATTTAGGATAAAAGCAGAAAGGAATTATCATACAATCTCCCACCTGCTGTATATGGATGACATCAAATTATATGCTTCGAACAAGAAGCAATTGGATGATTTGCTTAAAACTGTCAGTGAGTTCTCGGCAGATGTTCATATGAAATTCGGGATTGAAAAATGTAAGACCCTGAACATTCAAAGAGGGAAAGTCATAGATGGTGAAACACAACTTCCAAACGGTGATATTATACAGTGCATGAGAGATGGTGAAACATACAAATATCTGGGATACCAACAAGCCAGATTGTTAGACCAAAAACAATCAAAGGAGAAGATTCGTTCAGAATACAGTCAGCGTCTGAAGTCTGTGCTGAAATCGATGTTGAACTCGGGGAATTTAGTCAAGGCAATTAACACCTACGCCATTCCAGTGTTGCTTTACTCATTTGGAATAATCAGATGGACTAAGACAGAACTGGATGATATTCAAAGGCAGACCCGAACGATGCTAACAAAGTACAACAACCATCATCCAAAATCGTCTGTGATACGAACAACTTTGAAGCGGAAAGAAGGAGGACGCGGATTGATAGATGTAGTCAATTTACACACCGAACAGATAAAAAATCTCAGAGAATTCTTCTCAGAAAAAGCTCTCACTTCTGACCTACATAGAGCGGTATCGTTGGCTGATAAGGGATATACACCTCTAAATCTTGCTACCAGAGATGACCTGCTGAATCTACCATACCTATCAGATACTGAAAAACAAGAGCAATGGTCAAGAAAGGAATTGCATGGACGACATCACCATGAGATTAATCAACCACACATCGACAAAGAAGCCTCCAACAAATGGTTGATGAAAGGAGAATTATTCGCGGAAACAGAGGATTCTTTATGGCCATCCAAGACCAAGTGATCGCTACAAACAACTACAAAAATTTATTATGAAGGACGGAACATTACAAACAGATAGGTGCAGAAAATGCCATATAACATCGGAGACTATACAGCATATTACGTCCGGATGTGAACAACTGGCCAATACAGACTATCTTCATTGATAGATGTAGTCAATTTACACACCGAACAGATAAAAATTGGAGCGACCAACAATCTCAGGTACAAAGAAGTTTGATAAGCACACCGAACAGATAAAAAATCTCAGAGAATTCTTCTCAGAAAAAGCTCTCACTTCTGACCTACATAGAGCGGTATCGTTGGCTGATAAGGGATATACACCTCTAAATCTTGCTACCAGAGATGACCTGCTGAATCTACCATACCTATCAGATACTGAAAAACAAGAGCAATGGTCAAGAAAGGAATTGCATGGACGACATCACCATGAGATTAATCAACCACACATCGACAAAGAAGCCTCCAACAAATGGTTGATGAAAGGAGAATTATTCGCGGAAACAGAGGGATTCTTTATGGCCATCCAAGACCAAGTGATCGCTACAAACAACTACAAAAATTTATTATGAAGGACGGAACATTACAAACAGATAGGTGCAGAAAATGCCATATAACATCGGAGACTATACAGCATATTACGTCCGGATGTGAACAACTGGCCAATACAGACTATCTTCACAGGCATAATCAAGTGTGCAACATTATCCATCAGAAACTTGCACACAAGTACGGACTTCTGAATACATTCCAGCCATATTACAAGTATCAACCGGCGCCCGTATTGGAAAATGACTCTATCAGATTATACTACGATAGGCCTATTATCACTGACAGAATGGTGACGAATAATAGGCCGGACATAGTGGTGTATGATAAGAGAGCCAAAACAGCAATGCTGGTGGATGTCGCCATACCGAATAATAACAACGTGCTGAATAAGTTCCAGGAGAAAAGTCCAAATACACAGACCTTGCTATTGAGATCAAGCAGATGTGGCACCTCGAGAAAATAGATATTGTTCCTGTCATCGTATCCTCCACTGGGTTAATACCAAAAACTTTGCATGATAGCCTTAAGAAATTAGAATTGCATAAGAATACCTATGTAGAAATGCAAAAAGCTGTTATTCTTAATACATGTAGAATAGTTAGGAAATTTATGTCAAGTATATTGTAATCGAGCCTATTCCCTTTGATTGCTGAATCTGGGAAAGGTAAATTATATCCAGCTAACAGCTGAGATAGTGCATAAGTCCACGATAATAATAATAATAATAATTTATTGATCCCTTAAGACATCACAAGTATGTATAGGACAGGTCAATAGAAAAGACATTTAGACATTATCTAAATCAACACATAGAAACTCATTCACAGTATAAAAACATTTTGCTAAAAGTAAATTCTTAACTGCTACCTTAAATCTATTTACACTTAGACCCTGTATATGCCGTGGAAGATGATTGAACAATCTGATACCCTGGTACAGGGGCGACATTTCAAATCTAGAAGTTCTGTGTTTAGGGATACATAATGTTTCCTTATTTCTAGTATTCTGGGAATGAAAGTTAGAAAGTTTAGTCATGTTACTTTCATTCTCTTTAATATAAACGAGGCATCTCAAAATGAAAATAGACGCCAATGTGAGGATACCATTCTTCAGGAACAACGGTCTACATGAAGATTGTGGAGCTGTATCGAACATCATTCGCAGAATTCTTTTCTGGATGATGAAAACTCTACCTACGTCTGAGGAATTTCCCCACAGTAAGATATTATAGGACAGGTGACTATATACAAAACTGTAATAAACGTTCACAAGGGAACTTAGAGGTAGTGAACTCTTGATTCTATTTAGGGCATAATAGGAACTATTCAGCCTCTTACAAATCGCATCGATATGTGCACTCCACTTCAGATTCCTATCGATGTGAACGACGAGGGATTTAGTGGTGTCCTTCGAAGAGATGACTGTATCTAAATACCTAATTGTTATGCTACCCTGATCACAAGACGACAGAGTGAAGTGAATGCATTCCGTCTTGTTGACATTGATCATGAAGCATTAAAATGGCACCATTCTACGAAACTCTCCACCAGCAGCTCGCATAACTTTTGAAGCTCCTCAAGAGTCTCAGAAGTAATAGCTATGGAAGAGTCATCAGCGAACAGTATCAACCAGATTATTTTTGAAAATAAATTGCGAATATTAGATTTTCTGTAGAATATTTTTTTCAAATTTGGTGGCAGATCGTTGATGAATAACAGAAATAGAAGTGGTCCCAAGACAGAACCCTGGGGTACTCTAATTTACAGTACTGTTCATTTGAGAACGAGTCGTGAACCCTGATTGAGGCAGTTCTGTCCTCCAGATAACTACGAATCCAGTTCAAGAACACGCCTCTGAATCCAAGATTATAACATTTATCCAATATAAACTGGATAGCAAGACTATCAAACGCTTTAGACAAGTCAAAGAACAATCCAGCAACATATTGACCATTATCAAGGCAACGATAGACGAACTCCACGAACTGCAATGCTCCAGTTTGAGTCGAGCGGCCGGTTCTGAAACCATGTTGTGCAGTATCAAGTATTTGAAATTTATCTAGGTACTTCATCATTCTATCAAACACTATTCTTTCAAAAACCTTGGAAAAGACACTTAAGATAGATATAGGTCTATAGTTCATGATATCGTGTACATCATCCTTTTTATGAATAGGAATGACGATTGCTTTTTTCAGAATACGAGGAAATACGCCTGTGCTAATTGACAGGTTAATAACATGAGCGAAATGTCGGCTGATATCGGTACCTATCATCTTCAGAATTCCTGCTGAGATGAAATCAACACTAGAACCTTTGTTGTTTTCGAGTGATCTTATAACATCATGGATTTCATGCTCCAGGACTGGATGGAAGAAAAAGGTTGTGTCTAACATACGTGACGTCGTACATGAGGATGACATTGAGTCTTTATAATAACTGTTGAGGGAAGATTCAGCAACTGTAGTGAAATGATTAGCGAAAATCTCAGCCAAATCCTTGGGATCGTTATGCGTAACATTATCAATAACCAGTGCAATAGAATTTTGTTCCATACGTTTTCGACCAGTCATAGTATTTACTAGATTCCACACAGTTCTATTTTTATTTACAGATTTATCAATAATATATAATGGAATTAGCTTTTCACCTATTTGAAAAGCTAATTCCATTATATATACCAAATAGGTATCACACGACATTTTCCCCTATTAAAATATTTAGGGTGGAAGCTGCCAGGCGTAGGGTTTATAAGAGGAGAACGAAACATGTAACCAAAAATCTTTGCAATGAATGCTTTTGTATGACGAAAGTAGTAGACATCAAGAAAGATAATCGCCATAAATGGGAATACCATAATATTTCTTCAGAACAAAGACGTATTCCTTATTCAGAAAATTCTCCAATACCATCTACATCTACATCTACATTGCTGCACTACCAGTAGGTAATAGCTGTAATACCTAGTTGTTTTCAAGTAGATGTAGACTGCGGAAAAAGTTTAAAACCTAAGGCATTTTGGCAGAATGAGCTTAATGACTTCATCGGAGACTTAAATCTTTCTAAGTAACGTACCGTCACTCGAGGTGACTTCGTATTGTAGGGGTGGATTCGGACAGACCGTTATTGGTGAACGTTCATATCCAGTATGCGAGTGGGGATTCATAGAAATTGAAACAGCATACATATTCTCTTCAGTTTATACTTGACAGTGAATGAATGTGTACAAAAGTGGCAGAGATATTGCGCAAAGCTCGTTAGTACGTATTCTGTGGCGACTTTTTTACCTGAAAATACGATAACTCGAAAAGAAACATTTGTACAGAGGACTATAGTGGAAATGAAAAAACAGAATTAATAACATCTCGTAACGTGGTTTATGATTAGTAAACTCACACAAAAAAAGTCAATTTTATTCTCGTTTTTCATATAGGTAAGTTGGCCTGAATCAACTTATTCCGAGCTGAAGAATCTGTGGTATAACGTTGTACACGCAACTCACGGACACCCTGTATATTATTTCGAATATTTATGTCCGAAATCCCCCTTCACAGGGACAAAGCGAATTGTTCTCGACTAAAAACAGGGTATTCATCTCCACTCCACACCTAATGACGAAGGCGGACACTTCAAATATATTAAAAATTGAAAAAATATATTTTTCATTGGTTTCAGCACAGAACTCAAAAGAGGAAACATGATCTTTCAAATTATTTTTTCCTAAATTTTTGGGGAAATTGTTTTTTAAGTACAAAAATACTAGCGACAAGATTAAAAGAAAAAATTGCCTTCCCTCAGACTTTCGAGTGTCTACATATTGCCAGAGATAACGAAGCTTATTGCAGTTTTTTCATTTGACTAAAATTTCTTGTATTGCTGAAATGTGATTGGTTTACTGTCTTTCATGGGTTTCACAATCTGTCAGCTCAATTAATGAAGTCTCATTATTGATAGTGGTAAACGAAATCTTAATCAATGGAAATAACTATGCTCCTGTTCCAATTGCTCACTCCTCATGTGGTAAAGAAGAATATGAGGTCATTTCAATTCTTTTATAGAAAATAGAAAATTCTGAACATTACAGGGTGATCTGTGTTAACTTAAATATGGTTATTCCATCAACAGGGTGTTTATACTGACTACCGTCAGTTCGCAGGCAAAGATCGACAGGGGATCTGCTCGCATACGTCACTCATGTTTGTACATCAACGATGGAAAAGCATGGGGAATCTAGAGCAATAGCCCTCGACATCTCTAAAGCCTTCGATAGGGTTTGGCATGCACCCTTGTTGAATAAACTTGCTGCATATGGGCTTGCCGAAAAATTTAGGGGTTGGATATGTAGCTATCTTTCCAATAGATCAATACAAGTTGTGGTCGACGGTATAACATCTGATTGTTTCCGGTTGCAAGCAGGAGTACCTCAAGGATCCATTTTTCTATTACAGATAAACGATCTTCTGTCATTTACAGAGAACAAAATCTTCAGTTTTGCAGAGGATTGTACCCTGGTTTCGTCTTTCAGTAGTATATGGCCGATTGCAGCTGCGAAATTTCAGCTTCAGAGATGTCAACAAATTAAATGCTCAAACTCTGACTTGCAACGGATATCTGGGTGGAGTCAGTTGAACCTGGTGAGCTTCAACGTGAGCAAGACGCAAGCAACTACGTTGAAAGGTCCCTGCTGAAGAACCTCCTCTAACAAGATATTGCATCCAAAGATTCGATGCACTCTCTCAGAAAAATGGTCAACGGAGTTGACCATTGACTTATCAGAGCTAAGCGACAATTCACGTCATTTCAGCTGTTACTTCTATATAAGGCGTAGATTCGACCAGCTTTGGAATATTGTTCCCATGTATGGCAATCTGCGCCCGAACATTCGTTGCAAATGTTGGATAGTGTGCAGAAACGGGCTGTGCGCCTCATCGACCACCCTGATATCATCCGCGATCTCCAACCGCTAGCTCTCAGAAGACAAGTTGCTGACCTTTCTCTGTTTTACAGATACTTCCACGATAGATGCCCCAAGGAGCTGAAAGACCTTGTTCCAGGAAAACTCATGTTTTGCAGCAACACTAGGCTGGCAGGGAGTTCTCATCATATGGTGGTACATTTAATGACCCTCTCGAACCTCTCTCTAAAAGTATTTCCCTGTTTACAGGGCCGGTAAGCTGTGGAATTCCTACAATTTGGTCCGTTCAAGAAACGAGTAAACAGACACCTCCATTCTTCTTAGGCACCCACTTATGTGGAGTAACAGGTTCGCCTATTCCTGAGAAGCTTGCATAAAGAATTAATTTCATTTGTTTCTAAGAACGTCAAGCCAAATCACACCATTGGTCCAAACAAATTGGCCTGTGAGAGATTTTCTTGTTGTTGGAAAAAAGAAGGTTAAAAATTAACCCTTAATTTAAGAACTGAAAGACTAAATGCAGGTTTCTTACCTACGTCAATGAATGGAAGACACCACTGATTTTAGGACTTTTTGAATGATCTAGAAAAGCTTGCGTGAAAATCTTCTATAGGAGTTGCACAAAATTACCCTGAATTCATGAGGCTAACAACTATGTAGCAGAGAAAATGATGGGTCATTTCAAAGGTATAGGCTATAAAATTACACAATAGTTATCTACATCAATTCTGGAATTCAGGAGAACAAGGAGGACGTTTCTATCAAGACATAAAAACGACGGAGAATAGATACCTGAGAAGGTGAAACGTTTTTATGATGGCCGACTAGTGCTGGGGATCATGCTAGAATACCCAAGTCAGTTTCATTCAAGATTGCGCAAAAGGCTATTTTTTAGGTGAAATTCCGATAAAATATTATTTTTCTGTGTTTTTTTCTCATCTCTGAAGAAGAGCTGATAGAAAAAAACCTGTAACATTACTGGTATAGCCATGCAAGACAACTTAAAAACCAGGTATAGTGTCCCCAGCAACCAAATCATCTTAGGTGTTATAGTATCAAACACTGTTATATGCGGTTTCTTGTTAACGGTTAATTTTTCCGACATCTAATTGGAGTACTTTTTCATTCAAAAGTTAAGAGAAGTCAAAAATTTCATCACATTTAGATTTAGGGGAAAATAAACGCTAGGGGTAGCTCAACCCTTGTTCCTTTCAAATGGAACTGAAAAACTAAAAACGTTGTATTATTTCCAGAATTTTATCAAAAGGGATTGAACGGTACAGAACAAAAATTTTCCTTTTCCTTCACTTCAGAGGAGAATGTATCAGGAGTATTGAACTACCCAAATAATTTCTATGGAGTTCTGACGCAAATTCGATGAGATTTATCAGATCCCCAGTTATTTATATATAATTCCGGGACACCAAATATGTTGTTGTTTGATCCTTATAATTTTTTCGTATAGTGCCTTCTGCAATATCATTATAAAACGCAGTTATCAGCTGTCACATACACACCCAGTACAGTTAAAAACAATGATTCTCCTAAATTCTGAAACTGATTGAAATCAAAGATACTTACGCAATTTCGAAGTTGAACTGCACAAGAAAATCGAACAAATCAAACTAAGATTCAGTAATACCTTCATAGTCTCAGTTCAAATTTTTCAAAATGGTAAATATTTCGATTGTAACTTCTATATATAGTTAACACTATTAACAGAAGAAATAACACGAATCGAAAATGGATCCTTTTTCAGCTTTCTATACGATAATTATCATTTAATGAAATAATCATTGCTACTTCTATTTCAGGATTCATGTTAGTTTGTTTTTACATGAAAAATTCTACTGGTTTTATGTAATTTTGATCAAAGTTCCTGGTTGTAATGATTTTCATCAAAAATGTGACTTTATTTTCGGATATCGAGTATTTATGTTCATACGAATTTTCATAATAATAGGTACACCATGACAGAGTAATCAATCATGTAAGTTGGAACCAAAGTAAGGTCACTTCAATATTTCTAGGGTATTTGAACTCTACAGATTGTTTCATGAAATCGATAGTCGCAATAACTCCTCTATTTCTCATCCGATTGAAAAAATTCAAACACATAGTTGAATGGTTTTTAAAGGGCTATTGAATGAGTGTACCAAATTTTTACGGTGTGCCGGGAAAGAATCGCATAAAAAAATTTCTTGTTTAAATTGTAGCATACACTTATATATGTAAAGGATAGTTTCGACCAGTGGTTCCCAAAGTGGTATATATCGACCCCCTGGGGTCTATGACAACTGGCAAGGGGTCTATGAAATGAAAAATGGGGTCCAGGACAGTGGATCTCAACGCATACACTGATAGTGCCTATTTACTTACATCATACTAATCATATCTTATAATATAAAGACATATACATTATTTATAAAAATAGAAATCTAACCTAACCTATGAAGTGAAAAATTCATTATATATGTCTGATATATTCTTTTGAAAAGAGAGGATTTACAAAAATTCGAATAATTGTATTCACAATAAATGCTTGAATCTATAATTTTGGTGTGTGTCAGTAAAACACAATCGTGAAAAACAAGCGAATAAATAGAATACCAGCGGAAAAAACAGAACATGCCTGTTCCTTAATCTGGCATCTAAACTCGCATCATGCCTCCTACGATTGGCCGTAAAGTGTGAGCACAGGAAATGTAACAGGGGAACCATACTATCTTGCGTATGATTCAGTAAACGAGTGAAAAAACCTATGGAAAAAACTCGTTTCCCTGTCACTATTGCTCTAGCAATAGCTTGTCTGTTTATGTTGTGTTAGTGTCGTGTGTACAAAAAGAGTACCAAAAATTTTTCTGCTTAGCAGCTTCATTCTCTCAATATCATCTTGCACTCTATGATTTCCAGAAAGGAGACAAGGGTGGAAAGGAAAGTGGATTGGGACTGGAAAAATCTGTAACAATGGAAAAAGAAAACCAGCAGAAAAATATTTCATCAAAACATACCTAACTCTTATATGTCTAAACTCACTTGAATCTAAGAACCTAACTAATGCTCCTCAGTTCTTCAACAGGGAACATCTCATACTCCTTTTATGAATGATGCCCTACATGGGTGTAGCCCTTGCCTTATCAACATGGTATCTCCTATGGTGTACCATAGGAAAAAAACACTAAGGGGGAGCAAAAACTAATCTCCTAAATAGTCTCAAAGTTCTCCACCCAGTTGATAAAATTATCTGAAACGGAATGAATTTCTTGAAAACCACCCGTAAAATGGTGAATAGGACAATCGAGGACTAAATGTCTTATTGTTCCTTCAGCTGCGCCACATTAACATGCCGGACTTTCTACAGTATTCCATTTGAACAACATACTTTTATTATGACCATGTCCTGTCTTGAGACGATTTAATGTACACCAATTTTTCCTACTTATTTCGAAACCTGCAAACCTTTTGGAAGGATCCTCTATGAGAACTTTATTAAAAACATCAACTTCCTGCCATTCAGTTTTCCAAAGATCAACAGCCTTCACCTGTGTATGCAAAAAGTCAATCGACCAAATAGGTTTCCTAGAGTTCTATCTCAGATTAGGTGGATTTTGAAGATCGTGCATTATCGGAAAAACTTCTGGAAATGAGTGATAATTATCCCAAGACGATTTAAGAGCTAGTTTCCTGCGAATATGGGAAGGAACTATATTACAAATGACCGAAAGCCTGAACTGATACATCCACTTATAACTCTCATAAAACAGTTCAACTGAGAATCAATCTTATTGACATGAGCACTATTCAACCACACCTGACAGCAATATTCTGCTGCTGAATATACTAAAGCTAAAGCAGTAGTTCGCAAAGTAGAGACTCCGGCGTCCCAATTAGATCCAGCTAGTTTATGTTTAATAGGAGCGTACAAACGAAACACTCATTTTAAGTGTCTAGCATCTGCTATCTATTGTTTATTTAGCATCATAAGTATGTAGGCACAGAATTTTATGTGATTGTTTTCACTCAGAACATTATAGTGATACAAATGAAGTATATTATTATTATAAAATTGTGTAAGTTGTAGGATATAGGCATTCGCTTTGTGGTCGCAATACATTTTGAACTTGTAAAAACCTGCACATAATGAAATACCAGTATCATCTTGTACAAGCACTCTCAGAGCTTCCCTAACTTGCACTGACTTGTTCATTTCGTTACTCTATAAATACAACTGTGGGACAAATACGTTTATTCGTTTCCTGAATCTTGAAAAGTAAAGTGCTGAGAAAATATTTAAAAAAAATATAAACAGGTAGTTTATCACACAAATTACAGTGAATTAGTGTCATTTCGTTCGAGAGTGTCGAAGAAAAGTAAGTACATTATTTTTATTAAATCTTAATTTTGTAGATTGATAAATTACGTCAATCATGCGTAATTTTTAGTTATTAGTAGTTCAATATTCAATCATGTAGAATTACACGAGTACTGCTCAATAATTTATTTTTGAAAGTTTTAGCAATCGGGTATTATAATTACAGTGCAATCTACGTAATCCGAACTAAATGCTGCAAGGAGGATTATGAAATGTTTTCGGAAAAATCTAATAAATTTTTTAATATACAACTGCTGGTGTTTATGTCTTATTTAAATAATGTCATTTTGTCCACAGATGAGTGATGCCATGTCCGAATCTAGAAAGAAATGTAGACAGTACAGTGTTGGCTATTTGAAATTTGGCTTCATTCCATCATTGTCGGACAAACAATTGTCCCTTTTATGCAACAAAGTTTTAGGCAATGACGCTATGAAACCATCTAAGCGGAGAATATGTCACCCTGATAAAACAGATAAAGATTTGAAATACTTTCACTCAAAGATACACTTCAGAAGAGACCCACACTGGACAGAATGTTCGCTTTGACGTCACAAAGAAACGATGATGGTGGGCGGTCGTCTTACAATATCTTGCTACTTATAACAAAATCCGGAAAATCGCATACCATCGGAGAGAAGTTAATTTTGCCAGCCGTTGAAGAGGTTTTGAAAACTGTTTTACACAAACCTGTATCTGATATCATTAAAAGAATTCCCTTCAGCAATAATACTGTTGAAAGACGTTGAAAGGTCCCTGCTGAAGAACCTTCTCTAATAAGGCCAACATATTGCATCCAAGGATTCGATGCACTTTTTCAGGAAAATGGTCTACGGAGTTGACCATTGACTTTTCAGAGCTAAGCGGTAATTCACGTCATTTCAGCTGTAACTTCTGTATATGGCGTAGATTCGACCTGCTTTGGATTATTGTTCCCATGTATGGCGATCTGCGCCCAAACGTTCGTTGCAGATGTTGGATAGTGTGCAAAAATGGGCTATGCGCCTCATCGACCACCCGGAGATCACCCGCGATCCCCAACCGCAGGCTCTAAGAAGACAAGTGCCGTGGATACTTCCACGGAAGATGCTCCAAGAAGCTGAAAGAACTTGTTCCAGGAAAAATCATGTTTTGCAGCAACACTAGGCGGGCAAGGATTTCTCATTATATGGTGGTACATTTAATGACCACCTCGAACTTCTCTCTACAAGTATTTCTTTGTTTACAGAGCCGGTAAGCTGTGGAAGTCGATTCCATCCAATATCTTTCCAACATCCTACAATTTGGCTTCTTCAAGAAACGAGTTAACAGACACCTCCATTATTCTTAGGCACCCACTCATGTGGTGTAACAGGTTCGCCTATTCCTGAGAAGCTTGCATAAAGAATTAATTTCATTTGTTTCTAAGAACGTCAAGCCAAATCACACCATTGGTCCAAACAAATTGGCCTGTGAGAGATTTTCTTGTTGTTGGAAAAAAGAAGGTTAAAAATTAACCCTTAATTTAAGGACTGAAAGACTAAATGCAGGTTTCTTACCTACGTCAATGAATGGAAGACACCACTGATTTTAGGACTTTTTGAATGATCTAGAAAAGCTTGCGTGAAAATCTTCTATAGGAGTTGCACAAAATTACCCTGAATTCATGAGGCTAACAACTATGTAGCAGAGAAAATGATGGGTCATTTCAAAGGTATAGGCTATAAAATTACACAATAGTTATCTACATCAATTCTGGAATTCAGGAGAACAAGGAGGACGTTTCTATCAAGACATAAAAACGACGGAGAATAGATACCTGAGAAGGTGAAACGTTTTTATGATGGCCGACTAGTGCTGGGGATCATGCTAGAATACCCAAGTCAGTTTCATTCAAGATTGCGCAAAAGGCTATTTTTTAGGTGAAATTCCGATAAAATATTATTTTTCTGTGTTTTTTTCTCATCTCTGAAGAAGAGCTGATAGAAAAAAACCTGTAACATTACTGGTATAGCCATGCAAGACAACTTAAAAACCAGGTATAGTGTCCCCAGCAACCAAATCATCTTAGGTGTTATAGTATCAAACACTGTTATATGCGGTTTCTTGTTAACGGTTAATTTTTCCGACATCTAATTGGAGTACTTTTTCATTCAAAAGTTAAGAGAAGTCAAAAATTTCATCACATTTAGATTTAGGGGAAAATAAACGCTAGGGGTAGCTCAACCCTTGTTCCTTTCAAATGGAACTGAAAAACTAAAAACGTTGTATTATTTCCAGAATTTTATCAAAAGGGATTGAACGGTACAGAACAAAAATTTTCCTTTTCCTTCACTTCAGAGGAGAATGTATCAGGAGTATTGAACTACCCAAATAATTTCTATGGAGTTCTGACGCAAATTCGATGAGATTTATCAGATCCCCAGTTATTTATATATAATTCCGGGACACCAAATATGTTGTTGTTTGATCCTTATAATTTTTTCGTATAGTGCCTTCTGCAATATCATTATAAAACGCAGTTATCAGCTGTCACATACACACCCAGTACAGTTAAAAACAATGATTCTCCTAAATTCTGAAACTGATTGAAATCAAAGATACTTACGCAATTTCGAAGTTGAACTGCACAAGAAAATCGAACAAATCAAACTAAGATTCAGTAATACCTTCATAGTCTCAGTTCAAATTTTTCAAAATGGTAAATATTTCGATTGTAACTTCTATATATAGTTAACACTATTAACAGAAGAAATAACACGAATCGAAAATGGATCCTTTTTCAGCTTTCTATACGATAATTATCATTTAATGAAATAATCATTGCTACTTCTATTTCAGGATTCATGTTAGTTTGTTTTTACATGAAAAATTCTACTGGTTTTATGTAATTTTGATCAAAGTTCCTGGTTGTAATGATTTTCATCAAAAATGTGACTTTATTTTCGGATATCGAGTATTTATGTTCATACGAATTTTCATAATAATAGGTACACCATGACAGAGTAATCAATCATGTAAGTTGGAACCAAAGTAAGGTCACTTCAATATTTCTAGGGTATTTGAACTCTACAGATTGTTTCATGAAATCGATAGTCGCAATAACTCCTCTATTTCTCATCCGATTGAAAAAATTCAAACACATAGTTGAATGGTTTTTAAAGGGCTATTGAATGAGTGTACCAAATTTTTACGGTGTGCCGGGAAAGAATCGCATAAAAAAATTTCTTGTTTAAATTGTAGCATACACTTATATATGTAAAGGATAGTTTCGACCAGTGGTTCCCAAAGTGGTATATATCGACCCCCTGGGGTCTATGACAACTGGCAAGGGGTCTATGAAATGAAAAATGGGGTCCAGGACAGTGGATCTCAACGCATACACTGATAGTGCCTATTTACTTACATCATACTAATCATATCTTATAATATAAAGACATATACATTATTTATAAAAATAGAAATCTAACCTAACCTATGAAGTGAAAAATTCATTATATATGTCTGATATATTCTTTTGAAAAGAGAGGATTTACAAAAATTCGAATAATTGTATTCACAATAAATGCTTGAATCTATAATTTTGGTGTGTGTCAGTAAAACACAATCGTGAAAAACAAGCGAATAAATAGAATACCAGCGGAAAAAACAGAACATGCCTGTTCCTTAATCTGGCATCTAAACTCGCATCATGCCTCCTACGATTGGCCGTAAAGTGTGAGCACAGGAAATGTAACAGGGGAACCATACTATCTTGCGTATGATTCAGTAAACGAGTGAAAAAACCTATGGAAAAAACTCGTTTCCCTGTCACTATTGCTCTAGCAATAGCTTGTCTGTTTATGTTGTGTTAGTGTCGTGTGTACAAAAAGAGTACCAAAAATTTTTCTGCTTAGCAGCTTCATTCTCTCAATATCATCTTGCACTCTATGATTTCCAGAAAGGAGACAAGGGTGGAAAGGAAAGTGGATTGGGACTGGAAAAATCTGTAACAATGGAAAAAGAAACCAGCAGAAAATATTTCATCAAAACATACCTAACTCTTATATGTCTAAACTCACTTGAATCTAAGAACCTAACTAATGCTCCTCAGTTCTTCAACAGGGAACATCTCATACTCCTTTTATGAATGATGCCCTACATGGGTGTAGCCCTTGCCTTATCAACATGGTATCTCCTATGGTGTACCATAGGAAAAAACACTAAGGGGAGCAAAACTAATCTCCTAAATAGTCTCAAAGTTCTCCACCCAGTTGATAAAATTATCTGAAACGGAATGAATTTCTTGAAAACCACCCGTAAAATGGTGAATAGGACAATCGAGGACTAAATGTCTTATTGTTCCTTCAGCTGCGCCACATTAACATGCCGGACTTTCTACAGTATTCCATTTGAACAACATACTTTTATTATGACCATGTCCTGTCTTGAGACGATTTAATGTACACCAATTTTTCCTACTTATTTCGAAACCTGCAAACCTTTCGGAAGGATCCTCTATGAGAACTTTATTAAAAACATCAACTTCCTGCCATTCAGTTTTCCAAAGATCAACAGCCTTCACCTGTGTATGCAAAAAGTCAATCGACCAAATAGGTTTCCTAGAGTTCTATCTCAGATTAGGTGGATTTTGAAGATCGTGCATTATCGGAAAAACTTCTGGAAATGAGTGATAATTATCCCAAGACGATTTAAGAGCTAGTTTCCTGCGAATATGGGAAGGAACTATATTACAAATGACCGAAAGCCTGAACTGATACATCCACTTATAACTCTCATAAAACAGTTCAACTGAGAATCAATCTTATTGACATGAGCACTATTCAACCACACCTGACAGCAATATTCTGCTGCTGAATATACTAAAGCTAAAGCAGTAGTTCGCAAAGTAGAGACTCCGGCGTCCCAATTAGATCCAGCTAGTTTATGTTTAATAGGAGCGTACAAACGAAACACTCATTTTAAGTGTCTAGCATCTGCTATCTATTGTTTATTTAGCATCATAAGTATGTAGGCACAGAATTTTATGTGATTGTTTTCACTCAGAACATTATAGTGATACAAATGAAGTATATTATTATTATAAAATTGTGTAAGTTGTAGGATATAGGCATTCGATTTGTGGTCGCAATACATTTTGAACTTGTAAAACCTGCACATAATGAAATACCAGTATCATCTTGTACAAGCACTCTCAGAGCTTCCCTAACTTGCACTGACTTGTTCATTTCGTTACTCTATAAATACAACTGTGGGACAAATACGTTTATTCGTTTCCTGAATCTTGAAAAGTAAAGTGCTGAGAAAATATTTAAAAAAATATAAACAGGTAGTTTATCACACAAATTACAGTGAATTAGTGTCATTTCGTTCGAGAGTGTCGAAGAAAAGTAAGTACATTATTTTTATTAAATCTTAATTTTGTAGATTGATAAATTACGTCAATCCTGCGTAATTTTTAGTTATTAGTAGTTCAATATTCAATCATGTAGAATTACACGAGTACTGCTCAATAATTTATTTTTGAAAGTTTTAGCAATCGGGTATTATAATTACAGTGCAATCTACGTAATCCGAACTAATGCTACAAGGAGGATTATGAAATGTTTTCGGAAAAATCTAATAAATTTTTTTAATATACAACTGCTGGTGTTTATGTCTTATTTAAATAATGTCATTTTGTCCACAGATGAGTGATGCCATGTCCGAATCTAGAAAGAAATGTAGACAGTACAGTGTTGGCTATTTGAAATTTGGCTTCATTCCATCATTGTCGGACAAACAATTGTCCCTTTTATGCAACAAAGTTTTAGGCAATGACGCTATGAAACCATCTAAGCGGAGAATATGTCACCCTGATAAAACAGATAAAGATTTGAAATACTTTCACTCAAAGATACACTTCAGAAGAGACCCACACTGGACAGAATGTTCGCTTTGACGTCACAAAGAAACGATGATGGTGGGCGGTCGTCTTACAATATCTCGCTACTTATAACAAAATCCGGAAAATCGCATACCATCGGAGAGAAGTTAATTTTGCCAGCCGTTGAAGAGGTTTTGAAAACTGTTTTACACAAACCTGTATCTGATATCATTAAAAGAATTCCCTTCAGCAATAATACTGTTGAAAGACGTTGAAAGGTCCCTGCTGAAGAACCTTCTCTAATAAGGCCAACATATTGCATCCAAGGATTCGATGCACTTTTTCAGGAAAATGGTCTACGGAGTTGACCATTGACTTTTCAGAGCTAAGCGGTAATTCACGTCATTTCAGCTGTAACTTCTGTATATGGCGTAGATTCGACCTGCTTTGGATTATTGTTCCCATGTATGGCGATCTGCGCCCAAACGTTCGTTGCAGATGTTGGATAGTGTGCAAAAATGGGCTATGCGCCTCATCGACCACCCGGAGATCACCCGCGATCCCCAACCGCAGGCTCTAAGAAGACAAGTGCCGTGGATACTTCCACGGAAGATGCTCCAAGAAGCTGAAAGAACTTGTTCCAGGAAAAATCATGTTTTGCAGCAACACTAGGCGGGCAAGGATTTCTCATCATATGGTGGTACATTTAATGACCACCTCGAACTTCTCTCTACAAGTATTTCTTTGTTTACAGAGCCGGTAAGCTGTGGAAGTCGATTCCATCCAATATCTTTCCAACATCCTACAATTTGGCTTCTTCAAGAAACGAGTTAACAGACACCTCCATTATTCTTAGGCACCCACTCATGTGGTGTAACAGGTTCGCCTATTCCTGGGAAGCTAGCATAAAAAATTCATTTCATTTGTTTCTAAGACAGTCAAGCCAAATCACATCACTGGTCCAAACAAATTGGCCTGTGAGAGATTTCCTTGTTGTTGGGGAAAGGAAGGTTACAAATTAACCCTCAATTTAAGGACTGAAAGACTTGAAGCAGGTATCTTTGATGGACCTTAAATACTTCAATCAATGGAAGACACCACCAATTTTGGGACTTTTATGATTGAAAGAGAAAAGCTTGAGTGAAAATCTTCTAAGCAGTTGAACAAAATTACCCGGAAATCATTTGGCTAACAACTATGTAGAATAAGCAGAGAAAATGCTGGGTCATTTCAAAGGTAAATGCTATAAAATTACACTATTTCAATAGTTATCTACATAAATTCTGGAGAATTAGGGGGACGTTTCTACCAAGATATAAAAACGGGGTAGAATAGGAACCTGAGAAGTTGGAACATTTTTATGATGGCCTACTAGTGCTGGGGATCATGATAGATTACCCAAGTCAGTTTCATTCAAGATTGCGCCAAAGGCTACTTCTTGATGTGAAATGCCAATAAAATATTAATTTTCTGTGAAAACTGTATTTTTTTTCATCTCTGAAAGTAGAGCTGATAGAAAAAAACCTGTAACATTCCTGGTATAGCCATGCAAGGCAACTTAAAACCAAGTCCCCAGCAACGAAATCGTCTTAGACCTGTGTTATAGTATCTAACAATTTTATATGCGGTTTCTTGTAAGCGGTTAATCTTTTCGACATCTAATTGGAGTACTTTTTCATTCAAAAGTTAAGATAAGTCAAAAATTTCATCAGATTTAGATTTAGGGGATGATAAATGCTAGGGGTGGCTCAACCCTTGTTCCTTTCAAATGGAACTGAAAAACTAAAAACGTTGTATTATTTCCAGAATTTTATCAAAAGGGATTGAACGGTACAGAACAAAAATTTTCCTTTTTCTTCACTTCAGAGGAGAATGTATCAGCAGTATGGAACTACCAAAATAATTTCGATGAAGTACTGATGCAAATTCGATGAGATTTATCAGATCCCCAGTTATTTATATATAATTTCGGGACACCAAATATGTTGTTGTTTGATCCTTATAATTTTTTCGTATAGTGCCTTCTGCAATATCATTATAAAACGCAGTTATCAGCTGTCACATACACACCCAGTACAGTTAAAAACAATGATTCTCCTAAATTCTGAAATTGATTGAAATCAAAGATACTTACGCAATTTCGAAGTTGAACTGCACAAGAAAATCGAACAAATCAAACTAAGATTCAGTAATACCTTCATAGTCTCAGTTCAAATTTTTCAAAATGGTAAATATTTCGATTGTAACTTCTATATATAGTTAACACTATTAACAGAAGAAATAACACGAATCGAAAATGGATCCTTTTTCAGCTTTCTATACGATAATTATCATTTAATGAAATAATCATTGCTACTTCTATTTCAGGATTCATGTTAGTTTGTTTTACATGAAAAATTCTACTGGTTTTATGTAATTTTAATCAAAGTTCCTGGTTGTAATGATTTTCATCAAAAATGTGACTTTATTTTCGGATATCGAGTATTTATGTTCATACGAATTTTCATAATAATAGGTACACCATGACAGAGTAATCAATCATGTAAGTTGGAACCAAAGTAAGGTCACTTCAATATTTCTAGGGTATTTGAACTCTACAGATTGTTTCATGAAATCGATAGTCGCAATAACTCCTCTATTTCTCATCCGATTGAAAAAATTCAAATACATAGTTGAATGGTTTTTAAAGGGCTATTGAATGAGTGTACCAAATTTTTACGGTGTGCCGGGTAAGAATCGTATAAAAAAATTTCTTGTTTTAATTGGAGCATACACTTATATATGTAAAGGATAGTTTCGACCAGTGGTTCCCAAAGTGGTGTATATATCGACCCCCAGGGATCTATGACAACTGGCAAGGGGTCTATGAAATGAAAAATGGGGTCCACGATAGTGGATCTCAACGCATACACTGATAGTGCCTATTTACTTACATCATACTAATCATATCTTATAATATAAAGACATATACATTATTTATAAAAATAGAAATCTAACCTAACCTATGAAGTGAAAAATTCATTATATATGTCTGATATATTCTTTTGAAAAGAGAGGATTTACAAAAATTCGAATAATTGTATTCACAATAAATGCTTGAATCTATAATTTTGGTGTGTGTCAGTAAAACACAATCGTGAAAAACAAGCGAATAAATAGAATACCAGCGGAAAAAACAGACCATGCCTGTTCCTTAATCTGGAATCTAAACTCGCATCATGCCACCTACGATTTGCCGTAAAGTGGGAGCACAGGAAATGTAACAGGGGAACCATACTATCTTGCGTATGATTCAGTAAACGAGTGAAAAACCTGTGGAAAAAACTCGTTTCCCTGTCACTATTGCACTAGCAATAGCTTGTCCGTTTATGTTGTGTTAGTGTCGTGTGTACAAAAAGAGTACCAAAAATTTTTCTGCTTAGCAGCTTCATTCTCTCAATGTCATCTTGCACTCTATGATTTCCAGAAAGGAGACAGGGGTGAAAAGGAAGGTTGATTGGGACTGGAAAAATCTGTAACAATAGAAAAAGAAAACCAGCAGAAAAATATTTCATCAAAACATACACAACTCTTATATGTCTAAACTCACTTGAATCTAAGAACTTAACTAATGCTCCTCTGTTTTTCAACAGGGAACATCTCATACTCCTTTTAGGAATGAAGCCCTACATGGGTGTAGCCCTTGCCTTATCAACATGGTGTTTTCCTATGGTGTACCATAGGGAAAAAAACACTAACTAAGGGGGAGCAAAAACTAATCTCCTAAATAGACTTAAAGTTCTCCACCCAGTTGATAAAATTATCTGAAACGGAATGAATTTCTTGAAAACCACCCGTAAAATGGTAAATAGGACAATCGAGGACTGTCTTATTATTTCTTCAGCTGCGCCACATTCACATGCCGGACTTTCTACAGTATTCCATTTGAACAACATACTTTTATTATGACCATGTCCTGTCCTGAGATGATTTAATGTACACCAATTTTTCCTACTTATTTCGAAACCTGCAAACCTTTTGGAAGGATCCTCTATAAGAACTTTATTAAAAAGATCAACTTCCTGCCATTCAGTTTTCCAAAGATCAACAGCTTTCACCTGTGTATGCAAAAAGTCAATCGAGCAAATAGGTTTCCTAGATTTCAATCTCAGGTTAGGTGGATTTTGAAGATCGTGCATTATCGGAAAAACTTCTGGAAATGAGTGATACTTATCCCAAGACGATTTAAGAGCTAATTTTCTGCGAATATGGGGAAGAACTTTATTACAAATGACCGAAAGCCTGAACTGATACATCCACTTATAACTCTCATAAAACAGTTCAACTGAGAATCAATCTTATTGACATGAGCACTAATCAACCACACCTGACAGCAATATTCTGCTGCTGAATATACTAAAGCTAAAGCATGAGTTCGCAAAGTAGAGACTCCGGCGCCCCAATTAGATCCAGCTAGTTTATGTTTAATAGGAGCGTACAAACGAAACACTTATTTTAAGTGTCTAGCATCTGCTATCTATTGTTTATTTAGCATCATAAGTATGTAGGCACAGAATGTTATGTGATTGTTTTCACTCAGAACATTATGGTGATGCAAATGAAGTATATTATTATTATAAAATTGTGTAAGTTGTAGGATATAGGCATTCGCTTTGTGGTCGCAATACATTTTGAACTTGTAAAAACCTGCACATAATGAAATACCAGTATCATCTTGTACAAGCACTCTCAGAGCTTCCCTAACTTGCACTGACTTGTTCATTTCGTTACTCTATAAATACAACTGTGGGACAAATACGTTTATTCGTTTCCTGAACTTTGAAAAGTAAAGTGCTGAGAAAATATTTAAGAAAATTATAAACAGGTAGTTTATCACACAAATTACAGTGAATTAGTGTTATTTCGTTCGAGAGTGCCGAAGAAAAGTAAGTACATTATTTTTATTAAATTTTAGTTTTGTAGATTGATAAATTACGTCAATCATGCGTAATTTTTAGTTATTAGTAGTTCAATATTCAATCATGTAGAATTACACGAGTACTGCTCAATAATTTATTTTTGAAAGTTTTAGCAATCGGGTATTATAATTACAGTGCAATCTACGTAATCCGAACTATTTGTTGCAAGGACATGATCGGATTATGAAATGTTTTCTGAAAAATCTAATAAATTTTGTTAATATACAACTGCTGGTGTTTATGTCTTATTTAAATAATGAAATTTCGTCCACAGATGAGTGATGCCATGTCCGAATCTAGAAAGAAATGTAGACAGTACAGTGGCTATTTGAAATTTGGCTTCATTCCATCATTGTCGGACAAACAATTGCCTATGTGCCTTCTATGCAACAAAGTTTTGGGCAATGACGCTATGAAACCATCAAAGCTGAGAAGATGTCACCCTGATAAAACAGATAAAGATTAGAAATACTTTCACTCAAAGATACACTTCAGAAGAGACCCACACTGGACAGAATGTTCGCTTCGAAGTCACAAAGAAACGATGATGGTTTGCGGGCGTTTTATATAATCTGCTTCTTATAGCAAAATCCGGAAAACCGCATACTATCGGAGAGAAGTTAATTTTGCCAGCCGTTGAAGAGGTTTTGAAAACTGTTTTACACAAACCTGCATCTGATATCATTAAAAGAATTCCCTTCAGCAATAATACTGTTTAAAGACGTATTGATGAAATCAGTTCTGATATTGAGAGCTTCTTGTGTAATTATTTGCAAACGGCCCATTTCTCTATACAACTGGACGTGTCAACTTTACCTGGTAATGCAGCATTATTATTGGCATATATTCGTTTCGTTATGAATCAAGAAATCTATGAGGAACTGCTCTTCGCAAGAACTTTGATAACCGACACTAAAGGTGAATCAATATTTCATGTTTTGAAGGATTACTTCTCTAAAAAAGCAATCCCTTTATCAAATATAGTATCACTAGCTACAGATGGAGCCCTGCCATGGTTAGACGTTATCGTGAATTTACAAGCTATTTAAAACAAAATGTGTAGGGGGTGTTAGCAATACATTGCGTCATGCATCAATAACATTTAGTTGCGGAAAATTTGAGTGTTAGATTGCATGAATCCCTCCAATTAGTCATTGATGCAGTAAACCGAATCCGAAGCAACGCGTTGAATACGCGTTTATTTGCACAGTTGTGCGAAGAAAATACAAACACTTTCATCAATTCACACTGAAGTACGCTGGCTGTCGAAAGGCTTAGTTTGACAAGATTTTTTGCACTTTTTGAGACTATTTTAGAATTTCTGGATACTGAAGATAGAAACTGAAAAGGCAATTCAATGAAGTGGAAAACATACATCGCCTATTCAACAGATTTGTTTGCAAAATTTAATATGGTTAATTTGAATTCCCTCTATTCAGATTTTGAAACTAGGTTTGAGGATGTTTTGACCATCGTAATAGCACCGTGGATAATTAATCCATATGGTGACATAAAAGAAACGAATGTCATAATACAAGAGGAACTGACTGAACTAAGTACAAACGAAGAACTTATGATTCAGTCTAAAAACGGATATCAGCAATTCTGTCTGCAAAACAACATACCCGTTACTTATACCGTATTATGGAATATAGCGAGGAAATTTGGAATTTTCTTTCCATCGTCATACCTAGTGGAAAGGGGGTTCAGCGCTGTTACCAATCTCCTAACGAAAAAAAGAAACAGACTGGACATCATTAGCCGAGGATATTCAAGATTGACCTTTACAAAATTGACGCCAAATATTGAGAATTTATAATTGAAGCATCATGTTCATCCTTCTCACTAAAAATATTTGCTTAGTTCATTTTATGTTACGTATATTTTATATAACAGATACAACATTTTATTTTGACTAGTTTTAATTTAAATTCAATTAATCAATGTTTAAATTAACATGTGTTTTTACTCAAGATTTTTGAAACTAAACTTCACTACAGTAAGGAATTTACAAAAAATCAATATAAGGTAAATAGGGGGTCTACCCAAACCCGAAAAACATGGCAAGGGGTCTACGACACAAAAAAGTTTGGGAACCTATGGTTTAGACCTTGTTCTTTTCAAACATAACTAATAAACTGAAAACATTATTTGTTATTGGAATTCCCAAAATTTCATCAAAAGCTGGTGAACTGTGAACTTTAGGGGTGAACATATCAGAAGGGATGGAACTTGCAAATTACTGTCTAAGGAGTAGTATGTTTTTATTACTGAAATAGTGAAATGAACGTACTGAGTTAATAGCATCAAGATTAAAAGAAAGAAATTACTTTTTTTCAGAAGTCTGAGTATCTACATATCGCTCGAGAAGACTGTCTATTTCTATGATGTGAGTAGTTTGTTGATTTTCATGAGTTTGACGATCTATCACCCCAATGAATAGCTCTTTAGTGACAACAGTAAACGAAGTAGTTCTTCTATATAATAGAAAAATATGCCCTCATTCCAATTGCTCACTCAACATGTGGAAAAGAAGAATATGAGGTTATTTCAATTCTTCTACAGAAAATAGAATATTCTAAACATGACTGGGTGATCTACAGTGTTTTAAATATCGTTAATTCTTTATTCGGTCAACAGAGTGTTCATACGAAATACCCATGCTTTATTAGTCTCTTAGACATTCGAGCCAATTCACATCATTGGACTCAAAAAAAAATAGCCCATGAGAGATACTCTTGTTCGGAAAAGAAATTTTATGAATGAACCCTTAGTTTCAGGGAAAAATTATTTTTCCTCTATTGCATATAAAAGTAGGATTAATGAAGCAATTAATTATGACTCCCAACAGAAATGTTCTTCGTTTTTTTGTTTATTCCACTTAAATTTCCTGGTTTAAGTACTCAACACGCAAGTATCTTGAATGGACCTCAACTACGTCAATTGATGAAAGACATCATTGATGTTGGGACTTGAATGAATGATCTGAAAAGACTTGGCAATCTTTTGTAGAAGCTGCACAAAGGTTCATCGAAAATCATAAGGCTGATAACTATATAAAATTAGTAAAGGAAATGTTGGTTCGTTTCAAAGTTTTCGACTGTAATACGACTATAGAATTACACTATCCCAATAGTCATCTAGATCAATTCCAAAAAAATTTAGAAGATCTTAGCAAATAACAAGAAGAACAATTTCAGCACGACATAAATTCGATGGATAATAAATAGATACCAAGCAAGGTGGAATACTTATATGATGTTTGACTAGTTCTGAGGAATCATGTGAGATTGCCCAAGACAGTTTCATTCTGGAAAATCAAAATGCAATTTCTTGATGTTGAATGTCAATGAGATAGGAATTTTTTGTGAAAATCCTATTCCTTATTTCAGGAACTAGAGCTGATAGAAAAATCGGTAACGTTTTCGATAGAGCCATCTAATACATACTTGAAATAAGGTCGAAAATCCCCAGCATCAAAATCGTTGTATATCTGTGTTATAGTACTTTACACAGTTATATGCTGATTTCTCTTAAACAGCTAATTTTTTTCGAGATGTCTTGAGAGTACTTTTCTGCTTAAGAATAAAGAGAAATCAAAAATTTCATCAGATTCATGCAAATTTAGTCAATTTGAAATTAGGAACTAATAAAAGTTAGGAGTCGTTCAACATGTTTAACATTTCGAATCGAACTAAAAACTGAAAACGTTGAATTATTTCTTACTAGGATTTCCATAATATCATGAAAAGTTGTTGAATGGTACAGATTTCATTGAATAGAAACATATATTAACCTCAATTTTAGGGCTGAATATATCAGGAGGGATGGAACTTACAAAATGATGTGAATGGAAATTTCAGGAAACCAAGTAGGTTGAGTTACCTCAAAGACACTGGATACGAAAGTATGAAGAAGCAGGTTCATTTGATCCCCATAATTTTTTTCTTTGGTGCTTCCTGCCATATCATTTTACCGGGTGAGTCAATAAGGCGAGAGGAACTTCTATATTTCGGAAACTATTTGAGATAGAAGCGAAATTTTTTCTTATTATTGTTTTATAAGTATGTGTGCATTTCTTCTTCTCACCGAGGGTTCCTAGTAATCCGGCGAAAATGAAATTTTTCAAATATGAAAAACTTTTTTTCTCAAATGTACCATCCTGTATCTTTTCAACGTGTTTTGTTCCCACTCGAATAAGCTTTACAACGATACCTTTCTTCAAGAATCCGATGGAGAATTCCCAAAAAATTTCGAAATTAGTGTGAGGTTTAGGTATTTCTTGCAATAAACATGCTGTTGATTCCAACACAAAATTAGATTCTGTTCAGTGAAACTTAAACATCAAAACTCTCAAGGGGTATCGAAATTTCTTCACAAGAAAAGATTCATTTGCGATATTATCATTTGTGCTCAGAGCTAAGTCTTCACTTAATTGAAATTACTCAGTTCGAAATCATCCCAATAAATGTTCAAAAAGTCAAAATATCGAAAAGATCGAGAATTTGGAAGGTTTTTCAGAACTTCTCACAATCTTCATTCCGTATCATTTGAGTGTGACAATAATTATTCTCTGAAGAAAATATGTTCCCCATCATCGAAGTAAGAGATCAACTGTTTTTTCATACCCAGTGTTCTTGGTGATCCAACGAAAATAGAATTTTTCGAGATGAAAGAACTTTTTCCTAAATGTAACACCCTGTTCTTTTTACTGAACTCGTATTACTTTTACGATTGACCAAAATATTCCGGAATTATCATTAAGAAACGAAATTGAACTGCTTGTCGTGAATGAAACATCCACTGAAAAAAAATGCAAATCAAACCATAAACACCAATTTAATTCTATTTCAATAAGTTTTCAAATCAAATTAGATGTTCGAAATGTCCCCCATTTTGACGAATACATTCCCGAACACGATTGTTAAATGATTCGGTCACTCTCTGGAGAATATTCGGCGTTATACTCCTAAATGCTTCAGTAATTCTCTCCATCATATTTTCCCTCGTTGTTCGAGGGTCTCGATATACCCTCTCTTTAACATACACCTACAAAAAAAACCAATTTATTCACGTCCGGAGACCTAGGAGGCCATCCTACAGCCTATCCAATTGCCCACAAACCTATCATTTAAAAAATCGCGGACATTGCCGCTGTAGCGTGTTGGTGCCCCATCGTGTTGGAACCACATATTGTTTTTTATGTTTTGGGGAACATTAATAAGCAAAGACTCCAGATCATGCTGCAAAAAATTTAAATAACCTTCGCCGTTCATATGTTCTTGGGAAAAAAGGGTCCGATCACATAATCATTAATTTTACCATCCCAGACATTTAGAGACCAACGATGTTGGTGGTCAACAGTTCTCATGAAATGAGGATTTCGAGTATCATAATAATGAAAATTATGCCGGTTCACCAACCCATTCGTATGAAAGGTGGCCTCATCAGAGAAAATTACCTCACTAAAAAATTCGGTTGGTCTGCTATTTTATTTAAAGACCTTCTACAAAAATCCAATCTCCGCCCGAAGTCCAGGGGCTCCAACTGTTCGTGGAGTTGAACATGAAAAGGATGGAACTTTTTCCTCAAAATTCTTGATACAGATGTCTGACTAATGCCCAAGTCTCGACTAACATCTCTTGTACTAACATGAGGATTCTCTACTGCGCTCAAAACAACCTGCATGCCATTCTCTTCATTGAGTACACGCTTAGCTCTTTCATTCTTCTCATATCCAACTTGTCCAGTTCTTTCAAACCTTTCCTTCAGCCTCTCGAATGCCTCTTTCCTAGGATGTCTGCTGTTTGGGTAACGTTGGGAATAAATATGTGACGCCAACAAACAATTCCTCTCACCTTCACCCAAACAAGAAATCATATTAATTAACTGTTCTTGGGTAAAATTCATTTGTTGCAATGATATTATGTATTTCTCACTTATACTCACTCATATTACGTTGGAATTATCCAATTCAAAACTGTCAAATCTTGGGGCATTGTGAGTAAACCATAGAAATAAGTCTTCTATGGGCACAGGTGGTTTCAACCACAAATTATCGCACAATATTTTCTATCTTCATGTGGTATGCCCATGGAAGTCATACTTATCTCTATGGTTTAATCACAAGTTGGATATGAGAAGAATGAAAGAGCTAAGCGTGTACTCAATGAAGAGAATAGCATGCAGGTTGTTTTGAGCGCAGTAGATTTTTTGAACATCTATTGAAGATTTCGAACTGAGTAATTTCGATTAAGTGAAGACTAAGCTCTGAGCACAACTGATAAAATCGCAAATAAATCTTTTCTTGTGAAGAAATTTCGATTAAACTTGAGAGTTTTGATGTTTAAGTTTCATTGAACAGCAAAGAATCTAATTTTGTGTTGAAATTTGCATATTTCAATGTCTGAATTTTATCACCAGCATATTTATTGCAAGAAATACCTAAAGCTCACACTAATTTCGAAATTTTCTGGGAAATCTCCATCGGATTTTTGAAAAAAGGTATCGTTGTAAAGCTTATTCGAGTGGGAACAAAACACGTGAAAACGATACAGGGTGTTACATTAAAAAAAAAAATTTCATGTTTGAAAATTGTCATTTTCGCCGGGTATACTCGGTATACAAAATTTTTTTTCTTCATTTGATTCTAATGAACTACACTTTTACCTCAAGAAAAAAAAATTATCATGGGTAAATTATGCGAAATGAGGCATTTGAGAAATTTTTAAAAAACTTCCAAATTCCCGAAATTATCGATATTTTAATAAATTTGAAGCTACCGATAGTTGTTTGGGCACAAAACAGATATCGTTGGAGAGAACATCTAAATTTTAATCAGAATATGATAGAAAATACAGGGCGTGCCATTTAAAAATCTATGTTTGTCCCTGGAGAAAAAATGGAACACCCTGTATGTACGAAAATAATTTTACACATACGTATAAAACAATAATCAGAAAAATTCCGCTTCCCTTTCAAATAGTTTCCGAGATATAGAAGTTCCTTTCCTTATTGACTCACCCGGTATACATATATGGTTTAGTGGAACAAAGCATGATAAGCTGATAGGAGAGTCGCAAAGGACACAGTTGAACAAGTTGCGTAACAGGTATATAGACCCTCCAAGCTTTTTCGAAATTTCGTCAGCATGAATGTCCAAGTTTGGGAGTAAGATGGATTCCTAAAAGCTTCACACTAATTGGGTTCTCTAGAATATCTAAATGTCTTTGTGTGAAGATCATGATCTGAGTCTTTCTTTGTTGAGTTTGTCTATTTGCACTGAACAACTCACCAACACTGGACTGCACCTCGGAAGCCATGGAAACAACAGATTTGATGTTGTTATCCTTGATAGATAGAATGGTGTCATCAGCAAAAAGGGTGAATTTAGCTCTTGAGTTGCACAACGGTAGATCATTTATGAAAATCAAAAAGAGAATTGGTCCCAGGACAGAACCCTGAGGTACCCCAATATTAATTTCACTTTCCACAAAAGACACCACCCAAACACCACCAATTGACGTTGGTTGCTGAGGTATGATCCCAAAAGTGATGGTATCAAATCTATAGTAATCTAACTTTGCTAGCAGAATACTGTGGATAACACAATCAAAGGCATTTGGGAACTTTTGAAAAAACTTCCAACTTCCCGAAGTTATCGATATTTTAATTAATTTAAAATCTACCGATTGTTGTTTGGGCACAAAACAGATATCGTTGAAGAGAGCATCCAAATTGTAATCAGAATATGATAAAAAATACAGGGCGTGTCATTTGAAAAAATCTATGTTTGTCCCTGTAGCAAAAATGGAACATCCTGTATGTACGAAAATTTTAAGAAATACACACATACTTATAAAACAATAATCAGAAAAAATTTCGCTTCTATCTCAAATAGTTTCCGACATATAGAAGTTCCTCGCCTTATTGACTCACCTGGTATAACGAACTTATCATCTTGATAATTGAAGGAGCCTTCGATAATACCTCCTATACATCCATTAGCAATGGTGCAAACAACAAGGATGTCGAAACACCCACCATCAAATCGATCCAAGAAATGCTCAAAGGCTGGATCATAACGGCCACTTTTAGAGACACTGAAATATCGGTGTTAGCAGTGAAAAGAAGCCCTCAAGAAGGTGTCCTATCGCCGCTACTATAGTCAGTAGTTGCTGATGGCCTCTTAGGAAGACTGAACAACGCTGGCGCAAGGCTATGCTGATGATCTAGTTATCATCATTAGGGGAAAGCATGATGGAATCTCATCGAAGCTGATGCAAAAAGCCCTTAACATCGTAATTGAATGATGGACCTGGTGATCTGAAGGGACACCGGTTATTCTGGGTTACATAGCGCCAGAAATCTTATCACAACCATCGGATAAAATGCCACTTGAGTTTGATTTTCACACACCCTTCGAAGTGGCCATAGAAGACCGCGCCATCGTAAAGGGAAAAATAAATCAATTAGACCAAAAATCCTCCATTTGGTACACGGATGGATCAAAAACGATTTATGGAACAGGAGCAGGCATATATGGACCGAAGTACTCGTCATCAGTGCCACTGGGCTCTACTCCCACAATCATGTAAGCAGAAATACTCTGTAAACCTCTGCTGTCGGGAGGGACTAAGAAGGAAACTCAAAGGTACAAAGATTTACATTTTAACGGGCAGTCAGGCAGTGATGAGAGCTATAAACTCTTACAGTTATTGGAGCATCTCTGTCTGGGAATGCCGTCAATCCTTGAAGCAACTTGCTGAGGGGAATAAACTTTTCCTGTGGTGGGTGCCTGGCCACGAAGACATACAAGTAAATGAAGCCGCTGACGAACTGGCCAGATCAGCTTCTGGAATCCCACCCATCTGATCTGAACCGTTCTGTGATCTAGGTAAGCCGCACAGACGACAGGAACTGGAACGTTGGGAAGAATTTAGCAAAAAAAATTCTGGAGGAAAACTCCAGGCCAACGGCAAGCGAAAAGTTCATTTGCTATTCGCCAAAGAAGACAAAACAGCTTCTCGATCTCTCTAGGGACGAGCTGAGGACCATAACAGGCCTCCTTACTGGACACTGCCCAATGAGATACCACCTCAGTAAAATGAGCAAATCGGAAACGGCAACATGCAGAATGTGTAAAATGGGCAATGAAACTGCCGAACATATTCTTTGCAGTTGCATCGCAACTGTCCGTCAAAGACATATACACTTCGGTAGCGACAAGCTAGAGCCGCACGAAGTAAAAGCGAAAGCTCCCAGGGAGATTCTTAATTATGTAAGGGATTTAGACCTGAAGGGAAATGAATAAGAAGGGTTACGAACAAAAGACCAACTTGGTCGCAGTTCGGAAAGGCTTGAAAAGCCAAACGACCCCCAAGAATGTAATGTAATGTAGTGTATCATATATCAAATGAAAACGTTCAGTTGAAAACAGTGATTCCCCTAAATTTTAAAATAAATTGAAATCAAAGATTCATTCATTTTTGATCAAAACGCAAAAACAAGTCAATTTTTGTTTCAAAGGGGCATCTTTTGGGATACAATACTTGCCTGAAATATTAACTGCCTAAGCGGGGGTTGCAATCCTTGAACATTTCGAATTGGGAAGATGGGTCGAGTGATAACTCAAAACAACGTGGTATTTTTGTCTACATTGTCTTGAACGAATTTCCATTTTTAATTAAAAACTGTAAAAGATACAGGGTGAGCAACTGAAAGATAGGGAAGACTATTTCCCTGAGACTATTCAAGTTTCAGTGAGGTAAAATGGAACAGATCCATGCTGATCAATGGCAGTCATCATCTCGACTTTCAACCCCTGGAGCAGGGGTGCCAACCCTTGAAAATTTGAAAGAGGGTAGATGGGTCGACTGAAAACTCAAAAGAATTTGATTGAAAACTGTAGAAGATACAGAGTGAGCCACTGAAAAATAGAGAAAACTATCCCAAGACTATTGGAGTATTACTGCGAAAAACTGGAATAGATTCATTTCAGATCAAAAGCTGTCATCCTCCGAAATCACCCTCAGCTCGAATTTCAACCCCTACAGCAGGGGTAATATTCCGATCCAGTGATACCTTTCAAGTAAAGGATTTCGATTGCCTTCATGACTGCTCGCAATAATTCTATTCTCATCGAGTTCCATAGGAGTTAGAGGATACAGTTTTCAATCAAAAATGAAAATTCGTTCACGGGGATGCAGACAAAGATAATACCTTTCTTTCCAGGTATCACTGGACCCATCTACCCTCTTCTAAATTCTCAAGGGTGGTCACCTCTGCTCTAGGGGTGGAAATTCGAGATGAGGATGGTACTTGATGATGACTGGCATTGATCAGCATGGATCTGTTCCATTTTTTACTCACTGAAACCTGAATAGTCTCAGGGAAATGGTCTTCCCTATCTTTCAGTTTCTCACCCTGTATCTTTTACAGTTTTTAATTAAAAATGGAAATTCGTTCAAGGCAATGTAGACGAAGATACCACCTTTCTTTTGAGTCATCACTTGACCCATCTTCCCAATTCAAAATGTTCAAAGATTGCAACCCCCGCTTAGGGGGTTTATATTTCAGGCAAGTTTTGTACCCCAAAAATGTCCCCCTTGAAACAAAAATTGACCTGTTTTTGCGTTTTGATCAGAAATAAATATCTTGGTAGATATAGCCTCTGTTTAGTATTCGTTGATGCACCCTGTATATAGCTAACAGCGGTAATAGAAGAAATAACACGCATCGAAAATTAATCCTTTTTTCAAAGTTGTATACGACAATTATCATTCAATTAAATAATTATTGCTACTTCTTTTTTTGTATATACTTGAAAAATTCTCTGGTTTGAAGAGTCATTTTGATCAAAGTTCTAGAATGTAATATTTTTCATCAAAAAATTGACCTTCTATTCGGATCTCGATCATTTATGTTCATACGAGTTTTCATACTAATAATTACACCATGACAGTCGGAACCAAAGTACGCTTAGTTTGAGGAATCTAGCTTTTGATAGGTTCAGCGATATTCAAACTATACAGACTGCTTCTTGAAAAACGCCAATCGCAATAACTCCACCACTTTTCATTCAATTGGAAAAGTTCAACCGCATCGATTAATGAATTCTGATGGGCTGTTTAACAAGTTCACCACATTTTTCACTGAAAATCCTGAAAACACCGCATGATAAATTTGTTTTTTGTTCAAATTGGAAAATACACTTTCAATTTGTCATTCCGCCGGGAAGTGACAGGGTCGGCTTCAGGGACGATTGGATATCGTTGAAATAGGCTATGAGAGATGTACTTATTGTTGGGAAAAAATTTTCATAAATGAACACTCAGTTAAGACATTCGAACTATACAGACTGTTTCTTAAAAAACGCGAATCGCAATAACTCCTCCACTTTTCATCGAATTGGAAAAATTCAACCGCATCGATTAATGTATTCTGATGAGATTTAAACGCGTGCAATCACATTTTTTCACGGAAAACCCTGAAATCGCCGCATGATAAATTTGTTGTTGTTCAAATTGGAAAATACGCTTTCTTAAGAGAAGGAAATATTTCTTTTAAATAGAAATATTCTGAAAATCTACATTGTTTTGAACATGGTTAATTCTTTATTTGGTCAAAATATTTCTACTTAATATCCATGCTTTATTTGTCCCTGAGAATTTTCGATTCACATCATTGAACTCAAAAAAAATGGCCTATGTGAAATGCTCTTGTTGTTGGGACAATAAATACAATAAATGAACCCTTAATTTCAAGGGAAAAATTATTCTTCCGCTATTGCATATGAAAGTAGGATTAATGAAGAAATAATTAAGGCTCTCAACAGGAATGGTCTATGTTTTTAGTTTATTCCACAGAAATTTCCTGGTTTAAGTTCTCTACAAGCAAGTATCTTGGATGGACCTCAAACACAAAAGGCACAACTGATTTGGGTACTGCTATGAATGATCTGGAAAGGCTTACGTTGGAATCATTTGAAACAGTTGCAAAATATTTCCTCGAAAGTCATAAGGCTGACAACTATCTAAATTAGTCAATTAAATTCGTTTCGGATATTTGGATTATAATATGACTATAAAATAACAAAAGGCATATAGATCAATCCCAACAAAATTTAGGAGATCTAAGCAAAGCACAAGGAGAACGTTTCCACCAAGATATAAAACGATGGAGAATAGATACCAAGGCAGGTGGAAAACGTAAATGATGGCCGACTATCGCTGACGAATCATGTCCAAGTCAGATTCATTCTAGAAAATTACTCTAATCGCAATTTCTTGATATGTGATGCCAATTAGATACTATTTTGTACAAAAATCTATTTTTTTTATCTCGAAAACTAGGGCTGACAGAAATATTTTTGATGTCGTCATGTAAGATATTTAAAATTAGGTTTGAAACCCCAGAACCAAAACCGTTATAGGCTTGTGTAATGGTACCTTACCCTGTTACATGGCGTTTTCTCGTGAACAGTTAAATTTTTTGACATCTAATAAAGTTACTTTCATGCCTACAGGTAAAGAAAAATCAAATGTTTCATCAAACTTATGAAATTTCAATCAATTGGAAATTAGACGCTTCCAAACGCTAGAGGTAGTTCAACTCTTTGTTTATTTTAAATGTACCTAAGAAACTAAAAGCGTTTTATTATTTATTATTGGGTTTTCCAGAATGTCATCAAAACCTATTGAACGGTTCAGATTTTATCGAAAAAAAAACTTTCCTTAACTAAAAGAGTGAATATGTCAGAAGGATGAAACATACTAATTTATATGTAGTTGTGACATTAATTTGATAGGATAATAATAATAATTATCATTTCCTTTGGGACCTTTTGTCATATCATCATATAACGAAGTCATCATTTCTCATGAAATCGTGTACACCCGGTATAGTTAAAGATTTCCTTAAATATTTTCAATGAAATAAAACTATAGTATTTAGATTTTCACTATATTATATTATTATATATTAATTTAGTGAAAATCTAAAAAATATGTTTATCGATTTTCATCAAGTAAGGACCTCCTCAATCAAATCATTTCCTTAAATTTTACAACTAATTTGAATCAAAGATACTTACGCAACTTCTATGCCGAACTGCACAAGAAAATCGAATAAAACAAACTAAGATTCAGTAATACCTTCACAGCCTCAGTTCAAGTTTTCAAAATCGTTAATGTTTCAATGTTAACATTTATATATAGTTAACATTATTAACAGAAGAAATAACACTTATCGGAAATGTGTCCTTCTTTCAACTTCGTATACGACAATTATCATTCAATTAAATAGTTATTGATTCTTCTTTTTCCTAAGTCATGTTATTTACTTTGTAGAAATTCCACTGGTTTGAAGGGTAATTTTGATCAAAGTTCTTGGATATAATATACGACTTCTTCTAGGCCTATTTTGCAGAGAGTGTAGCTCCAACAAAGGCATTTTCAATTATGATTATAAGCTTTTTTAGCTGTTGAAATTCACAGTACAATATCCCGAACATGTGGTGATCATTCAACATTTCTTATCATACTATCCAGTTTTTTTACAACAAAAAACTTCATTCTTCACAAGTTGTCAAAAATCATTGGTTGAAAACAATCAATAATGTGAAATACCTATTAATTCCATATAATTTTGGTTGTGTGTAAATTATCAATATCCTCATTTATTCATAACTAGAATAAAAGTTGTTCCTAATAATTTGTGCCACTTAATAACCAAAACCTCAAAAAGTTAGATGACTATATGAATTATCATTTCATTGAAAAATCTATTCCAATTCAACAATGATAATAATAATCTGATGAAAAGTTTTTGGGAAACTGCTTTCAAAACCTTTTGGGGTAATTAGTAATATCGCAATATCATTATTCATTCTGTGAATATTAATAAACTGTCCATTTCCCAAATTAGGTTATCATAGAAAGCGTATCATAAAATGATACCAGTAGTAGTCTTAACTATAAAAACGCTTTATGTTAATTATCTATTACTAAATCATAGTAATGAAGAAAATTATGCAGTTATTGTTACAAATGAAGTAACATTTCCATTTCCAACAGTTCGACTAGATTTAAAAACATTTTCTGGATTCGAAAACGATTTGAAACCACCTCATTTATATGTAATCAATACAGAAATGATAAATGTAACACAATTTTTGAACCTGAGAAGTACGCTAGGATTTGATAATGACACTAACTATATTTTTATAGGAGAAAAGTTGCCTGTCGATTTTGAATCAAACCATAATTCAACATTTGGCATTTCATTAGTGTTAATGAATCCACAAAATTATGAAGTTTGGAAAAGATCTATTGAATTGGAAGGAAAGTTAGTCAACAGTACTGATACAGAAATAATTATGGAAGCTTCTCATTTGCGTAAAACATTTAATTCTTGCGGAAGTAATGGTTCAATAGAAGAAATCAATACTAGTGTTCATTTTTTATATACTCCACCATATACACTTTGCGATAACTGTGAAAACAAAGGAATTGTCTTGGATATAATATCAATGGCTTTAGATTTGTTGAATGTCAAAAGAAAATTAGTAGGAGGTCTATTTTTAAATCCAGATGTAAGGAAACTTGCTGATTCCTTATTCTTGGAGGATACTTGTGCTATTTTCATTGGATTACCAATACCAATTGGCTATGATTTCACACAACCATTCTTATTCGACAGGGGTTATTGGATTGTTAGATCTCCTCATGAAATCCCTCGGTGGAGGTATATAATGTATATTTTCTCGACCGAAGTTTGGATTGTGTGGATATTATCTTCGATTATCCTTTCTCTCGTATGGTTTGCGACAAATTACAGAAGAATTCGTGAACGTGATCGATTGAAATATGCAACTGAGGGACTATTGATTATCCTCAAAATTTTTATGGAACAGTCTTATTCTTTGAAACTCTATTTCCTTTCCCAACGCATTGTACTAACCACAATTATTATCTCAACATTTCTTATGAATTTATTTTTTGACAGTAAATTTTCATACATTTTAAGTGGATTTAACTATGAAAAATCCATTGAGAGTTTCGAAGACTTGATGGAAAATGAAGTGGAAGTTGAATTACCTGATTTTGTGCTTGAATTTTTTGATGGCGATACAAGAGCTCTCAAATACTTCGAGAAATATCGAACTGGAACAGAGGCATCATTGAGAATTGTTGTCGATGAGAACAAAGCGATTGGTTATCCAGATATCATGTATCTTTTCGAATCACATGATTATTTGGACAGTAACCAAAGACCTCTATTACGAAAATTGGATCCTCCGATTGCAACAATTTTTATGTATGCAACTCTTCGAAAAGGGAATCCATTAACAAAACCCTTGAATGAAAAGCTTATTCATTTGGTTGAACATGGATTCGCAAATGACATACTTTCCAAATATAAATCTCAGAAAACAGTTAGAGATAAGACATTGGATGTGAAAAATCTGACTTTGGACCATATTCAGTTGTCTCTAGCTTTATGGTTTATCGGAATATTTTTGAGCACCGTGTGTTTTTTATGTGAATTGAAGTTTTAAATTTCCTTACTCATCTATTCTGTGTCGTACATTAATCAGATGGTAAATTCTGATAATTTATTCGAAAAAGTATTGTTGTTGAAAGCGTTCTGTATTGTGTAGATAATTGTTAGAACATGAATATACCAAGCGAAAAAATTTATTAGAAAATGAGAATCAAAAAGCCAGGGGACAACTCAGCAAGATGACATACACTCCGCATTCAAGTACAATTTCCATATTTTTTTGGATGGTAACTAATTACAGTTAATCTTATTTTTGAGTAAAAACGGTGAGTAAATGTTTCAAATGAAGAAAAAATAACTAACATTTACTTCTACTCAGGATTTCTGAGAATATTTAGCGTCAGGTACATGCCTTTTGAGTGTCCAGCAGTATTCAGCTAACATCTTTGAACACCACTTACCTTTGTACCTTTTCTACATGTACTGATGGTGAAGGATGAACCGCTCACCGTATTCGTCGCTAACAGCTTCCAAATTTTAAAGAAAATAATCCAAATTCGAGTTTAAAAAGTGAGTCTTGAGTGACATATTGTATACCATGTCCTTATAAGACGCTAAGAGGTTGTTGACTAACTCTTAAAAGTTTTCGGAAAATCACGAACAATATTTCGAAAATATGTCGATGCGTATTTTTCGATCGGATTAAGATTTTGTTCAAACTCTTCATCAGCCAGTAGGTCTCTCATTTGTGGCCCTACACATATTCCTTCTTCTATTTTGGCTTCACTCATTTTTCGGAATTTTTGTTTCAAGTAACGAAAACAATCTGCATTTTTATCCATAACAGTTAGATTTGCAATGAAGGTAGCAATACATCTTCAGAATTTATTAAAGGATTTTGAAGAACATTTCGTTGACCTGGTATAAGAACGTCTCGCTTAGGCCACTGCTTTTTGACATAATGATTTTTTTTATCTCGACTATCCCACTCACAGAGGAAAAAACAAAGCTTCGCTTATCCAAGCTGCAAATCTAGCAAAATAGCAATTTCCTTCAAATCCCCACATATTTTCCAGGAATATTGGCCATATTTAATAATAAAAAACAAGTACTGTGTTTTAAGGAATTTTACTTAATAATTGCGATTCGTAACGCGTTTCACTACACCGTAGCTTCTTCAGACGAATGAATATACAGAAAAATATAAATGAGAATATAACTATAAATGTTCTTGAGTAATTAAAAGCTTATTGGGTTGCTTCTTCTTAAGTGGTTATTTATGACAGGTATATCCAATAAAATTAAGGAATAGATTGCTCCCGAAAAGATTCAATAGAGTGAAGGGCTTAAATCGACTTGTTCATTGATGAGTCTACCTGAGTGTTTGTATTTATTGATTTCTAAAGTTTCCCAAAGATCTACCTTCCAATATTTATTATCTGTATGCAAAATTTCAAACTGTGGGTCGAAAGAATGATCATTTTCTAAGAGATGATTCGCGTAATTTGAATCTGATTTTTATTTGAAAAACTGCGTTTATGTTCCGATATTCTAATATTAAAATTTCTATGTGTTCTACCAATGTAGAAATTATCACAGTCATTGCAATTCAATCGATAAACACCTGAGTCATTGTTTTTACTTGGTTTGGTTTTATTATTTTTATATATTTGCCTAAATTATTATTAGTTTGGAAAGCTATGTTGAAATTATTGCTACTTAAGATTGATTTCAGTTTCTCACTTGTCATGCCAACGTAGGTTAAGGTGTTGAATTTTTGTTTCAATTTATCGACAGGGTAAACTTCATTCAATGCGATTCTACTTTGTTTTTTTTTAAAATATTATTTATTAGTTTGGGATTGTAACCATTATTTTTGGCTATTTGTTTAATCAAATTTAGTTCTTTGTTGAAATTTTCTGGTGATAATGGGATGTTAATCAATCTATGAATGAAACTATTGAATGCTGACATTTGATGTTGATATGGATGACACGACGAGATATGTATTATAATATCTGTGTGTGACGGCTTATGGTAAATTGCGAAAACATGTTTCCCATTTTCTTTCGAAATTGTTACGTCTAAGAAATTTGCTTTCTATTTCGGTTGTGAATGCAATTTTTGGATGTAATGAATTTATATGATTTTCGAAAATTTTCAACTGTCAGAATGATTTCGGAGTCTATGCCTGACTGTTCAAATTAGTTTTATTATGTTTCGGATGTAAATTATGTTTGAATCCTTTTTCTAATAGATCTTTTTGTGGTTGTGTAAAATTTTGACAGATTCACTAATTTAACTGATACCGATTTCACACAACCACAAAAAGATCTATTAGAAAAAGGATTCAAACATAATTTACATCCAAAACATAATAAAACTAATTTTGAACAGTTAGGCATGGACTCCGAAATCATTCTCAAAAACTCCAAAGATAATATTTTAGCCAAACATCAAACAGCAAAAGTCATCAAAGAAGACTTTTCGAAATTATCACCTCATTGCAATTCCGATTATAAGATAATAAAAACAATTCGTGAAAATAGTACCAAGAACGATTTAATATTAACTAAAGCAGATAAAGGTAACACCGTCATCGCGATTAGTAAAACCGATTATATTTCTAAAACTGAAGAATTCTTAACAGCCGGAAACTATATAATATGAACTAAGGATCCTACCGCAAAATTTTCAGAAAGTGGTTAAAAACATAATTTCGACAGCAAAATCATTAATTACAGACCACGAAAAATATAAATTCATTAACTTCAATCCACAATCCCCCGAATTATATTCGTTGATAAAACTTCATAAACCTAATTACCCTATTAGACCTGTTGTTTCTTATGTTACGTGACCTTCGTTCAAACTTTCAAAATTCCTCAACGACTTGCTAATAAAACATTGCAATTTTAAATCTAAATTTTCGGTCAAAAATTCATACGAACTTATTGCCAATATCAAAGATACCACTATACCACCTAATTCCAAACTCATTTCTTTCGATGTTAAGAATCTATTTCCAAACATTCCTCCGAAGGAAACGTATTACATAGTTGAAGAGTTATTAGAAAAAATCATGTCAATACTATCATTAAATCAGATATTTTTCATTATTACAAATTTGTTTAGATCAAAATTATTTCCATTTGAATAACAAATATTATACTATTGAAGACGGCTTGATTATGGGCAATCCGTTAAGTCCTTTGTTAGCAGAAATATTCATGAATAACTTAGAGAAATTAATTCATAATCATCCACTCAGTAAATATTGTTTATACTGGTATCGCTATATAGACGATATCATTATTTGCTTCACAGGAACAGATAGACAGTTGAAAATTTTCGAAAATCATATAAATTCATTACATCCAAAATTGCATTCACAACCAAAATAGAAAGCAATAATTCGATAAATTTCTTAGACGTAACAATTTCGAATGAAAATGCAAAACATGTTTTCGCAATTTACCATAAGCCGTCACATACAGATTGATTAACATCCCGTTATCACCAGAAAATTTCAACAAAGAATTAAATTTGATTAAACAAATTGCCAAACATAATGGTTACAATCACAAACTAATAAATAATATTTTAAATAAAAACAAAGTAGAATCGCATTGAATGAAGTTTACCCTGTTGATAAATTGAAACAAAATTCAATTCCTTAACCTACATTGGCATTACAAGTGAGAAACTGAAATCATTCTTAAGTAGCAATAATTTCAACATAGCTTTCCAAACTAATAATAATTTAGGCAAATATATAAAAAATAATAAAACCAAACCAGGTAAAAACAATAAATCAGGTGTTTATCGATTGAATTGCAATGACTGTGATAATTTCTACATTGGTAGAACACATAGAAATTTTAATATTAGAACATCGGAACATAAACGCAGTTTTTCAAATAAAAATCAGATTCAAATTACGCGAATTATCTCTTAGAAAATAATCATTCTTTCGACTCACAGTTTGAAATTTTGCATACAGATAATAAATGTTGGTTTAGAAATCAATAAATACAAACACTCAGGTAGACTCATCAATGAACAAGTCGATTTAAGCTCTTTACCTCTATTGAATCTTTTCGGGGAGCAATCTATTCCTTAATTTCATTGGATATACCTGTCATAAATAACCACTTAAAAAGAAGCAACCCAATAAGCTTTTAATTACTCAAGAACATTTATAGTTTTATTCTCATTTTTATTTTTCTGTATATTCATTCGTCTGAAGAAGCTACGGTGTACGAATCGCAATTATTATGTAAAATTCCTTAAAACACAGTACTTGTTTTTCATTATTGATAATGGAATTTTACCAAGTAAAAGCCTCCCAAATTCAAAGGCCATATTTAATATGTTCTTGCAGTGATTTCATATTTCTATATGATCCTTTCATTTCAGTAGTATGAGCGACCGATACGGAAGGGTACAGCTTTTAAACTAAGCTTTGAGGAATCTATAAACAACCGCCAGTCAGAAGTTTTATAGTCAAACGTCAACTCCGTCATCACTGAGGGAATGTCACTGCAAAACACTATATTGCCATCTCGAGAAAAAGAACTTGAGAAGTGCGTTTGTCGAGTTTTGTATACGGATAAACTGGTACTCCAGTAAATTCTAGTCATGAAGTCGGCACTCCAACAGTTCTGCCTGTCTTTTACTGAGATCCAAATCACGTACCAAGTCATTGAGATCATCTTGAGTTATAAAAGGAAGTTTTCTGTTTGAAGTACTAGGCTCAAAAGTCAGATCGGAATCTGAACTCTCGGATACATTTTTTCGATGGCTGAGGAACCGGTAAATCATCACTGTGTGGGGTAGGCCTTTGAGCAGATTGTAGATTTGGATAGTTCACAGAGTGTCTAGATCTGTGATTAATACCCTTTATACAAGTTTGTCAGAAATAACAATCTGATACATGGTCTTTAGGTTCGGCCCATATCATTGGAACTGACGAGATCCTTCAGCCCATGGTGTTAATAAGGTGACACACTGTGCAGATCACACACTAGGAGTCCTGGTTTTGTCCAAATTTAGCACCGGAAAATCAAAATAATTAAAATAACAGTTTTTAACTAATGGTGTCAAACTAGCACGTTGACTTTAACAGATAACAGAAGTTATCAGGATGGTTAACACATTCTCTCGGCATCTTAGCATGAATATGAATTTGGAAAGCGCTCATGAAAAAGGGTAGTTTCAACTTACGAAAATGGAAAAGTACAATGTCCATCGAAATAGGCGAGAGGCAAAACCAAACTGCAAAGACATTAGGAATTTACTGGTCCCCTCAATCAGTCACGTTCCAATACAAAACAAACATCCGAAAAGGATCAAACATTACAAAAAGAGGAATCCTTTCGTCGCTCCACAATGTATTATAAAAACGAATCTAAATACGCTACAATTCAAAGTAACCGAACCGTTTTCAGTCATTGGAACCTATAACAGAAAAATTGAACCGTCCATACTACAGAAAGATGCACATCAAACTTCATCGAATCTAGATATCGAAGAAGAGCCAGTCCTGAATACTCCATATACGATATCACGTCTTAAAAACGAGGCATCTGATATCGATGAAGAATTCACAACATATCGCTGACGACGAGCGTACTGGAAGAAAGTTTGAAAGGGTAAAAACGACATGGCTCCGGAAAAGAAAACACCTTGTAGATTCTAGTTAAAATTTAGGTGTAATGATGGAGGCTATAAAAAATAGCTTGCATTCCAAATTTGGACTGAATATCTCAAAAACTGCAGGAGTTTTGAAGATACAACCAAATTATCCCGGAAATTTCAACACCCTGTAGCTCCGTAAAGAAGCTTCTGCGAACCTATATTTATATGAACTTTTTTTCTTAAAATTGCACCTAGATTTATTCCCTCAAGTTGTGACATACTATTATGTAACACCCTGTCGAATATTTGTCACATTTTAAGGGTGTAATATAAGACAATCGATTGTCTCATTCGATGTAGAACTGAAATTACATCAAATGTTTCATTTTTCTTGGATATGAAACGTATGCAATCAGAAAACTTCTTGTTCAAGAGGTTGAGGAGATGATAAAAAATGAACTGGAAGTTAAATTTCCTGACTATGTTCTTGAATTTTTCGAAGGTGACTCGGGGACTTTCAAATATTTTGGGTATCGAACGGGGACAGAAAATATATTGAGAGAAATTCCTGAGGAGAACAAGGCTACTGGTTATCCAGATATGATATTACTGTATGAATTTCATTGTTATTATAACATAGGAAGAAAAGATCTCAATTACGAAAACTGAATCTCCTAATTATGACAGTCCTCATACAAGCAGATCCCCGGAAGAGTATCCATTAACATATCCCTTGGATGAAAAACTCATACATTCAGTTGAACAAGCAAAATAATATTATAGAATTTTTCATGGCAAATTCCAGGGCTTGAAAATACTCATCCAGAATGAAAAAGGGTGTTTTTCGGTGCTGACCTAATGAAATTTGTTGAATGTTTGATCTAAAAATCAGAAAAATTCTTCCATGTAACCAGTTTCATAATAGAATTTTGATGTCGATATATGAATCACCATCATACAGTGTAGGATTGAATCTTTAGCGAAGAAATATGTTGAATTCTGAAACGATAATTCCTCCAGAACTCATGCCTAGTTGTAGTATCACTAGTTACAGTCAGCTAATTCACGTTGTATAACATTGATTCATGGATTGATTCAGATTAATCTTGATTATCAACTTTGAGAATCAATTTTTTGATAATATAATTTCTGATCTATCTGTTGATAATGAATTTTTATTTCAATAATTAATCGATTTTGTTTCATCAATCGCATTTATAATCTGATGAAAAGCTTTTAGGTTGTCCACCTGAAAGCAATGTCAAGAACAATTAGTGATATCGAACATCTATTGTTTCTGCTACATTCATGAAAAAACTTCATTCGTGAAATTGAATTCACTCAGAAAGCAACTTAAAATGATAGCAGTAGTATTTTTGAGTGTGAAGACACTTTGTATCAATTATCTATTGCTGAACTATAATTCTAAAGATAGTTATGCAGTTATTGCAACAAATGAAGTAGCTTTTCCATTTCCAGCAATTCGGGTAGACGTAGACACGTTTTCTGGATTCGAACACATTGTTTTGAAAACACCTAATTTTTACATCATCGATATCGATACAGAAATGTTGAATATAACACAATTCCTCAGTCTGAGAAGAAAATTGGGATTTAGTAACTATACGAAATATCTTTTAGTAGGAGAAAAGTTGTTTTTTGATTTTGAATCAAATCTCAGTAGAAGATTCAAGGCTTCTTTAATGTTAATAAATCCACAGAATTATGAGGTTTGGAAGAGAACTATTGAATTGGGAAGAAAGTCAATAAGCAGTACCGACACTGGAACAATTATGGACAATTCCTTTTTCTGTGGAATTCAAGGAAATGAAAATAGCAGGTTTATACAAGAATTTAATGTTACAGTTTATTTTTTTTATGGGCCTCCATACACGCTTTGTGAAAATTGTGAAAATAGAGGAATCGTCTTGGAAATGATATCAATGGCACTAGATTTATTGAATATAGAAAGAAAGTTCGTTGGAAACCTATTTTTGAATCCTGATGTGAAGAAAATTATTGATTCCATTTTCTTAGAGGATTCAGGTGCAATTTTTCTTGGGGTGCCAGTAACAGATGAATACGACTTCACTCAACCATTTCTATACGACAATGCTTATTGGATCCTTAGAACGCCTGATGAAATTCCACGATGGAGATATATAATCAGAATTTTTTCCTCTGAAGTATGGACTGTTTGGTTGTTGTCTTCAGTTCTTCTTTCACTCGCATGGTTTGCGACAATTTACAGGAGAACTCGTAATCATAAAACATTGACACATTATATTGAAGGACTATTTATTATTCTCAAACATTTCATAGAACAGCCACATATTTTGAAGCCCTCTTCCTTATCCCAAAACATTGTACTGTACACACTTCTCATGTCAACATTTCTCATGAATTTGTTTTTCGAAAGTAAATTTTCGTATATTTTAACTGGATTTAACTATGAAAAATCCATTGAGAGCTTCGAGGATATGATGAGAAATGAATTGGAAGTTGAATTTCCTGACTATTTGCTCGAATTTTTCGAAGGCGACTTGAGAGCCCTCAAATATTTTGAGAAGTATCGAACGGGGACAGAAAATACATTAAGAGTAGTTGCTGAGGAAAACAAAGCAACAGGTTATCCAGATATAATGTTTCGTTATGAATTGCACAATTATTTAGATAGTAACCAAAGACCTTTATTGCGAAAATTGAAACCTCCAATTATGACAGTTTTTATAAATGCAGTTCTCCGAGAAGGGAATCCATTAACAAATCCCTTAAATCAAAAACTCATTCATTTAGTTGAACATGGTTTTTTTAATTATATACTCTCAAAATATAAATCTCACAATATAATCAGAGATAAAGCATTAGATGTGAAGAAACTAACTTTGAACCATATTCAATTGCCTCTCGCTTTATGGCTCATTGGAATATTGTTGGGTATAGTTTGTTTCTTTTGTGAATTGAATTTTTAAATTTCGAAACAATGACGTGCATCTGTCAAAACGGTTGATTCAAATATTTTCCTTATCATATCTCTGGAAAAATTGACTTGTTCTTTGATACCTTCTCAACTGACAATTATGAAACTTCTGACTTTTGACAGAAGGAATACTCAATATAAATCATAAATGACATCTGTTGATCACGGCAACTAGAGCGGCGGGAACTATGCATGAAAAAACTTTTTCCCAAGAGTTTCGTGACATACGTTAGGAATTATGAATATGTCATTGCACTGAATGTATCTTCTATTGTTTCCTCTCAATACATACTATGATTTTTTCTTTTTTTCTACATTAAATTCATATCGAATCAAGTAGTTTTACTGATTTAACGATAAAGTCGATAAGGTCAATGTGGTTAACCCTCGGTTATTCACGCCCTGTTTTCGAACGTATTTACTCGCGTGGTCTACAATTGTAGACCATTTCCATTTTGACATCAATCAAAACCATCCATTTTATTACGTATTTGAAATGAAATAGTTCCTTTGATTATATGTGATTAAAGTTGTTTCAGTTCTGATGAAAAATATTGATTTTTTTGTCTGTGAAATTGAAAAAACCAAAAAGTCCCAGAAGAAATCCTTTATTAGCCATACGGGCTTAACGAACCCGAGGTATCCAAGCTGAACCTTGCAGTAGGTATAAAATGCAACTTATTCAATGATGTACAATCTAAGGAATAACCGAGTGAATCGACATTGTACAACCATAACCTCTTGTCGCTTTCAAGATTGAGGAACAGGGACTTGTTCGGAAAGTGAATCACAGATACCCGGTATAATTTTAAGTTTGATATATGAATTCACCCTTATAGAGCAGAGTTGAATTTTTAGCGTGGAAAAATAATGGAATCTGAAATAAAAATTCCTCCAGAACTCATGCATATTTGTTGTGACAGTTAGCACTTGTTTCTTCCTCTATTGAGTAAATATTTTTCAACAGTACTCTCACAGTTATTAAGGCCTTTTTATTCATGTTGTATATTATTGATATATGGATATTTTGTTCTTCCTTTAATTGCTCTAAATTATCAAAACATTCATCACCATTGAATGCTTCAGCACAAACAAGCGATAAAGTATCCAGAAAACGCACTGATAAAGTGGAAAGACGTAAATGAAAATCATCCAACCAGTCAACCAGTTATCTTCATCTGATGATAAAGTTTAATTTTAGATTTGCTAAAATCACTTTTCTCTGAAGGATCTTTCTCAATATTAAATAATATGGGCAAACCTCAAAATTGTGTTTGGATTTGGAGCAATAGTATTGTTTAATTGACAATATAGCGGACTTTTTTTTATTAGGAGAAGCTGTTACAATATTCCTATTTCATGCGGAAACCCTGCTTCTTCCTTTCGCAAAGATACTCTCAATAATATGATAGAAAATATATGATACGATAAGATAAGCAAGAGAAAAGACTTATCAATTGGGTGTACAGGAAATGAGAGAGCAACAAAAAAAAAAGGAAAGCATTGACAGTTTTTCGTTGTCTTGTAGAAGAATTTTCGCCCTCGTCGATATGAAAGTTTTCCACGATTCGGCACTTTCACTCACACACCGGATACGTTTTCAAATTGTGAAATATTGATTTTATTTCGTAATGAAAAGAAAATTTTAAGGAAATGTGGTTCGTCTTCTTGCGTGCGTATATTTCTCTGTTTGTCTTGTGTTGTATGCAGTTTCTCTGCTCACTTGATGTTGAGCAGTGTTGCCAAGGTGTAAGGAAGGAAGGTAGAAAGGAAGTAGGTAAGTCTAAATTTTGAAAAAAAATATTTTTAAACAAATATATGAAATTAAGCCAAAAGTTTGATTTGAGAACCGGCCGCGACATGTGCAAGTGGTTGAAAATTAAAAGAAAATATACTGAATAATAAAATTTCGAATTTGTTTGTTTGTTTTTCCTTTAACGTGCTCTATTTCTGCCTTTCAGCTAATGACACGCCGGGGTATTCTGTCACCTCACTAACCCAGAATTTTGCCGAACCCCTCTCGTGTCGAGGGAAGGGATCTTTAATATCCAACACATCTCTGTTAGACAGGACCAACAGCTTTACATCTCCTCCGAAAGATGGACACTCAAGCGATTCCCAGAATCCGAAAAATCGCACCGACTTTGTGGGGATTGAACCCAGGTAACTCTGCGTAGGAGACGAGCATCATATCCCATACGCCACCGAGCCGGCTAAATTTCGAATTATTAATAAGAAAATGAAAACTATAAAATTGAAGAAAAATGAAATAAAAAAATTGATGGAAGTGATAACCAAACAAGTATTTTTTTTGGTAATAGGGTGAAACAAAGGAGAATTTCTTCAATTCTCGTCATGTGATATACAGGGTATTACATAATAGTATGTCACAACTTGATGGGGTAAATCCACGTGCAATTTTGAGAAAAAAGTAAGGACCGCAAAACCTTCGTTACGGAGCTACAGGGTGTTGAATATTCCGGAAAATAATTGGTTTTTCTTCAAAACTCCTGCAGTTTTTGAGATATTCAGCCCAAATTTGGAATGCAAGCAATTTTTACAGCCTCCATCATTACACATCCTGAATTTCAAGTAGAATTTACAACGTGATTTCTTTTCCGGAGCCATGTCTTCTTTTACCCATTCAAACTTATTTGTAGTACGCCACTGATAAGCGCACTATCAATTTTCGTCGTCTTCGTTCAATTTAAAATTTTTTTTGATACTTGTAATTTTTTCGTATCTCCAACCGTTTTCGAGTGAAAAATTATTGTATTTGAATTATTAGAATTGTATGTTATTCGCTAAATAAAAAAATAATAGAAATACTCGATAGGTATGCCCAAAATTTGCTCTTATTTCTATAGCTCGTCTTCTGAGACTCAACTTGTACTTATTTGATATCAAACTAAAAAAAGAACAATAAAAAAACTAAATGAATTGCTGGAATCGTCCTCCACCTGCAAGAATACAGGCCTCTGTCCTTCTTCGCATATTATCACACAATCTTTGAAATATTCCTGGGGTATTTCTTATCGTGTCACAAGAGGATATTATTCGATTTCTCAATTCTTCTACAGCGTTCTCTGGAGTGGTATAAACTAAACTTTTGAGATATCTCCATAAGAGAAAGTAAAAACTATCTAAGTCTGGGGACCTAGGAGGCCATTGTTCTGGCCCACCCCGACCTATCCATCGGTTTTTGAATGTATTATTCAAGAATTCCCTAGCTTCTCCAGTGAAATGTGCTGGTTCCCCGTCATGTTTCCACCAAAAGTGGCACATCCTCGAGCAATAAAGGTAACTCTTCTCAAGAAATTACCGATAAGCGAGACCGTTTAGTATGCTAGGCAGATAAAATGGCCCAATCAAATAATTTCCAATTATTCCGACCCAGACATTCAGTGAGAATTTTTCTTGATGATGAGATTCTTCTATCAAATGGGGTTTTCCTCAGCCCAATAATGACTATTGTGAAAGTTTGTGATAGCAGTTCTCAAAAAGTTAGCTTCGTCTGTGAACATTATTTCACTATCAAAATGAGTATTTTTTCTAATTTTATCTAAGAACCATCGGCAGAAATTCAGTCATGCAGGAAAATCTCGAGGAAGTAGAGTTTGGACGCGTTGAATATGAAACGGGTACAATAAAAAGTCGTGGAGAATCCTCTTAACTAGAATATGTGATATATTCAACTGATTTCCAATTTTTTTTACTCACATGAAGATTCAAATCAATACAATTCAAAACTGCTTCCTCAATATCTGGAGTTTTCATAGTTTGAGTTGCACCTTTTAAATGATTATTTGCAGTAAAGGTACCAGTTTCCCTCAACCATCTGTGGATATTTGAAAATTTTCTGGTGTTACTCGATTTGGAAAGCCCACCTGATATAATCACCTAGATTCTGTTGTGTTTCCGTAAGCCAGACCGTACATGTAATGGATATCAGCCAATTCGGAGTTAGTAAAATTAGCCATTTTTTCTTATAGCAATAACTTCAAAAGTCTTAAAACTAATCGTTAATTTAATAAACAATTCAAGCAGACACTGGTTCAACTTTAGCAGTTGTCAAAATAAATAAATCAATGAAAAAAAAAATCAATGCGTAAATTTTTTCAAATAGAAGTGCTTTCAATTCAGCGAATGCATACAATCGTTTAATACTATTTAGCTCGAGAACGGTCGGAGATACGAAAAGTTTACAGTTGTCAAAAACTTTCTAAATTGAACGAAGATGACAAAATTGATTGTACGCTGATCATTGGCGTACTGGAAGAAAGTTTGAAACGGCAAAAAAAGACATAGCTCCGAAAAAGAAAACACTTTGTGGATTCTAGTTAAAATTTAGGACGTGTAATGATGGAGGCTATAAAAATAGCTTGCATTCCAAATTTGGGCTGAATATCTCAAAAACTGCAGGAGTTCTGAAGAAACAACCAATTTTTCCTGGAAATTTCAACACCCTGTAGCTCCGTAACGAAGCTTTTGCGAACCTATATTTATATGAACTTTTTTTCTTAAAATTGCACGTAGATTTACCCCCTCAAGTTGTGACATACTATTATGTAACACCCTGTAGAATATTTGTCACATTTTAAGGGTGGAATATAAGACAATCGATTGTCTCATTCGATGTAGAACTGAAATTACATCAAATGTTTCATTTTTCTTGGATATGAAACGTATGCAATCAGAAAACTTCTTCTTCAGGAGGAGTTGAGGTTATGATGGAAAATGAATTGGAAGTTAAATTTCCTGACTATGTTCTTGAATTTTTCGAAGGCGACTAGGGGGCTTTCAAATATTTTGGGTATCGAACGGGGAGAACCAAGCTACTGGTTATCCAGATATAATATTACTGTATGAATTTCATTATTATTTACATAGGAACAAAAGACCTCTATTTCGAAATCTGAATCTCCTAATTATGACAGTTCTCATACAAGCAGATCCCCGGGAAGAGTATCCATTTACATATCCCTTGGATCAAAAACTCATACATTCAGTTGAACAAGCAAAATAATATTATAGAATTTTTCTTGGCAATTTCCAGGGCTTGAAAATACTCATCCAGAATGAGAAATGGTGTTTTTCGGTGTTGACCTAATGAAACTTGTTGAATGTTTGATCTAAAAATTCGGAAGAAATCTAACCTAACAAGTTTCATAATAGAATTTTGAGGTTGATATATGAATCACCATCATACAGAGTAGGATTCAACATTTAGCGAAGAAATGTGATGAATTTTGCAACAATAATTCCTCCAGAATTCATGCATAGTTGTAGTATCACTAGTTACAGTCAGCTAATTCACGTTGTATAACATTGATTCATGGATTCATTCAGATTAATCTTGATTATCAACCTCGAGAATCAATTTTTAGATAATATAATTGCTGATCTATCTATGTTGATAATGAATTTTTATTTCATTAGTTAATCGATTTTGTTTCATCAATCGCATTTATAATCTGATGAAAAGCTTTTAGGTTGTCCACCTGAAAGCAATGTCAAGAACAATTAGTGATATCGAACATCTATTGTTTCTGCTACATTCATGAAAAAACTTCATTCGTGAAATTGAATTCACTCAGAAAGCAACTTAAAATGATAGCAGTAGTATTTTTGAGTGTGAAGACACTTTGTATCAATTATCTTTTGCTAAATTATAATTCTAAAGAAAGTTATGCAGTAATTGCAACAAATGAAGTAGCATTTCCATTTCCAGCAATTCGGGTAGACGTCGACACGTTTTCTGGATTCGAACACATTGTTTCGAGAACACCTAATTTTTACATAATCGATATCGATACAGAAACTTTGAATATAACACAATTTCTCAGTCTAAGAAAAAAATTGGGATTTAGTAATTATACGAAATATCTTTTTGTAGGAGAAAAGTTGTTTTTCGATTTTGAATCAAATCCCAGTACAAAATTCACGGCTTCTTTAATGTTAATAAATCCACAGAATTATGAGGTTTGGAAGAGAACTATTGAATTGGGAAGAAAGTCAATGAGCAGTACCGACACTGAAACAATTATGGACAATTCTTTTTTCTGTGGAATTCAAGGAAATGAAAATAGCAGGTTTATACAAGAATTTAATGTTACAGTTTATTTTTTTTATGGGCCTCCATACACGCTTTGTGAAAATTGTGAAAATAGAGGAATCGTCTTGGAAATGATATCAATGGCACTAGATTTATTGAATATAGAAAGAAAGTTCGTTGGAAACCTATTTTTGAATCCTGATGTGAAGAAAATTATTGATTCCATTTTCTTAGAGGATTCAGGTGCAATTTTTCTTGGGGTGCCAGTAACAGATGAATACGACTTCACTCAACCATTTCTATACGACAATGCTTATTGGATCCTTAGAACGCCTGATGAAATTCCACGATGGAGATATATAATCAGAATTTTTTCCTCTGAAGTATGGACCGTTTGGTTGTTGTCTTCAGTTCTTCTTTCACTCGCATGGTTTGCGACAATTTACAGGAGAACTCGTAATCATAAAACATTGACACATTATATTGAAGGACTACTGATTATCCTCAAACATTTCATAGAACAGCCACATATTTTGAAGCCCTCTTCCTTATCCCAAAACATTGTACTGTACACACTTCTCTTGTCAACATTTCTCATGAATTTGTTTTTCGAAAGTAAATTTTCGTATATTTTAACTGGATTTAACTATGAAAAATCCATTGAGAGCTTCGAGGATATGATGAGAAATGAATTGCAAGTTGAATTTCCTGACTATTTTCTCGAATTTTTCGAAGGGGACTTGAGAGCCCTCAAATATTTTGAGAAGTATCGAACGGGGACAGAAAATACATTAAGAGTAGTTGCTGAGGAAAACAAAGCAACAGGTTATCCAGATATAATGTTTCTTTATGAATTGCATAATTATTTAGATAGTAACCAAAGACCTTTATTGCGAAAATTGAAACCTCCAATTATGACAGTTTTTATAAATGCAGTTCTCCGAGAAGGGAATCCATTAAAAATCCCTTAAATCAAAAAATCATTCATTTAGTTGAACATGGTTTTTAAATTATATACTCTCAAAATATAAATCTCACAATATAATTAGAGATAAAGCATTAGATGTGAAGAAACTAACTTTGAACCATATACAATTGCCTCTCGCTTTATGGCTCATTGGAATATTGTTGAGTATAGTTTGTTTCTTTTGTGAATTGAATTTTTAAATTTCAAAACACTTCCATACATCAGCCAATACGGTTGATTCAGATATTTCCCTTATCATATCTCTGGAAAAATTGACTTGTTCTTTAACGAATGTCACAAAAGTCTTGGGAAAAACTTCGAATAGATAAACTAATTACTGAAAAAAACTTTATCAAATTGATTATATCATTAGGAATTCACCTCATATCTAAACTCTATAAAATCGTATTTGAAGGATTGATAGGGGCCCGTTCTGCTCAATGGCGCGCAATTTTCTCCGAATACCTGTCTTTGAACGACAACCACATCAACTTCCCGTATCTTCTGAAAGATTCTCTGTCTCAAACCTTCTTCGTTTTGGGCTTCCCATCCATTGTCATAGACTTTTCTTGTCAGTAAACCCCAAAAATCTTCGATTGGTCTTGCTTGTGGAACGTTTGGGGGGTTATCTCCGCGAGGTACAAATGGGATGTTATCAGCCTCTAATCAATCTCTCGTAATTCGCGCATAATGGGAAGACGCCAAGTCTGGCCAAAACATTATTTCGTCATCAGCGTATTGATGAAATCTTACAAGTTTGGGAGACATCTTTCAGTATATAAGTTTGCATCAACAGCTTCGCCTCTCATATGCCCTACATATGGTCTTGAAACACCAGCTTCAGAAATAGCATACCAAATCAGAACCTTGTTATCTATTTTTTTCTTTGTGTTGAATTTTACTTCGTTTGGACAGCCTTCTATGTTATTTGTATAGAAACCAGCATTACAGTTGATTTCAGAATGGGATAATGTGAAATATTTTTCATCATCCAAAATTATGGTTCTGTCATTTGCGAAGTGAATTTTTCTTAAGGCGCGGCAACATCTGGGGATATTTTCCAATTGATTCTGGGTGTATTTTGGACGAGCAAAGGTTACAATAAAAACACATAAGAGAAATTTAACGTTGAAGCCCCAAAAGAGAGTAGACCCTGAAGTCCTTATCAATAGAAAAGAACAGTACCAATTAAAAATTGACGAAAATATTGATAAGGCACCCCCAACTCTAAGACATACCGACTTAAATACACATGCAAATGAATTAAGCAACATCATTAAAGAAAGCGCAAGTGAGGTAACAACAGTGACGAAAAGAAGTCGAAGAAAAATAAGTGACGAAACAGCGAAATTATTTGAAGAAAGAAGGAAACTAAAACCAGACAAAGATAGGAACTTAATCGAATGGGCTGAACTGAACAAATCAGTAAGAAGAGAAATTAGAAAAGACATTAGGAAATTTAATACCAAGATCATAAAAGAAACTATTGAGAATAACAAAGGCCCAAAAATTTTTAATAGACATGTTAGTATAGGAAGAAGAGAAATTACATCACTTAAAGACAAAGCTGGGAAGGTCATTACAAATAGACATCAAATTCTCAAATTAATAGAAAGCTTTTATAAAGAATTATATGATTCCAAATTACAACCAAACGCACAGCAAAAGGAAGATGGAAAGAGAAAATATGTAATGTCGGTTCTGAGGATATTCCCGAAATTACTGTTAATGAATCAAACTCAGCCCTGAATAATCTTAAAAATTCCAAGGCGGCTGGACCAGATGACATAATTCCAGAAAAGCTCAAATGTGGAAGTCCCCGCCTAAAACAAGAACTGGTAATATTGTTCAACAAATGCTTGGATCGAAGTCAAGTACCCCAAGCATGGCTTGAGGCTGAAGTTATTCTTCTCCACAAAAAGGCGACATAAGAAACCTTGGTAATAATAGACCAATAAGCCTTTTATCCCAGCTATATAAATTATTCACCAAAATAATTACCAAAAGATTAACGGGAAAAATAGATTTCCAGCAACCCCGTGAACAAGCTGGATTTAGATCTGGGTTCAGTACGCTGGATCATATTCATGCAATTAAACACCTAATTGAAAAGTGCAATGAGTATAATTTAGAACTTTATATAGCCTTTATAGACTACCAAAAGGCCTTTGACAGTATAGAAATTTGGGCAGTCCTTAATTCTCTTAATGCATGTAGAGTGGACAGCAGATACACGAACCTGATAAAAAACATCTATTCTTCCGCCATAATGCATGTCCAGTTATGGAATAAAACCAACGACATTCCAATAAAACGAGGTGTTCGACAAGGAGATACAGTGTCACCGGGGCTTTTATTGCAGCTTTGAACGAAATCTTTAGAGAAATGGATTGGCATTAGAAAGGAATCAACATTGATGGCGAACTTCTACATCATCTACGCTTTGCCGATGATATTGTACTAATAAGTAATAACGTCCAAGAATTACAAGATATGATCCTAGACTTGAACAACCATTCAAAAAATGTTGGCCTAGAAATGAACATCAGCAAGACGAAGATAATGACTAACACAAACAATAACCCCGTAATCCACGTAGAAGGTCAACAACTAGAGAATGTCGAAAACTACATATACCTGGGACAAAAACTAACTACTAAAAAAGACAACATGACTGACGAGATTACACGAAAAGTGTCCCTTTCGTGGGCGGCATTTGGCAAATTAAAACATGTCCTGACATCAGACATACCCCACAACCTCAAGAAAAACCTCTACAACCAATGCATTCTTCCTGTGCTTACATATGGAGCCGAAACATGGTGTCTTACTAAGAAGTTGGCCCAAAAATTGACGAAAACCCAAAGAGCCCACGAGAGAATAATATTAAATATTAAACTATCAGATCGCATAAGAAAAACTTGGATAAGAGAACAAACCAAGCTGACAGAAGTCATGGAGAGGGCAGCTCAACTAAAGTGGTCATGGGCAGGTCACGTAGCTCGAAGAAATGACAATCGGTGGACCAAGAGGCACATGAAATGGAGGCCAAGAGTGGGAGCATAGGAGTATCGGCAGGCCAAACACAAGGTAGAGAGACGATATTAAAAAATCAGCGGGTCTTCTTTGGATGAGAGAAGCTATTAGCAGAAAGAAATGGTTCAATATGGGAAAAGCCTACATTCAGCAGTGGATTGAAATAGGCAGATCGTGATCGTATTTTGGACACTTACGCCTTTCACGATATTCACATCCCGCATTCAGTAATTCTCGCCTTATTGTCTCATGAGAAGTACGAAATCTTCTGGATAATTTTCGTAATGATGTTCCTACTGTGTCTCTTGCTCTTTCTAAAAGCCTGTTTCTACGGATTTCATTCAAAGCCTTCGGTCGTCCACTTTTTGGCTAATTCAAGCATGGTATTCCTTGCTCGCATTCACTTATTACCCGATAAATAGTTGTCTTAGAAATATTCTGACCACGAAAAATGTTGATGATTTCACGCTTAGGAACTCGCCCAACTAAATTGAAAATACCTCTTCAAAGCTCTAATTTGTGAGCCATTTTAGCGAAAGTATTCAGGCTTTTGACAGAAGGAATACTCAATATAAATCATAAATGACATCTGTTGATCACGGCAACTAGAGCTTCCACGAATTGCGGGAACTATGCATGAAAAAACTTTTTCCCAAAACTTTCGTGACATACGTTAGGAATTATGAATATGTCATTGCACTGAATGTATCTTTTGTCATTTCCTCTCAATACATATCTCTTCATACTATGATTTTTTCTTTTTTCCTACATTAAATTCATATCAAATGAAGTCGTTTTACTGATTTAACGATAAAGTCGATAAGGTCAATGTGGTTAACCCTCGCTTATTTGCGCCCTGTTTTCGAACGTATTCACTCGCGTGGTCTACAATTGTAGACCATTTTCATTTTGACATCAATCAAAACCATCCATTTTAATAAGTATTTGAAATGAAATAGTTCCTTTGATCATTTGTGGTTGAAGTTGTTTCAGTTCAGATGAAAAATATTGATTTGTTTCTCTGTGGAATTGAAAAACCAAAACGAATAATAGGCCGGACATAGTGGTGTATGATAAGAGAGCCAAGACAGCAATGCTGGTGTCCCAGATGAAATCCTTCATTTGCCATAACTCAATATAATAATAATAATAATTATATTACAAGTATCAACCGGCGCCCGTATTGGAAAATTACTCCATCAGATTATACTACGATATGACTGTAATCACTGACAGAATGGTGACGAATAATAGACCGGACATAGTGGTGTATGATAAGAGAGCCAGGACAGTAATGCTGGTGGATATCGCCATACCGAATAATAACAAGTTCCACGAGGAAAAGTCCAAATACACAGACCTTGCTATTGAGATCAAGCAGATGTGGCACCTGGATAAAATAAATATTGTTCCTGTCATCGTATCCTCGACTGGGTTAATGCCCAGAACTTTGCATGATAGCCTTAAGAAATTAGAATTGCATAAGAATACCTTTATAGAAATGCAAAAAGTTGTAATTCTTGATACATGTAGGATAGTTAGGAAATTCATGTCAAGTATATTGTAATCGAGCCTATTCCCTTTGATTGCTGAATCTGGGAAAGGTAAATTATATCCAGCTAAAAGCTGAGATAGTGCACAAGTCTACGATAATAAATAATTATTATCCCCTCAGGTGCTCAGGAACATCGTTTCTGAGTACGGGCTTAGCGAATCCGAGGTACCCAAGCTGAACCTGTCAGTAGGTATAAAATGCAACTTATCCAATGATGTACAATCTAAAGAACAAACGGGTGAATCGACATTGTACCACCATAACCTCTTGTCGCGTTCAAGATTTAGGAAGAGGGTCTTGTTGGGAGAGTGAGTCACAGTCTCCCTCGGTTAGCAACGGAAGCAGCGTGATATCGAGTAGAGATACTGCAACATGAAAAAAAACAATATCAATACCTCCCAACCGACTCTTGATGTTTCAATGGTGGCGCAAGCCATTATGCCTACGACCACGAGAGCCGGACTCCCTAGGAAACACATGAAGTGGCTTCAGAAATGAATGCCTTCATTATGCGTTCCTATTACAAGAGTACAAACTTGGAATCGGAAATGACAGCATACAGATACGCGTTACATCTTGCGTTCGTAGAAAAATATCCGGAATTACAGCACATATCCGAGCAGAGAATTTCGAATCAGCGAAGAACAATCGTTAAAAATAGGCTACTTTCTTCAGGAACGTTGCAAAGCATACAAGAAAAGGTCATAATGGAACTCAGTAGTGAAGATGATACTCATAACGGTATTCCTACCGTCAATAAAAGTGTTACATATAACATCGAACTCATGGAAACGAATACCTACATAGAGCGTCCCCTGAGACGAACCAGTAGAACGAATTTATGTATTTAGCACGATCAGAACTCAACAGAGCAATAACTGAACTCAGTGGTAGTAACCCAACTAAACGATCTAAACTGCCCAAACTCAAAACGAACAAGAACACCAATATCATCCTAGCAAGCATAAACTCAGTGTTTGAAGAATACACTGATCAGAACACCTTGGAGAAAATTCACACTTTGAGTTACTGTGGAGCGGTAGTGGTTTTCTCGACTACACAAACAACGAGTCTACACAACTCTGATTCGATCTGAGCCAAAAAGCGTCAGAAAACCACCATGGAAAAAACGGCTGGAGAAGGATTTTGACAATATTAGAGCTGAGATCAGTCGCCTCACAGAATTCCTGAGAAACAAAAGCCCTCAAGGCGCTTGAAATCCCATATATGCAAAATTCATAAAAAAATTGGTACGAACACAAAACACCCTGATCACAAACAACATATCGACCTGTATATGGACACTGAAGCAAAAACTCCAAGCGAAAGTAAAGAGGTTCTAAAGATACAACAAGTGTTCGGAAAGGAAACATCAAAACCAAAGTTTCGTCCAAAGCGCGGCCAATTTTCATAAGGGAAATAACAAAAATGCGACCAACAATAACAGAAACGTACCTGACGCACAGTGCACGATCATTGCTGATAACTATGGTCGAACCACAAAGATCACAATAAAGATCACGAATGAAAAATAATGCCTTGATATCAAACATATGGGCTTCGAAGGAATAACGGAGGAAGAAATCAATGCAGTAGTTAGAGCGACCAAAAGTTGGAAGGCCACAGGTATAGATAATATCCACAACTTCTGGTACAAGAAGTTTGATAAGTTCCATGGAGCCCTAGCGAAACAGCTCACGTATGTTCTTCAACATCCCAGGAAAACACCCACTTTTCTAACACAAGGCCTAACATATATGCTACAAAATACTCACATCATGCAAAACCAATCGAATATACCAACATCTTGACGACAACAATATATTAGCAGAGGAGCAGAAAGGATGCAGAAAGAAACACCACGGGTGCAAGAAACAACTCATCATCGATTCTGTGATAATGAAATAGGCACACGTAGGGCATCGGAATGTTCATTCAGCTTTTCTCGATTATCTGAAGACATTCTATAGTACCACCCATTCTTAACTTGTCGAAGTATTGCAGATATACAAAATTCATCCAGCTCTGGTAGAATTCTTGAAGACAACAATGACACACTGGCGCACGTCTCTGCAGGTCAACATGAACAATACGACGGAATTTTTCGAAGAGACTCTTTGAGTCCACTATGGTTCTGTTTAGCTATGAACCCATTGTCTTCAATGCTAAATATAACAGGACACGGATTTAGCATGAAAACAGATAGGAACTATCATACAATCTCCCACCTGCTGTATATGGATGACATCAAATTATATGCTTCGAACAAGAAGCAATTGGATGATTTGCTGAAAACTGTCAGTAAGTTCTTGGCAGATGTTCATATGAAATTCGGGATTGAAAAATGACCCTGAACATTTAAAGAGGGAAAGTCATAGATGGTGAAACACAACTTCCAAACGATGATATTATACAGTGCCTGAGGGATGGCCAAACATACCAATATCTAGGATACCAACAAGCCATATCGCTAGGCCTAAAACAATCGAAGGAGAAGATTCGTTCAGAATATAGTCAGCTTCTGAAGACTGTGCTGGGATCAATGTTGTACTCGGAGAACCTAGTCAAGGCAATTAACACCTACGCCATTCCAGTGTTGCTTTACTCATTTGGAATAATTAAATGGACTAAGACAGAACTAGATGAAATTCAAAGGCAGACCCGAACGATGCCGACAACGTACAACAATCATCATCCAAAATCGTCTGTGATACGAACAACTTTGAAGCGGAAAGAAAGAGGACGCGGATTAATATATGTTGTCAATTTACACACCAAACGGTTAAAAAATTTCAGAGAATTCTTCTCTGCAAAAGCTCTCACTTCTGACCCCCATAGAGTGATATCGTTGGCTGATAAGGGATATACACCTCTAAATCTTGCTACCAGAGATGACCTGCTGAATCTACCATTCCTATCAGATACTGAAAAACAAGAGCAATGGCCAAGAAAGGAATTGCATGGACGATATCACCATGAGATGAATCAACCACACATCGACAAAGAAGGCTCTAACAAATGATTAATGAAAGGAGGATTATTCGCGGAAACAGAAGGATTCCTTTTGGCCCATTCAAGACCAAGTGATCGCTACAAACAACTACAAAAAATTTATTATTGAAGACGGAACAATACAAACAGATAAGTGCAGAAAATGCCTTATAAGATCGGAGACTATACAGCATATTATGTCCGGCTGCGAACAACTGGCCAAAACGGACTATCTTAACAGGCATAATCAAGTGTACAACATTATCCATCAGAAACTTGCACAAAAGTACGGATTTCTGAATACCTTTTAGCCATATTACAAGTATCAACAGGTCCCCGTATTGGAAAATGACTCTATCAGATTATACTACGATAGGCCAGTTATAACTGACAGAATGGTGACGAATAATAGGCCGGACATAGTGGTGTATGATAAGAGAGCCCAAACTTTGCATGACAGCCTTAAGAAATTAGAATTGCATAAGAATACCTATATAGAAATGCAAAAAGCTGTAATTCTCAATACATGTAGGATAGTAAGAAAACAGCTGAGATAGTGCATAAGTCCACGATAATAAATAATAATAATATATGTCAATTTATGATTTTTCAGTAATTCCTCAACGAGTACCAATTACGATTGATACCGATAATTGGATGGATCAATCAGAGGACAATGCCTTCACCAGAGGTATTTACCCTATATGGATCTTCAGGTTGCATCCCAACATAGGGCTCCAAATGAATCGTGTACGATGTATTTGCATCAACAAGAGCAAAAATTTTGATATCATATTTAGCAGGCTTATTTGGGATATATTGTTTGAATCCTCATCTGCCTCTGAACGCTAATAATTGTTCTTCTACGGTAGGAGCTCACTTGGTATGAAATTGGTTTGAAAATTAACTGAAAATTTTCAATTGTTTATTCCTTAAGTGGGCTGTTCAAAGCTTGTTTATTGTGGACTGTCATTTTCGTCATCTCAGAAAACATTTTAACATTTTCATCGGTTGAAGTTAAATAGCCTTGATTCTTAAAGCGTTGTATATATTCATTATAATTAATTTTTCACTTCAAGAACGCAGTATATTTGTTGCAAATTTACCAAGGGTAAAACTAAAAAACTTTTCAACTATTTGTGGATGAACGAAACACTTTCACCAACTAATAACTTATGCATACAAATGATAAAACTACTTCAAGAACTCTCTTAATATATCTATGTAATTATTACATTTCTTGAGGTTAAATTCGGAGAATATACTGAATAATACGCTTCAACCCTTATCCGAGTGGCACACCTATGACCATCTTGCCATCTGAGGATTTATTACTTTACGGCTTTACTAAATCGACTCATAGTGTTCTTCAAATAATTTCCAAACGTTAAACTCAGGTTAAAAGTCATAGAATCTTGCTTAGAAAATTGTGGAATATAGGAATATATATGCATAGGATTAAATCCATTCTATCCGTTTCTTTGTTCCACAGCCTAATGATTCAATTCTCCTACTGAGAACTGTAGGTTTTTGATAAAATCGCGAACACAATGAAAACGAGCCATTTTAGTTATAGAAAACCTACTACCAATAAATACTAATCAAAAATATGGTTCTAATAAAGTAAAAAATTATTGGTATTGGTATTCGAAGGAAATGTTTTCTTGGCAATTTAGTTTTATCGAGTTGACAACTAATTTTCGGCTACCCTGTGAATAAGACTGCGAAAATTACGTTTCCCCTCAAAAATTACACCTTTCTCGTTAGACTAATAACAAGTTATACAATATTTTTGAGGTTAGGTTAGGTTAGATTGAAATTTCAAAGTAATTTAAAAGTAATAATTCCACTCCCATGATACTAATGAACGCTTTAGTGCGGATACCCTGTAAAGAAAAATCTATTTTTAAATGACTTTGTAGAAAATATTCATTGGACTCAATGTGCATATGATATCCTAAAAATTATTTTCAGGACAGGTTTGGAATCGATTATTTTCATTGTAAATTCTGATGAATTATAAATTATTATTTCATCAGTAAATCAATTGTTTCATCAGTGGCAGTTATAATCTGATGGAAAGTTTTTAGAAAAGCCATTTGAAAAGACTTCTGAATAACTACTGAAACTTTCGAAATTGATTTATCAATAGAAATTAAAACTGATTCAATCGTAGAATTGGGTTCTTTAGAAATCAACAAAATGATATCAACAGTAGTCTTAACTCTGACAAATATTTGTGTTAATCATCTACTGCTGGATTATACTTCCAAAGAAAGTTATGCTGTTATTGTTTCAAATGAAGTAATATTTCCGTTTCCATCAGTTCGAATAAAGTTTGAAACATTATTTGGATTCGAACAATATGTTTTAAAAACGCCTAATTTATATATAATCGATATAGAATTGATGAACATAACACAATTTTTCACTTTGAAAAGGAAGTTTGGGTTTCGAAATGATGAAAAGTATATTTTCATTGGGCATGATTTCTCTCCTGATTTTGTATTTGATCTTTATTCAAGATTTGGTGAGCCTTTTTTTTTAATGAATACTCATAATGTTTGCAATAGAAAACAATTGGGGACAATATCAATGAATAGTAGTGCTATAGAAGTATTTTTTCATGGTTCTACTTTGCGTGAACCAACTTACACTTGTGGAGTTTATGGAAATGACAAAATAAAGTCATTACAAGACCTTAATGCCACAGTTTATTTTTATTATGCTCCCCCTTATGCATTTTGCGTGGACTGTGAAAACAAAGGAATCACCTTGGATTTGATATCAATGGCGTTAGATTTATTGAATATCAAAAGTAAACTAGAAGGTGCCTTATTCATAAATCCAGATGTGAAAAAAATTGTTGAATCCATCTTGGAAGATTCTTCTGTGATTTTCCTTATTACAGGAGCATCCAGTGAATTTGATTTCACACAACCATTTCTATACGATAATGGATATTGGATCATTAGATCTCCTAATGAAATTCCTCGATGGAGATATATCATCAGAATTTTTTCTGTAGAAGTATGGGCTTCTTGGATATTGTCATCGATTTTTCTAACTCTCGCATGGTTTGCGACAATTTACAGACGAACTTCTAAACTAAATACATTAAACGATGCAATTCAGGGGTTTTTGATTATTCTTAAACATTTTATCGAGCAGCCATTTTCTTTGAAACCCTCTACAATATCCCAAAGTATTGTACTGGCAACAATTCTCATGTCAACATTTCTCATGAATCTTTTTTTTGACAGTAAATTTTCGTATATTTTAACTGGATTTAACTATGAGAAATCCATTGAAAGCTTTGAAGATCTCATGGAGAATAAATTGGAAGTTGTATTAGCCGACTATATGCTTGAATATTTCGAAAATGATAAAAAGGCCCTCAAATATTTCAAGAAATATCGAACAGCATCAAAAATAACATTGGAAGCTGTTGTTGAAGAAAACAAAGCAGTTCCTTTTCCAGATGTGATATTTCACTACGAATATCACAATTACTTAGACAGTAACCAAAGACCTTTAATACGAAAACTGAATCCTCCTCTTATGACGATTTTTTTATATGCAGTTCTCCGAAAAGGAAATCCATTAACGAATCCCTTGAATCAAAAGCTTATTCGTTTGGTTGAACATGGTTTTGCAACTTATATATTTTCTAAATATAAATCTCATAAAATAGTTAGAGACAAAAAATTAGATGTAAAGAAATTAACATTGAACCATATTCATTTGCCTCTTACTTTATGGATCATAGGAATATTGTTGAGTATAATTTGCTTCTTGAGTGAATTGAAGTTTTGAATTTATTCACTAAATCCTTCATCAATGTATATTAATGATATCGTATGACTCAATTATCTGCATTATCATTTATAGTTACAGATTATTTGTATTGAGTAAAGATTAAATAAACAGAAGTCCACTGTATTGCATTTCAGTTTTTCCCGAAAAAATGGATAATTCGATTGAGAAAGTGGCTACTGGATAAAATTAATAAACATTCTTTAATTAAATAAAACAATGGTGTCTTAGTTTTCATTATATTGACAAATTCGTGACAGGTTTCAGCACACTGAGACTTCATCAGTATTATTATTATTATTCATGGGCTTGTGCACTATCTCAGATGTTAGCTGGATATAATTTACCTTTCCCAGATTCAACAATCAAAGGGAATAGGCTCGATTACAATACGCTTGACATAAGTTTCCTCACTATCCTACATGACATTTGTCATAATTTAAAAACGAATGTCAAAATAATTTTGAAATTTTTTTATAATTTACTCAAGATCCACGTAGAAATAATATATGGACCATGTCAACCCAAATTTTTGGGTTTATAATGAATCCAGAACATCTATAGTTCATAATCGGCATCACTTAGAAGACCGAACCTGGCCATCGGGGCTCTCTCGGTCAAACAGAGAGGAAATTGTTTTGTTGAGTTTAAATATTGAAGTGAATTCCAAGGATAAATGCGATTATTCTTCAAAATTGGCAAGCAAGAACAAGGTGGAAGTGATTATGCTTCAGGAGACTCACACTGCGACGGAAGGACATCTCGGCGAAAGAGGAAATATCGCAAGTTATGCACTTTTTGATTATCTCCTTAGTCATATTTATGGCCTTGCTTGCTAAGTAAAACATTGAATCATATTCAACTTGTAAAGAAGGGTATGTTGAATGGTATTTTCTTTATTGCGTTCAAATTTTTTGATATGTTTGTCGTTAATATTCATAAACCTCCTGGCGAAATCTGGCCCATCAATTTCGGTATTATTTTTCCCCATCCTGCTTTCTATTATGGTGACTTCAATTTCTATCACAATCAATGGGGTTGTACAGAAAATGAGAGAAGTGGTATTTAATTAGTTGAATCGATGGAAACAAATGATTTTCAACTTGTATTCGATGCGAAGGCAAAGGGCACTTTTTATTCTGCCAGATGGAATCGCGACTATAATCCTGATCTTTGTCTGGTTTCTAACGACTCTGAATTGTTGCCTCTTCCTGTTCGTCGTAAAGTACTTTCAGATTTTCCTCACAGTCAACACAGGCTAGCTATTATTTCGTTAGGTTTTCAATTAACATTTGCAGATTCATTAGAAAAACCAAGATGGAATTTTAAAAAAGCTCGTTGGAATGATTTCACTAAACAGGTAGATAGTGATTTGATATGGGTTCCCCCTTGGTTAGAAATTATTTCCGTTTTATAGGAGTTGTTAAGAATACTACAAAAAAACATATTCCCAGAGGCTTTCGAAAGGATTATATACCTGGGTGGTGAGAGGAATCAAATGTTTTTTATAAGGATTATCAGCATAATCCTTCCAGAGAGAAAGCCGATGCACTCCTTAGTTAGAATGATACCAGAAATAATAAATGGAATGAGTTGACGAATGATATGAATTTTCGTCATCCTAGTAAAAGTTCCTGGGATTTGTTGAGGAAATTAGGCAATGCTGATCCCGTTTCGAAAACTCCGTCTAATATGAATCCGAATTCTGTAGCATCTAGGCTTGTTAATGTCTCTAAAAGTGTGATTAATAGTAGATATGACAGGAATAGAATGAAACAAAACTATGAGAGTTATAAATGGATGTATCAGTTCAACTGCTACCCCATGGCTTCCGGTTATTTGTAATATAGTTCCTTCCCATATTCGCAGGAGATTAGCTCTTAAATCGTCTTGGGATAAGTATCACTCATTTCCAGAAGTTTTTCCGTTAATACACGATTTTCAAAATCCACCTAACTTGATATTGAAATCTAGGAAACCTATTTGGTCGATTGACTTTTTGCGTACACGGGTGAAGGCTGTTGATCTTTGGAAAACTAAACGGCAGGAAGTTGATGTTTTTAATAAAGTTCTCATAGAGGATCCTTCCAAAAGGGTTGCAGGTTTCGATATAAGTAGGAAAAATTGGTGTACATTTAATCGTCTAAGGACAGGACATGGTCGTAATAATAGTATGTTGTTCAAATGGAATACTGTAGAAAGTCCGGCATGTGAATGTGGCGCAGCTGAAGAAACAATAAGACATTTAGTCTTCGATTGTCCTATTTACCATTTTACGGGTGGTTTTCTAGAAATTCATTCCGTTTCAGATAATTTCATTAACTGGGTAGGGAAGTTTAAGTCTATTTAGGAGATTAGTTTTTGAATCTTGAGGTGACTATGGGCTACATCCTCGAATGGTGTATGAGAAGTTCCCTGGTGAAAAACAACGGAGCATTTGTTAAGTTGGTTAAGCTGGTTTTCTTTTTCCATTGTAACAGATTTTTCCTGTCCCAATCCCCCTTCTTTTTCACCCTTGTCTTCGTGAAGAAGTCCTGGAAACCATGGAGTGTAAGATGACAATGAGAAAATGAAGCTGCTAAGCAGAAGAATTTTTGGTACTCTTTTTGTACACACGACACTAACACAACATAAACAGACAAGCTATTGCTGGTGCAATAGCGACAGGAAAACGTGTTCTTTTCCGCAGGTTTTTTCACTCGTTTACTGAATCATATGCAAGATAGTATGGTTCCCCTGTTACATTTTCTGTGCTCACACTTTAAGAGCAATCGTAGGAGGCATGATGCGAATTTAGATGCCTGATTAAGGAACGGGCATGGTCTGTTTTTTCTTTTGGTATTCTATTCATTCGCTTGTTTTTTACTATTGTGTTTTTCTGACACACACCAAAATTATAGCTATAAGCATTCATTGGAAATACAATTATTCGAATTTTGTAAATCCTCTGTTTTCAAAAATATATATATATATATATATATATATATATATATATATATATATATATATATATATATATATATATATATATATATATATATATATATATATATATATATATATATCACGCATCACGCAACCTTTGAGTATTAACCCAGTCGAAGAAATTATTACAGGACCGATATCTATTTCATCGAGATGATCTCAATAGCAAGCTCTGTGTATTTAGACTTTTTCTCCTAAACTTGTTCAGCACGTTGTTATTATTCGGTATGGCGACATCCACCAGCATTGCTGTTCTGACTCTTATCGTACACCACATTGCCTGGCATATTATTCGTCACCGTTCTGTCAGTGATACAGACCTATCGTAGTATAATCTGAAAGAATCATTTTCCAATACTGGCGCCGGTTGATATTTGTAATATGCCTGAAAGGCATTCAGAAGTCCGTACTTGTGTGCACAGTTTATATTGGATAATGCTGCACACTTGATTATGCCTGTGTAGATAGTCCGTATTGGCCAGTTGTTGGCAGGCGGAAATAATATGCTGTTTATTCTGCAATATTATACGGCATTTCCCGCACTTATCTGTTTGTAATGTTCCGTCCTTAATTTATAAATATTTTGTAGTTATTTGTTTAGATGACTTGGTCTTGAAAGGCCATAAGGCAGGGGTGCTCAAACTTGAACTGCTGGCGATCTACCTCAATATTTTTAGACTACTTACCATCGAATCTGAGAGGCTGCAAGTATGTTTAATGCAGGGTTGTCGTACATACACGATACACCCTATCTACCTACGTACTTAGGTAGGGTGTACCGTAGCATATATCGGGTGACACAGGATCATGGTACACCCCTCTTATTTCTATATTTCTGCAGGTAATTTATTGAAATTTTGTGATTCGATCAAACTTATGACAAGCCACCTTTTGACTTTGGAAACAATTTTTTTTCCACTTCCAGTGTCACCGGACATGACCTTCAATGAAGATTTTCAAATGTATATTTTTGCATAGTTGTCTTGCAAATAATTCTCCAAATTCAACCTCGCCTCAGAATTGATATTTTGGGCGTCAAAATTATATTTGGTTCGGTTTTTATTTTTCCATCAAGGGTGCCATGAATATTGCCAATTTACCTTGATCGATCAAAGAAACACTTTAAAAAAGTAACTTACGTCAAAATTTCAGATTGGCTCTGTCCAGGCCAGATTAATGTTCTCCAAAATCAGTTTTGAATTGAAAATTCATTTTTACAAATGGCACCATATTGGTACCGAGGTACCGTTAGAAGCTTGATACTATGGGTAAACAAATTCTGTAAAAACTTTCTTCTAGAATGCTAACAAATTATGATGATGTAAAAATTTTCATTGATTTCATTTCAATTCGTGTAAGTAAATCCAGTAGGCTAATGGAGATCGTCAAACACCCTGTATATTTTAGCTTATGCCGATTGCAAATAATTTTCCAAATTCAACCATACCTCACAATGGTAATTCAGGAATCAGAATTATTTTTGAGGGAATTTTTATTTTTCGAACAAGGAAGGCTATGACAACAAACGACTTTGACGTTTCCAATATAAAATTATCCGGATAGTAGAGTTTGCATAGGTCGATTTCACTCGAATTTAGTTTACTGAAGCGTTATTATTTTCCAGAATGCCTCAAACATACACAGGGCATGAGAAAGTGGATATGCTACTTATTTACGGGGAATGCCAAGAGAATGCAGTAGCGGCTGTCAATTTGTATGCCGAAAGATACCCCCATCGACAATGCCCCGCAAGAATTTGGAGGACATGGATTATCAATTTAGAAGAGACACTGAAATTAATGTGTTCGCGCGAGTGGATATTAATGAAACCATTTCCACAAGGCAATTTGCTTTTGAGCTGGATATAAGTCGTGAATGCGTTCGTCGAATTTTGAAGAAGTATTATTATAATTCATACAAATATCAATTGCATCTTCATTTGTATGAAGGTGATTATGCAAGGGGAATGGAATACTGCAATTGAATGATGCAAAATAATGTACAACCACACAATAATTTCCTAAAAATAATCGTGTTCTTAGATGAATCAAGGTTTACTAATTTAGGGTTATTCGACAGACAAAACACAAGATATTGATCCCAGGAGAACCAACATTTACTCAATCGGAGCAATTTTCAGGAAAAATTCGGTTTTAATGTTTTGTTAGGTGTAATTGGTACCAAAATAATTGGTCCCGTGATTTTTGATTGGCCGTTGGCTGCCGCTAGATACTTACAATTTATTCAGAATGAGATTGGGGGATATTTGGAAAATGTACCGTTGGCGATTGAGAGGTTAATGTTTTATCAACAGGATGGTGCCACCCCCCCAACGCAAGAATTGTCTCAGGTACCTGCGTGAGAGATTCGTTAAAAATTGGATTGTAACGAATGGTCCAATAAGATGGCCCACAAGATCACCTGATTTAGGGTTATTTGAAGAATTGTGTTCACGCAACAGCGCCTACTACGCCTGCAGATCTAGAGGATATAGAGTCAGACGAGCCATTGGCAGTATAACACCTGAACAATTGATCAGTGTAACTACATTTTAGCTAGAGCGAATTCAAATGTGCGTAGACAATAATGGTCAACATTTTGAACAATTCTTATAATTTTTTTTATGTTTCTAAATTTGTTTTTTCATCTGCTCATGATTTAGTCTTATGGATCACGTTATATTTCTTGTTTTGGGATTCATTATTGTTTTTTTGGATTCTTAGAGAAAGAAATTGAGTTTTCTTATGGTATGAAGCTGAATGTACCCTAGATTTGTCTTAATACAAGTAAGTGAGTCTATTCTTCGATGATCCTTCGAATGTCAGGATTGCTGGCTTTCAATGTTCCTTTCCATAGCCTTCTGGAAGTACTTACACGAATTGAAATAAAATAAATGAAAATTTTTACATTATCATAATTTGTTTGCATTTTTACAAAAAGTGTTGCATTGATCAATTATAGTAAATTGGCAATATTCATGGCACCCTAGATTCAAAAATAAAAACTGACCCAAAAATAATTTTGAAGCCCAAATTATCAATTGTGAGGTATTGTTGAATTTTGGAAATTATTTGGAAACCAAATATGAAAAATATACAGGATGTTCCTTTTGAAAATCTTCATTAAAGGTTATTTCCGGCGACACCGGAAATGGAGAAAAATGTTTCAAATATCAAAAGGTGGCCTGTCATAAGCTTGATCAAATCACAAAATTTCAATAAATTATCTGAAGAAATATAGGAATGAGAGTATAGATATTAGCTTTCCGCACAATATACATTATTTTATTCAAGTTTGGGTTTGGTTTAGTTAGGTTCTTTTCTATAATATCAATGAAAAACTCATAATTTTAATAATTGTGGACTCATATTGCGCATAAACATCCTTGCATATTTTGATGAGACATTTCAATAAGATACGCTTAAGCGCAAATACAAAAATCATGAGTAGGAATATATTTATTCCATATGACAACAGTATTATAAAAATTCATGAATCTATCAGTAAAAAATTCTGCATGATATCAATTCGAGTCTAGATTTTCTTCAGTTAACTTTAATCTCTAGAAGCCCAAATGTTTGCGAACATCGACACACCTTCACGATTAACTTCATAACAAGGAAGTTCTTTCAATCTTTTTCACCAAGCTTTAACCTTTGGAAAACGATCCTCTCTCACTGGATAAGCGGTATCTGCTGTAGATATCCACGATATAAAACTCAAGTCAGCCAAAGTATAATCATCTCCTGTTAAATATTTTTTGTCACCTAAAATTTTTTCCAGAATGTTGATGTTTTGAATAATTTATCTATAATTTCCTGAGTTATGGTAGACTTCTTCTTCTTTTCAACAATGATCGGTCTCTGAAATTGAAAAGAGAGTGTAAGTTTTACATCGGATTATGAATACTATATTAGCAAAAACTATGGGAACTCTCTTATTATTATTTCATTATTTTTAGGATTCAAGGATTCCCAAAGGATATCAGATTAGCTTTTCCATTTTCGATGATACTAGAGAAATGTACTTGATGTTTTATTTCGAGTAGGGCACCTTGTTTTTGCTTACTATTCTAATTTTTTCGTGAAATTTTATGCATTACATGAAAATCAAACACCCCCAAACTTGAACTGCTGGCGATTGACTCTGAGAGGCTGCAAGTATGTGTGATGCAGGGTTGTCGTACATACACGTTACACCCTACCTATCTACCTACCTAGATAGGGTGTACCGTAGCATATATAGATATCAGCTTTACGCACAATATAAATTATTTTAGTCAAGGTTTGGGTTGGGTTTAGTTAGGTTCTTTTCTATAATATCAATGAAAAAACTCATAGTTATTCAAAATTGCGAATTTATTGGTTGTTACAAAACAAGATTGTTACATATACTGTTAAACTTAACTCAGGAGTGACTTTGGATGTTGAAGCGTGGCACTGCATGTCCTCAGCATACTTTTCATGAGATTGTACGAACCACTGAGTGCTAATTGCAAGCGTGATGACATATGATCGTCAGTTAGTCGATTGCGATATTTTGACTCAATCATCTCCATTTCAGAAAATGTAGACTCGCACAAGTAAATTGATTCAAACATTGCTGTCAGTTGAAGGGCGATTGTCTTAGATTCGTATATTTATCTTCAGATATAAAACATCAGAAATTTGTATCAGATGCTGTAGCTTTGAGATGTATGTCGGATAAAATTTGCACCAAATCGTTTTTAACAAAACATGAGTTCATATTAAACTGACTTGCTATTTCAGAAAATGCTTTGAGATGTATATCTGATATAATCTGCACCAACTCATTTTCAACAGAACATGAGTTCATATTGAACTGATTTGCTATTTCAGTAGCTAATTCCTCAATGTTTTTACATGGAGGATAATTCATGAATGATGCTATGTTCGTCAATTTACTGCAATCATAAAAACGCATCTCAAATTGTCCCAAGATATTTGATAATTCAGCCAAATACGTCTCACAATTCAGCTGAAGAATTCTCACTTTTAATAACGGATAATGTTTCAGATCCTTTCTTTCAGTTCATCTATTATAAGTTGCAATTTACTTTTGAATGCGTTTACTGCGCTAATCATCTCCATTGCAGGGTGAAAAGTTTCGGTGATATCGTATAACCTTGTCGTACCCCACGTTTAAGATCAATTCATTCAGTGATTGTATCATCATCAATTTTGACATGAATAGTTGATCTCTGGTATATATTCCTTATAACTGCACTGTACCTAGAGTCAATTCTAGCGTTATTCATAACATTTACAAAGAACCATGTCTCTATCGAGTCGAACGCTTTATGGTAGTCTACAAATGCAAAATATGGGTATATTTTACTCAGTTGTTTTTTCGAATAGTGTAAGCAATGTCTGCAGATGGTCTATGGTGCTGTAACAACTCCTAAAGCCAGCTTGCTCTGGTGGCTGATAGAAATCTAGTTTTTTCGTGAGGCGTTTTGTTAGGATTTTCATAAAAAGTTTATAGAGGTGTGATGAACAGACTGATAGGGTGATAGTTCTCGATGTTACTGAATAGCAGCACGACTTCTGCATTATACCATTCTTCTGGAAGCTTACATTCTTGCAGACCTTTGTTCAATAGAATTTGAATGAGTTTTTTCATGTGTCCTCCACCAAGATTCAGCATTTCAGCAGTGACATGGTCCTCTCCTGGACACTTTTCATTTCTCATACTTTTAAGTGCACTTCTAATTTCACTGAGGCATATATCTGGCAGGTCCTCTGATCCCACATTTAATACTGAACCCGATGTGTCATTAACGTTTTGGGACTTAAATGTGTAGAGGTCGGTGTACACTTCTTCTATTATTTGAGATATTTGTTCTATGTTGTATACAAATATTCCTTGTTTGTTTTTCATCTTTGTCCGCTTTGTTTTTCCATTTGAGAGTTTTGATCTGAGAACTCTCATAATGGCATTCTTTTCGATCGTTTCCTGGATCATTCTAGTTTTGTGTGCTCTCGGGTCTCTGCGTATGGCTTTTTCAACTCTTTTATTCAATGTCCTGTTTCCTTCCGTTCCTTTTTCAAGTCACCTTCTTTGGTCCATCAGTTCGACTGTAGAGGTAGTGAGCTTCGCCTGTTTGAGCTTCCTTACTTTAGAGCATATTTTCTTTGTAGCTGCGGTGTTGGTTTAGTTGTTCAATAGCCATTCTTATAAGTTTTTCTGCTGGTTGTATCCTTCTTGCTATTTCTGCTTGTTATTCGGCATTCCTTGCTCCGAGATGATCGATTGTCGGGAATCTAGGTTTTTTCCCTCTTGTTTAATATTAAACTACACTCGGAGGCAAAATTTCGAAAATTGAACCAAATTCGAAGTCCGATATTTTTCCTAATTCTCAACCGATTTAGATGATTTTTGCAGCAAGTTATAGATCAACTCTTCTGCTTTGTAGAAATTATTAGAGAAAACAAAAAAAATTTGAAAAAAATTTTATACGGGGGCAAAACTAAAAGTGTTTTTTTTGTCGAAAATTCACATCCTGTGGAATTTCGTGGTCCGAGTTGAAACGTACAATATCATGGTCTGTCAAGATACATCGTCCTACAGTAACGCCCTTCTTGTTTTATGCATTTATCTCTATTTTTACAAGAGATGTCCAATTTGAAGCGAAAAGTCACAAATTTCAAGAATTTATTTTTAATCTTGCGTAGGTGCATAACATCGGAGGTTAGCCAAAAAATAAAATCAAAATTAGAGAAGCGGAAATCTAACGAAATGAAAACTTTTGAAATTCACTGGCCAATTTCACGCTCCGGGAGAACTCGAAGTACACTGGAAAAATCGTTGATTTTGCACATTTATTTTTAAATTTTTTTGTGTGACACTCTATAGTAATTATCATTCCAGTTCAAAATTGAGAGCAGGTGTGTATCCTGGCGATACACTCGTGAAATGAAATGAACATGTTGAGAAAAATGTTCATGATGACCCACAAAAAAAAACATTTGATTTTAGTATCGAGTATGACCCCCCCGAGCTCTTATTACAGCGCGCATACGATTTCGCATACTCCCAATGATGTTGTCTATCATCTGTTGAGGTATGTTGTCCCACTCTTCCACCAAAGCCAATGTCTGCTCTTCAACGTTGCCTGGATTCCGTTGTCGAACCCTTCTTCCAAGAATGTCCCAAACGTGTTCGATCGGATTTAAATCCGGTGACCGCGACGGCCAGTCCATTCGTGTGATCCCAACTTCATTGAGATATTCTATCACTATGCGCGCAGTATGAGGTCGCGCGTTATCGTGCATAAAAAGGAAATTTTCCCCTATGTAAGGAGCAAAAGGCACAACATGGGGCTCCAAGATTTCTGTTATATACCGATGGGCATTAAGTGATCCATTGCCAATAATCTCCAGTTCTGTTCGTACTCCCAAGCGTATGTCACCCCATATCATAACTGACCCTCCACCGTATTACTCAGTTCTTGCGAAGTTCGCTTGATTGTACCGTTCCCCTCGATGCCTTCATATTCTATCTCTACCATCCACGAAATTCACACAATATCTCATGACTAAATAAAACTCGTCTCCACTGATTGATTGTCCATGCTACATGCTCCCTAGCAAACGCCAATCTTGCTATCCGATGGTCTCTATCTAGTCTTGGTGCTCTTGCTTGCGCGTATGATCTCAGACCAACTTCATTTAATCGTCTTCTGACTGCCCTCACACTGACGTTAATGTTATCCACTGCTTGTAAAAGGTTACGTGCCTGAACAGCAGTAAGACGAGGATTTCTTATAGTTTGATTGACGATGAAACGGTCATGTATAGCGCGAGTTGCCCGATTTCTTCCTTGTCCTCGCCTCCTCACGTACAATCCAGTTTCCCTGTATCGTCGGAAGATTCGATGGATAACCGACGTCGAGACACCCAACATGGTACCGACTGAGCGGTAGGTGCGCCCTTCCTCGATCAATGTAACTGCCTTTGTTACTGAGGTTGGTGGTAAATCTCTCATTCTGAATGAAAAATACCGTTTCGAATCGTAGACAGTAAAAGAATCACAAAACACCGCAACCGATCGAATTTGTATCAAATCAAAGAATGAAAAAACAAGTGCAAATGTGGTCATATACAAAAAAACGTGTGTTTTATTTCATATTTGATAAAAAAAGGTGTGCACATGTGTAAATGAAAAGTTTCATCAATGGTCCCAGAATTCGGTGTATTTTAATACCTACCGACTGTTATCTCCTATGAATTCCTAATTTTCACCAAATTAACCAAATTGTCATCAATAACTAAAGCAATTCGAACATAAAAATCGCAAACGACAATTTCGACACGCCTGAATGATAATAAGATAATTCCAAATTGATAGACGAATTTTAATGACAATTTCTTGATTCAATGGAATTTCTCGAAAATGGTGATTTTCCACTTGAAATTAAATATATTATGCAAAAATAGAGATAAATGCATGAAACAAGAAGGGCGTTACTGTAGGAAGATGTGTCTTGACAGACCATGATATTTTTTCAACTCGGACCACGAAATTCCACAGGGTGTTACGAATTTTTGACAAAAAAACACTTTTAGTTTTGCCCCCGTATAAATTTTTTCAAATTTCTTTTGTTTTCTCTTATAATTTCTACAAAGCAGAAGAGTTGATCTATAACTTGCCGAACAAATTATCTAAATCGGTTGAGAATTAGGAAAAATATCGAACTTCGAATTTGGTTCAATTTTCGAGTGTTCCGCTAATTTTGCCTCCGAGTGTAGCTACCAATATATAAATTAGTGTGCATTACAACCGCTGGAGCACCAGCAATGACTGGAATCAAAAACGGTTTTGTATCTTTGTGTCGAGCTAATGAATATTTTCCCTCATTTTTTTCATTGCATTGCATTATACATTAAGAAGTTTTGTGTTCAAAAGTTTTAAACATGGAGGAAATTATGGGTATCGCAAAGAACTTGTGAATTTCATCCGTTCACATAGCTTGCAATGGCGGCTCTTTAAGTTGCAGTTGGAAGATGGGTAGTCAGCTGAACACACTGATTTAGTTCTTCACACGGAGGTCAAGTGGTTGAGTCGTGGAAAATTCCTAGAAAGGTTTCAGGAATTATTTCCCGAAATAACAGCTTTTATAGACCAAAGTGGTGATGTTACTCATATGTTGAAAAACGAAAAATGCCTGACTGATTTGGCATTTTTGACTGACATCACAATGCACTTAAACACCACCAACTTGGAGCTTCAAGGTAAAGTAAAAACTATTATTGAGATGATAAGCGCAGTAAACGCATTCAAAAGTACAGTGCAACTTAGATCAACTGAAAAGAAAGGATCTGAAACATTTTACGTCTTTGAAAGCAAGGATTCCCCAGTTGATTTGTGAGACGTATTTGGCTGAATTATCAAATATCTTGGGACAATTTGAGATGCGTTTTTATGATTGCAGTAAATTGACGAACATTCATGAGTTATCCTTCATGTAAAAACATTGAGGAATTAGCTACTGAAATAGCAAATCAGTTCAATATGAACTCATGTTCTGTTGAAAATGAGTTGGTGCAGATTATATCAGATATACATCTCGAAGCATTTTCTGAAATGGAGATAATCAAGTCAAAATATCGCAATCGACTAACTGACGGTCATATGTCATCACGCTTGCAATTAGCACTCAGTGGTTCGTACCATCTCATGAAAAATATGATGAGGACATGCAGAGGCACGCTTCAACGTCCAAAGTCACTGCTGAGTTAAGTTTAACAGTATATGTAACAATCTTGTTTTGTAACAACCAATAAATTCGCAATTTTGAATAACTATGAGTTTTTTCATTGATATTATAGAAAAGAACCTAACTAACCCAACCCAAACCTTGACTAAAATAATGTATATTGTGCGTAAAGCTGATATCTATATATGCTACGGTACACCCTACCTAGGTAGAGTGTTTCGTGTATGTACGACAACCCTGCATCACACATACTTGCAGCCTCTCAGAGTCGATCGTTATAAGTCTGAAAATATTGCACTAGATCGCCATCAGTTCAAGTTTGAGCACCCCTGGTATACATGATACTATTATTTCGAAAATAAAAAATTCAATTAGTTTGTTTCAGTCAGGTCCAAATTTCATCTAGTCCGAAAAATAATGTGAAGTCCGCCCAAATATACTTCTATACTTTTGACCAACACTATGTATTATAGCAACTTTCATTGAATAATTCGTGATCTAACAGCTCATATTTCAAAATAATCTTGAATATCAATCTCGAGTTACAGTTTTCCTGAAAACTTAGTCGATGAATCAGTACAACACTAATAAATCCATTTTGTTTCAACAATGGCATTTATAATCTGATGATTATTTTCTAGATAATTTATTTCAGAACCAGTTTAAAATTGTTACGACAAATGAAAGCCATTTTGAAATATGTTTCAGTAAATATTAATATTGTTCATTCCAACGTATAGATCGTTCCGAAAGTAACATATTGAAATGATACCATTGGTATTGCTGACTGTGAGAACACTTTGCATTAACTATGTACTCGAAAATCATAGTTCTAATCAAAATTATGCAGTTATTGTAGCAAATGAATTAGAATATCCTTTCCCAACAGTTCGTTTAACAGTTGAAACAATTTCCGGATTGGAACATAATAATTTGAAAACTCCTCATTTATATGTAATCGATTCAGAAATGATGAATGTAACAGAATTTATGACTCTGAGAAAACAATGGAGATTTGATGTAAATACCAAATATATTGTTATGGGAGAAAATTCTTCCTCGAATTAGTTACTAAACTCAACACAAGGGTTGATTTTCATTTGATCTTAATAAATTATCTGAATAATGAAACCTGGATGAGCATTTCTGAATTAGAAGAAAAGGTTATCAATTATGGAGCTATAATGGATAATTCTGTTGAATATAGCAAGAATTATTCCTGCAGAATTTATGGTAATGAAAATATGGAATCAATCAAAAAAATGGAGTTGACGGTACATTTCTTTTATGCTCCACCCTTTACGTTCTGTGAAAATTGTGAAAACAAAGGAATATCTCTGGAAATAATAACAATGGCACTAGAATCCTTGAAAATAAAAAGAAAATTTAAGGGCATCTTCTTCATGAATTTCAATATGAAGACTCTTGCTGAATCCATTTTCTCGGAGAACAATTCAGATATTTTCGTTGGATTGCCACCGTTCGTCGAATATGACTTTACACAACCCTTTTTATATAGCAATGCTTATTGGATCGTCAGATCTCCCAATGAAATTCCCCGTTGGAGATATCTTATAAGGATTTTTTCGACTGAAGTATGGATTGTTTGGATCTTGTCTTCGATTGTTTTATCTCTCATGTGGTTTGCAATTATGAGCAAGAAGACTTATAATCGTAGAACATTGCAGCAGTCTACAGAGGGACTATTCATTATCTTCAAACATTTTATCGAACAGCCACATTATTTGAAGCCATCTTCGATCCCCCAAATCATAGTACTGACCACAATACTCATCTCAACATTTCTCATGAATCTCTTTTTTGACAGCAAGTTTTCATACTTTTTAACTGGATTTAATTATGAGAAATCCATTAACAGCTTTGACGATTTGATGGAAAATAAATTGGAAGTTCAACTTCCCGACTACTTTCTTGAACATTTCAATGGTGATACAAAGGCACTAGAATATTTTGAGAAGTATAGAACCGGAACAAGGAGTACACTAAAGATTGTTGTTGAAGAAAACAAAGCAGTTGTTTATCCTGAAGGAATGTTTCTTTACGAATATCAAAATTTTTTAGATGCTTATCAAAGACCTCTAGTACGTAGACTGAATGCTCCAGTTGAAACGCTTTTTATGCGAGTAATTCTTCGAAAAGGGAATCCATTAACAAAACCCTTGAATGAAAAGCTTATTCATTTAGTTGAACATGGTTTTGCAAATTATATACATTCTAAATATAAATCTCATAAAACAATAAGAGATAAAACATTGGATGTGAGAACACTAACTTTGGACCATATCCATTTGCCTCTCGTTTTATGGATAATCGGAATATTATTAGGTATCATATGTTTTCTGTGCGAACTTAAGTTTTGAATTTATAAACATCAACACGATAAGTTTTTTATCATTTATCCCAAAGTATGTGATTCTAGTTACAAAAATCTCTGTAGTGATAGACAATCATTTCAGAACATAATATTTGAAGGTTATACACAGCAAATGCACTGGATTCAAAAAAATATATTTCTCTTCCACATGAATAACGAGCGTTTTTGAAAAACCTGACATATTTGAACTCGAAACATCTGTGAAATTGGAAAACCTTCTTTTTTCCAATTTTATATTCAACTTAACTTATGATTTTCCACTGAAATTTGAAACATATTTCTGAATTTCAAAAACTAAAATGGTAAATAACCACCATTTATAAGCAGAAACTCATATCGAACGTATTAAACTTTTCAGTTCAGAATTAATTGACATGTACAATTTTAATCAAAAACAAGAATGGTCATATCGGAAATCTAACGATTCACAAATTGTTTGAAACTATACAGGGATATACACCGGGACCGTCCGTTAAAAACGGTTCTTGCAAAATCATCAAAATTCAATATATTCCCAAATTATTTCGGAACTATAAGAGATGGGTAAAGTACATGCTGATACAATTCCATCTGAAATTTGACGCTTCATCTGATGGCGATATAAAAATTGGCACGTGCCATTTGAAAAAATTGAGTTATTGCTGTTTGAAAAAGGCCAAATTGAAAAAATTATACAAAATAACGCAATAAACATTTGACATGTGTAGACTGCTTTAAAAATTCCCTGGTCCTTCTTCTATCCACCCAAGCAAAAAATGTGTCTGTAGTGCAAAAGATCCACGAGCTTCAATTTTTTTAAATGTTCCTCAAAAATCGAGTTTATAACAAAAATAATAAAATCTGCCAAAAGTTTTGACAGATAAGTGCCAACAACTTGGGTATTTTATGCCTTGCTCAAATGTCGGTTCTAGATGTATAAATTGCCTTTTGAAATAACAAAGTGATGACCCACTTCGAGTATAACCGGAAATGGTATCACTTCGAATATATTTCACTTCAATCGGAAATCGCTAGTTATGGCCGCGTATAAAATTTTAACTTGATATTGTAATTGGAACTCAAAAGTTTTTAACAGACGGTCCTGGTGGATATCCCTGTATATATATAAATATATATATATATATATATATATATATATATATATATATATATATATATATATATATATATATATATATATATATATATATATATATTCTTTTGAAAAGAGAGGATTTACAAAAATTTGAATAATTGTATTTACAATAAATGCTTATATCTATAATTTTGGTGTGTGTCAGAAAAAACACAAGTGTGAAATGTAACAGGGGAACCATACTATCTTGCATATGATTCAATAAACGAGTGAAAAAACCTGAGAAGAAAGCTCGCTTTTACACTAGCAATAGCTTGTCTGTTTATGTTGTGTTAGTGTCGTGTGTACATAAAGAGTACCAAAGATTTTTCTCTTTAGCCGCTTCATTCTCTCTTGCATTCCATGATATCCAAACGAAGACAAGGGTGAAAGGAAGGAGGTTTGGTACAGGAATCTGTAACAATGATAAAAGAAAACCAACAGAAAAATCTTTCAACCACCATACCTCTTATATGTCCAAACAAATCTAAGAAAAGATTTTACATAGCAAGCAAGGTCATAAAAAGGACTAAGTGGATAATCAAAAAGTACATAACCTGCAATAATTCCTCTTTCGTGGAGATGTTCTTCCATCGCAGTGTGAGTCTCCTGAAACATAATCACTTTCTTGTTCTTGCTTGTCAATTTTGAAGTATAATCGCAAAAAACCCTTCAACATTCAAACTCAACAAAACAATTCCCTCTCTGTTTGACCGAGAGAGCCCCGATGACCAGGTTCGGTCTTCTCAGTGATGCCGATTATGAACTATAGATGTTCAAGATTCATTATAAACCCAAAAATTTGGGTTGAATGGTCCATATATTATTTCTACGTGGATCTTGAGTAAATTATAAAAAAAATTTCAAAATTATTTTGACATTCGTTTTTAAATTATGACAAATGTCATGTAGGATAGTGAGGAAACTTATGTCAAGCGTATTGTAATCGAGCCTATTCCCTTTGATTGCTGAATCTGGAAGAGGTAAATTATATCCAGCTAACATCTGAGATAGTGCACAAGCCCATGAATAATAATAATAATACTGATGAAGTCTCAGTGTGCTGAAACCTGTCATGAATTTGTCAATATAATGAAAACTAAGACATCTTTATTTCATTTAATTAAAGAATGTATATTAATTTTTATCAAGTAGCGACTTTCTCAATCGAATTATCTATTTTTTCGAGAAAAACTGAAATGCAATACAGTGGACTTCTGTTTATTTAATCTCTACTCAATACAAATAATCTGTAACTATAAATGATAATGCAGATAATTGAGTCATACGATATCATTAATATACATTGATGAAGGATTTAGTGAATAAATTCAAAACTTCAATTCACTCAAGAAGCAAATTATACTCAACAATATTCCTATGATCCATAAAGTAAGAGGCAAATGAATATGGTTCAAGGTTAATTTCTTTACATCTAATTTTTTGTCTCTAACTATTTTATGAGATTTATATTTAGAAAATATATAAGTTGCAAAACCATGTTCAACCAAACGAATAAGCTTTTGATTCAAGGGATTCGTTAATGGATTTCCTTTTCGGAGAACTGCATATAAAAAAATCGTCATAAGAGGAGGATTCAGTTTTCGTATTAAAGGTCTTTGGTTACTGTCTAAAAAAACCCTTCAACATTCAAACTCAACAAAACAATTTCCTCTCTGTTTGACCGAAAGAGCCCCGATGGCCAGGTTCAGTCTTCCAAGTGATGCCGATTATGATCTATAGATGTTTTAGAATCAGTATGGACCCAATAATTTGGGTTGACATCGCCCATATATTATTTCTTCGTGTATCTTGTTCAATTTAAAGTAAAATTTGCGTAAAAATTTTGACAGTTGTTCGAAAAGACTATGACCTTCTAATGAAGATATATGTACCACCTGCTAAGATCATGTGGAGAAGGTGTGGGATATACGTACTCGAACTATTGTTCTCCTCCGCTGCCAAGTTTGACAGACGACTCAAACGTAGAAAAATTGTCACGCTGTTAGTGACTCTCCTACTGTTGAAAAATTAAACAATCCTTGTGTGATGACATTATTTTCTGAAATTTATCCCGCAAATATTTTATAATTTCTATTGACCAATGAAGAGCTTTCACAAGTCGAATGAGGGCTTGAGATGGTTTACTCATATTTTCCCTTCTGGCGTTCTAGGTTTACTAGGTATGCTTATTTTGAAAGCAAATCTACCACGACATCCTACTACAGTGAGGTTCGGACTGAGTATTTAGATATGGCTGAAGTACAATGGAAACACAGTGCCGCTTTACTCCCATGGGCCAATATGAAAGACAAACACGGGTGAGAAAACGAAACCTGAAAAGGAAGTCTAGCGATTTTCACCTGTTTCCAAGGATGATTCATCTGAAACGAATCTTATTCGAGATCTACTGAATTAAAAAAGATTTAGTGGGTTAAAACAGAGATGTATCTCAATTTTATGAAGAACAACTGACTAATAATGTTCTCAAGAAATTATAAATTGAAGTTTGTAGAAATTCAAATCGAATTTGTAATAAAAACCTGAGAAAAGTTGGGGGCATAGCTCTGGCTCAGGTAAAAACTTTGTAGTGAAAGTATTGAACAAACTTGAAGATAGTAATATGTGTAGATTATGTTGTTATTGTTCAGTCATTAATGAACTATTTTGGATTAACGCAAATTCATTTCTGAGTCCTACTTAAACAAATCACTATTAAATCAAACACCATCTCAGTACAACTCACAGTATTTTTGAGTGAACACTCAATCGATTGAGAAACCTACTCATTACTGTACTACACCTTCTCCTTGCAAATCATCCAGATTCACTCTCAGATATCGAACTGCTTCCTCTTATGGTTCGATCCCATCATCTGGTGATCTAAACTTCGACTCAATTATTGATGGAACCCAAGCTAGTATTTGGAACTAATTTAAGACTCCCATGCTTGATAAGATCGATGAAGAACTTGATGGGAACGATTGGAATGGCGTTTCCTCATTTGCGATGAAAATACTTTGTAATTGGAGTTCACTCGTATAGTGTCTTCTATAGAGAATAGAAGCACTGTGACTAGGATGACCAGGATAAACGAACTGAAGCCATGGATAAATGAGTATCTAACGATGTCCCAAAATACCATAGATAGAAGATTCTCAAATGAAGTTAGCCAAATATTTCAAATGGCAAGCGAATATACGAAAGTACTCTCTGTGAATTTAATGATCGTAAAAATGTTTATATACCGGGTGAGGCAACTAAAACGAAAAAGACTCAATAATGCTAAACTATTCCTTTCTGGACAAAAATCAGAAATAAGTCAATTTTTGTCTGAAGGACGACATCTTTTAACATACAAATATGTTATTTTACATCAACACCCTAAGCAGGGGTGCACAACACTCCATTTTTTAAATAGGGAAGATAGGTCGAGTGATACCTCCTCTAGAAAGCTCTTTTGATTCCCAATACAAATGTGTGATAATTTTCAAGTTTTGACATATTCGGAAGAAGATACAGACTGGTTCATGAAAAGACGAGTTATTTTCAATGATTGCAAAATCTGTCGATTTCGAATGAACATTCACCGAAATACTGTTGTATTCTGGGGAAAAATATCTTTAATCAGTGGTGTTTCCACTATACTACCTCAGATGAGGGTGTCGACCCCAGAAATCTTCGAATTGATCAGTTAGTTTGAGTCATAACTCATTAGAAAGGTTTTAGAATTTCTAGAATATTTCAGACAAAATTTTTGCTTAATCTGCATTGTGATGAAGATACAGGGTGAATTAATAGAGAGCGATACAGTGTTTGCGAGCTCTGCCGATTTTGGATGGAGATTCAAAACACGTTTGTTTGGTTTTCAAATAATAGAGCTTATTCATAGAATAACCTACATGTTGGTGAGTACGGAAAAATTGAAAATTGAAAAACAATTGAATTTATTATACCTGATACATTTTATAGGTCAACTCGGTACCAATCGAACAAATGTTCGCCGGCAACTTCCAAACATAAATACAGATTTTGCTCGAAACGTTCCCGGACATTACGTAGCATTTCAAACTAAATGCCAGAGTGATCAACACTTCCCTGAAAGGGGAAGTGGTCAGTTTTGTGGCTGGCAGGGGTTGCCCTCTGGGAGGAGTATTATCCCCTCTATTGTGGTCTCAGCTGGTTGATGACATTCTGGCAATAACTGGCGCACTGGATATTAATGTACAAGCGTACGCTGATGATATAGTCATTCTGGCTGTCGGAGATGACAGCGATGTCTCCGTCAGACTTTAGGAGGCTATGTCAGCTATTCAAGGGTGGTGTGAGGGAGAGAAACTCAGCATACACTCCCACAAAACCATTATGGTACCATTAACCAGAAAATAGAGGAAATTTGTTTCTCCCACGACCCTGGGTGGGATGTTTATTCCAGTTGCGGAAGAAGCAAAGTATCTGGGGGTTCCTTTAGATAATAGACTCACGTGGAATTCGCATCTGGGAAACATAATACACAAGGCTAGACATTCCTGTTTGTTTGTTTGTTTGTTTGTTTGTCTTTCTTTTAACGATGTGCTCGGGAACTATGCCCATTTACACAGGTGGACCTACAGCTTATAGTGGATTCCGAACCACTCTCCTAGACCGTGCAATGATAACTGCCACCATAAGAATTGACAGTTATCTGGGGGACATCTTTAAACATACGGTGATTTTATTTTACATCAACCTCCTAAGCAGGGGTGCACAAAACTCAATATTTTGAATAGGACAGATAGGTCGAGTGTTACCTCATTAGAAAGCTCTTTTGATTACCAACACAGGTGTGTGATAATTTTTCAGTTTTGACATATTCGAAAGAAGATACAGACTGGTTCATCAAAAGACGAGATATCTTTGAGCAGTGGTGCTTCCATGACACCCCCTCAATTGAGGGTGTCAACCCCTCAAATCTTCGAATTGATCAGTTAGTACGAGTTATAGCTCATTGCATAGGTATTTAGGATTATCTGATCACAGTGAACGAATTTACAAATCCGATTACATTTCAATGAGGATACAGAGTGGATCATGGAGAAATTCATACTCAGTATAAGAGCCTTTTCACAAAGAAGCAATGATTGCTTCGTATCATTGGTTGAATTGCAAAAACTGGTCCCCATCGGTGGACTGATGAAACGCAGACATGTGAAGACAATCACAAGGGAAATGGCCCGCACGCCTCACGACCGCATACGCGAGCGATCGTCGTATGTGAAAAGCTTCTAACAGCATGGTATCCAAGGTTGAAATGAAACGCACTCAAGGTAAAGTTCCTGTTACAAGAAAATAGTCATCCTAAATCACACAGGTATGATGCAGACTTCTCAACAACAAATGCGGCAGCCAGCTCGGTGGCGTATGGGATATGATGCTCGTCTCCTACGCAGAGGTACCTGGGTTCAATCCCCACAATGTCGGTGCGATTTTTCGGATTCAGGGAATCGCTTGAGTGTCCATATTTCAGAGGAGATGTAAAGCTGTGGGTCCTGTCTAACAGAAATGTGTTGAACATTAAAGACCCATTCCCTCGACACGAGAGGGGTTCGGCAAAATTCCCGGGTTAGTGAGGTGACAGAATTCCCCGGCGCGTCAATAGCCGAAAGGCAGAAATAAAGCACGTTAAAGGAAAAACAAACAACAAACAAATGCCGCAGTTTTTGTTTTTTTCGGATTGCTTATATCTGATGAATGAAATTCTACTATCCATGGTTAATAATAATAATCCTGTATAAAATGTTCGAAAACATTCAAGGGACAAGTCGAACTTTATCAGATGATATCCCAAATCTATCTCAAGTATCAATATCAAAAATTATTTTAAAACAATGAGTAATTTATCTACTAAAATCAATTATCTTTGAACAATGGTATTATTTATAACCGAATGAAAAGTTTCTATATATTCATTCGTTTTCAGTTCCATTTTACCGACAATTCGTACAATTAAGAAGTAATTTTGTGATATTAATCGATAAATATTATGATCGGTTAATTACTGCAATAAGGTTCCTTCCGAAGGTAACATATTGAAATGATATCATTGGTAGTTTAACTATGATATTAGATGAAAAATCCATCGCAAGCTTTGAAGATGTGATGGAAAACAAATAAAAATTTTCCTGATTATTTCATTGAAATTTTCGATGAAGATACAAAATCTCTGGAATATTTCAAGAAGTATCGAACAAACAGGAAAAGAGATGTCATTGAATGTTGTTGTTGAAGAGAACAAAGCAATTATTTATCCTGTTGAAATGTTTCTTTACGAATTTCACATTTATTAAGATACTAATCAAAAACCTCTATTAAGAAAATTGAATTCTCCAATCAAGACTCTTTATACAGGGTGCTTCAACGAAAACTCGATAACTCGAAAGAAAGGTATTATCTTTGTCTGCATTCGCGTGAGAGAATTTTCATTTTTGATTGAAAACTGTAGAAGATACAGAGTGAGCCACTGAAAAATAGAGAAGACTATCGCCCCAAGACTATTGAGTATTAGTGCGAAAAACTGGAATAGATTCATTTAGATCAAAGATGCCATCCTTTGATCTGGAATGAATCTGTTCCATTTTTTTGCACAAATACTTGAATAGCTCAGGGCGATAGATAGTATCCTCTATTTTTCAGTAGCTCACTCTGTATCTTCTACAGTTTTCAATCAAAAATGAAAATTCGTTAACGGGGATGCAGACAAAGATAATACCTTCCTTTCGAGGTATCACTCGACCATCTATCCTCTTCCAAATTTTCAAGGGTGGTCACCCCTGCGCTAGTGGTTGAAATTCGAGATTGGGATGGTACTTGATGTTGACTGCCATTGATCAGCATGGATCTGTTTCATTTTACTTCACTGAAACTTGAATAGTCTCAGGAAAATAGTCTTCCCTATCTTTCAGTTGCTCACCCTGCATCTCTTACAGTTTTCAATTAAAAATAGAAATTCGTTCAATGCGATGTAGACAGAGATACCACCTTTCTTTTGAGTCATCACTCAACCCATCTTCCCTATTCAAAATGTTCAAGGATTGCAACCCCTTAGGGGTTGATATTCAAACAGATGTCCTCCTTAAAACAAAAATTGACCTGTTTTTGCGTTTTGATCAGAAATGAATATCTTGGTAGATATAGCCTCTGTTTACTTTTGTTGAAGCACCCTATATATGCAGTTCTCCGAAAAGGAAATCCATTAACAAATCGCTTGAATCAAAAGCTCATGAACATGGATTCCTGAATTAGATACTTTCTTACTACGAATCTCGAAAAACAGTTATAAATAAAAATTAGATGTAAAAAAATTAACTTTGGATCATATTAATTTGCCTCTCGCTTTATGGTTTATTGGGATATTATTGAGTAACGTATGTTTCTTGTTAGAACTAAAATTCAGATTGTCTGGCTAAATTTTCATTGACGTAGATCCTGTGTATAGTTCAATCATAAAACTCAACGTCAAGTTGATAATGGAACAAAACACTATCAAACCAAACATGACATTGATCCTGAACATAAAATACTATAAAAAGTAAGGTTAGTTATTATATATATATATATATATATATATATATATATATATATATATATATATATATATATATATATATATATATATATATATTACGTTGATATTTGATTGAAGATATTTAGAAAGACATAATGCCGTAGCTAATATTATTCATTTTAATCTAGAATTAAACATGACCTAATTCCCAAAAGAAAAATATTTCACAAATATGAACCTGAGATTATTTGTGAAAATGACAAATATAAACTTTATTTTGATAAAACAATTCTTTGCAACAGAGCTGTAAAAGCACAATAGACCAGATATCATTCTTAATGATAAACAAAATCAAATAACATATATAATTGATATTGCTATACCCGACATAATATACAAAATAAATACAATGAAAAAATTTCTAAATATATGATGCTTGGCGACGAGATTAAAAAAGGGAAGTGGAAAATGAAGAAAATATTTATTCTACCGATTATTATTTCCACAACAGGTGTTATTCCTAGAAATCTTCACAAAAGTATTGAGATTTTGGGTCTGAAGAAAATGGATTTGTTTGAACAGTTACAAAAGATAACAGTCATCAAATCTTGTAATATTCTTCGTAGGTTTCTTTCCGAAAATAATAATGAGGTAGAGTCATAGGTTTTCTCTTTAGTTATTTATATATATTCAGAGCAGTATTCTATTCGATCGTTCACCACTTCACTTACAAAGGAAACTATTAATGAGTAACATTCAGTGGTACTTGACTAAGGTCCGTACACTGGATTTTTCCGGGGAAAAAAATCTGACACTACTCGTTGGTACATTGATATCATTGTCTGATGATGCTATAGTATGTATATATTCTGGTAGATTGATATATTCTCATAACATTTAACGTTATCCTAATATATAATTATTCCAGGATATGTTTTGATTATAATCATTGCCTGGCAATGGTATTAATTACCGGGTGGTGGATTTATATTTTTCATGAAATCAGTTTGATTGCATGAACAGATATATGGGCAACTCGTCGGGGTAAAATGAATATATATATATATATATATATATATATATATATATATATATATATATATATATATATATATATATTTTTCATTGCAAAGCAAGAGGCAAAGTGGGGCACCTGCCCTACCCCCTGGACTACCCTAGCACAACATACGAGATTTTGCGAAGACATCGGAATGAACGGTTCAAAGTAAACTTCACACCATAAGCAGAGACAATCAAATTGAAAGTCGGCATTCCACGAAAATTTACTGAACTTGTGTTATCATCATGGGTTTCTTCAAAATCTGGTATATACTCATAAATTCGTCGAATTCAACCAGGTTCGCATTCCAAAAAGGTGATTAATGATTACATTTTGTAAAAATATCAGTTGTCAAATGTTTCAAACTTAAGGAAATATAAGTGAAATATCTCTTCTTCTCGAATGGGAGTTGGATGTAGAAAGCCCGAATTGAATTTCATCGGCATCACTTTTTTAAACTAAATTTTTTTCTGGATAGTGAACCCTATGAAACGAAAGAGAAATGGAAATGATAGAGATAATAGGATTGGAAACTTTCAACAATAGTTCCTATAGAGAAAATACCTAAAACTCTGAACTCAGAAGAATCCATACCCATCAATACTATTCCAGTTTATGAGAAATTATTAGAGTTAATTGTTAGTAAACAATTAAGAGATTATGTGGAGGAGCACAATTGACTAGCAGAGTTTCAGTCGGGTTTTAGGAAAAATAACTCTTGCGAGAGTGTCCTACAGTCTCTGTACTTGTTGAATGGAAAATGGCACTAGAGAACAAAGAGTGTGTCGGAGTACTTTTCCTTGATTTTAAGAGAGCATTTGAAACCATTGGTAGGTAACTTCACTCACGTAGGTTGGAGAAACTTGGAATTGCGGGATCTGTATTGAAATGGTTCATGGAGTATCTAAGCGATCGCACACAACTCACAAAATATAGAGGCAGTGTTTCTGCAGCTCAATCGTCTGTTAATGGTGTTCTCCAGGGAATGGTTTTGGGGCCGATCCTCTTCGTATTATATATCGATGATTCAGTGCGGAGTGTGAAAAGGTGTCAATTTCGATTTTTTGTTGATGATACCCTGTTGTTTTCCATTGGAGACAATATTCAGGACATTATTGATATTCTGAATGATGATCTAATAGAAATTTGTGAATGGTTAGAGAACAACAGTCTGAAAGTTAATATTAAAAAAAATAAATACATGGTTATTAAAATCATGTTTAATTCTATAGATAGCTACAATCATACAGGAGTACACATAAATGGTGAGAAGGTTGAACATGTTAATGAATCTAAATATCTTGGAGTACTGATAGATAACAATTTGTCTTTTTCGAATCATTCCACTTATATAACAAAAAAAATCGAAGAAAGTTTACTTGTTGAGTAGGATGGGCCCATCTCAGTAGCTGGTCCAAAACGTCGATCTATAAGTCTATTATATTGCCGCATTTCAACTATTGCTCAAGTATCTTGTACCTATTAAATAAGTCTGAAATACAAAACCTTCAGAAAAGACAAAATAAAGTTTTAGGATGTATTCTGAAATGTAACAGGTATACATCTATACGATAGATGCTGCAAGGTACGGGTCTCTTGAACGCTCGGCAAATAATTTTCATCAATACCATGATTGTAATATATAAAATCATCCATAAAATTTACCCAAAAGATCTGTTTGGATATATCACTTTTGTAAGGGATGTCCATTCTTATTCGGCTCGTTCAACTGACAACTTTTATGTGAGCAAGGTCAATAGCACAAATAGTCAAAATAATATTTTTCATAGTGGTTTGTTAGAGTATAATAGGTTGCCTACCTCTATTAAGGAATGTAAATCTGCTCAAAGTTTTAGGAGGGCCTGTGCTGTATATGCTAGGCAGACTGAATTATTATGAATGGAATTGATGTGATTGATTTCAGAAGAAATATCATTTCTTTTTTAATATTTTCCTTTTTTAGAACTTAAGTAGAGAATTGATGTGTACCATCTTGAAATAAGGAGTACACATCATTCTGCACCTGTATTTTGATTTTGTAAGCTTTTGAGCTATTACATATATTATTATTATTTACTTCAGACATATTCGATTGAACATGTGGGATGCTTGGTGGCATATATAACATGAAAAATTTTATCCAAGAGGGTTTCACAATTTTTCTCAGACTATTTCTGTGTCTCAACAGTGTCCTGTTTCGATGTTATATAGAGTGTAGCATCTCCAACGAACCACCATGTTTATTTCTGATAAAGAAGTGGAAAATCATCGATTGATTGTTGAACCCTCCAATTTGAGAGGTAAGCTAGAAGTTGGGTCATAAATTTTGGTTCTTTGATTGGAAATATTGATCAGTGTGTCAAAACCTACAGAAACTCATTATTTCACATGAAATTAGCGTATTCCTTTGACATTCCCATAATTCATCATAGGATACTTTTAATCTCAGAAAAATGTTTCGTTCGTTGGGCATTATAGAAGAATGAATTACAGTAGTTATCCACTTGAAATAATAATGAACTTATCGAAGGTAAGGCGACACCTTGGACTTCAGGGACAAGTATGGAGTACTTTTTCAAAGTTCTAGGGTTCCGAAGGAGATACAAAAAGATTTGTATTTGAGATTTCAATTACAATAAAAAATAAATGCATCAGTATCTTTGTAAAAATTCCTAAAAACGTTAAATGCAAATCATTGTCCCAGCATCTTTGTAAATAACTTTATATTGGTTTATCCAAACATAATGGTCAAATGAATTTTTCAAATTATTGTTCAGCAGAATTTACAGTTTAGTGTCGTGAAAAACGGATTTTCCCCCTGCTAGTACAATGTCTTTATGCCTAATTCCAGGTATAGTGCCTCAATTTTGCTTAAGTATCTTATATGATTGATATAATCGAACTTGAGCTAGAGTTTTAGTTCGGTCACCATAACCAATCTTCATCAAAATTTCAATTTCATGCGATTTGGTTAAGTGAGAAGAACTATTCAACACTTTCAGTGAACAGTAAACGCAGTTTATGGGTGTTATAGCACCCATCATATCGAAATTAATCGACAAGCATATATCCGAGGGTACATTTCCGGACACACTGAAGGCAGCTAAAATCACACCAATTCATAAGAGCGGCTCAAAAGACAAAACTAGCAATTACAGGCCCATTTCTGTTATAACCACATTTTCGAAGATTTTCGAAATGGTGATGAAAGATAGACTTCTTGAACACCTTAAAAATATTAATTTTCTGAATAATCATCATAAGGGTTTCTGAACAAAAATATGCTCAAAAATAAAATGATACAATGCGAATGTCTTTGATCTCTTCAGATCATACTTAATGAATCAGACGCAGTTCATTGTAATAGACGGAAAAGAAAGTGATAAAGTTAAAGTAACCAACGGTGTACCTCAAGGCTCAGTCATTGGGCCTATATTGTTCCTGATTTATTTAAATGATATTTGTGACATAGAACTCCATGGACAAATAGTGCTTTATGCTGATGACACTGGTGTTCTATTCAGGATCACTGAAGGAAATTTTCAAAAAAGCTCAAGAAGACTTAAATTAAATTTGCCAGTGGACTAGTAGGAACAGAATAAAACTCAATAAAGAAAATTTTACTTATATTGTATTCAAATCTAGAAGTCCTGAAAATTGTGAGCTTTTCATCAATGGCATTGAGATTCTGGAAAAAGAGACGACTCGGATTGATTCTCGATAAACAATTAAATTTCAAAGAGCACATAGAGCATCTTGTTTCAAAAGTTCATAGTTTGTCATATCTTCTTAGGAGAACATTCTATTTATTCAATAATTAAACTAAATACTTAATTTACCATGCACATGTGAGTTCAATCCTGAGTTACTTAGCAGCTTTTTGGGAACAAGCACGAAAACAAGACATTCATAAATTACAATTTGCACAGAACAAATTGTTGAAAATATTCTTCCATAAACATCCATGAATTCATACGGAAGGAATATATCAAGAACTTAAGCTGCTAGACATAAATAATATAATTAAACTGAATAGTATTAGACTGATATATAAAATCGGAAACAATATGGTGAACACAGCAATTGATATGGTACTCAGTCGTGATATACACTCATATAATGCACGAAGTAAACACGACATTTACATACTTCCATCAAAATCTAATATAGGACGAAATAAACTGACGTACCAAGCAGCCTTATGGTTTAATGCGCTACCTCACAATGTGAAGGAGGCCTACACATATAAAAAATTTTCTATGTTAGCACAACAACATTTACTGGGACCAAGAAGATAGTTCAAATTTATCATTCTCTTTTATATAATTTCATCGCATTTACCTGTCATAGATTTATAATCTATTTGGGTTAAATATATAAATCAAAAAAATATTTAAAAATTGACTGAGAGATACGATCAAAATAAAAAATACTACGCTATTAAATTTTTCACATCTACCAAAAAAGTCACATAATAAATAATGAAAAAAATGTTTCGGGTTCAAATTTTTGCTATAGATGATGAGATGTTCTTGTAACGTATAACACACGAATTTGGGTAGATTTCGCAAGAAGTATAATGAGAGTGAGCAGTAATTTATATTATTTATGTACTGCGAAGAAGGAAATGGACCCCTATGAACCTTTTGAATTTTAATTTTATTTGATTTAGATATATATCTATTTGAAATCATAAGATAAAATGAACTATTACTATGTATCTCACAGAGACATTTCCAATACGACACATCATGCAATTTGAAGGAAAAAGTTACTTTCGATTTAATTGCAGTTGGCTCAACGTCAATAAGATTATGCCATAGAAAAAATGGACAAATACCGAAGAAAAAGATGAGAAGTAGTTACATTCTCTCAAGGTTAACTATCTATTTGGCAGATTTGGTAATGACACTGACAATTGAACGATTCAGTTATTGTTGATTACGTTGTGATTGCGAAAAACATTATTTTTTAGAACGAAATTGATTCAAAATGCTACAAAATGATAATACTCCCGGCCACATGGCTCTACAAGAAATGAAGAGTGTGGAGAAAGACTTGGAAATATTCAAAAAACCCATGTTATTTGTAAAAAAGAAACGAAAACAAAAAATTTTAGATGAAGAATCGTATGTGGAGGTAAATTATAGTCTATAGAATTCATATTTGTGGGTAATTTTTAGAGCATATTTCATTCCATTGTAAAAATAGAATCCAACAAATGATATGTTCCTTATAGGTTTATATAATACATATTTTGTATTACAGGAAATAGGTAAGATAATACAAAGGGACTTCTTTCCCTCCTTGGAGAAATTGAGAGCACAGAATGATTATTTAGATGCAATGGAACGGAATGATGTAACAAAATTAAGAGAATTATATATTAAATATAGTGGAGCGAGACCACCGACATCGAGAGGTTTGTGTTATATTTTACTGATAATTGTAAATTTCAATATTCCATATTTATCATAATTTCAATTTTAGTGCCAAGTCCTGCTACCTTTGAAACACCTGCAAATTTACATGGTTCAAATTGTCCCGTTGAAAATGAAGAAACTGTACAACCTGAGGTTACGATACCAAAAAAATTTCCAAAACAAAGTTTAGACCAATTTCTCAGTTCTCATACCTCTGAAGATAATGAAAGCTTTGTTGATATCTTGGAAGAGGCAGACCGAAAACATCAAGAGAAATATTCATATCTCTTCAATGAAGAAGGAAAAAGCTTGGAGGAACAGAGAAAGTTGACAGCATTACCATCAATAGAAGAACAAGCAATGTTACCTGAGAAGAAATTCAATGTAGATACATGGGGATATAAAAATAGAAATTATATTATGTACATACCAGATGGGGTGGAACTTGGGGAAGAACAATTGAAAGTGATTAATGAAAAGAAACTTGAAATAAATTATGATAATACTAGGTGAGTATGTATAAATTTAAACTAGCAATTCACAAGATAATTATTTAGTATAGTGTCGATAGCCAAAATTCACTGAAAAAGTGTTAACTTACTAATTTTGGGTCCTAGATTCCAAATCTGAAATTATTTTGGGTAATCCTGTTGTTTACTCTGCCCACACGCGCAACTGCTTGAAAAGTCCTTGATGAGAAATGTTTCTAATCGATTTGAATTTCAAGGCAGTGTTGCCAGATCCCTTACCTGAAGTTCGATTTGAATTTCAAGCCAGTGTTGCCAGATCCCTTACCTGAAGTTCATATATATATATATATATATTGTATATATATATATATATATATATATATATATATATATATATATATATATATATATATATATATAACACAATCGTAAAAAACCATACTATCTTGCGTATGATTCAGTAAACGAGTGAAAAACCTATGGAAAAAACTCATTTTCCTGTCGCTATTGCACTAGCTATAGCTTGTCTGTTTATGGTGTGTTAGTGTCGTGTATACAAACAGAGTACCAAAAATTTTTCTGCTTAGCAGCTTCTTTCTCTCATTGTCATCTTGCACTCCATGATTTCCAGGATTTCTTCACGAAGACAAGGGTGAAAATCTAACCTAACCTCTAGCTGCGGTAAGCATCTTCCCAGCCAATGCAAAAGGCTTTAACAAGAATTCCTACTACTATTTTTATGTCAATACAGAGAAATGTTGCTGCTCAATTTTTACCCTGACTTGTTATGCAAAAAAAAACTTTCCACGAATGGAGATCCTCCCCCTTTTTGTTCTATGAACCTTCTGTTTGTTCTATGAACCTTCTGTTTGTTCTATAAACCTTCTGTTTGTTTTATGAACCTACAGTGGTAGTGGACTGCAAACCACTCACTTAGACCATGCAATGATAACTGCCACCTCTTAGGATTATAAGTTTGGCTTCGGAAGTTATAGACTCAACCTATCGGTTATGTTCCCGACTCTGGGAAAACACACCAACATTCATACTACAACTATATCTAACCTGGGATTTGCACCCGGTCCCTCGGCGTGGGAGTCAGTATCTCTACTGACTCTCGTCAGCCACCTCCTTTTTTGAATTATTGTTGAAGTCGGTTGAAAAGGAGATTTAGCTTTCAGAACCATAGAACATTGAAAATCATGTAATAGCAATGCGCAAAATAATTCAATAAATGCTTTAATTTTATTGGATTGTGGAAAACACCGAGAAATCGAGTATGGATGAAATCAGGAAGTTATCAAAATTCGTGAATAACTGGAAAACCACATCAGAAATAACTTATTGGATGTATGAATACTAATGAATCAATATAACTGAGATGTTGTTAGTCGCATCCTCCAAATGAATGAAAAGAAAATTTTGTACAGTGTACAATTCTCAATTTATTACCCTGTTATATGAGCTAAATAGTAAAGGTTCTAGCTTACAAAAAAAATCTGGAGCATACAGATCCTGCACTCAGATTGTCAAAAAACTTATGCCAAACAAAGGGAAATATTTTCCCTCAATTTCATCCATCATATTGAACTTTATTGAATTACTGAAATGTGAGGTCAGATTCTAATATCTTATAAATACTTTGGAAACTCTTAAGATTTTGAAAACATCTTTTGCTATACCGCACTACTCAGTCCAAATGAACTCAAAATATGTATCTGTTTATTAAGGTAATCAAGCACTTGCGAAAAATTACGAGTCACATATGGCCCTTCCGCTCTCGAGAAGTTACGCCCCTGATTAGGAGTGTTCACCTATATGTTTCACTTCAATAATACATCTTATCCTTTGCTATTTCATTTTCAACGATAGGTACTCAAATCTCCGACGTGAGATAAATCGTGACAACACTGGCTTAAATTTCAAATCGTTCGGAAACATTCCTCGTCGACTCGGTGTACACGAAGCGAGTGCGGGCAGCGTAAATAGCAGGATTACCTTATTTTGCCCCGGAAGGCTTTCGTTTAGGGAAAAAAAACAAAATTTTCTTGAAAGTCCTCTGGTCTATATCATTCAAATTCTATAATTGCTTCATTAAAATGCCTTGTTACTATTACAATGGATAAAATATACACACATGTACCATTAATTAGTAATTTTACGCTCAAATATAAATAAATTTCTTATTAAAATGTTTTTCAATTGTAATGTTTATTTTCTAGACAGTTAACCCGCCATATTTACATGATTGCCCCTCAATTCTCAGTATTAGGCAACAATTTCACACATATACAATCCAAGACCTACGTGACATGATCCCGCCAATAGTGAAGTACTCGCCATCTCCCGTCATAACAGACAGGGATATTCAAATGGAAATCTCATCAAACCAAACCTAACTAACATAACCGAACCTCAAACCTAATTTAAATTTATAATTTTGAATTGAATAGGTTAGTAGATTAGGTTTCAGGTAAAGTTAGGTCGGTTAGGTTTGGTTTAGAAATATTCGCATTTGAATTTCGGTCTCAGTTATGCACGAGAGAGATAGTGAGTACTTCTATCTCTTTCATGCAATGTTTTGAGCCGTACGTCACATAACAAATTTTGTTTTTTTTTCTTAAACGATAGCCTTCCGGGGCAAAACGGCAAAACAGAATCAAAATAGGATAGGTTTTAGGTAAAATTAGTTTAGTTAGGTTAGGTTTGGAAAGATTCCCATTTGAATTTCAGTCTCAGTTATGAACGAGAGATAGTGAGTACTTTTATCTCTTTCTTGCATCGTTTTGAGCCGTACATCGTGTAACATGTAACATGAAAACATTGTAAATATGGCGGGGTAACTATCTAAAAAATAAATATTCGAATTGAAAAGCATTTCAATAAGAAATTAATGTATATTTGAGCATAGAATTACTAATTAATGGTTGTCCATTGTAATAGTAACAAGCACTTTAATTAAGCAATTATAGAGCTTGAAGGGCAACAGCAATGGGGTCAGAAGGGAGGTCTCTATTTTGGAGGAACTGAGTGGAGGAGAGCAGGGATATCAGGAAGTATTGAATGATATTAATACATTTTTTGTGAATCAGGGCTCCGAGTCGTCCAGCAATATTGGTGATTTGAGGGAGCAAGGCTCTGGTCTGGGACAAACTGGTTCATACCCGTGTAGCAGCTTATGGGGAATTACAGACCTATATCTATACTCGGTTACATTGGCAAGATATTTGAAAGAGCTATTCACAACAGAATTGTCGATTTTTTTGAGACTTACACGGTACTCTCAGAATACCGAAATGGCTTTAGAAAGGGTAGGACTACGACAAGAGCTATATATCAGGCGATAACAAAGATTCTCTCCTACTTAAACAGTGTTAAAATAACGGCACTGATGTGTATCGATCTCAGAAAAGCCTTTGACTCCGTCAGCCATGACGAGTTGGTTGGGAAGATGTATGCGGCTGGGATTAGAGGCAGGCTTTTGGTTCGGCTTCGGTCTTATTTATCAGGAAGATCTCAATGTGTTGCTGAAAAAGAGCCTACAACTGGGAAGACACTACAGTCAACGATGTTGGCTATTGACAGGGGGGTTCCGCAGGGGTCGGTTTTGGGTCCCCTCCTTTACCTGATTTATACCAATGACTTACCTGGTTGTACAACTGAATTCATGGTCCAGTTTGCAGACGACACTTCTCTGGTACTCGCCGATCCGGTTTCTCTGGATTCGGTAGTGGACGATGTGCTTGTCGATCTTGATGCCTGGTTTTCTCAAAATGAGTTGAAAATGAACGGTGAAAAGACCAAACTTGTCAGGTTTGCATATGGAAAAGAACACATACCCATATCTTATGGATATAAGACTGCCATGGTTTCATCTATTAGCCTTAAATTCCTGGGTGTTTAGGTTGACTATCGACTAGATTGGGATGATCATGTAGACCAACTTGCAAATGAAATGGCCAGATATATGTATGCACTAAGAACACTGTCCGAACTTGTGAATGTCTCCACAGCATTTACCGCATACAATGCATATATTGATAGTAGACTGAGATACGGGATAGTTATATGGGGAAATTCATCAGATATCTTGAGGCTCCTTTTGTTACAGAAGAGATGTATTCGTGGGATTCTTAAGCTGAGCAAAACACAATCTAGGGAAAAAAAAACAAAATTTTCTTGAAAGTCCTCTGGTTTATATCATTCAAACTCTATAATTGCTTCATTAAAATGCCTTGTTACTATAACAATGGATAATATATACACACATGTACCATTAATTAGTAATTTTACGCTCAAATATAAATTAATTTCTTATTAAAATGTTTTTCAATTTTAATGTTTATTTTCTAGACAGTTAACCCGCCATATTTACATGATTGCCCCTCAATTCTCAATATTAGGTAACAATTTCACACATATACAATCCAAGACCTACGTGACATGATCCCGCCAATAGTGAAGTACTCGCCATCTCCCGTCAACAGAGAGGGATATTCAAATGAAAATCTCTTCAAACCAAACTTAAATAACCTAACCGAAGCTGAGCAAAACACAATCATGCAGGGCTCACTTTGTGGAAAGATCAGTGCTAACTGTTGTGAGTCTATATGTTTATGACGCAATTATGTTCATAGTTAATAATACAGACCTGTTTGTGGAGACTAAGTGTGAACATGGGCATAACACGAGAGCTAAGAACGATATGAGGCTACCCAGATTTAAGCATACTTACCTTCAGAACAACTCTGTTTATGCTTTGATGAAAATTTATAATCACATTCCACAGGAGGCACGAGGGTGGCCACTAATTAAATTGAGAAGATTTAATACTTACCTCAGGAGGACACCATACTACACTCTCCAGGAGTATTTTGAGGACAATATTTGTCTCGGCTGATTTCGTCTCTTATTGTTCTGTTTACACTGTTTGTTTCTATGTATTTTATGTTTATGATGACGTATTCTACAACAATTTATGTTTATATGGAACAAATAAATGGATTGATTGATTGAATGATATAGACAAGAGAACTTTCAAGGAAATTTTGGGTTTTTTACTGAACGATAGCCTTCCGGGGCAAAACGATTTCAGATTTGGATTCTGGGACCCAAAATTAGAAAGTAAACAACAACAACACTTTTTCAATGAATTTTGACTATCGACACTATACTAAATAATTACCATTCATAAATATGAGTATATTTGGTGTCATGGTCCGCAATTTAAGAGACTTATCAGCTAATGCTACCAAAACTGTTTATATGGCTCTTGTTTGCTCTGTTCTCCAATATGGTTCGGTGATACAGTCGCCATTGATAGCATCGAAAGAATTCAGAACAAATTCCTCAGAAACGTAGCTTATAAACTGCACCTGACGGCTGGAACCTATACTTACCTAGATATTTTGAAGTATTTGAAGATTCCATGTCTAGAGGATCGTAGGATAATTTATGATCTCACCTTTCTTTTTAAATTACTATCGGGCAATATTTGTTGCCCAGAATTGCTTGAGCTTGTAAAAGTGACAGTACCAGTTACAACGACTCGTGGCTTTGATTTGTTTCTTGTGCCCTACCATCCAACTAATAAGGGCTATTCTAGCACTCACACGTTGTATGAAGGTGTCTAATGAGTATTGTGCTCTGGGTGTTGAATTCACCGGTATAACTCAGAGTAAATTTCCTTTGTCGCTCAAAAAACTCTTCTAGCAAAGCATGCATTCTTATACATTTTTAGACTTCAAATTCAGGTTAGTCTTTCGGATTTATTTTTTTTTTGTATCCTCATTTATACATTGTGTTATATCATTTACGTTATTTCTTTCATGTGTGTTTGAATTACTATACATATACAAATGTTCTTAAAATTGCTTAAATGGGGTATCCCGTTTAAGAATAAGAAATAACTAAACTCTATCTTCAGTAATTCCAAATCTTAGTCGTGTTGTTATTTATTTTTATTATGACGTTTGTTCAGTGCGTATTTTGATTTTTTTTCTACAAAATATACGTAAAACTTTCTTTCGAGGGGATTTTCATTTCGAAGTCCATTACTTCTGTTTGTCTTCTGAAGCTATCACCATCTATGTTTTTTTACTTTCAACTATCTTCAGTATCTACCCGTTCAATACCGTTTTTTCAGTGATCCTGAAACTGATCATCTTGCATGCGTAATAAAATAATTCATTCAAAGTAAGTCTTATAATCATCACATAAATTCATTCATCATTAATGAACCTACAATGTATAAAGAAATCCGTTTTATTGGTATACCTATACACATCTAACCTAACCCAACATGCTGATGACTGAAAAAAAATTTTAAATAGTTCATGACATTTTTCTGTTCTTAAAAACTCAAATTTTTTCTACCCACCCTAAAATATAATTTTATGATTTCAAACAAACAATTTTTGTATATATAAATTTATACATTCAGGTCTTGGAAACAGCTTTTACAGTTCAACTGAAAATTTGTATTTTCATGACTTTGGCTTTTCGAGTTTATTTTATTCAATCTCTGAATGAACACACTAATTTACAAATGAAATAACATACTCAGATATCAATTCATTAATTTTGTGTTGAATCAAGATTTCTGTAAACATTCATTTAAAGCGATTATTTCTTATGCTAAATACAAAATTCATTGATCACCCTTTAAGAAGAAATATATTGAATATCTGTTTCCATTCTATTGGATCTATTAACTGAATCTAATTTTTCAGGCTTAAGGAAAATCCATTTGATGAAGATCAAAATAAAGAAACTATTTCTGAGTTGGCCAAAGCACAGGCAAAAATATTGGATGGAAGAATAGGCGTAGATGGTAAGGAATTAGTGAAGGCATCTCCAAAAATTGCAGGATATGGTTTCGTGAAAGATCCTTCACCATGCCCTGATGCAATGGCTAGTCCTCTTATGACTTGGGGTGTTATTGAAGGAACTCCTTTCAGGTTGGATGGTGGGGATACTCCATTACCAAGGTGAGTGTTATATATCATGACATTAACTGATTGCTTTCAAAAATAATGAACAAAAGAGAATTTGAAATATGAAACTAAAAAACGTTGACATCCATATTTGAAATCTATATGGGAAAAAAAGAACATTGTCCATCTCAACTAAAATCATGAAAAATGCTTTGATAGAGTGTTAACTCTGTGAGATATTTCGAATATAAATCATGGTATGTTGATTAAATAGTAACAAATCTGTATTATTAAAATTGTTATTTATCCGTAATATTTTAGGATATTATCGAAAGTATGTAGAAATACAAATGAATATTCAAATAAAAAGCGTTACAATAAACGACTGTTTATTATCATGAGATTAAATGAAAACTACAGTACAACTTCACTAGTCCGGGCAGATATCGTTCCGGCGCATGCCCGGATCATCGAAATGCCCGAATTTCTGAAGTGACTTGAATTTGTTTCATTTTCAAAATAGAAAAACCAAAAATCTGTTAAAGCCGAGTTTATTATAAAAATATCGAAAAGTTGAACAAAAAATAGTTTAAATTATAAAACAGAATCAAATTATAGAATTTCCATTCATTATAATCTTTCCTCATAGAAAATATAGAATTTAAATATAAGCTAGTGTACATAAACAACATGTTATTCCTTATGACGTTTAAAATATCCATCGATTTTACTCTGAACCTTTCTCGATGCTGCCATCTGAACTTGAGCCTTTTCTTGAGCAATACGTCTTCTATAGGAAGATTATTCTGTTCGGCCCAACTGATAATCAGGGAAAACGAATTGACAGTATCTGCATGTTTCACTTTTACCATACTATTTAAACCATCTTCTGAGTCAGAAGATTCCTCTACGTTTTCAATCTTCCTTCCTAAGTATCCTGTATAAGCTCTTCTTCAGTCAAATCGATAACAAACTCTTTGTCTCCCACAGCCCACTTGGTAATGTTTTCAATGATTGAGTCATTTTCTGGATCGATGACCCTTAATGATTCGGCAATATTTTTCAAATCATTTTCACTGATTGGACGAAGTTTCTTCTGAAGCTCTGAGAGTGGAATATTTTCATCATCTGATTCTTCTACTTATGTAGTGTCATGCCACAATGCTGTCCTAATTTTTCTTATATTTTTTGAAGTAATGGCTTTCCAAGATTGGGCAAGATTGTTCACGGCATCTTTCAAATTATACTGCTTCAAAATGGAAGTTATCTCTTCACCTTCATGCGAAATGATATGATTAAGAAGGCATTTTCTATACGACACTTTAATGTTTTGAATTAAATTCTGATCCATAGGTTGGAGAACGGCAGTACAGTTGGGTGGCAAAAACATAACTCTGAAGTTTGGATCAGTATTAACCTCTTCCTCAGGTGGGTGCGATGCTGCATTGTCTACCAACAACAGAGCTTTAGAGGGCTTGTTAATCTTAGTTAAAAAATTCTTCACCTGGGGGATAAAAGATGTTTTAAACCATTCATTAAATATTGGTCTGGTCATCCACTCTTTGGTAGATTCTTTGTAGACAACTGGTAGTGAACTTTCGTTTTTGAATGCTCGTGTATTTGCCGATTTTCCCAAGACTAGTAAAGGTAATTGGTGAGTTCCAGCCGCGTTGCAGCATGGCATGAATGTTAACTTTTGACACTTTTCGACTTGGTGCTGATTTTTCCCCTTGATGAACCCAAGTTGTGTCTGGTAAACATATCCAAAAAATGGCCGATTCATCAGCATCATACACCTGTTCTTTGCTTAATTCCATCTGTTCAACAACCGATAGAAATTTTTCCTTAAATGGTATCACAGCAGAAACATCACTGGAAAGTTTTTCACCACAAACCTTCAAGAAACGAATTCCATGTCAAAGCTTGAATTTATCTAACCATCCCGAAGTTGCCAGAAAACCTTCTTTTTCCTGTGATTTGTTCATAAAACTGGCTTTTGCTCTCAATGTCTGACGAAATTAGTACGTGTGCGTTGCGTTGTTGAAGAAACCAGTTATACAATGCGATTTCAACATCCGGATTCTCAGCTTCTCTAATAATTTTTCTTTTTCCTACAAAAATATCTTGGATAGAATAAATTCGAGAAAAGTTTAAAATAATATTCCTAATAGGGATGCACCGAGGGCCTGGTTGGACCAGCCGTGCTCTCGGCCGTGATACTGGGCATGCAGTAATTTTGTTTGGCCGAGAGCTCACTACTCGGCTTTTTGTGAAGACCCTGGCTCGATGCATCCCTAATTCCTACCTATTCCTTGATACGATTTGGATATAAATCTCCTTATTTTGTTCTTGTTCTTTTATGTCAAACACTGTTGATTTTGGAATAGTGAACTTTGCTGCTATTCGACGAGTACTCTGCCAGTGTGAGCGTTTTATGATTTCTCTTGATTGGAGCCATTATGCACACCACCGGCGAGATTGAAATGCTAAATGCAACTGTAGAACGATACTCGCCACTCTTAGATAGTACAAGTACATACATACATGTACAGACAGGAAAATTATTATTGTTTGTATATCAGCCGGCGTCGACGTGCCCGGATTATAGAGGTAAAATTCTCAAAGTATCCGAATGAGTCGCGTGCCCGAGTTACTGGAATACCCGATATAGCGAGTGTCCGGACTAGTGAAGTTGTACTGTAGTTCTGTTTCAAGCAAATGCAATAGGTTACAAAAATATGGAAAATGTTTTTCTATCTACTCATGCGATAAATCTTCAAATAATTTGCCCCCTGTAGGTCCCTAATGCATATAAGAGGTCAGCATTCAGTGCAACATATAGCCTGTATTGTGCCTTTTCTTCTTCCTGCACATGACTAAGCCTTTAGTCATTATCGAGAAACATAGTGGCATCTCTGTAATAACGCTGACCATTTCGTTTATATACCCTGGTAGTGATGACGATCGGTCATTCTCATTCAAACCGAACATGCTCGATTGTTTATTGCACCTGCACGGACCCACTCAAAGAGGCGTGTCGCTTTTTCCTGTGACATGAGAGTGTTTTCTTCATGGACAATGTTCAGTTTCAGTGTGTATAGGTCCTTAGCATTTTGATAACAATTGTAGCTATTCATATGTTAGTTACTCTCTCAGAATGAAATCTAAGATGTGTTACATCATCAAAATAATTGAAAGAAAAACCTTTTTGGTCTTCTTGTTTATGCTACCTGTGGTTACTAAATGAACTTTCTGAGTATTAGAAACTCGTACTTGTCGATTAGGCGATAATAGATATCTCTTTTTTACCGTTCACGTTTCAACAACTTTGAATTGTCCCGTGTTGGCAAATATGCCATCATAGTATTTGGTTATGTAGCAGTTGAATTTGAAGAAAGACATGATTCAAAACATTAATTTCTTTTGCAGGACACCTGGTCCATCTTTCAAAATGGCGAAGCCACCCAGACGGGAACAAATAGCTTTAGAATTAGCAGATAAAGCTGTGGAGAAGGACAGAAATAAGAGAAAAAAAGCAATGGATGCAGCTAAACGGCTTGCTTCGTAAGTACTTCTCTAATAGTTTCCAGATCTGTTCAATAAAGACAACAGATATTTTGTAACCACTATTATACTTATTTTCATGTGATTGGTGGTTCATTAATGGGAATATAACTTCTGATTTAGTACCTATGACAGAGCTCTTTCTCGCAGTTCTTTCCAGGTGGGAGCCTCGTAAAATATCACTGCGTCATCCGCAAAACTGATTATCTCTCCATCAACATCTAATTGAAAAATATCGTTCATATACAATAAAAACAGCAACGGACCCAGAAATGTGCCCTGAGGTACACCACACTTAACCAACTTACGTGTACTCACCGTTTTCCCTATCTTGACGTACTAATGTCTATTACTGAGATAACTCCTAATTAAGTTGAAGGATTGTCTGAAACCGATACACTCCATAGTCTTCAAAAGCTGTGTATGATCGACCGTATCGAACGCCTCAGCCAAGTCCATGAAGATGCACGTGGCAGGATCCCTCTATTTATGGCTGCAGTTATGGGATTCACAAGTCCACAAACCAAACTGTTTTTCTGATAGAATTTCGAAGCGATTCAGGAAGCTATATTTTCTTTTTTTGATTATTTTTTCAAATACTTTGGATAAAGTTGTAGTTATAGTGATCGGCCTGTAGTCCTTTAGTTTTGCTTTTTGTGAACTCTTGGGGAAAGAAACTATCACAGCGTCTTTCAGAACTGAAGGGAATATTCCATCCGCAAAACTTTTATTAATGAGTAATACCATTGGTGTACTGATATACCCGGATATCTTCTTGAGTGTCTCTGCTGTGATTCCATCCATTCCCGGAGATTCACCCGCTTTGAGTTCTTTTATTGCCGCCTGCACTTCTTGTTCCTCTATATCATGAAATACCATACAGTTCGGATTATGATATTTCGGAACGTTTTCTTTTCTGTGATGAATCTTCTCAGCAAGTGTTATTACTATATTAGCAAAACATTCATTGAATTCGTTGGCTATATGCTGTTCTTCCACAATAATATCGTTTTTTATCGACTTAATTTCATTCATCCTGAGACTTGTACTTGCTGCTAATTTCCACAATCCTTTCGAGTGATCTTTATATGTTGCAATCTCCCTTGTATAATAGTTTTTTTTCGTTAATTTTATCAGTTCTTGCAGTTTATTTTTATGCTTCTCAAACTCATAAAGGATATCTACATTTCCAGGATTTCTAATCATATTTTTATACAAGCGATTCTTAACTTCCACTGGTTTAAGAATACCCTTGGTTATCCAGGGCATTCTTTTCTTTTCAGAATGTTTAATTTGATAAGTTCCGCTTGAATCTGTAATAGCTTCTTTCAATATCTTAAGAAATGTACTCCACATTTCTTCCGTGTCCAATGTGTTATGTAATTATTGTAGCAGATGAAAGTCTCTGTCGTGGCGTCATTATTAATTTTGGTTTTATAGTTCTCGCTCGTATATTCGGTGAAAGTCATATAGTGGTCCGTAACGTTTGCGTGTATTATCACAGGAAAAAATTTGGTCACAGACAGAGCACTCTTCGCAAAGATATGATCTATACAAGATTTTGATGTTGATGTTACTCTGGTATAATCAATGTTTGACCTGGGACCGTGGACGCCGATACTTGCACCCATCCCGGTTCTGGACCCGTTTGTAAACCAGGTGGGGCCCTGTAGTATTAGTAAGGCATGAGATGTGAACCAAATTTCTTTTGGTGGATGTCGACCTAAAAGGGTTCCTCATTGAGGAGTGTAATGTCCAGAAATCGGATTTCTGTCACTCCACATGCCTCCTTCCCACAGCCTCAAAGAGACTGTCATGGCCGTCTTCACCATTATGTGTCGAGCAGACACTCCATGAGTGTGGATCTCATGGCTTCTGTGACAGCTGGATATGTTTGCCTTTGGATCTTGCTTATTTTATTACGTTTTGTCTCCCTGTCCAGCGCAGGCTGCTTAAATCAGGAGCGGTCTTATCACTGTCGCGTATAACCAATGTATTTTGTTTGGTTTGAGTCCCCCCATCTGTGCTCTTTGGGCTTGTTTTTCGATGCGATTGTCCCAATTTATTTTGGCGTCAAGCATCACACCTAGATATTTCACTTGTTTTACTAGTGTTAGTTCCTCGTTAAATAGAATTGGTGCCTTGAAAGGTGGTAATTTTCTATTACAAGCGAATAGAATCATGTCTGTTTTGTTTGGATTAACGGACAGGTCGTTCTCTCTTCGCCATTGTTCATTCATTTGCAGAGCGTTCTGCGCAACTTTGCATATGGTGCTGAGGTTTTTTCACGAATAAGGAGTACAAGATCGTCGGAATAACCGCTAAGTGCCCAGCATCGGAGAGATCCGCCAGAAGACCGTCCAGCACAAGGTTCCAAGGGAGAGGAGATAGTTCTCCTCTCTGAGGACATGCTCTGCTTGCGGTTCCCAAGACGGTCGATTCGCCGAAGTGAGCCTTGATGTGCCTGGTCGACAGCAGACGTCCCACCCACCTTGCTATGGTGTTGTTTACTCCTCTATTTACGATAGCTTCGTCTATCGACCTATGATGTGTGTTATCAAATGCTCCCTCTATTTCTTGGAATATTCCTAAAGTGACTTCGCATTTTTCAAGTCCTTTCTCAATAAACCCTACTACAGAGTGTAATGCTGAGTCAACCAACCTTGCTCATAGGCATGTTGAGTCTTCTGTAGGAAGGAGGTTAGACTAATTGGTCTAAAATCTTTGGCGATTTTATGTACAATTTTGTCTGGCTTGGAAATGAAGATGACCCGAACCCTTTTCCAGGGGTCTGGAATGTATCCCAAGGCTAAGCAGATGTGCATTATATGCATAAATGTTTGGTCCATTCATTTCATTAGGTGTGCAGGGTATTTGCTATCTGCTCCAGTTGATTTGAATGGTTAAAAGGTAGTTACTGCCCATTGAGGTTGTGTTTCAGTTTGTTTTGCCAGCATGTCCATTCGGCTTTTGGGTTGCTGTGTTACTGATGAGAAAACCTAGGAAGTGAACTTCCGTCAGGTATCTCAGTATTTCATCCTTTGTATGTTTTTGGCCGCTTTTTAGTTGTCCCAATCACTTCTTTATGATAGCGCGCATCGCTTTATTGAGAGGGCGTCTGTTTTTCGTCCTTTGGGCAGTGAGTTTTGCTGTCCATCGTAGGGTTTTCTTTCTGCATCTGTTGTATTGTATAGGGTAGCTGTTATGGTATGCCAAGGCACTAGTGGTTTGGGTACATTTGTGATATCGAAACATATATGTCGATGGTCAGAGAGGGCCACTACTTCTGTGGCCACTATCCAGTTTCCAATTTTGGTGATGAATTGTTCACAAGTCTTCTTTGTTATTCGATGTGAACAAAGTTGGTTCGTTTTTCTTTCTTGAGAAGCGTAAGGTTTGTGCTGTAGAGGTATTCAACTAGCTGGTTAGGTAAGTAAGCGTTGGCGTCATACCCAACGACGAGTGGCCAGTCTTGTGTCACCAGTTCCTGTAGTTCTTCTGTTGGAGAAGGTGTTTGTGAGTCATAGAGGAATTATGCTGAGAATATCACAAAGGTGCTATTTGTTTAGTCTTTTTCATCGATTCCCACTGCTCCCATGTCCCTGAAACAGAAATTGAGTAACATGAGTGTTCTCTTACTTTTGAGACAAGAAGGCATGTCCTTGGGGTTGGACTGTCCCTGCAGTACAAGACATTTTCATCGCAGGGCATCACGCCCCCAACCATACTGTTCCTTACCCAAGGTTCTTGTATTAGTGATATATATATTATTGGTTACAGAAGGTTGTTTTGAAATGCATATGGTTAAAGGAATTTATTGAAAATGAATCTAAAAATACTAAACAATATTTAGTGGCCGAGAAATATTGGTTTTTCCTCAAGTTCAATAGTCACCTAAGGTGGTCTTTCTTTTATCAGTTTTTAATACATCGTTATTGATTTGTTTGTGTTATGTTGAGTTACAAGGAACAGTTTCTTGAAATGGAATGGTGGAAATTCCAAGGATCTTAAATATTCCTTCATAAAAACGAATGGATCAGTGTCACATCTCTCACATAGTATTATATTCATGTTGAAAAATATAGGTAAATGATACTGCCACTGCATATCTTATACCTAACATTTTTTTCTGTACTCTGCGGGGCGTGGAAGCCTGCGTGAATGTACCTAGATTTATGTTTATAGGCACAAATCACAGCAAATATCTCATGCTTTGTCCATCTGTATAACACATCATGTCTCATACTTGGGTACTGTATAGACGGAAGGTATAAGTATACTGGGGATGCTTTCAATGCAATCTTTATGCTCATATTTTGGTTTACCCTGAATGAATACATTTAATGCTGACAAGTCTAGCAGACTGTATTAGTAGAGGTGTTGGACATGGCTTCCAGAATACATAGGCACTGAGTTTTTGCTGTGATTTGGTTCTACTTGCTAAACCAATGCAGCAACATTGTCGGTGATTTCTTTCATGAATATGATTGATTAAATTTAGTTTCTCAGATTAGCAAACATGTTATTAACCTAACCTTCAAGATGTAAATTAGTTAAGTTAGACAATTCTGCTATGAAAATCGAGGTCAAATGAAAAGAATGAAATAATTCTAGCATTTGCATCAGTATTTTATTCATAGGGGAGTTGGAGAATATAAGAAATATCTTTTAATGTGATGTGATTTAAATTACTTCCAGGAGTATTTGTTTTGACGGACATTATTTTACTAGTTGTGAAAAATTTTTCTTGAAATTTAACATTGATGTATTCTTTCAGCCCCTCTCCAAAAATATATTCCTCACTGGATAGGCTAGCGACAATGTCTCCTGCAGCAAAAAGATTAGCAACTTCAAGTTTAAAATTAGGAATCAACACACCACACAGTCCAAGAATATCATCAACTACTCCGTTAGCGAGAAGAAAAACCCCAAAAACTCCTCAACCTATGGTTATGCCTAAAGCTAAGACTCCCAAAAATGATACAAATAATGGAAAGAATTTAACAGATAATTTACTGACAATACAAGTTCCAAAGAGGTTAAAAGCTTCAGATTTTTTTTAATGGATGTATACAGTTTTGTTTTCAAATTGTACATTAAATTTTGTTATTGTTCCATTATTTTGTTTATTTCCCTCCTATGTATAAAACAGGGTACATTGATAAACTGTTAAGAAAAAAACGGAAAAAAAAATAGAGAAAAACTCTTACTTGGATTACAAAAGTGCGACCAGGCCTATTAAATTCAATATAAATAAAGGCCCCTAAACTCAGAAAGAAGACAATATTCGAGAAGAGAGCCACAGAAGATAAAAAATTGGGAGGTATAGACAATGAAGAGCTTTGTGAAGAAAACTTTAATATCTGAAATAAGAAACTCTGTCTAGTCTAGATCAAAGAGGAAAAAAATTAAGAGTCCACGGAAAACAGATGGATGTCAACCTAATTTCATTTTAAGAAAACTGATATTTAAACTTGCAAGATTTAGTAAAATACACAATGATTTAGTGATGATTTTCTGACCCTTCGCTGAAAAACAAATAACTAGATTAAATGCTAAGATATTGTTCTAGAATTTACATTGAACATACTTTCGACACTGATGCCTCCTTTCTAGATACATTAGATTGCAGTTCAGTGTGAACTGCATATGGTTTGAGGATCATAACCTAAAAATATTTAGTGGCCGATAAATATTAGTTTATCTTCAAGTTTAATAGTCACATAAGATGCTCATCCGTTCGTCAGAGTTTTTAATACATCGTTATTGATTTGTGCGTTTATTACTTTTTATTTAATAAATTGAGAAATATTTTTCTTAGGAAGAACAATTTCTTTCTGTATGGTGGAAATTGCAAGGATCTACAAGATTTCTCCATAAAAACGAATATAACAGTCAAGTAGCAGGTGAATGCTGCCATTGGACTCACGTCTTGTTTGGCACTTCTATTATCTTGCTGAAATTGAAGCATTTCATCTGATTGCTGATAGCATAGAATTATATTCATGTTGAAAGAAATGGGGACATGATACTGCCACTCTATATCTTATACCTCACATTATTTTTTGTACTCCACGGGGTATGACGGCATAAAAGAGGTGGACCCTGAGCAGATCCTTTGTCGCTATTACTTCTACTGCAGCTTGACTGAGTCTGAATATACCTAGGTTTATTCTTATATACTCAGATTTGCCCTTCAAATCGTCGCTAATGTCTCTTGCTTTGTGCATCTGTATATCACACCATGTGACATACTTAGATACTGTATAGACAGAAGGTAAAAGCATACTGGAGATAGTGTTCTGTATGCTCTCTAATTCAATGTGTATGCGCATAATTCGGCTTGCCCTATAATAAATATATTCAATACTGACGAGTCTTGCAATCTGTATTTGTAGGGGTGTTGAACATGACTCCCACAATACACAGACAATGAGTTTTTGCTGTAATTTGGTCCTACTTGGTAAACCACTACAATATTATCCATCATTACATTTTGAATATAATTGAATACATATAAACACCTCAAAAAAGTCTAGGGAACACTTCTAAATATCGATATATTGTATCCAGAACGATCAATATGGATGATTTTTTTTTAAGAAATGAACACCTGCATCAATTTCTCACCAAATTATGTAGAGTGCCGCAACAGATTTCAGTTTTTTTATAAAAACTAAAAATGCAGCAGATGCGACGCTGCTTTATAATCATTTCATGTATTCAGTGTTTGAAATCAGTTAGTTGGCACTTTGTTTCTGGTGTAAGCACAAATAAGAGATTCAAGTTTTGTGATTCGACCATGGAAATACGACATTTGACTAGAGAAGAGATGTTACGAGCCGTTGGCATGCTCCAACCTGGGAGCTCACAACGGGAAGTATCCAAGGTTCAGGGAAGTAGCCCAGGTGTCATAAACCGTTTATGGTCGCGTTTCACTGAAACAGGTAGCGTAGAAGAACGTCATACAGGTAGTTTCAGGATTACTACAGTCGCCCAAGACCGATTTTTTGTTTTACAAGCCAGAAGAGATCGTACTACCACAGCATCTCAGTTAGCTAACTGACCCATGGAAATCGCGCTGCTCGTTTCGCTTGGTGCCAAGAACACGTAAACTGGGATCAAGAGAGGTGGGCCACAATTCTCTTCAATGATGAATCTAGATTTAGTTATTATTCCGATTCCGGAAGAATTCGAATATGGAGGGAACCTGGAAAGCAAAACCGTCTCCAGCATGCTCGAGAAGTTGTTAGACAGGGAGGCGGATCAGTGATGTTTTGGGGAGGTATATGCCTTGGTGGAAGAACTGACCTCGTTTTCATACAGAACAACCTCACGGGAAATTCTTACGCAAATGAGATAGTTTTACCTGTAGCGGTACCGTATCTCCAAACAATGGGTCAAAATCCACTCTTCCAGCAAGATAATGCCCCTCCTCATCGTGCAAGAGTTGTCTTGAAAGTTCTTGAAGAGAATGATATCGATCTTCTACCGTGGCCATCCTGCTCCCCAGATCTGAATCCAATCGAGCATGTGTGGGACACCCTAAAAATAAATCTCCTACGTCAAAACGTCTTCCGTCATGAACAGGAACTTCGATTAGCAGTTCAGGGGGCTTGGAATGACTTAGGCCAAAGTGTAATAGACAATTTAATATTTAGCATGCCGCGGCGATGCCAAAGTGTCATTAATAACATAGGTGGACCTTCTGGGTACTGAAAAATATAAGTGCTTCCATATCGTTTCGAAAATATTAGTTCAGGATTTTTTTTGTGTTTTACCTAATTTCGTCATTTTCAAATTTCAATTTTTTTTTTTATAATGTGCTTTGGAGAAGTCAAATATTATTTTGTTTTCTTGAGAATACATTATATACAATCCTAAGAAAAACCGAAAGATTTCTATAAATTCGAATCATCAAATTCATATTTTAAAGATATTGGTAAGTGTTCCCTAGATTTTTTTGAGGTGCTGAGTTCCTCATATCAGCAAACATGTTAAAAGCATAACCTTCAAGATGAAAATTAGTTGAGACGATTGTGATAAAAAGCGACGTCAAAGGAAAGGAATATAATAATTCTAGCATTTGCGTCAGTAAGCATTTTATTCATGGGGTAAATTTTAAGAAATATCTTGTTATGTGATATGATTTAAAAAAGTTCCACGGGTGTTTGTTTTGACGGACATTGTTTTATTAGTTGTGAAAATTTTTTTTCTTGAAATTCAACATTTATATAATTCTTTCAGACCCTCTCCGAAAATATATTCCCCATTGGATAAGCTAGCGATCATGTCTCCTGCAGCAAAAAATTAGCAACTTCAAGTTCAAAATTAGGATTTTTGTCACCAGCGTGGACGCTGTGTGTTCTTAAAATAAAAAACGTTAACAAATATTCTTTAATTTAGCTGCATGCGTTTACATCTGTACGGAGGATGCCTGAAAGTTTTTGTGTACCACGGAATAGACCGTGTAAATAACATCGACTGAAACATTTTTTCTGGCACCTCTTCAACCCTCATTGATTCCACCTAGGAAGGGGGTAAACTACTATATTGCCAATTGCATTGAAGTCATCCCGTACAGATTCTGAAAACAAAAAAGCAGTAACACTTCTATCAAGATTATTTTTGAATAAATGAAGAGATCTCACGAAATGAAATATAAGGTTGAGATGGTTTTTGTGATATTGGTTTTGGGAACAAAGGAACTGGTGCTACACTCTCTTGAGCGTATTTAAGGTTATTTGTCTCACGCCTAAGAGGAGAAAAATCTACCGAAAGATGTACTTCGGAAATTGGGGGAATTTTTACTGAGTTGAAACATCCTCAGCGTAGATTCTGCTGTGGCCGTAACCAGGACTAAAGTTTTGGCAGGGCTTTTAAATTCTTTACCGGAGCCACTAAATTTATATTGAAAGATACTAATATTGCTCGATTCCTCAAATGTTATTAACCACATTGAATATGTTGTGGTATGGTTCACTATTGGTAGTAAAAATGTTCAGAATAATAAATAATAATTGATAAATTTGGAAAATTTTGGAAAGGTAGGGTTAAAATGACGCAAAAAATTGTTGATAAAATATGGTCTAGGTATAGGCATCCAAAAATAATGTATGTATGTATATTTTTGGCTCGAGGAAAACATCTGGACGAATTTGAGGTTTTTACTTTAGATATTACGGAGAAGCAGGGCGGAAAAATTCAGTCTTTGTAGCTACAGTATTTTTAGACAAAGAGGAGAACAATCTTCGAAAAGATGCAACCCGGGAACGGGGCCAATGTCGGATTTTTACCCACTAAAAACCTCCTCTTGGAGGACATATCAATACTTAATTCTTCACAAATAATTGCTCACGTTTTATGACCAGGTACAGAAAAATCATTCGAAAATGTCCAACCTGTCTTCAGATTCCATCCCATAGGCTTGAGTACCCATGTTGGGAAGAAAATTGAAGTTTCTTAGAAATATTGAACTCAGCCGGCTCGGTGGCGTAGAGGATATGATGCTTGTCTCCTGCGCAGAGTTGCCTGGGTTCAATCCCTACAAAGTCGGTGCTATTTTTCGGATTCTGGGAATCGCTTGAGTGTCCGTCTTTCGGAGGAGATATAAAGCTGTCGGTCCTGTCCAACAGAGATGTGTTGGACATTAAAGATCCCTTTCCTTGACACGAGAGGTGTTCCGCAAAATTTCCGGGTTAGTGAGGTGACAGAATTCCCCGGCCTGTCATTAGCCTGAAAACAGAAATAGAGCACGTTAAAGGAAAAACAAACAAACAAAACAAACAATATGCTGTCACTGAGATTAGGATGCGAACTTCCTGACTCGAGAAGAAAGATTGAGAAGAAATCAAGATAATAACTGAGGAATTGCGAAGAATGAGAGCGGAAAATTTTAGATATTTCGCCACTGAAAACATGTGGCTTATAATTTTCTGTCTAATTATAAATAATAGTATATTACATTACAGATAGGAAAGAAAAATCAGGGCCAACCGAACGATTCTTCAGGCTTTCAAGCAGTAACACTTCTATCACGATGTGTATTTCTTTAAAAATAAATGAAAAGATCTCACGAAAAGAAATATAAGGTTGAGATGGATCTTATGATATTGATTTTGGGAACAGAAGAACTGGTACTACACTCTCTTGAGAGTATTCAAGGATATTTGTCTCACGCCTAAGAGGAGAAAAATCTTCGAAGAGATGCAAATTATCTACAGAGTTCCAGACCGCAGGCTATAGTCTCCATACTGAATCATACGCAAGATAGTATGGTTCCCTGTCACGTTTCCTGTGCTCACACTTTAGGGGCAATCGTAGGAGGCATGATGCGAGTTTAGATGCCTGATTAAGGAACGGGAATGGTCTGTTTTTTCTGCCTCACACCAAAATTATAGCTACAAGAATTTATTGTAAATACAATTATTCGAATTTTTAAATCCTCTCTTTTCAGAAGATATATATATATATATATATATATATATATATATATATATATATATATATATATATATATATATATATATATATATATATATATATATATATATATATATATATATATATATATATATATATATATATATATATATATATATATATATATATATATATATATATATATATATATAGGCTCCATACAGAAGGAATTGGCTTTAGATGGAAAGATTGAGATCAACATGCTTTCACTGAGATTAGGCTTGAAAACTTTGAAAAAGATCTCGGTGGAGAGATGAATCTTAAAGTTTTTTGTCTAGATGTGAAAATCCTGATGATTTAGAAAGAAAGATTGAACGGAATTCCAGATATTACGAAGAATTAGGGTTACAAATATCAGATATTTTGCCACAGAAAATATGTGACAAAAAGCATAGTATATTATGCATTACAAATGAAAAAAACAATCGTGGCCAACTGATCGATTCTTGAGGCCTTTTCATGAAAACTATCCCCCCATAACCCACATCTTACAGTCTTTCAAACACCCTCAGATTGGTACTACATAATCGTAAGATTATGCCAGTGAGATCTCAAGGATAGTCGTTTCATGATCAGGAGTAGAAAAATCTTCGAAGAGATGTAAGCTATCCACAGAGTTCCAGAACGCAGGATATAGCGTCCATATAGGCAGGATTGGCGTTATATCGGAAGATTGAGCTCAACCTGCTATTACTGAGATTAGGGGTGAAAACTTAGAAAGAAATCCCGGTTGAGGGGGGATATCGTAATGTTCTTGGTTTTGGTGTAATTTCCTGGCTCAGGAAGAAAAGTTGGGAGGAGTTTGAGATATTAGTTGGAACATTGAAAATAATTAGAGCAGAAAGTCCAAGTATTCCGCCACAGAAAACATTAGGCCAATATTATTCTGTCAAATTAGCGCAATAAGATTAGTGTATTATACATTACAAGTAATGGAAGCAACGACGAACAAGAGCTTTTGAGCTTTTTAATGCAGTTTCTTAAATAGCCCACATATAGGTAATTCTATAAAGATGACTTTGGTGTACCAACAACTTAGGACTAAGCCGCTGCAAGAAAATGAAATCAACAATCAAATTAAATTTTTACATTTAACCCTTCTTAGATATAACAATCTTACCTTCGATATATATCGGCAACCTACCTACCCAGACATTTGCATTCCTCCTGATTCCTCTAATTTGTATTTTACCTGTTCTGTTAACCCATTTCTCTGTACCTATATATATATATATATATATATATATATATATATATATATATATATATATATATATATATATATATATATATATTGTCTGATAATGAGCGGAAGCTCATGTAACCTTGAATGAACTTCTCCATCTCAAACAGTATTATTTTTATTCTTTCATGTGCTGTGTCTGGTCTCCCTGACGTTAGTAATCACTTCTGCAAAGGCATTCCGATCTTCCGCTTTTCTGAAGAGTTGTTCCGCCCATCGTATTCCCGTCCAATCTCGGATGTTCTTAAGCCAGGATATCTGTTTTCTGCCGACTCCTCTACGTCCCTCTGTCTTTCCTTTCATTATTAGCTAATCTTCCTACAGTTGATATTCAGCTCACGGTCACATCCTGTTCTTCTAAGGACTTCTGTGTTATTTTTCTAGCTGTCCACGGTATTCTGAGCATTCTTCTATGAGCTCACATTTCAAAAGCCTCCAATTTATTCAATGTGTTGACCTTTAGAGTCCAAGCTTCTACTTTATATAACAGTACCGACCAGACATAGCATCTAAGCATTCGTTGTCTTAGTTTAAGATTCAAATTGAAGTTGCAGAACGAAGTTCTCATTTTAATAAAGTTGGTACGAACTGTCTCAATTCTGCACTTCATTTCTATGTCTGGATTTACCTCTTCTGTTATATAAGCTCCCAGACATTTCAATTGTCTCACGTGCTCAATCCGTTTGACGTTCATGCTGTTGATCTTGTTCAGTAGTTCTTGGAGGTCCTCTATATTGTCAGCTAGTAAAACCGTATCGTCTGCATATTTTATTGTGTTGGTTGGTGTTTCGTTTACTTTCACTCCCATTTCAGTTTCTTTTATGGCTTCCTTGAAAATCGGGTCAGCATATAGATTGAAAAGTGAGGGTGGGAGTACACAGCCCTGGCGAACTCCCCTGTTAATGTTCATATTCCTCGAAAGTCCATCTCCTATTCTAATATTGGCTTTTTGGTTCCAATATAAATTTTTTATTATTCTGATGTCCTTGGTGTCAGCTCCAGTTCTCTGTAGCATTTCGATGAGTTCTTGGCGTCGTACTCTGTCGAATGCATGCGAATACGTCTTTTCTCTGGTTGCGACATTTCTGCAATAGTACATTTATACCAAACAACACCTCGCGTGTTCCGAACCCACTCCTGAAGCCAAATTGGCTGTCGTCTAAGTCTTGCCCGCACTTGTTCTTGATGCGGAAGTGGATTATTCGCAGAGCTGTTTTCAGCAAGTGACTCGTATTACTTATCAGCCTGTAGTCTTTGCATTGTTTAGTATATTGTTTTTTAGGGATGGGTACAAAGTTAACTTTAGCCAATCATTGGTAAGTATGCCTGTGGATGGTATTGAAAAGTTTAACAATGAGGTCTATGTTCTCTTCATTTATCAATTTTAGGACCTCCATTGGAATGTTGTCTGGTCCAATTGCTTTTCTATTTTTAGCCAACTCTAGAGTATGCAATACTCCTGATTTAATTATTTCCGGTCCTTCTGACATTGTTGCCGTATCTATTTCAGGTCTGTCGTATCCGAATAAATCTGTGATATAGTTTTCCCAAATTCGATGTTTCTCGGCTTCATTCAAAATTATGTTATTTGTTTCATCTGTTAGCATCGGTGGTGACTGTTTCTTAATTAGTTCGGCTACTTCTCTCAATTTCTTGTGCATGTTAAAAATGTCGTGCTTAGAGTTATCCATCTCCTCACATAATTCTTTGATTCATTTCTCTTTTGCGAGTTCTTTCCTTTTATTGAGTTTTGCAGTTGTCCATAGGTTGTTGGCTCATTTTTTGCCAAACGTCTTTTTTCCATCAGCTCAAGGATATCCTTTGTCATCCATCTCTTCTTCTCAATGTTCATAGTTGTGTTTACGTTCTGCAGGCATACCTTATTGATCATCTTTTCAAGTCGATTCCATTGCGTACCTACATTGTTAGATGAGGAAGTCGTTGATGCATTAAGTTTGCTGTTTAAATATTCTGTGGTTTTGTCCCTCATTGCGCTATCTTGTAGTCTTGTTGTGTCTATTTTAGGTGTTCGTATTCTCCGTTTTATAGTTTTCAGGTTAACTTCAATATTGGCAACTAGGGGTTTGTGGTCTGACCCTATGTCTGCACCAGGATACGTTGTAACTTTTTTAATGCAGTTTCTGAAACGTTTATTAATCAGAAAGTATTCTATCTGATTTCTATTTGGTGTTGGGCTGGTTGATTCATCAGCTGGGGATCTCCATTTGTAAAGTCGACGATATGGCAATTTAAACCAGGTGTTACATATTACCATGTTTTGCTCCTGGCGGAATTCGTAGAGTCTGTCTCCACGATCATTGGACTCGCCTAATCCATATTATCCGACTAGGTCTCCTCTTCTTTCTCGACCAATATTTGCATTGAAGTCCCCCAGCTCAATATTGATGTCCTTATTTTTGGTTGTTTTCAGCAATTTGTCAATTTCTCCATAAAGCAGTTCTACTTCCTCATCGTATTTTCTCTCTGCAGTAGGTGCATACACTTGAATTATATTCATTTTGAAAGGTCTTTTTGTAGTTGTATGAGCATTAACCTATCAGATATTGGTACGAAGCTGGTGACATATTTGGACTTCACTACTTTGAGCCGGGGGATTTTTCGCACCTCTTGTCCATTTAAGAACTGCCTGGGACTAGAGGCCATTTGTTGATGCCTCTCCATAGTGATTTCCTGGGAAAATAAGTATCCAGAGTGGTTTCCCGTTGCCTTCTCTGCTTTTAGATCAGCTGACCCTCTGGCTGTTTGCAGCCGCCCAATTTGGGTTCAGACGCTGCGTGCTAGTTTTGGTTCGGGTGTTTCATTTCCCCGGTACCACCCATATCTGGGAAGCGTTCCTCTATCCGCCACCTGGGGAGACTTCCGATGGACTAGCAATCCCACATTATTCTTTACGTAGTAATATTCGCAATCCTCACAATGAAAACATTTTGAATTTTTTAGGGTTTGCACTTCTAAAAAGAAGCCTCCTATTTTTGTAATGAGAATCAAAGGATATGAAAATGTACGCCCATGGATTTCAATTTGGATTTTGAAAACTTTTGCAGCTATCTGATTGTAGTAATTGAAAATAAGAATTTATAGTATTCTGTATTGTCAAGAGCCATCTAAGAACTTCATCTCAATCTTTCAATCCTGACCTATCATAGCCAACCAGAATTAGCGTTTCTGGTTGCCTTAGAAACTTCAACCAACTCTACAGGGAGCGTTGTTACCTTATATACTTAGTCAATGCCTGAAATAGACACTTGCAGCACACGTAGCGGTACTCAATGAAATACCTAAATAAATGACGTCAACTGATGCTCTTTTGACTACTTTCAATGTCCACTTGCTTTTATACCAAAGCCAGTTGGTCATTGAAGATTGACCACGCACGAAATCCCGCTATGATATTTCCTAGGATTAAGGTTATAGGATTTTCTGCAATTACAGACTCTATCACTCTGCAAACATTGGAAGTCTAGCTGACGTTCTAACTTATTCTCTTTTCTAATATAGGAGTCACTGAAGACGATGGATGTCATAAGAGGCAAAGGGAAAACTAACCTAACCTAACTAATTCAGAGGAGAATCGCGTACACTCTAACGAAGAAAACACCCTTGATTGGTTGTTGGTAGATTATTATTTAAAAGCTTAGAAGAACACACCTCGGGAAACCATAAGCAAGAGCAGCGTCAGAGTCAGCTTCACAGAAACTTCCTGTGCTTGCGGTTGCGCATAATATTGTACAGGTATTAATGTAGCCTCCAAAGCCTCCATACGAAGCAATTTTAAATTTTTTGCACTAATTCAAATATGCAATAATAGATACATTCTGTCTATTAGGCAACCCACTTTGCGCAATATTTTTGCCGACGTCGTCTATGGGCTGCTTTATATCTAGTATATCTGTATCTAGGACCACAAATCAAAACTAATCATAAAACCTTTTTTTCAATCTAAGGATTTTGTTCAATCTAATGATAAACATAAATTTTCTGAAGCAAATGAGATTCTTAAAAGAAATAATCGTATAGGCAGCTTCATTATTTTCCTGAACGGTAACAATTTATCCTCCCATAAGTCCACGTCATTCATATTAGTATCTCAACCCGTAATACATCTGGAATAATTGGAATCCACTGTATACGTATAGTCGTATAGACTGAACCACACAGACCCAAATGTCTGTGGACTGAACACACTCAACTCGAGCACAGTGAAACGAAACTAGTGAAAGTCAGTATCAGTACCATTTCTACAGTTCTTGAAGTGTGTTACTCTCATTTCGAATATTCTGTAAGTTCAAATTGTATAAAAAACATGGCTCCCTCACTTTATATGCTTCCTGGAAGTCCACCGGTAAGAGCTGTTTTGATTACTGCAAAAGAATTGGGCGTGGAATTGAATTTGAAATCTTTGGATCTACTTGTAGGCGATCATCTTAAAGAAGAATTTATCAAGGTGAATATATACTTCTGTGAAATGTTCCTAGTATCTATATATACAGAGTGCGGACTCTAAATGCAATAAGTGCAGTAAATATTTTTGAAATTTCAATTTTGTTTTCAGTCAATTATGTTACGAGTGTAATATCGTTCTTCTTGTTTCATAAAACGGGGGGAACAACCCTCAACTTTTTTCTTTTAAATGGTATGATATGACATGTTGCATCTTGTTGGAATTGCCTCTTTAAGACAGATGTAATGTAATATCTATTCTCAATATTACCTTACAACTTTATATTACAATTCCAAATGAATAGTAATTTAAATTAAATGAAAATTCACGTACAATAAAAATCCATTTAGTTCTTGGCCATATTCTTAGCGATAATTAAAACCATTTCTTGTATCAACTGATGTGTCTGGTAAGATCTGCCTGATTTCGTTTGTTATACGTTATCTAAGAACCTCAATAGAATCAGGCTTGATTTCAGATATCCTGATAGCAAAAAGTCTAATGGTGTCAATCTGGGCGGTTACTAAATTGCTCCTACTTTTCCAATCCACTTCTTAGAAAAGTTAGCATTAAGACATCTTAATGAAATGAAATACGGAATCCTAAAAAAGGCTTTCTTGAGATAAAAGGAATGAAAAATGTTTTGAGATAAATTAATTTTCGAAAATATGGGTTGAGTTTATTTGCTCACGTTTTTCTTGAATATTTGATTCTATTTTCATTTCATAATGGCAAAAATCGATTGCTGGCTTTGTTATTGAAATTTAAAACAATTTTTTTCCTATTTCTTTGTAGAAAGATATATTTTCGAAATCTTGTAAAAATGCCTGAGTAACATTATCGAAAAGTTAAAGTTTGGATGAAATATTCCTTTAAAACGTGATCGATAAGTCTTGATTATTCAAGAGTCATTTTCGGCACCCAAAATTAATAATCAATATTAATATTTTACCCTGATAGTACAATTTCGAACTGCTTGGTCAAAGGTTTTAGTCTTCAGGAGATGCTGTTGATGTCTTCCAGAAGGCCATTTTGAATGTAGCACCAAACGATTGGAATTAATATTTTCAGCTCTCAATTTTTTAATTTTAAGTCTACATGCAAAACTTAAAAGACATCCCTCGTATATTTTCTGGCAAAGAATATCATACACTTCATTTGGTATAATATTAGACCAAGAACATTAATAACAACATATTTTTACTTCACAGTTTGCAAATCTTTTCATGTTTTAGATCAACCCAGCTCACACCATACCTACTCTGGACGACGATGGCTTCATTCTCTGGGAAAGTGCAGCTATCATGTGTTATTTAGTGAGCAAATATGGAAAGAAAGATAGTCTTTATCCGAAGGATATCAATAAACGAGCTACCATTGATCAGTTACTTCATTTAAGTACTTCGTCATTCAGTTCGTTCTTAAATGTTTTTGTAAGTATTTTTTGATAAATATCAAAAAAAACTTTGATGATAAATCCAACAGTGTCTCTCCAAAGTGAGATATCTGCGTCATCTATAATTGTACCAAATTCTGCTTTTTGTGTTACATTAATTTTTGAGGGGTTCCTTCTGGTTAACATCTCTAGGCATTTTGAGTTTCATTAAAAAATTGTAACGTTTCTTAGTTCTTGAAATTATTGGTGGGTTCAAATTAAACACTTCAACATTACAAAAGACTAACTGATTTATTTACACGTAAACTGAACAATTAAAACACTAAACCAAATGATTAACTTCTATAACTAATTTATATAACACAATCAATACTGCCTAATTTATTTCAAACACTTTGTCTACTTATTCGCGCTGTTTATCCAAACTGAATTATCTGCGCTTCGCGAAGTCTCTTCTTATACAGAGTGCTTCAACGAATACTAAACAGAGGCTATATCTACCAAGTTATTCATTTGTGATCAAAACGCAAAAACAGGTCAATTTTTGTTTCAAGGGGGACATCTTTTGGGGTACAATACTTGCCTGAAATATCAACCCCCTAAGCGGGGGTTGCAATCCTTGAACATTTTGAATAGGGAAGATGGGTCGAGTGATGACACAAAAGAAAGGTGGTATCTTTGTCTACATTGCCTTGAACGAATTTCATTTTTAATTGAAAACTGTGAAAGATACATGGTGAGCAACTGAAAGATAGGGAAGACTATTTCCCTGAGACTCTTCAAGTTTCAGTGAGGTAAAATGGATGCTGATCAATGGCAGTCATCATCAAGTAACATCCTCATCTCGAATTTCAATCCCTGGAGCAGGGGTGACAACCCTTGAAAATTTGGAAGAGGGTAGATGGGTAGAGTGATAACTCGAAAGAAAGGTATTATCTTTGTCTGCATTCCCGTGAAAGAACTTACATTTTTGATTGAAAACTGTAGAAGATACAGAGTGAGCCACTGAAAAATAGAGAAGACTATCGCCCCAAGACTATTGGAGTATTAGTGCGAAAAACTGGAATAGATTCATTTAGATCAAAGATGACAGCCTTTGATCTGGAATGAATCTGTTCCATTTTTTGCACTAATACTTGAATAGCTCAGGGCGATAGATAGTCTCCTCTATTTTTCAGTAGCTCACTCTGTATCTTCTACAGTTTTCAATCAAAAATGAAAATTAGTTCACGGGGATGCAGACAAAGAAAATACCTTCTTTCGAGGTATCACTCGACCCATCTACCCTCTTCCTAATTTTCAAGGGTGTTCACCCCTGCTCTAGAGGTTGAAATTCGAGATGAGGATGGTACTTGATGATGACTGCCATTGATCAGCATGAATCTGTTCTATTTTACTTCACTGAAACTTGAATAGTCTCAAGGAAATAGTCTTCCCTATCTTTCAGTTGCTCACCCTGTATCTTTCACAGTTTTCATTAAAAATGGAAATTCGTTCAAGGCGATGTAGACAAAGATACCATCTTTCTTTTGAGTCATCACTCGACCCATCTTCCCTATTCAAAATGTTCAAGGATTGCAACCCCCGCTTAGGGGGTTGATATTTCAGGCAAGTTTTGTACCCCAAAAGATGTTCCCTTGAAACAAAAATTGACCTGTTTTTGCGTTTCGATCAGAAATGAATATCTTGGTAGATATAGCCTATGTTTAGTTTTCGTTGAAGCACCCTGTATACAAGAACGAAGGTTTGAGATCTATCGCGTAATTTCCGCTCGTGGGAACTTAAAGGTCTTTCTCAAATTCTCTTGAAAGTGTATCGCAATTCGTCATTCCGCCGGGAAGTGACAGTTACGGCTTCAGGAACGATTGGATATCGTTACAATATCATAAAATATTTTCGATTCTCTGAATGATCATTGCATCACTTCATTCCAACAATCAACTCAATTTATTCGAAATAACTTGGATGTATTCTAGTGAAAGAATGGATAAATGGATAGTTTTTTCTGTTTATTGAATCCCTAAATAGAAAAAACTTTTACGAACTATTATTAATTCTTTGCAAAGAAGAACCGATGGATATCCAAAAATATTCAAATACTAAATTACGAGGTCGTTTTGATGTCAGTGGCTTTTAGAATAAAACAAATTTTTTTCGCCAAATAAACATTTTATTCTTCTATATAATCACCTTTTAGCTCGATACATTCAGTCCAGCGTTTTTCTGATTTTTTTATCCCCTTCAAATAATAGGTTTTCTCAAGGCTTTCAAAATAAGCGTTTGTTTCGATATTGACTTCTTTATTCGACTCAAATTTCCTACCGCCCAGACATTTCTATAGGTCTGGAAATAGAAAATAGTCGCAGGGGCTAAATCTGGGGAATACGCTGGATAGGGTAGCAGTTGGTATTCCAATTCGTGGATTTTGGTCAGCATGACTAGACAAATGTGCACACGTACATTGTTTTGATGGAACATCACTTTTTTTCGTCCAAAGCCGACGGTTTTTGCTTCAAATCAACGTACAATCTGTTGAAAAGCTTCGAATAATATTCGCCGGAGGTAATCGATGTGAATGACACCGCGTGAATCCCAAATAACTGTGACCTTGCTGGCTGACAAACTCTGTTTGGCCTTCTTTGGTCCTGTTTTATTTATTTATTTATTTATTATAACATTGGAATGTGCATGGCCAAGGCCAAAACGACATCCACTGAAACAATTTGAATTAAAGTGTCTAGTCAGAAGTATTGCTAAATATACAAATTAATATCAACAGGTAAATAACAAAACAAATGCAAAAATTCACAGCAATCAAAATAAGAGAAAATCAAACTCAACAAATAATCATAACCTATCAATATACTATAACTAGCGAAACATCAATCGAAGGTTCCTCTTGAACGAAACTAGAGGAATTCCGAACAAATCAAGATTCGGATACAGGTTACACAAACGAACAATTCTATCAAGTGGGGAGTTTTGAGCACTGTTAGTATTACGAAACGTAATGGAAAAAAGGTTATGATGCTTCAGTATTCTGGAGGGAATGTTGAAAGCTATCTCCTGTAGAATAATAGGTACTTGAAGCAAGCCGTTTAAGATTCTGAACATAATCAAAATATCAGAAATAATTTTACGATTTTCAAGGGAGGAAACATTAAAATATCTTCGAGCAGGGGCGTAGTCGTGATCAATAATATTGAAATTAATTCTAGGACACAAAAATCGGATGAATCTATTTTGAATACTTTCCATACGATGAGAGTAACATTTATAACGGGGATTCCACATAAGAGATGCAAAGTTCAATCTACTACAAATATAAGCATGATATAAAATAATGAAGGATTTAACTAGTCTGAACTTTTTACCTCTTCTGAATATGAAACCCAACATTCGGTTACAACTGCTCACGATACGATCTATATGCAAATCAAAAATTAATTTAGAGTCGAATGTGACGCCCAGATCTAAAGCTGAATACTCACGTTTTAATAAATTGTTATCAATTTCATAAGAAAAGGTGAAGATTGATTGATTTCTGGTGAAAGTTATTGTAAAACATTTTTTTTGAATTTAGGAATAGCTGATGCTTTTCACAATACTTGACTAGTTCATATAAGTCCTTTTGAAGTTTAAGACAGTCTTCCCAGCTTTTTATAGATCGAAATACTTTTAAGTCATCAGCATAAAGCAAGAATTTGGAATATTTAAATTATTTATCTATATCATTGATGTAAATCATGAAAAAAATAGGTCCTAAGTGGGTTCCCTGTGGAACACCAGAAGTGCTTAGAAAATTTTCAAACTTATAACAATTTACACCAACAAAAAGCAATCTATCTGTAAGATAGGATTGGAACCACCTCAACAAGCCCCCACACACCTCAGCCAGTTTAGTGATTGAAATATCAATACTAATTTTATCGAAAGCTTTCGAAAATTCGGCGTAGGCGGAGTCCGTTTGAATTTGAGAGTCCATTGCATCATGCAGATATTCCATATATAAGATTAGGTTTGTTCCAAAGTTATGTTTTGGTTGTTCCTTTTCTCTGGCGTATTGTAATGGATCCATGTTTCGTCCACAGTAACAAAACGGCGCAAAAACTCGTTCGTATTACGGTTGAACATCGCTAAACACTCTTTTGAAGTGTTCACTCGATTGCGCTTATGGTCGAGTGTGAGAAATCGCGGCACTCATCTCGCGGAGAGTTTTTTCATGTCCAAATATACGTATAAAATATGATTTACATGTTCAGCTGAGATACCTACAGCATGAGCCAACTCACGCACTTTAATTCTTCGATTGTCCAATATGATTTCATCGGTTTTATCGAAGAATTCCGTCGTGATCACTTCTTTTTGGCGACTTGAACGTTCGCCGTCACTACTGCTGGTACGACCACAACGGAACTTTGTAAATGACTTCTTAACCATTGAAATTGATGGTGTCGGGTCTCCGTAGTATTTATCAAGTCTTTCCTTAGTTTCAGTGACGGAGCTGGCACAAAATTAGAAAGTTGCCCACTGATAGATTACAGTTACATTTGAAGTTACTGCGCGGGAAATTCGAAAAGTCACTGACTTAACAAACCGCCCTCGTACAATAAAAAGGGCTCAGAATTACTTCCACCTTCCTCCATGCAATGATAGAAAATTCTCCTCGGATTCTTCTCTAACATTTATCAATCCACTGAACTGGAAGATCGTTGCCGAATATTGTCTCCCTCTACGTCGAAATCTGAAGGAGCACCTTCTTGCTGAAAACGTATTTCATTAGCTTGAATTCATGAGTTCTTCAAATAACTGCAAATAACGAGAGAGATGCTCTACAAGATGGTTCCTATAAATTCCTGCTCACATCATTTATTCCTATGGCGTAACTTCTTCGATTCCTTAACGGGGGTGATCACAACCCCCTGATTTTGAATAGGGTTGAGGGGTGTTGCGATACCTCATTTTGAAGATCTTATCGAGTACTATCTGACCCTAAATATTTGCTTCAAATTTTTCATCGCAGCTAAAAAAGTTGAACACTACTCACTTCTGTGATTACATCGAAGAAAATTATTATTCAAGGGACAATATTCAACCTTCCGTAGAATGTTAAATATCCTCCCCTGAAGGAGCTAGTTTTCCAATTTACTCTTCATAATCATCGTTAACCGGGGCCACGGAGAAGTGGTACAGCTCAGTCAGACCGAAACTGCAGTCCATTGTTCCTATTCGTGACATCTGACCGTGCTGTAACACTTCTCTGTAGCCCCGGTTAACAGTGATTATGAAGAGTAGATCGGAAAACTAGCTCCTTCAAGGCGGATATTAAACATTCTACGGAAGGTTGAATATTGTCCCTTAAAAAATAATTTTCTTCGATGTGTCTACACACTGCGAAATCTCGCATATAGTAACTTTTTGTTTTGAGATGTTCTGTGATTAGTTTATTAAGTGCTGAAAATGGGCACCATTCACTTCCATGTAGTAAAAAACGCTGGTGTATGGCTAGCTTTTGTTGAATTTGGCTGGAGGCATGCTCGAGGAGATTGATTGATAGAGTTCTGCCAAGAACATTATATGGCAATCACAAACACCTTTTACAAGCTGCATGAAAGAAGGTTTTATACATGAAAATCGCCAGTTGATAAAGACAACAAGATAAGAAGAAATCAAATAGACTATGTTTTGACAAAGAAGAGATATCGGAATACCATCAAATCGGCCAAAACCTACCCAGGTACGGACATCGGGTCAGACCACAATCCAGTGATAGTTAAAATGGAAATCCATCTCAAGAAACAGCAGCCATAGATACCAAAAAGCAGCTCCCAGTTTCACATCTGAAAAACCCAATGGTAAAACAATAACTCACTGATAAAAGGAATGAAGAACTAGGCAAAATTGACTTAACCCCAAGCTCCGATGTAAACAAAAAATAGGAAACTCTTAAAACTACAATTATGGCCCCAACAACAGGCCTATCAGCAACAATCAAGAATACAAACAAGAAATAATCGTGGATCACTCATGACATATTACAGTTGATGGAAATCAGAAGATCGTATAAGAATAGAGACGAAAGTGCATACAAGACCATACAGAAAGAAATTAGAAAGAAAGTGCGACACGCCAAAGAAAAATGGTACGAAGGAAAATGCGTAGAAATAGAAGAAGTCCAAGCAATACTTAATGACTTCAATCTCCATAAAAAGATTAAAGAACTAGCGGGCATTAAAAGAACAAACAAAAGCAATATTCTACTAGATAAAAACGGTAAGATAATTCCAGACACCAAAGGGAAACTAGAAAGATGGAAAGAGTACATTGAAGAATTGTTCGAAGATGAGAGACAATAGGTGGAGACACAGATAAGGAACAGGGCCCAAATATAACAAAAGAAGAAGTTATGAATGAGGTTAAAACAGCTAAAAACAATAAAGCTCCAGGACCTGATGAAACATCAAAGGAATTATCAAATTTATTGCAGAAGATCAAATTGGAGTACTAGTAGATCTGTACAACACTGTATATAATACCGAAATCATCCCTAGAGAATGGCTCAAATCAACATTTATTACACTGCCAAAAAATCACCAGACTATCAGCCTAATGAGCCATACCCTTAAGATATTCCTCAAAATTATACATCGAAGAATGTTTAGAAAGATTGAGCAAGATATTAGCGAAACATTATTTGGTTTCAGAAATGCAATGGGTACTAGGGAGGCGTTGATTGCTTTTAATGTGTTGCCTCAAAGACTCATGGACGTCAATCAGTCAATATATGTAGCCTTCCTCGATTTTAACAAAGCTTTCGACAAATCATCTCATAAACTCATGAGGGATAAAATCATTGACAGGAATCATAGAATAATAACATATCTCTATTTTAACCAGACTGCCAAAGTTTCTGTGCAAAATGAACTTTCAGAAGAGAAAAATAAAACGTGAAGTAAGACAAGAATGCGTGCTTTCAGCATTACTCTTCAATTGGTATTCAGAGGATATAGTACAAGAAGTACTGCAAAATTAAAAAACAACGGGAGTGAAAGTTAATGGGAAGGTTATAAACAACATTAGATACTCGGATGACACAGCACTAATAGCAGAAACCCCGGAAGAACTACGAAGGCTAATAGATCTAGTAGTACAGATCAGCGAAGAAAGGGGGCTCACACTTAACTCCAAAAAAGCTAAATTTATGACAATCACAAAACACCAACAACAGCGAGAAACATAGATCAAAGGGGAGCCAGTGGAGAAAGTCTGCAAATACAAGTACTGGGGAACAATTGTAAATGACAATAACGATTATTCACAAGAAATAAGATCAAGAATCGGAAACGCTAGAACAGTATTTTATAAAATGACGAAAGCATTAACCAGAACAGATCTTAGTCTACATCTTAAAATCAGAATGCTTAAATGCTACGTATTTCCATTACTATTATATGGAATGGAAGCCTGGACGCTTAAGAAGTGCGACACTGACCGGCTGGAAGCATTCGAGATGTGGGCATATCGAAGAATCCTCAGAATAAACTGGGTGAGCAGAACAACGAACAAGGAGGTATTGAGATGAATGGGAAAGGAGAAAGAAATTATTAATTATTAAATTAAAATCAGAAAGAAATTATTAATTATTAAATTAAAATCAGAAAGTTGCAATATCTGGGTCACGTGATGAGAGGGGAAAGATATCCACTGTTGCAAACTATTATACAGGGAAAAATAAAGAGTAAAAGAAGTATAGGAAGAAGTCGCATCTCCTGGTTGAACAACCTAAGACAATGGTACAACAGTAGCTCTGTTGATTTGTTCAGATCCGTAACTTCAAAGATAAAAATCGCCATGTTTATAGCCAACCTTCTTAAAGGAGACGGCACGTAAAGAAGAAGAAGATGCAATGTTTTTATTTATTTGTCAATTTTTGTTCGAAAAACTAGACAGACCATGTGTTTGATTTACCTTAGTCTCTCGTTAGTCTATCATGAATTTTCAAGAACGTTGAAACTGTGCCAAAGCGATTGTGAATTTTAAGTAGGATTAAAATGGCGTATTCCGTAGAAAAAAAGGGTGGAACTGATAGAATCATTTTTTAGAAATAACGACTCTGCGCGATTAACAGCAGCTTTGTTCAACGAACGATATCCTGAAAAAAATGTATCCGCTACTTACGTTGTGCAACTGGTTGCTAAATTTGACGCTACTGATCAGTCGGCAACAAAAAGAGGATGCATGAAGGTGACGATGCGATGGAAGTGGCTATCTTAGGTCACGTAGCGATGGATCAGACCCTACGTACTAAGAAATTATCCAATGTGTTTCGTGTTTCACGCACAACAATCATAAGAATTTCAAGAAAACATAAGTTTCATCTTTTAAGATACGATTGTTTCAGAAACTGAATGGGGATGATTTTGATCGCCGACTCATGTTTTGTGAAGTGGTCAGTGAAATTATTAACAATAATCCAAATTACATGTTCAAATTATGGAAATCACATCATCGGTCCTTTTTTATACCCGGCAATATCATTGGCCAAAGTTATTTATATTATTACAGAACGCTATTTATCCAGCCCTCGTGGAGGATGAAGAAGATCATGAAACGATCATTTTTCAACAAGATGGCGCACCACCTCATTTCGTTCAATCTGTGCGTCAGTTCTTAGATGAAAATGTTCCTCAGGCCTGGAATGGAGAAAGGGGACATATTGAGTGGCCACCCAGATCACCAGATCTGGCGCCACTGGACTTTTTTCTATGAAGTCACCTAAAATCTAAGATTTACGCTACCCAACCTGAGTCACTGGATGATTTGCGAGTTCGGATCATTAATGAATGCCGTCAAATTGAACCAAAAATGTTGAGTAATGTACGTGAACGATTTGAGCAAAACTTATTTTTATAAATGGAAGTGAATGGTGCTCATTTTCAGCACTTAATAAACTAATAAAAAAAGTAAGTAGTCTGCCACTTTTTTAGCTGCCATTTCGTTAACGATGAAAATTTTGAAGCGAAAATTTAGGGTCAGATAATACTCGATAAGATCTTCAAATCGAGGTATCGCAACACCCCTCATCCCTATTCAAAATCAGGGGATGAAAGTTACGGGGATGAAAAAATCGAAAAAGTTGTTCCTCCTCGAATCCGAAATCGACGGGTCTGAGCGATTCTCCATATTTTCATTTTAAAACCGGAAAATCGAGGTGTTGTGTTTCCGTTGGATCGCCCTGTATGTTGAGCGTAAGTTAACTGCTAATTCCAGAGCCCTTAAGAGATCGTCTAGCTCCAAGTTTCGATAGATCATCCACTATATCATTTCGTCTGTTCCGGTATGCTCGCCGATGCATATTGGTTTGACGGAATTTTCAGTATTGTGTGACTTTTCACGGTTAGTACGGACTCTGTGGTTATGTTTTATGGGGTCTCGAGATCACGGTGCATAGGCCGTTTTTCATGAGTTTTTTCGCTCAGCCCATTTAATGAATGATGATCTATGTTTTTTAAACAATAAAACGTATTGGCAGAGGTCGCCTTACTTTTTTTTTCCACAATCAATTTCAACAAAACAATCAATCTGTTATACCTAATATATTTGGAATGGTAGAAAATTGCGGTGGGCTCGCTTTCTGAACAGTTGGAGATTGTAGATATCAGGAAAATCCCAAATCCCACTGGAAGCGAGTTCCATAGTTTTCAACTCTAAAGAAAAAGAGTGTTTCGAGTTTAATGAAAAATAACTGCAACGGGACACCTCGTATAATAATCAATTTTAAAAAAGAATAGAACTTTTGAGTTGGGAATTGTCGAAACATCTGAAATGTTCGATGATCATGACAACGAAGTTCCATTCGACTCATTTTCTCTATAACAGGGGTGCGAGTGCTTTCTGAGTAGATCTCGAAAAGAAAAACATTTTTAATAAGTAGGTAACTAAACTACAAACATTTATTACGTAATAAGATAACACTCTGCTAGCGGAAAAGGCGGCTTTATCAAAGGAACGCGAGGTACTTGTCAAAGAAAAGCCGCGTTTTTATTCTTACCGCTTTTATAGAAATTTCGGGCGGCGCGTTTGATGGGAACTTAAAAACTATGAAAGGGATATTCGGCGGAATTCACTCTGTGGCGACAGAGTGAATTGAGAAAACGAAAAGTACGTGATTTGATATCTTGTTTGAAAAAAGAAACAAACCATGTTCACAAGACCAACCAAACAATCAAAAGCTGATACCCTGGCGTCATTTAAAATTTCTCATATATTGGCGAAATAGAAGAAACCGTTCGAAGATGGATAGGTTGTGAAGGTAGCATTTATTGAAGCGTGTGAAACTTTATTTGGAGATTTTAACAATGAAACAGAAATCATGTTTGCTATTCGAGAAGTTAAATTATCTCGTCCGACTGTCACAAGGTGTATTGAAGTCATGAGCCAGGACATGGCAGATAAACTGACACATTATACCATGAAATGTACATACCTTTCTTTACAGTTCGACGAAACCCCCGATATGACAGACATTGATTTTGTATTTTGATTCGGATGGTATTCAGTGACATGTTGGCTAACGAAGAGTTTTTGACAATCATTCCTCTGAAGGGGAAGACCCATGGCGAAGATATATATGACGTTTTCTTCATTTTTGTAAAAAACTACAAGCTACCAATATATAAATTAGTGTGCATTACAACCGATAGAGCACCAGCAATGACTGGTTTGTGGCATTGTTCCGAGCTAATGAAGATTTCCCTTCATTTTTTCATTCTATTGCATTATAAATCAACAAGTTTTGTGTTCGAAAAATTCAAACACGGAGGAAATTATGGGCATTGCAACAAAAATTGTGAATTCCATCCATTCACGTAGCTTGTAACGGCGGCTCTTTGAGTTGCAGTTGAAAGACAGGGAGTCAGCTGAACACACTGATTTAGTTCTTCACAAGAACGTCAGGTGGTTAAGTCGTGGAAAATTCCTAGAAAGGGTTCGAGAATTATTGCCCGAAATAACAGCTTTTCTAGACGAAAGAGGTGATGACACACAGATGTTGAAAAACGATACATGGCGACTGATTTGGCATTTTTAACTGACATCACAAGGCACTTAAACACTATTATCTTAGAGCTTCAAGGTAAAGGAAGAACTATATAAGATGATTATCGCAGTAAACGCATTCAAAAGTAAATTGCAACTTATGATAGATCTACTGAAAAGAAAGGATCTAAAACATTTTCCGTCTTTGAATTCAAGGATTCCTCAGTTGAATTATGATACGTATGAGGCTGAATTATCAAATATTTTGGGACAATTCGAAATGCGTTTTCAGGATTGCAGTAAATTGGCAAATATAGAATCAATTATGAGTTATCCTTTTTCATGTAAAAACATTGAAGAATTAGCTACTGAAACAGCAAGTCAGTTTAATATGAGCTCATGTTCTGTTGAAAATTAGTTGCTATTTCAGTAGCTAATTCTTCAGATATAAAACACCAGAAATTTGTATTAGATATTGTAGCTTGTTAGATGTATCTCTGATATAATCTGCGCCAAGTCAGTTCAATATGAACTCATGTTCTGTTGAAAATGAGTTGGTGCAGATTATATCTGATATATATCTCAAAGCTTCAGCATCTGATACAAATTTCTGGTGTTTTATATCTGGAGATAAATATCCGAATTTAAGGCCAATTGGCCTTCAACTGACGGCAATGTTTGGGTCAACCTACTTGTGCAAGTCTGTATTTTCTGAAATGAAGATATCGCAATTGACTAACTGACGATCATATGTAATCATGTTTGCGGTTAGCACTCATTGGTTACGTACCATCTTATGAGAAGTATGCTGAGGACATGCAGTGCCACGCTTCACTCCTTAGTTAATTTAACACCATACGTAACTCTTTTGTTTTGTAACAACCAATAAACTCGCAGTTTTGAATAACTATGAGTTTTTTCATTGATATTATAGAGAAGAACCTAACTAAACCTAACCCAAACCTTGACTAAAATAATTTATATTGTGCGGAAAGCTAATATCTATATATGCTACGGTACACCCTTCCGTATCCTACAGGTAGGGTGTACATTAGCATTTGTCGTAAATGCACGATACACCCTACCTACCTAGGTAGGTAACATGTAACATGTATGTACGACTACCCTGCATCACACATACTTGCAACTTCTCAGAGTCGATCGTAAGTAGTCTAAAAATATTGAGGTTGATCGCCAGCAGTTTGGGAACTTGTTTCCGCTATTCCGCTAGTGTCACTTTTTTCCAGAGTTAGAGGTGTGTTTGATATTTATGTAATGCATAAAATTTCACGAAAAATTTAAAAATGTTAACAAAAACAAGGTGCCTTACTCGAAATAAAATATCAAGTACATTTCTCTTCTATGATCGGAAATGGAACAGCTAATCTGATATCCTTTCGGAATCCTTGAATCCGTAAAAATAATGGAATAATAATAAAAGAGTTCCCATAGTTTTCACTTATATAGTATTCATAATCCGATATAAAAACTTACACGCCCTTTTCAATTTCAGAGACCGATCATTGTTGAAAAGAAGAAGAAGTCTACCATAACTCAGGAAAATATAGACAAATTATTCAAAAACATCGACATTCTGGAAAAAATTTTAGGCGACAAAAAATATTTAACAGGAGATGATTATACTTTGGCTGACTTCAGTTTTATATCATGGATATCTACAGCAGATACCGCTTATCCAGTGACAGAGGATCGTTTTCCAAAGGTTAAAGCTTGGTGGAAAAGATTAGAAGAACTTCCTTGTTATGAAGTTAATCGTGAAGGTGTGTCGATGTTCGCAAACATTTGGGCTTCTAGAGATTAAAGTAAACTGAAGAAATTCAAGACTCGAATTGATATCAGATTTTTTACTGATAGATTAATGAATTTTTATAATACTCTTGTTATATGGAATAAATATATTCTTACTCATGATTTTTGTATTTGCGCTTAAGCGTATCTTATTGAAATGTCTCAGCCAAAATATGCAAGGATGTTTATGCGCAATATGAGTCCACAATTATTACCATTTTCTGGCAGTCTGGTTAGGAAGAAGTCCTTCCAGTAAATCCCAGGCATGCATGGATCTTAATCAATACAATATTCTTGTAGAGCCTACAGAGTGTTGTCGTCTATAAAAATGATGGTGGTATCAAGCAACTCGCAAATTTGATTAAAGATTCTGGATAATGTATTGAGTGTACCAAGTCTATTCCTTCAACCTCCTGCCATTTTTGCAACATGACTGGATATATTCCAATTATCCTTGGAAATTTATAGACTAGAACGTTTTGATAGCCCCTCTTCATCTTTTTTATGGTGAACATATTTCTCGCAATTCTTCTCTGTTTCCAGTGGAATCATTCGTCCCCATTGCAGCGTCATTAATGTAGAACAGGGGTGCTCAAACTTGAACTGCTGGCGATCGACTCTGAGAGGCTACAAATATGTGTGATGCAGGGTTGTCGTACATACATGATACACCCTACCTACCTACCTACCTACCTAGGTAGGGTGTACCGTAGCATAAATAGATATTAGCTTTCCGCACAATATACATTATTTTAGTCAAGGTTTGGAATACGTTTAGTTATGTTCTTCTCTAGGTTGAAGCGTGGCACTGCATGTCTTTAGCATACTTTTCATAAGATGGTACGTAACCAAAGAGTGCTAATCGCAAGCATGATGACATATGATCGTCAGTTAGTCGATTGCGATATTTTTACATAATTATCTTCATTTCAGAAAATGCAGACTCACAAGTAAGTTGACCCAAACATTGCCGTCATTAAACGGCGATTTGTCTTAGATTCGGATATTTATCTTCAGATATAAAACACCAGAAATTTGTATTAGATGCTGTAGCTTTGAGATGTATATCTGATATAATCTGCACCAACTCATTTTCAACCGAACATGAGTTCAAATTGAACTACTTTCGAATGCGTTTACTGCGCTAATCATCTCAATAATTGTTTTTTCTTCACCTTGAAGCTCCAATGGTGTTTAAGTGCATTGTGATGTCAGTCGAAAGTGCCAAATCAGTCAGCCATTTTTCGTTCTTCTACATCTGAGTGTCATCACCTTTTTCGTCTAGAGAAGCTGTTATTTCGGTCAATAATTCTTGAAACCTTTCTAGGAATTTTACACGACTCAACCACCTGACGTCCGTGTGAACTCAAAGTGCAACTCAAATACTGCCGTTGCAAGCTACTTGCACGGATGGAATTCACAGTTTTTGTTGCAATGCCCATAATTTCCTCTGTGATTAAAACTTTTGAACATAAAACTTGTTGATGTATAATGAAATGGAATGAAAAAAATTAAGGGAAATCTTCATTAGCTCGACACAATGTCATAAAACCGTTTTTGTTTCCAGTCATTGCTGGTGCTCCATCGGTTGTAATGCACACTAATTTATATTTTGGTAGCTTGTAGTTTTTTACAAAATTGAAGAAAAGCCAGACTTTTCCAAACAGCTGGAAAAGAGCGAGCATTCAACCGATCCCAAAGAAAGGATAGAAGCCCTTACTCCAAAAGTACCGCCCTGTTGCACTTCTTCCCAGTATGTCGAAAGTGATGGAGAGATTCATAAATGATGAACTCATCAAATATCTTGAGTTGCAGGAAATTATTAATGACCGTCAGTATGGTTTTCGCAGGCAGAGATCGACAGGAGATCTCCTGGCCTACGTTACTCATGTTTGTACATCAACGATGAAAAAGCATAGAGAATCTAGAGCAGTAGCCCTAGACATCTCTGAAGCCTTCGATAGGGTTTGGCAGGCAGCTTTGTTGAATAAACTTGCTGCATATGGGCTTCCCGAAAAATTGCGGGGTTGGTTAAGTAGCTTTATTTCAAATAGATCAATACGAGTTGTGGTCGACGGTATAACATCTTATTGTTTTCGGTTGCAAGCAGGAGTACCTCAGGGATCCGTTCTTTCGCCAAACTTGTTTCTGTTGTAGATAAACGATCTTCTTTCATCTACAGAGAACAAGATCCTAGGTTTTGCAGACGATTATACCCTGGTTTCGTATTTCAGTAGTCTGCGGCCGATTACAGCTGCGGTATCTCAGTGTGTAACAATTATTGATATAGTACGAAAGTTAATATCTGTTAAAGTACTGGATTATTGTCTTTCAAGTTACATACATTTGCATTGTGCCTTTTTGTTATTGGAATTATATATTTTGGGCATAATTCCCGCTGTATGCGGGATAAGTTTACTACAGTTTGAAATCACAATCATATTCGAAGCCGTCCACCATCTCAGGTAAACGATGAGTCTCCATTTTCTTTTTTCGATTTCTTAGTTTCGAATAATTTCAGGCTTCAAGTAACTAGCTGCAATAGTTTGCATATTAATTGCTGACTACTTACCGTAAATATATATTTATTTTTTGTGGAGATATTTCTGAACTTTTATGTCACTTACATTCGATTCTATATCGAAATTATATTCACAGTGATCCGTTTGATCGGACTATAGATATTTTCATAATCAATCGATAAATTTACTTGATATTTGGTTCAACTCCTCAACTATATATATAATATAATAATTATTGTTATTTTCACCTCTGTATTTATATCATTTACATTTACATATTTCATGTAAATGAATGACGGCATTCATCCTTTGATCTCTGTATTTGTATATATAAAGGGTTTCTATATTATTAATAACGTAGAATTCATAATATTTAGAATATAAGGAATTATTATTTTCTGTACATGGATTGTTGAATATCTCTACAACTTATCATTTCCTTTTTTATTAATATAAGTATTGAATTCTGAAATGTATTGCGATGTGTATTAATAATTAATAGTCACAAAATTGTATAGGAAAATGAACAATATTATTATTATTATTTATTATCGTGGACTTATGCACTATCTCAGCTAAGAGCTGGATATAATTTACCTTTCCCAGATTCAGCAATCAAAGGGAATAGGCTCGACTACAATATACTTGACATAAATTTCCTTACTATCCTACATGTATTAAGAATTACAGCTTTTTGCATTTCTATATAGGTATTCTTATGCAATTATAATTTCTTAAGGCTATCATGCAAAGTTTTGGGTATTAAACCAGTCGAGGATACGATGACAGGAACAATATCTATTTTCTCGAGGTGCCACATCTGCTTGATCTCAATAGCAAGGTCTGTATATTTGGACTTTTTCTCCTGGAACTTGTTCAGCACGTTGTTATTATTCGGTATGGCGACATCCACCTGCATTGCTGTTCTGGCTTTCTCATCGTACACCACTATGTCCGGCCTATTATTCGTCACCATTCTGTCAGTGATAACAGGCCTATCGTATTATAATCTGATAGGGTAATTTTCCAATACGGACGTCGGTTGATACTTGTAATAGGGCTGGAAGGTATTCAGGTGTCCGTACTTGTGAGCAAGTTTCTGATGGATTATGCTTGATTATGGCTGTGAAGATAGTTCGTATTGGCCAGTTGTTAGTATCCGGACGTAATATGCTGTATAGTCTCCGATCTTATATGGCATTTCCTGCACTTATCTATTTGTAATGTTCCGTCCTTCATTATATATTTTTTGTAGTTGTTTGTAGCGATCACTTGGTCTTGGATGGCCATAACGAATCCCTCTGTTTCCGCGAATAATTCTCCTTTCATCAACCATTTGTTGGAGGCTTCTTTGTCGATGTGTGGTTGATTAATCTCATGGTGATGTCGTCCATGCAATTCCTTTTTTGACCATTGCTCTTGTTTTTCAGTATCAGTATTGTTGAACTTTGTCAGCATCGTTCGGGTCTGTCTTTGAATATCATCCAGTTCTGTCTTAGTCCATCTGATTATTCCAAATGAGTAAAGCAACACTGGAATGGCGTAGGTGTTAATTACCTTGACTAGATTCCCCGAGTTCAAGATTGATTTCAGCACAGTCTTCAGACGCTGACTGTATTCTGAACAAATCTTCTCCTTTGATTGTTTTTGGTCTAGCAATCTGGCTTGTTGGTATCCTAGATATTTGTATGTTTCGCCATCTCTCATGCACTGTATAATATCACCGTTTGGAAGTTGTGTTTCACCATCTATGACTTTCCCTCTTTGAATGTTCAGGGTCTTACATTTTTCAATCCCGAATTTCATATGCACATCTGCCGAGAACTCACTGACAGCTTTCAGCAAATCATCCAATTGCTTCTTGTTCGAGGCATATAATTTGATGTCATCCATATACAGGAGGTGGGAGACTGTATAATAACTCCTATTTGTTGTTATCCTAAATCCGTATCCTGTTCTATTGAGCATTGAGGACAATGGGTTCATAGCTAAACAGAACCATAGTGGACTCAAAGAGTCTCCTTGAAAAATTCCACGACGTATGGGTATCTCGTCGGTTTTAATTGATTTATTGTTTATTGTTGTTGTATTGACTTTCCCTCTTTGAATGTTCAGGGACTTACATTTTTCAATCCCGAATTTCATATAAACATCTGCCGAGAACTCACTGACAGTTTTCAGCAAATCATCCAATTGCTTCTTGTTCGAAGCATATAATTTGATGATTTGTTATTATTATTATTATTACAATGAGCATCAAATTCAATCATATTTTCGTCAGAGACTTTGTTTGATAGTTTGTACTTATTTCAAGGGGGTTCGTTAGTCACTCGGGGATTCTATTTTCGTTCTAAACTATCTGGCGCCATTCATTTTATATTGTTGGGACCCAACCCATCTCCACTGAAGACTATAGCCGCGTGCATCTCCCTCTTGAATTTAATTATGTTTACAGTCGAGATAGAAATTATTGATTCATAAGTTTAATTTCAAAATTTACCGTAACAAACGTCAGAGTTTTCAACGAATTTATAACTTGAACTCCGTTTTCAAGAAAGTTTCCATTAGGAGAACCTCCTGTAAACATGCAAAGCCAACAAATTGCATCCAAAGCTTCGATGCACCTTCTCGGAATAATGGTCAACTCCAAGTTTTGCTGGCATGAACATAGATCAGCAATAGCAAAGTCGGCTGAATAGATGTTTTTAACAGTTGGTATCAATGAGATATTTGGGAAACACTCATCCTGATCTTCTTCCTAATGACCCTGTTGTCCGAATTTTTTCCTCAAGATCATAGATTGTACTTCTTTCGTAATTAGGGGCTGGAAATTGGCGTAATATTCGCCTCTCAGTATAGCCACGCACAAATAAACATTCAATGAAACGCTTATCCTCATTTGTTAAAACCATTGTTAACAATTTCAAACTTCAAAAACAAGCAACTCCAAGATAAAATTCGAGTTCAAACTAGATGTCTAAGACTCGATTGTATTTCTTGTTTATTATAGAGTTAATGCATGCAGTCTATGTTCAGATGTTTCTCAACGGGAGGTGCATATCACGGTGAAGAAGAGAAACATTATTGACTACAATTGGCACAATCCTGAATCAATATTCTTGAGTAACTAAAAGCTTATTGGGTTGCTTCTTCTTAAGTGGTTATTTATGACAGGTATATCCAATAAAATTAAGGAATAGATTGCTCCCCGAAAAGATTCAATAGAGGTGAAGGGCTTAAATCGACTTGTTCATTGATGAGTCTACCAGAGTTTTTGTATTTATTGATTTCTAAAGTTTCCCAAAGATCTACCTTCCAATATTTATTATCTGTATGCAAAATTTCAAACTGTGGGTCGAAAGAATGATTATTTTCTAAGAGATGATTCGCGTAATTTGAATCTGATTTTTATTTGAAAACTGCGTTTATGTTCCGATATTCTAATATTAAAATTTCTATGTGTTCTACCAATGTAGAAATTATCACAGTCATTGCAATGCAATCTATAAACACCTGATTTATTGTTTTTACCTGGTTTGGTTTTATTATTTTTATATATTTGCCTAAATTATTATTAGTTTGGAAAGCTATGTTGAAATTATTGCTACTTCAGAATGATTTCAGTTTCTCACTTGTAATGCCAACGTAGGTTAAGGTGTTGAATTTTTGTTTTACTTTATCGACAGGGTAAACTTCATTCAATACGATTCTTATTTGTTTTTATTTAAAATATTATTTATTAGTTTGGGATTGTAACCATTATTTTTGGCTATTTGTTTAATCAAATTTAGAATTCTTCAGTTTTAGAAATATAATCGGTTTTACTAATCCGAATGACGGTGTTACCTTTATCTGCTTTAGTGTAACACCGTCATTGCGATTAGTAAAACCGATTATATTTCTAAAACTGAAGAATTCTTAACAGCCGGAAACTGTATAACATCAACTAAGGATCCTACCGCAAAATTTCAGAAAAGAGGTTAAAAACATAATTTCGACAGCAAAATCATTAATTACAGACCACGAAAAATATAAATTCATCAACTCCAATCCACAATCCCCCGAATTATATTCGTTGATAAAACTTCATGAACCTAATTACCCTATTAGACCTGTTGTTTCTTATGTAACGGCACCTTCGTTCAAACTTTCAAAATTCCTCAACGGCTTGCTAATAAAACATTGCAATTTTAAATCTAAATTTTCGGTCAAAAATTCATACGAACTTATTGCCAATATCAAAGATACCACTATACCACCTAATTCCAAACTTATTTCTTTCGATGTTAAGAATCCATTTCCCAACATTCCTCCGAAAGATACGTATTACTTAGTTGAAGAATTATTAGAAAGGAACCATGTCAATACTATCATTAAATCAGATATTCCTTCATTATTACAAATTTGTTTAGATCAAAATTATTTCCATTTCAATAACAAATATTATACTATTGAAGACGGCTTGATTATGGGCAATCCGCTAAGTCCTTTGTTAGCAGAAATTTACATGAATAACTTAGAGAAATTAATTCATAATCATCCACTCAGTAAATATTGTTTATACTGGTATCGCTATGTAGACGATATCATTATTTGCTTCACAGGAACAGATAGACAGTTGAAAATTTTCGAAAATCATATAAATTCATTACATCCAAAAATTGCATTCACAACCGAAATAGAAAGCAATAATTCTATAAATTTCTTAGATGTAACAATTTCGAATGAAAGTGGAAAACATGTTTTCGCAATTTACCATAAGCCGTCACATACAGATATTATAATACATAACTCGTCGTGTCATCCATATCAACATAAAATGTCAGCATTCAATAGTTTTATTCATAGATTGATTAACATCCCGTTATTACCAGAAAATTTCAACAAAGAACTAAATTTGATCAAACAAATAGCCAAAAATAATGGTTACAATCCCAAACTGATAAATAATATTTTAAATAAAAACAAAGTAGAATCGTATTGAATGAAGTTTACCCTGTCGATAAATTGAAACAAAAATTCAACACCTTAACCTACGTTGGCATTACAAGTGAGAAACTGAAATCATTCTTGAGTAGCAATAATAATAATTTAGGCAAATATATAAAAATAATAAAACCAAACCAGGTAAAAACAATAAATCAGGTGTTTATAGATTGAATTGCAATGACTGTGATAATTTCTACATTGGTAGAACACATAGAAATTTTAATATTGGAATATTGGAACATAAACGCAGTTTTTCAAATAAAAATCAGTTTCAAATTACGCCAATCATCTCTTAGAAAATAATCATTCTTTCGACCCACAGTTTGAAATTTTGCATACAGATCATGAATATTGGAAGGTAGATCTTTGGGAAACTTTGGAAATCAATAAATACGAACACTCAGGTAGACTCATCAATGAACAAGTCGATTTAAGCCCTTCACCTCTATTGAATCTTTTCGGGGAGCAATCTATTCCTTAATTTTATTGGATATACCTGTCATAAATAACCACTTAAGAAGAAGCAACCCAATAAGCTCTTAGTTACTCAAGAACATTTATAGTTATATCCTCATTTATAATTTTCTGTATATTCATTCGTCTGAAGAAGCTACGGTGTAGTGAAACGCGTTACGAATCGCAATTATTAAGTAAAATTCCTTAAACACAGTACTTGTTTTTTATTATTGATAATGGAAATTTACCAAGTAAAAGCCTCCCAAATTCAAATTTCGATTTCAGCTGATAATCAGGATGAAAAAAATTCTGCACGCTACTCTTTCACTATTTCTTGGGATATTTTTAAGATCAATATGGCAAATTGTTCAGAAAAGACTGAATTATCGACTGAATGCCCCACTCGAATTTTTTAGTAAAAAAACGTTTCAGCGATCTTGAAATATTGCTCAGTTTCGAAAGAGTCAGCCATATTGGATTTCACCGAAAGTTCAATTTCGATACAATTTCTGAAAAACCTAGTCATTTGGCTTTCCAATGAAGCAAGATATAATCACATCTAAATATGTTCTCTCCGCAAATGAAACAAAAATGATTTGAATTATTCACACAAATTCTTCATGACGATGCCATATCAAATTATAGTGAGTTAAATCAAAATTTTTGTAATTAACATCCAATTATAATCAACAATTATAATTGAGTGTTTTTTAATAAAAGCTATAAATCGTAAACAAGTGCTGTTAGAAAACAAATTAGGGTATATATAGAAACAAGGATTAGTCATATTAGTAAACATCAGGTGACATAAGAGGAAAAGTGAAATTTTGTTGTCCATTGTAAATTGAAAATGAAATACACTTTCGAACCATAGATAGAGATGCATTTGATATTAAGACTCAGTCATGTAATGTTTTTCTCGATTACCATTCAAGAAAATTCATAGAATATACAAAAATTTAATATTAAAAAGTATTCATTTGAAGTCTACAGATATATGATTCTTCTCTAAAGTATTTGCAATTTCAGTCTCTAATTCTTGCGTTTTCTTCATTCCATTTTGGGCTCTGACGACGTCATTTTTATTCTTTTTCTGGACAGTACTCAGAAGTTTTGTTAGAAATTTGAACATTGGATCATCAGTTTCTTCCAAAAATGCTAATCGGGCAGATTTTCTAAAAAATAAAGTATTGGTTGTTAATTCCATTACATTGAGTAACGTTATGCGGTCGTTATGTAAATAGCGGTGCCGCTTTTCTGAAATTCTACTCACGTTCAACCTTTCTCAAGAAAAACATTTCAACATACCTTCTCTGAGGTTTCCTTCGTTGTTGCAAGAGCTGAAAGTCTTCATCTGACTCCAATATTTCTTTGGAGCATACCTGGAACCAAGAAAGGACTGGTTGTACTAAAAATTAAATTAAAATGTAAAATTGGTTTCACATAATCTAAACTTTTGGACTTATGTTTATGGGCATTTTTCCATGTTTTTTTATGAGGAATCTCCTGTAGAAATTAATGACTGTATACCTGAACCTCCCTGTATACAGGGAAAAAAATTTGGTCCCCTTTCATTTCGTCGTCATAGTTACAATGTCTTAACAGACATGTTGTGAACTCGTAAAATGCATTAAGTCGGAGCTGGAACGCTGCCGATACGAAGATTATCAATTGTTCTCGAAATTGAAGCACGCCATCTTTCGCGATTTCGAGTTAGTTCGATGGCTTTGGTGACACTCACATTAATCTACTGTTTTGTTGCATCCACCCAGCGTGTAGGAGAACAGCCACGACGTCGCCCATTCGGAGCATGACCTTGCACAACAAGTTTCTCCATATTATCGCTTCTATGAATGTGACCGAAGAACGTCAGAATTCGCGTGAATACAATGGAGGAGAGCCGCTTTGGATTACTAAGTTCATTTAAAATCGAAACATTAGTTCGATGGGCGGTATAAGGAATTCTCAACACTCTCCTCCAAGCCGACATTTCAAATGCATCAATGTAAGCGCGACCTACCTTTTTAATAAGTTTCAGAAGCATATAGGAATATAGAGAAATAAGATTCCGAACTAACAACATTTTGGTGCTTTTAGTGATATTATTGTCACGCCATATTTAAGTGAGCTTCGTCATGGCCGCCCGTGCTTGCTGTATACGTCGTCTAATCTCATTTCCACAGCCACCAGAATTTTCGAAGAACCGAGATACACAAAACTTTGAACTACTTGGCAACGACCAACAGACTTCATTTCAGGATAGTTGTTATGCTCCCTGTCTACGATCATAACCTTGGTTTTATTATAGTTATACTAAGACCATACGCTGCACTATGCTGTTCTAAGTTACTCACCAAAGCTAACAATTCTTTCTGAGAAGCAGCAATAAGGGTAGTATCGTCAGCAAACCTTAAATTAGAAATCTTGCTACCACCAATAGTTATGCCGCCATGCCAGTTGTCAAGTACCTGTCTCATTAGAAACTCGGAGTAGATGTTAAATAACATCGGAGATAATACGCATCCTTGACGTACTCCTTTTCTGGTTGCCATTTGATCAGAAAGATTACCGTCAATTCTTGCTTGAGCTGAGTTGGACATACACAGTTTTTGAATGAGAAAAATTTGATGGTAAGCAACTCCCATAGACGCAGGATTTCCCACAGTTTAGGCCACTTGACGTTATCAGAAGCCTTGGAGTAGTCTACAAAGCAGATATGAACGGGAAAGTAATGTTCCCTGGCTTTCTCAATGATCTGCCTCAAGTTCAAGATCTGTTCGCGCGTCCACGTCCTTTTACGACAATCTGCCAGCTAATAAAACTCTCCAAACGATACTGTAAAATATATAGTAGCACCTTACTTGAATGGAAGACCAACGAGAGTAAACGATAATTGTCTGGGTTTGTGGAAGAACCTTTTTTATGGAGTGAAACAAAAATAGACGAGCACCATTCATCTGGCCAAACACCGGAGGACCAGACTTTGTTACAAATACTATGTAAAAGAGAGATGCCGTCATTGCCCAAGCATTTTGAAGTTTCGACAGAAATGGCATTCATGCCTGTAGTTTTGCCCGTTTTTAGTTTTTTCAGGACATGTTCCACTTCTGCAATATCAGGCTCATGTTCATAATTCAACAAAGGAACCTGGACGCCATCATAAAAGTAAAGGTTCTGACAATAAGTACGCCACACCCCAATTACCTCATCCAAGTTGGTGATTCACTGTCCACCCGAATTATTGACCGCCCAAGTTCTGGGTTTAAAGTCCCGAGTAATAGGTTTAATCTTTAAAAACATCTCTCCTTTTACTCCGAAGAAGGCAATATCAGTGGAAAGCACTGAAACAGTTCAATTTTTTATTCGAGAGGAAACATTATTTATGCCAAGTTTGGACATTTCAGATCAACCGCCAACCCCCACCAACACCTACCTACAAAATAGTCATATAGAATATGGGTCGAGTAGTACCTCGTTAGGAAGGTCTATCAATTATCTATATGAATTGAGTTGAATTTGTGTTTCAGGGTGTTCCACTGATAAAAGAAAGTATCATATAAAACTTGAACAATATTTGAACCCGATGTATTTAGAATAAATTGCAATACAGATTGATATAAGTGTTGAAGAAGGCGTTTCAGAATGTCAATGTAAAAGTGACCTCCTCTCCTCAGCATCTCCAAACTTGGGTATTTAACCGCCAAGAATATATATAATGTGACATCCCAGTCGAAAGGTGCAAGCAGAGCTAACAATCCAAAAACATAAAGATATCATCACCAATCCAAGCCTCCATAAATACAAAGTCTCAGAAATTATCAGAAAATCTGACATAAAAACTAACAATAAGAAACAGTTGAAAATAATTAAGTCCATATCAAGCAAATTCCAAGCCGAATATCTCATAATAACTGAAGCTGACAAAGACAATAGTATAGTATGCCTCAATAAAGACCTATACGAAGAAAAGATGCAGGATGTACTGAAAACAATGGATATCACCGAAATACCGAAAGATCCAACCAAACTTTTCTCAAAAGAAATCAAAGAAGAGCTAAGTTTGTCAGAAAACCTAGCACACACAGAATGGGAGAAGAGGAAACTGATTCCAATGAATGTTCAAGCTCCAAAAATGTACGGATTGATTAAACTATATAAGGAAGAAAAATCTGCAAGACCTGTAGTGTCATATATAAACACACCATCAGGTAAACTAGCAAAATTCTTGAATCAAAAATTTCTAGACCTCTCGAATTTTCAAGCACAATACACTATCTCTAATTCTGTAGATCTCATACATAAACTTTCAAATCTCACAGTCTCCCAAGATATTAAGTTAGTCTCTTTCGATGTCAAAAATATGTACCCGAACATTCCAACGAATGAGTGTCTTCCCCTTGTTACAGATATCTTATCCGAGTCTAACACACCGCCATATTCACTAATGAATTTAGCAATCTTCTTCAAATATGCCTGCCTCTAAGTTACTTTCAATTTCAATCTAAATTCTTCAAACAAAATTCAGGTCTTCCAATGGGTTCACCTCTTAGCCCTGTACTAGCTGATATTTTCATGAATAATTTCAAGAAAAACTCAATATTAAACACAGATTTCGCTAACAAAACACATTACTTTCTAGTACAGATATGTAGATGTTGTTTTAGTTGGTTTTCGTGGTTCAAACAGACAAATTAGCAATTTTTAAATTTCCTGAATAAAATACATTGCCGCATCAGCTTCACTTCTGAATTAGAAAATAATAACTGAATTAATTTCCTCGACTTAACCATTAAAAATTCAAATAATCAACTCACTTATGAAATTTACAGAAAAGAAACATTCACAGACGCATCGATTCCAATGGACTCGTTCAGTCATTTAAGTCACAAACTAGCTGCATATAACTCCATGATTCATAGAGCTTACTCTGTTCCCCTTTCGAAAGAAAACTTTCAAACTGAACTTAATATCATCAGAAAAATTGCCTCAAATAACAACATACCACAACATTTTCTAAATACAATCATTAAACGCAAAGAACAACGTATTACCTCTCAATTACTATATAGCATCGTAGGAACCCTGATACTAGTTTCAGATACCGGCGAACTCTCTAACAAAATCAGTAACTACTTTTCTAAATTCAACATAACTTCTTCATTCTCAAGCGGTACCAGCTTAAGCAGAATATTATTTAATGCCAAACAAAAGAACGAAAAATTCAAGCAATCAGGAATTTATCAAATCAAATGCAATGAATGTCAGGTAGCCTATGTCGGACAAACAGGGAGAAGTTTTGAAGTTAGATTCAAGGAACATATTTCCTCAGATAAAAATTCGCCAATATTTGAATACATAAAATCAACTAACCACTAGATATCATTGAACAATCTTAAAATCCTTCATAAATGTAACAAAGGGAGAGAGATGAATTTGTTGGAAAGTTTGGAGATTAACAAACTATGTAAAAACCCACAATTTACTACCCTCAACAGCCAACTAGAGCATAATGGATCCCCACTACTCAATATTTAGGATAAATTTCATTCTGTACTTGTACTTGCCTACTCATGTATTATATTGTTATTCACTTGAAAAGGACCTTAGGGTCGAAACCGGTCGTGATTATTAAATAAATTGTTGAAAAGTGTCTCATTTCGTTTTACTTCAAAAATGAATTTCCATAAAATAAATAAATAATCAATACTATCAATTAGTACCTTGATGTTCTGATCGAATTTGGTCAACATTTTGTGTTAGGGTTATATACAAGGTGTTCGAACCGAGGAATTCAGTCCGTTAGCTAGCAGGGTATATCGAATCGATAAATTCAAATTTAAATATTATATTCGATGCGAAAAAAGGTGCAATGAACTGAAGATAAATTAGAAATTGTCACTTTTCATTTTCAAAATAACTGTTGTGCCAAAATAATGCCAAGAATATTCATCACAAAGCATTCAAAGAAACAAATGAATCTACAATATGTTGAACTTCTGCATGGAGGCAAGAAATACTGAAGAACTTGTTCGAAATGACCCCCTCCCACCTCCATACAATGGTATAAACCCTTCTATTTTTCCTCATGTTCTCAAAGACATTAGGTGCTAGTAGTCGGAACCATGTTATTGTTCTTCGTAGCTCGTCGAAAGTCTCTCGCTACGTAGCGCATACTTTCGATTTTAAATAACCCCAAAAAATCGAGAGGATTCAAATCCGGTGAACTAAATGGTCATTCAACTGAACCCCTTCTACCGAATCAGATCCCAGGAAAATCATCTTATAAATATCGTCGAACTCGAATATCAGAATGCGGGGGTGAACCATGTTGTTCGAAATGCAATTGATCTTCTAAGAGAGTTTAATCATTTTCCAAAATCTCGATAATTTGGGTAAAGATCAATTATTCTAACACTATTAGATAACTATCTCCATTGAGATTACTCTCAATAAAAACCGTCTCATACAACCCTGCCCAAACATTCAATTTTTGTGGGGATAGTGTACATTCACACAACCAAATTTATATGGAATCACTCGGTATTTCACATTATTGATTGGTGTTAACCATGGATCTTTGACTACTTGTTAAGAATGAAGTTTTTTGTTGTAAGAAGCTGGATAGTATGATAAAAATGTTGAATTATCGCCACATGTTCGGGATATAGTACTCAATCGTCACTGAGATTTGAAACTATGAATTTCAAAATTTAAAAAAGCCTATAATCATAATTGAAAATGCCTTCCGTTGGATTGTCCGATGCGCAGAGGGGTCGATTAATTGCTCTCATTGAAGAAGGGGAGACACAGAGGCATATAGCAGCCACAATGGGGGTATCACAGGGGGTGAATTCAAAATCCTACGCCCGATACATGGAGCTACAATCTCTAGAAAATAGACCTGGAAGAAGTCGTCTTCTGAAGAACAAGACCGCTTTTTGTGCCGAATTGCAAGAAGAGACCCTAGTGCGTCGCACCCCATACTCCAAAGGCAACTTCTGGAAGCAACAGGCATCAGTGTACCAGTCGAAACGATACGTCCAAGACTTCATTTAAGGGTTTATACAGCAGAAGACACTCAAGAGTTCCAGAGCTAACCAGACAACAAAAAATTAACAAACTTAATTGGTGTATCGAGCACCAAAATTGGAATATTGAGAATTGGCGAAATGTTATTTTTTCGGATGAGACCAGAATTGGTGTTCGATCAGATGACCGCCGGATTCGGGTTTTGAGGGGTCATGGAAGACAAGCTGGACTCCAAGTAGCAAGACAAATTCCGAAATACCAAGGAGCAGTGTGATGTTTTAGGTTGGCATTATGCTGGGAGACAAAACAGATTCAATTTCGTTTCCTGCGAGTATAACGGCTAGAAATTACGTGAACCTAGCGCTGGAGCCCATAGTGAGACTCTGGCGAGGTGCCCATGGTGAGAATTTCACTTTTATCAAAGATAATTATCCTCCGCATAACAGTAACCCCGCGCGAGATTATCTCGAAACAGAGGGAATCGCTATTTTGGACTAGCCAGCTTGCTCTCCAAACCTGAATCCTATTGAAGATTTATGGGAAATTCTGAAAAGAGAACTTATATCGAGCCAGGATAGTCGAAGAACCCCACAACAGCTCATCCAAGCCGCCACAGAAGAGTGGCAGAATATCACCCCAGAGGACGTCGAAATCCTAATCCACAGCATGCCTAGACGGATTCAGGCTTGTATCAGGACAAGAGGAGATAATACAAGCTACTGAGGCCAAGAAAAAATACCTACTCCGTGAGAAAACAATTTTCAATTTTTAACTACATCCGGAAGGAGTCTTCTATTTTCTTTTATTTGTTTCTTTCTTGAAATAAACCTTAATTTTTTCTTTTGTCAATTGAGATATCTCAAAAAGGATCAATTCTAAGAATCCTTCGAAATTTCCCAAATCCCTAATAGGTAATATTCAAAATATCGGGTGATTCCATATAAATTCGGTTGTGTGTATTTCTCTTTGTAGCGGGAATATATCCTATAATACATTAACAGATTTTAGAAAATATAAAAGAAGTGCAATTTCATTAACTGAGAAAAAAAAAACAAATTATTGTCGAATACTGCCAACAGTGAAAATGTTACAGAATCCGTTATTCCTAAATGTATCTACATATATCTGATATTTGGTTGTTCTCAAATCAGTATCACTTCTTCATGGAGGTACAAAAAATATAGGCGAGAGGGATGGCTTTTTGCATTTGAAAGGACTTCTAAAAGAATGTATTGAAATGTTCAACTGAACACATAAAAACTTGCAAAAGTTTTCACTTTTGGAATGCATTAAGATCATTCTTTATTCAGAACCATTGTTTGGTCCGATGTGTGAACTTTATACAACAATTTTCATTCAAATAGAAATTATTTCAGATATAGAAGCCAGCAGAATCTCGTGAGCCATTCATTCGAATCGCTTGATAGGACCAGTTTCATTGAAGGAAACTTGAATCAGAATAATTGAAATGAAATATTACAAGATTTTCTTGTAATAATCTTCTTCCAACAAGATAGTGATGCTCCTCACAGCGCAGCTCGGAATGTGAACTGGCTGAACAATGGATAGGGACAAAGGTTCATGTTCAGTCACCAGCCCGCTACCTTGATTTAACCGCCTCTAATTTTCAGCTCTGTAGTTACCTACAAGATCGAGTTTATCGCACTTCACCAGAAAATTTGGACGTGTTGAAAGAATGAACAAGAACCGCCTTACTAGAAAGTTCTCCAGATGCAGTTCTGAATGAAACACGTGTATTCAGGAAATCCCAATTACGCATTCAACAGCATAGAGGGTAATTTCAACAATTTTTCGATATAATTTGAATTTTTCATTGAGATGTTTTCGGTTTATTGAAACAGAATTGTTCATGATTTTTTCAAGTATGTTTAACATGCAGCGCAAGTTCTTTGCGATATGGAAATCGTTTCCGATAAAGTCGAAATACTCGAACACTATTACTGTTAGGTTAGGTTATCCAGCTGTTAGCTGGATATAATTTACCTTTCCCAGATTCAGCATTCAAAGGGAATAGGCTCGATTACAATATACTTGACACAAATTTCCTAACTATCCTACATGTATTGAGAATTACAGCTTTTTGCATTTCTATATAGGTATTCTTATGCAATTCTAATTTCTTAAGGCTATCATGCAAAGTTTTGGGTATTAAACCAGTCGAGGATACGATGACAGGAACAATATCTATTTTCTCGAGGTGCCACATGTGCTTGATCTCAATAGCAAGGTCTGGAAGTCTGGAACATGTTCAGAACGTTGTTATTATTCGGTATGGCGATATCTACCAGCATTGCTGTCCGTCACCATTCTGTCAGTGATAACAGGCCTATCGTAGTATAATCTGAGAGAGTCATTTTCCAATACAGGCGCCGGTAGATATTTGTAATATGGCTGGAAGGTATTCAGAAGTCCGTACTTGTGTGCAAGTTTCTGATAGATAATCTTGCACACTTGATTATGCCTGTGAAGATAGTCCATATTGGCCAGTTATTCGCAGCCGGACGTAATATGTTGTATAGTCTCCGATCTTCTATGGCATTTTCTGCACTTATCTGTTTGTAATGTTCCGTCCTTCATAATAAATTTTTTGTAGTTGTTTGTAGCGATTACTTGGTCTTGAATGGCCATAAGGAATCCTTCTGTTTCCGCGAATAATTCTGTTTTCATCAACCATTTGTTGGAGTCTTCTTTGTCGATTTGTGGTTGGTTAACCTCATGGTGATGTCGTCCATGCAACTCCTTTCTTGGCCATTGCTCTTGTTTTTCAGTATCTGATAGGAACGTAGATTCAGCAGGTCATCTCTGGTAGCAAGATTTAGAGGTGTATATCCCTTATCAGCCAACGATACCACTCTATGAAGGTCAGAATTGAGAGCTTTTGCAGAGAAGAATTCTCTGAGATTTTTTATCTGTTCGGTGTGTAAATTGACAACATCTATTAATCCGCGTCCTCCATATTTCCGCTTCAAAGTTGTTCGTATCACATACGATTTTGGATGATGATTGTTGAACTTAGTCAGCATCGTTCGGGTCTGCCTTTGAATATCATCCAGTTCTGTCTTAGTCCATCTGATTATTCCAAATGAGTAAAGCAACACTGTAATAGTACGTAGGTGTTAATTGCTTTGTCTAGATTCCCCGATTTCAACAATGATCTCAGCTCAGTCTTCAGACGCTGAATGTATTCTGAACGAATCTTCCCCTTTGATTGTTTTGGTCTAGCAATCTGGCTTGTTGGTATTCTATATATTTGTATGTTTCGCCATCCCTCACGCACTGTATAATATCACCGTTAGGAAGTTGTGTTTCACCATCTATGACTTTCCCTCTCTGAATGTTCAGGGTCTTACATTTTTCAATCCCGAATTTCATTTGAACATCTGCCGAGAACTTACTGACAGTTTTCAGCAGATCATCCAATTGCTTCTTGTTCGAAGCATATACTTTGATGTCATCCATATACAGCAGGTGGGAGATTGTATGATAGTTCCTATCTGTTTTTATTCTAAATCTGTATCCTGTTCTATTGAGCATTGAGGACAATGGGTTCTTAGCTAAACAGAACCATAGTGGACTCAAAGAGTCCCCTTGAAAAATTCCAAGACGTATGTGTATCTCGTCGGTTTGAATTGACTTATTGTTCATGTTGACCCGCAGAGACGTGCGCCAATGTGTCATTGTTGTCTTCGAGAATTCCACCTGGACTGGATGAATTTTGTATATCTACAATACTCCGACAAGCCAAGAATGGGCGGTACTATCGAATGCCTTCAGATAATCGAGGAAAGATGAAGGAACATTCCGATGCCCTACGTGTGCCTGTTTCATTATCACAGAATCGATGATGAGTTGTTCCTTGCACCCATGTTGTTTCTTTCTGCATCCTTTCTGCTCCTCAGCTAATATATTATTGCCGTCAAGGTGTTTGTATATTCGATTGGATATGCACGAGGTGAGTATTTTGTAAAGTGTTGGCAGGCAAGTGATTGGTCTATATTGAGATGGATCCTGTGTTCTATCGCTCTTAGGTAGCATATATGTTAAGCCTTGTGTTAGGAAAGTGGGTGTTTTCCTGGGATGTTGAAGAACAAACGTGAGCTGTTTCGCTAGGGCTCTATGGAGCTCATCAATCTTCTTGTACCAGAAGTTATGGATATTATCTATACCTGTGGCATTCCACTTGTTGGTCGCTCTTACTACTATTGCGATTTCTTCCTCCGTTATTTCTTCGAAGTCCATATGATTGATATCAAGGCGTTGTTTTTCATTCGTGATCCATTCAGTATCTTTATTGTGTTCTTTGGGGTTCGACCATAACGATGACCAATAATCGGTCAAGCACTGTGCGTCAGGTACTTCTCTGTTATTGTTGGTCGCAGTTTTCTTATTTCCCTTATGAAAATTGGCCGCGCTTTGGAGGAACCTTCGATTTTGATGTTTCCTTTCAGTAAACTTGATGTATCTTGAGAGCCTCTTTGCTTTTGCTTGGAGTTTCTGCTTCAAAGTGTTCATATACACGTCGATATGTTGATTGTGATCAGGGTGTTTTGTGTTCGTACCAATTTTTCTATGAATTTTGCGTGTATGGGATTTCAAGCGCCTTGAGGGCTTTTTGTGTTTCAGGAATTCTGTGAGGCGGCCGATCTCAGCTCTAATATTGTCAATATCCTTCTCCAGTCGTTTTTGCCATGGTGGTTTTCTGACGCTTTTTGGCTCAGATTGAATCAGAGTTGTGGAAACTTATTGTTTGTGTAGTCGAAGAACCGCTACCGCTCCACAGTAAATCAAATTGTGAATTTTTTCCTAGGTGTTCTGGTCAGTGTATTCTTCAAACACTGAGTTTATGCTTACTAGGATGATATTGGTGTTCTTGTTCGTCTTGAGTTTGGGCAGTTTAGGTCGTTCAATTGGGTTACTACCGCTGAGTTCAGTTATTGCTCTGTTGAGTTCTGATCGTGCTAAATACATAAATTATTATTATTATTATTATACAAACATAAGAACAGAAGACAAGGTCCTATAGAAGCCCAAAACAAATCAATATATACGTAAATTATATAGATACAAAAAAGTGTGTTTAGCTCTACCGACAAAAACTTAAATAGGATGAGTACCTAGTGGTAGAATGCGAAAGGAGTTTGGTCAAGTCCATTTATAAATAAGTTCAACGACGAGTCCAAGAGTCCAATATCCTGTTTGAGAAGATGTGTTGGCGAAGCGTTGTCCTGAACACTTCCTTTCGTAACTTCAGCCCATGACCCCGCAATCGTGCATCAGTGTGAATATGCTTGCCAAATTGATCAGATCATGTCTGTATTCATTTGATTTTTGTCTTCCACACTAATTCTCTGTGAAAAAGACTGAAACCGACACAATAACAAGCATTAGCGGGTAGGTGATTTTTCTTTCTTAATTTCTCGTTAATGATTACGAATGACATCAGTTATAATTCTATGAAGATTGCTGTGTGAGATTCAATGGTATCCCGCCTTTGAGCCTTCTTCGAAATTTATTAGAATATTCTGTTTCGTTTCGAGTCTTTTTTTTACCCAAAATACGAAATAATGTTATCTGAACAGAAATAATGACCACAACACTTTCTAAAACAGAAAATTTTCATCAACTGTCGTCAATTCTACGAATTACATCTATAAAATGGAAAGGTGAGTTTTCTTCGGGAATTTTTCGATAATTTATTGACATGATAGACCAATGAAAATGTTTCAGGCTGCATTATTCAAGATACTACTCGGTTCTTGTTTAATTCAAATTAGTCAACAATCGTAGAAGCTATAGCTTGAGGCGGAATGAAAATTATATTCCATATCAATTGTAAGAACGGGAACTCTTTTTTTTTTATTCTTTAACGTGCTCTATTTCTGCCTTATGATACACCGGGGAATTCTGTCACCTCACTCACCTGGGAATTTTGTCGGACCTTTCCCAAGGGAAGGAATCTTTAATGTCTAATACATCTCTGTTAGACAGGACCGACCAGAATCCGAAAAATCGCACAGAGTTTGTGGGGTTTGAACCCAGATAACTTTACGCAGGGAATGAGGTGTCCTCCTTTCCACCGAATTCTTATTTTCATTTTGATCTCTGAATAACATTAAAGATTTTTCATCTGAGTTATAAACTTTGATACACTTTTCTATACATTATTCCGAATTCCAGTGAACTGTTGCTCATATTTTCTGAAGCTTAATTAAGAATTAACATTCATTTGAACTAAAGGGATAAAATAAACAAAACATGAATGTACTAACCTGTAATATGTTCGACAAAAGACACACCAGAATGACGATATGGGTTAACTTGCGAAGTTCTACACGAGACATATTCTACGCCGAATTATGCAGTACTAACGATATTATTTGTACTATCGTTTCATGACTAAACATTATTTATAAAACAAAATGAATTTCAATGTTAGGTTGGAGAAATATTATTGTTTCTTTCGTTTCAAATATATAAACTCTCACGAAAATGGTGATAATTCATCCATCATTATCATTTTTAGTCATAACATATTGAGGAGGAGTTTGAGGTAGTAGTTACATTGCAATAAGAACGCGCAATTTCAATACAGTACGAGGTATGTCAATTAAGTTCGCGGAAAAGTACCCGGGCGGTTCGGAAAGTACATAAATACTTGAAAATATTTCTTCGCGATCGATGCACCGGCGTCACCGTTGAACCCACTGTTGGAAGAACCCCTCCGAAGATAGGTCACTCAGATCCGCCGTCGTGATGCTTTGCCATATCTGTTTCCTTTGAGGTTTGAGGACTTCAACTGTGGGAACAGATGGAAGTCACAGGGGGGCCAGATCTGAACTCAATGGGGGTGTGGAAGTTTGGAATCCCGTTTTTGGTTAAAAAATCACAAACTGAGAATGACGAGTGGGCAATAGCGTTGTCACGATGAAGCACCCATCCACGCTCCGCCAATTCGGATCGTTCACGAAACATACGAGCCTCATACGTTCCAAAATTTCAATATAGAATACTACGTTGACTGTTTGACCTGCTGGAACCTATTCGAGGTGTTCATCTCCATTAATATGGAAAAATGCGATAAGTAAAGATTTCACTTACGATTTTGATATTCTGGTTTTCTTGGGGCGCTTAACCCCCTTCTCTACCCACTGCATGCTGTGCCTTTGGGTCTCAAGGTCGTATTCGAACACCCACGACTCGTCACCAGTGATAACATTCAATTCGAGAAATCATGTCTTTACAGATGGACAATCGGAGCTCTTTCTGCTCAACAGTGATCACTTTGGGAACCATTTTCGCACACAGCTTACGCATCCCTAAATCTTCTAGTAGCATCTGCCAGATCGTCTCCTTGTTGATGCTCAACTCGTCTTCCAACATTCTAAGGCTTACCCTACGGTCTCTGAGTACTCGCGGAGTCATCCTCCACTGACTCTCTGCCGCTTCTGAACCGCTTTTCCCAATCGTAGACTGCTGATTTATTCAGAAAATCTTCCTTATACACGTCGATTAATTGTTTCATAATTTCCACGGAAGTTTCGCCGCGTTTCACCGAAAATTTAATCACTATTCTTTGCTCTGTTATTTTATCACTCATCTTCACGACGGTGGGTCGAAACAGGTCGATGATCAAAGTACGATAAAACACGAAGTATACAACCGATCAACACGAAACTTCCACAGACTGACACAGAAATGAATTCTGTTTCGAATGAAACTACTGCAAACGCTGTAGTGTTACCAATTGCCGCAGCATTGCCAAACTCATCGAACTTAATTGACATACCTCGTATAAGCTCCTATTCGCTGGGTGAATGTTCCGTAAATTTGTAAATATGGAATGGTAATTTATATGGGATTATAGGGGATACGATCCTAGGTGGCAAAATAGAAATAAATATATAAAAACATCAATTCAATTGAGGTTTTTGTCCATATTGATTAATTATTATCTTCAGGCTTGGACAATTGCTCAAAGCATTTTGTAATATTTTCTTGTCGCTCCTTCAATTAAAACTAATATTCACTGCCGGTCGACCAAGTCGACCGGATAAAGGAGGAGGGTTGAAGGCAAGGTTAGCACCCTACCATTCTATAAAAACTAAAATTGCTCCAACAACTGTTACAACAGCCTCGGATGACGGACGGATTAACGATAACAACATGGCAAGAAAACGGTATACACGATTATCAAAAAAGAAAAACGTCATGCGACTAGCTTGCTGGAACACTACATCGTGGAACACAAAAGACCAGGAAGTAATATTAGAAATAGAGAAACACAAAATAGACGTATGTACAATTGCAGAGACAAAGAAAAAGGGCAAAGGCAGCATGAGATACCAAAACTACACACTATCCTACAGTGGAGTAGACAAAGACCTAAGAGCTCAAGCGGGTGTTGGTATACTAATGCATAGGAAATTTGAAAACGCAGTTAAAGAGGTAGACTACATCAATCAAAATATACTTCACCTATCCATGAAGCTAGCGGAAAAAAAACCTATGTTATCAGCATTTACACGTCAGATATAAGTAAACCAAAGAATGAAAGGGAAGAATTTTTCGAAACACTTCAAGACACACTAGACAGAATACCACAAACAGAAAAAATATTTATAATGGGAGATTTTAAATCGAGAATAGGGAATACTCCGCTCTCGGGAATTATGCAGAAGTTTAATGAAGCGGCGACAAACGAAAATGGAGACATACTTCTCGAGATATGTGCACATAATGAACTCCGAATAAATAACACGTACTTTGACCACCAAGAACAACACAAATACAAATTCACCAACACAAGAGGACAAAAATCTATGATTGACTTTGTGATCACCAATAGGGAAATTCACCCACTAGAAATACTTGACGTACGGACACCGACATCAGCGAATGTTGGAACACAGCACGGAATGGTTATCTGCAAGTACCGCCTGTCATATAGAATAGAGAAAAAAAAACCGCCTAACTACATCACTAAATTCAACAATGAATCTTTACAAAACGAAAGTACTGAGAATCTATACCAAACACGACTGGAGGAAAAGATCAACCTTAACCCTATAGTAGACACAGACAACATAAACGCCGCATGGAATAAAGTGAAAAACAACATAATTAACAGCGCAAAAGAAGCCATTGGGGAACGAAGAATCAATATAAACAGTCATAGAAAAGATAAACCATGGTTCACACAGGAAATCAAAGATGTAGCAAAAGAAAAGAAGAACGCATATATCAGATATGTCAATCACAGAACACCAGAAGAGTACCAAAGATATAAAACAGAAAGAAATAGAACAACGAACAAAATTAAAGAATTAAAAAAAATATATTGGGAAAGATTTACAAATGACATGGAACACGACTTACGAGGAGCACAGAAAAAGGTATGGAACATGTTGAGAAACAGGAAGAAACCAATCACCGAAGAACTGCAGATCAATGTAATAAAACCAGAAGAGTGGGTGAAATATTTCCAGAACTTATACCTGGGAGATAATAATAACGGTAACAATGAGGAACGAGAAATCGAACAACAAAACACACTCTACGAAGAAACAGAAAATGACATTATCAGCCTAGAAGAAGTACAACAAGTAATCCATAAATTAAAAAATAGAAAATCACCTGGTCCGGACAACATAAATAACGAAGTAATTAAATATGGGGGAGCAGAAAGAACAAAAGAAATAACAAAACTATTCCAAAAAATTGAAAACAACAAGGAGATACCAGAAGAATGGAGAGAGAGCATAACAATACCCATATACAAAAAAGGCGTGAAGACAAACCCAGCAAATTATAGAGGCATCCCACTCATTAACTCTGCATCGAAACTACTCACTAAAATTCTATCGCAAAAGATATATGACAAAGTAGGTGTGTCTGAAGAACAACAGGGATTCCGACCAAATAGATCAACAACGGATGCAATTTTTTTATTGCGGCAACTGGTGGAGAAGTCCATAGAGTTTGACAAACCGATGTTTATATGTTTTATAGATTTGGAAAAGGCATTCGACAGAATTCGAATGAACGATGTGATCACTATCCTTAGAAATAAAAACTTAAGCAATAAATACATAAACATAATCAAAGAACTAAATATCTCTAATAAGACGAAAGTAAAAACTACACAGGGACTTACAAGCGAGATCAAAATTAACGCAGGCATTAGGCAAGGTGACAGCCTCAGCCCATGTCTGTTTAATTTAATCATGGATGAAATAATAGCAGGTGTTAACCAAATGAACCAAGGCTATAGGATGGGTAACAAAACTATGAGAATACTGTGCTACGCAGATGATGCTTTACTAATAGCCGAGAATGAGGACGACCTACAACGCCTACTACAAAAGTTCAAAGTAACAGCAGAAAAATATAACATGGTAATATCAACACAGAAAACCCAATCGATGGTAGTAGCGAAAGATCCAATTAGATGCAAACTAGTAGTGAACGACCATATAATAGAGCAAGTTTCACACTTTAAATACCTAGGAGTAGAAGTATCGAGCGATAGGCAACTATTACAAGAAGCAAAACAGCAGACAATGAAAGCATCGAGAATATCTGGCTTCCTGAGAGATGTAATCTGGCGGAATAAGTACATAAGCACAGAAAGCAAAGTCCGAATCTATAAAACCTGTGTGAGACCCGTGATGACATATGCGGTTGAGACAAGAGCTGAGACAACAAAAACAAAACAACTAATGAGGACAACAGAGATGAGAACACTAAGAGCTATAAGAGGTATTACACGCAGAGATAGAATAAGGAATGAGGATACGCTAAGGGAGCTAGGTGTCCAGGATGTGGTGAGGTGGACAAGAGCACGTCGACGCCTATGGAGAGATCACGTAGACAGAATGGGCCCCGAACGTATGGCGAAGTGGGCAAAAACACAAAAACCCAACACTAGAAGACCCATAGGAAGACCGAAAAAGCGATGGCATGAGTGCTGGAGCTCCGGTTCGCAGCAGGGGCTGTAACAGAAAAACAGGACATCGTCCTATTTAAAGAAGAAGAAGAAGACGATCCTAGGTGGCAAAATAGAAATAAATATATAAAAACATCAATTTAATTGAAGTTTTTGGCCATATTGATTAATTATTATCTTCAGGCTTGGACAATTGCTCAGAGCATTTTGTAATATTTTCTTGCTTGGCAATTTTTATAAGCTCCTTCAATTAAAACTGATATTCAGAAGTGACATTAGCAATTTGCCTTTTAAAAATTACACTTCGATCCGTAGACGGATCAATTTTCATAAAGAAATAACAAAAGCTCATTCACCGTTCTTAACTCTTCACTAATATTTTTCAAATTAACTGTCACGTTCCAGTGCTTGTTGATGCCTTGTCTTCAAAAGGCTGTGAATTTAGCACTCCACGTAGGTTTCAGTTAAATCTTAATCTTGCGATTCAAGCAACTCCTAAATGTCACTTAATTCTATTTTTTTGAACCTATCTCATTCAATTCGCGATTTCGGCAATGGTTGCATCTTAAGTTTGAATTGACAGAGATTCTTCGTCATTTTCCGTAGTCATAACAGACCTCATTTTTTTTTTGGAAAGATTTTAATGTTTTTGGGTTCAGTTCTTCTACTAATCATTTTATGTTTAAGATACAATTTGCTATTTTTATATATTTTTGTGAACTTATGCACTGCCAGCTGTTAGCTGGATATAATTTACCTTTCCCAGATTCAGCAATCAAAGGGAATAGGCTCGATTACAATATACAATATATACAAAAATCAGTTGAAAATTTCACATGTTTTAGTTTGGAGGATTCTCCACGACTTTTTATTGCACCCGTTTCATATTCATCGCGTCCAAATTCTACTTCCTCGACATGTTCCTTCAAGACTGAATCATTGCCGATGGTTCTTAGATAGAATTAGAGAAATAGATCATTTTGATAATGAAATAATGTTCACAGACAAAGCTAACTTTTCGAGAATTTCTATCACAAATTTTCACAATAATCATTATTGGGCTGAGGAAAACCCCCATTTGATTGAAAAATTTCATCATCAAGAACAATTCTTACTAAATGTCTGGGTCGAAATGATTGGAAATTATTTGATTGAGACTTTTTTTGGCTAACAGACTAAACGGCAATTTCTTGAGGAGAAGTTACCTTTATTGCTCGAGGGTGTGCCACTTTTGGTGAGAAACATAATGTGGTTCATGCATGATTGGACACCAGCACGTTTTAGTGGAGAAGCTAGGGAATTCTTGAATATTACTTTCAACAACCGAGGAATAAGTCGGGGTAGGCCAGAACTATGGCCTCCTAGGTCCCCAGACGTAAATATTTCAGACTTTTTCTTATGGGGATATCTCAAAAGTTTAGTTTATACCACTGCAATGAACACTGTAGAAGAATTGAGAAATCGAATAATAGCCTCTTGTGACAAGATAAGAGAAACCCCAGGAATATTTCAAAGAGTGCGTGATTATATGTGAAAAAGGACAGACGCCTGTATTGCTGAAAGTGCTAGACACTACCAGCAATTTATTTAGTTTTTAATTGTTCTTTCTTTTAGTTTGATATTGAAAAAGTATAAGTTGAGTCTCAGAAGACGAGATATCAAAATAAAAGCAAATTTTGGGCCAACCTATCGAGTATTTCTATTATTTTTTTCATTTAGCGAATAACATACAATTCAAATAATTCAAATTCAATAATTTTTCACTCGGTTGGACATACGAAAAAATTACAAGTGTCAAAAAAGTTTCTTAATTAAACGAAGATGACGAAAATTGATTGTAAGCTGATCAGTGGCGTACTGCAAAAAAAATTGAAAGAGCAAAAGGAGACATGGCCTCGGAAAAGAGAACACCTTGTGTATTTCAGTTAAAATCTAGGACGTGTTATGATGGATGCTGTAAAAAATAGCTTTCATTTCAAATTTGAGCTGAATATCTCGAAAACTGCAGGAGTTTCGTAGAAAAAAACCATTTTTTTGGAAATTCCTGTAGCTCCGAAATGAAGCTTTTGCGGACCTGTTTTTTTATGAACTTTTTTTGTTAAAATTGCACGTAGATTTACCCCTTCAAGTTGTGACATACTATTATGTAACACCCTGTATAGTGTGCTCCAACGAAAATTTGCCACCCCCTCATCTTTAGAACGACTGATTTTGGCAGAAAATCTGAGACACGTCAATTTTTGATTGAAGCGGGACCAAACCTCCACCCTCAGTAATCCCTAAGTAAGAATTCATTATTAGAAAAGGAAGATGGTGGTTTTGCAAATTTAGATGTTCTGATGCGAAAATCTTTGCATGAAAATTTCCCAGCTCGATAGATTAGAAGAACAGTTGAGTGACTAACCAGGTCACCTCATTTGAGTCCTTTAGATTTCTTCTTATAGGCTCATCTTAAATCGAGAGTTTATGCTTCACAACCTGAAAACTGCGGAGAGCTGCTGGGAAGAACCGTCACCGAATCCAGACCTTTAGCACCAGAAGTTCTTTAAAATGATAGAAGATAATTTGAGAATCATTTGTATCATTGTATAGAGGTAGATAAAGGTCATTAGAACATTTCATTTGAATTTTGGCATTGTCAAATTTTCGTTGAAAAACAAACTTTCGTGGTGTTTGAACTGTCTGCATGATATTAAATATTTATTAAGATACTATTTCTGAATAGAGAACCAAAGAAACCTTTCCAAAGATAAGTACTCGACCCACTTTCCCTATATTGACTTAAATGCTGAGGGTAGGGGGTTGATTTATATGCTCCAAACTAACTCAGGAATTGGTCTTCCTCCATTTAAAAACTAACGTACCTATCTTAGCTTTTTCCTCCAAAATCAGTCGATTTCAAGATAAAGGAGCTGGAAAATTTTCGTTGGAACACACTTTATATCAGCTCGTATATCTGCATTCACGAATTCTGGTTCTGATGACAGAAATCTATCCAGATATAAAATTATAGCTTATACTTGTAGGAAAAATGAGGGAACAGTTTTAGATTTTATTCCATTGATACAATTCACAAAATTTTAATGAAAAATATGTAGTGTTTGCTATTGGGTTTTATTAAAAATTTACAAAAGTTTTCAGTAATGCTGTAATTCTATTCTAACTATTAATACAAACTGTCTGAAAGTTTAGATTTATATTCATACAAATACCTGAACTTCAGTTGGCTCAAAATTTTATGAGTCAATCTTTTCTATTTGATTAAGTTCTCCTCTATATTTTGCACAATAAGGACATCTGGATGGTACAAGATTAGGGGTCAGAGAACTCCCAATGTTTTGCGCATGAGCAGAACAAAAAGGACAAAAACCTTGAGGATTTTGACCGTTGAGTACAGCTTGATTTCTCAAGCAGTGGGGGCACCTAATAATAGAGGGTGATGATCTATGAACATTACTACAATATGGACAGATATATGGATTGGGAGAAGTTTGAGAAGCTGAAGGAATATCATCTAACAAATATCTCAACAACTCGATTAATTTAGATCTTCTTGGAGAAATTAATGAAGGAAAAGATGGCTGTCTGAATATTATATTGCTAGTTGGTGATTCGGGTGCGAAAGGATACTGAATTGAAGGAAGTGTTGGGAACAAAGTCGATGGAATATTCGTGACTTGAGGAGGGACAATATTGATCTGCGTGGGTTTGTTATATATTATTTTCCTATATGGATCTTCATAGTAACCTGAAGCGGAGGAAACTTGATATCCACTAACAACAGACGTTGAATCGCCTTCTACCGTCGGTAAGGATTGAGGAACTGGTGGAATAATTTCATAGTTGGAATTTGGAAGATCATCAGAAATATCTTGGACAATCTTCGGTAAAACAGGCAAATTTTTCATCAATTGTAGATCATCAACATCAAGATCCTTCTTTCTATTTTTTCCACTACATGAACATTGGGCACAGAATGTGGGCTCTGGATTTAAAGTTTGAACAACAATGGCTGATGGATGCTCAGGAACATTATCACCAACTGTATTGATTACAGGGTAACTGACTAGAAGCTTGGGCTCTTCGTTAGTTTTGAGGTTTATGAATGGTACCAAAGATTTTTGCAATAAATTCACAAGTTCTAAGTCCTGGGAGTTTGCACAAGTCTGAATTTTTTGAGGTGAGTTAGTTTCCAAACTTATATTGACACTTCCTGCTCCTACAATTTCAACATTTTCTATATCACTAGATAGCTGCACTGGATGAAGAACACGGGGATGGTCTAGATTGTGAATTGCACTAGCTTCATTAGGTTTACTTTCGATAGCATCATTTTCAATTGGTTTGCAATCGGAATCACTAAGAACAATTTGTTCCTCTATTATTACTTGATCTTTGTTGCCTTGTCCCTCAACTTTTTCTATAGGGATCTCTTCTTGTTTCGGTTGCGTATTCGTTTTTGTTTCTTCAACTAATGGTGACGCGACATCAAATACTTGATAATTCTCTGGAGGAACTTGGGGATCTTTTGATAAATCTTCATTTTGCGATTGATTGCTTTGTGCTACAGGAAAGTTTTCAGTACTAGAATTTCCAATTGTTGGATTTTCTGTTGTTTCCAAACTATTTACTTGTTCGCCAAGTTTTTGATTAGATTCGGTTTTCACAGTCAAATCATCAGTTGGTGTTTGAGTTTTGATTTCCTCTAAAATTGCTGGTTCTTTCGAAACTTTATCGATAAGGATTTTGGGAATGACTGTCATGGTATTCAATCCATAAGAAGGTATTCCTTCCCTCTTCTTAGCTGGCATTGGAATGTGTTGAATTGAGGAACTATCAAGAACAATGGGGTCGCTCAAAACAATTTTCGGATTCTGGAAAAATTGAGGAGGTTGCGGAACAATACTATCTTGATTCATGAACGGAATTGTTTGGGGAAGTATTTGATATTGTTGTGGATAATTTGGACTCTTGACCACGTAATACTGGGGTGGCTGGTACATTGAATTTAAGGAAAACCATTCTGAGAAACAAACTGAGGGTAGTACGGCCGTAACAGAGAAGGATGATAATAATTGTTATGGTTTGGACCAGCCAAAGTTATTTTTGTGTTAACATTATTATTATTCTTTTTAATCGCATTTTTGTAGTCGCCAAGTCTTAGAAGAACTTTCGTTGTTGGTATGGACTTAAGATTGGTGGCTTCTGTTTTGATATTTTGGGAGATCCTGGAGACTCGTCGGAGAGGAAATTGGACCTCTCGAGGATTTGGAATTCGTCATAGTTTCGTTTTCTAGGTGTTCGAAAAATGGCATTTAAGTTACATTGTGCATCTGCTTGGACCTGAAAGAAAATATTAAAATAGTTAAAGATTTTATGTCAACTTATTGGTTTAAATTTAGAATTTTAATATTATTTTACTCTCACGCCAACTGAATATGGAGGATTTCTGCTCCATTTGACTATCGAATGAGTTTCTTTCGGATTCCTTCATGCTCTTTGTAAAATGTTATATTGGTGATACCGTTTCTAAGGTCTTTGTAAATCCGAATAGCTTCACTGAACAATCTAATTTTTTTCGTGGAATAACCTCTCATTCGAAAGGGGTAATCAAAGTCATATTTGATGGGTAAGTAAAATAGTAATTCGAAGAGATGCACCTTCTCACGATTGGTATTGAAAATCTCCAACGACTAAATTAAACTTCTAATATCAAACGTCAAATAAGAATTTCCTCCAATTAGATTACGGGATCCTTCCTAAGATTATTGCCTTATGTTTTAATGCTCCTTTGCTTACATACCAAAAACGCTCTTCAATATTTATGTTTATAAATCTCACTCACTCTGTCCTAATTTCATCTACCAGCTCCTACCTTCTTCTAAAGGCGATAAGGTTTGTGGGTAAGGGCTTAATAAGCTTCGTCAGCTCCACTTTGTTGAATCCAAGTTCCTAGAGCTTGATTCTATGCCCAGCTGGGCACTCGCACATAACGTGTTCCATTGATTCTATCATCTCCTCACATAATCTACATAAAGGATCTTCGATCAATCCTAACTTATTTGGGTAATTTCTGAGACCGGTTAGTATGTTATATAGAGCTCGCAGGTCTAGCCTGGAGAGTTTGAGCCAAGCTGTGACTTTCACAATCGGCTGGCAAGTCGAGAGATCTGAGACCTGTGAGGCTCTCATACAGGTCCAACCAATGGTAATTTTCCATTTCTGCGGTTTTTCCTCGAGTGATCAATGAGTTCGCCTCCTCATTGCCCTCATCACCCATATCAGAGGTAACCTTCATATTGCTCCTAGTTTGGCGAGAGTTAAATGATATTCTTGTACAGTGACGTGCAGCTTCGCTATGATGATTTCTGAACTTAATAATCCCCCCGCAAGCAGGAGGTCGCAAGCCTGCCAAGAGATATAAAATATCCTTTGGCAACATCTCGACCATATACACCAGCTCTAACACCTTAGGCAGTTTTGGAGCCGTCTGTGAACCAACAGGGGTCGTCAAATAGACGGTTCTTGGAACTGGCCAATTCGTATCTCCCATGAATGATGACCTGAAATGGCAGCTGCATAGTAGTTTTGAGTATTGCTATGTCAAACTTCATATTCAGCATCTCGCTGTCCTCAATTCTAGACTGTAACGCGCCTGGTACGAAACCGAACGTATCAGTCCCAGGAAAAGTTCTAGCAGCTGCTCTTATCACAAGATGAATAGGTGCAAGGTCCAGTATCAGTTCCATGGCTGAAGTGGGTATAGAGGGAAATACTCTCATGATCATCATGAGCTGGGGTTGTTTTTTGAGGCTGCACTTTCATACAACAATGCAGCCATATATGATACGTGGTTCCACCTCCATCACATATAGCCAATGAAGTTGCTTTGGAGCAAGTCCCCATTTCGTTTCACAGGTAGTTGACATGCCCTCAAGGAATGCTACCATTTTGTATTATGTTTTTCAGGTGAAAATTCCACGAACTTCCATCTATTTACATATTCTTATCACGAGACCACAGCATTGTTTAGGAAGGTTAGTCTGAAAACTTTCATCAATGCAACCCTGTTAGTTATGATTAATCTATTGGCCATGAAACAATGAATGCAATGCTATTGCTCTCTTCAATCAAGGTCAAAGAATGGTAAACCATAATATCCATAAGAAGCACATAATTCAATGTTCTATGATGAGATAATCAATGAAACCATTGGATGTTGTTGGTCTTAATGAGCGAGATGTGAAGTTGTCTTTCTTCTAAAAGGTTATTGATAATTTGAGGATTGTGGAATATTCTTATCCTGGGATTAGGTGTTTAAGTGTATTTTGAAGGCTAACTATTGAATTTTTGAAGTCAATTTTCTTCGCCCATTCGTAGTTAGATATCAGGTATTTCCCACACTTCCAAAATAAAAACTTTCCACTTCTTGAAAGACCATTTTGGTAGTCACTTTATTGTACACCCCCTTAAGCCAATCTCGTACCTCTTATTTTTATAGCTCCATTGCATGCAGCAGTTTTAGATAGAATAAGAGAGAATAAATCAAATGCTTCAGTTGACAGAAAGTGTAAATCCAAAGGTAACCTGAATGACAGTTGCAATAAAAATGACTTTTACTCCATTTAAAAGGCAATTTCTGTGTCCAACTGGTATAAGGACGTTACATATATCTGAGAAAGCTTAGGTTCCAAGTCAATAAAAGTGGTTCGCCAATGTCTGATCTCTTTTCCCAGTTCATAGCAAGTTCGAATATAATCAACACCTTTTCAATCTATATACGTAGGAGGAAATAAAGTCAACCATCAACTCGGATTAACTTCTTCAGAGTGATAGGAAGGAGCTATCAGGAAATTCGATAGAATTTGCACTACCTCAGGAAAGGTAATACTGGAAACGCTGACAATCATAGATGATTGTGGTATAAACAATTGTGCTACTTCAGCGATTCCTTCGATACAGAAACTGTACCCATCATCTCTACTTACAGCTTAAGATGAGCAATCAGATCGTTCTTGCCTCAGAAGCTCCAGGTGAGAGGAGATTAATGTCGATACTTTTACATGATAAGCAAGACATCCTGCACTCTTTTTACAATATTCACTGCCAACTCTGTAATGGGGTTTATACCAAGGTCAGTATTCATATCAAAACCTGGTGTCCTAGTTGATTTGATTCACTCCTATTTAAACCCCTTGAAAATGGATTAACAGAGACCTAGGGAGGAAACTGGAGCAGACGTCCATACTTCAACATGCGCTAGTTAGCAGGCTGGGTAAAGCTTAGAATACGAAAAAATGCGCTAGCTACCTTTCTAGATATTGAAAGAAGTGCTTAACATCAGCTTTTATGATTCAATGAGGCGAAACATATTAGTGGCAAGAATTGATGCGACTATCTGCGAGTGGATATCAAACATGTGCATGGTAAATGGTTCTTTGTGTTAGGAAGTCAGTTAGATAAGGGCCAAGAATGGATATGCACTGTTGTGGAACTGCTCTGGAAATGAGTGATTAATGGTATCTGGACAGAAAACAGAAGATTGATTTGGCCAACAATAAGCGTTAAATGTTGGTCAGAAGAAAATCAATGAACTAACACTTAAGAGATCAGCAGTACTTTCACAGCTACTGTTAGCATCTGATATTATATACTGCAGTTGATGGTCTAAGGTAATTCAATCTACATCAAAACTTGACAGGATAATAAACAGACACAGGCATGCCTATATCACAGGGAACATGATAAGCTTTTCCATCAATGCCCTCGATTCACTACCCGACTTGCCAGTTTTGAATGCTTCGAAATGCAAGCTTCAATATGAAGGTCATATCAGAGCAGGCAAAATACTAGAAGCATCTCCAGGGAATAACTCTAACATCAGCACTGTTATGGCGGATGGCATATTTATGACGTCTAACTATAGATTTCGTCTAACTATAGGTTTGACTCCAAACAGTCTTTCCAGATAGACTGAGGTACCATTGCTCAAAGCAATAATACGTTTAAAATATTACAGCACGACTATTCTTATAGTCGTTGATAATTGAATAATAGATAATTTCTAAAATTCCGAAGAAGAATGCATTGCTTGTAAATGTTGTCTTGGAAAAACAGTATAACTATTGCCTGGATCCTAGACTCTTCAATCCATGCAGTTATTAAAAAAGCGGATGCACGCATAGAGGCGAAAATGAAGCTGGCTTGGCGAGCAAAGTTAGGAAACAGAAGATACGAAAAACTAGGAGCTACTTCATGTTGATGTGGATGTGCGGAAGAATAACAAGTGGTAAAATCTATATGGGATGTTTTATGGAAAATAGCAGAATCATGCATGTGGTCAATTTTTGTTAAAATTAAATCTAAAAAATTGATCTAATTCCCAGCATTTATTTTCTTTATATTAGCTTGAATTGAATAAATGAAGTTATTGAAGGAATCAAATCATCTTTTGTGTCTATGAAACAAAAGATTATGTCATCCACATATCTAAACCAATAAATCGATATATAGTTCGTAATTAAATAAGACAATGATCTAATGTTCACTATATCCACAAATTAATTACGTGTTTCGCCACATTGTGCCTTCATCAGGTGAGTAGTACATTTATTGCATCACATCTTTTCTTCAAATGTACTAATTATCTGATGAGGCCACAGTGTGGTTGAACGCGTCATAAGTTTGTGAATATAGCTGAAATTTGAACATCATTCTGCTATTTAATCAAATAATGTATATCAATTTTCATCAAGTAACGACCTCCACAAGTAATTTATTGGAAGAAGCTGATACCAGCTTAATGGTCATTTGGTTCTTCAAACTATTTCTACGATGTCCATAACAACACGAAATATTTGGTTTTTATCCAATTGTGTAGAGAATGCAATGTTCTCCTAATGTATTTAAATCGAAAAATAATTTTCGAGTTCTCAAAATACCAGTTTTCGAAAGGATCAGAAAACTTTCAGATACTAATGTTTCTAGAGATCAAATCGCACTTCAAAAGGCTTTCAAACTCTATTTTGAGTCAGATGAATTCCGATATCATTTCAACCAGTTTGGAACTGAAGCCATAAATTAGCCATAACAATCTAAAAATTTGAAACATTTCGCCGCATCATTTTTGAAACAATAGAAGAAATGCAACATACTCTACTACTATAATATGTTAAACTCATGTCATGAGATATAGTTAATCTCAACCCATAGTGAAATCTTACTATGTTAATCTGATTAAACAAACAAAACGTATGCTTCCTTTACAAATATGTTTTGGTCATTATTATTTGAACTTCATTGATGATATTTATATGATCAACAACGGTTTAATGTTGGATAATCCTATGACTCCTTTAGTAGCTGAAATTTTCGTGGACATTGAGGAAATAATTCCTACTCATTCTCTTTCGGAACACTACTGGCTCAAATAGACAATTAGATTCTATTAATACCTTAATGAATTCAAGTCAATTGACCACATACATGAGCATTGGAAATCAATGAACGAAAAAAAAAACTACAGAAACTTGCTCAATAATTGATAAGACAATACAATTCAACACAACACAACTAAATCTTTTGTTCTTGAAACAATGATATTTGGATTTTCCTCATATAGACCTAAATACCTGCTTTTACCAATGTAATATATAAGATATATCTTCCTCTTAAATGTACTACTTATTTGGTGAAGCAACAGTGTGGTGAAACCCGTCATTAGATTCTGAATATAGTGAAAATGCGAATATTGTTCTATTGAAATAAAAAAATAGCTGATGAAGCATTCGAGAAAAGAAAAGAATGTCTTATTTGAAAATCAATTTTTCTAATGAATAGCTTGATATATTTCTCCATATTTCCATATAATATTTAAATTATATCTTTAGAATTTAGCTTTATGTAGTTAAATCTAATTTTCTAGATTAATATGTTATATATGGCATATATTTTCTTATTATTCATTTAATATCTGAAGAAACAAAGGATAAAATTTATTTTGATTGATCATTATATTGTATTAAAATAAAATTAGTGTACTTACGTTCAAAACTAGAAAAGAATTGAGCAAGATCAAAAGTATTAACCTACTCATAATGATAGGTGAACTGTTTCAGCGAATTTGAGTTACCTTCTTATATAAAATCATGAAAAATTTTTTCCGAACGCGATTAAAAAGATTCATTTGTCACGTCTTTTTATTTGTTGTCCAAGCTCGAGTCGTCGTAAGTTTGTTTTGTTTTCTTCTGCGACATTGAACTCGAATTATGTCACGACATACAGACCGATATTCGGTTTTGTAATATACACTTTGCGAACATTGACTGGGGAAAATAAGCAAAATATCATGAGTTCCAAATGCCTACAAATTGAATCATTGAATGTTGAAAGCTCACTTTTTCAAATTTTGATGTTTTTTCACGTCCTACCTTTTTTTCCATTATATAATTCCAATTTTTCTAATATTCGCCTGCAAATGTCTAGTGCCTACTGTTTTGGTAGTATCGATTACCGATTCGAGAATGATTCTTCAAACGTTACGTGATAACTTGAGTACAATTTGAAATAAAAAACTGTGACTGAATTTATGTGAAACCGTCCTTGATATTTTCTGAACCTTAGTGTTCATATCCAAATCTTTCTTCTGGTTTGGCATATTGCAATATCTCGGTAGCTATCAAAGTTAGGTGAAAACTATTTCAAAATTCCACATATACATTTTGAGTAGATGCAGGAAAGTATTCAAAATTTTTACAAATACAAGTAAACGATGATTTCTACTAAAATATATTATTAAAGGCTCGACGCGATTCGATACACAGTATCTTTCTCAAGAGCGAATGAATACTACAAATATATCTTACTAACAATTTTTTATATATACTAAAGAGGCAATCCACTCAGAGCTATCCGTATTTGAACTAATGTTTAGGAAATAAATTTAATAAGGGTGAGTAATTTATGTCTACCTGATCATTAAGAATGTCCGGTGAATACCTAAATCTGTTAATTTCATGTACTTCCAGAAGGTTGAGTTTTATACCTCTATCCTCAGAATGTGGGATCTTAAATTCTGAATTGAAAGAGTGACTGTTTTCCCTAAGATGATTTTAATAATTTGAATCGGTTTTTCCATTGATGAAACTGCGTTTATGTTTATATTCTAGCATTAAAATTTCTTGTCCTGTTCTACCTATATAAAAACAATTGCAATCTGCACAATTCAATCAATTTATTTTCTTTATTAATTATAGATTTATAATTCCTGGTAAATGAACCTAAAATTGTTGATGTTTTGAACGCTATATTTAAATTTGCATTTTATATATATATATATATATATATATATATATATATATATATATATATATATATATATATATATATATATATATATATAATTTTTATTTTTATATATATATGCTGCTAACTAAATTTGTATCATAACCATTATTTATTGAGATCTGTTTTATCAAATTCAATTCTTTGAAATAATTATCATTTGACTAACTAAAGTTTATATAGCTATTAAATGCTGCATCTTTATGTTGGTAAGGATGTGCTGATGTATAATGAATTGTGATATCTGTATGAGAACGCTCATGATAAATTGAAAATTGGTGTTTATTATTTGATCTTGTTATTGTTAGGGCTTGGAAATTGATCAAATTGTTCTGTTCTATTTCAGAAGTGAATTTTATTTTTGGGTGAAGGTTGTTCATGAAATTTTCGAATACAGTGAACTGTCTGTTTGTTCCTGTGAAACACACAATAATGTCATCGACATATCGATACCAACATAGGAAATGTTTACAAAGCGGGTGTTTATGAATAGTTTTTTCCATGTTATCCATGAAGATTTCTGCTAAAAGAGGGCTTAAGGGGTTTCCATTATAAGTCCCTCATCACTTTTATAAAAGCAATCGTTAAATAGAAATAATTTTGAGATATGTAAACATCTGATAAAGTTATAATGTCGTATTTAATTCGTGGATTCGTCATATTTTGTGTTAACAAATTATTGATTATATTATACGGATCTTTCGGTGGAATACTTAGAAACACCGAAAGATCCGTTTAATATAATCAATAATTTGTTAACACAAAATATGACGAATCCACGAATTAAATACGACATTATGGCTTTATTAGATGTTTGCATATCTCAGAATTATTTCTCTTTAACGATTTTTTGAAAGTGATGAGGGAATTTAAACCTCTAAAAAAAATATTCATGGATAACATAGAAAAACTATAGCTTTATGGTGAGGGACTTAGGAAACTCCTTAACCCTCTTTTAGCAGAAATCTTCATGGATAGGAATAAACAGTTCACTGTATTTGAAAATTTCATCAACAACGTTCACCCAAAATAAAATTCACTTCTGAAATAGAACAGAACAATTCGATCAATTTCCTAGACCTAACAATAACAAGGTCAAATAATAAACACCACTTTTCAATTTATCATAAGCCTTCTCATACATCCTTACCAACATAAAATGCAGCATTTAATAGCTGAATACATAGACTCTTGAGCACACCGATGTCTAATGATAATTATTTCAAAGAATTGAATTTGATAAAACAGATCGCAATAAATAATGGTTATGATGCAGATTTAGTTAGCAGCATATTATATAAGAAAAATCAAAATTAGCTTTACAACATATATATCCAATCGGTGAACACCAAGACAAGAAATTCAATAGTTTAACATATATAGGCAATATTAGCAATAATGTGAAATCCTTCTCAAAAATTCAAATTTAAATATAGCGTTCAAAACATCAACAAATTTAGGTTCATTTATCAGGAATTATAAATCTTCAATTAATAAAGAAAATAAATCAGGTGTTTATAGATTGGATTGTGCAGATTGCAATTGGTTTTATATAGGTAGAACAGGAAGAAATTTTAATGTTAGAATTTCTGAACATAAACGCAGTTTCATCAATGGAAAAACCGATTCAAATTATTCAAATCATTTTAGGGAAAACAGTCATTCTTTCAATTCAGAATTTAAAATCCTACATTCTGAGAATAGAAGTATAAAACTCAACCTTCTGGAAGTACCTGAAATTAACAGATTTAGGTATTCACTGGAAATTCTTGATGATCAGGTATGACATAAATAACTCACTCATCCATATTAAATTTGTTTCCTAAACATTAGTTCAAATACGGATAGCTCTGAGTGGATTGCCTCTTTAGTATATATAAAAATTGTTGATATATTTGTAGTATTCATTCGCTCTTGACAAAGATACTGTGTATCGAAACGCGTCGAGCATTCAATAATATATTTTAGTAGAAATCATCGTTCACTTGTATTTGTGAAAATGGATTTCTATTACGTAAAAGCCTCGTCAATTGAATATTTCAAAATTTTTCCTCGTTAAACGGTTTTGGAATTATAGTAGGCGTCAACAAAAAAATTAAGGCTTATGGTGTACCACTAAGAAATATGTCATTAGTGGAGGATGTATGGGTGAAAATATCAATTAAAGGAAATAAGAAACTATTCTTGGGTGTCTGTTACTTTCCGCCAGATATAAAAAGTGAAGATTTTGTCGTCTTTTTTGACAGTGTGACATCTCTGATGGAGAACACCTCAATGATATCTTCATGATAGTTGGGGATTTCAATCTCGGATCATTCTCATGGTCTTCTGATGGCAGTGAGTGCAGATTCATCAGTGTATTGTTCGCGGTGATGCGTATTCCTCGTTCAGGGATTTTTCTTCTTATAATTCCCTTAATCAGTTCAATGGTATCACCAATCATTATAATAAAATCTTGGATTTGATTTTGCCGAATTCTACTGATGTGTCTTCTGTTCGATGTTGTACGCCTTTCGTTCCAGCGGACTGGCACCATCCCGCCTTAGAAGTGTAGCAATATTTTCTTTGGATAAAACTCCTAGCAAATCTAGATCGATGTACAAAATTTTTAACGCGGACTATGTAGCGATGAATTTGGCACTGTCAAGTTTGAATAAGAAAACATGTTCTACCGATGTGAATGAATGAGTTGATTCATTTTATTCTGCTTTGAGTAAAGTTATTGATAAGTAAGTACCTCATAGATCTGTTAAGTGTACTAAATTCCCTTCGTGGTTCGGTAAAGACACTATTAAATGAATTAACGATTAAACTTACTTACATCAAAGATTAAAAAAAATCGAAGACCGTTTTCTGTATGAAAATTTTTGTTTTTTGCGTAGACAACGTAAAGTCTTCATTGAAAGAGATCATATGAAATATATTGCCTCTGTAGAGGGTGGAATTGTGAAAAATCCTAAGCTCTTTTGGTCTTATGTGGGCGAGTTGAGAGATAGCCAGAGGATGCCTCAATCCATGTAACATGGTGAAAAAATCTTAGAAAATAGTTCGAGTATATCTAATGCTTCGTTTGAGTACTTTTCCAGTGTTTATGAAGATCCGCATAAACCTATTCTTTAACAAGTTAGATATAAATCTTCTTCATCGATTACATTTAACACGATAGATCTGAAGGATGTCAAAGCTTAAATCGAGGGACTGAATGTCACGAAGGGTTCAGGTCCGGACTCCATCCCAACAATTTTTATGAAATCTTGTTCCGCTAGTTTGGCGACTCCACTTCAAATTATTTTCAACAAACGGCAAAGATCGTACCTATTTTCAAAAGTGGTAGGAAAAATGAAGTAATTACCGACCTGTCTCTATTCTAAGTTTTTTCGGTAAAATTTTTGCAGCAATAGTAACTGATAAATTTCCTGATTCATCCCGTTCCAAGTTGATTCAATCTCAACATGGGTTTTTCCAAGGTAGGTCGGTGTTAACTAATTCAACTCCTTACATTCATTTCATAAGTAGTAGTTTTGATGATGGTATTCAAGTTGATGCCGTCTACACAGACATGGCTAGGGCCTTTGATAGGGTACATCATGCAACTTTTTTGAGGGTTCTAGAGGACTTTGATGTGGTGGGGTCCTCACTGAAATGGATAGAATCGTATCTGTCGGATAGACTGCAGTATGTTGCACTCAATGCACTCATTTCGGTTCCGTTCGTGTCACCTCTGGTGTTCCTCAAGGGTCACATCTGGTTCCCATTTTATTTTCAATTTACATTAATGATATTTCGGAATGTTTTCTTTATATAAAGCATGACATATGCCGACGATTTCAGAGTGTACAGTGCTATTCGGTCCTATGGTGATATTTTACGGTTTCAGAGTGATCTTGACAGACTTTTCTCTTTTTGTCAAAGTAGGTATTTTCAATTAAATATTGATAAGTGTAAGCATAGTCAATGTCTTCGATGCTATTTTTCCTGTTGATGGGCTTGTAATTGGGGGGGTAAACCGAATTCAGGATCTTGGTATCATATATATATTGAGTATCATATTGATCATATAGTTTTTGAGGCTTTCAAAATGTTGGGTTTCGTTCTGAGAATTACCAAAGTTTCAGTGATCCGAGGTGTTTAAAAATGCTATATTTCTCGTTGATGAGGAGTAATTTGGAATATGCTGTACCTGTTTGGTCCCCTCACTATCACAAGTACATTGGCAGAATCGAACGAGTCCAGAGAAAGTTTGTCAAAAGTTTCAATTTCAGATTTTTCAGTACTAACCATGATTATCAATTAAGTTTTAGTTTTCGGCTTGTTAATTATCTCACTTTCAATGTTTCCGTGTATTCTAGTCGTCGAAATGCACTCTTCTATGTTCCAAAGGCGCGTACTAGTTTATTTTTTCATTCTGTTTTCTTGCGAATAATGCGTCTGTACAATTGGCATATTGCCAGTATAGATATTTTTCATGAACTTCTTCTTTCAAAAATAATGTTATTACATATCTCATTAGATCTGAATCATCCTCATTGTAGTAGTTTTTAGTTTTCATGTTTTTTTGCTTGATTCTGTAACCTTTAGTGAGTATTTTCTTCCCTCCTGAATTTTTATGAAAGTTATAATTTCCATTTCGTATGAAGGTTTCACTTCTGTTTATTTTTCTGTTATCATCTTTTGTGAACCCCGGTAATTGGGTCTATCCTGTAGGGGTTCCTATGTTTTGTAACAATAAATAAATAAATAAATAACATAAACACATTTTTTTAATATAAATCATAGGCCAATTTAGATTAAATACAAGGGTATTTCTTCACTTTCTAAATATTTAAAAATGTGATTTTCCTCAAATAAAATGAACATTATGTGGTTTAATCTATTATGCTAGTGTGAATATACGTAAAACATCTCAAATGTATTCAATATCATGTCACTTCAAAATTGTAAACAAAAGTGACATTTATTTTTCACAGCATAGAATAAAAACTATGAACTATCTGACACACTACTAGAGAATATTCCCAATATTTCTTTTTCTTCACAATTAAGGAGTTTACTCCAAAAAGAAGATGGGAGTGTTATTCATTTTTGAAAAAGTAAAAATCCTTCCTTTCAAGACATCGAATCTCTCTATGGTTTATGACTGAAAAATTGCAAGTTTGCACTCTAAAAACTCCAAACTAAGAGTAATTTTCTGTACATATCTGCATTCTATTACAAAAAATGTTTGTATAATGTCTCTATATTCTTTGCGTAGGGTAGAGCGGAGATAATAGTCCCAAAATGCGATCAAAAGCGTCTTATTTTGAGAGTTTCGTACTTTTTCGTATGCAGATAAACTGAATTAGTTTTAAATGCTTTAGCTTATCAAAAGAATAATTAAAATCGTGATTCCTCATATAGTTTATTTATTTATTTAATGGAATAAAGGAACCCCAACAGGAAAGACGCAATTATAGGGGTTCACAACAAATTATAACAAGAAAAGTTTGCAGATGTGAAACATGTCTTAAGATATATCAATTATGAGTGACTTAAATTAAGCAAAATTCAAGTAAAGAAAAACACTTCTTCTGAAACGAATGAACTATTGAAAATATACAAAATCAAGGAAATTTTCGTTAGAATCAGCAAAATTCGGAGATCATGCTGACTCAGATCTAATAACGTATGTGATAACTGCATGTCTGAACGATGAAAAAGATACATGAAAAATATCAATGCCGGCAATATGCCAGTTATATAAACGCATAATTCTCAAGAACACAGCATGATAAAACAAACTAGTACGTACCTTTGTAACATAGAGGAAGAGTGCATTGCGACGATTAGGATAAATTGAAACTCTGAAAGTGAGATAGTTGACAAGCGGATAATTGAAAGAATTATTTAATATTCGATAAAGGAAAACTGGGTCGAAGAGCACTCTTCTCTGCTCTAGGATTAAAATCTTGTGACGACGCAAACTCAAACTATAATCTTGTTTTGGAATGGAGAATCTGAAGTTGAAATTTTTGAAAAATTTTTTCTGAACCCGCTCAATTCTGTCAATGTACTTGTGACAGTGAGGGTACCAAACAGGCACAAAATATTCCAAATTATTTCTAACCAACGAAAACTATAATTGTTTCAGAGATCACGGATCACTAAAACTTCTGGTTATTCTAAGAAAGAACTCCAACATTTTGAAATCCTTTGAAACAATATAATCCACGTGATACTCGAAAGACAGTTTGGAATCGAAATATATACAGTGGTCATCAAAGACATTTATATTTTTTGGAAAGTTATATGTTTGCATTTTATAATGTTCAATGGAAAATACCTGATCTGACAAAAAGAGAAAAGTCTGTTCAGATATCTCTGAAACAGCACAATATCGTCATGGGACCGAAAGTCACTATAAACTCTGAGATCGTCGGCATACAAATCATGCAACGTACTCAGAAAACATTCCGAAATGTCATTTATGTAGATAGAGAATAACAGTGGACCCAGATGAGATCCTTGGGGCACACCAGATGTCACACAAATAGAACCGGAATGAGAGCCATTGAACGCAACATATTGTATTCTATTCGATAGATAATATTCGATCCATTTCAATAGGGACCCAACCACACCAAAGTCTTCTAGAACTCGCAGAAAAGTTGCATGATGCACCTTATCAAACGCTTTAGCCATGTCTGTGTAAACAGCATCAACCTGAATACCTTATCGAAATTACTACTTATAAAATGAATGTAAGGAGTCAAATTACTTAAGACCGACCTACCCTTAAAAAATCCATGCTCAGATTGTATTAACTTGAAACTGAATAAATGGAATATTTTATCAGTTATTATTGCTTCAAAAATTTTGCCGAAATAATTTTAAATAGAGACAGGTCGGTAATTACTGACTTCATTTTCCTTACCACTTTTGAAAATCAGTACAATCTTTGCCGTTTCCACTTATCCGAATTAAACGAGGACTTATAAACGGAATCGGTAAATTTCAAAAGTGGCTATTTGGCAATTTAGACGCTGAAGATGGGAAGAAGATATATTCCTATATAGAAATGTTCAAGTCAAATGAAAATAATCTTCATAATGATCTACGCACACAACAAACCTTGCTTCGACAAATCTCGAACACTTATAGTCAAACATTTCAAAATTTAAGTGACAATCAAGTCACCTTAGCAAATCAAGTCAAATATCTTACAAAAGAAATCAAAGAATTTACCAATATGGATCAAGCATTCTCCTTTTCAAGTATAATTGATAATCTATTAGTACAACTTCATTCAATACAACAACTTTGCAATAATATCGAAACTGCAATTTCTTTCGCAAGATTGAATATATTACACAGTTCAATAATAGAACCTAATCAAATCCGGTTGATTATAGATAAATTAGAGGAAATTTACAATACACAGAACATTCCAAAATTACGAAATCTGATGGACTACTATTCCTTACTATCCACACAAACAACTATACGTGATAAATTGATTTTGTTCAAAATTCATCCCAGTATAAATATTTCCAAATATTCCCGGTACCTATCCTCAATCAAACAATCATTCCTGAACAACCCTACATATTGCTCAACACAGAAGACTATTGGTCAACCTCAGAAAATGCCCAGAAGTAGAAGATTGGTACTTTTGTAGACAAGAAACGCTCCAGAAACATCAACCCTGCCTAGCTGAACTATTGAAAATGGAAAAACGTGCCCAGGAACAACAATCCATTTCTCTGAAACCAGTACTACGCAAATTGATGCAAATAAAATCTTAATAATTCCAGCAGAACCAACTAAAATACGATCCTTATGCAATACCGAAGGAATCCACGAAATAGCAAAACCAAGCATAATATCCCTAGATGGATGCAGAGTATCTATAGGTGGCAAAGAATTCCAAACCGAACAAACGACTCATGAGGAATTTCTTTTCGAACTACCAGAAGTCGAATTACCCCAATATACGAAGAAAATAGGAAGACTCTCCATTTGAAAAATATTGATCAAGAGCAAATACTACAAATCAACAACTTCGCTAATAACCTACGGATAACCGAATTACAAAAATTGAACGAATCAAAACATCCATGGTATAATACCCTCATTATTATCGTAACCGCAATATCGATATCCAGCGTGTTGATCTACATGAAGCTGAGGAAATCAAGAAAACCAAGAAGCCAAATATCAACCCAAAGTACGAAAATAAGCGAGCCCTTATTTTCTAGTTTAGGAAGGGAGGAGTTACATTGTTAACATTCCAGATATCATACTTTCTAATGACAGATTTATTATTTCCTTAATGATAACCAAAATGTATATAAACCTCTGTCCCTTCGTATTTTTAACTTTAGTTTACTTAAGATATTGTACCTATATGTGCATCTTGTAAGCCATTGTTCAATAAATTGCTTTTAAAAACTTCGGTTAATGATTCAAAGTTATAATTCACGACGAGTTATGTATTACAATATCTGTATGTGACGGCTTAGGATAAATTGCGAAAATATGTTTTCCATTTTCATTCGAAATTGTTACGTCTAAGAAATTTATCGAATTATTGCTTTCTATTTCGGTTATGAATCCAATTTTGGATGTAATGAAATTATATGATTTTCGAAAATTTTCAACTGTCTATCTGTTCTTGTGAAGCAAATAATGATATCTTCTACATAGCGATACCAGTATAAACAATATTTATTGAGAATTTAGAGAAATTAATTCATATGATTATGAATTAATTTCTAAATTATTCATGAATATTTCTGCTGACAAAGGACTTAACGGATTGCCCATAATCAAGCCGTCTTCAATAGTATAATATTTGCTATTGAAATAGAAATAATTTTGATCTAAACAAGTTTGTAATGATGAAAAATATCTGATTTAATGATAGTATTGACATGATTCTTTTCTAATAATTCTTCAACTCAGTAGTGTAGTACGTATCTTTCGGAGGAAAGTTGGGAAATAGATTCTTAACATCGAAAGAAATGACTTTGGAATTAGGTGGTATAATGGTATCTTTGATATTGGCAATTAGTTCGTATGAATTGTTGACCGAAAATTTATATTTAAAATTGCAATGTTTATTAGCAAGTCGTTAAGGAATTTTGAAAGTTTGAAAGAAGGTGCCGTTACATAAGAAACAACAAGTCTAATAGGGTGATTAGGTTTATGAAGTTTTATCAACGAATATAATTCGGGGGATTGTGGATTGGAGTTAATGAATTTATAGTTTTCGTGGTCTGTTTTAGTGATTTTGCTGTCGAAATTATGTTTTTAACCACTTTCTGAAATTTTGCGGTAGAATCCTTAGTTGATGTTTTATAGTTTCCGGCTGTTAAGAATTCTTCAGTTTTCGAAATATAATCGGTTTTACTAATCGCGATGACGGTGTTACCTTTATCTGCTTTAGTGAATACTAAATCGTTCTTGGTACTATTTTCTCGAATTGTTTTATTATCTTATAATCGGAATTGCAATGAGGTGATAATTTCGAAAAGTCTTCTTTGAAGATTTTTGCTGTTTTATGTTTGGCTGAAATATTATCTTTGGAGTTTTTGAGAATGATTTTGGACCCTATGCCTAACTGTTCAAAATTAGTTTTATTATGTTTTGGATGTAAATTATGTTTGAATCCTTTTTCTAATAGTTCTTTTTGTGGTAGTGTAAAATCGGTATCAGTTAAATTAGTGAATCTGTCAAAAATTTATGGTATGAAAACTTATCAGTTGAAGGTTTGGCAAGCACATTGAGTAGAACCATAGAGTACTTGTTGAAAATAATTTGAAGAGGAATGGCTAAGCTAGCAGAGCATGACTTGATGAAAATAGGTGGGATGGAGTCCGGAGTCCGCATCGTTCAGATCAATCACGTTAAGATCCCAATTTAAATTTGAGAATGCCGAATTAATCGCTTCATAGTTCGCATTGAAAAATTTATACATAGATCTAGTCTTACTAGCAATTTCATCCACTGAAAAATGCGCATAAACTTCTACGGCCGGGTGGTGACCATCTTCCGGAACAAAAGGCGAAGAACATCGAAAAGAAGATACGTCAGTTGAATTCGACAGAACCAAATCCAAGATCTTGTCATTTTTATTAGTGACACCATTGAATTGATGAAGGGAGTTGTAGGAAGAAAAATCTTTAAAAGAAGTATAAGCAGCAACAATTCAGAATGAATTTCAAGACTTGGAGTAAAAAGTCCATTCATGATTATTATCGTCTTATAGGGTGTTAACTAATTATTGGGACGCACAATCATACAAATATCAATTTTATTCAGGTGAGAATGAGGGAGAAAATGAATTAATGCAATACAACCAGCATCAAATACATGCAAATGAATGAGGAAACACAAACAATACCTACACATCGAGAAAAAACAATACAAATACGCCTTTTATTATCACGGTATACCTAATAAGCTGAAATTTCCATATTACCTTACCATATTTATCCAACTTTTCTTTTGTTTCCTTTACAGTTTTACCCCTCAGAAAAAATTGGTTCAAGAGAGAACGAAAATCGTTTTTGTCCATAGTCTCTCTTCTGCCTGTAGATATCCACTCTTGGACAAAGGCCTCTTCCAAATCTTTCCATCTCTGTCTATTTAAGGCAATCTGAAGCCAATTTTTTCCTGCTGTTTTCTGGATATCATCCCGCCATCGTTTTGGAGGTCTACCAACACTCGTCTTGGTTTGTCTTGGGTGCCATACCATTATTCTATGAGTCCATCTGTTTGGTTCTTGGTGGGCTACATGTCCAGCCCAGCGCCATTTGAGTTCCGCTATTCTTCTCAAAATGTCCTTTAAACATGTTCTTCGTCTTATTTCTTCATTTTTGATCTTATCTCGCAAACTAACGCCAAGCATCGATCTCTCCATTGCTCGTTGTGTCACCTGGATGTTTGCCCAATTAATTGTATTCCGTAAATTCATTTTCGATATTTCAGAGGTTTGATTTTCCCTGCCTTGTACGATTTTATGCACCTAGATAAATGTATTCCGTAACATTTTCGATCTCGTGGTTACCAATACTGATTCTCAAATTTTCAGGACTCATAACTTTCGTTTTATCCAGGTTCATCTTGAGTCCATAGGTCAAGGCAGCCTCATATAGTTCTTCCAGCATCGTGTAAAGATCTTCGGCATCATCACTTATAAAAACTTTGTCGTCCGCAAATCGAAGATGGTTCATACGTACACCATCTATATTTATGACTCTCGTTTCCCACTTCAAACCCTTGAACACGTCCTCCAGAGGACAATGTAAATAATTTTGGAGAGATCGTGTCTCCCTGTCGTATGCCTCTTTTCACGGGGATTTCTTTTGGTGTTGTTTCTTCGTCTATCGTTATTCGGATTGTGGCGTATATGTATTTGATGAGATTTGAATATCTAATGTCTACTCTTGCGTTATCTAGTTCTCTTAGTATTGCCCAAGTTTTAATCAAGTCAAACGCTTTCTTGAAATCTACAAATGCAATGTGCTATATCACATTGTACTCTGAGGTTTTTTCGATGAGAGTCCGTATCACTTGTAAATGGTCTACTGTACTGAATTCTTTCCGAAAGCCGGCTTGTTCGACGGATTGATAAGCGTCCATTTTATTGGTTAATATATTTGTCTTTATTTTCGTCAGTAATTTGCACAAGTGCGTCGAAAGGCTTATTGGGCGGTAATTTTCTATGTTATTTCTGTCTCCCTTCTTATACAGAAGAATGACTTGAGCATTATTCCATACCATTGGTATTCTTCCCTCATTTAGGCATTTGTTGAGAAGGCTCCGTACGTTATCCAACAGATATTCTCCTCCCATCTTCAACATCTCGATGGTGATCTTATCTTCACCGGGGCATTTTTGGTTCTTCATTTGATTGAGCGCCATTTTCAGTTCATTTGTATCAATTTCAGGAATGTCTTAAGAACCGGTATTGAGAATATGTCTTTTAATATATTTCTGCTCTTGATTTTCAGAACTATAAAGTTATTTGTAAAATTCTTCAATGACAACTACGAATTCTTCCCTCTTACTGACCAAGATACCTTCAGAGTTCTTTATTTTCGTCATTTTAGTTTTTCCATTTGATAGTTTGGATCTGAGGGCTTTCATGTTTTTGTTGTTTGCAATAGTTTCTTTAACTAGCTGTGTCTTCCAATCTCTCAGGTCTTTCCGAATACTTCTGTTTATTTCCCTACTCAATATTTTATAGCTGTCATCCTCCCGACTTGTTTTTCTCCTTCTTTCAATTAGATGTCTGGTGTTTTGACTGATTTTTCCAGTGTTTTTCTGAGTACTGCACGTCTTCTTTGTTGCCACTTGTAAACAACTTGTTATCTTCTGAGTAAGATCATCAATTTCTCCATCTCCCAAATAGTCTGAGTATTGTAGTTTCGTCGTGACAGCTTTTTCGAACTTTTCTCTATTTCTAGTGAGAACCTCTAAAGTGAGATACTTATGTTTCTTCAGTATCATCATCGCCGATGGCCGCTATTTGTGTCGAATTTATTCAGGACCGAAATGTTCTAACATATTTCTCTCTTGTTTATTATGATGAAATCGATTTCATTTTTTACTTTTCCATCAGGATTTTTCCAAGTCCATCTTCGCTTTTCCGATTTTGAAAGAAAGAGTTTATACAATAGAGATCCTCAGTCTTGCAGAAATTGATGAGCATTTCTCTCCGTGAGTTCTTCTCAACAGAACCAAATCTACCAATGTGCCGTGTTTCGTGTCATTGTTTTTACCAATGAACTTCATGGTGACAATTCTTTGTTTCAATCGTTTATGTATTAACAACGCAACTCCCCCTAGGTGATCATTCCTTTCTGTGTTATTTTGATACAGCAAATGTCCTGATTTTAAGGTTGTAGCGAGTGCGCCCTTCAATCTCGTCTCGCCAATGCCCAAGATATCCCATTTTATGTTCAGCAGTTCCTCCTCCAGTCTTTCGAGATGACTCTCTGATCTGAGAGTTCTGACATTGTAAGTAGCGATGTATAACTTTCCAAAATGTCTCTGGTCCTTCGCACTTGTTTCTTTCGAATTTTTGCCTCCCCCAGAATAATTGAGGCGGACTGACGCGTCATTGCAAGATTCTGAGCTGATTGCTCTACTTGCCTACTCCTTTTGTTGTGAAATTCGACATCATTTCAGATTTGAAAGGTTTTTAGCATTGAAACGCCACGTTTGCCAGGCGGGTTGGCGAGTTTGATGTCATCCGGTCGATTTGAGAACAGACACTGTTGGTAGCCGCCCATTCTGGATCAAACGCTATCGCGCTAGATTTTGGTCCACCCCGAGGTATTCAAATTTCCTCGGTACCTGACATATCTGACAGGCTTTTCCCTATCCGCCACCTGGGGAGGCGCCCAGTGGGGGATCTAGCAAACTCCCCATCAACAAGATGGAAAACTCTTAACAACAATCAGCTGTCAAAACAAAACTAAGGCCAGTATCGCACTGAAATTTGGTATATCTGGCTATATATAAGTTACTTTCCACCTCACCTAGTAAATCGATTCATATAAATAATCGAAATATCTACCTGTCTAACGATATGCCACATAAATACATTCATATTTTTGTAGCTATGGGGTGGTGGGGGAAGGGGAAGGAGTTGGCATGCTCAAAGTCGGCGTTTTTCGCTGACACTCTCCTCTTCTGAGTGTGTCAAATTTTTGTTGGAACACCCTGTAGAAAAACAATATTCTCTTCTGGATGTTTCGACAAACCATATTTCACCATCATAATATGATAATTGTCCACCTCTCTGCTCACCTGTATCATTCTGTTCGAAAATAATCCCAAAAAGTCAACGTTTTCAAGGCATGGGAGCTAAAATATTTATTGAAAAAAAAACTGAAAATGATATAGCGCATGTTTTGAGGAGTCTTTTTCGATACTTTGGATTGTTGCACCTGTGATTACATTTGGGATTAAAATGGAGACTTGAAAACTATGAGAACCTTCTTCATTTTCTTCATAGATTGTCATCAATATCCATGGAGTTTCAGGTAATTCAGAATTCAAACACAAATATGAAAATCAATCTAAATAACACCCATTATATTTATACCATTGATGCAATACTGCAACTTAAGTGACACATTTTGTTTATATTATATTCAACTATTTCGCTTTATTTCGTAGTGAATGTTGTAAATATTTTTGAAACAAAATATCACCAAGTCGAGTGCCGACCGTGGTTTATTTGAATACTTTTCAATGTCAAAGGTGAATAATTTAATAAAATCAAATATTATGAATCATGACAAGGTTGCACAAACTCAAATTGAATTGAATAAATGCTACTTTTGCTTTCTTTTCACTTTCATTATATTGATAGGATGCAGATTAATGAATTCTAAGAATTGATATTTTATTCATTTTCTTGTTGGAAGTTTACGCTTGAAATATTGATATGAAGTTCATTCAAACTATTTTATGCAATAATTATGATTATTAAAACATTTTTATATTTTTGAATGGAACTAGCTTCTATATTGCCAATTGAGCGCAACACCGACAATGATTGAATAGTGATTTAGCAATGGTTACCGTTCTCTCAGTGTAAAGGTAAAGGGGAGCAGACTCCTGCCAACCTTGTCTTGTACAAGAGAGGAATAATACTGGTCCAGGATTATTTGACATTGTTGTTTAGATTAACTCTCTTAACCCGGCGTTGGTGTGGTGAACTTATGTTACATGTTTGGTTTTTCTTGTGAAGAAATTATTTCACAATTTGTTTCGGGAATTTGATAATTGACTGCGTTCTGTTAACGTCTGTACACCATCTTCTTTCAGAAAAAAAAAGTGCATTTGATTCATCCACCTACAGAATATAATAGAAAAAAAAATTTTCACGACATAATTTTAATTAAAAAAAACACATACATTTCTTCGGTTCAGAATATAAAAAACGTATTCATTCAGTAGAATCTGAATCTCAAATAAATGAACAAAAATAAATGATTCAATCAAAGAAAAAAACGCGAATTAGAAATATTGAAAGATAAAAATTTTACAGTGTGCTCTATTGATAGCAATTTTGACAAAGAATAAGACTATGCTCCAGACACAAAAAAAACTTCACATTTGGCACAATTCTTTTGGCACTTCCTGTCTTTACTCCTGGGGCACATTCCACATCTTCCAATAGTTTTCTGGTGTTTTGGCTCTCTTTCATTCGGTTCTAATTCGTTCCCATTAAATGAAGATTTGATTGAATTTTTCAATTGTTTAGGCAACCTCTCATTATCTTTACGAGACAGAAGATGCTTTTGCACAAGCTGCAAGCCCAAATTTAAAAGGAATTCTCTTCTCTTTTGTATATTCTTAGTGTTGCTTTGATATATTATTCTAGCATTGATAGCTCCGACGTTCATCATTGAAAAAAAAATGGTTAGTGGCCATCTTCTACTGTTACGTCATACGTCATATCTATATAGTTCTTTCAGCTATTTTATCGTCGTGGTGAAGCGTGGAGGCAACCAGTACTACTTGTTTCTTCTTCGGTATATATGATAATATCGAAGTGTCCTTTTGAAAACCAAATTTGGCAGAAAAGACTTCTCAATTTCTAGTATCTACAAACACAGGTGGAAGCTCAGCTTTATTTTTTCTTATGGTGCCAACGGAAGTTTGTGATTTTTCAATAGATGGGTCATCAGCGGAAAACTGGTAAAACAGTTGTCGAAAGTAAAATTTCGGTTAGTTTGACTGATTGATGCCACTAATGTGTCAACATTATCGAACGGTGAATAGGATACTCTGAATGGGCCATCTTGTTGATGATCCGCATATGGTTCTATATTCACCACGTAATATAATTTTGCATCAACTAAAGCGAATATTTTCAATCCGTACTTTGAAGGTTTATTTGGCATATATACTCGAAAAGAACATCGACCACGGAATGCAGGAAGCTGTTCATCTATGGTGACGTAATCGCTAGGAGAATAAGCGCCTTGACAGTTTTCAACAAACTTAGTGAACAATGCTCTAGTGTGGGTGAATTTATCAATTTGTAGCCTAATTTGTCTGTTTTCAGAGTTATCAAAACGCAAGCATCTGAGTAGTAATTGAAATCTTTGCAGATACATAACTCTTCTGAAAATATTAATACCCAAACCATTAGTTTTCCATAGGTCCTCTAGAATCAAACGATTCGTTTTGTACACCCCAGATAAGAAAAGGAGATCCAAAAAAGCACGAAACTCGGCAGCACCCACTTCTTTGACCACATATTTGTGCTGATCATCATAAAGATCCTGAATAGAAGCCAGACGCTGATTGGTATATCTTATAATACTAGTAATAATTATCTCATCAAAAAAATATCGAAGCATTCTTCAGTTGTTTTGTTCCTTGCAGTAGGCCTTACTATTGAGAACTCACACCTAATTATGTTTTCCGATCTGGTTCGTTCTGCTCGGTTGGGACAAATTTTTGCCCACATGGTTTTCTTATCTCTTCCGATGAAACAATTTTCTGATGACGTTGTATTAGATGATGTTGTTTGATTATCATCTTGTTCATCTTCTGAATGAACGCCTCCCTCATCGTCAACTTGTTCCAAATCATCTTCCTGTTCTGATTCAGAATCATATGCATTTTCTTGAACTATAGCTTCATTTTCAGAATCGCTCGAATCGATAAAGTCTTCATAATTATCCAGATCATGCCATAAGGCGAGGAGCTTCCCATTTCTCTAAATAACCAACAAAAAATAATGTTACCTGAAAACTAACCCCACATCACAAAACATACCTGTATGACTTGTCGAACTTCGCACTCAAATAACAAATATGTTAACTCACTTAGAGCTAAGAGGCAATTGAGACAGAAACATTCAGTTCAACATTTGAAGGTACTGAAGAGGTGGGGGCACTGACAGTCTCCGTGTTTTTGTGATGCGCAATTGAATAACACTCTGGGTGATTTTAACACCACCACACCAACGCCAGGTTGGCTACCACTCAAGTTCACCTTCAACCTCATTGACTGATCTCAGGGGTATCAGCAGGAATATTGTAAATGGGAATTACCATTTAGTTTTCAAAGTCACTAGGCTACGGTGATTAACTAAATCCATTGGGGTTGGTTTCGTAGTGATGTGGTTTCAACAGAGAGGAGGGGAGGTCCAATGACGAAAGATGGATGATGGGAGTTTGTCCACTATGCTTTCTATGGAATAGTCACGATTTGAATTGATATCCTTACCTGAAACAACATACAGCCTTTTCGGTACTGTTATTGATCCCTTCTACAATTCCCTACAGTTGAGAGGGTTCATTCTTCAGTTTTGGGTGAACTTAGATGTTTTTTTTTCAGGTCAGGACAAGTCGATGTTCTTTATATGTTCACGAAAACCAATATTTTTGCACCATTTCTTAGTATTTTTTGCGACCATATCGGATTAATGAGAAGAAATCTGATTTTATTGGTTGGAAATTTAACGACTTCGAGGTACTTTGTGTAATGTGCACAAAAGCATTTTACATGTAGCCTCTATCGCCCTCCAATTCCTACCTTTCACTTTCTCACTTCGAATAAACTATACCGTGATCTCATCTTCGACTTCGCTGCCTTTTCCCTCTCCCTAATTACCCTAGTATTCTATATTCCTGTATCCCTTCCGATTTCCGATGATTTTGTCAATTGAATTGATTCATTTTTACTCTGAAATATCCTCAAGGAGGTAGTTGAGGATTTAATCTTATATTTTTGTGAAAGTTGAGAAATTGAAAGGATTTTGGAAAAATATCTCCAGTAAATAAGGGAAATGTCCATTTATTAACTGAATCTGAAGTAAAAGGTGGATTGCTAGTTTATCTGTAAATAATTCGGGGTAAGTAATTTTATCTTTCAAGTTCACGTTGTTATTTTCTTTTGCCGATTTCTCCTAAATATCTCACCATTATCGTTATTTAATTGTTATTTGTTACTCTCCTGTTTTTTCTTTCCTTTTTCTTTACTTTTATTTTTACTTTTTACTTCTACAATGAGCCAGGTTCTGTTTAATTTTTTGTAATTCAATATATTTCAGTTTTTCTCAATGAATGTGAATAGGCAGAACGGGTGAATTGAGGTGGTGAGAATACTTTTTACTTATGGAATTGATAGTCCTCGATTAGACCTGGAAGACAAAGCTTACCCAGACGACTGGATGTGGTAACAACCCATTCAACAACCAGAAGGGGATAATCGATATCTTGTTGAAGTCGAAGGACAAATATGTCGCCTTCTTTTTACCCCCTGCAGCGTCTTAGATTAGTTCATTGTTTTATTCGTAAATTTTCATTAAAATAAACACCTTGGAAACGTAAATCAGGATTCGGAGATAGGTGCTCCACAATATTTCTGGGTACTCTTGACTCCACCGAGCAGCTGGGGCATTCTCTCGTGAAAATTTATATACTGGGTATTTCATAATAGTATGTTACAGCTTGAGGGTGTAAATCTAAGTGCAATTTTAAGAAAAAAGTTCATATAAACATAGATTAGATTATATTTTTACGGAGCTACAGAGTGTTGGAATTTCCGGAAAAATTGGTGTTTTCTCTAAAACTCCTGCAGTTTTTGGGATATTCAGCCCAAATTTGGAATACAAGCTATTTTTCACAGCCTCCATCATAAAACGTCCTAGATTTCAACTGAAAATTACAAGGTGTTTCCTTTTCCGAGGCCATATATCCTTTAGCCGTATCAAACTTTTTTGCAGTACGCCACTGATCAGCGTTCAATCAATTTTCGTCATCTTCGTTCAACTTAGAAACTCTTTTGACACTTGTAATTTTTTCGTATCTACAACCGTTTTCGAGTTAGAAATTATTGAATTGGAATTATTTAAATTGTATGTTATTTGATAAATAAAAAAAATAATAGAAATACTCAATAGGTATGCCCACAATTTGCTTTCATTCTGATAGCTCGTCTTCTGAGACTCAACTTATACTTATTCAATATCAAACTAAAAAAAGAACAATAAAAAACTGAATAAATTGCTGAAAACCTCCACCTGCAAGAATACAGGCCTCTGTCATTCTTCGCATATTATCACGCACTCTTTGAAATATTCCTGGGGTATTTTTAATCGTGTCACAATGGGTTATTATTCGATTTTTCAATTCTTCTACAGTGTCCACTGGAGTGGTATAAACTAAACTTTTGAAATATCCCCATAAGAAAAAGTCTAAACTATTTAAGTCTGGGGACCTAGAAGGCCATGGTTCTGGCCTATCCATCGGTTGTTGAATGTAAGAATTCCCTAGACTTTCCACTGAAATGTGCTGGTGTCTCGTCATGCATGAACCACATTTTGTTGCTGGCCAAAAGTGGCACATCCTCGAGCAATAAAGGTAACTCCTCCTCAAGAAATTGCAGATAAGCGGGACCGTTTAGTCTGTTAGGCAAAAAAAATAGGGTTTTCCACAGCCCAATAATGGTTATTGTGAAAATTTGTGATAGCAGTTCTCGAAAAGTTAGCTTCGTCTGTGAACATTATTTCACCTTCAAAATGAGCATTTTCTCTTATTTTATCTAAGAACCATCTGCAGAAATTCAGTCTTTGAGGAAAATCTCAAGGAAGTAGAGTTCGGACACGTTGAATATGAAACGGGTACAATGAAATGTAGTGGAGAATCCTCCAAACTAGAGCATGTGAAATATTCAACTGATGATATATATATATATATATATATATATATATATATATATATATATATATATATATATATATATATATATATATATATATATATATATATATATATATATATATATATATATATATATATATATATATATATATATATATATATATATATATATTCAACGATGAGGAGGGCATTATCTTGTTGGAAGAGTGGATTTTGACCCATTGTTTGGTACCACTACAGGTAAACCTATCTCATTTGCGTAAGAATTTCCCGTGGGGTTGTTTTGTATGAAAACGAGGTCAGTTCTTTCATCAAGGCGTATACCTCCACAAAACATCACTGCTCCGCCTTCCTGTCTAACAACTTCTCGAGCATGCTGGAGACGGTTTTGCTTTCCAGATTCCCTCCATATTCGAATTCTTCCCGAATCGGGATAATAACAAAATCTAGATTCATCACTGAAGAGAACTGTGGCCCACCTCTCTTGATCCCAGTTTACGTGTTCTTGGCACCAAGCTAAACGAGCAGCACGATTTCTATGGGTCAGTTGTGGAACTCTTAAAGGACGTCTGGAGTGGAGTTGACCTTCGTGCAGTCGATTTCTCACAGTGTGGTTGGAAATTTGTACATTATGAACTCGTGATAGCTTTTGAGCTAATTGAGATGCTGTGGTAGTACGATCTCTTCTTGCTTGTGAAATCAAAAATCGGTCTTAGGCGACTGTAGTAATCCTGAAACGACCTGTATGGCGTTCTTTTACGCTACCTGTTTCATTGAAACGCGACCATAAACGGTTTATGACACTTGGGCTACTTCCCAGAACCCTGGATACTTCCCGTTGAGAGCTCCCAGCTTGGAGCATGCCAACGGCTCGTAACATCCCTTCTCTAGTCAAATGTCTTTCCATGGTCGAATCACAAAACTTGAATCTTTTATTTGTGCTTACAACAGAAACAAAGTGCCAACTAACTGATTTCAAACACTGAATACATGAAATGATTATAAAGCAGCGTCGCATCTGCTGCATTTTTAGTTTTTTATAAAAAAAACTGAAATCTGTTGCGGCACTCTACGTAATTTGGTGAGAAATTGATGCAGGTGTTCATTTCTTAAAAAAATCATCTATATTGATCGTTCTGGATACGATATATCGATATTCAGAAGGGTTCCGTAGACTTTTCAGAGGTGTTTATTCCACTAAATGTTTTCGTCATATCCGCTCTTTCAGAGTGTAAGAAGCTTTTAAAATGAATTTGTTTGTTTGTTTTTTCCTTCAACGTGCTCTATTTCCGCCTTTCGGCCAATTACACGCCGGGGAATTCTGAAACCTACCTAACCTGGGAATTTTGCCGAACCCCTCTCGTGTCAAGGGAAGGGATCTTTAATATCCAACACATCTCTGTTAAATAGGACCGACGGCTTTACATCTCCTCCGAAAGATGGATGCTCAAGCAATTCCCAGAATCCGAAAAATCGCACCGACTTTGTGGGGATTGAACCCAGGTAACTCTATGAAATGAACAGCTGAAAAGAACAGTTTTTTCTAGGGCACACAGATGAATATAATAATCAGATATTTTTCGCACTCAACGGACATTTTCTACCAAGTATTTTACTAGTGACTGAAAGTTCGATTTATAACTCTATTCGTTCTTCATTTCATCTCGATTAACTTTCCAAATGGGCAAAGCTCATCATATATTTTCCATTTTATGTAAGTACTATCGAATATTCGTACTCCAAAGTGAAATTCGTAGACAAAATTCTTTACTCTTACAGGCCATAGAACGCATTGAAACTTCTCTATGGTGACTAGGGAATGCAATCTCGGTATACTAAGATCTTGCAATACCGAGATCTCGCACCTATTCTGCAAGATCAGTCTCGCACCCAAAATCATGCGTGATCTCGCAAGATTGGTAAGATGTCAATTTTGGTTAACTTTCAGTGCTTTCACATGTTGACTTATGTAAATAATGTACCTATTCCCGGCGGCAACACGTGGCGCTAGGGCCACAGTGCGATAGTGATGAGTGAGGCTAGACGTTTTCTGGTTGTCGTAAATTTGTCATTGTTTTACGAGCCTGGACGTGTCAGAGTGCATGGCAATCTGCAGATTTATAAACTATTCCAATAATAGTTGAAATAAGTTCCTTGTGTGTTTAAGTTCTCTCGGTCTATTCGTTTTGTGTTAAAATGGCAAAGGTAGTTTATAAAGAGTTTCAAAGTAAATCAGAGGTATGGAAATATTTTTTTGAAGACAGAGGATGGACAAAGTACCCAGTGCAAATTGTGTAAGTCTATTTTGAAAACAACGGCAAGATCTCCCAAAGGCTTACATGTACATTTACTGTCCAAGCACAAAATTGGTTCTTCTCATAAAAAGTGACAGAAAACATGACTCTGGTTCCATCAAATTCTGCAATGCTGATCAATGCTTCCGCGTCATTAAGGCTACCTCCTCCAACCCGTACGAAGAGGCAGAAAATATCTGATTACTTTTCGTCTCTACAAGAAGTTTCTTTGGAGGAAAGAATTTCGAGGATGATTTCTAAAGATGGCATGACTTTCAGATCTTTTTGCACGTCGAAAGACTTGAGAAAATTATTTGCGACTAGTGAATACAAATTACCTGCATCGTCTAACTCCATAAAACAGATAGCTATGGATGATGGCATGAGTTTGAAAATGAAAGTTTCGCAGGATCTTATGATTCTAAGAAAGAATAACCATAGATTCAGCCTTATTTTAAATGAATGGACTTCATGCAAAAACAGGCGCTTCATGAATGTGAAATTTATACATTTTCAGAGAATAAAAATATTTTCTGGAATTTGAGTCTTGTGCTCATAGTAGGAAGCATGCTTGCAGAGAATTGCATAACTGTTTAGAAGAACAAATTATCTGAATATGGCTTGTCACTAGATGATGATATAGTAGGTGTTACTACAGATGGGGCCAGTGTAATGGTGGAGGTTGGACAACTCATGCTTCCTCTACACCAGCTATGCTACGCTCACGGCATTCAATTGGGAGTTATAGATATGATTTAACAAATCAAAACGTGGAACCGAAACGCAAAAAGAAGGTACAAAAGACACAGTCGTAGCTCATTCAGATGTGGAGGAGTCTGACGATGAAGAATTTGATGTTATTATTGATAATGAAGGATTTGACTGCAGAATACTCACTGTAGATGAAGTTGACTTAGTGGCAGAATTTGATCACCTTGTCAAGAAAGTAAAACAAGTATTCAAACTTTTTAAAAAATCACCAACGAAGAATAACATTCTTCAGAAATATATGAAGGACGAATTCAGCAAAAAATGTGCAACTCATGCTGGACTGTAAAATACGCTGGTCTAGTCTTGCAGATATGATTTCCACATTCAATAAGGTGAAGCAATGTGTAAGCAAAGCCTTGATTGATTGCAATCTTGGATCGAATACAAATCATAGTTTCTCAGACGAAGAATATCCTGCTTTATCATATTTGGAACTCGTATTTCAGCATATAAAACTGGCTGTGGAAGTACTATGTCGTCGAAATTCAGATTTGTTAACTGCCGAAGCTACTCTGAATTTATGGTGAAAAAGTTAGAAGAACTCGGAACACCATTAGCTCAAAAACTTGCTGAATCCATGATAGCTCGGATTAATGAACGCCGAACATTTATGACTGCAGCATTGTATTATTTGACAGACCCTGTCCAATACGACGTGTATTTCAATCATTCTGCTTGTGATCAAACTTTCAAACTGTCTCCAAAATCTTCAATCAAAAAAGAAATAATAAAGTTAATCGGAAGATTACACAAGAACAGTACCAAAGATCATATTGCAGTCAATTACAAAACGAACCCTCTACATCTTCAGTTGCAGATGAAGCCATGAATGAAAGTGATGATGACGATTCAATTCCATTAGCTGCAGTGAAAAAAGATTTAGAGCCTGAAATGGCGAACGCTTCTTTTAGTCTTGAAGAGGAATTGGAAATGGCATTGAAAGTGCGATTGCAAAAACGTGTGGCACCTTTATCATCGTCACTTGATATGATTTTCAAGAAAGAGATCAAGTTGTACGAGTCAGGAGGATCAAAAGGACAAAATCTACAGTTCGCTCACCAATGTCTTTTATCTGTAGTACCAACAAGTGTCGAGGCAGAACGGGCGTTTTCCTCAGCTGGTTTCTGGTATGCAGCATTCGGAGTCGACTGGCAGATGAAACCCTAGATACTTTATGCTTTTTGAGGAGTTATTTTCAAGTTTTAGAATAATATGTTACTTTTTGAATAAATTACTGGTTAGCTTGAGATTTTATTTCTCTACTTTTCCCCTGAAGAACAATTTGAGCCAATAGAAATATAAATGATAGGAATTTTCGTACATTTTCGATGATAATTTCTTCACAATGCGAGATCTTGCACCATACCGATATTTCGCAAGATTAGAATTCCTGAATCTCGCCAATACCGAGATTGATATTTTGATGCGAGATTGCATTTCCTAATGGTGTCTGTAAACCTACTGTCATAAAACGGGAGTTGTGATATTATTGGTGTTCAGTCAACAATAATCCAATTTTCACGAGTTTAAAATACCTTTGCCCTTCAAAATGCCATTGTTCTCACATGAAGAATATGCAGGCATGCTAATTGTTTATGGTGCTTGTGTATGTAATGATCTCGCTTCGAAGAGGGACTATCGAATTCTGTTCTTGAAGGAGATAGGTTCCCTGCAAGCCAGACGTTTAGTAGGTTATATCAATTTTATATAATAACCGCAATCAAGAAGAAGTACTTATAATTATGGCTCTCCACAATCCCTCTACTAGTACCAGAAAAATGGTAAATGTGTTGGGTATTTTCTACAAGAAAGTATGGAAGATTCTTAGAAAGGAAAAGTTGCATCCTTATCATTGACAGCCAGTACAATGGCTGGAACCTGGAGATGAAGTTCTTCGACTGAATTTTTGCCGTTACATTATGAACCATGACCATTTCGAGGATAATTTTTACAGATGAATCGCTCTTTACGCGAGATGGAATTTACAATTCACATAATAGGCATTTGTGGGCTCGTGAAAATCCTAGAGCTGTTTACAAACAGCTATTCCAGTACAAATTTCAGTGAATGTATGGTGTGGGGTATTTGATAACCAATTGATAGGACCCCACATATTTGAAGAGTCTTAGAATGGCCAGCGATATTTGGACTTCCTTAGGAATGATCTGCCCGAACTGATGGGCCTAGCAATGAATGGAAGGAGAGGTACAATTTTCCTGCATAATGGCGGAGGCCCACATTTTGCTTTGAATGTAGGGGCCCATCTAGATCACTAATACCCTAATTGATGGATAGATCGAGAAGCGTCTATCGCCTGGCCTTCTAGATCGCTAGATCTTAATCCTCTGGACTACTTCTTATGGGGCTATTTGAAGGAGAAGTTGTATCAAGGAGAAATCAGAACGAGGAAAGAGTTGATCGAGAGGATAAGACTCAACTGTGACTTTTTGCGATCCTGACATCATTAGAAAGGCAACAGTGAACAAGAGGTGTAGACAGGGCCCCTGTGAGGGTTACTCGCGCTTGTGCGCAAAAAAGGATTTTGGTGCCCCTTAAGGCATTTTGGATCATGTTTTCTTATTTTTTTTCGAAGGCTGGGGGTAGGTAGGTAGGTGCTTGAAGTGAAGCAAAAAACTGAACTTTAGAAGTCATATTTATTTGTAGACTAAAATTTCAAAATGAAACAAACAGAACAAAATCATAACAAAATAAATTCTTGTTCACGCCCATTTTATAACATTTACTTAAATAATGGGATACAGAAACGTAATACTTTCTACTCATACTTAGATATTTAAAAATGTGCAGATATTTCTAATAACAACTTCGTTTTAAAATCAAAATGATTGCTAGGTCTAGGTGCAATAGAATAATAAAAGATAGCTATTGTAGTAGCGATATTTTCCGACATTTTGCTGTTGCAAATTCATTAATTACATCGCTAAAATGTTTACCGTATCTTTCTTGAATCATTGTCGATCTTAAATAATTTTTAATGATTTTTAACTTTAAAAAAGATCGCTCGCCAGAAGCTACAGATACAGGCAATGTCGAAAGAATTCTTAGTGAAATGTTTACGTTTGGAAAGGTGGAGATTAAATTGTTTTCAAATATAAATTGTATAATACTAAAGGGGTCAGTATCATCAGGTAATGAAAACAACTTTAACGCTTTAATTTCGTTTATCAGATCATTGGAGTATATATCCTTATTATCCGGATTTGTCAGTTGCTCTTCAAGAATAGAACAATGTTTTGAAAGATCGCTGTCACTTAATTTGAATATGTCGCTAAAAAATCCGAAAATATTATCATACTCATTTAATAAGTCAAATCGGTTTTTTAGAGAGCTTATAGTTCGATCTATAATTTTCAAGAAAAACCTAATTTTAAAGACGGTTCTTGGATCATGAGGGGTCTCATCTCGATGTTCATAGTCAAACAGTTTTGGTTTAAATTTCCTCCTAACCGTTAATGTTGGAAAGTCTTCTTCAATTTCGAGAGGATGCTACTTCTTTCACTTGCACAAGAATTTGTTAAAATGATTGGTCAGATCTATATTGCTGGAAGTGATCAACTGAATTTTTCAGGTAGATTTGGCATACTTTAATATTAATTGTAGCACTTTGCATTTGTTTTCTGACAATATTTATATGAAATAAAACGTCATGCCAAATAATTCCACGAATAAATTGAAAATTTTGTATAGACGTGAAGATGGAACTCGCTTTATATCTTACATCAATGTGAAAGGAATTATCTTCAGCCACTTCTAGACGACTTTCGCAAACCTTAATTAAATAAACTTCAAGGGGCTTTATTATAATATATTTTATAGTATAATAAATTATATAACTCTTGCACAAGATTAAAAAAGTTTATTGTAGCACCTGACACCTTAGAAGCGTAATTTACTGTTAACTTCAAAGTATGAGCCGCACAAGGTACAAAAAGGGCTTTCGGATTCGCATCAAGAATGAGTTTTTGAAGCCCAACATGTTTTCTCTTCATATTTGTCCCATTATCATAACCTTGTCCCCTAATGTGTTTTAATTCTAAATTTAATTTTTTCAAATTTTCTATCACAAATGTAAATATACCTTCTCCTGTAGAAACCAGTATTGCATTAAACGCAATAAAACTTTTCTTAACTTTAACCTTTTTTGAAGTGGTGTTAAAGACAACATACCTCAGAACGAGACTAATTTGCTCAGTATGACTAATGTCTGGTGTATAATCTAATATTGCAAAATATTTTGAACTGCGAACCATTTCTAAAATATTATTTCTTACTTTGGACGACAATAATTCAATTATTTCATTCTGTATTTGCACGCCTAAATAATGAGTCATTTCAACAGATTTTTTTTGGGAGTTATACACTCGGCTAACGTGCTGTCTCATCACTGAATCAAAAGAGGCAATCATCTCAACAGCTTTTAAAAAATTTCCTTCATCATATTCGAAAAGCCATTGAGAAGAACCTTGAAATGCCAAGCATTGCATTGTGTAGATAAATACCTAACATTCACAATAATTCTTCCTAACACGTTCCGTTTCTAAAATCCGCAGATAATGAACATTAACAGTCATAGGTGTCTCCAACATTTTTTTTAAATTAACCGAAGTCTTTATATAACTGTTTTGTAAAATTGACGTTTCGTGTCTCCTAATTAGCAAAGACAAGTGTTGCCAATCAGATACTCCATTTGTATCACAAAAAGCGTTAGGAGTTTTACATTTACAAAACAACTTACAACGAAAACAAAATACAGAATCTTTAGAAATAGAGTAAATAAGCCAAGCCCTTTCGACTTTTTCTCCATTTGCTAGATTTCTTCCAAAATATTTGCAGGAATACTTTATCTTATTTTTATTACTAGGAAAGCTAAAACTGATGTCTATCAAGGGCAGACCACGTTTAACCAATATTCTAGCCTTCTCATTGGTGATTCTTTCGGGCCACAAACCGGGGTCGGACGGAATTATATCGATACTAGCCTCATTATACCCTTCATCATCAAGTGTCACTTGCAGCAGATATTTTGGTAGCTGACATTACCGAACTTTTTACACCAGCTGAATTACTTGAAGTGGATTGTTCAAGTGCTGTAGATGGGGATGCTGTCATCGCTTCATTGGGTTCTGTATCAGTAGAAGCTGTTTTGCTGCTACAACCGCTGCCACTTGTTGCAGGACCTGATGTTACTATTGAGATTTCAGATGGTCCACTCACGGTGATTGATATTACGGATTTATAATCTTGAGATTCGGATGATTCGGTCGCACCAACACCGATAGTCACCGTGGAATCTCGATTGTTTTGCAAGAAATGCTTTAAAGATTCAACCATTTTTCCCCTTTCTAGTAGTCTCAGTTTCTTTTGCTCGCAAAACTTCGCACTCGAAGTTCTCTTCCTTTCATCCTGAAAAAACAAATAAATAATTAGTACTCATGGGAATTATGAATTAACTTCTAAAGTAACCACCATGTGGGTAGGGTAGGAAATATTCTTAAGAAGTAAACTAAGTAACCAATAGTTTCTAATCCTTTATAGGGCAGATTATTATTAAGTAAGATATGGCCGATTAAAGTTTACATATTTGAGTAAAATGCAATTTGTTCGAGCACTTTCAGCTTAAATCCTTTCAAAAATAAAGGCAAAAAAGATAATAAACTAATTTGATCTTATAGCCCTTTGAAAACCCTAAAAAATGGTTTTTGAAAAAATAAATAGCATAAAAACTAAGCGAGTTATGGATAAAACCAGTTACTTTTTCAAACTCATACATGACATCTCAATTAATGAAAAGATATTTGGCTAAAAAAATGAATTATAATCAATATCCTATGAAGGGTTAATGTTGATAGTATAAACTAGGGAACACTTACCATTTCATAAAAAATCAAGCCGTTGAAATTGCATTGAGCAGGTATTCGGCACTTAATTTAAAAAAAAGTAGTAAACAAAATATTACACAGCACAACACCACACTTGACAAAATAAAAATAACTTTATATGTAAAAATTAATAGGATTACTTGTTTTTATTCACTTGTTGCACGGTTCACTGAACTAACTGATTTAATAACGCCTGTGGCGATGCATCGCTTTTATAGCGCTCCAGCCGTTATTCATGTCTGAATAGGAAAACTCAAGAAACTGCCGCCTGATATGCTCTCGCAACATAGGAATCGGCAGTAACTTGATGATATACTAATAAGATTTCGTGTGTATTTATACCTAATCCTATTTAATTTCTCAACTTTCATTTTAATATTTTTTTTGGACCCTGGGTTTTGGCGCCCCTGAAGGATGGCGCCCGTGTGCATTGCACACTTTGCACACATGGTTGCGGGGGCCCTGGGTGTAGAGCTTGCATTGATAAAGGAGGATCTTATTCAGAGAACAAATTATGAACGTTCTCCTTGTTTATTGTTAGGTTTCATTTCTTATTTATCGGTTGGTTCCAGGTTTCAATTTTATTCGTGAATAAATTTTTTTCTGGGTGGCTTTCACTGTGCCAAGTTATTTTATTAGGTTTTTTGAATCAACAGTTCTTGTTGTTTTTTACTATGAGATTCGTACAGGGTGTTTTATATCCTGAAGCACTCCGTATCAATTCATGGCAATCCAGATCTAGATTTTTTTTAAATTTGATAGTGGTTTTGATTCATGCTTAGCAGAATAAGAAACCTGCTAAGTTTCATAGAATTTGATGAATTGGTAACGAAGATATGGCCGATATAAATTTCGACGAAATTCAGAAAACACCCTGTAACTCTATTACGAGTCTGTTGAGAACAGTCATATAAGGTGTTCCGATATTCCCCCCATATCGGCAATCTACCAATAATTTATTTCCACTCTTATCAGGAACACTCTGTATACACACTTAAGCTATATTAGTTTGATCAAGACTCACTCTGTATATGAAAAAAGCGATAAATTCAGTAGTTTCTCTTTATTTGATACACACAAAATGGCAACAAATTACAAAGTTACAATTTCTGATAGCTTTCTTCCTACATTTTGCCATTGATCTTTCGTCCTTTGCAAACTTAGATCCTAGAACAAATAAAAAATAAATTAGTATAAAAGTATGAAAAGCATTCGTGGTAAAAATTGCATCCACGAAAATCAATGGAAAATATAGAACTCACAATTTCAACTAATACTATATTATGTTTACATTTTATGCAATATAGACAAAAAATGAATCAGCAATTTTCATTTCTCAGAAAGAATTTTTATATTTGTGTTCATATTTCATTGAGAAATCACTCTTTCTAAGAAGACAGTTCTCTGAACCGCAATAAGCATGTTTCAAATAAGCGATAGCAGAGGAGCAATTAAGCTGTATGTCGAAAATTGAAGCAGCAGACTTCACGTAGGACAACAACTCTTTCTTACTCCCAAGAAGTTTTCTCGTGGATAAGTCCACGTCACTTCCAATTTTGGTTTGAGACAGGCCATGAGTGTTAATCATAGACCACCCGGAGATCACCCGCGATCTCCAACCTCAGAAGACAAGTTGCTGAGCTTTCTCTGTCTTACAGATACTTCCACGGAAGATGCTCCAAGGAGCTAAAAGACCTTGTTCCGGGAAAACTCATGTTTTGCCGCAACACTAGGCTGGCAAGGAGTTCTCATCATATGACGGTACATTTAACGACCCTCGATCCTCTCTCTATAAGAATTCCTTCGTTTACACGGTCGGTGAGCTGTTGAACTGGCTTCAGTCCAACATCTTACCAACATCCTACAATTTGGCCCATAAAAGAAACAGTTCGCCCTCCCAAATAATATATTAAGCAAGTCTTAATATCAACTTTCACAAACTCATCAGAATTATACCATACGTGGTTTTATGAGATTCATGAGCTGTGCATACTGAATGGGCCAATACCATTGAAATTTTCTTGTTCTAGTACTTATCAGAAAGCCGAAAGAACAACACAGAGTTGGAATATATTTCGTGAATCAGAACGTCTAAAAATGTCGGTTTTATAAGAATTAACTTGAAGATTTCAATTAGGATTAATTTGTGTTCCTACCTCTGGTACTTTATTATATTTACTTGGTCAACGCAAGAACTAAAACAAAAAACCAACTTTTTCACATTCGAAGTGATGTACTGAAACATATCAATCTAAAGAATCTTGACCGCATAATTTGGTTTACGAAAAATTTATTCTTCTTGCCGAAAATTGGTGGAAGCTCATTCATCATTCGGAGATATCATCAAAGAGATCAAAGAAGACCAAAAATCCTCCATACCATTATAACAGGTCGAAATGTATTGGTTTTCTATATCACCCAAAAACCAATTTCCTGGGTGCTGAGTAGAGGGCTCCAGCCAAAATACCAAAACTTCTCATTTGTAGAAGACAAAAGTTGCAACAGAGCTGAACTCTTTCGATTTCAAAAATGCCTTTTCTAAAAGGAAGTCTAATGGATGGTTCTATTTGGCTTCATCTTTGGGAAAGTATTTTATTTACAGATGGGGAAAAATGTTCCGGGGACGTAAATCCTTTGTCCAAGAGCGGCATTTTGCCATCCTGATGGACGACGACCAAATTAACATGGTTGTTTAATACGAACTTATTCAATATCATTTTGAAAACCCTCTGGAACCTATCTCCAAATATTCTAGGTAGTAACATTCAAACATTTTTCTAATTTCCACATTGATACTGCTACTTACGAATACACTTATGACTTTGCTGAATATTCCTTGTCAATTATTGAAGACTTGAGTTTTCAAATTATCTAGTGGGGAAAATTCATTGCGTACAAACGATCAAAATATTATAGAAATACACTCCCCATAAAAATCGTCGCATCATCCTACTTTTACGACAATACTATACTAACTTTCAGGTTGGTCATTCAAGAGTCGCTTAATAGCTTTCAGAAGTGTGAAATAAGAAGATATTATTCAAAAGAGATGAGTTTATGATGGGAAATATCAACAATTTTCGAGTGATAATGAAAAATTAAAAATTATACCATCTTCAAACATTCGCGACCAATCAACTAACATCCAATGGTTACTAATCATTTTCAAAATCCGTGTTTCCTCCCCGGGCCCTAATTACTGCCAGTATACGTCTCGGAAGCCTCTCAAACAAATTTTGGATGTACTCTTGAGTCACTGAGTTCCAATTTTCAAGAAGCAGATTTTCTAGTTATTGGAGTGTTCTACAAGGCATCCTACGTTGCTGAATTCGCCACCCTATGTTGTCCCAAATATGTTTTATGGAATTCAAATCAGGACTTCTGGCTGGGCATCTTAAAATATCAATTTCGGAAATCTGCAGAAATTCTGTAACTACTCTATCATTATCATGAAGTGTTCGCCAATCAATGGGCAAACGGGTACAACATGGGGTTCAAGGATATCTCCGATGCTGTCATTCTTCCATTATTCAATAGGACTAACTCAGTTCGATCATGGAAAGAAATGCCTCCCCACACCATTACTGAGCCCCCTCCGAAGTTTTCGGTTTTCCGGATATTGCATTGCAAATTTCGTTCCCCAGGTCGTCTGTATGCATGCGTCTGTCATTTGATACTAGACAGAACCTGGACTCGTCGGAAAAGAGAACAGTCGACCATTCTGGAATACCCCAATTTGCATGTTCCCTCGCAAACTGAAGTCTTGCAACTAGATGCTCTCTGGTGAGACGCGGGCCGGTAGAAGCCACCCTTGGTCTGATATCGTCTTCTCTGAGCCTGTTCCTAACAGTTTGCAATGAAATATGCACATTTCTGGAGAGTGCAATTTCATTTTGTAGCATTCTAGACGTACATTGCCAAACTCTTAGTGCAGTTTAACAAAGAGGCGATCATTAACTGGTGTTGTTATCCGATTTCCTCCCTGTCCGGCCCTTCTTCCATATTTTCCTGTTTTGTGGTACCGATTGATTGCTCTTGAAATAGTGCTTTCGTTAACATTCAACAAGTTAGTCGCGTAACGTTGGCTTCGCCCCTCCTCTAGAAGTGTTACAATTCCAAAAACATATGTTGACAAAAAACTGCGATCGAGCTGCTTAATCGATTGTGGAATTAAGAATACCAGGTGATGCGACAATTTTTGTGGTGTGTGTATTTAGGAGTTTCCCAATTCTGGCTAACTTCCTTTTTACGAAATGTTTTCTGTTCGAATAGAAACATTTGCAAAATCTAGGGACATTGAATATTACATGCTCTTAGTAATTTTCCATATCATATCGCAATATTTATTGGGATATACATACGAAACGGATAATGAAGAAAAACGAATCGTTTTCGAGTTATGAAAGAATAATAATTGATCCCCAAAATGTGAGTTGATGATAAAGTATTGTAGACTGCAAATTTCAGGGCTGATTCAATCATGGCTAGATGATATTTGAATCAAAATAAGAAGGTGATAATGATCTCAGCCAGAATTCTCCTAGTTATGGTGCCAAATGCAATGAAACTCATTCAGTCCATTTCACTGTTCGGAATGAAAATGTACGAGAAAAAAATTTCTGTGTTGATTAAATGCTTCAATTATATGGTAAGATATGTGCAGTTAGAAGAGAATACTTTGGAAGTATCAGTTTTTCAATTGTGGTAAATTATCGCTAGATTAGTATATGCTCTATAATAAGTCATATGAGAACAAAATCATTAGACAAAATTCTGTTTGCTGATGATTATCGGTGTGTTAGAAAACTCCTGGCACAAGAAACTTTGATGTTTCATAGCTGCAAATGAAGGAAAGTCATGGTGTTGGCTGAAATTTCGCTCAACCACAAAGATGAGATCGTTTTGCTCAATAAAATTTTATCGGCAAGCAATCATGTTAGAAATGTTTGAGAACTTATTAATATTCCATAAGTAAATGTATATAAATCCATGATTAAAAATATTTATCATCGTTTTAACATGGCTTGTACAGTATCCCTATCTCATTTCCAATTACACACTCTTCATAAGTGCTGGATTGGAGAAAATTCTCGACAACTATATGAGAAGTTTCATGAAACTGCATAAAAAACAATTTGTTTACCAACCGGGCAAGTCTACAATTGATGCCCTACAAGATCTAATTAAAGGTGGAAGGAGCACCAGAGGCTAAAGAAATAACATTAGTTCTATTTGAAGACATTGAAGGAGCCTTCGATAATACATCCTATACATCAATTAGCAATGGTGCAAACAACAAGGGTGTCAAAACACCCACCATCAAATGGATCAAAGTAATGCTCAAAGGCCGGATCATAATGGCCGCTTTTGGAGACACTGAAATATCGGTGTCAGCAGTGAAAGGAGGCCCTCAACGAGGTGTCCTATCGCTGCTATTATGGTCAGTAGTTGTTGATGGCCTCTTAGGAAGACGCTGACTCCAACGCACAAGGCTATGCTGATGATCTAGTTATCATCATTAGGGGAAAGCATGATGGAATCTTATCGAACCTGATGCAAAAAGCCCTTAACATCGTAAATGAATGGTGTGCTGAAGAGGGGCCCAGCATCCATCCAGACATAACCATTCTAATTCCATTCACAAAACATAGAAAGTTGAACTTAAAGCCCTCCTTTCTGAATGGACATACTCTGAAATTTTCGGAACAGACTAAGTATCTAGGGTTAACCGTAGATCAGAGACTAAACTGGAATTTACACATTGACAAAACTCTTTCCAAAGCTACATCGTGCCTATGGGCATGCCGTAGACTCTTCGGAAAGACCTGAGGGCTGCAGCCAAAAATAACCTACTGGTTATACACAGCGGTTATAAGACCCATTGTCACATATGCATCGTTAGTATGGTGGACGTAAAAATCAGAAATAACTACACAAAACAAGCTGCAAAAACTGCAGCGGCAAACGTGTGTTGGCATAACAGATGATATGAGTAACACCCCGACTACTGCCCTGGAGGTAATCCTAAATCTCCTCCTCTTCTTCTTCTTGAAAAGGAGGCGTTGATGGCGGTATTATGGCTCCAAGACACAAAAACTATTATCTGGTGATCTCATCGGATATAATGCCACTTAAGTTTCCGAAGTGGCCATAGAAGACCACACCATCGTAAAGGAAAAATAAATCAATTAGATGAAAAATCCTCTATTAGGTACACAGACGAATCAAAAACGATTGATGGAACAAGAGCAGGCATATATGGACCCAAGTACTCATCATCAGTGCCGCTGGGCTCTACTCCCACAATCATGCAAGCAGAAACACTTGCTGTAAACCTTTGCTGCTAGCAGGGACTACGAAGGAAACTCAAAGGTGCAAAGATTTACATTTTAACGGACAGTCAGGTAGTGATAAAAGCTCTAAACTCATACATTTATAGGAGCATCTCTGTCTGGGAATGCCGTTAATCCTTTAAGCAACTTGCTGAAGGAAACAAACTTTTCCTGTGGTGGGTGCCTGGCCACGAAGGCATACAAGGAAATGAAGCCGCTAACGGACTGGCCAAATCAGCTGCTGCAGTCTAACCCACCCATCGTACCTGAACCGTTCTGCGGTCTAAGTAAGCCGCACAGACAACAGGAACTGGAACGATCGGAAGAATCTTAAAAAAAAATAGTGGAGGAAAACTCCAGGCCAAAGACAAGCGAAAAAGTTCATTGACTCTTCGCCAAAGAAGACGAAACAGCTTCTTGATATCTCTAGGGGTGAACTGGGGATGATAACAAGCCTCCTTACTGGACACAGCCCACTGAGATACCATCTCAATAAAATAGGCAAATCTGAAACGGCAACATGCAGAATGCGTAAAGAGGGGATGAAACTGCCGAACATATTCTCTGCAGTTGCATCGCAACTGTCCGTCTAAGACATATACACTTCGGTAGCGATAAACTAGAGCCGCACGAAGTAAAAGCGAAAGCTCCCAGCGAGATTCTTATCTTTGTCAGGGATTTAGACAAGGAAATGAATAAGAAAGGTTACGATCAAAAGACCAATTTGGTCGCAGTTTGGAAAGGCTTGCAAAGCCAATCGACCCCCACGAATGTATGTAATGTAATGTAAGTGCTGTATTGCAATATGCTAGATGACATGTGATGCAATTCAATGAATTATAGCAAAAACTAAAAATTCAACTCAAAAATGTTCACTTTTCCTTTTTATGCCTCAATGCGCTAGCGCAATCCGCCATGTTCGTGACTTTACACATTTTGTGAACATACGAAGAAGAAAGTTGTATTTGTTCAGTTCAAACTGAGGTGGTTTTTCGTTTCTATCTCAGATATCATAATGAGTTTTACATGAAATTGGTACACCTACATCGTAGATTAAGTGAAAGAATTTTTTTTAGCGAATTTGAGCGAGATGTTCTGAATGTCTGTATCTCATTGCTCCACAACTTTCCTGGAATTTTTTTGTAGCTTTCTGCATTCTTCTACGACTTAGTTTAGTGATTACTATATTTTTGTATGATCCATGGTTTTTAAGATAAAATTCGAGAGATTGTTTCTTGTATTGGTTACAAAATCAATGACGTAATACATTGATAATACATGGTGGGGTCTGAGGGAAAAGCGTTTTTGGAACGGGTAGTACACGTAATGGTGAGTGAGTAAATGGGAGCGACTGAGGTCATTCGACTCAGGAGGAGTTACCATTTAGTTCACAATGGTTATCTGGACAAGAGAGCACAGTGCGTTTGCAGTTGAAGGGTATTCAAAATAGGGAGAGTTGAAACCAACGTTTCAACATTGATAGTAACACTTCAGTTTCGAAACGTGACACAATCATCTGATGGGTAAAGAATTTCAGAACGACTGCATCAGCAATGAATCCGAAACGTCAAGGTCGTTTCCGAAGTGTAAGCACACCACCTTCCGACTTCCGCTTTCACCTTTATAAACTCATGGTTGTCCAGCACCTGAATGACGGAGACTTTGCACAACGTCAGCAGTTTTCCGAGAGAGTTCAAATGTTTATTGCTGATGAAAATGAACCAGTAATAATGATGAGTGATGAGGCTCATTTTTATTTGAGCGGTTGGGTTAATAAACAGAACCGTCGATATTGGGCAACAGAAAATCACCGCAAACTGCATCAATCCTCACTTCACAATTAGAAATTCACCGCGTCTTGGACACAATATTTTTTCATGCTGGAGAACTTTTACATCCCAGAATTGCGACGACGAAGAATGAACAGAAGAAATGTTTGGTTTCAACAGGATGGTGCCATGGCACATATAGCCAGAGCCTCAATGGAAGTTGTGCGTCACATTTTTCCTGGTCATGTAATCCCTCGTTTTGGTGATATGCCGTCGCCCCCCGTCTACGTCGATAAACCTTTAAATCTGCAATAGTTGAAAGAAGCCATCGACACCGATTTGTTAGAGCGGATGATACAGACCTTTGAGAATCGACTACATTAATGCATTGCGGAACATGGACATCATCTGCCTGATGTTATTTTCAAAACAAGATTCTTCTCATTTTTTTACACTAAATGGTAATATTTAATTTTTCATTATACGTAACTAAAAATGTTATACGTTGAAAAACAGCTGAGTTATTCTCATTTCAAAAACGCCATTCCTGTACATAGATCATGGCTAACGGCGTTTTCGTAAGTAAAATGGAAAGCTAAATTCAACATTAAAGTTTTGGAGTTTTATAATCTTCCAATGAAATATTAACTTTCTGATCTAAAAGAAGGATTGTGAACAATTTAAAATAATTTAACAAGCGTCAGCTAGCCTATTTGCTAAGAAAATTAAAGCAACTTTATACAAAGCAGAAGATATTTCTGTATAGCATTCAATTACGTTGCTTCACTTATTGCCAATAAGTTTTAAATTAAAAGAGTGATAACTCAATATTAGAATTAATTCATACCTACATTTTGAGCATGCCTATATTCAAGAAACGTTTTCAGGGAATAACATTCAACCAATAAATAATCGTGGATAAGTTTTCAACCATTACTGTATAAACAATTTCATGGATGTGTCAGTCAAACACTAAAGAAGTATTTAGGGTTCAAGGAACTCCATAATTTTCACCATATTTGTTCGTATGAACATTCAATAATATTCAATAATATTTCAAGAACAAATGATTTCCAAATCATTTTTTTGGGGATAATATCTTGAATTGTACCAAATTTTGAAGACGTTCTAGAGGTAGTTTCGCCATCTTCGTTTTAATGTACAGTTAATTTCTCAAGCTAAATGTCTTTTCAATAAAGGCTTCTTTCTACGATTTCTCATCTTTTGTATTAAATCAAAAACATTCGGATATTCTTTGATTTGTTTTGTACTCCTGAGAATATTCGAACCAACAATATGCTTGATGTTTTTATCGCCTAATAATTCTTCACATGTATTCTCTGCTGTTTCTATCTGTTTCAATAAATCAAAGAGAATTTTTAGTTCTTTTCGTATTTTCATGTTATTTTCCAATTTACAATTCATTTCCTCAATGGCTTCTTGTTGTAATTTTTCTATATTCTTCATTTCCCAAATTTGTTTCGCAACTTCGTTTGTTGTATACATGTCATCTTTTTGTAACAATTTCCTTAAATTTTCTAAGAGTTTTATTTCTTTTTCCAAAGCTTCGTTTTTCTCCTTCTTCAAGAAACATTCTAATTCTTCCTTATTTTCACACGAGATAAATTGAAGTGATGAAAGATAGTCCACGAATTTTATTTCTTTTTCTGTGTCAGATCTTGTTCCTATTTTCATTCTATTATCAAAATGATCGACAACTTTTTGAATGATGCACTGTAGTTTTTGGAGTCTCACCAATAATTTTATCAATTTTTTCACAACGAAATTATCACTTGTTTTTAAAAGTTCCGCAATCTTCTTTGTAGCTTTATCTTTTTCATTTTGCATATCTTTAAAGTAATTTAATATCCTCAATTTGCAACTTATTTCATCAGTTTTCTCGTTGATCATCACATTCTTCCAGTACTTACTCGTCGCTACTTTCAAATGATCAAGTTTAACTATGTCTTCGTATAAATCCAAATATTTACAGTAATCTAAATTTATCAAATTTTGAATATCAGTGGAAATCTGTAAAATTTTTTCTTTGATGGTTTGAGTCGGTATTTCGTCACAGTTTTTACTTTCTATACTTTCAGACTCTTTTAATTTTTCTCTTGCTTTTGTAATAACTTCATCTATTTTATCATTGATATCGTAGTCTGTACCTTCGTGTTCTTTGTTCTTTGAATGTGATGCTGTCGAGGTTTCATGCTTTGAGTGATGGGCTTTCGCAACTACTGGCTCGGTACCTTTATGTTTACCAAAAAATAAAGGCCTTTTGTTTCCATTAATCTCAATGAATGGTCTTCCGTTATTGTCTAGTATAACTTTGGGAGATAATTTTCTAACCAAAAATCTTCTGTCCCCACTTTCAGTTTTCATTTTCGCTTTGGCTACTACTTCCTTGTTATTTCCATGTCCGTGTTCAGAACTCTTATCTTCATCATTTTCTTTATCTTTGCTTTCATCACTACTATCGAAATAACCTCCCAATTTCTCTTTCAGAAATTCTTGCACTTCATCTTCATCGACAACTTTCAGTATATACCGTTTACTACGATGATTCTTCTCTGTTAGTCCTTTTGGGTTCAAGTTGTCCTCTTCTGGACTTCTCTTATACCTTGCAGGTAAAAATATAGAATCTTGACGTTTTGGCATTGCATCAAATTCACCTATAACGTTACTTGCAAAGTCAAGAACTCCTGTTTGTAGGTTCTTTCCAAAATCTTTCAAATATGTTTTAGAAGAATGAAGCAATTTCGGAAAGCTGTACAGTATTGGTAAAAAGTTTTTTCTCATATCATGCAAATGATGTAGAAGTTTCAGAGGAGTTCTTAGTAATACAACGAAAGGATGCTGATGAAGAGGATGAGAAGCACCAAGAATTTCTTCGCCAGATTCCATTTCTGAATCTTCATTTTTATTTCTATTTTTTCTTCTAGATTTACTTTTACGTTGAGTACCAACTTGCTCCTCCGAAACCATCATATAATTATTTGCATCATCTAAGATTTCATCGTCGATTTCGAAAAACGGTAAAGAAAATTCTCTGCTTCCAAGCAAAATTGATCGCTTTTTTCTCTTTTGCGTATCATTGAATCTCTTCACTTTTGTTAGGAGAATATCTCTTGAAAACGGCTTGAAGTTTGAATTATTAACTCTATTATCAGAGTTAGTAAAATAATTTCTTGTTAACGAATGAACAGATCTTTTTCCTCTTTTATGTATTTCGTTAAACTTCTGTAACTTCTCTAATAGAAGATCTCTGATCACCTCAGGAGACTTCTCATTTTTGGCCAGAAAATGCTGCAATTCATCCATATCGTAGCTTGGGATTTGCTGAGATTTTCCTACAGTATGAAATGTGTTACCATGGCCGTCTCGTAGTTGAGACTCTTTAGAAACATGTAACGCGTTCAGGAAATCTCTTAAGAAATCATTCGCTTCATGTAGCAAACCATCTCTGTCTTTAGAATTTAAACCTTGAACTGTACCATGTTTTAATGAAGATCTAGACTCAATTGGTGTGAAGCTAGATACACTGGCACCCCTCTGGATATCTTGGTTACCTTTAAGTATAGTCTTGTTGAATTTAGGGTGAACATTTTGATGTTTAGGAATTTTGTCTTTAGTTAATTTTGAAACTGAATTAATATTCTTTACATTATGATTTTTGAATTTGTGTTTGAGTTTTGTTTTAGTCATATGCGCTTTGACCCTTTGTTTATCAGCATTTACCCTTGATCTTATAACTGCTGGATTGGCATTATGTTGTATGGTATGTATTGCATGTAAAATTGGTCCCCTGAAGAGGTTTGGTATGAACTTGAACATGAAGTTCATGGGTAGATCTAGTATATCCCTTTTGGGTCTATAATTTTTAGCTATATCACTTAAATCTCTTCTACTTCTACATTTTTTGTTATTATTGCAAGTATTACGTCTTCCAATATTTTCTTGGTTAAGAATGCTGAAGTCACAATTATCATACCTTGGGGCAAGGCTGGGGCATAAGGGTTCAATGATTGGTCCACGACAGTCGCATTCTTGCTGAGCCTGATAACAAATTGGAACAGGTACAGAGCAAGACTTGGCAGGAAGAGGAGCTTGTTGAACATATCCGGTATTGCAGTTAGAATTTCCATAACCTCCACAAACACTACCACAAGCTGAAAAATAAATTGCGTCAGTTTATAAGAAATTTCAATCACAATGCTATATTAAGACGTTAAGGTGTTCCTACATGGAAACTATAATCGTTCCAAGTTCCAAGTACTTACACCAAGCTGAAAGTAGGAAAAATGTTTGAAATACTTTCATGTTTATCTAAAATATCCGAGTGAACTTCTTCACTAGTTGATTCCTTTCTAGAATGGATAATAGAATGAGTGAATATCATATTTTCAGATTTTCGATGTCTCGAAATAGAAATATCTTTTCATTTGTTCTCGTAAATGTAGGAAAAGATCTGTTTTCACTTGAATCGGGCTGGCCATTCTATGTCCAAACAGCAAATAACACGAATAAGCAGACTATGTTTAATTGGAATTTTGAACAAATTGCCTCGTTCATGTTTAGACTTTTGATTTCCATTAAAGAATTTGGAGCTTCGGTGCTTAGCTTAGAGTTATTGGTCAACGGAGGAAACGATCTTCTCACAAATACCAAATTTGGCTAGATCCATGGTAGCATTGAAAAATTCAACCAATTGGTACCTCTCATCGATTTCAGAGGGAACTCTGATGAAAATATTTCGACATAGCTTTCCACCAGTCCGATGATTTTGCTTCCAATCGGATGATCTTGTTCTTTGCCATGGTGGACCTAGACTCTGGAATATTTAAGCTACCAGTAATTCTGCGTGGTGGCGACCCAGGTCTTAGTATTCTGTGAGCAGACCAAGTGTCCTTTCCTCCTCAGTAAACGCAGATCTGAGGTGAGCTTCCTAGAAAGCCTTTTATGAATATATAAGTATCGACGGGTAGCATAACTGCTGCTGCTAGGATCCATTGGGTCTTCTGAGTCTCCTCTCATTCCTACAGATGGCTTCGACCATGTAAAATCCTCAAAGAAGCTGACAATTCCCAGAGAGTATTTCTGCAGGTAACCTTATGTTGACCATTTTGTTTTCGCGAGCGTGTATATATACGCTAGGGTATCCTAGTAATAGTGATAATCAGGCATTCACGTTCAAAAAGAATCTGCTCTTCCGTTCCTTCATCTTTGTTACCTTTAGAGGTGATCGTTCAATTAATAATATCCGGCTGATGTATCCATTATCTGTTGAAGTTTTATTCTTGGCATTATCACGTATTTCGCTAAGGTTCTCACTACAGAAACTTCCTCGCTACCCTGCAACTAACCTTTTCATCCCACAGCGTTCTACAAGAGTATGGTCTTGAGTATTTGAACTCTTGCTTGTCTTGATTGTTCAACGGCAGGCTCGACCGCCTTTTTCGTTATCTGATCCGTTTTGATGTTGCTCTTGTACCATTGATGTCCCCTCATCCAAATCTGCTGAATGTTTCTATGAATGTGACCTCTATCTGTCTCTGTGCTTAATGAAATTCTCATATTAGTCCAGAGGATACTCGATATGTCCGCAAGGATACTATTAATTGTCAGCTGTCCCTGTAGACTCACACTACTGTGTCTGTCGGGTATATACACTCTTTTTGTTCATTGATCCGTATGTGTGGATTTTGATACTCTCTTCAAAGGTGACTTCAATTTAGCGAAAGATTTGTTGAAGATGATGTAGATTTCTGTGTGCGGCGCTTGGAAACTGTAGCTATTCTATTGGACGTGGACTGGATACAGGCGAGGTTGTATTCCTAGTTTTTTCAGTGTTCACTCTTATGGTATTGATTGTCAAGATTGCAAGTTTACCTTTTGCCTACCGTTTTTGCGAAGTTTCCATAAAAAGTGCCATTCGTTCTTGTCGTGACACTATTGCCTCTGTAGCAATTCTGGTCAGTTCATCTACTTCTTTATTACCTGCATGGTTCAAGACATATGTACCACATATGCCTCTAGATTGTATCAGCACATATATTTCTCTGCATTCATTCACAGAAGGCAGAGAAAGCGGAAAATCTACTCCCAATGTTTGTCCTTAAATATAAGGTCTTCTCAAAAAGTATCCTACGTGCTCCTGCTATGTAGGAATATGTACACCTTGAGTTATAACCGAAGATCTTCCAAATAATCCTCCAGAAATTTCGACAATTATCTTCATCGCAAATTCGCATGTACCAGTAATCGATAAATTTAGAGGTGATCGTTGATCCTCTGAGATACCAAGGCTTTCGTAGAATATATAAAAGTATTTTTATGAATATTTATGCAATAGTTTGAGAGTATAGTTGAGTAAATCCTCACCTGGGCTGTCCAAAACAACACGTTCAGTAGCACTTCTCAAGTTTTTCAATGGTGTGTATACTGGTGGTGGTACAACGGCAGCTTGAAGACCATATTCATAAACAGAAGTATAATCTGGGCGTTGTGCAATTGGAATGAGTTGGATCTGAGTAGAGAAACGAATAGTATTAATATTATTAGACATATTTTAAAGCTACTTGGAAAGCAACAGTCATTATAACATTCTATGATTGATGCAAATTTATTTCTGAGGAGCAGTATTCAGAATTTATTTTACCTCATTTGAAATTATTGTATAGCAATGTTGAAAGAAAAAAAAAACAGGATAGAAAATAACTATTTTCTCTCGAATAAATATCTTGAGGCAGAAAAAATCAAATGAAAGTTACTTACTTGATAATCGTATTCCTTAGGGACGAATACAGGTGGTGGTGGAGGTAGGGCTGCTTGTAGCAGATAAGGTGAAGCTGATGCGCAGTTTGAGTTGGCACCTCTGTATATTACTTTGCAAGGACTGTATTTTGGAGAAACAATTTGCAAATTTGGATTACACTGAAAAAAATTATGAAATAAGATTAAGTTTTAACGATCAGCAGCAGTATGTAGACATTTTTGATTTTTTACATTCTGTCAAGAAAGTACCCGGAATTGATTATTCAAAAAGCTGCTTAATAAGATTGTCAACATCGTTGTTGTTGCCAAGTTAGCATAATTATTTTCTATACTGACCCGAAGTTTGAACGCAATGTGTCATTAAGTTTGTTTACAGTGCTCGCTTTTGACACTTCTCAGAAGTGCGTTATGCGATTCTTACAATGTATAGAAATATCGACCTAAAATTTTTCCTGAATTTTGTATTGCAAATAGAATTTCGTGTGTCGAATCGCTGAAAATGTTACAGAAGGCTTACGGTGAATTGACTCTATCAAAAGAAGTGCATATGAGTGTTGCAGTGCATTCAACAACGATAGTGGAACATTTGTCTCGCTCTGGTTGGCCAACAACATCTTCAACTAAAGTTAACATCGATAAACAAAAGTCATATTGGCAAAATCTTCTTCTTAAATGTTTGTGACGCAGCTCTGAGCATTCAAGGTCCAATTATTTACGATGACCATATCAGTACAGCAGCTCGAATAAATTCCTCCTGTTACCATGTTCACTATGTCTTCCAACTATAGATCGCTTTAGGCCCCTCCAACCAAGCTGAACACAAAACGTTCTCTATGTCTGGCTCGAGGGGTTAAGATATCTGTGCATTTTTGAGACTCGTACTCTTTTCCTTCACCGATTTCATCGGGGTCACAACGTCTCCGTAGATCGTCTGCAGCACGCGTTGCCACGAGTCGATTCTACAGACAACCCACGCCGTCTGCCATATTGCCAACCGTAGTTGCCTATCAGCAAACCATGTCTTTTACAATGGTTGTTTATTTGAACCATTGACTTTTTTTGTGGAGCCCAACGTGTGCATTATGGCATGGTTTTCTCCGCGGAGAAAAAGAACCCATCACCGACTGAGTCGATAAATTGTGATACCGAGAAGCCAAGTGAAGAATTATGCTACGCACGTGGATGAAAGGTCTTCCGGAGTTCCTTGGTTACAGCCATGAGGCCCCTATTGAATAGCCACGTTCGTTAGAGAGAGAAAACATAATGGGTGGATGTGCAAGGTAAAGTTTTCAAACTCTACGTTGATAACATTCGACCAATTGAGTGACCGCAGAAAGTGGTGTCCGAATCACTCCTTAAGCAGCACCACCATGAAGTCTGGACATGCTGAATGCGACGACGCAGCTCTCTAACGGATAAAGAACTCATAGGTTAGTGAATTATTTTTTTCCAGCACTTTTTCCTCTATTTCAGGCACATTTAATATCCAAGTTTTATGAACCTGACAAATAAAGATACAAATTAGATGCGTTTCACTTCCGTCACTTTCAGATCTTTTTATTGTACATATCTTAGATTTGAATAGAGCCTTACTCTCATCTTGTCAGCAGCTAGACCGTGCGACTCACTTACGTAAGACAAAGTTTTCTGTAGTTTTCCTTGTTACCATCGCGTTGATGCCAAAAGGTAAGTAAGATAGTAAAACGGCCACAGACGAGCTGCGCTCAGGGTCGTATTAGATTTACGTAGGATAAGAAGATAAAACTTTGTTTCTCTTCTTTTGTGATTTTCAATGGTATGATGTACACGTATACATGTTGTCAATGAAAATACAACATGGTTTTATTACCCGGTATGGCAATATGTAGGCGCCTAACCAAGATATTCAGAGAAGGTCCGTGTAACCGTGTTCAATATGCTTTCTAACCATAGATCGCTCTTGGTCCCTCCGGCTAAGCTGAGAATAGAACGTACTCTGTGCCTACCTGGTACGAGGATTTAAATATGCATTTCGTCTGCAACACGCGTTGCCACGAGTCGACTCTCCAGACAACCCACGCCGTCCGCCAAAACGCCGTTGTCTACCAGTGAACTGAGTGTTATATTCAATTTTAAATTTATGTTCAAAACGGGTATTTGTGTTAACCATGGACGTCTTTTTCTTCGTGTGTGTGGCCCCATCCTGGCAGCACTCCTAACCTCATTACTGAACATACACCAAAACCACAGGAAAGTAAATAGTTTCTCTGGGTTTATCTTTCATTTCGACATCTGTACATTGTAAACAAAACACTCTCCTAGTCAGCTTCTAACCAATTGACATGTTCCATGGCTCAATGAATCGGGCTATACGATGTGATGCTGTTAGAGTTGATCCTCTAGCTGAGACTGGAGACTTTGTCGTATTGTTTCATTGCTAATTTGCACATCACTGTTCTGTCGAAGCTGCTTTTGAAGGTGTTTTTCAAGACTACCAATGTTCTTGTATCTGCGAATCATTTTGAAAACAGTTGAATGTTATTCCCCAAGCCTTTGGTCCATACATGTACAAATCCAATCTAGGTTATCTTACACCATTGCTGCAACACCTTCTACCAGAATCAAATTTCATGATTAGCGCGTCATTATAACCGCAAAAATTGATCAACAACTGCTGTGGCCAATTTGTGGCAAGAAAAAAAGAAATTTGGAATAGTGAAATTGTACGTTAATTTCTTTGCTCAATATCAAGTTTTATACCAATTCGAGATGAATTTGAATATTACGGGAACCTAGAAATGTGAATCTTCCTCTTTATGTGGAAAAACTGTTAGACAGGGAGCATATTCAGTGATATTTGGGAATGGAATCAGTCTCTTTGAAATAACTGACCTTATTTTTATACAAAACGTCCTGATGGGAATTTATTTCAGAGATGAGGTGAAGCTATGAATAGTGATATCTTTCCTTCCAACAATGAAACCGAATTCACTATTCCAACAATTTGATTATACATTTCAACGTAGTCGGAAATGTATTGGAAGAAAACAATATCAATGCTCTTTCCTGACTACTGAATCTCATCGCTCATGTGTGGGACGCTCTAGAATCCATAAATACATATTTTCCATAGTTATCAGCGACAAGTAAATGATTTTCTTCAACATGGTTCATTCTGCTCATAATTAATTGAAACTTGTAGAACTAGAAGATCTTGGATGTGTCTGCCTCCTACAAGAGGAAATAACACAGCATAAACAGACAAACTATTGCTAGCGCAATAGCGACAGGGAAACGAGTTTTTTCCTCAGGTACAAAGCAATAGATGCGATACTGTAGTGGAATAGGAAGTGTTATATTTCAATCGCAGAACTGACCTAGTTTTTGCTAAGAATTTTCTCAATTCAAACTCTAACGTTTATCATATGTGCTGCATATAGGTTAGGAAACTCTATTTTTATACATGATAATGTTCTCCTTCACAATGCAGCAGCTACGACGGATTTCTTAGATCACTATGGAAACCTTGGCCGTTATACAAGGTCAAGATGGTTTTCAGAATTGGCAGTTGTTGTTTGATGATCTCGAATTCATTTGGTACACTATACACCAAGAATTTCTTTGCTTTACTTTCGACCTGTCTAGGAGGTGTGCGGCTGTAACTACTTTACGAGATCATATTGTCTACTAGACCACCGAAGAATTTATTCAATAAGCTTTTTCGGCTACAATATTATTCCAAAAAAAATTTATACGATTTCACATACTACCAGTATTTGAATAACGAATCAAGAAAGACCAAGTATCCCTATACATTGATTTTATCATCTTTCCTTATGAAGTTCATTATCGTGTCCTCCTTTCGAGAAATATCTCTTCAACTTTCTAAAGTCTCAGAATGAATGCTGGTATCTTCGAAGCTTGAAATCTCCGAAAAAATTTTTATACTGTTTGTAGGGATAGTTTTCAAAAGTTATATCTTTAGCATGATTCAAAAATAACGGTGGATTTTCTATACTTCTCTCAAGTATCCCTATACATTGATTTTATCATCTTTCCTTATGAAGTTCATTATCGTGTCCTCCTTTCGAGAAATATCTCTTCCACTTTCTATAGTCTCAGAATGAATGCTGGTATCTTCGAAGCTTGAAATCTCCGAAAAAATTTTATACTGTTTGTAGGGATAGTTTTCAAAAGTTATATCTTTAGCATGATTCAAAAATAACGGTGGCTTTTCTATACTTCTCTTGGCATTTGAAAAGAGACCAAGTAATTACAAGCTATCTTGAAACGAACACAAAGAAGAGGTATTCCAGATGGAAAACTGAAACTACTGGACATGCTTGGTGAGCGATGGACCACAAGGTGAAATATGAAATATCAGTTCCATATAACTATAATAATTCGATGAGATACAGAGCAATGGTCTTCTTGCTTTTCTCTAATAATCGAAAATACTCTCATGAACATTCTTGTGAAACAAGTTAGGCAAAAGGTGTTCTCCACATGTTGTGTGTGTCTGCCACTATTATTTTTTTTATGCGCGCTTCCCAGGAATAGGTGAACCTGTTACATCACATGAGTAGGTCCTGGGAAGAATTGAGGTGTCTGTTTACTCGCTTCTTGAAGAGGGCCAAATTGTAGGAGGTTGGGAAGATGTTGGACAGAAGCGAGTTCCACAGGTCACCGGCCCTGTAAACGAAAGAATTCTTATAGAGAGAGATTCCAAGGGTCGTTAAATGAACCGCCATATGATGAGAGCTGCTTGCCAGAACATGAGTTTTCCCGGAACAACGTCCTTCAGCTCCTTGGAGCATCTTCCGTGGAAGTATCTGTAAACAGCGGTTGGAGATCGCTGGTGATCTCCGGGTGGTCGATGAGGCGCACAGCCCATTTTTGCACACTATCCAACATCGCAACGAATGTTTGGACGCAGATCCCCATACATGGGAACAATATTCATGCCATAAAAACTTGGAGTTGACCATTATTCCGAGAAGGTGCATCGAATCTTTGGAAGCAATTTGTTGGTCTTGCATTATTAGAGGAGATTCTCCAGCGGGGACCTTTCTAGAAAACGTAGTTGCTTGCGTCTTGCTCGCGTTGAAGGTCACCAGGTTCAACCGACCCCACTCAGATATCCTCTGTAAGTCATAGTTTGAGTTATTAATTTGTTGACATCTCTGACGATGAGATTTCACAACTGTAATCGACCGCAGACTACTGAAAAACGAAACCAGGATGACAGAAGATCGTTTATCTGCAACAGAAACAAGGTTGGCGGAAGAATCGATACCTGAGGTACTCTTGCTTGCAACTGGAAACAATCTTATACCATCGATCACAATTTGTATTGATCTATTTGAAAGAAAGCTACTTATCCAACCCCGCAATTTTTCGGGAAGCCCGTATGCAGCAAGTTTATTCAACAAGGCTACCAAACCCTTTCGAAGGCTTTGGAGATGTCGAGGGCTATTGCTCTAGGTTTTTCCATCGTTTATGTACTAACATAAGTGACGTAGGCGAGCAGATCTCCTGTCGATCTTTGCCTGCGAAAACCATACTGACAGTCGTTAATAATTCCCTGCAACTCAAGATATTTGATGAGTTCATCATTCATGACTCTCTCCATCACTTTGGACATAATAGGAAGAAGTGCAACAGGGCGGTAGTTTATCCTCAGAGATCAAGGTAGCAGAAATAACTACTTCTGGCGAGCTGGCATTCTCCTGATTTCTATATTTCTCTAACTTCTTTCAATGATTTGGGTTCAAGGGTAAGCATAGATACCTACAAACTAACAGAAGGGTTTACCGAATGTATTCCAACTTCCTCACTAAAGTGAAGAACCACTCAGAACATCTGGAACAGGCATCTTTAGTCTTTGTTGAGTGAAAATTTTATGCAGCCACCATGTAGTTGAGATTGTTTCAGTAAGCCAGTGAAGACATTACCTAGTTGAAAATTTTCTGATTACCTTCAACCCTATTTCGGCTGGTTACGGCAAGAACCAAAAACATAACATATAAGTTATCCTCCATATCATTGATCATGAGCTACTGTCATATGCAAAGTATCACGAACCATATGTGCAGTACTTATCCTCATTCTTCCAGAATAAGTTGAGGATTTTTTTTCTGGGGTTATCTGCTTTGTCCAATGGAAAAATATTGATTTTTATTGTTATATTCTAGACTATTAACTTTTGTATAAGTTTTCTGAAGTTTCACAAAAGGTGTTCTTTACATGTTGAGTGTCTCTCCAATCTGCCATTATTTCACTCAGAGATCTAGGTGACAGATATAATGGAGAGTTGGCACTCTCCTGAGGTCAACATTTCTCTTACTTGTCTCAATAATTTATATTCAAGGGCATGGGTAGATACATATAGCCTAGTAGCATGGTTGACTGAAGTTATTATAACTTCTGTAGAATTTCACACAAAGAAGAAGAACCACTCATAACATGTTGATCAATCGTCTCCTATCTCTGTTGAGTAGGTATTTGCTGTAGTCACTATGTAGTTGAGATTGTTCTAGAGCACTAGGACGATATTACCTTGTTTTTCCTGATTATCTCTTATCTTCATTTTAGTTGGTTAACGGCAAGAACCGAGAATTTTACATATTAGTTATCGATGAAGAGATATATCAGGTACCATATCTGAATATACCTGCAGTATTTTTCATCATTATACCAGAATTAGTTGACGAAAACAATTTTCTGTTATTATCTGCTTCGTCTAATGGGAAAATGTTGATTTTTATCTTTATGTTCTCGAACTATTATTTTTGGATGAATTTTTGGTCGAAGTCATTGATTTTGAATGATTAAATATGATTGAATATCATGAATTTTTCCTCGGCGATTCTCACCTTGTCGTGTTGAGGGGGCTTTGTTGATGAACCACGGAGCTATGCCGGCCGTAATTTATTACTGACAGGGTCACCCATGCCAGAAAGGTCCTGGGTGAGACTTAACTAAGAAAAATCCACTCCGCCAGGCTGTCGTATCGTGGCTTAGGGCTTGCACAGAGTATAACGATACCAGTTTTGGAGAGGTTTTTAACAACCTCTCCAAACTGCCATACCACACCTGTCGGCAACGATAGGCGGGAGGTCTCGGCTTAACCGCCTAGACTAAGTGCATGGAGAGCACAATAAAAGTTTCCCCAAGCCAAGGTGAAACAGCATACGCCGTTGGCTGCGTGACTAGTGGGAGGACTAATTGATAGTATGCGAACTCCAGATAGCAGGCGCCCGGTTTGTTTCAATTTAGCCTTACTGCGGTAATGCGGGGCTCTGCCGCAGGTGACCGTTATTTCTCCGCTACTCGTGGGAACAAAATGAGTAATGAAAATCAAAAAACAAGGACAGGTCCTGTCCCAAAAGGACCAAATCCAAAAGGCGATGAAGAACCTATAGAACTGGAACAGGGTAAAAAGCCAAACATAGAAACTGAAAACGCCTTACTCGAAAGCAGCTCTGCAGGGGAAAATCCAAAGGCACCCAAAAAGAAGCCGAGGATTTAACTCGGCGAAGCTGCTCGTAAGAGGATGAAATTCCTCATAAAGATGGGGATGACGACAGCAGACGCTAGAATTAAAGCCTTACAGCCAATAAATCACCAAGGTAAAGGAGCGAAAAAAGCTCGCTTCCATGGCAGTACGCCAAAAGGAAGGAAGCAAAAACGCCCCAAAAAGGAAGCATCTGTTGCTCCAAAAAATATGCAGGAGGCTTGGTTTAGTCAAGCGGTGGCTGGATTAGAGGTAATAATCCTGCCTAAAACATTTCCCGAATGAACTCTTAACTGGGGACCAAGTTACGTCCCTAGAGGAGTTCATCCTGGATAAAGTGGTAGAAGAGCGATTCAAGGCGGATCTGAAGCCTAAATGCCTTCAGCACCACAGTAGACCAGAATGGCTGGTACTCACGTGCGCCGATGAGGCCACTGCAGAGTGGCTGAAAAGCATCGAGTCGCAATTGAAACCCTGAACAGGTGCTAGCCTTAGAGTGGTGAATGAGGCAGAACTGCCTCACACAGAAATCCACATAGTAACCTAACCTACCAGCAAGCCAGGACTACTCTAACGAGAAAATCCCGGGACTAATTGAGGCCCAAAATAACCTCAGGGCAACTAGCTGGAGGATTCTCAGAAAAAATCCTGTGGGAAACTCTCTAGAAGTAACCATTTAGGCAGATATACAATTTGTCGAAAAGCTGAAAAATACTGGCTATCGGGTTAGCTACAGATTCGAAAATATCCAGTTTAGACTCAAGAGCAAACCCGAAAAAACAACAGAGGCCCCAACTGTGACCTCAACAGCTGCCGGTGGGGAAATCTCATCCTAACGGCTAACAGATTCGAATGCCTCCAGGTCAACCTGCATAATGCAAAGGCTGCTTCAAGCACCGTCTGCAGATTGGCCTCAACAAGGCAAATAAGAGTAGGGCTTATTCAAGATCCCTGGATCAATGGAAGAAAAATAAGAGGTCTCCCAACTAATTCATATGAAATAGTCTACACTAACAGGTGCGTAAATCCAAGAGCAGCACTAATGCTCAGGAAGAATATAAAACTTGCATCTGTTCCCGAATTCATCACTGGAGATCTAACAACAGCTCTAGTAGAGGTGCCAATGCTGAGGAGTAAGAGGCACATCATCATGGCCTCAGCATATTTCCCAGGAGAAACATCCTCCCTACCACCAGAAGAGGTACAAAAACTCGTAAGCTGGTGCCACAAGGAAAATTAACATTTGATCCTGAGCTGCGATGCGAACGCTCACCGTTCCGTATGGGGCAGTACCGACGTCAATGAAAGCGGTAAACATCTTTTAGAATTCATCTGTTCTAATAACATAGACATTGTAAATAGGGGTAATAAACCAACCTGTTAATTCAGGTTAGGTTAGAGGTCCTGGATCTCACCCTTGCCTCCCATTTATAGTACAATCAATTAGGAAGTGGCGCGTCATGGACGAAATATCTATGTTGGACCACCAAATGATTGGTTTCGAAATTGACTCAGATACGATTCAAAAAGTGGAATATAGAACACCAAAAAGGGCGGACTGGGATCTCTTTGAAGAGAGGTCAAAGTCTGAACTAGATGGTCTTGAATATAACATAACCACAGTATAAGAACTTGAAAATACTTCTACTCGCCTAATCAAAACACTAATAAAAGCATTTGAGGAGAGCTGCCTAATGAGGAAAAAACACTTCTCAAGGTATACGCCTTGGTGAAACAAGGAGCTTGCTGAACTCAAAGCTAGAGCCAGAAAAGCATACAATAGAGCAAAAAGAACAGGTGAATGGGACGCCTACCGGGAAGCTCTAACTAAGTACAACAAAGAACTCAGGAAAACCAAACATGAATCATGGAAATCCTATTGCGAGAGAGATCAATGATCTTGCCCCAGCTGCACGAATTCAAAAGGTTTTAACTAAAGACCATTCGAATGCACTTGGACTTACTGAGGAGCCTGAAGGAGAGTATTCTAAAGACTTCGGCGGAAGCTTGACAGTACTTCTAAATACCCTTTTCCCGGACTCGAAAATACTCTTCATCAATAGCACCCAACAACAGGAGCTAGAACTGTATAGCTCACGTTGGGAAAGCTGAAATCAATCGATAGGCCGAATCTTCAAACCCTACAAATCACTAGGGTCTGTCCGGTCATGTTGCAAAAGGGCAACAGATATTCAGCCCCATCTCTGAGAGCTATATACAAAGCCAGCTACTCACTGGGCTACATACTCCAGTCATGGAGGAAAGTGAAAGTATTATTTATACCAAAAATGGACAAGACGTCTCCAGATGAGCCTGAATCATATCGCCCAATAAGCTCAACCTCCTTCCTTCTAAAATCCATGGAGGAAATTCTCAACAACCACTTGAGAAGTTTCATGAACCTTCATCAAAAACAATTTGCCTACCAACCGGGCAAGTCTTCAATTGATGCCCTACACGATCTAATCAAAGAAGTGGAAGGAGCACTAGAGGCTAAAGAAATAGCCTTAGTTCTATTTGGAGACATGAAAACATCAGAAATAATTGAGCAAAACAAGCTGCAAAAACTGCAGCGGTTAGCGTGCGTGGGCGTTGATGGCGGCATTACGTCTCCAAGACACAAAAAAATCTTATCGAAACCATCGGATATAATGCCGCTTGAGTTTTCACACACTTTTCGAAGTAGCCATAGAAGACCGCAACACCGTAGAGGGAAAATAGATCAATTAGACCAAAAATCCTCCATTTGGTACACGGACGGATCAGAAACGATTGATGGAACAGGAGCAGGCATATATGGACCCAAGTACTCGTCATCAGTGCCTCTGGGCTCTACTCCCACACTCATGGAAGCAGAAATACTTGCTGTAAACCTGTGCCTCCAGGAGGAACTACGAAGGAAACTCAAAGGTGCACACATTTACAGTCAGGAGGTGATTAAAGCCCTAAACTCTTACAGTTATCGGGGCACCTCTGTCTGGGAATGCTCTCAATCCTTGAAGCAACTTGCTGAGGGGAACGAACTTTTCCTGTAGAGGGTGCCTGGCCACGAAGACATACAAGGAAATGAAGCCGCTGGAACGGTGGGAAGAATCTAGCAAAAAAGTATACTGGAGGAAAACTCCAGGCCAAAGGCAAGCGACAAAGTTCATTGACTATTCGCCAAAGAAGACAGAACAGCTTCTCGATCTCTCTAGGAGTGTGCTGAGGACTATAGCAGGCCTCCTTACTGGACACAGCCCATTGAGACACCATCTCAGTAAAATGGGCAAATCGAAAACGGCAACATGCAGAATGTGAAAAGAGTTGCATCGCAAGTGTCCGTCAAAGACATATACACTTCGGTAGCGACAAGCTAGAGCCGCACGAAGTAAAAGCGAAAACTCCCAGGAAGATTCTCAATTTTTTAAGGGAACTAGATCTACAGGGAAATGAATAAAGAAGGGTTACGAACAAAAGACCGACTTGGTCGCAGTTCGGAAAGACTTGCAAAGCCAAACGACCCCCTCTAATGAAATGTAATGTAATATCATGAATTCACAATGTTGTGACCTAATTTTCAAATGAATAAATATAAGCATAACTACTTACTTTCAAACAGCCACAATCTGCAAGAGCAGAAGCAATAACAGCCAAGAAACATAAACTAACAAATAATTTCATTTTAAACTTGTTGTAACTTGATCAATGCGCTAATTATTCAAGTTAAATGATGGCCCAAAACATTTTTGATCAATTATATAGTTTTCTTAGTTTCCATTCCACGCAAACGTGAATTCTTTGAATTTTCACGAATTCAGTGTAGTTTGCTGGATAGACGTGATGTTGATGTCTAGTGAAAAAATGACAGAAACATTAAGTTCAAACACCTCAGACACAAGGTTGAAAGTAGGTGAAGGTCACCTTAAGTATAGTGTTACAAATTATTCGTTTGAATTCCCACAATCAGTTCTACATACAATAAGTAAATAAGTGTGAAGAAGAGTTTTCGGTATACCGTTGAAACTTCGACGCACTCAGAATATTTCAAAGATAATTAATACAGTTTTGATATGAGTGATCTTTAATGTTATCATTTCGAATTTGAAGAATCATTTGATCTTGTTTGATTCCGTGAGAATTGTTCATTGAAGGAAACGCAAGATTCGCACATTATTTATATTTTCTGATGGTTTTTTTATTCTGGTAACTATATATGTGAAATGTATGCTATATGCAAACTCGAAATTTTACTAGGATCGGAACATTCTTCATTTGAAAAAGGTCTGCGTATTAGCTGCATGATGTCATCACGAAAGCTGATAACACAGTTACCAATTTTTTTCAAATGGAGACTCAATTATTTGACTCTTGCACCAGCGGAAGACCGTTTCACCAACCAATCAACTTTTACTATCGTCGTAGTATAAAATACAGCTAGAAATTAATTACGAATTTGAACCAGCGATTTATATTTATGAAAAACTGGATGAAATGCCTATTTCATTTCATTTTCAGGAATGGAAATGATTACTTGTTCCTACCACTCCTGATATTTTGAATATTTTGTACGTGTTCAAAGTCGGATCGATTGTAATATGTCCCGAAACTTCTGTCAGCAGTTCAACTAACTATACTGTGACATTTCACTCAAAAAACGAGATAGAGAGCAAGACATACATTTCATAACTGACGAATTACTGGATTATAACTTGCCTTTTACAATGCAGGAGCTCAATGCCTCCATATATCAGCTGAAGGAATCAAGGCTTGATATCATCACAAATGATATGTTGAAGAATATAATGACCTTTGGGTTTCGGGTATTCGCCCTGACAAATGGAAACAAGCCAATAAGTGCCCATCCTAAAATCCACAACAACCTTCAAGTTACCGTCAAATCAGTCTGACAATCTGTATGGGAAAATTATTAGAACGAATGGTCGATAACCGTCTACAGTAGCATCTTGAAACCAACAAGATTATTGTCTTCTATCATTCGGGTTTGAGGAAAGAAAATCGACTAATGATCACTTGGTATTTCTAGATAATAAAATACAAAATTCCTTCAGAAACGCGAACATCTAGTCGCTATATTTTTCGATATCTAGAGAGGCTACGCTATGACGTGGGGCTACAGTAGACTCGATAAGATGTGGAAATGTGATTTGAAGGGGAACTGCCAATATTTGTAAAATTTTTTCTTGAGAATCGTAGTTTCAGAGAGCGAGTTGAAACTGACTATTCGTCATTGAAATATTTGGAGAATGGCATTCCTCAGGGCTCAACTCTGAGCTGTACTTTATTTGCCATTGCGATCAACGATATATCAAATAATCCTTTAGATCATTTAGATGATCCTACGATTCAGACATGACTCTACGTTGATGATTGAGGCAAATTCTGCTCAGAAAAAAACCGCTGAGCTGCAACTCGAAAAATACAGTGCGCAATAGAAGTTTTCGTTCTAAACGCTGATTCCGTTGGTCTCAAATTCTTTGAGAAGAAAGCAAAATGCATCGTTTTTTGTCTTCTGCGGAAACCACATTATGATCAACTAATTCATATAAAAGATAGGGTTATCGAATGTGTTTGACCACGTAAATTTCCTTGGGCTTACCTCAAAACTGACTTGGAGAGAACATATTCTACCTCTAAAAAGTGAATGTGGGAAGAGGTTGAATTTCATAAAGGTATTAGCGCATACATAGTGGGGTGCAGAGCCGAAATGTCTCATAAAAATTTATCAGGCACTTTTATTTTCTCGCATTGACTATGGATGTGTAGCTTATTTGTCTTCTCGAAAATCACTGTTGAAAACTCTCGATCCAATTCATCATTTAGATGATTTTACACTCTAAATGATGGCTTACCTTAGGGATCTGTTCTTGCACCTCTTCTCTTCAATTTATATATATCTGACATCCCTGAAACTACCTCTACAAAGGTTATTTATGCTTATGATATTGCTTTGGTTTTTCCACAATATGACTTCGAAACAATTGAACAAACACTGACTTCTGATTAAGAATTTCTGAACATTTTCTTCGAAAAATGGCGTTTAAGTCCAAATCCTTCGAAAACTGAAGTGTCTTGTTTTCATCTGAATAATTATGGAAAGGATAGGCAACTAAGAGTATTCTTCAATCAAACACTATTAAGTCATAATTTCACCCCAACATATCTTGGTGTAAAGCCTGATAGTTCTTTGACTTTCAAATTTCATAATGATAAATTATGTCAGAAGTTGAAAACAAGAAACAATATACTACATAAACTAGTTGGATCTAATTGGGGCGCCGGAGTTTCTACTTTGCGAACTACTGCTTCAGCTGTAGTATTTTCAGCAGCAGAATATTGCTGTCAGGTGTGGTTGAATAGTGCTCATGTCAATAAGATTAATTCTCAGTTGAACTGTTCTATGAGAGTTATAAGTGGATGTATCAGTTCAACTGCTACCCCATGGCTTCCGGTTATTTGTAATATAGTTCCTACCCATATTCGCAGGAAATTAGCTCTTAAATCGTCTTGGGATAAGTATCACTCATTTCCAGAAGTTCTTCCGATAATACACGATCTTCAAAATCCACCTAACCTGAGATTGAAATCTAGGAAACCTTTTTGGTCGATTGACTTTTTGCGTACACGGGTGAAGGCTGTTGATCTTTGGAAAACTGAATGGCAGGAAGTTGATGTTTTTAATAAAGTTCTCATAGAGGATCCTTCCAAAAGGGTTGCAGGTTTCGATATAAGTAGGAAAAATTGGTGTACATTAAATCGTCTCAGGACACGACATGGTCCTAAGAATAGTATGTTGTTCAAATGGAATATTGTAGAAAGTCCGGCATGTGAATGTGGCGCAGCTGGGGGAACAATAAGACATTTAGTCTTCGATTGTCCTATTTACCATTTTACGGTGGTTTTAAAGAAATTCATTCCGTTTCAGATAATTTCATTATCTGGGTAGAAAACTTCAAGTCTATTTAGGAGATTAGTTTTTGCTCCCCCTTAGCGTTTTCTTCCATGGTGGTATGTTGCTAAGGCAAGGGCTACATCCCTGTAGGGCTTCATTCCCAGAAGGTGTATGAGATGTTTCCTGTTGAAAAACAGAGGAGCATTAGTTAAGTTCTTAGATTCAAGTGAGTTTGGACATATAAGAGTTAGGTATGTTTTGATGAAATATTTTTCTGCTGTTTTTCTTTTTCCATTGTTACAGTTTTTTCCTGTACCAATCCCCCTTCCTTTTCACCCTCATCTTCGTGAAGAAGCCCTGGGAATCATGGAGTCCAAGAACACAATGAGAGAATGAAGCTGCTAAGCAGAAACATTTTTGACACTTTTTTCGTACACACGACACTAACACAACACAAACAGACAAGCTATTGCTAGTGCAATACTGACAGGGAAACGAGTTTTTTCCACAGGTTTTTTCACTCGTTTACTGAATTATACGCAAGATAGTATGGTTCCCCTGTTACATTTCCTGTGATCACACTTTAGGGGCAATCGTAGGAGGCATGATGCGAGTTTAGATGCTTGATTAAAGAACGGGCATGGTCTGTTTTTTCTGCTGGTATTCTATTTATTCGCTTGTTTTTGACGATAGTATTGTTCTGACACACACCGAAATTATAGCTATAAGCATTTATCGTAAATACAATTATTCTAATTCTTGTAAATCCTCTCTTTTCAAAAGAATATATATGTATCATTTAGGGATCAGATACTGCATTGGCGCATTTCTAGTCCTAGTGAGAGTCTTTACGACTAATCAGGTTTGATCAGCTTAGATGTAAAGAGAAGAACGTTGACTGCAAATATATGTCAAACAAAACAAATATTCCAGATATTGTTCAATTTGTTGATATTCTCGACTGTTATTACAGGACCATGATCTAACTGAATTTTCAATAGAAATTAAATTTGATAGAGCTCTTCCACAGATTCGTAGGTATAGGGACTTCAAGAATATCTCACCTGAATCTCTGCGAAAGAAATAGGAAAATTCTTCTCTAGACAATATTTTTAAGATCAGTAATATAAAAGATAAAGTAGATTTTCTAAATAAGCATTGGTGAAATTGTTCGACGATGAAGCACCATTTGTGTCTCGGCGTATTTCAAAGACTCCTGACCCATGGTTAACTCCTGAGATTATGCAATTAATTGAAAATAAGAATAAGATGAAAAGTAAGTACAGGAGGACCAAAGCAGAAGAAGACTGGAACTCCAAAAAAGTTGGAGGGCAGACTGTTTTTCTGATGAGGAAGAGTCTGTGATCATATTAAGTTCTCCGAAATTTAACAAATAACACAGTTCGGAGGAAAAGAAGGTATATTTCTCAAACGCTTTTCGATGTACAAAATCGAGTCAATTATGGAGACAACTTAAATAGTAAAGTAGAAATATCAGATGAATTAGCTAGTGTTAATGAGTTGAACAGTTATTTCAAAACTTGTGTTCCTGAAATATCACAATAGGACGTTTCACGTGATGTTATCGAATTTTACAACTTAGGTACTTTTACAAGTTTGTGAATTTACTGAAAGAAAAATTGTTTGTGTTTTAGGGTTCTTCTTTAACTGATGAAACTACTATCACGAAAAATATCGATGAAATAGGTACAAATGCAACTGGTGTCGACAACATAAATATTCGAATGCTGAAACTGTGTTCGTTCATTTTGAAATATTTGGTTCATATTATCAATAGCTGCATTCACGAAAATTAATATTAACCTGATCTAATCTGATAGCGACGATGAAAGCATAGGGCATATCTCTTATGCAGAAAGCGATGAAAGTCCTTATCATTTTCCCCAACTAAGTGACGCCTCTGATACAGATATGCAACCTATCGAGACTAATGAACAAAAAAATGAAGTGAGCTTTGGTGATTACGTTGTTGTCACATACGAAAACCACCTGCACCCCGACCAGGTGCTAGAAACAGCAGATGATACAGTTTTGGTATCAGCAATGTAGAAGTACGGAGGAAATTGGAAGTGGCTAGGAAAATCAGACTAAATTTGGTATAGCTATGCGGATATAAAGAAAAAAATTGATGAACCAGTTCGTATATCAAAATGGGAAATCTTCTAAGTTCCGGAATTACCTTAATTAATTCCATCACAACCTATTTCATGCTCAATCAACCCCAAGTCTTGTGAAATATAAATTCACCATTTTTGTAATGAGTTTTTCAAGAAAAAATTTTTTCATAACATCTAAAAACTTTGACTGAGTTATCTTATCCTTATTCATGTGAAAGATCAGCGCGAAAATGTGCCACTGGGCTGTCTTTATGAATTATGCATTGAAAACTATTCTGGCACATTGTCACCTCAGATCCTGTGGTGAAAATGTGCCTCAAAATAAATGTTTTATTCGAAAAGTGAAAATTTTCGATGTTTTCGTTCGAATTGGCTCGTATCATTTTGCAGCACATATCTTGTTTTTAATTAAACTTGTTTCTATTGGTTGAATGTGTAGGCCTTTTCTGGGTGATTCACCAATGGAGCGGTGCTCTGTAGCTCGTACACTCTTGAAGATTTAATTTTTGTTCGAACGGTATTGTATTAAGAAAGTAAAAATCTACTTCAGCAATTTATTTTGAAGTAAACAGGGTGTCCCAATTTTCTATGAGAAAATCTTGGGAGGTTTTTCAGCTTGGATAAAGGCACTTTTTTATACCTTCACCTAAGTCCACCTCAGTGAAGGAATATAAAGAATTGCGTCCAATAAGCATTTGACCAACTTTGAATGTTAACATCGCATGCTCCTTTGGTCCTTATTGCCCAAGGATAGCTTTATTGATGAATTGAAATAGATTATCCATATTTTATACAGGAGTGACTCAAACAAATTATTGAATATTGTAATTTTAAAAATATCATCTTGATTTTTTCGAATGGAACATCTGTATTTTATCATTCATGTCAATGCATAAAATATTGTGCCATATTTTTCAGAAGTAACCTCATCTTTATCTTCAACCATTTTCGAAATAGGAAAAAATAAACTTAAATAATAAAATCAGAGGTTGCAAAAGAAGAGTTTATTAGTACATATCATTAAACTCGATCAGAGAAGTGGATATATTTTAAGGTATAAAATACACGATTGGTTTTTGGTGAGATGATCTATAAGGTGTTGAACTATTGCAATAAGTGTTCGAAATATAGCCCGTTTCTTCGTAGACACAACTCAATGCTTCTGAGGAAAGACCGTTGAACTCTCCACAACATTAGCGGATTAACTGACTGAAAGGCGTCGACTATTCTCTGTCTCATATCCAACTGTGTTGTAGAAGGAATCTGGTAAACTATGCCATTAATATAAACCCACAAGAAAAAAATCTAGACTTGTAAGGTACGGAGACCTATCTGGCCATCCAACAGGACACCACGTCCTATCCATTTGTTTGGAAATACATGATTCAAATGCTCCCTAACCTGATATGAGTAATGTGCCGGTGCTCAATCCTGTTGAAACCACAAATCTTGTCTTATATGCTCTGGTACATCGGTAAGTAACATTGGTAGATGATTTTGCAGAAAATCTAAATATATTTCACTATTGAGGTGCCCGTCGAAAAAGTGCGGCCCAATTAGATATCCATCTACTCTAGCGGCCCATGCATTTAAGGACCAACGATGAGGTGTGGATTTTCCGTGGCGTAATAATGAAAGTTGTGCCCGTTAACAAGCCCATTCTTGTGGAAAGTTACCTCGTCCAAGAAAAGAACTCTGCTAAACATATTTCGATTTTCCGCTACTTTGTCACTTGCCCAATTGCAGAAATTGATTCGATTTTCATAGTCTTGATTGTTCAGTTCCTGGTGCAGCTGTACTTGATATGCATGAAATTTATTCACTTTCAAGATACTCTGGACGGAAGTTTGACTTATATCTGTTAAATGAGAATCTCTCTTTGGCTTTTATATGGGTCCTCTGTCAGTGTCAACAAAACTGATAACTGATTGTCTTCAGCTGTAGCAGTTTTGGTTCTTCATGTTTTTGTAAACGATATTACCCGTTTCAATAAATCTAAAAAGCATCTTGCATAAGGATGCCTCTTTAAAACCTTTGTGTATATACTCTACTTGCCAACAAAGAATTTCTATCACACTCACCCAGAATTATCAACCATTTCTTCTGGAAAACTTCATGGCAGTCAATTGAGAAAATTGGGTTCAAACCTCACTTTAACAATGTTCAATAACGAAACACTGATAAATTCACCATGTAAAATGCAGAATGATATGTCCGGACACCTGACAGAAGGCACAAATAAAAAAAAATTGTCAACACATACCTCGATTTACGTTTTAACTATCTTGATTTTATCATTCGTCAAAAGAATTATAGTGTTTAGGTTTAATTTTTACTACTTGAATCATTACAGAAAAAAAACTTCTGTGCGAATAATGAGTTTGATACGGTTTGTAGAATTTTCATCAAAATTTTCACAAATAATCGAATATTTCGAAAATGATCGAAGATGATAAAGATAAGGTTACTTCTGCAAAAATATAGCACAATATTTTATGCGTTGACATGAATAATAAAATACAGGGTGTTTCATTTGAAAAAATCAAGATATGATATTTTCAAAATTACAATATTCAATATTTTTTTGAGTCACTATTGTATAAAATGAGGATAATATATTTCAATTCATCAATATAGCTATTCTTGGGCAATAAGAAAACGAAAGGAAAAAGTATTCTTCCTTTCTGGCCGAAGGAGCAAGTGATGATGTGAGAGCCTACTTCATGAATTCTTACGGAAAAATAAATATTGTGACGAAACTACTCACCAAAAAAACTCATTACTTAAAGATATTATAGCAGAGTTTAGGACGCTCTTGAATCTTGAACAAAAAAGTGGTCTTCCAATCTGAAAAAACCACCCAAGATTTTTTTATAGAAAATTCGGACACCCTGTTTACTGCAAAATAAATTGCTGAAGTAGATTCTTACTTTCTACATACAATACCGTTCGAACAAAAATGAAATCTTCCAGAGTTACAGAACTGAAGAGCACCGCTCCACTGGAGAAATCACCCAGTATACGGACACCGTCTCTTTCGAATTCTTCTCTCGAGAATCCTAATATGAGCTTATAATGATAAATGTTATCATAAATTTTCAGTTCGTCTATATTGAGCCAATGCTCACTGATGCAGAGGATATCAATTTTGTTGTCAGAGAGGTTGACAAAAAGAATTAATTCCCTCTCAGAACAAATGTTGATATATCCCTGAAATTTTTCTGTAATGCATTTAATAGACAATTGAATTGAAACGCTTTTGATGCACCATTCTATTCATACAGACAATTTCTGAATCGTCTAAAAACGAAATATTTTGCTAAATGCAAAAATTTTCAGAACAGAACAAGAAATCAGCTTCTAAAGGGAAATGGTTCGACGAAAAAAACTCTTTGACTTTTGCTCATAATTGAAAATCCAAAATGGCAACGTTCGTTTCAAATTTCAAGCAAATAATTCGAAAAGTAAGAGGGATATTGGTAATAATACAGAAGTATCGAAAGTTTAACAGCCCGTATTCAGAAAACAACACATCTTTGGACTTTTTTTATAATTGGACATTATCAATAGCGAAGATGACTACTTGTGCGTTATAGCCGATATATGCAAAGCGATTTCACCTTTTCATCACAATTGAAGAAATTGCGAATTATATTCTATCAAAGAGGTAATGACCTGTTCAGTGGTTATCAAGGTCAAGAAATGATGTTCCTTTTGAAGGAATTTATTGTTTTGAGAATATTTGTAAATACAAACTAGCTCATATCGACGTATAAACATTTATTTGGATCTTTAGTAGATTTGCCCAAACTATAGGGTGTACCAGAGAAAACCGGACGTGTTTTTTCCGTTATAACTTTCGCAATTTTACAGCAAAGTCATACTTTCGCAATTTTAGAGCAAAATTATTCGTTCTTGCTTCATTGGAAAGCCAAGGGACTGGGTTTTTCAGAAATTGTATCGAAATTTCACTTCCGGTGAAATCCAATATGGTTGACTCATTCGAAAATGAGCAATATTTCAAGATCGCTGGAACGTTTTTTTTCACTAAAAATTCGAATGAGGCATTCAGTCGATAATTCAGTCTTTTCTTACCAATTTGACATATTGATCTTGAAAGTATTTTAATAATTGGTAGAAAAGTAGCGTGAAGAATTTTTTTCATTCTGAAATCGAAATATTTTCCCACCTCGTGGCGTTGGCATTCCTGAAGTTGTTGTTTTTTTTTCATGGATGTTCTAATAAGACAAAAACCATATTTTACTAAAAGCAACCTTAAATTTGATTTCTGTTGGAATTCAAAATGGCCGACTTCCTCAAATATTAACGATTTTGGCCGCGCATTGAGAAATTTTTCGCCGTCGTAATGAATCAACTGCGTAGTTCAATAACTAGATTGAACCCTTCCCATCATTTTGAGGAGCATTTGGGAAACAGTCAAGCTGGCTATTTTTTGGTGGGGCAACACTTAAAATATTGTCGTCTGTGAACCAGATATTTTCAATTTGTCTACGTGTTCTAAATCTATTTAATAGATTTCTGCATCGCTCGAATCTATGCTCTTTGACAGCTTGAGTCAATTGAAAATTATAGTGCCTCCGAAAATACTTAAGACCCAAGTCGAACGACTGTCAAAATTTTTTCGCAAATTTTTTTTTATATTCAACAAGTTCCACGAAGAAATAATGAATGGGCGATGTCAACCCAGATTATTGGGTCCATAATGATTCTAAAACATCTATAGATCATAATCGGCATCACTTGGAAGACTGAACCTGGCCATCGGGGCCCTCTCGGTCAAACAGAGAAGGAATTTGTGGAAATATCGCAGGTTATGTATTTTTTTATTATCTCCTTAGTCCCTTTCATGACCTAGCTTGCTATGTGAAATCTTTTTTTAGATTCGCTTAGGCATATAAGAAGTTTGATTGTTGAAATATTTTTCTGCTTTTTTTCTTTTTCCATTGATACAGATTCCTGTACCAAACCCCTTCCTTTCACCCTTTTTTTGGAAATCATGAAATGCAAGAGAGAATGAAGCAGCTAAGTAGAAAAATCTTTGGTACTCTTTATGTACACACGACACTAACACATCATAAACAGACAAGCTATTGCTAGTGCAATAGCGACAGGAAAACGAGTTTTTCCTCAGGTTTTTCACTCGTTGAATCATATACAAGATAGTATGGTTCCTCTCTTTTCAAAGAATATATATATATATATATATATATATATATATATATATATATATATATATATATATATATATATATATATATATATATATATATACATTCAGTGTTACTTGACTAAGCTCAGTACCTGGATTTTTCCGGGAGAAAGCCTCTGACACTACTCGTTGGTACATTGATATCATTGTCTGATGATGCTATAGTATGTATATATTCTGGTAGATTGATATATTCTCATAACATTTAACGTTATCCTAATATATAATTATTCCATGAAATGTTTTGATTATAATCATTGCCTGGCAATGGTTACCGGATGGTGGATTAATATTTTTTCATGAAATTGCATGAACAGATATATGGGCAACTCGTCGGGGTGAAACCCCCTATATTAGTCAAGCTGGTTCCTGGAGTTCTGATAGGGCTGACTGCTAATGCAGAAATTCGCTGAATGTTATCCTGATTGTCAATTGACTTTGTGATACAAAAAATATAGAGTTGATGCTTGAAACAGATTATAAAAAAGGCGAGTACCTGTGTTCTGAGAGTTCAAGCTGCACCAGTACATGGTCTTCTTCCTAATGACCCTCCGAAATTTTTCCTCTAGATCATAGATTGTACTTCTTTTGTAATTAGGGGCTGGAAAGTGGCGTAATATTTGTCAACCAGTATAGCCACGCACAAATAAACATTCAATGAAACGCTCATCCCCATTTGTAAAAACCATTGTTAACAATTTCAAACGTCAAAAACAAGCAACGCCAAGATAAAATTCGAGTTCAAACCAGATGTCGTCTAAAACTCGATGACATTTCATTATTTTTTGTTTATCACAGAGTTAATGCATGCATTCTATGTTCAGAGGTTTCACAACGGGAGGTGCATATGATGGTGGAAAAGAGAAACATTATTGACGACAATTGGCACAATGGTGAATCGATATTCGAGTTCGACTCCTCATAATGATGGGAAAGGTTAGGTTAGGTTAGATTACGCAGTTGATTCATTACGACCGCGAAAAACTTTTTAAAGTACGAGGAAAATTATTAATATTTGAGGAAGTCGACCAATTCGAATTCGAACGAAAATCAAATTTTAGGTTGGTTTTAGTGAAATATGGTTCTTTGTCTTCTTAGAACATCCATGAAAACACAGCAACTTCAGGAGTGCCAACGCCATGAGGTGAAAAAAATATTTTGATTTCAGTGAAAATCAGAATGAAAAAATCTTCACTGTACTTTTTTTATTGGAATATTTTTGAGTTCAAATTATTGGAATATTTTTGAGATCAATATGTCAAATTGTTAAGAAAAGACTGAATTTTGACTGAATGCCCAATTTTAATTTTTTAGTGAAAAAACTATGCAGCGATCTTGAAATATAGCTTATTTTCGAATATCCCAGCCAGATTGGATTCTACGGGAAGTGAAATCGCGATACAATTTAGTATAGTGTAGTATATTAGAGTATAGTATAGTATAGGATAGTATAGCATTGTATAGTATAGTATAGTATAATATTGTATAGTATAGGATACATATTTGCCTCCAACAAAATACAAGGAATGTCACAAAATTGCCCATACATATGTACATATACATAACAACTAAAAACAAAAAGGTACATACACAAATGCTGTCATGAAAAGAGTACAAGAGATTATTCAATATAATTTAAATATTCTTTAGTACTGTAAAATACATTTTCTAACAGAAATTTTTCAACAGCACATTTGAATTGATTCTGGTTCATACTCTGATAACCACTTGGTTCCAATGAAGTTGAAAGACCTTTGAGTTTAACTGAGACGACGTTTGAGTACTACAAATCTTCCTCGACCACAACTGGAATAGTGATGAGTGTCTCTATGTTTATCGCGTTCATTTTTTGTTTCATGAAAATGACAGAGAGCTGCGAACATATCTCCACAGCTTGTTGTCGGTGGTACTCCAGCCAATATTCTCATTGCCTTCTTTTGTTGCAGGAAGACTCTCTCCGCGTCCACAGCGGATCCCCAAAGAACAATGCCATATGTACATGTGTGTGCATGGTAAGTTAACAAAGCAGCCTCCTTTTCGAAAATGTGACTAATTCTCCTTATCGTGAAGCACGCAGTTGACAGTCTTCTGCATAATAAATCGATGTGAGGAGTCCAAGTGAGCTGTTCAAGACAAACCCCAGCTGCTTCAGAGAGGATACTTCTACGGATTAAGTAATGTGTATCATTTCTGAAAAACCTAGTCAAGAACGAATGATCTAGCTCTTAAATTGCGAAAGTTATAACGGAAAAAAATGTCCAGTTTTCTCTTACGCACCCTATATATCGCAGATTCACTTTGAATTTTCCTATCTACACTGATTATATTTCTTTAAAATACATTAATTCCATGTGTTATACTTGATGTATTCCACAAAATACATCTCAACAATACAGTAGAGTGTCACAATTCGCCATATGCACTTACAACTAACCATACATACTTACAGTTAAACAACTGTATCAGAAAGCAATTAATGAAGTATATCCTATTCATAAAGACTAAAAATATTCAACAGTTTAACATTCTGCGGTTCTGCAAGTACAAATATTAAAACCTTTCTCGTCAAACAAAATCTTAATATAACTTTCAAAACTTCTAATAACTTAGGTAAACATATTAAAATAATAAATCTCGTGTTGAAAACTCAAGTAAATCAAGGAATCTATAAACTCAATTCCGGTTCTTGTGATAAAATTTATATCGGTAGGACCTATAGGAGTTTTGGCATAAGAACATCTGGACATAAACGTAGCTTCGATAAAAATAAATCTGATTCAAATTATTCAAACCACTTAATAAAAGAAAACCATTCATTCAATAAAAACTTTGACATATTACATATAAAATCAACGAGTTTAAAATTAGATCTCCTAGAAGCATTAGAAATAAATAGATACAAACATTCGGACAAGCTTTTGAATGAGCTGGTAGATGTAAATTATTCACCCCTACTTAACTTGTTTAATTAGTTTTTATTACCTTCCATACTAACTGTACAATGGCTCGGTGTGGATTTTCCTGTTATTCATCCAACTTGTTCTACGATTTGTTTATAATACCATACTCTTAAATCTGTTTGTCATTCTTGATAAAGTTGCTGTGTCAGCGAAACGTCATCGAATTTTTTCAAATAAAGTGTAGATTAAAGTTAAACCTTGTGTTTTTTATCTCATTTAAACCATACAGGAATTGAAACATAGCACTGGCTGCGGTGACAGTGTCCTCCCTGGCTGACCAACTAAGCTAGACAATCTTTCACCCTAGTTTATCTCGAATGCTTCTACCCTGCCTATATTTCGCCGAATTACCTGGTGCGACTGATGCTTTCATCTTTTCAATGATGAGGAAGGGTTCATTGACTACCACAGTTAGATAACATTTTGGTAGTCACAAATTACCTTCAATATACTAGATCGTCACAAGATTTTTGTGGTAATTTATTTTCGTTGATAGGTTTTATACGTGTTCTCGGGGCTAAAGAAACTCGATATAAAAAAAATACGGATCTGAAAAGAAGGTTGGTTATACGAGTCTCGGGTTTGATCAAAATGACATGCTTAGTTGAGATATAGCCTTGAAAAGCCTACTGAGCCTTGCACCTCTTCAACTGGTGATAACAGGAGCAGAAAGAATGGCTACCCACATATTCCAGCACCTATATAAGTCTGATATAACAAGACCCAAAACCAATACAGTGCTGTTTTTCCAGATCATCATTCCTTACTGACAGAAATGGGCCAGCTCCAAGAACTGTCTATTTAAGTGCACTTGTTGGCTTGATGGCTCCGAATCTGCCCAAGGTGCTGGAGCTGTAGTATATGGCCGAGGTGCTGTCAAGGAATAGTCTCTTATCTTGGCGGTCTTGCGACTATTTTTCTAGAGAAAATATTCACCACTGTGCTAACCTTCTACTTTCGATAAGATCAAATAGTAGGCAAATAAAAAACATTACAACCAGAAAGTGGCACTGAGAGCATTGACATTCCTCAACTGGACATCAATTTTTTGCAGAAATGTTGTTTCAACCCTTCCTGGACTGTAAGCAAAAATAGGTTCCGTCTCATGTGGGTCCCGGGCTACTTGGACATTGATGTCGATAAGAAGAACACATTGGCCTCCCGAGAAACTGCGTTGGTGTTCACTGGACCGGAGCCTACACTAAAAAATTCCCATAGATACCAGAAGAATGGAAAATAACCGATGGTTGGCCCTGAAGGTGAAGAAGCACTGACTGAGCCTAAACGGTCTCAGGCACTCTAGGTTTGCCAACAGTGAACCATGCTCTGTGATTTCGCTTGAACTCTTCAGACTAGTTCTGAGGGTCCTAATTGCAATATTAAAGAGAACAATACCGCCTCCGAAATTACATGAATAAGTTAGGGTTGTGAATGCTAGGAGGAATAGCTAGAATCAAACGTCATATATGCTCAGTTAGGGACAGAATCAGGCTTGAGGAATGTTGTTCTGACAAACTGGAGCTCACTGATTCTATTGAGCTTTTACTCACAAAGCTTATATCCTCAAGAAGGATGGAGACTGTAGGTAAACCATAGAGTAGAATGTGTCACAATGGACCCTTGGTCGCAGTTGCATGGCTGCCAATCTCTCCACATTTGATTTACAATATCTGTGGTCAAACCGAATCAAGCTTTATACTGTAAGGTATTGTTCGAAGTGTCAGCGGAATGCCTATCGTACCATTGTGACCCTATTGATCTATTGTGGTACACTCTGCTTTAGCATTCATCCATAAGCTTTATTTTTCTTAGAAGACTTTGTAGTTAGAGGATGAACTTACTGAATTACTTCAGTTACAGTTTCTGGGATCAAAGTTTCCCAAGCTTGATCTCGTCCACGAATGGGCTATCGTACATGAGGTGTTCTATTGAACCTTCATTCTCCTTCATGAAGCATCCTCGATCAATTCTAGTTTCTTGAAGTGGCTTCCGATCCGCAGATATAATATGGTTAAGAGTTTCGAGTCTAACTCTCAACTCTCGAGTTGAAGTCAAATCTCTCACAGCAAAGTTTCACAATCTCAAGCTGACTGATCCGGGTTGCATGTCAAATCGAGCCAATTGTTCGCCTCCAGTCTAGCCACAAATGATCTGCTGTTTTAAATTATAACTGAAGTGCAGTTGTCCGCAGTCAATATTTGAGGCAGATTCACTGTTCGTTATGATGAATCTGTATATATACTGTATACCCTTCGGTTTATACCGTGGTAAATGACAACTTTTTGTTTGGAAGACAGTCGCAAGCTTTCTAGACAGATTGACTGGGCTTTGAGAGCACATGGTCAGTTTTAAAGCCGTCTGTGAAGCATCAGAGGCCTTCACGTAATCAGGTCCTTGAGCTTGTTTTTAGCCAGAACATGCCAGGAACGAACTAGAATTATTTTCAAACTGGTGGAATCTTAAACTATAGACTTACTTGAATGGGTCTTACATGATAAGATGATTATTGTAACTTTAAAGCATTTCGATAAATATTTCTAATATTAAATGAAAATTACATCGTGTCGCTCACTGAATCATTAACACTTCGATTTTTCGCAAGGAAAATCTATGAATGAACTTGATCCAATAAAAAAAAGTGGGGTAATCGAATTTGTCTTTACGGTAATAATCTTATTCCTAATTTTAGCAGGATCAACACCTAGATTGAAATCTTTCAATTGGACTTGATTAATTGACCCTGCAAGGTTTGCATAAAATCGACACGAAGCCTGCAAGATTTATTCTTGCAGCTAAGCCAAAGTTGATAGTCTATCTTTTTTCGTACACCTTATTCTGATTCACTATCGGTCAGTAAGTGTTTTCATAATTAACTGACAAATATGTTGCTTTATCGAAAGATTATACGATAAGTGTATTTAACTGTTACGAAAACACATAACATAACACATATACCGAGATCTGTGCAGTCGTTTTTTCACTTTGCTTGAAGGTACACATTTTCGTGAGTATATAAACCACTTAACTGCAAATTTAAAATATTACAGATCAACCATAACATGAAATGTCATACAAATATGCTCGGGGGTTAAAAACAACATCTTTTGGTAGACCAGTTCAATATTTGCTCAATGAAGAGGAAGATTCTAATGAATTCAGTAAAAGGAACAACAACTAAAAATATTGGTCGCATCTTGATCCTTAGGGATCAACTATCTAGATATTTCTTGACTTCAGTATTCAAAAGCACCGAGGTAATGTTTGTTATCAAGTTTCGAAAATATCCTCCATAATATCTGTATTTCGATGATGAGTTCTTGAATGAAACCATTAACATCACCATTCTTAGAAATAATTCAATAACTGTAAGCATTTTCAAGTGTTCTTGTTATTCAGATTAGATGCTAGAATGCAGTTCGGACATTGACGTTCATATAAAGGGATTATGAATCATCATTGAAAGATTATCTTTATAAATATTTTGAATAATAGTAAACACTAAAGGAAGGGGGAATTCAAACAATCCATTGCAGTCAATTATCAATTTAATATTTTTCGCTAAACTACGGTTTTGAGATCACAGATAGAGCAATAACCTAGTTTCTGAATATCATTTGGGTAAAAGATGGATGGTAAGGTGGGAAATAGAACTTTTGAAAATCGTGAAATGAAAAGGAAGAAGGTAAAGGAAATGTAGAGACAGAATAGAGAGAGAGAGAAAGAGAAGGAGAGGGGTTTTCTGGATGAAAAGATTGAAAAATTATAACGGCAGAAAAAAATTCTGTTCAATGAAGTGGGATATTCTCAATGGATTAAAAGTACGAACAAATTTAGACACAAACTCGAATAGATGAAATATTTAAATATTTTACGGCAATGGTCCTGAAAACCCTTATTAATTATCATGTTAATTTGAAACAGAGAAAAATGGTTTTCTCCTTCTTTCAGGAAGTAATGAATAAAAAAATTTAAGAAATATCGAACATCATACACAAAACTCTATTGATTTTGATATCTCTTAAATCTTATGAAACTAACTTCAATTTTTTTCGATTCATTGCAAACGAGTAAGACAAATAAGAAAAATATTTTAGGAAATGTCATAAAATTACTCAATTTTTATTCTGGAAATGTATGGGTGCTATATTGATATTGAATTTGAATATGAATCAACAAAATTAAGTAATGGAAGTTCGTGCGAATCTAACTTCACCCATAAAATAATGGCATTTTCGTAAATATTTCTCAAATGTACAGAGCTTTTTGCATGCAGTTTTAAGGAAGTAATTCTTCATCTGATTATAAGCAGAACGTATCCCAATTCGACGAGTGAAGGTACAGTTTTTTTTGCTTCGCGTAGAAGTTTCCAAAAAATGTCTATACTGAGTTTAAATTTAAATTTGTTCTGACTTCACATTCCAAAGAGAATTTTTGTGAAATGTTTCAACATATGTTTACGTATTCAAATCTAGGTTTTGTTTGAAAACTACTTTTTCACTTATTGACATCCACATCCTACTCTTTGTTCATATACATCTGCTTGCGAAAGACAGGAAGAACATCTTTTCGACGAATAAGTACCGAAACTTCCAAAATCTCCTACGTCTGTGTATTTACATGTTTTTTCTGCGCATGGTTCAGGCAGAGGTGCAGGGAGTAAAACTGGTTCAAGTTTGGGAATTTGGTTAATAATTACACTGCCTGGTTTATAGCAAGGGTCTTTGCATGGACCTGGTTTGAAGGGAGTTGGTGGTACGTCGATGTAGGTAGCTGTTGGTGCAACTGAAAAGAAAAGCAACGTTAGACAGTTCTACTGCCACATATTTATTGGATGTTGCGGATTCTTTGAAAGCATTTTGAATGGAAATGCTCGTTATCATCCCAAGCTGCTATTTCATTTTGTTCTCCCCAATAAAGGGGATTCTAGACTCTCGTGAGGCATTCATGATAGCTACAAGCTCTCTACAATGTGTGCATTATAGAGATACCAATAGTTCATTCACTATGGAGCTACTGCTATTACAAGTTATAAAACTTTCTGCATAAATCAGTTCTGAGTTAAAACTTCCTGAAGCTGATGATTATTTAGGATTGGTACTACATTGACCAGCATCTTTATCCCTTCTTCCTTTCAAAAATTACGATATTCAGTTTTGCTGATGATTCATGGATATGAGTTACTCATCAGAGAAAGAAAAGATTTTGATGCTCCGTATCTATTTTTGCTAGGATATATGCAACGATACTGGTCATAATATCATCTTGTAGGATGCAGCTTGCTCAGTTTCAATTTTTCTGGTTCTGGTAGGACTCCATGTACCTTCTAGTTTATTTAGTATTTGTTTCATGATATTCGAAGAGAGAATATGGTGGTAGCAAGAGTCACAAGTTATAGACACCAAAGAACTTTTTGTTCGTCCTCTGATTATCCTAGTCCCTAGTTTTTCTGCCTCAGAAGAACCTCTCCTGATGGCTTCATATATCCATCTCTATCTCATTCTTTTGCTGATTACCTATAAATATAATACTTCAGAAACTTACCTTTAGCTAATCCATAACCAACTTCTCCTAAACTTAATTCCCTCACTCCTGCTTCACCAACAGTTTCTTCCTCCTGTAAGTCCAAAAGCTGTTCAGCAGCTTCTTCATCTAAAGATTTTCCAAGAGTTGCCACTGGTTTCAATTCAACAATAGCACCGTTCAAACTGTATAGATTTTCTTCTGGAATGTTGTTAGCCTTCTTCTGTAAAAATCAATACAGAAAATGTCAGCAAAGAAATATGAAAAATAATTCAATTTTATCTTCTAAATCACCCCATTGCTTTCTCAAACTACTGAATGAGATTACAGATTGATAATTATAGAATATTTCTTACTTGTTGAACTGGGACCTCTTTCGGTATTTGCCTGAAGCCGAAAGATAAAACATCTTCCTTCAAGTTCTGTGCTTTCTTTGCCAAATTGTATGCAATAGAAACAGAAACAGGATCAGCTGGTTTCAATTGTTCACGTGTTTCTGGTAAAGGGCTTGGATATGGGTAACCTCCATATGGTCCTCCAGCGTATGGCAGAGCTCCTGGAAAGGCACCAACTCCTAAACCTGGCCCAACTCCTGAAATTGGTCCAACACCTGCAACTCCTCCTGCTACATTGAAAACTTCTCCACATCCACCTACATTACCAACTGGGAAAGCACCAAAGGTTTCAATGACTTCTTCGTTATTCTGTTGGTTCGAGGCGCAGTTGTTTGATGTAGATATCTGAAATGGATGGAGTTATGAAAATGAAATTATATTCCATTTTTTGTTGTTTTTCTTTTTGAGTTCACAAGAAACGAATTACTTACCCTCCTTCTATATACAGGGGCAGCACACACAGGCTTTGGGATAACTGCGGGTTTCACAATTGGTTTTTTGCAGAAACAAGGCCCACCAACTGGAGGAAGTGAAGGAAGTGGTACCTGGAGTGGAGGAGCTGGGACTGATATAGTGGGTACTGGAGGTTTGGGAACCGACTGGGGTCTGACAACTAAGGGCTGGCATCTTTTGTTACCACATACATCCTGGCCAGGGCCAAGTCCGCAGGATCCGTAGTAGGCAGCATGGACCTTCAGAAATTACAATGAATTTAAAATCAAGATGCTTCTCAATACTATAGAGCATGAGATTCTCGGATTCTGAGAAGATCAGAAGATTAATAATGAAATTACCTGGTTGAGGAGGGCGATCCCTACGAGGAATAAAATATTTTTGTACATTTTGAACTAAGTACACTATAAACCTATAGGTAAAAGTGACTGTAACTGATTGAAATGTTTTGAAAAAAATTCTTTTATACTTTTTGTGCATGACGAAGTTTCGTGTTTTTCAGAAGGTCGACCTTAACATTCATTTTCCATAGAATATCGTGCGATTAAGTATGAATTGTTTAGATTGCAAGTCGTACGTGGATTTGGATAGATTTTGAGGTTAACGAACTGGAGTTCATTTCTAATAAAGTTATGAACGCAATATTTTAATTGCTCACTCTTTCATTTATTCAAATTGAATCTGAGATGCATTTCAATGCGAAGAATTGAATACTTATGGTAAAGTGATGATTTATAGAATTTGAGATATAAAAATTTAGGGCGGCTACCGACTCATTTGTTTATGAAAGTGTACGTGGAAGAATTTCTTTGATTTTTTGAATTGAGTTGAAAATTATAAAAAATCTACTTAGCAGAATTTCCCACAGAAAACTTCTGGCCTTCTTATTAATTTGGTAGGAACGAAAAATACTACAGGATTCTATTAAATATCTATGCCTAAATTCTAAGGATATGATACTATATAGTAAAATTTTCTTATTCGCGTTTTTACTATTGGCTGATAAAAAAATGCGACCCATTTCCTATATTCGCGGCTAAATTTTTCTTCATTCGCGGATCTAATCGATACATCGGTACATACGTATACTGGGTGATTCACCAGTGGTGCTGTGCTCTGTAGCTCGTACACTCATGAAGATTTCATTTTTGTTCGAACTGTTTTGTATTTATAAAGTAAAAATCTACTTCAGCAATTTATTTTGAAGTGAACACGGTGTCCCAATTTTCTATAAAAAAATCTTGGGTGTTTTTTTCAGATTAATAATAATAATTATGATGATGACATCGGCATCGGAATGTTCATTCAGCTTTTCTCAATTATCTGAAGGCATTCGATAGTACCGCCCATTCTTGGCTTGTTGAAGTATTGCAGATATACAAAAAGCATCCAGCCCTGGTAGAATTCTTGAAGACAACAATGACATACTGGCGCAAGTCTCTGCAGTCTCAACATGAACAATAAGTCAATTTAAACAGACGAGATCCCATAAGTCGTGGAATTTTTCAAGGAAACTCTTTGTCTCTGTTTAGCTATGAAACCATTATCCTCAATGCTCAATAGAACAGGATACGGATTTAGGATAAAAACAGAATTATCATACAATTTCCCACCTGCTGTATATGGATGACATCAAATTATATGCTTCGAACAAGAAGCGATTGGATGATTTGCTGAAAACTGTCAGTAAGTTCTCGGCAGATGTTCATATGAAATTTGGGATTGAAAAATGTAAGACCCTGAACATTCAAAGAGGGAAAGTAATAGATGGTAAAACATAACTTCCAAACGGTGATATTATACAGTGCATGAGGGATGGCGAAACATACAAATATCTAGGATACCAACAAGCCAGATTGCTAGACCAAAAACAATCAAAGGAGAAGATTCGTTGAGAATACAGTCAGCATCTGAAGTATGTGCTGAAATCGATGTTGAACTCGGGGAATCTAGTCAAGGCAATTAACACCTACGCCATTCCAGTGTTGCTTTACTCATTTGGAATAATCAGATGGACTAAGACAGAACTGGATGATATTCAAAGGCAGACCCGAACGATGCTGACAAAGTACAACAATCATCATCCAATATCGTCAGTGATACGAACAACTTTGAAGCAAAAAGAAGGAGGACGCGGATTAATAGATGTTGTCAATTCACAGACCGAACAGATGAAAATTCTCAGAGAATTCTTCTCTGCAAAAGCCTTCACTTCTGACCTACATAGAATGGTATCGTTGGCTGATAAGGGATATACACCTCTAAATCTTGCTACCACAGATGACCTGCTGAATCTACCGTTCCTATCAGATACTGAAAAACAAGAGCAATGGTCCAGAAAGGAATTGCATGGACCAAGAGATTAATCAACCACACATCGACAAAGAAGCCTCTAACAAATGGTTGATGAAAGGAGAATTATTCGCGGAAACAGAAGGATTTCTTATGGCCATTCAAGACCAAGTGATCGCTACAAACAACTACAAAAAATTTATCACTAAGCAGGGAACAATACAAACAGATAAGTGCAGAAAATGCCATATAAGATCGGAGACTATACAGCATATTATGTCCGTCTGCGAACAACTGGCCAAAACGGACTATCTAAACAGGCATAATCAAGTGTGCAACATTATCCATCAGAAACTTGCACACAAGTACGGACTTCTGAATACCTTCCAGCCATATTACAAGTATCAACAGGCCGTATTGGAAAATGACTGTATCAGATTATACTACGATAGACCTGTTATCACTGACAGAATGATGACGAATAATAGGCCTGACATAGTGGTGTATGATAAGAGAGCGAGAACAGCAATGCTGGTGGATGTCGCCATACCGAATAATAACAACGTGCTGAACAAGTTCCAGGAGAAAGAGTCCAAACACACAGACCTTGCTGTTGAAATCAAGCAGATGTGGCACCTCGATAACATAGATATTGTTCCTGTCATCGTATCCTCGACTGGGTTAATACCCAAACCTTTGCATGATAGCCTTAAGAAATTAGAATTGCATAAGAATACCTAAATAGAAATGCAAAAAGCTGTAATTCTTAATACATGAAGGATATTTAGGAAATTTATGTCAAGTATATTGTAATCGACCCTATTCCCTTTGAGTGCTGAATCTGGGAAAGGTAAATTATATCCAGCTAACAGCTGAGAAAGTGCATAAGTCCACGATAATAATAATAATAATAATAATAATAATAATATATATATGCCTCAGGGGCTCAGGAACATTGTTTCTGAGTACGGGCTTAGCGAACCCGAGGTACCCAAGCTGAACCTGGCAGTAGGTATAAAATGCAACCTATCCAATGATGTACAATCTAAGGAATAAACGGGTGAATCGACATTGTACCACCATAACCTCTTGTCGCGTTCAAGATTTAGGAAGAGGGTCTTGTTCGGAAAGTGAGTCACAGTCTCCCTCGGTTAGCGACGGAAGCAGCGTGATATCGAGTAGGAATACTGCAACACAAAACCAAGTGGGAAATAACATCAACAACTCTCAACCGACTCTTGATGTTTCAACGGCGGCGCAAGCCATTATGCCTACGACCACGAGAGCCGGACTCCCTAGGAAACGCATGAAGTGGACTCCAGAAATGAATACCTTCATTATACGTTCCTATTACAAGATTACAAACTTGGAATCGGAAATGACAGCATACAGATACGCGTTACATCTTGCGTTCATAGAAAAATATCCTGAATTACAGCACATATCCGAGCAGAGAATTTCGGATCAACGAAGAACAATCGTTAAAAACAGGCTACTTTCTTCAGAAACGCTGCAAAGCTTACGAGAAGAGGTCATAATGGAACTCAGAAGCGAAAATGATACTCATAACGGTATACCTGCTGGAGTCAATGAAAGTGTGACAGATAACATCGAAGCCACGGAAACGAATATTAACATGGAACGCCCTCTTGAGCCGAATCAGCAGAACGAATATACGTATTTAGCAAGATCAGAACTCAACAGAGCAATAACTGAATTCAGTGGTAGTAACCCAACTAAAAGACCTAAACTGCCCAAACTCAAGACGAACAAGAACACCAATATCATCCTAGCAAGCGTAAACTCAATGTTTGAAGAATATACCGACCAGAACACCTTGGAGAAGATTCACACTTTGATTTACTGTGGAGCAGTAGCGGTTCTTCGACTTCACAAACAACAAATCTCCACAACTCTGATTCAAGCTGAGCCAAAAAGCGTCAGAAAACCACCATGGCAAAAACGACTGGAGAAGGATATTGATAATATTAGAGCAGAAATCGGTCGCCTCACAGAATTCCTGAGAAACAGAAAACCCTCAAGACGCTTGAAATCACATATACGCAAAATTTATAGTAAAATTGGTACGAACACAAAACACCCTGATCACAAACAACACATCGACGTGTATATGGACACTTTGAAACAGAAACTCCAAGCAAAAGCAAAGAGGCTTTCAAGATACGTCAAGTGTACTGAAAGGAAACACCAAAACCAAAGGTTCCTCCAAAACGCTGCCAATTTTCATAAGGGAAATAACAAAACTGCGACCAACAATAACAGAGAAGTACCTGACGCACAGTGCTTGACCGACTATTGGTCATCACTATGGTCGAACCCCAAAGAACACAATAGAGATGCGGAATGGATCACGAATGGAAAAGAACGCCTCGATATCAGACATATGGGCTTCGATGGAATAACGGAGGAAGAAATTACAACAGTAATTGGAGCGACCAACAATTGGAAGGCCACAGGTATAGATAATATCCACAACTACTGGTACAAGAAGTTTGATAAGCTCCATGGAGCCCTAGCGAAACAGCTCACGTATGTTCTTCAACATCCCAAGAAAACACCCACTTTCCTAACGCAAGGCTTAACATATATGCTACCTAAGAGCGATAGAACACAGGATCCGTCTCAATATAGGCCAATCACTTGCCTGCCAACACTCTACAAAATACTCACCTCATGCATATCCAATCGAATATACCAACACCTTGACGACAACAATATATTAGCAGAGGAGCAGAAAGGATGCAGAAAGAAACACCACGGGTGCAAGGAACAACTCATCATCGATTCTGTGATAATGAAACAGGCACACGTAGGGCATCGCAATGTTCATTCAGCTTTTCTCGATTATCTGAAGGCATTCGATAGTACCGCCCATTCTTGGCTTGTTGAAGTATTGCAGATATACAAAATTCACCCAGCCCTGGTAGAGTTCTTGAAGACAACAATGACACACTGGCGCACGTCTCTGCAGGTCAACATGAACAATAAATCAATTAAAACCGACGAGATACCCATACGTCGTGGAATTTTTCAAGGAGAAAGGAATTATCATACAATCTCCCACCTGCTGTATATGGATGACATCAAATTATATGCTTCGAACAAGAAGCAATTGGATGATTTGCTGAAAACTGTCAGTAAGTTCTCGGCAGATGTTCATATGAAATTCGGGATTGAAAAATGTAAGACCCTGAACATTCAAAGAGGGAAAGTCATAGATGGAGAAACACAACTTCCAAACGGTGATATTATACAGTGCATGAGAGATGGTGAAACATACAAATATCTGGGATACCAACAAGCCAGATTATTAGACCAAAAACAATCAAAGGAGAAGATTCGTTCAGAATACAGTCAGCGTCTGAAGTCTGTGCTGAAATCGATGTTGAATTCGGGGAATTTAGTCAAGGCAATTAACACCTACGCCATTCCAGTGTTGCTTTACACATTTTGAATAATCAGATGGACTAAGACAGAACTGGATGATATTCAAAGGCAGACCCGAACGATGCTGACAAAGTACAACAATCATCATCCAATATCGTCGGTGATACGAACAACTTTGAAGCAAAAAGAAGGAGGACGCGGATTAATAGATGTTGTCAATTTACACACCGAACAGATAAAAATTCTCAGAGAATTCTTCTCTGCAAAAGCTCTCACTTCTGACCTACATAGAATGGTATCGTTGGCTGATAAGGGATATACACCTCTAAATCTTGCTACCAGAGATGACCTGCTGAATCTACCGTTCCTATCAGATACTGAAAAACAAGAGCAATGGTCCAGAAAGGAATTGCATGGACCAAGAGATTAATCAACCACACATCGACAAAGAAGCCTCTAACAAATGGTTGATGAAAGGAGAATTATTCGCGGAAACAGAAGGATTTCTTATGGCCATTCAAGACCAAGTGATCGCTACAAACAACTACAAAAAATTTATCATTAAGCAGGGAACAATACAAACAGATAAGTGCAGAAAATGCCATATAAGATCGGAGACTATACAGCATATTATGTCCGTCTGCGAACAACTGGCCAAAACGGACTATCTAAACAGGCATAATCAAGTGTGCAACATTATCCATCAGAAACTTGCACACAAGTACGGACTTCTGAATACATTCCAGCCATATTACAAGTATCAACAGGCGCCCGTATTGGAAAATGACTGTATCAGATTATACTACGATAGGCCTGTTATCACTGACAGAATGATGACGAATAATAGGCCTGACATAGTGGTGTATGATAAGAGAGCGAGAACAGCAATGCTGGTGGATGTCGCCATACCGAATAATAACAACGTGCTGAACAAGTTCCAGGAGAAAAAGTCCAAATACACAGACCTTGCAGTTGAGATCAAGCAGATGTGGCACCTCGATAACATAGATATTGTTCCTGTCATTGTATCCTCGACTGGGTTAATACCCAAAACTTTGCATGATAGCCTTAAGAAATTAGAATTGCATAAGAATACCTATATAGAAATGCAAAAAGCTGTAATTCTTAATACATGTAGGATAGTTAGGAAACTTATGTCAAGTATATTGTAATCGAGCCTATTCCCTTTGATTGCTGAATCTGGGAAAGGTAAATTATATCCAGCTAACAGCTGACATAGTGCATAATAATAATAATATTGTAAACGATAATAATAATAATATTGGCTACTTTTTCGAGACAAATTCATAGAGCTAATCAGAATTATTCTAACTTCAGTGGTTTTGAGTTATTCGCGAATCTTGAAAATTTCCGGATTTCTTTTTTCTCGATATCTCGGTTGTTATAGAAGATAATTGAAATCTGTTTTCACGTTTCTAAAACGGTTTTCTGAGTAGATTCCAGTGACGTACTCGTATTCCGATTGCCGTTTTTTCCTTTTCAAAAATATATAACATGATGACAAAATTTTCACCCAATTTGAAGAAAATAACGGAATAATGATTTACCCCTAATGGCTGGGCGAAGGAACACACGTGAGCGGACGAACCATAGAACATTTGTAGTTATTCGATGAAAACGATCAAAACAATGCAAAATCTTCTTGACCGAAATAATGAAGCTAGGCTGCTCCTAAGATTCCATCGTTATTTATGACATCCGCAATTTCCGCTTTTTATTTTATTTTTGAGATTGTCGTTTAGTTTCTAGAGTTCTTTTGAGAATAATAATAGGCACCTAATAATTTACTCAAATTTACTTCTCATAATGATTTACATATATTGCTCGAACTGATTTCCATCATGTTGTAAACATAAAGTGCATCTTCGGATTATATCTTCTATGTCTGAATGCTCTCTGTGAACACAGAAGTCTTCATCTATGCACGTTCATTAGAAACCATAGAACGACCAATAATTATTATTATTCATTATCTGTGAATATATTGGCTTCGTGTCTATTTGAATTCGTAAAATTAGTGTTCGTTGTTGAATTTGGATTGTTTAGTTAATTTCTGCAATTCACACTATGGAAAAAAATAGAAGATACGAAAATTTCGAAAAAGTTGATATGCTGAAGGTCTACTTTCAGTGTCACTGTAACGCAGTCCGTGCATCAGAAGAATATTTGAATAGGTTAGTTCGACAATGGAAATGGAAGTAGTAATTCTAATCAATATTAAATACCTGACTGACACTCTCCAATAGATTTCCTCAAAGAATTCAACCAAACAGGAAGTTCTTCGCCAAAATGGAAGCAAATCTTTCCAATTATGGTTCGTTCGAGAAACCAAGAAGTAAAAACTACAATAAACGGAATAGAGGTGATAATGAACTTGACGTGTTAGCAGCTGTTGAGGCTAATCATTCTACATCGTGTCGGCAAATTGAGAGCGAAGTGGGTGTGTCAAAAGCAGAGCCCAAAGAATTTTGAGAAAGTATAAATATCATCTCTATAAACATAAAATAATTCATCATCTCAATGCCGGGGATGCAGAGAGAGAACGGCGTTCTGCAATTGGTATTTAGGGAGAATCAGAGGTGAAGCTCGTTTTGGGCGACATATCATTTGGTCTGATGAGTCAAGAATCAGCAGTGCCGGAACTTTTATCGCCATACGAATAGATTCTGGGCAAACGAAAACCAACACGAAGCAGTAGCTCGACGGCAGCAGGGGAGGTTCGGTTTCAATGTGTCGTGTTTCGTAATGGGCAACAAATTAGCCTACTATATCTTTGATGACAACTTGAATGCACAGGGATATCTCGAAATTTTAAATATTTGTCTGCCACAACTGCAAGATGACATTCCTCTTGCTCAATTCAACACATATTACTTCCAACAAGACGGTGCTCCTTGCCATAATTCGGCCGTGGTGAGGAACTACTTGGATTTAAATTTTGAAAATAAATGGATCGGTACCAATGGCCCAATTCAATGGCCAGCTAGGTCTCCTGACCTATCCGTTTTAGATTTTTTCTTTGGGGTTATTTAAAAATAAGATATATAGGAGGCAATACGCCAATTACGATCACTTGAATAATGCAACAAATGAAGCATTCGAAGATCTGAGGAGATCCTCGCTACATTTGACTAGGGCCATAGAAGATATAATCCGAGGATATACATTATGAGAAGTAAATTTGAAAAATTATTAGGTGCTTATTATTATTCTCATGTAGGTATTTCTCAGAGAACTTTTGCGAATGTCATAAATAACGATGGAATCTTAGGAGCAGCCTAGCTCCATTATTTCAGTCGAGTTTTGCATTGTATGGTTCGTCCGCTCACATTATTCCGTTATTTTCTTCAAATTGAGTGGAAATTTTGTCATCATGAAAAGGAAAAAAAACGGCAATCGGAATATGCCAAAAAAAACTATGTTTTGAAAACAATTATCTTCTATAAGAACCGAGATATCAGGTTGTTGACAATAAACTCAGAAAATAAACATAAAACTGCAAAGTAACTTTTTTGTTCAAGTTTCAGGAGCGGCTTAAACTCTGCTATAATGTCTTCAAGTAATAAGTTTTTTTGGTGAATAGTTTCGTCACAATATTTTTTTCCGTAAGAATGCATGAAAATAGGCTCTCACATCATCGCATGCTCCTTCTGCCAGAGAGGATGAATACATTTTTCTTCTCGTTTTCTTATTGCCCAAGGATAGCTTCATTGATGAATTGGAATAGATTATCCGCATTTTATACAGGAGTGACTAAAAAAAATTATTGAATATTGTAATTTTAAAAATATCATATCTTGATTTTTTCAAATGAAACACCCTGTATTTTATTATTCATGTCAACGCATAAAATATTGTGCTATATTTTGCAGAAGTAACCTTATCTTTACCTTAGATAATTTTCGAAATATTCGATTATTTGTGGAAATTTTTGATGAAAATTCTACAAACCGTATCAAACTCATCAACATGCATCATTATTCGCACAGAAGTTTCTTTTCTGTAATGATTCAAATAGTAAAAAATGAAACATAAACAAGGTAATTATTTCAACGAATCATAAAATCAAGATGATTAAAACGTAAATCGTGGTATGTGTTGACATTTTTTTTATTTGTGCCTTCTGTCAGGTCTCCGGATATATCATATTCTGCATTTTACATGGTGAACTTATCAGTGTTACGTTATTAAACATTGTTAAAGAGAGGTTTTAACCCAATTATCTCAATTGACTGCCATGAAGTTCTCCAAAGAAGAAATGGTAGATATGATTTTCATTCTGGGTGAGTGTGATAGAAATTCTTTGTTGGCAAGTAGAGTTTATGCACAAAGGTTTCCTGATAAGAGGCATCCTGATGCAAGATGCTTTGAAAAACTTCTAATAAGATTTATCGAAACAGGTAATATCGCTTACAAAAAACATGAAAAACCAAAAACTGCTACAGCTGAAGACAACCAGTTATCAGTTTTGTTGGCAGTGACAGAGAACCCATATAAAAGCCAAAGAGAGATTTCTCAGTTAACAGATATAAGTCAGAGGATCTTGAAAGTGAATAAATTTCATGCTTATCATGTTCAGCTACACCAGGAACTGAACAATCAAGACTATGAAAATCGAATCAATTTTTGCAATAGGGAAAGTGACAAAGTAGCGGAAAATTCAAATATGTTTAGCAGAGTTCTTTTCTCAGACGAGGAAAGTTTCCACAAGAATGGGCTTGTTAACAGGCACAACTTTCATTATTACGCCACGGAAAATCCACACCTCATGAGACAAATAGATCACCAGCATCGTTGGTCCTTGAATGTATGGGCCGCTATAGTAGATGAATATCTAATTGGGCAGCACTTTTTCGACGGGCTCCTCAATAGTGAAATGTATTTAGATTTCCTGCAAAATCATCTACCAATATTACTTTCCGATGTACCAGAGCATATAAGACAAGATTTGTGGCTTCAACAGGATGGAGCACCGGTACATTACTCACATCAGGTTAGGGAGCATTTGAATCATGTATTTCCAAACAAATGGATAGGGCGTGGTGATCCTGTTAGATAGCCAGCTAGGTCTCCATATCTTACAAGTCTAGATTTCTTCTTGTGGGGTTATATTAAGGGCATCGTTTACCAGATTCCTTCTGAAACACAGTTGGATATGAGACAGAGAATAGTCGACGCCTTTCAGTCAGTTAATCCGCAAATGTTGTCGAGAGTTCAACGGTCTTCCCTCAGAATGATTGAGTTTTGTCGAACACTTCTTGAAACAGTTCAACACTTTGTATATCATCTCTCCAAAAACCAATCTATTACGTATTTCATACACGACTATCTTAAAATATCTCAATTCCCCTGATCAAGTATAATGATATGTACTAATAAACTCTTCTTGCGAACCTCTGATTTCATTATTTTAGTTCATTTTTTATTTCAAAAATGGTCGAAGATAAAGATGAGGTTACTTCTGCAAAAATATGGTACAATATTTCATGCGTTGACATAAATAATAAAATACAGGATGTTCCTTTTGAATCAAGATATGTGTCTTTTAAAATTATAATATTCAATAATTTTTTGAGTCACTCCTGTATAAAATGAGGATAATCTATTTCAATTCATCAATAAAGCTATCCTTGGGCAATAAGAAAGGAGAAAAGTATTCATCATCTCTGGCCGAAGGAGCATGCGATGATGTGAGAGCCTATTTTCATGAATTTTTACGGAAAAAAATATTCATGACGAAACTACTCACCAAAAAACTCATTACTTAAATACATTATAGCAGAGTTAAGGACGCTCTTGAATCTTCAACGAAAAAGTGGTTTTCCAATCTGTAAAAACTCCCAAGATTTTTTATAGAAAATTGGGACAACCTGTTATCTGCAAAATAAATTGCTGAAGTAGATTCTGTTTGCTTCAGCGGCGAGTTTCCTGCACTATGGAAGCGGAGCCTCGTGATTCCTTTGTTCAAAAGCGGATCACGATCTCTTATTACTAATTATAGAGGTATTTATTTGCAGTCTGCCTTACCCAAGCTTCTAGATTGTTTAGTTTGCAATTATCTATCCTGGAAATACTGCTCTGTTATTATTAATGAGCAGCACTGGTTCTGTAAAGGCCGTTCTACTATAACTAATCTTGCCCTTTTTACTAAAGACATCATCGATTGCTTTGAGGCAGGATTCCAGTTAGACTGTGTATATACAGATTTTTCCAAAGATTTTGATACCGTCAATCATAATATATTGTTGCTTAAACTTAAAGCTTTGGGAATATCAGGTTGTCTGCTTTCATGGCTTGCCGATTTTTGGTATGGTAAAACACAGATTGTCCAATATAAAAACTTTTACTCTAAAGAGAATCTTGTAACATCCGGTGTGTCCCAGGGTTCTCACCTTGGGCCACTACTTTTCAACCTCTTTGTCAATGATGTTAAAGATTATATATTGGTCAAATTTATTATGTTTGCTGACGATTTAAAGTTGTATTCAGTCATAAAAAATATACATGACTCATTATTTTTGCAATTGATGCTTTTCTCCGTTGGGTAGACATTAATTGCCTCAAATTAAATTTCGATGAATGTAGATTTATCTCATTTCACAGATCTGTTAAGTCGTGTCAGTTCAACTACAGTCTTGGTATTAGAAGTACTGTTCAGGTCTCGAGTATTCGAGACCTTGGAGTCACGCTTGACACTCAATTGAACTTTAAAGAGCATGTCTCTCATATATGTTCGAAATCATTCAAGATGCTTGATTTTGTGCTGCGAAATTCGAAAGAAATCTCTCCTCACATTATCAAAATGCTGTTCTCTCGTAAGGTCTAATTTGCAATATGGTTCTATTATATGGTCCCCTTTCAACATGTGTGATATCGGTGCTCTGGAAAGGATCCAAAGAAGATTTTAAGATATTCAGTTTACCGTTCACACTTACCGAGAGAAATAAATCTTGATATTGTGAGGGATATGTTCAGCCTGGAAACTCTTGATAACCGGCGGAAGGTGTCAGATCTGTGCTTTTTGTTTGGAAATTTGAACCGTACTGTAGATTGCGAGGATCTGTTAAATATAATTGATTTTAATTTGCCATTAAAACGTACACGGCACACATCATTGTTCAGTGTTCGAATTTTCTTCTCTACCGTACTCTCACTCTAGCTAACAGTGTTGATTGTCTCGATTTTTTTCTGTCTCTTAGAGCCTTCAAAAGGAAAGCAATTAATGGGATCCGGTCACTTTGAATTTTGTTTGATATCACAGTATTCACTCAATTGATTGTTTTTATTTCATTTGTTTTGCTTTGTTTAAAGGGGGTTTCCCGTTCATCCATATTCTTTTTTGTAACTCACAGTTACTTTTTTTCTATGATCAATAAATAAATAAATGTTCATGGCAGAAGTTGCCGTTTTTATCGTTGTTGATAGTGATTGATATGAAGGTTTAATTAACATTAAAATTCATTAATTCCTATAAATTCTTTCTGATTTATTTCAATTTTCGCTTTTTTGTGAATAAAAATGGAAGGTACTTGAAAATTTAACCGGATTTGCTAAAATCTCACCTCCCTCAAAATTAGAAGGCAAAAATGCTAAGCAAAGTTTACCACACTGAAAAATGAACAATTAAGTCTTCTAGAATTACATAATTGAAACTTCATTTCAGCTTCTCGTACACAGTGTATTTAATTTTTTTGCATTTCGATGACAACAAAAATTTGAGAAGAAATTTCATGTCATAATGTCTCAACGAACAAATTTAAATAATTGAAGAATATTATCTCAAGTATCAATCAGTTGTGCATGTATGTGTTGCCTAGAATCACAACTATTCTTAGGATATTGTTGTTTTCAAAGTGATATTAAGGTTGTTTATTATAAAGAGAATGCTATATCTTGATTTAATAAACATCATGTTTGAGGAATTCTCATGAAAAATTAGAAGCGTGTAGATTTTCATGATGAAATGTGGATTACTTTATCAGTTGCTTGTTCTTGTTGATTAATTTTTTTTCACTCTGCATTTCCTGATTGCCGAACAAAAACAATTTTTTTTCTCGAGAGAGAAAGGACATGGGATTTAGAGGTCAGCCGTCGTCAAGTTAAGATCGCTCTGAATGATTGTTACGTATTTTTGATTTTATTAGTAGTATTTCCCAAAACATTTCCTCATTAATATTAACATTATTTAATGTTGTGTTCAATTGGGGTAAGTCCTTATTCTTCTTCAAATTGTGAATTTTGGTTCTTTTTACCCTTGACTTTTAGCTCCCTTTAGTTGAGTACAAATGCAATTCCTATAGTAGTGTTTTAACATGTATGTAGATTCAAGAAGGACACCCACCCCCTAATGGATTTTACGACTATAAGACTAACTCCTAAGGCACGGAGAACGTGGGGAAATATTCCCAACAGCTCCAATGATTTATACTTCTCTCCAGCAGATGTTATTCTATCCCTTTCCTCGAGGAAGCCCTGTTGGTTTCCCTATTGACCTTCCCTACGGATATCGGCCAGAGTCTGTTTGGTGTCCTTTGGACTTTATGAATCAATGACATTAAATTGGTTCCGTTTGACGATAGATCTGAGATTATCCAATACCCTATTAGATTTTACATACAAATACTTCAACCTTTACTAATATTTTCAGGCCAAGGGACACAAAAGATATCAGTTCTCAGAAAACGGTTGGAGATACGAAAAAATTACAAGTGTCGAACAGATTTCTAAATTGAACGAAGATGACGAAAATTGATTGTACGCTGATCAGTAGCGTACTGCAAAAAAGTTTGAAAGGGCAAAAGAAGAAATGGCTCCGGAAAAGAAAACACCTTGTAGATTCTAGTTGAAATTTAGGACGTGTAATGATGGAGGCTATAACACTAGCTTGCATTCCAAATTTGGGCTGAATATTTCGAAAACTGCAGGAGTTTTGAAGAAAAAAACATTTTTTTCCGGAAATTTCAACACCCTGTAGCTCCGTAACGACGCTTTTGCGGACCTATGTTTATATTAACTTTTTTCTTAAAATTGCACGTAGATTTACCCCCTCAAGTTGTGACATACTATTATCTAACACCCTGTACATTTTATTGAATATTTTCAATGATATATTTCTGAGGGGAAAAATTCCGGATCAATAGAAGGTTTATGTAGTCGTACTCATTCTGAAACCAAATAAACATCCTATATCTATAAGTTCGTGTTTATTGAAAACTTTTGAATTAGTGTTAAAATTTAGGTTAGAGAATGTTGGTGTGTTTGTCCACGTATGTATATAAAATCACATTGGTGGTTGAGTCCATAACCTCCGAAGGCCAGATAACTTGTAGAGGTGGCAGTTATCACTGCACGGTCTAGGTGAGTGGTTCGGAGTCCAATGATAAGTTTTCGTCTACAGAGCATAGTTTTCGTCAAGGTCACAGTATCTATGATAGTATATGTCGTGAATGAAATTTATTCAGCTTCTAATTAGGAAAAAATTCTCAGAGCAATGTTTGCAGATATAAACACCTCAAAAAAGTCTAGGGAACACTTCTGAATATCGATATATCGTATCCAGAACGATCAATATGGATGTTTTTTTTAAGAAATGAACACCTGCATCTATTTCTCACCAAATTATGTAGAGTGCCGCAACAGATTTCAGTTTTTTATAAAAACTAAAAATGCAGCAAACGCGACGCTGCTTTGTAATCATTTCATGTATTCAGTGTTTGAAATCAGTTAGTTGGCACTTTGTTTCTGTTGTAAGCACTAATAAAAGATTCAAGTTTTGTGATTCGACCATGGAAAGACGACATTTGACTAGAGAAGAGATGTTACGAGCCGTTGGCATGCTCCAAGCTGGGAGCTCACAACGGGAAGTATCCAGGGTCTTGGGAAGTATCCAAGTGTCATAAACCGTTTGTGGTCGCGTTTCACTGAAACAGGTAGCGTAGAAGAACGCCAAACAGGTCGTTTCAGGATTACTACAGTCGCCCAAGACCGATTTTTGGTTTTACAAGCCAAAAGAGATCGTACTACCACAGCATCTCAATTAGCTCAAGAGCTATCACGAGTTCATAATGTACAAATTTCCGACCAAACTGTGAGAAATCGACTGCACGAAGGTCAACTCCACTGCAGACGTCCTTTAAGAGTTCCACAACTGACCCATGGAAATTGCGCTGCTCGTTTAGCTTGGTGCCAAGAACACGTAAACTGGGATCAATAGAGGTGGGCCACAGTTCTCTTCAGTGATGAATCTAGATTAAATTATTATCCCGATTCGGTAAGAATTCAAATATGGTGGGAACCTGGAAAGTAAAACCGTCTCCAGCATGCTCGAGAAGTTGTTAGACAAGGAGGCGGATCAGTGATGTTTTGGGGAGGTATACGCCTTGGTGGAAGAACTGACCTCGTTTTCATACAGAACAACCTCACGGGAAATTCTTAAGCAAATGAGATAGTTTTACCTGTAGTGGTATCGTACCTCCAAACAATGGGTCAAAATCCACTCTTCCAACAAGATAATGCCCCTTCTCATCGTGCAAGAGTTGTCTTGAACGTTCTTCAAGAGAATGATATCGATCTTCTACCGTGGCCATCCTGCTCCCCAGATTTGAATCCCATCGAGCATGTGTGGGACACCCTAAAAGGAAATCTCCTGCGTCAAAACGTCTTCCATCATGAACAGGAGCTTCGGTTAGCAGTTCAGGGGGCTTGGAATGACTTAGGCCAAAATGCAATAGACAATTTAATATTGAGCATGCCGCGACGATGCCAAAGTGTCATTAATAACAGAGGTGGATCTTCTGGGTACTGAAAAATATAATTGCTTCCATATCGTTTCGAAAATATTAGTTCAGGATTTTTTTTTGTGTATTACCAAATTTCGTCATTTTCAAATTTCAAATTTTTTTTATAATAGGTGCTTTGGAGAAGTCAAATATTATTTTGTTTTCTTGAGATACAATACATCATCTAACAAAACCGAAAGATTTCTATAAATTCGAATCAACAAATTTGTATTTTAAAGATATTGGTAAGTGTTACCTAGACTTTTTCGAGGTGATTAGTTGGAGCTTATGATAATGTTTCTTTGAGTGTACTTCGGCAAGAATTATTTGAGATGGGTTTGAGTCCTAGATTTGCAGACATTCTATTCAATATGTATATAAATACAAAAAAATACTTGAAAGTCCAACTTTTTCTAGTCAAGGCCATCCCCAAGGTGGCATTCTATACCCTTTACTCTATATCATTTACTATCATCGCCTCGAAAAATACTTCAGAAATCCAAACATAAAAGTTATCCAATTTGCTGAGGATATCGCCATTTACTCTCGTAATGCAAACATACAAGATTGCCACAATAACTTACAAGAAGATCTACTCGAGCTCATTTCTTTTCTACATAGCCATAGTCATACCCTGTCAAGTACTAAAACAGTAATTTGTTCATTCACTACATAGCGAATACCATTTCCTGAACAAATAGTCATGGCAGACTCTAACTTTGAACATAAAACTTGAGTTAAATTCTTGAGAGTCATGTTGGATAGTAAATTAACATGGGAAGAACAAAGTCGGTATACTAAGTTGAATACTGAAAAGCGAAACGATTCCGAAACGATCGTATTGTAGTACCAAAATCATTACAAGAGCTCATTCTCAACGAATTTTATTCAACACAAATCGGTATCACAAAAATGAAACAACTGGCACGTCAATATATTTACTGAAAATATATGATTATGCTGGCCCATTAAATGGATATCATCTCTTTGCTCTGTATAGATGCGAGATCGAAATGGCCTGAAATTAAAGTTATTTCGGAAGCTCCTACAACAAATTCATGAATGTCCACAGTATATTGTTTCTGATAATACCTCCATATTTACTAGCACTGAATTCCGTTCATACTGTTCCAGTCGTGGTATCTTTCAGAAATTCATTGCCTCAGGACATCCTGCGACCAATGGATAAACTGAAAGAAATATACAATCTTTTAAGGCGAAAATTGTATGTATATGAGAATGAACCGGGAACATATAAGAAATAGCAGAAAATACTATTCAGATTCCGGGCAACTCCATTGGCTTGTGGAAAATCTCCAGCTGAAATGTACTTAGGACGGCGGATTCGAATAAAACTTGATGCATTATATCCTCATGTTCAAGAAAGTTCTTCAAACTCAGCCCGGTCGAAGAGAACTTCTCAAGTGGGGAAGAGAATTCAAGCATCGGTATGGAAAAACAATCGGCAGTGTTGAGAAATTGGAATTATACAGAAGAAAAGTGGTCAGTATCATTATATATTCAAACTAGATTGGGAACGAGGTTTCAAACAGCACATCAACCAACTACATAAAACGTTGGTTCGTAAAAATGAAAGACATGTGGTTTTTGGTCCAACCCAGTCTTTTCTAATTCCAAGATGTGTGAACAGCCATCCTGAACCTAAGCTGCGAGCCGAGTGATGCAGCTCACAGTGCGTTTTCAAAATTAAAATAGTTATTGTTTCATTTGGTTTTATTTCTTCTTCTTCTTCTTCACCGTGTAGAAGGCGTAGCGCCTGTTCAGTTCCGGTTTTCCTGCAGCAGTTCTTGTGAAGTTGATTGCCAACTGTCCCGCCATCGTTTTGGTGGTCGTCCAACGGATCTTCTTCCGTGTGGTATGTTGTTATATACGATTTTGGCTATTCTATCTGTGGTCATTCTGTTTACATGCTGGTTCCATTCTCTTCTTCTTTTTCTTACCCATCTTACAATATCGTCTGTTTCACATTTTCCCTTATGTCGGTATTTCTTTGTCTGTCATTCAATGTGTAACCGGTTATAGTTCTTAGCGTTTTCATTTCTGTTGTTCTTAGTATCCTCTTTGTTACCGACGTTTCCGCTCTTGTTTCTGCCCCGTATGTCATAATTGGTCGCACACATGTTTTGTAGATTCTGGATTTGCATGGTATACTGAGGTGTTTATTTCTCCAAATTGGTTGTTTAAGATGTCCCGATACTGCAGCTGCTTTGTTCACTTGTCTCCTCACTTCGTCTTCAAGGTATCCTGTGCTTGTTATTTTGCACCCTAAGTATTCGAATGACATGACTTGGTCTATAGTGGCGTTGTCTATTGTTAACTTGCAGCGCAGAGGTTCCTTAGCTATGGTCATGCATTTTGTCTTACTTGTTGAGATTTCCATATTGAAATTTTTTGCGCGTTTGCTAAAGGCGTATAACATTCTTTGTAGGTAGTCTTCTGACTCTGCAATGAGTACGGCGTCATCGGCATAGCATAAGATGTTAATTTTGTAGGTTCCCATGCGGTATCCTAGTCCCAAGTTTTTAACGGTCTCTGCAAGTTGGTCCATAACAGTATTAAATAGTAGAGGGCTAAGACTATCACCTTGGCGGATGCCCGACGTTGTTCCGAAATGCTGCGTTAGGATGTGGTTTGTTCGTATTTGCGTTGTTGTATTAGTGTTCAGATCTTTTATGAGTCTTATATATTTTTTGGGTACCTCTTTGTTTTCCAGTATCTTGATTACATCCTTCAGTTGGACTCTGTCGAAGGCCTTCGTTAAGTCTATGAAACAAAGATATGCTGGAGTGTTATATTCAAGAGACTTTTCTACTAATTGCCTTGTTATAAATAGTGCATCGACCGTGGACCGGTTTTTCCGAAAGCCTTGTTGCTCTTCGCTGATTGGCATTGTTGACGTTATGTCATCGGCAAGAATCTTTGTAAGCAGTTTCAAAGAGGTGCTTAACAAGGTTATTCCGCGATAGTTGGCAGGATTTGTTTTGTCTCCTTTTTTAAAGATAGGCACTGTTACACTTCTTTTCCATTCTTCTGGTATTTTTGTTTGGAGTAAAGTTTTACTTAAGTCTTCGTAGAATTGTTCTACTTCCTCCTCTGTACTTTGACTTGTTGGGGCATATATCTGTATAATATTCATATTGACTGGTCTGCTGTCTATCTTTATTAGCATTATTCTATCTGACACTGGAAGAAACTCAGTAACTGACTTCGCAGTTTCATTGGATGTAAGTATAGCAAACACCATTCTTGTTTTGTGTCGTTTCATCTCCGGAGTAGTACAGTGTATAGTTACCTATCGTATAAGTACCTGCATGTGGCCACCTTACCTCGCTGCAACCAAGAACATCTATTTTGAGCCTCTCCATCTCCTTGATCAAATTTGCAGCCTTACCTGCTTCGTACATGCTTCTCACATTCCATGTTCCAATTCTTTTAGTTTTTAACCGGGGGATTCTTCGCACCCTCTCCTCATTTAAGAGGTGCCCGGGACTGAGGGCCATTGTTTTTTGTTCCATGAGCATATGTAATTTTCCTGGGGATATCTTATGATCTTTAATACAGTGGTTTCCCGTTGCCTTCTGTATTCTTATGCCGTTGATTACTTATTGGTAATTCCTCCGCCTTCGAGGCCGATTTCTCAACCTCAGGACAAAAGAGTGCCCTTTCCTCCACTTGTTCATCCGCCCGTAGCCGTTGACAAGCTGGAGGTGGATCGCTTATTCCGGCGATCATTCGGTCGTCAGAGCCTCGTTAGTTATCTAGCAGGGTGCACCGGATAACGTTTGTTATCACACGAGCAGGTGAGGTTGACATTTGGGCTGGCATTGCTGAATATATATTCTTTACCTTCGCCCCTTACACCCCAAACTGTCATTGACGAAAATCAAATAAGAACCTTATGTCGTCTAAGAAGTGGGAATGCATTGTCTTCCTAGTATCTACACAAAATAGGACGTGAAGAGGATCCACTTTGTTCCTGTGATGAAATAGGAACTCCAGACCATCTCCTTTTAAACTACAGCAACTTCCGACATCAATGTCAAATATTCCTCACTGATGTAAAGAAGTTTTTCAGTTTCAATTCACCATACAATTTGGATTTCCTATTATCATCAAAAGATTTGGATGTTCAATTGTTTAAACTCTATTAAATTGAAATTACCAACCTTGACCTCCCAAGTTTTTCTTCCTATTGCAGAGCTTTCCTTCCAATCTGTGACTGAAGTCTCGTTTGTGTATGATGATTGAAATAGCCATAATGAGTCCCTTGGTGTATTGTGTACATGTTTTATGAGCATTGTATTAGTAGAATTATAACGAATAAAGTTGAAATATATATATATATATATATATATATATATATATATATATATATATATATATATATATATATATATACTGAATTCAAATTAAGTCACTTAATTTACTTAGATGATATTAAATTATATGCCGGAACCAGATCACATTTAAAAAGTCTACTTGAGATCACTTTCATCTATTCCAATGATATTCATATGAAATTTGGGCTTCCAAAATGTAAAAATCATTCTATTGAAATATATATATATATATATATATATATATATATATATATATATATATATATATATATATATATATATATATATATATATAAAGATTTCCAATATCGAAATCGAGCCAATGCATCAAGGAGATACATATAAATATCTTGGATTTTGTCAAGAGAAGACAATTAACCATAGCAGCACTAGAGAAAATATTAGAAGTTCATATTACAAAAGACTTAGAATTATCATCAAGAGTCATTTAATTAGTAAAAACCTTTTCAGAGCTATCAACTTCTATGCAGTTCCTATTCTTACATCTTCTTTTGGAATTATTAAATGGTCTAAAACTGATCTAAATGAATTACAATGTCAAACGAGGAAAATGCTCTGTAAATATCATAAGCACCACCCAAAGTCAGCTGTTCAGAGAGTTACACTACCTAGACATCTTGGAGGTCGTGGATTAACTGATTTGAATAATCTTCATAGTAAACAGATTTTTCATCTACGTTCCCATTTTCATGGTAAACAGAGAACGTCTAAATTACATGATATTGTTGTTGCTTCAGATTATAATCTTACACCTCTAAACTTGACAATGCAAAAGGTAGATTTTGATATATTTGATGATAATTCTAAAAGAGAAAGTTGTATGCAGAAGGAATTACACGGAAAGCACCCTAAAGAAATGAAAAATGATTATATTGATGAAATCGCATCGAATAAATGGTTAGTCTCTGGAGAATTGTTTGCTGAAACAGAAGGCTTGGCAATTGCGATCCAGTATCAGGTTGTTTTCACGAGGAATTATAGAAAACACATCATCAAACAAAATATAGATTATTCTTGCCGTAGATGTTTCTGTTCTTCAGAAAGAGTTTTTCATATATTATCATCTTGCTCAGTCCTTGCTTCAACAGATTATTTAGAAAGACATAATGCCGTCGCTAATATTATTCATTTTAATCTAGGAATTAAACATGACGTAATTCCCAAAGAAAAAATTTCACAAATATGAACCTGAGATTATTTGTGAAAATGACAAATATAAACTTTATTTTGATAAAACAATTCTTTGCAACAGAGCTGTAAAACACAATGGACCAGATATCATTCTTAATGATAAACAGAATCAAATAACATATATAATTGATATTGCTATACCCGATACACATAATATACAAAATAAATACAATGAAAAAATTTCTAAATATATGATGCTTGGCGACGAGATTAAAAAAATGTGGAAAATGAAAAAAATATTTATTCTACCGATTATTATTTCCACAACAGGTGTTATTCCTAGAAATCTTCACAAAAGTATTGAGATTTTGGGTCTGAAGAAAAATTTGTTTGAACAGTTACAAAAGATAACAGTCATCAAATCTTGTAATATTCTTCGTAGGTTTCTTTCCGAAGAAAATAATGAGGTAGAGTCATAGGTTTTCTCTTTAGTTTATACTGCTCAGAATCTCATTTCATATTTTATTTATTTGTTTATATAAATGTAATATAATTAACTGACAATTTTGTCATATTTATATTCAGAGCAGTATTCTATTCGATCGTTCACCACTTCACACAAAGGAAACTATTAATGAGTAACATTCAGTGTTACTTGACTAAGGACCGTACACTGGATTTTTCCGGGAGAAAGCCTCTGACACTACTCGTTGGTACATTGATATCATTGTTTGATGATGCTATAGTATGTATATATTCTGGTAGATTGATATATTCCCATAACATTTAACGTTATCCTAATATATAATTATTCCAGGATATGTTTTGATTATAATCATTGCCTGGCAATGGTATTAATTACCGAGTGGTGGATTTATATTTTTTCATGAAATCAGTTTGATTGCATGAACAGATATATGGGCAACTCGTCAGGGGTCAATAATTCTGGATAAGAGAAAAAATGTTTTGTGTTTCATTGACTGATTTCCGGTAGTTTTTCGACAGAATTACAGGGTGGTTCGTTTCCATTGGAACGCACTGTATAAGTTTTGTATGACTCAGACTCTTCCAGACTAGAAACAGTGAACATCTGCGTCGATGCCTGGATCTCTTCCGTTACCCACGCGTGGCAATACACTCAAATGCATTCCTATATAAAAAATTTTATGTTTTCAATACAATTATTGAGGTACATTTGAGTCCATTATAATTCAACTTTATATTTGATGAAATGCACACATTCCAGTATTTAATATTATTTGATATCCTATTGTTTCAGAATTAACTTACTTACTAGTTTTATCTTGAATAATATTAATTTTTATCAGTTTTCTTACTAACGAATTTTCTACCTGTTGATTTATTTCGGCTCTGGATTCTAAAGTTCAGGGACTTCTTTGATAAGAGTTTAATACCAGATATTGAAGAATTTTGCATGCCTTTATAATGTTGATATATTATCGAAAAAATTTAATTTATTTGCCAATTCGATAACTCCATCAATTATATAACTAGGTCTTTAGGAAAGTTGGAGTAGTGAAAATGAGAATTAATACATCGAAGTTTGTATGCAAAGTATTTTGCATTATAATCATTATGACTGTAAGTTTTTATATAATGACTTACTTATTGTTTGTATTACGGTAATTTATCAGCTACTAACAAATATAGAAAAAATCGTTTGCTTTTCAATTAACTATTTCTAGACATTTTAGAAAGTTTAAACAAATAAATGATACAGTTGGTCTGCACCGAAGGGCCCTTCAGAAGTATCTAGGAACGGGTTTATCGATCATTTTTAAATTTTGGCATTAGTGCGAATGTATACTAATCTACAATTTGCAACTGTCTTCAGAGAGATTTCACTTCTGCTCTAGCGGACAGCGACTACAATATTGCTATTTCAAATAACATGGTGTACTTTTAAATTTTTTGTCCTATCTTGAATTAATCCCCATTGAGATCTTATTTTTTCGTCAAATTTTTCGGAATTATAGTATCATCTTCTTTGCCTCAAAAATTCATTTAAGTAAGATTACAATTATTTTGTTTTACAAGAAAAGTGTTAATTTTGGGGAGAACGTACTTTCCCATGCTTTTTGATATACAAGGTGCTCAAAAATCACTTGTCAACTCAAAACTAAATTCTCTAAAAAACCTTTTTCTGCAAATACGAGTACCTACTTTCTCTTTTACTTTATAGGAACAGTATTTTGAATAAGTATTGATTGGTTTTCGATTTTCCTATATCTAAATTGCGTCGGTTTTATTTTATTCGCGAATATATAAACCCTCCAGAAAATTGAATCATTATGCCGTCGTACATGAAAACAGACTGAGCGGATTTAGTCCGATGCCAGTTTCAATATTCCACAATGTTCTATGTTAGGTACTTTAAATTACGGCCACAGTTTGAGGTTTGGAAATTATTTAGAAGATAGCAATAACCTAATTTCGTTTGTGTATAGTTTCCTTGTTGAATAAAATGGCAAATAAACATTCAAACGACGTATTATGAATTTATTCATCTTTCATAGTCTAGTCGAATTCGTAGAACATGTAACGAAAAGTATCCGAATTGACAATCAAGTCTCAGAAGACAATTCAGGAAATAACAACCTAATTTTGTCGCTAGAAAACAGGCAGCGGAACGGGAAAGAGTTTTATTTCCAACGATCAAGACATTGCATTTACCGTCCTAGGTTATCTTTATTCCAATCCGTATGAGTCTGTACGTGCTGATGTAGCAGATTTGGGGATAACACACATCACTTAATGAAGTTTTGGACAAAACTAATATCCACCCCTACATCATCAATATCATCGATGTATCCTCTTATGCGTTCAGGATTCATTACTGCAAAATTTTGATGGTTCACATTCCAGTTATGCGGCTGCCTTACTTCCTTTTTCAAAGTGCGCGCTATTCAGTAATTGATGTCTTAGCAGAGTGCTGGTGGTCTCGTTCGATTTCAACTGTAAAATTTTTTCTCGACATGTTTAGTCGTCATCATGCATTGGAACAGTGAGGAGAATGCATTTCTGCCCTACGAAGCAAAAATCAAGTAACTCTAAATTTCCAACTTTTCAGCAGAGTTATTTTCATGATGCAAATAAGAGAGATTACGATTACTCAAAAAGTGTTCTAACTACACTCGGAGGCAAAATTAGCGGAACAATCGAAAATTTAACCAAATTCGAAGTTCGATATTTTTCCTAATTCTCAACCGATTTAGATGATTTGTTCGGCAAGTTATAGATCAACTCTTCTGCTTTGTAGAAATTATAAGAGAAAACAAAAAAAATTTGAAAAAATTTCATACGGGGGCAAAACTAAAAGTGTTTTTTTTGTCAAAAATTCGTAACACCCTGTGGAATTTCGTGGTCCGAGTTGAAACGTACAATATCATGGTCTGTCAAGACACATCTTCCTACAGTAACGCCCTTCTTGTTTCATGCGTTTATCTCTATTTTTGCAAAATATATTTAATTTCAAGTGGAAAATCACCATTTTGGAGAAATTCCATTGAATCAAGAAATTGTCATTAAAATTCGTCTATCAATTTGGAATTTTCTTATTATCACTCAGGCGTGTCGAAATTGTCGTTTGCGATTTTATGTTCGAATTGCATTAGTTATTGATGACAATTTGGTTAATTTGGTGAAAATTAGGAATTCATAGGAGATAACAGTCGGTAGGTATTAAAATACACAACCGAATTCTGGGACCATTGATAAAACTTTTCATTTACACATGTGCACACCTTCTTTTATCAAATATGAAATACAACACACGTTTTTTTGTATATGACCACATTTGCACTTGTTTAAAGAATGAGAGTTTTCCGTTCTTTGATTTGATACAAATTCGATCAGTTGCGGTGTTTTGTGATTCTTTTACTGTTTTACGATTCGAAACGGTATTTTTCATTCAGAATGAGAGATTTACCACCAACCTCAGTAGCAAGGGCAGTTACATTGATCGAGGAAGGGCGCACCTACCGCTCAGTCGGTACCATGTTAGGTCTCTCGACGTCGGTTATCCATCGAATCTACCGACGTTACAAGGAAACTGGATTGTACGTGAGGAGGCGAGGACAAGGAAGAAATCGGGCAACCCGCGCTATACATGACCGTTTCATCGTCAATCAAACCATAAGAAATCCTTGTCTTACTGCTGTTCAGGCACGTAACCTTTTACAAGCAGTGGATAACATTAACGTCAGTGTGAGGACAGTCAGAAGACGATTAAATGAAGTTGGTCTGAGATCATACGCGCAAGCAAGAGCTCCAAGACTCGATAGAGCCCATCGGGTAGCAAGATTGGCGTTTGCTAGGGAGCATGTAGCATGGACAATCAATCAGTGGAGACGAGTTTTACTTATTGATGAGAGCCGATATTGTGTGAATTTCGTGGATGGTAGAGATAGAATATGGAGGCATCGAGGGGAACGGTACAATCAAGGGAACTTCGCAGGAACTGAGCAATACGGTGGAGGGTCAGTTATGATATGGGGTGGCATATGCTTGGGAGTACGAACAGAACTGGAGATTATTGGCAATGGATCACTTAATGCCCATCGGTATATAACAGAAATCTTGGAGCCCCATTTTGTGCCTTTTGCTCCATACATAGGGGAAAATTTCCTTTTTATGCACGATAACGCGCGCCCTCATACTGCGCGCATAGTGATAGAATATCTCAATGAAGTTGGGATCACACGAATGGACTGGCCGTCGCGGTCACCGGATTTAAAGCCGATCGAACACGTTTGGGACATTCTTGGAAGAAGGGTTCGACAACGTAATCCAGGCAACGTTGAGGAGCTGACATTGGCTTTGGTGGAAGAGTGGGACAACATACCTCAACAGATGATAGACAACATCATTGGGAGTATGCGAAATCGTATGCGCGCTGTAAAAGGAGCTCGGGAGGGTCATACTCGCTACTAAAATCAAATGTTTTTTTTTTGTGGGTCATCATGAACATTTTTCTCAACATGTTCATTTCATTTCACGAGTGTATCGCCAGGATACACACCTGCTCTCAATTTTGGACAGGAATGATAATTGTTATAGAGTGTCACACAAAAAAATTCGAAAATAAATGTGCAAAATCAACGATTTTTCCAGTGTACTTCGAGTTCTCCCGGAGCGTGAAATTGGCCAGTGAATTTCAAAAATTTTCATTTCGTGAGGTTTTCGCATCTCTAGTTTTGATTTTATTTTTTGGCTAACCTCCGATGTTATGCACCTATGCAAGATTAAAAATAAATTCTTGAAATTTGTGACTTTTCGCTTCAAAATGGATATCTCTTGTAAAAATAGAGATAAATGCATAAAACAAGAAGGGCGTTACTGTAGGAAGATGTGTCTTGACAGACCATGATATTTTACGTTTCAACTCGAACCACGAAATTATACAGGGTGTTACGAATTTTTGACAAAAAAAAACACTTTTAGTTTTGCCCTCGTATAAAATTTTTTTCAAATTTTTTTGTTTTCTCTTATAATTTCTACAAAGCAGAAGAGTTGATCTATAACTTGCCGAAAAAATAATCTAAATCGGTTGAGAATTAGGAAAAATATCGGACTTCGAATTTGGTTAAATTTTCGAGTGTTCCGCTAATTTTGCCTCCGAGTGTACAAGCTTCGAACTTGAACATTTACTACTTCTCAATCCTAGAAATTTACTAAGCGTACTTAAATCAAAATTCTTCCCGCCAAACTCAAAATGGACGTTCACTTTCAGTTACTACATTTCGGATCATCACATCCGCACGAAGCTTTTACAATACATAAAAACACGTCAATTTACAGTTGAATATTTTATTGCAGAAACACGTAACAAAGAATTAATTTTTCAGCTATCAAACAGAACACAAAAGTAAACTTGAGCATCAAATGAAGTTTCAAATAAATACAGAAATAGGTGAAAAGATTATAAAAATTTTGTAACTATAGATCGCCCTCTTCAATATAAGTTTCTTCCCCACAATGGACCAAGTCGTCCATGTCAGATACTGGCAGGAGAGATTTCCAGAACAACTGTTTCTTAGCGCGCATATGGACAGTTAGTTCATTCAAAATCTTTTCTTGTTTTCCTCGTTCAGACCCCGGCATGATAATGTGTTAACTGGCAACGTAAGTTTGAATTTTGATTTTGAAAAATTTGAGTTCTGAAACTCCGGACTATCTATTTAGGTTTTGAAGTACAGTGATCTCGAACTTTTTCGGAATTATTAATAACTTCTGCATATCAACTGCAAAAATTTCTTCATCTTCTGGTCAATCTTCGGAACAATCTGCTTCATATTCTTTTCTTGTTTCAGTATATCTTCTCTTGTGTATTTCATAGTTTCACAGTTCGCATCATCTCCTTTTCATTTACGTTTTCATGGTGGACATGATTCTTGTGCAATGAACATGATGGACATTCATCTTGTGATGGTTTAGTGAAGCCAATATTCTCCTGATGAAAAACCTTTCTGTAGGTTTCATATGAAACTTTGTTTTCAGGAGTTTTCTCATTCAAATCTTTCCACATATTATACACCGAGATGTCTGAAATTTCTTTTCACCACGTTTAAGTCCTCTTTTATCTGTTACACACTGAAACTCCGGATTTTTCAGCAACTCTGTTACCATAGCATCAGATGAATGTCCAATTGTGTGCAAAAACATTGTTTTACATACGGTTTCATTCAAATCGATAGATTTTTCTGCGATTTCTCCATTTGAATTTGTGATTCCTTCAGTATTCTCTCTATTTCTGCCTATTCCCACTTGATCTATAACTTCGTTATGCTTTGTGTCTTTCTGCTCCTCGGCGTCTTTCAGCACATATCATTCTGTTCTGCTGTGATTGATTGGTTTAAAGGTAAAGTATAATTTGGTGGAAGTAAAATCTTTGTTTTAGATCGATTTTCTTTTGCTTAGTCCGAGGGAACTCTATCTCTTTCACAGTGTTAGGTTGTACATTTTCTGTCTCTACTTGATCTTCTCCACCTCTGATTTCTATTTCTGGTACAGATTGAGGTACATATTCTGCTTGTAACTGGTTTTCTTTAACCTCGATTTCCATTATCTTCTCTGAAATATTAGGTTCAGTTTGGTCAGTATTGTTAATTCTCATTAAGTTAATCATAACGCCATCAGTATTTTCTAGTGAATCGCGGCATTCCAAGCTTTCTTTCAGCTAATGTTGTGTTTCATTTTTATTCTGTTCAGAAATGAGCTGTGTTCAAATTCGGTTGGTTTCCACCAGATATCACCATCATTTAAATACAAACGGCTTTTTTTCGTCTTTCGGTAATTGTTTCAGGAGGAACTGCTAATAAATCAACAAGTATTCTCTTCCGTCTTCCGTTTGATGGACTAATATTCGGGTCCGCATCCGAATCATCCATTGGCCAAACAGGTGATAGACCAGATGAAGTTCGACCTGTCGCCGTTTCAAGTGCCAATTTGAGAAGACGCTCGCTCCGCGAAATCATCATTGCAGCACTGAAAAAGAGCTTGATTACATCTCCTCCGTATCGTAGTCAAAAGACATACTGTAGAACCATCACACTAATGTGATTTAAGTACGCGAAATAAGAAATCATGTGATTTTACTCTGCATTCTGATCGGTGTTGGTTATTCAATTCAGAGGGTAAGAGGTTATACTTTCTTGGAGGATTTGTCTATTCATTGCCAGTAAATTGACTTACTTAGTTTTTGTTTTGTAGTTATTGAATATCTCACTCGCGGGGATCTACCTACACCAGAGTCATCCTGTTCAAGTAGAATAAGTAGACATACTAGGTTCTATATTTGGAAATATCAAGATCTTCTGAGAAGTATGTAATATTGATATATTTTAACAGTACAAAGGTCGCCGAGGTGGTAATCCCTTCAAACACCACTATAACACGTAGCAAAGTGGCGTGGAACGGGAAAAATGCCAGTTTGTTTGACACAAAAAAAAATGACAAAGTTTCTTCTATTACTAATACTAATGCAGAAACGGAATGGAAGGTAGTTTCCCGCAAGGGTAAAACTAATAAACGGAATCGTGCTCTGGTTGTTGGTAGTTATTCTGGCAGCTCATCCGTCCAAGGAGTAGAGAAATTCAAGGCATTGCATGTGTCCAATTTAAAGCCCGAGACCACAGTTGAAGATCTACAAAACTTCCTAAGTAGTAATTTTCCAACAGTTAAATGTGAAAAACTCATTTCAAAGTATCCGAAAACTATTCATCATTTAAAGTTTCAATAGCTACATCCGACTATGAAAAAGCTCTTGATGGATCAAACTGGCCAAACAAAGCGAGTGTCCACCGTTTTTTCAACCGAGACAATTGAATCGCCCTGCAACATAGATGGTACAACATCTTTTGGTTTTCCCACTGTTGATGGAGAAAAATTGAAACTTTACAACTTAATGTACAATGTATTTCAAATAAGTTAGATGTTCTCGAAATATTTCTATCTGAAAGGAAACCAGATATTGTAAGTGTTGCCGAGCACTGGTGCAGTCCTGAGAGTGTAAATACCATGACCATCCCTGGATACCTACTTGCAGATTCATATTGCCGCCCCTCAAGAGCCCACGGTGGATCAATGGTTTACATTAAAGCTGGATTACTAGTGAAAAATTTATGTGTGTCACGCTTTTCAGAAGAAATGGAATGTGAAATAAGTGGAACAATAGTGATGGCTCGTGATATACGCTTGGGCATTATTAGTGTGTATCGGCCATGTTCTGGTACCTTCGAGGTGTTTCTGGACAGGATATCGCTTGCTTTGAATTTTTGTTGCAATTCAGCTGACATTATATTCCTGTGTGGTGATTTGAACGTTGATTTTTTTAAAACAGAATGTATGAACCGTAAGTTACTTGTAGATTTAATGAACTGCTATAATCTAAAAGTCTCATCAGATAATCCTACCAGAGTATTCACGAATATCACAGGTCACACATCAATTTCTAAGGTTGATTATATTTTGACCAATGCAGAATTATCAAATTGTAATGTACAAACTTATGAAGCCCATGTCAGTGACCACCTTGCCCTCTCACTTGATCTATGTATTAGCGTCCATAAAAAAGCCGAAACTGTATCGAGAATGGTCAGAAATTTAAACGATCAAAATCTTAATAAGTTTGCATCGAGTATTTCTCAATGTAATTTTCAGGACTTATACATAGATTCTGATGTTGATGAATGTTTTGGGGCATTTGTAAATACCATTCAATATATCTTTGAAATTTGTTGCCCTCTTATGCGTAGTACCAATTATACTCATAACAGGAAAAACTGGTTTACTCCAGAAATTGTTTTGGCCAAATGTGACCTACAAAATCTTCATTGGTTACATTCTAATATAAAAACTCAATCCTCTAATGATTTATATAAGAAAGCCAAATCCTATTATAAATCCTTAATCCTAAGAACCAAATACAATTTTCACAGTGAACTTATTGATAAATCTGTAAATAAAAATAGAACTGTGTGGAATCTAGTAAATACTATGACTGGTCGAAAACGTATGGAACAAAATTCTATTGCACTGGTTATTGATAATGTTACGCATAACGATCCCAAGGATTTGGCTGAGATTTTCGCTAATCATTTCACTACAGTTGCCGAATCTTCCCTCAACAGTTATTATAAAGACTCAATGTCATCCTCATGTACGACGTCACGTATGTTAGACACAACGTTTTTCTTCCACCCAGTCCTGGAGCATGAAATCCATGATGTTATAAGATCACTCAAAAACAACAAAGGTTCTAGTGTTGATTTCATCTCAGCACGAATTCTGAAGATGATAGGTACCGATATCAGCCGACATTTCGCTCATGTTATTAACCTGTCAATTAGCACAAGCGTATTTCCTCGTATTCTGAAAAAGCAATCGTCATTCCTATTCATAAAAGGATGATGTACACGATATCATGAACTATAGACCTATATCTATCTTAAGTGTCTTTTTCAAGGTTTTTGAAAGAATAGTGTTTGATAGAATGATGAAGTACCTAGATAAATTTCAAATACTTGATACTGCACAACATGGTTTCAGAACCGGCCGCTCGACTCAAACTGGAGCATTGCAGTTCATGGAGTTCGTCTATCGTTGCCTTGATAATGGTCAATATGTTGCTGGATTGTTCTTTGACTTGTCTAAAGCGTTTGATAGTCTTGCTATCCAGTTTATATTGGATAAATGTTATAATCTTGGATTCAGAGGCGTGTTCTTGAACTGGATTCGTAGTTATCTGGAGGACAGAACTGCCTCAATCAGGGTTCACGACTCGTTCTCAAATGAACAGTACTGTAAATTAGGAGTACCCCAGGGTTCTGTCTTGGGGCCACTTCTATTTCTGTTATTCATCAACGATCTGCCACCAAATTTGAAAAAAAATTTTCTACAGAAAATCTAATAGTCACAATTTATTATCAAAAATAATCTGGTTGATACTGTTCGCTAATGACTCTTCCATAGCAATTACTACTGAGACTCTTGAGGAGCTTCAAAAGTTATGCGAGCTGCTGGTGGAGAGTTTCGTAGAATGGTACCATTTTAATGCTATTATGATCAATGTCAACAAGACGGCATGCATTCACTTCACTCTGTCGTCTTGTGATCAGGGTAGCATAACAATAAGGTATTTAGATACAGTCATCTCTTCGAAGGACACCACTGAATTCCTCGGCGTTCAAATCGATAGGAATCTGAAGTGGAGTGCACATATCGATGCGATTTGTAAGAGGCTGAATAGTTCCTATTATGCCCTAAATAGAATCAAGAGTTCACTACCTCTAAGTTCCCTTGTGAACGTTTATTACAGTTTGGTATATACTCACCTGTCCTATATATCTTACTGTGGGGAAATTCCTCAGACGTAGGTAGAGTTTTCATCATCCAGAAAAGAATTCTGCGAATGATGTTCGATTCAGCTCCACAATCTTCATGTAGACCGTTGTTCCTGAAGAATGGTATCCTCACATTGGCGTCTATTTTCATTTTGAGATGCCTCGTTTATATTAAAGAGAATGAAAGAAACATGACTAAACTTTCTAACTTTCATTCCCACAATACTATAAATAAGGAAACATTATGTATCCCTAAACACAGAACTTCAAGATTTGAAATGTCGCCCCTGTACCAGGGTATCAGATTGTTCAATCATCTTCCACGGCATATACAGGGGCTAAGTGTAAATAGATTTAAGGTAGCAGTTAAGAATTTACTTTTAGCAAAATGTTTTTATACTGTGAATGAGTTTCTATGTGTTGATTTAGATAATGTCTAAATGTCTTTTCTATTGACCTGTCCTATACATACTTGTGATGTCTTAAGGATCAATAAATTATTATTATTATATTATTATTATTATTATGAAATGAAAAAGTTACTTGGTTTTTCGATTGATATTTTATAATTTATAATCAAAAAAGCATTGCCTCCTAAAAAGTAACTGTTCATAAATTCTCAACGGATTGATATATTTCAAATCTGAAAGCAGCATCTTGCAGACCTTTTTACGAGAAATCCAGTGGTGTAAGAATCTCGAAAACCAAGTATGTTGACTTACTTGGTTTTTGTTTTGCACGGCAGATTTGCTGTTGAGGCCTACTTTTCGAGCGGATGTTCTGTGAGCGCAACCCAGCGCGCCTTTCGGAATCGTTGTAATTCAGCCCCCTTTGGCTCCTGTCCCGGACCGGAAATCAATTGTAACATCAGTCACAGACGATCAGAAGTACAAGTTCGGCAAGACGAATAACTAGAGACTCGTTCCATTAGATCACCTGAGAACATTGAGCCAGTGAGAGTTTCAATATTGCGATCACCACGACGTTCTGCCCGCAAACATGCGTCTGCCCTTGGAATTTCCGATCGTTCTGTGAGACGAATTCTTCAAGATGATCTTCATTTACTTCCATAAAAGATGGCGATTGTGCAGAACTTTCTGAACGTGACTTCAATTTTCGGAGGAACGAGTGTGAGGTTCCTCTGGAATTCGTTACTGAGGACGCTATTGTTTTTTTAGTGATGAAGCCCATTTTCATTCGTGTGGATCCTCGCCAATTGCATCAAAAGACTTCACATTCACCTAAAGTCACAGTTTGGTGTTGAAATTTCCGCACGTAGAATTATAGGTCCTCGGTTTTTTGAGGAAAATGAAGTCACAACAGTGAATTCGGACCAATATGTAAACATGTTATAGGAATTGTTTTTTCCCACGGCTATATGATTTGGACTCAGTGAACACTTTCTTATTTATTTATTTATTATCACAAAGGAATGTCAACAGCCGAAGCCAAAACGACATTCACTGAAAAAATATATAAAAAAGTAAGCAATACAAATTAATTCTAAAACAAAACATTTAGGAAAAGAACTGTCTAATACAAGTTATTAGAATTTACTGTGATTAACATCACTGATAAGTTATGAATGAAAGAAAGAATGAATCACAGAAAAGTTGCACGACATTTCTGTTTCAAGGAGATAAGAGAGACTCCAGACAAATCTAAATGATAATTCAGATTGGCAGAGTGCACCATTCTACTGATTGGTGAATTTTGTGCACAGTTTGTTCTTTTGAAACTGATTGAGAAAAGATCATAGTTTCTCAGTGATCTACTGGGAATATTAAATAAGATCAGATGAAGCACCTTAGGTGCTTGAAAGATATTATTCACGATTTTGAACAGAAACAAAATATCGGAAACAATCCGGCGAGCAGCTGTATAGTCGTGATTAGTAATCTAAAAACCTATTCTATAGCAAACGAATCGAATAAATTTATTCTGAACCCTTTCAATGCGATTGGAGTAACACATGTATCGAGGAATTAAGTTAGGTGAAACCACATGCATAGTAGAGAGTGCGAAAAGATTTAACACCCCTGAATTCCCTACCCTTTCGACTGATGTGTGCATCAAAGAGAAGCTTACTATCAAAAGTCACACCCAAATCTCTGATCGAAGACACTTTCTTAAGTGTACATCCGTCAATTGTATAAGGACACTTGAATAATGAGTGATTTCTAGTGAAATTCAGTAGTTAGATAAGTTATTCAAATCACTTTGAAGCGTCAGACAGTCATCCCAACACTTGATTGGCCTATACACCTTCAAGTCGTCCGCATAAAGTAAGAACTCAAAATGTCTGAAGCAACTCCCGATATCTTTAACGTAGATGATGAAAAAGAGTGGTCCCAAGTGCGTTCCTTGAGGCACACGGGAAGTACTAATGAAATAATCGGATTGAAAACCGTTGATCCAGACAGATTACATTTTACCCACAAGATAGGACTGAACCCAATTCAGAAGATCACCGTCAACACTTGCTACATCTAATTTATAAATTAGGGTCGATATACAAATTTTATCTAATGCTTTTGAGAAATCGGTGTAGACGGAGTCTGTCTGAGTCTGAGAGTCTAACAGGCCATGAAGGTACTCTGTATATACAACCAAATTTGTCTGCCCTCAAAAAATCCGTGTTGTTGCGGAATAATAAAGTTCTTTAACTGAGAAAACAAATATTTCAGAATTGAACGCTCGAATGCTTTGGCTATTGTAGAAAGTATGCTTACAGAACTATAATTTGAAACAACTGTTCTATCGCAACTCTTGAATATGGGTACTATGATAGATTCCTCCCATTTAGTAGGAAAGACTCCTTGTGCTAACGACTGATTGAATAAGATGTGAAGAGGTTAACATAATGTGGAGGCACAGTTCTTTAGAAAAAAAGCAGGGATTTAATCAGAACTTCAACTTCTTTCTCGGAAAAATTTAAAGTAGACAAGATACTGTTATTCTCATTTCGAACATCTATAATTTTTTGAATCGATTGATTTTTTGGGATGTAAACACTTTTGAAGTAAGAAGCGAATATATCGCAAATTTCTTTTCCCTTTGATGCTGTAACATTCTCATAAACCATTTCGCTAGGAATCTTACAATTATTATTTTTCTTAATGATACATATTTCCAGAACAGTTTGCTATTGGAAGGGAGGAGCTCTTGCTCTATTGAAGAGCCGAAGGCTGTCATATCCATGGAAATGAGCTGCTTAGATCTTTTTCTCAAAAGTTTAAAAATATTGAAATCATTAATATTTCTACTGAGTTTTCACTCTTTATGATAAATGTGTTTTTCCTTTATAGTTGCAACAGGAAGTTTTGAATAATATGATGGAAATCCCACATGAATTTTTCGTTTTGGAATATTTTGAACAATTAACTAAGTCCAAGCTAGATATTACATCATTCACTACACTATAGTCGGCTTTTTTGCAATTGAGATAAAATTTTTTCTCAATGATTTTCTTTAACAATTTTTGCTCACCGAAATGAACTAAAAACTCAAGTGCAGGATGATGCTTGTCCTCTGCAACGAGAGGGTGATCATAATGTACTAAACCTGAGATGATGTTTTTATTACACAAAACCAACAAGCTGGTGCAACGGCACACACTTCCAGAGATGGGCATTTTGAAGGAACTCTTCTCAGGACGCCTCATCTCAATTAGGGGTGATTTAGAGTGGCTGGCCCGCTCTCCATATTTGACATCTTGTGTTTCTTTTCTATGGAGTTTTTTGAAATCCCTTATTCATGTGAACCGTCCACGGGCCCTACAAGATTTGAAGACCAGCATCCACGGAGAAATTGACAACATAACGCCTGCAATACTGGCAGGAGTCATGACAAACGCCAGAAACTGGTTTACTCCGTCACCTACCAAATTTAATCTTCAAAACTAAGTAAGACAAAACTTTATGTATGTGTCTATATCACAACAAAATAATACAAATTTTCTCATTCATACTAACGGTTTTATTTACTTTTAAAAAAGGAAGTTATGCTGTCGCACCCTGTATATACCGATGAATTCAAATTTATCAGAGAAGGTAATTTCAATTTGCATAATTTTAATCTGGGCCGTCGAAAATCTACAATAAACACGGAAACGAAATTTCCAATATCGATTTAGCTTCAATGTATTCAGTTTTCAAAAATCCAATGCCACTTTAAATTTCGTATTTTCTGTTGGTATTAATCAGATGGTGCTCTGACTCATTGCAAAGTTCAAGTATCGGAAGAATCAACCAGCTTGTTTGACGACAGATAGATAGGAAGACTAGCTCCATGGAATTGCTTACAAGATCTCCGGATCTTACCTTCACATTTTTATCTATGCGCGTACTGAAACAACAAAAGTTATAGTACGCTGATAAATTGTCTTCTGAAAATTATTCGTAACTTTGGGTACTTTTTGTTGAATGTTCTGGAAGTTTGACATATTATTTGTTAACATTGACCCCGAATGAATAAATTCATAATATTCCCATTTGTGTATATATTTGCCATTTCATTAAAAAACGCTATACACAAACAAAATTAATATAATTCCTAGTTATAAATAATTTACAAACGTCAAACTGAGGCGGCGAGTCATACGTAACAAAGTTGAATTTAAGGAACGGTAAGAAAATTTAGAAAGATTGAAGATTGAAAAAATTGAGAACAAGTGTAACAAGAATGATGTTTATGCTAATATATATATATATATATATATATATATATATATATATATATATATATATATTTCAAAACAATCGTTAAAATCCGAAGTAATTCCAAACAAAAGAGGTATATTTCGAGGTAATTCTTTGAGTGCTCTTTGGTTTTGTCTTTGCCTTAATCCATTATCCCATGAATTAAATGCTATTGGTTCCGGCTTCAAAATAAAGAGTCTATAAACTGAATTCAAATTAAGTCACTTAATTTATTTAGATGATATTAAATTATATGCCGGAACCAGATCTCATTTAAAAGTCTACTTGAGATTACTTTCAACTATTCCAATGATATTCATATGAAATTTGGGCTTCCAAAATGTAAAAATCTTTCTATTAAAAAGGAAAGATCACCTCTGATTAATTAAAGATTTCCAATATCGAAATCGAGCCAATGAATCAAGGAGATACATATAAATATCTTGGATTTTGTGAAGAGAAGACAATTAACCATAGCAGCACTAAAGAAAATATTAGAAGTTCATATTACAAAAGACTTAGAATTATCATCAAGGGTCATTTAACTAGTAAAAACCTTTTCAGAGCTATAAACTCCTATGCAGTTCCTATTCTCACATCTTCTTTTGGAATTATTGAATGGTCTAAGACTGATCTAAATGAATTACAATGTCAAACGAGGAAAATGCTTTGTAAATATCATAAGCACCACCCAAAGTCAGCTGTTCAGAGAGTTACACTACCTAGACATCTTGGAGGTCGTGGATTAACTGATTTGAATAATCTTCATAGTAAACAGATTTTTCATCTACGTTCCCATTTTCATGATAAACAGAGAACGTCTAAATTACATGATATTGCTGTTGCTTCAGATCATAATCTTACACCTCTGAACTTGACAATGCAAAAGGTAGGTTTTGATATATTTGATGATAATTCTAAAAGAGAAAGTTGGATGCAAAAGGAATTACACGGAAAGCACCCTAAAGAATTGAAGAATAATTATATTGATGAAATCGCTTCGAATAAATGGTTAGTTTCTGGAGAATTGTTTGCTGAAACAGAAGGCTTGGCAATTGCGATCCAGGATCAGGTTGTTTTCACGAGGAATTATAGAAAACACATCATCAAACAAAATATGGATGATTCTTGCCGTAGATGTTTCTGTTCTTCAGAAACAGTTTTTCATATATTATCATCTTGCTCAGTCCTTGCCTCAACAGATTATTTAGAAAGACATAATGCCGTCGCTAATATTATTCATTTTAATTTAGGAATTAAACATGACCTAATTTCCAAAAGAAAAAATTTTACAAATATGAACCTGAGATTATTTGTGAAAATGATAAATATAAACTTTATTTTGATAAAACAATTCTTTGCAACAGAGCTGTGAAACGCATTAGACCAGATATCATTCTTATTGATAAACAGAATCAAATAACATATATAATTAATATTGCTATACCCGACACACATAATATACAAAATAAATACAATGAAAAAATTTCTAAATATATGATGCTTGGCGACGAGATTGAAAAAATGTGGAAAATGTAAAAAATTTTTATTCTACCGATTATTATCTCCACAACAGGTGTTATTCCTAAGAATCTTCACAAAAGTATTGAGATTTTGGGTCTGAAGAAAAATTTGTTTGAACAGTTACAAAAGATAACAGTCATCAAATCTTGTAATATTCTTCGTAGGTTTCTTTCGGAAAAAAATAATGAGGTAGAGTCATAGGTTTCCTCTTTAGTTTATACTGCTCAGAATTTCATTTCATTTTTATTTATTTGTTTATATAAATGTAATATAATTAACTGACAAATTTGTCATATTTATATTCAGAGCAGTATTCTATTCGATCGTTCATCACTTCACACAAAGGAAACTATTAATGAGTAACATTCAGTGTTACTTGACTAAGGTCCGTACACTGGATTTTTCCGGGAAGAAAGCCTCTGACACTACTCGTTGGTACATTGATATCATTGTCTGATGATGCTATAGTATGTATATATTCTGGTAAATTGATATATTCTCATAACATTTAACGTTATCCTAATATATAATTATTCCAGGATATGTTTTGATTATAATCATTGCCTGGCAATGTTATTAATTACCGGGTGGTGGATTTATATTTTTCATGAAATCAGTTTGATTGCATGAACAGATATATGGGGCAACTCGTCGGGGTGAAACCCTCTATATATATATATATATATATATATATATATATATATATATATATATATATATATATATATATATATATATATATATATATATATATATATATATATATATATATATATATATATATATATATATATATTTGATTTGATGTGTTACGGGTTTTATTCCGTGGTCCATTTTGATTGTGGTGACGTTTCGACAAGTTGTCCCTTGTCATCTTCAGGCGTTCGGTAGACGATGTCTCGAACGTAGCTTACGCTCAACTTAAGATGACACTGAAATTCCGACAAATCACATCAACAGATGCTTGATAAAAGATAACTTTTAATAAAAAAAATTAAAAATTAGACCATGCTATTTGACATAGCAAGTCGATGTCCAATATAACCAGAAATGGTACCGATGTGAAAACAATTGAAACTTGTAGTATCAGTATAATTACACTCTAACACCAAAATTTGAAATTGATCTACGAATTCGTTCTATAGATACTTCCTATAGGCCTTTCAACGCGAACACTCACTGCCCAACACACACAATAGGAAATAAATTATTTAGACATAGCTGTTCGGGAATCTTAGAGATTCATGAAAGCTCATGAAATATGCAACTCCCTATGAAATGTAATCCGGGGGCAAAATAACAATTCTAAGAAGTATTGTGCATCTGCAGTGTTTCAACCGTAGTTTTTCCGGAAACGGTGCCAAAAGAAGTCTTCGTATAAGAACTCGAACTGACATGGATATAAATCTGTCATTCTTCTCTTATTATTTTCTGATATTTTTCTCCCTTTTCACGAAGCTATGTCAGAATCGTTGTATTCGTGCAAAACCCAAAAAGCCAGGACTCTGGGAAACCATTTTTATTGATGACTATCTTGGCATTTTTAATATGATGAATAAATGAAAGCTTAGTAATATTACTCTCCTTAGTCCTTTTTGTTCATTGGCTGAAACTATCCATATATTTCTTGATTTTAATCTAATTCAATTTTATTATCAATTGTGATAACTGTATTTTATAGATCTACCTACATGACATTTTATATAGTTTATCTGAATTCAAAATCACAGTGAAAATACGGTCATTTGCCAGACTGATTCAATAATTTCATTTTAAATCTAAAGTCGTGAAATATTAAGTATGTTTAAAGCAGCTTAAAATCACCCAGAGCGTAAACATCGAGACGAAGGAATTCATCGAAACTCAGATAAGAAATCCAGCTTAGACGATATTCGACGTTATCACCGATAGTTATTAAAACACCCTTTCGTATTCAAGATCGCAGACATCTGGTATTTTATCAAACAGCATTTTCCACGTCGCGACGAAGGAATGCGTTCCTAAATGACTATGTAACAGGTTAGGGGATTATTATTGAGTTAGTTATTTTCGCTTAAGATGTGCAGTAACTCATATTATTCCGTTATTCATTCTCGAAGATCAGTGCATTTACTCATTCGCGTGAATCAGAATTAAAAGTGAAGTTATTTAATGATACGTAACGTGAGTCCAGATAGATGGAAGACGCCGATTGTTTCTCTCCGAGAAGCCCGACAGGGAAAGAAGAATTACAGTTCCCGTCGTGTCTCACAGGTGATTACTTTCTGAAATTTTCTTCAATATTTCTGTTTACATTTTAATCTTTCACAAGTTTCTTTAAATATACCTACGTAATTTTTTAATGTATTTAGGACGAGTTGAAATAATGATTTCTTAAACGCCGAATTATTTTCACGCTTCTTTTGGCAAATGATCTATTTGAACTAATATTTATTTGTGGAGTTATTTTCATAGACAAATGAAAACCATTATTTGTTTTCACAACTTGGCAAAATTTGGAATGTACTGAAATTATTTTATATTGATTTTCACAGCTGTTCTTCTAACTTGACAAATTATTTGAAGTATGTTCAAATTCTTCAATATTGATCTCAACATTTATTCACCTAATGCAATGATATGTTTGTACAGTAGGGTGGAGCGATTTCATTTTTTATGTTTCATCGCTTCGGTATACCTGAAAAAAGTTGCTATTTTAGGTCAACATTAAGCACAAAAAAAATCAGTTGGCTTATGCTATGTTTCAAGGTGCCCCCATCGTCATAAAGTTCTGAAAATTTAGGCAAATTATGAGTTTTGCCAAAATTTCTCAAAACCTCGCAACATTTTATAAAACTCCTGAGCGACAGTTATTAGTAGAAGCATGCGTGTTGTGACTTTAAGATAGCGGGACGCGGAGGAAGGGCCTTCTTACCCAAACACCAATGTAGTGATATTTAGTAATTTCGCGCACTTACAGCAGTTCATCTGTTTGCCGTTCATTTATTTGAGGCATCAAATTGTATTAGTTTATCTTTAACTGTGATTGTGACGAATATTGTAAGTAGTGATTTTCATATTTTATGCTTGTAGTTCAATTCCTGACTGTAATATTAGAGTATTTTTTATTTGTATTGTTTGCAGAAATATGTCTCAAGTTAAAACACGAAAAACAACGAGCTGTCCTGTGTTTGGTTTGCCCCAAAAGTTAACAGCATCGCAATTGCCAACTTACAACGATGTTATGAAGAATTATCTTTCATAAAACATGAGTTGAAGCCTGATAGAACAACAAAAGAGCCAACAGTTCATGAAATATCTGAAAGATTGGCTCACGAAGTCATAAAAATATGGCAAAAATCGTCGCTGCCTACTGTGAGTGTAAAAAGAGTTTTACAACTGATTCGTGCCTACCACGACAAATATAGAAGCTTAATGAAACCATATCTTGGCTGTCAAACTAATGTTGAATACCAAGAAAAGATTAATACATTTATATCAGAGTCCCATAGACTGTTTGATATTAGCAGTTGCAAATGCAAAGTTATATGTGATTGTAACTGTGTAAAAGGTAATCGTGTTCCCAAGGAGGAACCAAGTTTCTTAATTGACAAAAGAACAGACAGAAAAATTATGTAATTATGTTAGGCTGTATCGATGTGATTGTAACTGTGAAAAACAAGAAGAAACGAGAAAGAAAAGAAAAAAGTTCATCGCGGAACAGAGAGGCAAACTATTTTGACAAACCTTGTTGTTCCCGTTCTTTGACCGATGATTCTTCAATCGAAAGCAGCAGTTCATGCGCTAGCTTACCCGTATTATCTTCTGGTCCTAACCATGAAAACTCAGAACAGGTCAAATTTAAAGGTTCACCACCTCAGAAGAAAAAGAGGTTAAACTTACCATCATTAGCCCTTGCCTGTGATCGTACTGGAATATCTGATAGAGCCGCTTCTATTATAGTTTCTTCTATCTTAAAAGATGTTGGCATTATTTCCCCAAACGATCCAAGTCGTGTTATTGATCGTTCAAAGTTGCGCCGTGAAAGAACTAAGGTCAGATTAACTTAACAAGAAACGGACTGCAATAAAATGCTTCTCGGTTTATATTTTGATTGCGGGAAGGATAATACTTTGGTTCGTATTGGGAAGAAAGGGAAATTTGATAGAAAACGACAGGTAAAAGATCATTATGTCATTTTATCAGAACCAGGAAGTAACTGTTTCGGGCATGTCACTTGTGAGTCGGGGACTGCTAAAGGTATTGAAGACACTTTAATCTTCTTCTTACGGTGCCTTATCCTTAAGGACGTTGGCGATTACATTTGCCCATCTTATTTTATTTGATGCAGCTCTGAACAATTCAATAGAGCTCATATTAGTCCATTGACGTAAGTTCTTAAGCCAGGAGTTGCGTCTTCTTCCCGGTCCCCTTTTGCCAATGATTTTTCCTTCGATGATAAGTTGAAGCAGTTCGTAGTTTTGGTTTCTCATAATGTGACCAAAATATTGCATCTTTCTTTCTTTTATTATCTGCACAAGTTCTCGATCCTTTTTCATCCTCTGCATAACTTCTACATTTGTCGTATGACTCATGTAAGATATTCTGAGCATTCTACGGTAGCACCAAAGTTCGAACGATTCTATTCTTTTTTGTGTAGTTTTCGTCATTGTCCATGCTTCAACGCCATATAGCACGGTGGAGAAAACGTAGCATTTCAGTATTCGAACTTTAATGAGATATTCAGTTGGCAGTTGCATAGTATTTTTTGCATTTTATAAAATATAGCTCGTGCTTTTTCCAGGCGTGTTTTTATCTCTAGTGAGTGATCCCAAGTTTCATCAAGGCTACTTTCTAGGTATGTTATTTTTGTTACTTGTTCTAATTCTGTTCCGTTGACCCTAATTCAGACCTTTCTGTTTTGGTGTTTGCTGATAGCCATCGTTTTTGTTTTCTTTGTATTTAGTTTCATTCCAAATTCTTTACATGTTATCATCACTCGGTTCAATAGGCGTTGTAGTGCTTCAGCGCTATCTGCTAGAATAACCGTGTCATCTGCGTATCGCAAATTGTTAATGCATTGTCCCTTTATTAATATTGCCATCCGAGGTATCCTGTAGTGCCTTCCTAAATAACTCTTCCGAAAAAACGTTGAACAACAACGGGGAAAGAACACATCCTTGCCTTACTCCTTTCCCGATGTTAATGTCTTCAGATGTCTCTCCATTGATTCTAATTTTAGCCTTTTGGTCTTGGTAAATCTTTGATATGAATCTCAAGTCTTTGTCGTCTATGTTACAAGACCTGAGAATTTCTATTAGTTTATCGTGTTTCACCAGGTCGAAAACCTTTTGAAAATCTATGAAACACATATATACATCAGAGTCCACATCCCTACATCTTTCAACAAGCACACGTATTGAAAAAGTGCCTCTCTTGTTCCAAAGCCATTCTTGAAGCCAAATTGTGTTCGTCCCGTGTGTTCGTCCAATTTGTTATAAATTCTATTGTGTATTATTCGCAGGAACAATTTCAGTATATGATTCATTAGACTAATGATCCTATATTCTTCACATTTCCTGGAGTTCTTCTTTTTGGTAGTGGTATAAACACCGATGTCAGCCAGTCTTTTGGTATTATTCCAGTTTCGTATATTTTATTAAATAAGTTCTCCATAACATTGATGTGTTCGTCTGAAATTATCCTTATAATTTCAATTGGGATTTATCTTCTCCAACAGCTTTTTTGTCTTTTAGTTGTTTTGTTGCTTTAATTATTTCCTCCTTTGTGATGTAGGGTCCAGACGCTACTTTCTGTACATCTATGCTTTGTCTCTCCTGGTCTTGAAACATGTCTTCTATGTATTTTTCCACCTGTTTATTTGATCTTTTATATTCAGTAGGGGTTTCCCATGTTTATCTTCGACGAAAGATGAAGAGGATTGCTTCCACATTCCAGCTCCTTCTTTTATTTTTCTGTGTAAGTTGAAAGTATCATGTTTTTGTTCTAGTTTCTCAATTTCTTCACATCTTTCGTTCAGCCAGGTAACCTTAGCTTCTTTGATTTTTATTTTGATATTTTTATGTATTTGTTTATATCTTGTTTTGTTTTTATTTCTGAATTTTCTTCTCTCTTCCATCATGTCCAAGATTTCTTCTGTCATCCAAGATTGATTCTTTTTCCTGGTCTCCTGCTTAAGGTGCTTCACTGTAACATTTTTTAGTGTTGTTTTAATCTTTTGCAAGTCTTCTTCAGAAGTTTGCGTCGGCTTTAATGGTTTTCGTTTATATATCTATGTATTTCTTCCTTTATTTTATTGTACGTAGATTTAATATCTCACTTAGAATCTAAGTCAGTAAAGCTGAGTGAAATAGCTGTTGTTTGCTGCGATGTAACAGTAGTCTATACAGGTTTTAAAGGTGAATTACCACTTCGACATTTGTTGTTACAGTTAGATAGAAAAATTACAGGGCCGAAATGCTTTGCAGTCGCATTCTCGGTTATACCCACAATATTACCTGAAATTACTAGGACAGAGCTGAGTACCGACCAAAAGTATCTATACAATATTATGACCGTTATCAGTACTGATTTAGCTAATATAGAACCTGGTTACCATTCTAGATGGCTAACAACAGCTAATCGAATTCTAAGGTTGTATGCCACAAAAACTGACCCTGAAGAAAAATTAGTAGTATTAGTCACGTACGTAATGAAAGTTTATGGACCGATGTGGTTCACAATAAAATGTAATTCGTCGTGCATCGATGGGACTAAGCACCTTTGGCAAACTATTAATCTTAGTCGCTATTTGAACTCCGATATGAAGGCTATCATTGACAAAGTAATCCAAGGAAATGGATATTTCGGTCATCCAGAAAATATTATCATTGCCATGCTTGTCGATGACAGAGAGGTTATCCGAGTTCTGGCATATCGAAGAATTATAAAAGCAAGATCACAGAATACTCGAGGACTTCGAAAATTCAAGGTGCCAGTGTTTAATTTCGATGCTAAAGAGTATACTGATATTATTTTGTGGCGTGACTATGACATAACTGAGCCACCTCTAACTTCAAATTTGTCTGATAAAACCTTGAAGGAAATTGTGAAAAATGGTCTCGGCACATGTCAGGATATTAAAGATCTTCCATGCCACACCCAAACCGTGGAGCGTTGCATTAAGTAGGTGACAGAAGTATCGCGTGCAGTTTGTGGGGAAAACAAACGAGATGGTTTAATTAGAGCAAGATTACTATCTTGTCAACGTATGCCTAGTTTTAACTCAAAGAATCAATTTAATATTCAAACTGTATTTTTAATGTTTCTGGATATTTCTTGTAATAAATAATTAAAACAAAAAGTTTTTCATCCCTGCTGGGGCACCTCAGAACGTTATGATAATTGTGTGATATTTTCTATGTTTGTTTTGTATATAACAAGGCAACTTTCCATCGCTATGCCGTTAAAAAAAATATTCGTTTGAAATTTCATATATTTTCGCTCCACCCTATTGTACACCGTTGTTATGAGTTTATTATAGATTCGGAACTTTACTTTTATAACTCAGAAAATTGATTTGATTGAAATGTTACAAAACTATTTATATCAATGCAATCTTTTGTTTGATAATTTGATGAATGATACTATTGAATGTGAGAACATTTAATATTAATTTTATCTTTGCTTTTATGAATGGGCCAATTATCTATATGAAATATCATAATCCGTTTATTAAATATTTAGATTCATCTCATTTTATAACTTAGCTGAACGTTTACTTGAACTGTAACGAAAATATTAATATTATTCACTGTAATCGAGTCGTAACTATCCAACTATGGGGAAGGCTCTTACTTTCAAACTACTGACTTGATGTTCGATATTTCTCACCTCAATAAGGAAACTTTTCCTGCATTTAGGTGTAATAATCGCCTTAGAATTATATCATGCCCCATTATTTTAAAGAAATTGCTTTAGGGACGATACGCATGTATGAACCCACATACTTCGTGGCTTGTATATTGTCGGTATGAAAGTTTCGAAGAATCTCTGAGTTGGTGGATTGTATGTGATGTTTGTGGTACATGCAGGTCTATGGTTAAAGGGAATAGAGTATGATCCGCAGTCAGTGAAATAATATAATTAATATTGGCCGTTGGCGCTCAGTTGAGCAAAAAGAATCACTATTTGTTTGAATTGTGGAGGCCGTTACTTGATGTAGATCCATGATATAAATGAGATAAAAAACACAAGGTTTAACTTTACTCTACACTTTATTTGAAAAAATTCGACGACGTTTCGCTGACACAGCAGCTTTATCAAGAATGAAAAACAGAATGAAGAGTATGGTATTATAAACAAATCGTAGAACAAGTTGGATGAATAACAGGAAAATCCACACCGAGCCATTGTACAGTTAGTATGAAAGGTAATAAAACTAATTAAAAAAGTTAAGTAGGGTGAATAATTCACATCTACCTGTTCATTCAAAAGCTTGTCCGAATGTTTGTATCTATTTATTTCTAATGCTTCTAGGAGATCTAATTTTGAACTTTTGATTTTATATATAATATGTCAAAGTTTTTATTGAATGAATAGTTTTCTTTTATTAGGTGGTTTGAATAATTTGAATCAGATTTATATATTATAATATCGGTAGGACCTATAGGAGTTTTGGCATAAGAACATCTGAACATAAACGTAGCTTCGATAAAAATAAATCTGATTCAAATTATTCAAACCACCTAATAAAAGAAAACCATTCATTCAATAAAAACTTTGACATATTACATATAAAATCAAAAGTTCAAAATTAGATCTCCTAGAAGCATTAGAAATAAATACATACAAACATTCGGACAAGCTTTTGAATGAACAGGTAGATGTGAATTATTCAATTCACCCTACTTAACTTGTTTAATCTGTGTTTTTTCCACGCATATTAGAACTTAGTTTTATTACCTTTCATACTAACTGTACAATGGCTCGGTGTGGATTTTCCTGTTATTCATCCAACTTGTTCTACGATTTGTTTATAATACCATACTCTTCATTCTGTTTTTCATTCTTGATAAAGCTGCTGTGTCAGCGAAACGTCGTCGAATTTTTTCAAATAAAGTGTAGATTAAAGTTAAACCTTGTGTTTTTATCTCATTTATAAAAAGAATCACGTATGGCTCTAGTTCCATATACGTTTCAATATTATACGAATTACTGAATTCGATTAAAAATACGCGAGCGAGTTAACGCTTGTAAGTTGTCAGCTGTGGACGTGTCCCTTAGAATGTTAAAATGAAATCCTCAAGAGTTTGGAGTATCAGGGCAAAGACCTATTCATAAAACATGATATCATATTACCAAACCCCTTAGATAGGGTTAGTTACCACTCAAAATATGGGTGAGGGTAAATTGGGCGTGTATCTAAATAATCTGACATCTCATTAACCCTTAACCGACGTGGTGCGAATATTTTGCGTTAACTACGTTATAGGTCCCTGGGACCCCAACTTGTTCAAATGCTAGAATTTTTGTCTTTGTTTGGTTTTGTGAGATTCTTTTTATTGTGATTGGAAAGAGGCTCGCCCCTAGAACTTTTTTCCTATCCAATATTTTTCAATGAAATTTTTTGAAATTGACTAAAAATTTACTTCAAGTTGAATGGCACTGACGATTTATCTGAAACGCTTCCGGTTTTACCGAAAATGAGCAAAAGTTTCAATTTTTGAATGGGTCACCCTGTATATTTTTTGGGAAATCGAATGAAACTCTCTTTGTCTATACATTCAGTAAATTTAAAGATGTATTTGCCGAATTTTCAAATCATTCTCGATAAATTTTTTCTTAAGTCTAGGTGGCTATGACGACTCAGCTGGTTCTAAAATTTTAATGCACACAAAGCATAAACGCAAAACCTTAGCTTTATTTTGGCATGGCGCACATACTCTTCATCGTACATTCCAGATGAATAAAAATTTAACAAAACACATAAATAACGCAAAATACACAAATGGACAATAGATGGAATGTCATCAAATCAATTGAGCATAACTTCACAACAGGTTTTCGAAGAGACCCCCATTCTGTGCCTGACACTGCCTATTGCGGCGAATGGTAGCCCGTACTACATTATCCATTTGGTTTGGAGAAATTTCATTTATTGCTCCTCGAACTCAATTCTCTAAATCCTCTCGATTTTCTGAAGCAGTTCTATAAACACGATTTTTCACATGGGCCCACAAAAAAAAACTAATGGGGACAAGTCGGGCGATCGAGCTGGCCATCTTGTCGGGCCGTTGGTGCCTAACTTTTCATTAAAATTATTATTTGGGTATTGAACAACTTCCCTGCAGTTGTGCGCTGGTGCTCCATCTTGTTGGAAAATTAAGTTATTAGCAACAGCCAGTGGTAAACCATCAATCAGATCGCTAATTTCGTTTTGTAAAAATCCTAAATATCTTTCCCTTGTTAATGGTCCATCAAAAATGATTGGACCTATGAGATGTTGCCCTACCATTGCCATCCATACATTAAACCCAAATCGCACCTGGATATTACTCCACATACTAAATGCCCGTTTTCGTGGGCCCAATAGCGCGTATTGTTTCTATTGAACATTCCGTTGTTAGTAAATCGGGATTCATCTGATTATAAAATTTTATAAGGATACCTTGGATCCATTTCCATCGTTTGAAGAAACTGGTTGCAATATTCTAATCTTCGGCCATTATCATTTTCATAAAGGTGTTGATGAAGATTGTATTTGAACGAGCGAAATTTATGCTTCTTGAGAATTCTCCAAACACTCTGATGACTTATCCCTATTTCTTGTGCGATTTTTCTGGTAGATGCCGTACAATTCAAATTAATATACGCTAATACATCAATTTCAGAATTTTCGCTTACTATGAAATTTTGATTATCTGCAACAACCGGTTGCTGACGAAACTTCACTTCCATTTTTGAAAAATAGTGCCTTGAAGGATGTTGCCGTTCTGGATAGCGTTCAGCGCATAAAATTGCTGATGCTGTAGAGTTTTTCCGGCATTCGCCATGAATGAGTAGCATATCTACTTTTTCATTCTGTGTGTACAGCATTTCGTCTGTTTTTCTGCCGTGAAAATTCAAAAACTGAACAATTTATACCAACTCACCGAATCAGATGCAACACAATCTTATCTTATGACATTTAAGATTGAATACAAAAAATTCTATGATCTGTGATCTATCTGTGATAGGATTTCAATGCATTTCCAAAGCACTCCAGATAATGTGTTGAAAAACGAGTATTATACTATGTCCAGGATTACGAATGGAAATTTTCAACGAAAAACTATCAATTTGGTATCAAAATATTCGTTAAAATATCCTGCGTATTATAGTGCTAATGAGACTCTATTATACCTTGCGGGAATGAGATTTTTTCTAAAGAAACAATGTTTGGAATGAAGCCAATAACAGAAGGAATTCTACAGTTTCAGTGATGAATCCAAATGAACTCGATTTCGGTCGATAAATCACGCAGGTTTTTTATCGTCATAGCCACCTTGACTTGAAAACAAATTTATCAGGAAAAAATTTAAAATTCGGCAAATTCATCTCAAAATATGCTGAATGTATGGACGAAGAGAGTTTGATTCGACTTCTCAAAAATATACAGAGTGAGCAATTTGAAAATCGAAATTTTGGCTAATTTCCTTTGAAACCGGAAATGTTTCAGATAAACTGTCAGTGTCATCCAAGTTAAGTTCAGAAAATTTCATTGAAAAATATTGGACAGGAAAAAAGTTATAGGGCGAACCTGTTTCAGTTACACGCGTATATATATATATATATATATATATATATATATATATATATATATATATATATATATATATATATATATATATATATATATATATATATATATATATATATATATATATATTCTTTTGAAAAGAGAGGATTCACAAAAATTTGAATAATTGTATTTACAATAAATGCTTATATTTATAATTTTGATACGTGTCAGAAAAAACATAAGTGTGAGCTCAGGAAATGTAACAGGGAACCATACTATCTTGTATATGATTCAATAAACGTGTGAAAAAGACCTGAGGAAAAAACTCGTTTCCCTGTCGCTATTGCACTAGCGATAGCTTGTCTGTTTATGTTGTGTTAGTGTTGTGTGTACATAAAGAGTACCAAAGATTTTTCTGCTTAGCCGCTTCATTCTCTCTTGCATTCCATGATTACCAAACGAAGACAAGGCTGAAAGGAAGGGGGTTTGGGACAGAAATCTGTAACAATGGAAAAAAAAACAGCAGGAAAATATTTCAACAATCATACTTCTTATATGTCTTAACAAATCTAAGAAAAGATTTAACATAGGAAGCAAGGTCATGAAAAGGTCTAAGGAGATATTAAAAAAATACATAACCTGCGATATTTCCTCAAATTCCATCTCTGTTTGACCGAGAGAGCACCGATGGCCAGGTTCAGTGTTCCAAGTGATACCGATTATGATTTATAGGTGTTTTAGAATCATTATGGACCCAATAATCTGGGTTGACATCGCCCATATATTATTTCTTCGTGGAACTTGTTCAATTTAAAGAAAAATTTGCGAAAAAATTTTTTTATTGTGATGCAAAGAAAACATGACAAGGTAGTAGAAATTTATTCAATAGTTGCAACCACTGTAACAAATCAACAACGAAAAAATAAAAATGAAATATTCGAGATGAGAAAAATATCTCCCAAAATTGTGTGAATATTGAAAATAATTTCTGCAATACCTAAACATGAAATACTTTCAGTAGATCATTCTAGCTCGTTTACGCATGTTACACATACTCTTGCACTACACTGTAAGCAAATGGCTCCCTTGCATATTTTGTACAGGTAACTTGTCTTTCTTTTCAGTTTCGGATCACATAGATAACACACTTTCCTTGCATTTTAGGCAGCGTATCGGAATCATTTGGAATTTCTGGAACTTTATTTATTTATTTATTTATTGATACAAGATAAACTAATACTCTATGAAAGCTCTGTCGAAGTTCTCTTGGGAGACGAATGTTATTTGCCCTTTCGTTCAGAAGGGGTTCATAGAGTTACTTCGCCAAACGTTTCAGAAATTGCAATCTTGTGTACTGTGTTTTTGAAACGCTTTGGTGAATTATATAAGCGATAATACGGAAAAATAAGGCCATCGGCCTACGACTTGTTCTCCTGTTAGAAGAATATTTCGAGCATTTTTCGTCAACTGAGTCCACACTTCCCTTTGTTCTATTGTAATATGAATTGATTTCTTGCAACCTATTCTCAACATTATCTTCTTTGCCATGCTGCATTGATGAAATCAAAACAACAGTCTTATTTTTTGGCACCCGAGATGTGAAGGTTTTATCATTTGTAAATCCATACAATGTCGATCCAACACCTCTAGATTTAGAAGGAAGAAACTCCCGAGGGATTTCTCTTTTATTCTTCTTCATAGTTCCTACATATGTTAGTTTATTCTTCAGCAAAATATCTAAAAATTCAATAGATGAATACCAGTTATCACCAGTAATATTTCTGTTGCTTCCAAATTTTGGCTTGCATAAACCAAGAACTGCTTGGGTGGGTATTGCAAACTTTTTTCCTCAGGTGTTACATCTTCCAGAGCATCCGTTCTCTTTCCACAGTAAATATACGTATTGTAAATGCAGTGCGTTCTTGCATCTGCCAGACATTGAACTTTCATGCCTTATTTTTCTGGTTTTGAAGGAATATACATGTTGAACTTACATCGCCCCCTGAAACCCACAAGCATTTCATCGACTGTGCAATTTGTTCCAAGTGAAAACATGTTTTGTGAATTCTGATTGAATGTGACACTGCTGCATCTGGATTGTCTTGAACTGATTCTGTCTTTCTTCCCGAGTATCAGATCGTAGACATATCAAAAGTACGGAAAAATGGCGGCGAGAAACCAATCTGAATACTTCCCTGCCAGTACCGTCTGTGGCAAAATTAGCTTGGATGTCTTCATTATTTGATTTGAACACAGACGTCAACAAAGTAATTCAATAGTAGGAATAGTAAGTCCGAATTAAATGGTTAAAATATTTTTCAGTACAGAAGGGGTGAAATCTTTTGAATGTAAAATTAGAGTAAAATTTATCTTTCCAAATTCCTCTGAAATAGGTTCAGGAAAGGACAGTGGTTCAATTTTTGGTCACTTCTTCAAGCTCTGACATCATATTTGACCAGCATTTGATGAGAGTTTTACTCTCAGTTGGCCAAGTGGTTAAAAATTCATCCATTATTGCTAAACTTACAGTTATTGTAGCACGTATTCATAGTGACTGATTAGGTTCGGTTCATTCTATAAAAGCCAAATACATTTTTGATTCAAGTAAATGAAAAAATGATATTCAAATTAACACAATATTCTCAAACTTCTGACGCGTTTCCCCCCACTGTGGCTTAATCATATAAGTAAAGAATTTAAAAGAATGATGTGCCTTATACAATACATTGGTCAAAGCAGGAAGCACAAATTTGAGACAATAATAATTATTCGAAAATCCGTAGATCAATGAATAATCCTTCCTGCCAAGAGCTAGTTCCCAAATATTTGATGAGACAAATATTTACCGACGGGAGGTTTTATCCCGAAAACAGAGCACCATTTCAGCGAGATTATTTCGATCGTTTTGTACCGTTGATATGATTCACGGACTGGCGAAAGATGTAGTGTTGGAATTTTTAACGTTCTCACATCTGTTTGTTATTGTTCGTATCTTTCTCGAAGTCCGGTAGCGGGTTCACCGTCTCGGTCCATAGAGGGCGACTGTCGTACGTATGTAAGAGATGCGTCCTTTCTGGAATCGATAGGGTACACCGATGTAGCATGTTAGGATGCTGAGAAGCGATATGTGACACTGATGAGTTCCTAATAGGGACTAGCTCTTGTCAGGAAGGATTATTCATTGATCTACGGATTTTTTAATAATTCTTGTCTCAGATTTACATATATAGACTCCTCGCGAAGTGTATCGCGGAAGACATTCGTCTCATCATATATATTTTTTTTTTTATAACCTTTATTGAAATTTACAATCTACTTTCTACAAGTATTGAGTAAATGTGAGCTATGTATTAAGACATGTGGAAGTTATCAAACTTATTGATACTTCTTCAAAATACTTCAATTAAAGTCGATTGGCCAAGTTTTCTGTAACCTTCTACTGCTGAACGGGTTTTCTGCTAGTTGGTCTATGTAGCTGTTCTCATGTCCTTCCAAATTTCGATGATATTTTGTATATCTTGTTTTGATTTCTTCGTTAACGAAAGGATTTTCAAATCGTTATGTATGGTCAAGTTGGAAACGTACCAGGGTGAATCTGTGATCGCACGAAGTATTTTGGATTGAAGTCTCTGTATAATTTGAATGTTTGAATTCTTCGCGCATCCCCAGAATTGAATGCCGTATGTCCATATCGGTTTAATTATGGCTTTATAAATCAGTAATTTATTTTCGAGGACAGCTTGGATTTTCTGCCTATGAGCCAGTTCATATTTCGAATTTTCATCTGTATTTGAGTTTTCTTAGCTTGGATGTGATGTTTCCAAGTAAGGCGTTGGTCCAAATGTATTCCTAGATATTTGGCTTCAGTTTTAACTGGAATCGGATTACCATCTATTACAACAGGAGGACATATGTCTCGTTTGTTGGTGAATGTGACTTGGACTGATTTCGTTCCATTGATGATAAGGCGCCATTTTCTGTACCATTTTTCCAGCTCATTCAGGTGTTCTTGGAGATTTTTGGAAGCTGTTGCTGAATTCTGATGAGATGTTAATGTTGCTATATCGTCCGCAAACGAGGCTAATGTGGTGTTCTGACTCTCTGGAATGTCAGACGTATATATAACATATAGCAAAGGTCCCAGTATACTTCCTGTGGTACTCCGGTTTTTATTTTATTTGGGCTAGATAGAGCATCACCATATTTCACTGCAAAGTATCGATCCGTCAGATATGATTTCAATATCAGATAATAAGGTTGGGGTAAAAGTTTCTTTAACTTGAAGAGCAGACCAATATGCCAAACCCTGTCAAAAGCTTGCGATGAGTCTAGGAACACAGCAGTGCAGTACTTATTGTCTTCTAGACTTGTTGATATTGTGTTTATAACACGGTGTATTTGATGGGCGGCTGAGTGGTGTTCCCTGAATCCTAGTTGGTGATTGGGTAGGATTTTGTATATGTCCATATCTTTCTTCAATCTCTTAAGAAGAAGTTTTTCAAACAGTTTTCCCATAATTGGTAATAGGCTGATAGGCCTATATGATCTCACATCGTTTTCAGGTTTGTTCGGCTTGCATATCATTATAATCTCTGCGTACTTCCAGATAGTCGGAAAATAAGAAAGGCTCATCATTCGGTTGAATATTGTATTGAGTAGAAGTACAGCTCTATGTGGGCGTTTTTTCAATGTTTCGGCAGTTATCAGATCAAAACCGGGCGCTTTCTTATTTTTCAGCTTCTTAATTTCCTGAAGAACTTCCTTAGGTTTGAAAGGTTTTATGGGAGAGACATCTGGCACGCAATATCTAGAAAAGACTCAACTTCTGTATCATTGTGTCCCGTATGGGGTTCTTCCGGGGTGAGTACTTGTGATAAGTGTGATGCGAAAATATTTGATTTATCCTCATCGGTATTGGCCCATTCTCCATTTGTCTTTCGGATCGGAAGTTTACGTGTTACAGGTCTTTTATATTTTTTTGTAGCTTTCCAGATGTTGTGATCGCTGTTATTGTCGATATTCTGAATATGATGTTGAAATTGTGCGTTGGAGTGCTCTTGGAGAATTCTGTGGAGATTTCTACCTAGGCGATTATACACTGTTTTGTCCGCAGGGTTACGAGATCTTTGCCATCTGCCTCTTGCCTGTCGTTTTGATGTTATCAATTCACGAATTTGCAGTGGTAATTTCGTAAGGACTCAAACTTTGAAAGCGTCAAAAGTGGCTGAATGCCTTAACACCACAATATGGTACAATGAACATAAACACCTCAAAAAAGTCTAGGGAACACCAATATCTTTAAAATATGAATTTGATGATTCGAACTTATAGAAATCTTTCGGTTTTTGTTAGGATGTATTGTATATAATGTATTCTCAAGAAAACAAAATAATATTTGACTTCTCCAAAGCATCTATTATTTAAAAAAATTTTAAATTTGAAAATGACGAAATTTGGTAAAATACAAAAAAAATCCTGAACTAATATTTTCGAAACGACGAGGTCAGTTCTTCCACCAAGGCGTATACCTCCTAATATCTAAATCTAGATTCATCACTGAAGAGAACTGTGGCCCACCTGTCTTGATCCCAGTTTACGTGTTCCTGACCCAAAGATCCATTGATTTCCGTTTCATCCATATCTCTGAATTCAGTACGATTATCGTTACCTTCTTTGTCACGATACTCTCGTAGTTTTATGTTCGTGTAATGCACAATTATTTCCATAATCTCCTGAGAAAGAATTTTTTGCTACGATTTTAATGGGTCCAAATCTTGAGCATTTCCTCTTGGAAATAGAACTTTTATTATATTATGTGTAGGTGTTCTGGTTTTACGTGATGGTTCAGTTGATGACCATTTATATCTATTCTGTCCATACAAATATCTCCGATTCATTTCGTTTTCATCAGAATCTTCATCTATGCTCGAATTTTCGTCCTCACTTTCATAGGCAACAATTCTGAATCACTACTATGATTACTCAATATTACTGATTCTTCTTCATTTGGTACTGCTTGTCCTTCATCTTGTTCAGAAAAGTCACTTTCACATTCCCCACACCATTCAAGGAGTGTTTTCTCGAAATCTGGATTAGTGAGCTTCACTGATCGCTTTGAACTTTTGTCGCCATCGAAGTTGAAAAATCACCCAAACTACGTCCCAGGGACAATCAACCCCCACCTTCGAATACTTCCGATGAATTGAACGCCGTGCTTTGCTGATATGTCGAAGAGACTTGCACCATATGAAGGTTCTGAGCGCCACCAGTTGATAAAGTCAATAATTACAGAAATATTCACCTTTGTATCCTACAACGACCTCACAACGTCGGTTAAGGGGTAAATTTATTCAAAGACGCACAAGAATGCAAAGGAAAGAATTAAATATGAATGTTGCAAAAGTCAATTAGACATTGTTGCCGAATCTATTTTTGCTTTTCTAATTTCCTTACCTATGGTATAAGCGACGAAGAATTGGTCGTATCACATCAATTCTCACATAAAAGAACTTGTTGAACAGGTTACTACATATACACAATACAATAAAGAAAAGGGTCCCATTTTATAAAAAGACCTTCAAGGCAAGTGCAGGTACTAGACGATCACATGGCTTTTCATTTAACCGATCTCATTCGGTCTCAGGTGTAATTAATGTGGGGAAGAAAATGAGATTATTCAGGTATTGCAATTTACATCAAGGCGATGTATTTTGCGTCATCTTTCATAGACCGGGGTTGAGGATTTTTCATGAGCACACGCACAAGAGTATAAAAATTTGTAATTATTCTTCGAATAGTAGGTATTATACTATTTCTATTCTCAATAATTCCGGACGCTACCAATTAGTGCACGCCAATGGGCGCCTCATCAGCAAATGATTTGACAATGACATATCTATCATTTTCAGGCAGATTTCGAGCATTTAATCAATGAGATCCCTAATTTCCATCACTTTCTTCAGTTTTTCAATTTACAAACGATTTTTTTCAGGTTGTTCTCGAGCATACTTGGACCTTCACAATAAGAACACAAAAGAGGACAATATATGGAGTTCCGTTAAGGATTCAAACGAAAAATCTCTTTGGAAAACACGGAGGTGTATTTCTACGTAATTTTAATCATCTTCCAGTAAGTATAAATATATTCTGATTATATACCTAGTGTCTCCTAAGTACGAAATACTGGAGGTGTTGATTGATCAGCTAAGATAAGGAAGCTTTTTTTCGAAATATGGTTGCTTGAAGATGAAATATAAAATGAAGTTGTCAATTTTTTTACGCGAACGATGAGAGCAATCAATCAGAAATTCTGTAGAAATCTTATTTAAGCAAAAGCTCTTATATTTCACCTGAAAAAGAGGATTTCAAATTTCCATTATGCAATAACACAGCTTCCTAACCTTCACCGAATTATATTAACTACCTGCAAATGTAAAATGATGTTATTGAGGTATTGAAAAGTGGTACGTGTTAGGGCGTTAGGAATACACTCCTCACAAACATTGTCGCATCACCCTAATTTTACGACAATACTATATAAACTTTTAGGTTGGTTATTCCAGAGTCGCTCGGTAACTTTTAGAAGTGTGAAATAAGAAGATATCATTCAAAAGAGATGAGTTTATGATGGAAAATATCAACAATTTTCGAGTTAATGAAGAATTCAAAAATTCTACCCTCTTCAAACATTTGCGAAGAGACCAATCAACTAGCATCGAATGGTTACTAATCATTTTCAAAGTCGAGTGTTTTCTCCTGGGCCCTAATTACTGCCAGTATACGTTTCGGAAGCCCATAAACAAATTTTGGATGTACTCTTGAGTCACTGAGCTCCAAATTTCAGGAAGCAGATTTTCTAGTTGTTGGAGTGATCTACAAGGCATCCTACGTTGTTGAATTTGCCACCCCATGTTGTCCCAAACATGTTCTATGGGATTCAAGACGGGACTTCTGGCTTGCCATCTTAAAATATCAATTTCGGCATTTTGCAGAAATTCTGTAACTACTCTAGCTGCATGAGGCCGAGCATTATCATGCATATAAATGAAGTTTTCACCAATCAATGGGCCAAAGGGTACAACATGTGGTTCAAGGACATTTTTCAATCAAAAATGAAAACTCGTTCACAGGGATGCAGACAAAAAGAATACCTTTCTTTCGAGGTATCACTCGACCCATCCACCCTCTTCCAAATTTTCAAGGGTGCTCACCCCTGCTCTAGGGGTCGAAATTCGAGATGAGGATGGTACTTGATGGTGCATGGATCTCTTCCATTTTACTTCACTGAAACTTGAATAATCTCAGGGAAATAGTCTTCCCTATCTTTCAGTTGCTCACCCTGTATCTTTTACAGTTTTCAATTAAAAATGAAAATTCGTTCAAGGCAATGTAGACAAAGATACCACCTTTCTTTTGAGTCATCACTCGACGCATCTTCCCTATTCAAAATGTTCAAGGTTTGCAACCCCCGCTTAGGGGTTGATATTTCAGGCAAGTATTGTACCCCAAAAGATGTCCCCCTTGAAACAAAAATTGTCTTATTTTTGAGTTTTGATCAGAACTGAATATCTCGTTGAAGCACCCTGTATATATATTCTATATTCTTTTTTGTCTATTATTCCACGCATAGCTGCCTAGATCTGTCGACATTGTTCAAATAACGTACATACAGTGCTAATAAATTATATTGTGATAAGCCCTCAAAGAATAAGGACCTTAATACAGACTGCTTGTTTGTTTTTGAAATAAACAAATTACTTGCTGTTCTAGTATTATAATTATGTACCTCATTTACAAAAACTAATTTAGATGATGAATACTCTGGCAATACCCTATGCACCATTTTGAAAATAAATACATAATTCATCAACAGTAACCTCTTTCTAACATTCAGAAATTGTAAGCTTACTAACATAAAGTTGAGTCTTCTTCTTCTTCAAGTGCCATCTCCGAGTCGAAGGTTGGCAATCATCATCGCTATTTTTACTTTAGAAGCGGCCGATTTAAAAAGTTGGTTCGAAGTGCATCCAAACCACTCTCTCAGGTTCCTCAGCCATGAGATTCTTCTCCTTCCTATACTTCGTTTTCCCTGTATTTTGCTTTGGATAATCAGCTATAGGAATTTATATTTTTCACCTCTCATAATATGGCCCAGATATTCCAATTTACGTTTCTTGCGTGTGTTAGCAACCTCTCTTTCTTGCCCATGCGTCTCTGAACTTCTGCATTTGTTACTCGATCCATCCATGATATTCTAAGAATCCTCCTATACACCCACATTTCAAATGCTTCAATCTTTTCAAGAATTGCGGCATTCACTGTCCATGCTTCCGCTCCATAAAGGAGAGTAGAGAACATTTAGCTAAACGATGTTTTAATGCCATACTTTACTACTCTTTACTACGAAAAACTTTGTCCATTTTTATGAAGTTGACTCGGGCTTTTTCTATTCTTATTCTTATTTCTTGGTGTATTAATTTGTGCTGTTCACCATTGCTCCAAGGTAAGTATATTGCTCCACTCTTTCTACATTTCTGCCGTTTATAGTTAGACTAACATTTACTGGATTGTTCTTTGAGATTACCATGAATTTTGTCATTTTTATGTTTAGTGATAACCCATATTCCTCACTGTAAGTAGATACTCTGGTCATTAGTCTCTGCAGAGCTTCGATACTCTCCGCTAAGATTACTGTGTCGTCCGCATATCTTATGTTGTTTACCCGTGTTCCACCAACTGTTATCCCACATTCTTCGTTTTCCAGAGCTTTCTCAAGTATTTCTTCAGCATATGCATTGCAGAGTGTCGGCGATAGAACGCATCCCTGTCTTAACCCTCGTTGTATTTCAATTTCTTCTGATGTGTGGTTGTCCATGCATATTATAGCTTTTTGCTTATAATAGAGATTAGTGATGATCTGTACGTCTCTACTATCTAGATGTTTTGATTTAAGGATGTCTATCAGTTGATCATGACGAACCTTGTCAAAGGCTTTATTATAGTCTATGAAACACGCATAGACCACTTTGTTGACATCGAGACACCTTTGAGTCAACACGTTGAATGCGAAAAGGGCTTCGCGGGTTCCCAATCCCCTTCTGAATCCAAATTGAGTATCGTTTATATCCATGTCAAGTTTATGGTATATTCGATTATGGATAACCTTGAGGAGCAATTTGAGAGTGTGTGACATCAGACTGATTGTACGATGATCACTACATTCTCTAGCATGTGGTTTTTTTGGTAAGCAGATGAAAGTAGATACTAACCATTCTCCTGGAATATTTCCAGTTCTGTATACTTTATTGAATATATTGACTAAGAGACCGATATGATTGTCGTCAATTAATTCGAGTATATCACTTGCCAATTGATCTGGTCCGGGGCTTTTCCCATTTTTCATGTTCTTTAATGCATGTTTCACCTCTTCTTTAGTAATATCTGGGCCTATCTCTTCACAGTGTGTGTTAATTTCTTCTGGTTCAGTTCTGTTATCCATAAATAATTCTTCTGTGTATTCCTTCCATCTTTGTAGTTTATCTGCTGTATTCATTAAGATCTTACCCTCTTTATTTACAAGAATAGTGCTTTGATTCTTTCTCTGTGTGCCTGCAAGCTCTTTCACTTTTTTGTGTAGGTTGAACATGTCATATTTTCTGTCTAAGTTGAGTCTATTACGACCTAAAATAATCCTCATTGCCTTATTTTGAAGTTTTTGAAGTATTCCTTTCTCGTTTTTGTTAAGGTTAAATAGAATGGAAGGGCAGTATTCAAAGTGAGGGCTTATTGTAGATTTATACACTAATACTTTAGATGCTTTTGTCAACGATATAGAAATTCTTCTGAAATATCCTATTCTCTCACTAATTATTTTAACAAAGTAACCTCTAAAATACAGCTTATTATCAATTATTTCACCCAAATATTCAAAACATATTTCAACATATTGAATAGTGTCATTCATTAAAGATATTTTGTCATCTACATTTGTTTTATCATTGATGAGAAAGATATCAGTTTTTTTTTGGTGTTTATCAGTAAAATATTTCCTTGGAGCCACCTTGTCAAAACATCAAGTTCGTTCTGAATTTTCTTCAAAATCAGTGTTTATATTTTTTCCCCATACATAAATAAACGTGTCGTCAGCAAACAAGTTCACTTGGGTTCCATCCGAGAAGCAAGAAATTATATCATTAACATTAATCAAGAATAACAGTGGTCCCAGCATCGTCCCCTGGGGAACGCCATGAAGAGATTTCTTCTCAGTAGAGGTATCTGAATTGCCAACTCTCGTCACCTCCCATCTATCCATTAAATAGCTTTCAAACCACTTAAGAGATCTCTCAACAATTCCGATCTTATTCAGTTTCAATAAGAGATTTTTTCTACATAACGTCTCAAATGCTCGTTTCAAGTCTAAAAATACCACTGCTATTATATTATCCTCATCAATCATTTCTTTCCATCTTGATAATACCAGTTGTATTGCTGTTTTGCAGGAGTGACCAACTCTAATACCAGATTGATTTTCAATAAGTATGGAATTTTTTTCTAGAAATTTCGTAAGCTGTATCTTGACATGCATTTCCATAATTCTTTCCGCCAGAGGTAACAGATTTAAGGGCCTAAATTCTTCAATTTTTGTTGTCCCGACCACCTTTGGTACTGGTATGACGCAGGAAACTTTCCATTTCTCTGGACCCTCCAGCACGTGAAACATTAATATCTATTTCATCAATAGATTATGGTTTTTTAATCTTTTTCATATATTTCAGTACCAGTGGCTTAGTTATTGGTTCTATCTTCCCCATCTGAGTTTGTGAATTAGTATCAACAGTTATTGCTTTCTTCAAAGTGTCGGGTTGTGGATTGTCTGGGACAATCTTCTATACTCTCTATAAAGTAATTATTGAACAATTCAGCCAATTGAGTTTTCTCAGTAATCAACTTTCGACTTTGCATAATGTGATGTTATTTTCTTTGCTTTTTGTTCCCATAATGTATTCGATAGCTCTCCACATTTTTTGCCACAGTGTTTGTTCTCAGATATAAACTTTTCATAGTAATTTCTCTTTTTAATTTGTATCAGGTTCACTACTTCATTTCTTTTCTCTTTATATTTATTCCAGCAAAATATTCCTAAACCACTCGTTGCCTTCTTGTATCAAATATCTGGTTCATTAGATCTCGTTCATTGATCTCCTCATCATACCATGCATTCTGTTTCTCTACAAATAATTTCACTTTCTTTGGAGAGACTGTATCCAATGTAACTGAACATTTGTCATAAAAGTCATTCAACATTTCGTCAACATTTTCTCCCTGTAAGCATCCTAAATTTTTCAAACTAGGCTGAAACACTTCAATTCTCAGAAATTTTTTTTCACGATAATTTATCAATGATGGTTTTTCATGACATTTCTATTTATAAAGAGGATTTCGATACTTTGATGGTCCGTCAGATTTTGACAAACACTTATTTGAACTATGATTAGAATAAACATGATCAACTAATTTGATTGAGGAGGTCGTTACTTGATGAAAATCGATATACATATTTTCAATGAAATAAAACTAAATTATTTAGATTTTCACTATATTAACGAAACTATGACCGGTTTCACCACACTGTGGCTTCATCAGATAGATACAAACTAATGAACCGAGTTATTCCTTATATATTATTCTTATTTCCTACTTAATATTACATTAGGTACAAATACAATGGGTAAGTTGGAAAACCCATCTGAGTTGCTTACTTTATGAATTGAAAAATTTTAGTAAAGGAGAAGAATTTAGATCTAATTGACTATTAAGTAACCTACCTGAATTCTCTTTTTTGTTGATATCTAGAGTTTCCAATAGATTGAGTTTTTGTCTCTTCAGTCCTAATAAATAGAATTCAGCACACGATACTACCACCTAACGCTAAACTTATGTCATGGAATGTAAACTTCAATGGAGTATTATATAATAGTAAAAAAGGTTTAATCATGGGTAATCCTCTGAGCCCTCTGCTCGCTGAAATTTTCATGGATAATATTGAAAAAACTATCCAAGAACATCCGTTATTCAAACACTTTATTTATTGGTTAAGATATGTCGACGATATCATTTGTTGTTTCACTGGCACAAACAGACAATTCGAGTCATTCAAAACATTCATTAACAAAATTCACGATAATATTAAATTCACATTAGAGATAGAAACAGAAAACTCCATTAACTTTCCGGATTTAACTATTACTAAAGTTAAGGGCAAACATGATTTTTCTATTATTCATAAGCCATCGCATACAGATATTACTATTCACAGTTCATCTACACATCCTTATCCACATAAATTAGCAGCTTACAATAGTATGGTACATAGACTCATTAATATCCCAATGTCACAAAATAATTTCATAAAAGAGCTAAATATAATTGAACGAATAGCAATCAATAACGGTTACAGTCCAACTATGATTGAGAACATGATTTCACGCAAAAAATTTCAAGAAGCATCCAGGTAGTGTTTCCACGTATAAAAAGTTCTAACACCAAATACAACAGCTTAACTTATATTTTTAATCCTATTCTAAAATTAAAATCATTGCGACATATAAAAACTGCAAATCTAAAATATAGGTAATAAATCCGGTGTTTATAAACTGTCATGCGGGGATTGTAATAAAATTTATATTGGTAGAACCTTCAGAAATTTCAAAGTTAAATTATCCGATCATAAACGTAGTTTCAATTATCATAGATCAGATTCCCATTATTCTTATCACTCACTCGGAGAAAACCATAACTTCAATGATAATTTCAAAATTTTACGCAATGAAAATAATAGAAGAAAACTCAATCTATTGGAAATTTTAGAGATCAACAAAGAAAAGAATTCAGGTAAGTTACTTAATAGTCAATTAGATCTAACTCCTTCTCCTTTACTCAATCTTTGCAATTCATAAAGTAAGCAACTCCGATGGGTTTTCCTACATACCCCTTGTACTTGTACCTATAGTAATATTAAGTAGGAAATAATAGTTTGTATCTATCTGATGAAGCCACAGTGTGGTAAAACCGGTCATAACTTTGTTAATATAGTGAAAATGTAAATACTTCAGTTTTATTTCATTGAAAATATTATCAACTAATGTTTTTGATGTTTCAGTAACTCTTGTGTATTCCTTGACTAACTGTGGTAGTCCCCATGTACTCATCAAATTTCTAATTATTTTTTTATATGTTGAGTTGATTTTGTAATTTATGTTGGAGTCTCCAAATATGCATAATATAATAATAATAATAATAATAATATTGCGGTTAGCGAAGGAAGGAGCGTGATACCGAGTAGGGATACTGCAACACAAAACCAAGTGGAAAATAACAACAACACCTCCCAACCGACTCTCGATGTTTCAACGGCGGCGCAAGCCATTATGCCTACGACCACGAGAGCCGGACTCCCTAGGAAACGCATGAAGTGGACTCCAGAAATGAATACCTTAATTATGCGTTCCTATTACAAGATTACAAACTTGGAATCGGAAATGACAGCATACAGATACGCCTTACATCTTGCGTTCATAGAAAAATATCCTGAATTACAGCACATATCCGAGCAGAGAATTTCGGATCAACGAAGAAAAATCGTTAAAAACAGGCTACTGTCATCAGAAACGCTGCAAAGCTTACGAGAAGAGGTCATAATGGAACTCAGAAGCGAAAATGATACTCATAACGGTATACCTGCTGGAGTCAATGAAAGTGTTACAGATAACATCGAAGTCACGGAAACGAATATTAACATGGAACGCCCTCTTGAGCCGAATCAGCAGAACGAATACACGTATTTAGCAAGATCAGAGTTCAACAGAGCAATAACTGAATTCAGTGGTAGTAACCCAACTAAAAGACCTAAACTGCCCAAACTCAAGACGAACAAGAACACCAATATCATCCTAGCAAGCGTAAACTCAATGTTTGAAGAATATACCGACCAGAACACCTTGAAGAAGATTCACACTTTGATTTACTGTGGAGCAGTAGCGGTTCTTCGACTTCACAAACAACAAATCTCCACAACTCTGATTCAAGCTGAGCCAAAAAGCGTCAGAAAACCACAATGGCAAAAACGCCTGGAGAAGGATATTGATAATATTAGAGCAGAAATCGGTCGCCTCACAGAATTCCTGAGAAACAGAAAACCCTCAAGGCGCTTGAAATCACATATACGCAAAATTTATAGGAAAATTGGTACGAACACAAAACACCCTGATCACAAACAACACAATCACGTGTATATGGACACTTTGAAACAGAAACTCCAAGCAAAAGCAAAGAGGCTTTCAAGATACGTCAAGTGTACTGAAAGGAAACACCAAAACCAAAGGTTCCTCCAAAACGCTGCCAATTTTCATAAGGGAAATAACAAAACTGCGACCAACAATAACAGAGAAGTACCTGACGCACAGTGCTTGACCGATTATTGGTCATCACTGTGGTCGAACCCCAAAGAACACAATAGAGATGCGGAATGGATCACGAATGAAAAAGAACGCCTCGATATCAAACATATGGACTTCGATGGAATAACGGAGGAAGAAATCACAACAGTAATTAGAGCGACCAACAATTGGAAGGCCACAGGTATAGATAATATCCACAACTACTGGTACAAGAAGTTTGATAAGCTCCATGGAGCCCTAGCGAAACAGCTCACGTATGTTCTTCAACATCCCAAGAAAACACCCACTTTCCTAATGCAAGGCTTAACATATATGCTACCTAAGAGCGATAGAACACAGGATCCGTCTCAATATAGGCCAATCACTTGCCTGCCAACACTCTACAAAATACTCACCTCATGCATATCCAATCGAATATACCAACACCCTGACGACAACAATATATTAGCAGAGGAGCAGAAAGGATGCAGAAAGAAACACCACGGGTGCAAGGAACAACTAATCATCGATTCTGTGATAATGAAACAGGCACACGTAGGGCATCGCAATGTTCATTCAGCTTTTCTCGATTATCTGAAGGCATTCGATAGTACCGCCCATTCTTGGCTTGTTGAAGTATTGCAGATATACAAAATTCATCCAGCCCTGGTAGAGTTCTTAAAGACAACAATGACACACTGGCGCACGTCTCTGCAGGTCAACATGAACAATAAATCAATTAAAACCGACGAGATACCCATACGTCGTGGAATTTTTCAAGGAGACTCTTTGAGTCCACTATGGTTCTGTTTAGCAATGAACCCATTGTCTTCAATGCTCAATAGAACTGGATACGGATTTAGGATAAAAGCAGAAATTAATTATCATACAATCTCCCACCTGCTGTATATGGCTGACATCAAATTATATGCTTCGAACAAGAAGCAATTGGATGATTTGCTGAAAACTGTCAGTGAGTTCTCGGCAGATGTTCATATGAAATTCGGGATTGAAAAATGTAAGACCCTGAACATTCAAAGAGGGAAAGTCATAGATGGTGAAACACAACTTCCAAACGGTGATATTATACAGTGCATGGGAGATGGCGAAACATACAAATATCTGGGATACCAACAAGCCAGATTGTTAAACCAAAAACAATCAAAGGAGAAGATTCGTTCAGAATACAGTCAGCGTCTGAAGTCTGTGCTGAAATCGATGTTGAACTCGGGGAATCTAGTCAAGGCAATTAACACCTACGCCATTCCAGTGTTGCTTTACTCATTTGGAATAATCAGATGGACTAAGACGGAGCTGGATGATATTCAAAGGCAGACCCGAACGATGCTGACAAAGTACAACAACCATCATCCAAAATCGTCTGTGATACGAACAACTTTGAAGCGGAAAGAAGGAGGACGCGGATTAATAGATGTTGTCAATTTACACACCGAACAGATAAGAAATCTCAGAGAATTCTTCTCTGCAAAAGCTCTCACTTCTGACCTCCATAGAGTAGTATCGTTGGCTGATAGGGGATATACACCACTAAATCTTGCTACCAGAGATGACCTGCTGAATCTACCGTTCCTATCAGATACTGAAAAACAGGAGCAATGGTCAAGAAAGGAATTGCATGGACGACATCACCATGAGATTAATCAACCACACATCGACAAAGAAGCCTCCAACAAATGGTTGATGAAAGGAGAATTATTCGCAGAAACAGAGGGATTCCTTATGGCCATCCAAGACCAAGTGATCGCTACAAACAATTACAAAAAATTTATAATGAAGGACGGAACATTACAAACAGATAAGTGCAGAAAATGCCATATAAGATCGGAGACTATACAGCATATTACGTCCGGATGTGAACAACTGGCCAACACGGAGTATCTTCACAGGCATAATCAAGTGTGCAACATTATCCACCAGAAACTTGCACACAAGTACGGACTTCTGAACACCTTCCAGCCATATTACAAGTATCAGCCGGCGCCCGTATTGGAAAATGACTCTATCAGATTATACTACGATAGGCCTGTTATCACTGACAGAATGGTGACGAATAATAGGCCGGACATAGTGGTGTATGATAAGAGAGCCAGAACAGCAATGCTGGTGGATGTCGCCATACCGAATAATAACAACGTGCTGAATAAGTTCCAGGAGAAAAAGTCCAAATACACAGACCTTGCTATTGAAATCAAGCAGATGTGGCACCTCGATAAAATAGATATTGTTCCTGTCATCGTATCCTCGACTGGTTTAATACCCAAAACTTTGCATGATAGCCTTAAGAAATTAGAATTGCATAAGAATACCTATATAGAAATGCAAAAAGCTGTAATTCTTAACACATGTAGGATAATTAGGAAATTTATGTCAAGTATATTGTAATCGAGCCTATTCCCTTTGATTGCTAAATCTGGGAAAGGTAAATTATATCCAGCTACTAGCTGAGATAGTGCATAAGTCCACGATAACAATAATATTGATAAACCTGAACTCATTACTATTCGGAATGTAGCACACAACTCATATACTTTGCATGCATACAGACTCACATAGATCTCACCTTCCTTCATGAATTACCTGAATTTTGACCCATCCAACTCCACAACAGCACTGAATCTATTTTTTCAAAATTTTAGGTACTCTAACAATAGCGAGTATATATGATTCTTCTCCAAGTCCAATCTTATTCTGTTTGATAATTTTATTCTTAAGATCACCAGTGTCTTCATGGAATCTTCCAGGTATATTGCATATTTTCACCCTATGATTGATTTTTTTGGGAAGAGACACTTTATATTCTTGTCCCAAATCTTTTTGATATCATCGATAATATCACTCTTCTTACATTCAAGGTGCATCCACCATTTTTCAGGTTTTTACCCAATTTCATATCAACATCTAGTTTTATTGGATCAATTTTTGTGACTATACAGTCTCTCACTTCCTCGTGCTTTTTAGTTTTCTCTACGGGTCTTACGATGAAGACTTCCTTATCCTTCTTCAACATCTCACTGTAACTCGTTTTAATATTTTCTATTTCACCATGATCAGCTTTTGCCCCTTTGGACATCCTATCATGTTCCAACATTTGTTTAATCTCATCAACCTGATCCCTCAAGGTCAAAATCACTTTCATAACACTCGGAAAGATATACAGTTGTGGCACAATAAGCGCATTATTCTCTTTCAGATTGTCATCAACTTAACTTCTGATCCACGAAGACTAGCATATTGTGCATGGATATTTCTGCTACATGGGTCGCACTTGTAGAACTCCTCAGTTGGTGCAATCTTCTCCTTGCATTTAACGCAATCCTCCTCTTCGACCTCAGCCATTATTCGGTGATCGCATATGAAAACTAGAAGAAGAAGAAGTTCACTAATTCACCGAAGGTCTGACAATACTGCGTATTTACACGATCGTTTGTTTGTGTTCTTATCAATTTGTATTGCACTTAAATTTTTTATCACGACACGAAAACTTTGAATTTGTCCAATTTTCGTCCTAACTTCAGTGTTGCACACTCTTAAGGAGCCTTCACTACCCCTTTGAGTCACTTTCCGAATTTTATTATCTTGTTTTCATCACGAAAACACAATAATTATCGTAACCACAGGCCAAGCAATATGCGACGTTGTCGCTTCATATATTTAATGATTCGGACCAAAGTTTGTCATAGAGTTTGGGGGACACCATGTATATATTTTCAATTGAAAATTCTGTCATGTGAAGTTCATTTAAGTAATGAAACTTCTTTTATCAAGTTGTATTCAGTGCCAAATTTCATTTGTGTTTACTCTTTCAGTTTTTCGATGCGGTTCATATGATTAAGCGAAACCTTGTGGACCGAGACGAAGAAATCAGCGATGGTTTGTTGGACATGTTTCAACAAATGGGCGATATAGATAATGATGTCTGGGGTTCTAGATGATATATGATGATTTAAAAAAGCCTGCAGGAAATTTGTAAATTGGATATTATTTTTGTTGTAAATATATTTTTCCACCAAGACCTTTCAGTTTTATTTGAAACCAGACGAATAGTCAGCAATATAGCCGGGCTTTTGTTGCTGATCTTGCTGTGATATTTTCTAAACCTGAGTGCAATTGCTTTCGTATTGAAATTGATTTACGACTAATAATGAGTTCTTCAGTTGAATGAGTGGATATCAGATCGAATGACTAAAACCAGATCAGTTAATCGCCGACGTTTCGTTATTTAAAATCTTCTTCAAGGCTCTAAGAATGAAAAAATATTCATAAAAAAATTAAAAATTGTACATCTCCAAACAATATGAAGAATTTAAGCAATTTAACCTGCAACCCTTTCGGAAGGATCCTCTATGAGAACTTTATTAAAAACATCAACTTCCTGCCATTCAGTTTCCCAAATATCAACGGCCTTCACCCGTGTACGTAAAAAGTCAATCGACCAAATAGGTTTCCTAGATTTCATCTCAGGTTAGGTGGATTTTGAAGATCGTGTATTATCGGAAATTTTGGAAATTAGTGATTTAAGAGCTAACTTCCTGCGAATATAGGAAGGAATATATTACAAATAACCGGAAGCCATGGGGTAGCAGTTGAACTGATACATCCACTTATAACTCTCATAGAACAGTTCAACTGGGAATCAATCTTATTGACATGAGCACTATTCAACCACACCTGACAGCAATATTCTGCTACTGAATACACTAAAGCTAAAGCATGAGTTCGCAAAGTAGAGACTCCGGCACCCCAATTAGATCCGCTAGTTTATGTAGTATATTGTTTCTTGTTTTCAATTTCTGACATATTTGTCAATATGAAATTTGAAAGTCAAAGAACGATCAAGCTCTACACCAAGATATGTTGGAGTGAAATTATGACTTAATAGTGATTGATTGAAGAATACTCTTAGTCGCCTATCCTTCTCATGATTATTCAAATGAAAACAAGAAACCTCAGTTTCTGAAAGATTTGGACATAAACGCCATTTTTCGAAGAAAATGTTCAGAATTTCTAAATCAGAAGTCAGTGTTTGCTCAATTGTTTCGAAGTCATAGTGTCGAAAAACCAAAGCAATATCATCAGCGTAAATAAACTTTGTAGAGGAAGTTTCAGGGATGTCAGACATACATAAATTGAAGAGAAGAGGTGCAAGAACAGATCCCTGAGGTAGGCCGTCATTAAAAGTGTAGAATCTACTGCTTTTCTCGCCGATAAAAACTCGATGTCCTCTATCAGATAACATATTTTCAATCAACTTCACAATTTTTCCACATTGAACTACTTCAAAGAGTTTATAAACTAAACCATCCTTCCAAACTGTGTCAAATGACGTAGAGAGATCTACAAATACAGCGCCTATTTTAAGTTTACCCTGAAATTCTGTCCCAATGAAAGTGGATAAACCTAAAACCTGATCAGAACAATTCCAGTTTTTTCGAAAACCTCCCTGAGAAATAGACAGAGCTCTGTCAATGATTGGTTCTAACCTCTGATAAAGAAGTCTTTCTAAAATTTTGAAAGAAACAGAAAGTAACTGATAGATCGATAACTACTACGAAGTTCTGGATTTTTCCCAGGTTTGGGAATGGCAATAACTTTAGCCTTTCTGAATTCAACGGAAATACTACCTGCTCTGAGTATGTCATTGTAAAAGGATAGTAACCACTTTTTAATGCCATCAAATCCTGGAGCTTTACGAACTTTAGTAGATTTTAATGCAGATTTGAGCTCTTCTTCCTCAAAAAGATTCGATAAATCCTCAACCGTGATAGCATCCCTTCTCCTTTTATGTAAGATTCGTTTCATTCTATTCCTGTCATATCTACTACCATTCACACTTTTAGAGACATTAACAAGCCTAAATGCTACAGAATTCGGATTCATATTAGACGGAGTTTTTGAAACGGGATCAGCATTGCCTAATTTCCTCAACAAATCCGAGGAACTTCTACTAGAATGACGAAAATTCATACCATTCATCAACTCATTCCCTTTATTCTTTCCGCTATCATTCAAAGAACTAAGGAGTGCATTGGCATTCTCTCTGGAAGGATTTTGTTGATAATCCTTATAAGAAAACAGTTGATTCCTCTGATGACCACCCAGGTATATAATCCTTTCGAAAGCTTCTGGAAATATATTTTTAGCAGCATTTTTGACAACTCCTATAAACCGGAAATAATTTCTACCCAAGGGGGGTCCCATCTCAAATCACTATCTACCTGTTTAGTGAAATCATTCCAACGACCTTTTTCGAAATTCCATCTTGGTTTTTCTATATTGAAATGGAATTTCACAAAATGAATATGTCATCAATATCATTTATCAGAATATCAATGAGATAAAAAACACAAGGTTTAACTTTAATCTACACTTTATTTGAAAAAATTCGACGACGTTTCGCTGACACAGCAGCTTTATCAAGAATGAAAAACAGAATGAAGAGTATGGTATTATAAACAAATCGTAGAACAAGTTGGATGAATAACAGGAAAATCCACACCGAGCCATTGTACAGTTAGTATGAAAGGTAATAAAACTAATTAAACAAGTTAAGTAGGGTGAATAATTCACATCTACCTGTTCATTCAAAAGCTTGTCCGAATGTTTGTATCTATTTATTTCTAATGCTTCTAGGAGATCTAATTTTGAACTTTTGATTTTATATGTAATATGTCAAAGTTTTTATTGAATGAATGGTTTCGAGAAAGGATTTAATATTTGTACTTGCAGAACCGCAGAATGTTAAACTGTTGAATATTTTATAGTCTTTATGAATAGAATATACTACAGAAAGCAATAAATGAAATATATCCTATTCATAAAGACTATAAAATATTCAACAGTTTAACATTCTGCAAATCTGCAAGTACAAATATTAAATCCTTTCTCGTCAAACAAAATCTTAATATAACTTTCAAAACTTCTAATAACTTAGGTAAACATATTAAAAATAATAAATCTCGTGTTGAAAAATCAAGTAAATCAGGAATCTATAAACTCAATTGCGGTTCTTGTGATAAAATTTATATCGGTAGGACCTATAGGAGTTTTGGCATAAGAACATCTGAACATAAACGTAGCTTCGATAAAAATAAATCTGATTCAAATTATCCAAACCACCTAATAAAAGAAAACCATTCATTCAATAAAAACTTTGACATATTACATATAAAATCAAAAGTTCAAAATTAGATCTCCTAGAAACATTAGAAATAAATAGATACAAACATTCGGACAAGCTTTTGAATGAACAGGTAGATGTTAATTATTCACCCTACTTAACTTGTTTAATTAGTTTTATTACCTTTCATACTAACTGTACAATGGCTCGGTGTGGATTTTCCTGTTATTCATCCAACTTGTTCTACGATTTGATTATAATATCATACTCTTCATTCTGTTTTTCATTCTTGATAAAGCTGCTGTGTCAGCGAAACGTCGTCGAATTTTTTCAAATAAAATGTAGATTAAAGTTAAACCTTGTGTTTTTTATCTCATTTATATCATGGATCTACATCAAGTAACGGCCTCCACAATTCAAATATTAGAATATCACTCAAGATGATATTCAGTTTTTGCGTCATTGAAATTGATCAACAATTGTAGGGCGTTTTTCACGTCATGATCAATGGGGAAAACCGAAATCCGCCTGAAATTCCACGATCAGGACGTCTGCGATGGACAGTATTTCTTATGAGATCTACCAAAAAATTGGAACTCATCCATTCCTATGATGAAGAAATTTGTTATCACAAAAATTAATAACCAAAGCTTCCACTACTGATGAATTAAAAAATGAAAGTATTCTTCACAACGAGTGCTAATTTATATGAAACTGCATAAGGTATAAAACTAGTCCTTACTAAATACTAACTATCCCTTATATACTCCATCATAAATCATGCTATATCCAGGCCCGCCGCTAGCGGTTTGAACGCCGGTGTGCAATTCCTATCGTGCCGCCCCTATCTAACTACAAAACCTAGGTGTTTATAAAAATGTAAAAAAAAAATGCTGTACAGTGAAAAACTATGTTATATTAGGTTATTTTATACAAGATAGATAAACTAATACGACATTAAATGAAAAAATGAAGGCAAGAAAGGTGCAGTTTATACATATTATGTAGGTAGGTATAGGTATTAAGTTATTTTACAGAAACTGCACCTTTCTTGCCTTCATGTTGGCAAAATCAGCTATAATTTTTTTGGTGTTTAGTCTATTTAGAATCTCATGTTCAATTGAAATTATTGCTAAATCACTTAGTCTTTGCTGGTGCATAGTTGATCTCAAATAGTTTTTTATTATTTTCAACTTTGAAAATGACCTTTCACCAGATGCAACTGTATTGCAATAGGGTTTGTGGATCATTAGACTGGTTTTCAGTTAAATGCTACTTTAAAGCATTGATTTCATTAAACATATCTATACCGTCAATATCTGCGTCACTACTTGAACTATCTTTTAGCTTCACATTCAAATCTTTACAATGTTTCATTAAATCATCTTTGGAGTAACTAAACAAGTTATTATTGGTAAAAAAGCCAAAAACGTCGGTGAAAGTTTCCAACTCATCGAATCTACGTTTTAAAGAAGTTAAGGTTTGGTCCAGGATCCTAAAAAAAACATCTACCTTGTATTTTGTTTAAGGGTCTAGTAAGACTTCATCACTCTGTTCATACTGAAATTGAGTTGGTTCTCTTCGTGGACGAACGGTATCTATAGGCGGAAAATCTGCATCTACATTAAGTTCCCGAGCCACAGCGGTAGCTTCTTCTAACACCCTTTCGAAATGCTCATCTGTGCGATATTCGGTGAATTTATGAATCAATTTATTTAACAAATTTATGCAGATTTGAGTATTTATTGTGGGGTTTTGCATCATTTTGCTCATTTTGAATATTCAAAGCAAGCGAATGTGCTTTGTGAGTTGTTGTACAATCCCATTCCGACGAATTGTTATCTGATATTTCAAGTAAAGCGTCAAATATTTTTTCGAGGTGATACCGTAAAGGTTTGACTGCACCGATTCTGCTAGACCATCGCTTGGCACTTAATGCCTTTAGTTTTAAATCAGGTAAATGCTTGCAAATTATGGACCACCTTTTGGTAGAAGACGAAAAGAAAACGTAAATTTCTTGAATTAAGTTGAAAAAGTTGACCGTGTCGTGCGTTATATTTGCCGCATCGTTAACGACCAAATTGAGACTATGCGCCGAGCATGGAACGTAAAATGCACGATTATTCATTTCCAATATTTTTTTTGTAATCCATTGTGTTTTCCACGCATATTAGAACCATTGTCATAACCTTGGCCACGTAAGTTTTTAATATCAAGGTTTAATTGCGAAAATAAATCTAAAACAAAATTTAATAGTCCTTCACCTGTGGAGCTGGTTATCGAACAGATGCCAATAAAACTTTCGCATATTGTAACATTTTTAGTTTCACTGTTTAAAACAACATACCTTAGTATAACTGTAATTTGTTCTGTGTGACTTACATCTGGTGTGCAATCTAATATGATAGAGAAATATTTTGTCATGCGAGTTGAATCGAATTTCGAGGCTTGAATTCTGTGAATATGTTCCTGCATAACTGAATCAAAGGATGCTATCATTTCTATTGCTTTGAGAAAATTACCATTATCATGCTCATATAATATTTTGGACGAGCCCCTAAACGCCAGACATTGATGAGATAAAACTTTTATATCAGCTATGATACTTTCCAATACATCACAACATTGTTTTTTTCAGATTCTAATAGTCTCAGTTGCATTTGATTTACAGTAGTTTTATTTTTAACATATGATTTAGTTGGACCTAACGTTTTAAATTTTCGCTATGGGAAATGCTTGTTTCGTGTCGTTTTAAGGTAGATGACAGATGTTGCCAATCGGAAAAACCGCTTGGAGCTGACAGACTACTTACAGTTTTACTGAATATTTTACAACAAAAACAATAGACTGAATCTTTTGACGTAGAGTAAACAAGCCATTCTCAGTTAATTTTTTCTTCATTAGGAAGATTTCTAGAGTAATAACTGTTTGCAAATTTTCTTCCATCGATATTAGCAGGAAAATTGTGGTTAAACAGCTGCACGGGACCACGGCTAACCAAAATAATAACAATATCATTAGTCATACTGGCGGGCCACGAACGGGGATCATCACCACAATCTAAACAGCTACTTGATGACGATAAATTGCTTACAGGTTCTTTAGCACTACTTTCTCTTTTTTTAGTTTCACTGGAGCCTCCTTCTGAAGGACTAACATTTTTCTCTTCAGATACCTCCATAACTTCTAGATTAAAAGCTGCGCTTGTTGAAGCTACATCTACGTCAACATTCTCTTGACATTCATAGTCCCTATTTTCTGGTTTGCTAAAAAATTTCTCAAGAGTTTTTTTTCTCTGTATCTTTTTCTCGTTTTTGCCGTCGAAATTGAGCTCCTGAAATTTTTTTCCCTTTTTGCGGTTCCTGGAATTTTTTTGAAAAAGTTTAGTATACGGTTGTACAAAAGTAACTTAAATCCCAAAAGGGGGTCGATCACTCCACCCATTATTGCGAACAACCTCTACTAGGAGGTCAACACTGAAATCGCGAAAAAAAATCAGCTTTTCCATACATTTGTATGGAATAGTTTTTTTTTTCGCGATTTCACCGTTGACCCTATAGTAAAAGTTGTTCGTATTTATGTGTAGAATGACTCCCTTTCGGGATTTGAGTTATTTTGTTACACCCTGTATAGGTATAATTTTAATTTTTTTATAAATCTTCACTCTTAAGTTGTATAACAGAAAAAATACCCTTTAAATCACAATAATAATCACACTACTACTGCGAAAAAAAATGTTCATACCTACTGCACACAAATGTAATGGAATAACTAATTTTTTTTCGCGACTTCAGAGTTGACCCCATAGTAAAAGTTGTTCGTATTGATTAGATGGAATGTCCCCTTTCGTTACTTAAGTTACTTTTGTTACACTCTGTATTAATTTTAATACATTTTTTAATAAATCTTTACTTTAAGTTCTTTCAGTAAAATAACCTTTAAATTTTACATGAATACCTGCTGTTTATATGAATGCGCCCATATGCTAATTAATTAAACAAAGACACTTACCATAATTATGATTTTTCGCGCCGACGGATAATATAAATAATTTTCTAAATTATTTTTATAGTCACACTTCGCACAAAAATATACAGAATATTATTAATTTTAAGTACCCTGGACCGTTTCCGGATCTCACATTAGGGCTATAACCAAATAATTGAAGTTTGTAGTTCACTCACATCACTTTTGCATTTGTGTTAAATAAATAAAAACAAAGAAATGAGTATACAGTTTTAAGGGATTTCCCTGATATCTGGGGATTTCCTATTTCGCATAGAGCACTATACGGATTAACTTTGTTCTCATGAATTTCAATAGATGGCGCTATGTGATGCTACGATATAAAAGAAATATTTGGGCGCCGTTCATCATATTATTTTTATAAGAATAATCTTTTTAGTATTGTGAGGTGACAATGTCTGAATTTTAGTCGATGATTGTCTGATTTGCCGCCCCCCTGAATGCGCCGCCCGCGTGCATTGCACGCCTTGCACGTCCGCTTACGGCGGGCCTGGCTATATCTAATACAAAGAAGATAAAGAAATACTTGTGCAGCATCAATACGTATCAGACATCCTCGTGGAGCTAAATGTGGTTAATTCTAACCTATAAATCCTCAGATGGGACGTACCCCAACCTAAGGGAAAGTATTGATTTTCCCAATCACATGTTTCACTAGCGGCCATATCTGTCTGCCCCAGACTCACTTACATTTGAGGTTTTTCCAATTCCTGCGTCAGTCTTGCGGTAATCGCGTTGAAGAAAGCTGGGAAAGCTTGTTATGTTTGTAATATGTTTCTTTATTGATGGCAAGTTTTTCAATATCAAATATAGATATATTTTGGCAATGATGAAATTATTGTGATATAGAATGTGATGTTAGAATTTAGAAAACACTAGTTGATTAATTTTAGAGTTGTTCGTTTGTACAGGTGAGTTTGACAGAATAGATCATAGAGCATGCATTAAGTTTTCCACAGGTAGTAAGATCGGTAACATTGGATTTAGAGTTGCTATCAAAAAATGATGATTAACGAACGTTATATTATTGAACTTTTCGTCCAGTTGACGAACAATGAGAGTGTCAAGGTTTAGAAATATTGGTGAAGTAGTAATGATATGTTGATAAGTGAATCCAACTGTTCTGATTCTAATACATAATTTAATGTACGGGGTGTCTCAAATTGTTTGATTTTGGATATTTCATCTACTAACAGAGGAGTTAGTGAAAAATCGTTCTATTCTTAAATACGCAGAATAGTGAAAACTTTTCTTGATAACTTTCACTATCTCTGAGGTATCGGAGGAAATGAACATTGGAAAGATCTCAAAAAATTGTTGCGAGTCTCCTATTCTTGTATCTTTTTCAAAACAATAAAAACTTTCATTTCACTTTCACTTTTTCAAGAAGAATGGAAACGATGTAAAAGTGAATAACAATATAATACATGAGTAGGCAAGTACAAGTACATAATTAAATTTATCCTAAATATTGAGTAGTTAGGATCCATTATACTCTAGTTGGCTGTTGAGGGTGATAAATTGTGGGTTTTTACATAGTTTGTTAATCTCCAAACTTTCCAACAGATTCATCCCTCTCCTTTGTTACATTTATGAAGGATTTTAAGATTGTTCAATGATATCGAGTGGTTAGTTGATTTTATGTGTTCAAACATTGGCGAATTTTTATCTGAGGACATATGTTCCTTGAATCTAGCTTCAAAACTTCTTCCTGTGTGTCCGACATAGGCTACCTGACATTTATTGCATTTGATTTGATAAATTCCTGATTGCTTGAATATATCGTTCTTTTGTTTGGCATTGAATAATAATCTGCTTAAGTTGGGGCCGCTTGAGATTGAAGTAGTTATGTTCAATTTGGAAAAGTAGTTACTGATTTTGTTAGAGAGTTCGCCGGTCTATCCGAGACTAGTGTTTATTTTTTCCGGGGTTTCTACGATGCTATATAGTAATGGGGAGGTAATACGTGGTTCTTTGCGTTTAATGATTGTATTTAGAAAATGTTGTCGTATGTTGTTATTTGAGGCAATTTTTCTGATGATACTAAGTTCAGTTTGAAAATTTTCTTTCGAAAGGGGAGCAGAGTAAGCTGTACGAATCATGGAGTTATATGCAGCTAGTTTGTGAGTTAATTGACTGAACGAGTCCATTGGAATCGATGCGTCTGTGAATGATTCCTTTCTGTAAATTTCATAAGTGAGTTGATTATTTGAATTTTTAATGGTTAAGTCGGGGAAATTAATTGAGTTATTATCTTCTAATTCAGAAGTGAAGCTGATGCGGCAATGTATTTTATTCAGGAAATTTAAAAATTGCTGAATTTGTCTGTTTGAACCACGAAAACCAACTAAGATGTCATCTACATATCTGTACCAGAAAGTAATGTATTTTTTATCGAAATCTGTGTTTAATATTGAGTTTTTTTCTAAATTATTCATGAATATGTCAGCTAGTAGAGGGCTAAGAGGTGAACCCATTGGAAGACCGCAATTATGTTTAAAGAGTTTAAATTGAAATTGAAAGTAATTTTGAGATAGGCATATTTGAAGAAGATTGCTAAATTCATTGGTGATGTATGGCGGTGTCTCAGACTCGGATAAGATATCTGTAACAAGGGGAAGACACTCATTCGTTGGAATGTTCGGGTACATATTTTTGACATCGAAAGAGAATAACTTAATATCTTGGGAGATTGTGAGATTTGAAAGTTTATGTATGAGATCTACAGAATTAGAGATAGTGTATTGTGCTTGAAAATTCGAGAGGTCTAGAAATTTTTGATTCAAGCTAGTTTTCCTGATGGTGTGTTTGTATATGACACTACAGGCCTTGCAGATGTAGTAGAGTAATAGTGTCATATATAAACACACCATCAGGTAAACTAGCAAAATTCTTGAATCAAAAATTTCTAGACCTCTCGAAACTTCAAGCACAATACACTATCTCTAATACGAACCTAACGTTATCTGAGAACTCAACTAATGCTCCGCTGTTTTTCAACAGGGAACATCTCATACACAATTCGGGAGAGTAGCCCATAATAACCTCCAGATTCAAAAACTAATCTCCTAAATAGACTTGAAGTTCTCTACACAGTTAATGAAATTATCTGAAACAGAATTAATTTCTTGAAAACCACCCATAAAATGGTATGATCTCTTGCAATGAGCCAATGAAATAATATCTTACTTACTCAAGAGCAACTTTAAAACATATTTCTTACCTAACCATCACAAATGGGTTGAATAAAGTCAATTAGGTCAACTCTACACCAGTACACACTTGGAGAGCCCATTTACATTAGCGTGAAGAACACAAAGCTGGAATATCATTTCCAGCATGGACGGGGAATCATTGAACAGGGAGCGGATCAGAGATGTTTTAAGATTGACTCCAAATGTATGTAATATTTTAACAGTATCAAGATGATAAGAAATTGAATTTTGTATTTTACTATCACAGGAGTGCTCAAAGTTGAACTGCTGGCGATCTACCTCAATATTTTTAGACTACTTACGATCAACTCTGAGAGGCTGCAAGTATGTATGATGCAGGGTTGTCGTACATACACGATACACCCTACTTACCTACCTACCTAGGTAGGGTGTATCGTAGTAGATGTAGATCTCATACATAAACTTTCAAATCTCCCAATCTCCCAATTTATTAAGTTAGTCTCTTTCGATGTCAAAAATATGTACTCATTCCAACGAATAAGTGTCTTCCCCTTGTTACAGATATCTTATCCGAATCTAACACTCCGCCATATATCACTAATGAATTTAGCAATCTTCTTCAAATATGCCTATCTCAAAATTACTTTCAATTTCAATCTAAATTCTTTAAACAAATTTCAGGTCTTCCAAAGGGTTCACCTCTTAGTCCTCTACTAGCTGACGTTTTCATGAATAATTTAGAAAAAAACTCAATAACAAACACAGATTTCGTTAAGAAACACATTACTTTCTGGTACAGATATGTAGATGACATTTTAGTTTCAGCAATTTTCAAATTTCCTGAAATACATTGCCACATCAGCTTCACTTCTTAATTAGAAAATAATAACTCAATTAATTTCCTCGACTTAACCATTACAAATTCAAATAACCAACTCATTTATAAAATTTACAGAAAGGAAACATTCACAGACGCATCGATTCCAATGGACTCGTTCAGTCAATTAAGTCACAAACTAGCTGCATATAACTCCATAATTCATACAGCTTACTCTGTTCCCCTTTCGAAAAAAAAATTTCAAACTGAACTTAATATCATCAGAAGAATTGCCTCAAATAAAAACATACCACAACATTTTCTAAATACAATCATTAAACGCAAATAACGACGTATTACCTCCCCATTACTATATAGCATCGTAGAAACCCCGGAAAAAATATACACTAGTCTGAGATAGACCGGCGAACTCTCTAACAAAATCTGTAACTACTTTTCCAAATTGAACATAACTACTTCATTCTCAAGCGGCCCCAACTTAAGCAGATTATTATTCAATGCCAAACAAAAGAACGATAAATTCAAGCAATCAGGAATTTATCAAATCAAATGCAATGAGTGTCTGGTAGCCTATGTCGGACAAACAGGAAGAAGTTTTGAAGCTAGATTCAAGGAACATATTTCCTCAGATAAAAATTCTCCAATATTTGAACACATAAAATCAACTAACCACTTGATATCATTGAACAATCTTAAAATCCTTCAAAAATGTAACAAAGGGAGAAGGATAAATTTGTTGGAAAGTATGGAGATTAACAAACTATGTAAAAACCCATAATTTACTACCCTCAACAGCCAACTAGAGCCTAATGGATCCCCAATACTCAATATTTAGGATAAATTTTATTGTGTACTTGTATTTGCCTACTCATGTATTATAATGTTATTCACTTGAAAATGACCGTAGGGTTTGTTTGTTTTTCCTTTAACGTGCTCTATTTCTGCCTTTCGGCTAATGACACGCCGGGGAATTCTGTCACCTCACTAACCCGGGAATTTTGCCGAACCCCTCTCGTGTCGAGGGAAGGGATCTTCAATGTCCAACACATTTCTGTTAGACAGGACCGACAGCTTTACATCTCCTCCGAAAGATGGACACTCAAGCGATTCCCAGAATCCGAAAAATCGCACCGACTTTGTGGGGATTGAACCCAGGTAACTCTGCGTAGGAGACGAGCATCAAATCCCATACGCCACCGAGCCGGCGACCGTAGGGTTGAAACCGGTCGTGATTATTGAATAAATTGTGGCAAAGTGACAAAAGTGTCTCTTTTCGTTTTACTTTAAAAATGAATTTCCATAAAATAATTAAATCATCAATACTATCAATAAGAATGAAAACCTGTTCGTTAAAATTCTGCTTGAGAAATTTTCGAAATATGATTAAAAACTTATTTAAAACTAGCTGACTCGGCAGACGTCGTGCTGCTTCAATCAATAATAAAAAGACCACAACTTTTGTATAAAATAAACTTAAAGCACACAAAAGGAATCGACAATTAATAAGATCCAATGCTATTTTGAACATGTTTACTAAATTGTTGTTCTGATGAAAAAACATTCGTAATTCTTGGACAATGGTTCTCTTCATTGTTGGATTGTGAGCACAACGCTTATCAACTTCCGCATTTGAATTGCACATAGAATAAATTTGTAAAAATTGATGATACGCATCTGGTAGTGGTAACAGCCCCCCAGTCAATAATAAATTGGTCCTTGTATCTGTAATTTTCAAAGATTTGTCCAATTGTTATTTCCGATATGTATTTTAATACAAACTTGAATATTATAAAAAAATATTATGGTATAGAACCTTGAAAGTGGGCATGAAATGGTCTTGTATAATATGTGTAGCCCCAAACGATGTTATCGTTGTTATATTTCTGAATATTGGCCAAAAAGTGCTTAGAATCATTTCCAATCCCAGAAAGTAAACGGCGTAAAGGATCTGTTGGTGGGACCAATTGTGGCACTATTACTTTGCCAGTATATTCACCATTCCAACAGACTTTTTATCGAGGTACAATAGTTCATATACCCTCATCTTTGGTTGCGACCCCTTTATGTGCCTTACAATATTTATAAACTATTATCATTCCCCCAATTGTTAACGATTTCTCGGCACAATAATCTATTGCAGGATCATCATGGAATGCAGCTCGTTTCAGGAGCACTGCGTCTGCGGAATGGCTCAATTTCATTATGGTGTGTTTGCTGTTGTTGTGTTTGATGTGCAGGAACTCGTTGCATTCTAAGACTATCTAATTCATTGTCACTCACCGAATTAAAGAAAGGCTTGCGCACGTAGCGGTAATCGTCACTAACAAAGATAGAAGGAAGAAATCTCTGTCTGAGATATCGATCAACAAAGAGGATGGATCGACACATTCTTCTTCTTCTTCTTCTAATGCATATCCATTAATGCATGTTTGCGATAACATTTTCCATTGCGTCTCCATCTCTTGCGGTGTGTATCAATGACTATATATCGTGTAGTTCTGTCCACTGCCTGATATTTCGCAGCCAAGACATTTTCTTCCGTCCGATCCCTCTCCGGCCTTCGATCTTGCCTTCGATTAACAAATGCAGGAATTGATATTTCGTGTTTCGCATTATATGACCCAGATATGCTGTTTTCCTCTTTTTGATCACTGCAAACAGTTCATGTTTGTCTAAGAATTTCCTCATTTGTGAATCTAGCCGTCCTGGTTACTTTAAGGATTCTGCGGCATAGCCACATCTCGAAAGCCTCTAATTTGTTTATTTCATTCGCTTTTAATGTCCAACCTTCCATACCATAAAGAATCACCGACCAAATGTAGCACTTAGTGAATCTTAGCCTTAGGTTAAGGTCAAAGTCGGAGCAGGTGAACACTTTTCGAAACTTTAGAAATGCCTGTCGTGCTTGCTCTATGCGATATTTTATCTCTTTTTCTGATGACCAGTCTTGAAACAGTCACATTCCCAAGTATTTAAACTTTTCTACTCTTTCTATGAGCCTTGCGTTAAATATTAGCGTAGAGTTTTCGAACATTTGCTGGTTTCTGGAGATAATCATAAATTTTGTTTTTTTTTTACATTTATATTTAGGCCCATTGATTGGCTTTGTTCACCTACCCTATTGACCAGTTGTTGCAGGTCTGTCATGTTGTCAGCTATTAAGACCGTATCGTCAGCATATCGGATATTGTTTATCCACACTCCATTGACTTTGACTCCCATTTCCATGTCTTCTAGTGCCTCTTGGAAAATCGTCTCTGAATACAAATTGAATAGGAGTGGAGAAAGCACACATCCCTGTCGTACTCCTCTTCTAATTTGGATGTCATTAGACATATTATTGTCTACTTTTATTTGTGCTGTTTGGTTCCAGTATAAATTCTCAATGCATCGTATGTCTTTTTGGTCTATATCAAGCCTTTTTAGAAGCTGCATTAATTTGTGGTGCTGTACACGATCGAATGCTTTCTCGTAGTCTATGAAACATAGACAGACATCCTTTCTCTGATCATGGCAATTCTGGACAAGCACTTGTATGGCGACTATTGCTTCTCTTGTACCTAACCCTTGTCTAAACCCAAACTGCGAGTCACTTATGTCTCTTTCACATTTTTTGTAAATTCTATGGTGTATGATTTCAAGAAATATTTTTAAGGTATGGCTCATCAGGCTAATGAGTCTGTGGTCTTCACATTTTCTTGCATTGGTCTTCTTAGGCAGGGGGATAAAAGTTGAGCACAACCATTGCTTGGGATAGTGTCCTGTCTCATATATAGTGTTAAACACTTTATGTAGAGCTGTGATGCCTTTTTCTTCTAGGAGTTTAAGTATTTCTGAAGGAATTCCGTCTGGGCCAACTGCTTTATTGTTTTTTTGCGTCGCGTATAACTTTTTCAATTTCGTCTTTAATTATGGGTGGACCGGTTAGTGAAATATTGACATCAGCTGGGGGTCTGTCATCGTCAAATAGTTCTTTTATATAATTTTCCCAAACATTGTTTTTCTCTTTGCTGTCGAGGACTATCTGGTTGTTATTATTGACTGTTACAGTTGTTCTCATTTTTCTATATATACCAGCAGTTTCCTTCAGTTTGTGCATGTTAAAGTCATCATGTTGGTTTTGTAGTTGTTCGATTTCTTGGCATTCACGTTTAAGCCATTCGTTTTTTGCTATTCTAATCTTTGACCTTATAAGTCTTTGAATGTCTTTGTACTTACTATCTTTTTTGTTTTTGTGCTCTCGTCGTTTGTCCATTAGAAACAAGATCTCATCTGTCATCCATTTTTGCTTTTCGTTCTTTGTTTTATACCCTAGTATGTTTTGCATTGAGTTTGTTACAGTGTCCATTATCCTTGTCCAAGTTTTTTTTTTTTTTCCAATGCTATCTGTCGTTGTATGGTTGATTTTTCTGACTTGACAAAGCAAATTTCATGACGACACATTAGTTGGTTTAAATTTAATTTGTGACAAAATATTAAAACAGATGACTTCTGAACGCCGGGGGACACATAAAAGGAAAAAAAATTGTTGTTTTTATTAAATTCAGCATTTTTATATTTATACACCTTTTAAACCTTCTCTGGGCTTCCACAAATTATTTATGGACAAAATTAGCCAAATCGTTTCAGCCTAGTTCCCAAATCTGCCTGCAAAGCACGCAGACCCCAAGAGCCACTGCAGTTTCGCTCTTATTAGGAGCTCATAAGTGTCGCATATCGCTTCTCAGCATCCTATCAAACTACATCGGGGTACCCTATCGATTCCAGAGAGGACGCACCTCGTACTTACGTATGAGAGTCGCCCTCTATGGACCGACACGGCGAACCCGCTACCAAACTTCGAGAAAGATACGAACAATAACAAACGGATATGGAAACGTTAAAAATTCCAAACATTTGGGAGACATCTTTCGCCGTTCCGTGAATCACATCAACGGTAGAAAACGAGCGAAATAATACCGCTGGAATAGTGCTCTTAGCCTCTGTTTCCGAGGTTAAACCTCCCGTCGGTAAATATTTGATGGGACAAATATCTTCCGCGATGAACTTCGCGAGGAGTCTACATATATAAACTTGAGACAAGAAGAATTATTCAAAAATCCGTAGATCTAACCTGACAAGAGCTAGTTCCCAAATCTGCCTGCCATGCACGCAGCCTCCAAGAGTCACACTCCTCGCAAAGTTCATCGCGGAAGATATTTTTTTCATCAAATATTTACTGACGGGAGGTTTGACCTCGGAAACTGAGGCTAAGAGCACTATTCCAGCGGTATTATTTCGCTCGTTTTCTACCGTTGATGTGATTCACAGAACGGCGAAAGATGTCTCCCAAATGTTTGGAATTTTTAACGTTTCCACATCTGTTTGTTGTTGCTCGTATCTTTCTCGAAGTCCGGTAACGGGTTCGCCGTGTCGGTCCATAGACACTTATGAGCTCCTAATAAAGGCGAAACTGCAGTTTGCCGCTTCGTATATATATATATATATATATATATATATATATATATATATATATATATATATATATATATATATATATATATATATATATATATATATATATAACTTTATCTAATAGCAATAAAGTTCAAATTGACTCTACATTTATTTATTTTTCTCATCTTGATTTCTGAAGTTTCCCAAAGATCTACCTTCTTATATTTATGATCTGTATGCAAAATTTCAAACTGTGGGTCGAATGAATGATTATATGATTATTTTCTAAGAGATGATTCGCGTAATTTGAGAATCTGATTTTATTTGAAAAACTGCGTTTATGTTCCGATATTCTAATATTAAAATTTCTATGTGTTCTACCAATGTAGAAATTATCACAGTCATTGCAATTCAATCTATAAACACTTGATTTATTGTTTCTACCTGGTTTGGTTTTATTATTTTTATATATTCGCCTAAATTATTATTAGTTTGGAAAGCTATGTTGAAATTATTGCAACTTAAGAATGATTTCAGTTTCTCACTTGTAATGCCAACGTAGGTTAAGGTGTTGAATTTTTGTTTCAATTTATCGACAGGCTAAACTTCATTCAATGCGATTCTACTTTGTTTTTTTATTTAAAATATTATTTATTAGTTTGGGATTGTAACCATTATTTTTGGCTATTTGTTTAATCAAATTAAGTTCTTTGTTGAAATTTTCTGGTGATAACGAGATGTTAATCAATCTATGAATAAAACTATTGAATGCTGACATTTTATGTTGATATGGATGACACGACGAGTTATGTATTATAATATCTGTATGTGACGGCTTATGGTAAATTGCGAAAACATGTTTTCCATTTTCATTCGAAATTGTTACGTCTAAGAAATTTATCGAATTATTGCTTTCTATTTCGGTTGTGAATGCAATTTTTGGATGTAATGAATTTAGATGATTTTCGAAAATTTTCAACTGTCTGTTCCTGTGAAGCAAATAATGATATCGTCTACATAGCGATACCAGTATAAACAATATTCACTGAGTGGATGATTATGAATTAATTTCTCTAAGTTATTCTTGAATATTTCTGCTAACAAAGGACTTAACGCATTGCCCATAATCAAGCCGTCTCCAATAGTAAAATATTTGTTATTGAAATGGAAATAATTTTGATCTGAACAAATTTGTAATAATGAAAGAATATCTGATTTAATGATAGTATTGACATGATTCTTTTCTAATAATTCTTCAACTAAGTAATACGTATCTTTCGGAGGATTTTTGGGAAATAGATTCTTAACATCGAAAGAAATAAGTTTGGAATTAGGTGGTATAATGGTATATTTGATATTGGCAATAAGTTCGTATGAATTTTTGACCGAAACTTTAGATTTAAAATTGCAATGTTTTATTAGCAAGTCGTTGAGAAATTTTGAAAGTTTGAACGAAGGTGCCGTTACATAAGAAACAACAGGTCTAATAGGGTAATTAGGTTTATGAAGTTTTATCAACGCATATAATTCGGAGGATTGTGGATTGGGGTTAATGAATTTATATTTTTCGTGGTCTGTAATTAATGATTTTGCTGTCGAAATTATGTTTTTAACCACTTTCTGAAATTTTGCGGTAGGATCCTTAGTTGATGTTATACAGTTTCCGGCTGTTAAGAATTCTTCAGTATTAGAAAAGAATCATGTCAATACTATCACTAAATCAGATATTCTTTCATTATTACAAATTTGTTTAGATCAAGATTATTTCCATTTCAATAACAAAAATTATACTATTGACGACGGCTTGATTATGGGCAATCCGTTAAGTCCTTTGTTAGCAGAAATATTCATGAATAACTTGGAGAAATTAATTCATAATCATCCACTCAGTAAATTTTTTTAACTGGTTTCGCTATGTAGACGATATCATTATTTGCTTCACAGGAACAGATAGATAGTTGAAAATTTTCGAAAATCATATAAATTCATTACATCCAAAAATTGCATTCACAACCCAAATAGAAAGCAATAATTCGATAAATTTCTTAGACGTAACAATTTCGAATGAAAATGGAAAACATGTTTTCGCAATTTACCATAAGCCGTCACATATAGATATTATAATACATAACTCGTCGTGTCATCCATATCAACATAAAATGTCAGCATTCAATAGTTTTATTCATAGATTGATTAACATCCCGTTATCACCAGAAAATTTCAACAAAGAACTTAATTTGATTAAACAAATAGACAAAATAATGGTTACAATCCCAAACTAATAAATAATATTTTAAATAAAAACAAAATAGAATCGCATTGAATGAAGTTTACCCTGTCGATAAATTGAAACAAAATTCAACACCTTAACCTACGTTGGCATTACAAGTGAGAAACTTAAATCATTCTTAAGTAACAATAATTTCAACATAGCTTTCCAAACTAATAATAATTTTGGCAAATATATAAACAATAAATCAGGTGTTTATAGATTGAATTGCAATGACTGTGATAATTTCTACTTTGGTAGAACACATAGAAATTTTAATATTAGAATATCGGAACATAAACGCAGTTTTTCAAATAAAAATTAGATTCATCATCTCTTAGAAAATAATCATTCATTCGACCCACAGTTTGAAATTTTGCATACAGATAATAAATATTAGAAGGTAGATCTTTCGGAATTTTCAGAAATCAATAAATACAAACACTCAGGTAGACTCATCAATGAACAAGTCGATTTAAGCCCTTCACCTCTATTGAATCTCTTCGGGGAGCAATCTATTCCTTAATTTTATTGGATATAACTGTCATAAATAACCACCCAATAAGCTTTTAATTACTCAAGAACATTTATAGTTAGATTCTCATTTATATTTTTTTCTGTATATTCATTCGTCTGAAGAAGCTACGGTGTAGTGAAACGCGTTACGAATCGCAATTATTAAGTGAAATTCCTCAAAACACAGAACTTGTTTTTAACATGGTAATAACTTAATTTCCTCCTACTTTTTAAAAATGGGAAAGAACCTGAAATATATGTCACATATTTTATTCATTAAAATTGTGAAACTTAAACTAGTGTATTTTTTCAATTGTTTAATAATTTAGTTAACATATTGCTTTCTGTATTCTGGCTTTCTGCAAAGATTTCCATCCAACACATTCACTTCTTAAATAAAGATTTATGCAAATTTCCACAATTTACATCATCTTCAGTTCATCTTTCTTGGAAACAAAGAAAAATTAAATATTTCAGCTTTCTAGTAATTTTGGTTGTTCATTAATATTTCTGGAAATAATTAACTGAATTTATGTATTACTTTGTAACGTTTTATGTAGAAGTGCTTGTCTGGGATTTCTAATAATATTTCATAAATGGCATCCAAGAATTTCTTTCGCAAAGGTCACCTAATCAATAAAATACTTAATACTACTTTGCCCTTTTGACAGAGGCGTATGTCTATGGAAACTTTCAAAACAATCCAATAAATATTCTAATTCATACCTTCAGGATTTAACACCTGATTGCTAAGTTGCAAGACATTTTGATAGTAAATTGAATGATTATATACTTTGATGTAATGATGTTTCACCTTATTCGTGATTTAAATTTGTTTGCAGCTATAATGGACCAATTTTCGATTTAAATCCGCTAGAGGCGTTGATTGCCTTACATTAGCGGTGCTTTTGAAAATTAAATTTTTTGCGAAGTTTGTTTTTGACGTCTCAATTATTTCTTCCGGATATTCATTCAATCAAGATTGGGATTTTCCAATTACTATTATTATGGGTTTAGCAATCTGTAGACGTAGAATTCGATTAGTTTTCAGAATAATACGGATATTCACTAAAAAGTTCAATAATATCATATGATGAACGAAATTTCTGAAGACTGGTTTGTTTCGATGAAACTATCAAAAAGTCTGAAATTTCTGTTCTATTGCCGGCGTAAATTTTACAATTTTTGAATCAGTATTTTGTTTACATAACTCACATTCCATAATATTATCACTCAACGAAGATTTAGTAAAACATATCATTTATACTCTCCACAATTTCATTTCTACAAACACGATCGGTTTCGACTGTCAAGTCATTTTCAAATGGTCAACGGAAATGAACTTACTTATATAGATATCCTAATTCAGGACGAATCGCGATCGACTGGTCGATTTTTGAGTAAATCTTGAGAGAAAAAAGTTTTTATTGATCAGGTAACTAAACTACGAAAGAGTATTACGTATTAAAATAACACTCTGCTAGCGGCTAACGGCAGCTTTATCAAAGGAACGCGCGGTACTTGTAAAAGAAAAACCTCGTTTTTATTCATTCGAGACTTTCGTTCACGCCGATATAAATGTTGCGCCTGCAAGAATTGGAGTCATTCAGAATTGTAACTTGAAGGCAATACTATGTCGATACAAAGTTCATAAAACGGTTCATGAAAGCTATGTAAAGGATTTTTCGCCACACAGTGATTTGAGAAATCGAAAAGTTCGTGATTTGATATCTTGTTTGAACAGAGATCAAACCATGTTCACAAGACTAGCCAAACAATCAAGAGCTGCTACGATCGCTACATTTAAAATATCTCATATATTGGCGAAACATAAGAAACCATTCGAAGATGGACCGGTTGTGAAGGAAACATTTATTATTCGGAGATTTAAGAAAAAACAGAAATCATGTCTGCTATTAGAGAACTTCAGTAGTCTCGTCCGACTGTCACAAGGCGTATTGAAGTCATGAGTCAGGACATGGCAGATAAACTGAAACATGATATCATGAAATGTACATACTTATCTTTACAGTTCGACGAATCCACCGATATGACAGACACTGCCCAGTTTTTTTTATAAAAAACTAAAAATGCACCAGATGCGACGCTGCTTTATAATCATTTTATGTATTCAGTGTTTGAAATCAGTTAGTTGGCATTTTGTTTCAGTTGTAAGCACAATTAAAAAATTCAAATTTTGTGATTCGACGATGGAAAGACGACATTGACTAGAGAAGAGATGTTACGAGCTGTTGGCATGCTCCAAGCTGGAAGCTCACAACGGGAAGTAGCCCAAGTGTCATAAACCGTTTATGGTCGCGTTTCAATGGAACAAGTAGCGTAGAAGAACGCCATACAGGTCGTTTCAGGATTACTACAGTCGCCCAATACTGATTTTTGGTTTTACAAGCCAGAAGAGATCGTACTACAGCATCTCAATTAGCTCAAGAGCTATCACGAGTTCATAATGTACAAATTTCCGACCAAACTGTGAGAAATCAACTGCACGAAGGTCAACTCCACTCCAGACGTCCTTTAAAAGTTCCACAACTGACCCATGAAAATCGCACTGCTCGTTTAGCTTGGTGCCAAGAACATGTAAACAGGGATCAAGAGAGGAAGGTCACAGTTCTCTTCAGTGATGAATCTAGATTGAGTTATTATCCCGGTTCGGGAAGAATTCGAATATGGAGGGAACCTGGAAAGCAAAACCGTCTCCAGCATGCTCGAGAAGTTGTTAGACAGTGATTTTTTGGGAAGGTACACGCCTTGGTGGAAGAACTGACCTCGTTTTCATACAGAACAACCTCACGAGAAATTCTTACGCAAATGAGATAGTTTTACCTGTAGTGGTACCGTATCTCCAAACAATAGGTCTAAATCCACTCTTCCAACAAGATGATGCTCCTCCTCATCGTGCAAGAGTTGTCTTGAACGTTCTTGAAGAGAATGATATCGATCTTCTTCCGTGGCAATCCTGCTCCCCAGATCTGAATCCCATCCATCATGTGTGGGACACCCTAAAAAGAAATCTCCTGCGTCAAAACGTCTTCCATCATGAGCAGGAGCTTCGATTAGCAGTTCAGGGGGCTTGGAATGACTTAGGCCAAAATGAAATAGACAATTTCATCTTGAGCATGCCACGACGATGCCAAAGTGTCATTAATAACAGAGGTTGACTTTCTGGGTACTGAAAAATATAAGTGCTTCCATATCGTTTCGAAAATATTAGTTCAGGATTTTTTTGTGTTTTACCAAATTTCGTCATTTTCAAATTTCAAATTTTTTTATAATAGGTGCTTTGGAGAGGTCAAATATTATTCTGTTTTCTTGAGAATACATTATAAACAATACATCCTAACAAAAACCGGAAGATTTCTATAAATTCGAATCATCAAATTCATATTTTAAAGATATTGGTAAGTGTTACCTAGACTTTTTAAGATGTGTATAGTTATCCTTTTTCATGTAAAAAACTTTGAGAAATTAGCTACTGAAATAGCAAGATAGTTCAATATGAACTCGTGTTCTGTTGAAAATGAGTTGGTGCAATGTTTGGGTCAACTTACTTGTGCGAGTCTGCATTTTCTGAAATGGAGATAATTATGCCAAAATATCGCAATCGACTAACTGACGATCATATGTCATCATGCTTGCGATTAGCACTCGGTGGTTACGTACCATCTTATGAAAAGTATTCTGAGGACATGCAGGGCCACGCTTCAACATGCAAAGTCACTCCTTAGTTTGAGTTTAACACCATATGTAACTCTTTTGTTTTGTAGCAACCAATAAACTAGCAATTTTGAATAACAATGAGTTTCTTTATTGATATTATAGAGAAGAACCTAACTAAACCTAATCCAAATCTTGACTAAAATAATGTATATTGTGCGGAAAACTAATATCTATATATACTACGGTACACCCTATCCCGGTTGGTATGTAGGTATCGTGTATCGTGCATGTACGACAACCCTGCATCACACATACTTGCAGCCTCACAGAGTAGATCGTAAGTATTCTGAAAATATTGAAATGGATCGCCAGCAGTTCCAGTTTGAGCACCCCTGCTTAACGTTATTCACCTTATCTAGCTCCGTGCGACTACTACCTGTTCGATTGAGGCCATTGAAAGTGCGATGACCGACGCGCTATAGTCCATTCCAAAAAAGCAGATAGAGAAGTCGTTCGATAACCTGTTGGCGCGTGCAAATTTGTGTACCAATGCAGAAAGCGAATAAATTGATTCATCAAAAAATTTATAGCAAAATTAATACTGTTTGTTTCTATTTACAACGGTTGCTTTTGGAATGGAGGGTGTATAAATGAACTAAGAACGGAAGAGGATATTCCAACATTTTCATATCTTGAAATGAATCATGTACCGTCGAACGGTTGAGAACTGCAGTCAAAGTATAACTAGGAAATGGCCTATGAATTATATTTTTGTTCAACGATTAAACTTATCACACCTTCTGTTCACTTATTACAGTGGAACATTATAGAAGAATGACGAATCAGTTGAATATAACTCAAAGATAAGATAAACTTTTGCATCGTTAAAGATAATGCTTTATGAATAAACATAAGTTCATTTATTTGTTGTTATGAAATCGTAATTTTGTTTGTCGGTTGCATTGTAGTGTAAATACAATAATTTCATTCACTATTCTAGCCATAATTTATTGATCCTTCATTCATTCTAACTGAAATTACTTAAGAAAACACTTTGTGACGCACCAAGGTATTATATTGATTTAGGTTAAAATGCAAGTAGGAGGGAAGTCTTATATTTTTCATATGGAGCTGCAATAAAATAGTAGATACCTGTTATGTTTTTACAGGTGTTTCTTCGGATGAATACTGGTTGTCCCATCTCAAAAAAGTCACTTTGACATATTTTTAAGTATATTTGCGGCTTCAGCGGGCAACTTCCTAAGAGGGGGCGCTTCAAGTTCTCGAGCACACGACACATTCGGGTACTTTGAGAATTTTACCTCTGTAATCTGGGCACGTCGACGCCGGCTGATATACAAACAATAATACTTTTCCTGTCTGTAGATGTAAACACCTCAAAAAAGTCTAGGGAACACTTCTGAATATCGATATATCGTATCCAGAACGATCAATATGGATTATTTTTTTCAAGAAATGAACACCTGCATCAATTTCTCACCAAATTATGTAGAGTGCCGCAACAGATTTCAGTTTTTTTCATAAAAAACTAAAAATGCAGCAGATGCAACGCTGCTTTAAGATCACTTCATGTATTCAGTGTTTGAAATCAGTTAGTTGGCACTTTGTTTCTGTTGTAAGCACAAATGAAAGATTCAAATTTTGTGATTTGACCATGGAAAGACGACATTTGACTAGAGAAGAGATGTTACGAGCCGTTGGCATGCTCCAAGCTGGGAGCTCACAACGGGAACGGGGGAAGTATCCAGGGTTCTGGGAAGTAGCCCAAGTGTCATAAACCGTTTATGGTCGCGTTTCAATGAAACAGGTAGCGTAGAAGAACGCCATACAGGGCGTTTCAGGATTACTACAGTCGCCCAAAACCGATTTTTGGTTTTACAAGCCAGAAGAGATCGTACTACCACAGCATCTCAATAAGCTCAAGAGCTATCACGAGTTAATAATGTACAAATTTCCGACCAAACTGTGAGAAATCGACTGCACTAAGGTCAACTCCACTCCAGACGTCCTTTAAGAGTTCCACAACTGACCCATGGAAATCGCGCTGCTCGTTTAGCTTGGTGCCAAGAACACGTAAACTGGGATTGAGAGAGGTGGGCCACAGTTCTCTCCAGTGATGAATCTAGATTTAGTTAATATCCCGATTCGGGAAGAATTTGAATATGGAGGGAACCTGGAAAGCAAAACCGTCTGCAGCATGCTCGAGAAGTTGTTAGATAGGGAGGCGGATCAGTGATGTTTTGTTTGTCGTTTTCATACAGAACAACCTCACGGGAAATTCTTACGCAAATGAGATAGTTTTACCTGTAGTGGTACCGTATCTCCAAACAATGGGTCCAAATTCCAAAATCTTCCAACAAGATAATGCCCCTCCTCATGGTGCAAGAGTTGCCTTGAATGTTCTTGAAGAGAATGATATCGATCTTCTACCGTGGCCATCCTGCTCCCCAGATGTGAATCCCATCGAGCATGTGTGGGACACCCTAAAAAGAAATCTCCTGCATCAAAACATCTTCCATCATGAACAGGAGCTTCGATTAGCTGTTCAGGGGGCTTGGAATGACTTAGGCCAAAATGTAATAGACAATTTAATATTGAGCATGCCGCGACAATGCCAAAGTGTCATTAATAACAGAAGTGGACCTTCTGGGTACTGAAAAATCTTCCATATCGTTTCGAAAATATTGGTTTAGTTAGTTTTACCAAATTTCGTCATTTTCAAATTTCAAATTTTCTTTTATAATAGGTGCTTTAGAGAAGTCAAATATTATTTTGTTTTCTTGAGAATACATCATATACAATACATCCTAACAAAAACCGAAAGATTTCTATAAATTCGAATCATCAAATTCATATTTTAAAGATATTGGTAAGTGTTCCCTAGACTTTTTGAGGTGTTTGTGTATGTACTTGTACTATCTAAGAGTGACGAGTATCGTTCTGCTGTTGCATTTTGCATTTCAATCTCGCCGGTGGTGTGCATGATGGCTCCAACCAAGAGAAATCATAAAACGCTCACAATAGCAGAGAAATCTAAAATAATAGATTTTATTGATGATGGAATGAGTAGGGGAAGGGCGGGTAATTGGAGTCAGCGGGCAATCGGAATCACACGCATATCTACAAAACTACGCACCCGAAACCACGGAACATAGTCTTAACACCCCCCTGTAACCCGCCAGCCATTCGCGAACGCCTCGCGCCAGTTACCGCTGCAAGTCGCTGAGTGATCTAGTGTTTTGTTTTCGCGCGTCGTCATTGTAAATTTACGCAAAAATATCATAAGAGGTGAGTGTCGTTTTATTAAATGTACCATATTTTGTTTATTGTAGAAAGGTAGTCTGAATGTTTAAAATTGTGATTAGCGTCTTTTATTACAGTTCAAACTTAGATTTTTTTTGTTTTATTATTATTTCTTTGGCAGTATAGTAGCGGCTAATGAGAGTCCAGTGACCCCCATTGTCCGCCAGTGATTACCATTACCCGCAAAAGACTAATATTAATATTTTTGCTTCTAGATGCCAAAAGTACGAGTAAGGACAACCGAAAAAGTAAATTGGTCATCCGAGTCTCTCCAAAAAGCCATACTTCTTATTGAATAAGAGGGTTATTTTATAAGAAAAGCTAGTAAATCTACTGGTATCCCATTCTCGAGCTTACAGAAAAGATTCAAAAGGAGACTATCCAAGAACCACGTCTTAGAAGATGTACAGTATTTACGCCTGAACTAGAAGAAAACATTAGCTGATGTGATAAAAAAGATGGCTAATATATTTCATGGTTGTATTGCAACTCAAATAAGGAAAGTGGCATTTGATTATGCGGAAAGTATGAATTTAAATCATAACTTTAATAAAGTTAGAAAAATGGCTGGTCGAGATTGGTTGAAAGCTTTTATGGCTAGAAATAATATATCTGTGAGGAAACCAGAGGCAACCAGCATAAATCGAATAACAGCGTTCAATAAAGAGGAGGTGCAGTTATTTTTTAAGTGTTGGAGGAAATTATGGAGAAACACAAATCTCTTCCCAAAGATATATACAATTGCGACGAAACCGAAATAACAACTGTACAGAATCCAGGGAAAATACTAGCAACAAAAGGACAGAAGAGAGTGGTATCTATCACCAGTTAGGAGAGAGGCAAAAATATAACTTTGATGTTTGCGATTAGCGCTGTAGGTGGCTTCATCCCACCTATGTTTATTTATCCCCGCAAGAGAATGACTCCTCTACTTGAGAAGGATGGTCCATTAGGAGCACTTTATAAATGCTCCGACAATGGTTGGATAAATGAAAGTCTCTTTCTTGAGTGGCTCGCACATTTCAAAAAACATGCTGAACCTTCTATGGACGAACCTGTTCTCTTGATTTTAGACAATCATGCTAGTCATTCTTCCCTACTTATCTACGAGTTTTGCAAAAGCAACTATATTCATATGTTATCCTTGCCACCACACACATCCCACAGAACGCAGCCTTTGGACGTGTCATTCTTTAGACCGCTTAAAACCGCATACAAAAAGGAATGTGATTTATATATGAAAAGTAATCAGCTGGAACACATAACTCCTTATGATGTAGCATCATTGATGAGGAAAGCATATAGTACCTATGCGTCTATTAACAAAGCGAAATCGGGATTTAGGGCAACAGGTATTTTTCCAATAAATCCCCAAGTATTTTCTGAAAAAGATTTTCTGGCTGCTGAGATTCTCCAATCTGACTCTATAGTCGTTTGCAATGAATCTATTACCATTTCTACTTGTGACATAGAACAAGATTTAAATGTCAATCCCAGCACATCAAAACAATTAGATTTATCAGCTGTAAGTGAATCAGAGCAAATAGTTATCTCATCCCCCACATCAAAGGCCAAAGAGTCGTCTGATCCTCCGTCAAATGTTCAACTAACCGATTTTATAAAATTACCAAAGAAAACACCTAAGGCTAAAGAGAAACAGCGCCGAACGAAGCAGCATGCTACTGTATTAAACTCAACTCCACTGAAGAAAAATTTGATAGAAAAGCAAAATAAAAAGATAAAAAAAGTACAGGAGCTAGAGAAAAAAAAAAGAAATGGAAAGGGTCAGGGGAAGAAGACTAAGGTGCAGAACGGTGATGGTCCCAAAAGGGCTAAGAGACGGGTTCTTCAGGATTCAAACGATACATCAGTCTCAAGCAGTAACACTAACGACTTATGCCAGGATGATGAGAATGATGATGCAGATGACGCAGGAAATAGATGTTTAATATGCAGTGAATTTGGACGAAACAACGAGATGTGGTACCGCTGTACCACAGGTGGATTGTGGACACACGCAGAATGTACTGGATGGGATTCTGCCGAAGGGTACGTCTGCGATATGTGATATGTGTTAATTTTGCTTGATCCTCATTTCCCACAGGCTGACCACCATTGCCCGAAATAAGTGCAATGGGAGTCAAACCTACTTTTTTCAAACTTAATTTTTCCCAAAGTTGATGTAAAAGATGATTAAAATTGATCTCAATTATTAGGCAAATAAGTGTTTTTTGTTACAAAACATTAGCAATAGATATTCAATTTTGAAATAAGCTTTTATTTGAAAACTTGCTTAAGTGACTCCTATTACTCTTTTCTACCCTACTCGTTTGACATAAAAGAGAACAAGGACGAAATAAGGAGATTTATATACAAATCGTATCAAGGAACAGCCATCGAAATGCTTCCTTCACAACCGATCCATTTCCGAAAGGTTTCTTGTGTTTCGCCAATATAGGAGATATTTTGAATGATGTGATCGTAGCAGCATCTGATTCTTTGGCTTGTCTTGTGAACATCGTTTGTTCTTTTTTCAAACAAGATATCAAATCACGTACTTTTCGTTTTCTTAATTCACTCTGTGGCGGAAAGTCCTTTTCATAGTTTTTATGAACCGTTTTATGATGCCTTACTAAGTTACCACGCTTAGGTATTGCAACTGACACACGACAAATGAGACAAATGCACTTATCCTTCACCATATATATATATATATATATATATATATATATATATATATATATATATATATATATATATATATATATATATATAGTCCTTTGAACTCCTATAAGGAGCATAGGGCCTCTAGAAAGGTCTTCAATCTGGATCTATTTCTGGCAATTCCTTTCACTTGGTTCCAAGTCTTGCCAGTTGGTGATATTTCGTCGAGAATTGTTCTCCTCCATGTGTTTCGGGGCCTTCCTCGTTGTCTTGTTCCCTGCGGGTTCCATTCCAGCACTTGCCGGGTGGTGTTCGTGGTTTCCCTTCGCAAGATATGGCCGATCCATTTCCATTTTCGCAGTTTTATCTCTTGGCTAGTTTTGCTCTGATGGGTGAAGTTGTAAAGCTCTTCATTGGTTATCCGTTCAGGCCAGTATATGTGTAGGATTTTACGGAGGCATTTGTTCACACAGACCTGGTGGCTCTGCTCGATTGTTCTTGTTTGCTTCCAGGTCTCGCACCCATATAAGAGTACCGACTTGATATTCGAGTTGAAGATGCGCAATTTTGTTGCGTTGGTAATGGCGTTTGATCTCCACACATTGCGAAGCATTGCGAAAGCCTGGTTGGCCTTGGCTATTCTGTTTTTGACGTCTGCCTCTGACCCTCCTTCTGTCGTTATGAGGCTGCCCAGGTAACAAAAAGTCTCCACATTTTCTATGGGGATAGCATCTATCATAAAAGGCTGTGAGTTTGCAGTGCCTATACGCATTGACTTTGTTTTGCCAACGTTTATTTGAAGACCTGTGCGTTTGGCTATGCTGTTCAAACGGTCCAGTTTGTTCTGCATATCTTGATGGGTGTTAGATAGTAGGCAGATATCATCCGCATAGTCGAGATCTTCAAGTCTTCCGGTCAAACCCCAGGTGATTCCTCTTCTTTCATTGTTGACTTCCCTCATTATCCAGTCAATAACTATGTTGAAAAGTATGGGCGATAATAGACATCCTTGCTTAACCCCCGCCTTTACTGCGATCTTATCTGAGATTTTTCCCCTATGGAGGACCCGACATGTAGAATGTACGTAGAGCTCTTTTAGCATGTCAATGATTTTTTTGGGGAAACCCACAATTTCCAAAATGTTAAACAGAGCCGCCTGGCTGAGGCTATCAAAAGCACGTCTGAAGTCAATGAAGATGATATACAATTTGCAGTTAAATTCCGAGGATTGCTCTATTATTATTCGTAGCGTGTTAATGTGGTCTACGCAGGATCGGTGGGCTCTAAAACCGGCCTGCTCTGGCCTCAATCGGGTTTCCATTTGTTCTTTGATCCTCTGGAGAAGGATGTAGGAGAGGATTTTATTTATGTTGTTAAGAAGCGTTATACCTTTCCAGTTGATGCACTCTGCTAGATTTCCCTTCTTGGGTACCTTTATTATGAGGCCTTCTTTCCAGGTGACAGGAATAGTTTCTGTGTTCCAGACATCTCTCATAATCGGTTGTAGTAATTGCGCTACACCTTGGGCATCCGCCTTCAGGATTTCGCTTGGTATGTTGTCTGGGCCAGGGGATTTGTGGTTCTTTAAATGTCTGATTGCCGCTTCGATTTCCTGGGTTTTTGGCTCGCTGGTGTCTATGCGTAGGGGTCTAGTCGGCGTGTTATTTGGCAGGTTGTTTATGCCTTCGGCAGATTCAAGGAGGCAGGTAAAATATTCTTTCCATCTACTTAGCTGTTGTTCTGCCGTGGTAAGCAGATATCCGTTACGGTTCTTAATCGGATGATTGTTGTTTGGCTTTTTACCGCTCAGTTTCCTAGTAATGGCATATACCTCCCTGATGTTTTTTGTTTCAGCCGCTTTTTCTGCTTGTTCTGTCAAGGTCATCACCCATACTCTCTTATCTCTTCTAGAGCTGACCTTCACCTGCCTGTTAAGTGCTGAGTATTCATCAGTTAAGGCCTTCACCATACAAAAGAAAAATTCTTCCTCCAAATCGTTATTGAAATGATACATTTTAGATTTCTTCGCTGCACTCATTTTGTACTATTTAATAATCAACTTAGTATTGCCTCAAAGTTGAAATTCAGAATGACTCCAATTCCTGCAGGCGCAACATTTATATCGGCGTGAACGAGAGTCTCGAATGTTTCCGCCAAACGCGCCGCCCGAAATGTCTAGAAAAGCAGCAAGTACCGCGCGTTCCTTTGATAAAGCCACATCTTGCCGCTAGCAGAGTGTTATTTTATTACGTAATGAATTTTTGTAGTTTAGTTACCTACTTATTAAAAATTGTTTTCTTCTCGAGATCAAAAAGCACTCGCGATCAACCGTTTGAGCAACTCTCTTGACGATTGAAAGTTTAGGGATGCTGAGGGTAGAGGGTTCATCAATACCCTTTCAAATTAACATGCTGAAACAACTTTTCATTACTGAAATCAATCTGTACTACCATTCATTCGAAATATATCGTACTCAATGGTTTGTTCGGTTATTAAATGATACTCTCGTTTTGTAGTTGAAACACCCTATATCGAAACTTCACTCAAATAAATAATCGATTCATACAGAAAAACGAAAGACTTTTCTAACGATATGCCTTTCCACCCATATTTCTTATGATTATTTTGTAGGAAGATAATAAATAAGGAGATAGGGGGTAGATCTGATGATCGGGATAAACAATTGTCCCCCTTGAAACAAAAATCAACCCATTTCAGCGTTTTCGGCTAACACTGCCTTGTTAAAGTTAAAGTGGTCAAACTTTCGTTAGGTTAGGTTAGATCTAACCTAATCTAACCTAATCTAACCTTATTATCTGATATTGAAATCATATCTGACGGATCGATACTTTGCAGTGAAATATGGTGATGCTCTATCTAGCCCAAATAAAATAAAAACCGGAGTACCACAGGGAAGTATACTGGGACCTTTGCTATATGTTATATATACGTCTGACATTCCAGAGAGTCAGAACACCACATTAGCCTCGTTTGCGGACGATATAGCAACATTAACATCTCATCAGAATTCAGCAACAGCTTCCAAAAATCTCCAAGAACACCTGAATGAGCTGGAAAATGGTACAGAAAATGGCGCCTTATCATCAATGAAACGAAATCAGTCCAAGTCACATTCACCAACAAAAGAGACATATGTCCTCCTGTTGTAATAGATGGTAATCCGATTCCAGTTAAAACTGAAGCCAAATATCTAGGAATACATTTGGACGAACGCCTTACCTGGAAACATCACATCCAAGCTAAGAAAACTCAAATACAGATGAAAATTCGAAATATGAACTGGCTCATAGGCAGAAAATCCAAGCTGTCCCTCGAAAATAAATTACTGATTTATAAAGCCATAATTAAACCGATATGGACATACGGCATTCAATTCTGGGGATGCGCGAAGAATTCAAACATTCAAATTATACAGAGACTTCAATCCAAAATACTTCGTGCGATCACAGATTCACCCTGGTACGTTTCCAACTTGACCATACATAACGATTTGAAAATCCTTTCGTTAACGAAGAAATCAAAACAAGATATACAAAATATCATCAAAATTTGGAAGGACATGAGAACAGCTACATAGACCAACTAGCAGAAAACCCGTTCAGCAGTAGAAGGTTACAGAAAACTTGGCCAATCGACTTTAATTGAAGTATTTTGAAGAAGTATCAATAAGTTTGATAACTTCCACATGTCTTAATACATAGCTCACATTTACTCAATACTTGTAGAAAGTAGATTGTAAATTTCAATAAAGGTTATAAAAAAAAAAAAAATTTCAGCGTTTTCGGCTAACACTGCCTTGTTAAAGTTAAAGTGGTCAAACTTTCGTTAGAACACCAGGTATAAAAACTATACAACTCGATACTTATAAAGTTCACCTACGTAAATAATTTGACTAATCGGTCAACGATCTGCAAGTATTTCTATTTCCACAGTTCATGAACAACTAAGGTGTACTTCATATAAATAAACATAACAATAAGGTTTACATTCATATGTTGATATTTGATAACTATGAAAGAATCCATAACTAGGTTACTTTGTTCCTTTGTATTTAAAGCAAGTTGCCTGATCGACATATCTAATTCTTTGTCCCAAGTATGATATTATTACTCTCACCCAAGAGCCATGGAGTCCGTCACGAAATATCACTCAGTTACACCTCAGGGATATTATTTCGTTCAATTGTGCAGTTCTGGATTCTGTAACGATTTCTATCAAATCACCTCAAATTGGCAAACGACGTTCATTTTCAATCTCACCCGAGCAGATAATAATTTAATCATCGAAACGTGAGTAAGTCACATCATGGTCATGTAGATTTTCTTCTTTCATCTTCTAGAAGTAGGTGGAACTATGAAATCTGTTCTATTTTATGAGTCTAGGCCGAAATGTCAGATTTCACTTGGTTATCATGATTGACCATCATCTGAAGAAATTTTAGTGTCTTAGCTTTTTCATTGGATGAATTTTGTTGATAATATTTGAATTTGGGAGGCTTTTACTTGGTAAAATTCCATTATCAATAATAAAAAACAAGTACTGTGTTTTAAGGAATTTTACTTAATAATTGCGATTCGTAACGCGTTTCACTACACCGTAGCTTCTTCAGACGAATGAATGTACAGAAAATATAAATATAAATGTTCTTGACTAATTAAAAGCTTATTGGGTTGCTTCTTCTTAAGTGGTTATTTATGACAGGTATATCCAATAAAATTAAGGAATAGATTGCTCCCCGAAAAGATTCAATAGAGGTGAAGGGCTTAAATCGACTTGTTCATTGATGAGTCTACCTGAGTGTTTGTATTTATTGATTTCTAAAGTTTCCCAAAGATCTACCTTCCAATATTTATTATCTGTATGCAAAATTTCAAACTGTGGGTCGAAAGAATGATTATTTTCTAAGAGATGATTCGCGTAATTTGAATCTGATTTTTATTTGAAAAACTACGTTTATGTTCCGATATTCTAATATTAAAACTAACCTAAATTATTATTAGTTTGGAAAGCTATGTTGAAATTATTGCTACTTAAGAATGATTTTAGTTTCTCACTTGTAATGCCAACGTAGGTTAAGGTGTTGAATTTTGTTTCAATTTATCCACAGGGTAAACTTCATTCAATGCGATTCTACTTTGTTTTTTATTTAAAATATTATTTATTAGTTTGGGATTGTAACCATTATTTTTGGCTATTTGTTTAATCAAATTTAGTTCTTTGTTGAAGTTTTCTGGTGATAACGGGATGTTAATCAATCTATGAATAAAACTATTGAATGCTGACATTTTATGTTGATGTGGATGACACGACGAGTTATGTATTATAATATCTGTATGTGACGGCTTATGATAAATTGCGAAAACATGTTTTCCATTTTCATTCGAAATTGTTACGTCTAAGAAATTTATCGAATTATTGCTTTCTATTTCGGTTGTGAATGCAATTTTTGGATGTAATGAATTTATATGATTTTCGAAAATTTTCAACAATCTATCTGTTCCTGTGAAGCAAATAATGATATCGTCTACATAGCGATACCAGTATGAACAATATTTACTGAGTGGATGATTATGAATTAATTTCTCTGAGTTATTCATGAATATTTCTGCTAACAAAGGACTTAACGGATTGCCCATAATCAAGCCGTCTTCAATAGTATAATATTCGTTATTGAAATGGAGATAATTTTGATCTAAACAAATTTGTAATAATGAAAGAATATCTGATTTGATGATAGTATTGACATGATTCTTTTCTAATAATTCTTCAACTAAGTAATACGTATCTTTCGGAGTAATGTTGGGAAATAGATTCTTAACATCGAAAGAAATGAGTTTGGAATTAGGTGGTATAGTGGTATCTTTGATATTGGCAATAAGTTCGTATGAATTTTTGACCGAAAATTTAGATTTAAAATTGCAATGTTTTATTAGCAAGTCGTTGAGGAATTTTGAAAGTTTGAACGAAGGTGCCGTAACATAAGAAACAACAGGTCTAATAGGGTAATTAGGTTTATGAAGTTTTATCAACGAATATAATTCGGGGATTGTGGATTGGAGTTAATGAATTTATATTTTCGTGGTCTGTAATTAATGATTTTGTTGTCGAAATTATGTTTTAACCACTTTCTGAAATTTTGCGGTAGGATCCTTAGTTGATGTTATATAGTTTCCGGCTGTTAAGAATTCTTCAGTTTTAGAAATATAATCGGTTTTACTAATCGCGATGACGGTGTTACCTTTATCTGCTTTAGTGAATACTAAATCGTTCTTGGTACTATTTTCACGAATTGTTTTATTATCTTTAATTGGAATTGCAATGAGGTGATAATTTCGAAAAGTCTTCTTTGATGATTTTTGCTGTTTGATGTTTGTCTAAAATATTATCTTTTAAGTTTTTGAGAATTATTTCGGAGTCTATGCCTAACTGTTCGAAATTAGTTTTATTATGTTTTGGATGTTTTACATCATGCAAAAATCATCAAAGAAGACTTTTCGAAATTATCACCTCATTGCAATTCCGATTATAAGATAATAAAAACAATTCGTGAAAATAGTACCAAGAACGATTTAGTATTCACTAAAGCAGATAAAGGTAACACCGTCATCGCGATTACTAAAACCGATTATATTTCAAGAACTGAAGAATTCTTAACAGCCGGAAACTATATAACATCAACTAAGGATCCTACCGCAAAATTTCAGAAAGTGGTTAAAAACATAATTTCGACAGCAAAATCATTAATTACAGACCACGAAAAACTTCAATCCACAATCCCGCGAATTATATTCGTTGATAAAACTACATAAACCTAATTACCCTATTAGACCTGTTGTTTCTTATGTAACGGCACCTTCGTTCAATTTTTCAAAATTCCTCAACGACTTGCTAATAAAACATTGCAATTTTAAATCTAAATTTTCGGTCAAAAATTCATACGAACTTATTGCCAATATCAAAGATACCACTATACCACCTAATTCCAAACTCATTTCTTTCGATGTTAAGAATCTATTTCCCAACATTCCTCCGAAAGATACGTTTTACTTAGTTGAAGAATTATTAGAAAAGAATCATGTCAATACTATCATTAAATCAGATATTCTTTCATTATTACAAATTTGTTTAGATCAAAATTATTTCCATTTCAATAACAAATATTATACTATTGAAGACGGCTTGATTATGGGCAATCCGTTAAGTCCTTTGTTAGCAGAAATATTCATGAATAACTTAGAGAAATTAATTCATAATCATCCACTCAGTAAATATTGTTTATAATGGTATCGCTATGTGGACGATATCATTATTTGCTTCACAGGAACAGATAGACATTTGAAAATTTTCGAAAATCATATAAATTCATTACATCCAAAAATTGCATTCACAACCGAAATAGAAAGCAATAATTCGATAAATTTCTTAGACGTAACAATTTCGAATGAAAATGGAAAACATGTTTTCGCAATTTACCATAAGCCGTCACATACAGATATTATAATACATAACTCGACGTGTCATCCACATCAACATAAAATGTCAGCATTCAATAGTTTTATTCATAGATTGATTAACATCCCGTTATCACCAGAAAACTTCAACAAAGAACTAAATTTGATTAAACAAATAGCCAAAAATGATGGTTACAATCCCAAACTAATAAATAATATTTTAAATAAACGGCAAAGTAGAATCGCATTGAATGAAGTTTACCCTGTCAATAAATTGAAACAAAAATTCAACACCTTAACCTACGTTGGCATTGCAAGTGAGAAACTAAAATCTTTCTTAAGTAGCAATAATTTCAACATAGCTTTCCAAACTAATAATAATTTAGGCAAATATATAAAAATAATAAAACCAAACCAGGTAAAAACAATAAATCAGGTGTTTATCGATTGAATTGCAATGACTGTGATAATTTCTACACTGGTAGAACACATAGAAATTTTTATATTAGAATATCGGAACATAAACGCAGTTTTGCAAATAAAAAATCAGATTCAAATTACGCGAATCATCACTTAGAAAATAATCATTCTTTCGACCCACAGTTTGTAATTTTGCATACAGATAATAAATATTGGAAGGTAGATCTTTGGGAAATTTTAGAAATCAATAAATACAAACACTCAGGTAGACTCATCAATGAACAAGTCGATTTAAGCCCTTCACCTCTATTGAATCTTTTCGGGGAGCAATCTATTCCTTAATTTTATTGGATATACCTGTCATAAATAACCACTTAAGAACAAGCAACCCAATAAATATTTTAATTACTCAAGAACATTTTTAGTTATATTCTCATTTATATTTTTCTGTATATTCATTCGTCTGAAGAAGCTACGGTGTAGTGAAACGCGTCACGAATCGCAATTATTAAGTAAAATTCCTTAAAACACAGTACTTGTTTTCTATTATTGATTTTGTTGATAATACTCATGTAGAATATTTGGTTTCACTGATTAATCATGTATACAAAAGCTATGCTGCATATTTTCAGATACAAGACATATATGAAGCCTATGATGCAAATTGGTTTATTCATTTCCCAAGCAATCCTATCTACAAGAATGCACTTTGTAACCGAGCATCCTAATTTGAAAGATTTCAAGTCAGTCATCTTTGGGAACGATCTCATGAAAGTGATGAATTGCCCCAACGATCTCCTTCTCCATCGTGAAACGTCAACCACGTACCTTATGTTAACATAAAAATCCAATATTCTGCAGAGATGTGAAAAATAGTATAGTAAAAGTATTCAAATACAAAATGCAAAATACGTATTTCCAAAATAGGTTTTGAAAAACATACCTCGCTAAGCATTAGCACGTAGTTTTATTCAACTGATTACAAAACTAGTATTTGTTCAAAGAGTTCATCTTTTATGTTCCGCCTATGGGGCCTTATAATCATTCCACCAAAAAAAAAATAGTTGTTAAACAGGGGCAGAACTCGGTAGGCAGGTAATATATTTAAGGAAGAGTTTTTTCACATTTGGAATCCTGTTCGAGGATTCTAAGGTATTGTCTTCATCTTTTAAATATTGAAGTGTTTCCAGATCTATTGTAGTAGTATTAACTGGCTGCTGAAGAATCAGAGTCCTCAACAAACATATAATAAGATTCTGTCCTTTCCTTCTTTTTATCAGAGTCAGTATGTTGGACTTGGGAACTCTCTTCGTCTTCTTGTTTTATCTTTCTCACTTCTGAAACAAATACTTCTTTGATGTATTCTCGGTTGACTTTTGGCACCCATTTCATTTTGAAAAGAGATGAGATCCTGATTCTATTATGCCATCTTCTCCTTTTGGCTCTACTAATTTATAAAATCTCTTAAAACACCTATTAAGATTTTAATAACATCTCATATATCACGATTTGTAAGGTTATCCATTTTCAAACTGCTTAGAATTCATTGCATTTTCATCAGTTCTGGTATAACACATCCATAGTAAGTATCTTTGTCCCCTTCTAAATATCATATTTGCATTAAAGAAACGTTATGGAGCTACCAACTTATTAATAATTGAAGAAGAATAGTGCCTCCCATAGTAGTGCTCGTCTTCTTTGGAAACTTGAATTGAATTCATCATCTTTGAGCAGGGGTGCTCAAACTCGAACTGCTGGCGATCTACCTCAATATTTTTAGACTACTTACAATCGACTCTGAGAGGCTGCAAGTATGTGTGTTGCAGGGTTATCGTACATACACGATACACCCTACATACCTATCTACCTAGGTAGGGTGTCGTAGCATACATGGATATTAGCTTTCCGCACAATATACATTATTTTAGTCAAGGTTTGGGTTAGGTTTAGTTAGCTTTTTCTCTGAGAGATGTATATCTGATATAATTTGCACCAACTCATTTTCAACAGAACATGAGTTCATATTAAACTGCCTTGCTATTTCAGTAGCTATTTCCTCAATGTTTTTACACGAAAAAGGATAACTAATAAATGATGCTATATTCGCCGTTTACTGCAATCATAAAAACACATTTCGAATTGTCCCCGAATATTCGATAATGGACCACAGGAGTGATGACGTAACGACGGCCATTTTGTTGGGAAAGGTCAGTGTCTACTTTCCAAACAAAGTTAGAAGCAGTGTTAATTTCCATAAGGACAATTTCAAATCGTGATTATTTTTTATCCAGGAAGTTCCTGAACATGTGAGTACATTTTATGATTGAATTATGTGATAAATTAAAGAATTTCACTAATAGCCAATTCTTATGCTCGTAAGAATATGTATTTAGACCTAGTTATTGAACTAGTGAGGTTAGGATCTGTAGATGATTATATACGTTTTACATATTTGGTGTTTTGAAACTATTTCAGAAGAATTTTTAATGACATCTAAACATGTTCTCAATTTATCCTCAATTTTGGAGTTCTTTAAAGACGATGCCAAGCTTGTAGCTCGAGGAGAAAATGCTGTAGAGTCCGGTCATGTGAAAGACATGGCATTTGATGGAGAACTTCTCATCATTCGCGGCAATGATCGTTTATATAAAGTAGAGGTATGAGACCAAAGTAGCGAATGTGTTCTGTAGCATACTAAAAAAATTCATTTTCTAGATAAAACTTGACACAGACAAGTGTATCGAAGAAGCCAGTTTGTACTGCATTGGTATGAGGTTTTCTGCTCTTCCATGTACAAGTTATATCTGTTACAGATATATTGTGATAACCAAAAATCGACAATGCTGCCATGTGATGACACACCAACTGACCTCTTGGGCATGTACAACTGGCTTCTTCGATACACTTGTCTGTGTCAAGTTTTATCTAGAAAATGAATTTTTTTAGTATGCTACAGAACACATTCGCTACTTTGGTCTCATACCTCTACTTTATATAAACGATCCCGCATGCTAGCATGAACATTGCCGCAAATGATGAGAAGTTCTCCATCAAATGCCATGTCTTTCACATGACCGGACTCTACAGCATTTTCTCCTCGAGCTACAAGCTTGGCATCGTCTTTAAAGAACTCCAAAATTGAGGATAAATTGAGAACATGTTTAGATGTCATTGAAAATTCTTCTGAAATAGTTTCAAAAACACCAAATATGTAAAACGTATATAATCATCTACAGATCCTAACCTCACTAGTTCAATAACTAGGTCTAAATACATATTCTTACGAGCATAAGAATTGGCTATTAGTGAAACTCTTTAATTTGTCACATAATTCAATCATAAAATGTACTCACATGTTCAGGAACTTCCTGGATAAAAAATAATCACGATTTGAAATTGTCCTTATGGAAATTAACACTGCTTCTAACTTTGTTTGGAAAGTGGACACTGACCTGCTTCAACAAAATGGCCGTCGTTACGTCACACCCCTGTGGTCCATTCAGCCTGATACGTATCATAATTCAACTGAAGAATCCTTGCTTTCAAAGACGGAGAAAGTTTCAGAACCTTTCTTTTCAATTGATCTATCATAAGTTGCAATTTAATTTTGAATACGTTTACTGCGCTAATCATCTCAATAAGTTTTGACTTTACCTTGAAGCTCCAAGTTATTGGTGTTCAAGTGCATTGTGATGTCAGTCAAAAATGCCAAATCAATCAGCCATTTTTAATTTTTCAACATCTGAGTGTCATCACCTCTTTCGTCTAGGAAAGCTGTTATTTCCGGCAATAATTCTTGAAACCTTTCTAGGAATTTTCCGCGACTCAACCACCTGACGTCCGTTTCTTCCAACTGCAACTTAACGAGCCGTCGTTGCAAGCTGCGTGCACGGATGGAATTCACAGTTTTTGTTGAAATGATCATAATTTCCTCCGTGTTTAAAATTTTGAACACAAAACTTGTTGATGTATAACGCAATGAAATGAGAAAAATGAAGGAAATCTTCATTAGCTCGACACAATGCCACAAAACCGTTTATGGGTCCAGTCATTGCTGGTGCTCCATGGGTTGTAATGCATACTAATTAATATATTGGAAGCTTGAAGTTTTTCACAAAATTGAAGAAAACGTCATATATATCTTCGCCATGGCTCTTCCCTTCAGAGGAATGAATAATTCTTCCTTATCCAACAAGTCATTGAATACCGTTCGAATAAAAATACACAGCAGGGCAATGTCTGTCATATCGGTGAATTGGTCGAACTGTAAAGAAAAATATGTAGATTTCATGATATCATGATTTAGTTTATCTGCCATGTCCTGACTCATGACTTCAATACGCCTTGTGATAGTCGGACGAGATAACTGAAGTTCTCTAATAGCAGACATGATTTCTGTTTTATTTTCAAAATCTCCAAATAAAGTCCCCCGTTTCAATAAATTTTTTCTTCACAACCGATCCATCTTCGAATAGTTTCTTGTATTTCGTCAATGTATATATAGCAGAGTAATACTTTATTACATAATAAATTTTTGTAGTTTAGTTATCTACTCATTAAATTTTTTTTCTTCTCGCGATCTACTGAAAACGCACTCGCGATAGACTGGTCGACCGTGGCAGCACCCCTGATCTAACACGACTGGTCAATCTACCTGAAATAATTAGACCGTTTAGATGAATTCAACCGAAAATGTATGCAATGCACCAATTTTCAATATCAAAAATTGTTCAAACACTATAAATATCAATGTGTAAAAATGTCTCGAGAAATAACTTGTTTTATTGTTTTTCAAATTCAATTTATTTGTGTGATATACTGGGTGTTTCACCAGAGGCGCGGTGCTCTGCAGCTCGTACACTCTTGAAGATTTCATTTTTGTTCGAACAGTATTGTATTTAGAAATCTACTTCAGCAATTTATTTTGGAGTAAACAGGGTGCCTCAATTTTCTATAAAAATATTTTGGGTGGTTTTTCCAGATTGGAGGACCACTTTTTTGTTCAAGATTCAGGAGCGGCCTAAACTCTGCTATAATGTCTTTAAGTAATAAGTTTTTTAGGTCACAATATTATTTTCCGTAAAAATTCATGAAAATAGGCTCTCACATCATCGCATGCTCCTTCGGCCAGAGAGGATGAATACTTTTTTCCTTTCGTTTTCTTATTGCCCAAGGATAGCTTCATTGATGAATTGAAATAGATTATCCTCATTTTATACAAGAGTGACTCAAAAAATTTTTCAAATATTGTAATTTTAAAAATATCATATCTAGATTTTTAAAATGGAACACCCTGTATTTTATTGTTCATGTCAACGCATAAAATATTGTGCTATATTTTTCAGAAGTAACCTTAACTTTATCTTCGATTATTTTCGAAATATTTTATTAATTGTAAAAATTTTTGAAGAAAATTCTACAAACCGGATTAAACTCATCAACATGCATCATTATTCGCACAGAAGTTTTTTTTTTCTGTAATGATTCAAGTATTAAAAAATTAAACCTAAACAAGATAATTCTTTTAACGAATGATAAAATCAAGACGATTAAACCGTAAATCGAGATATGTGTTGACAGGTACGTTCTGTACCTCTCCAGCCATATATCATATCTTCGCCTGTACGTCTTCATTTCTGTCATATCAACACTGTTTATAATCTTTTTTTTATATAAAAGTTACTCGCGTAAGGAAGCAAACCCTATCATGTCTTGACGATACCTCGAGTACCTGAAAAGGATGGAAGATTAATATCTCGCTTGAATGCTAACAGGATATAGTCATGAGGAAATGTGTTACATGGAAGGGAGTTCCAGAGTTCTGCCGTTCTTTGAAAGAAGGAATTCTGATATAGAGACGTTCTAGGTGTCTCTACTTCAACCACAAATGGGTGATTGGCAAGAGTTTGCCTTAAAATACAAACAATCGGTGGAACAAGCGTAGAAAGTTCCTCAGAGCATCTTCCAAGAAAATACCTGTAAAAAAGAGAAAGCTCACCAACTTTTCTTCGGTGTTCCAATAGTGGAATGGAATCTGCGAGTGCATTGTCTCTGATCAACCGAATTGCTCTCTTCTGGATGGAGTCCAGGAGTTTCAAGCTGTGTTTAGAAGCAGAACCCCATACATGGGAGCCATACTCTATAACAGGACGAATTTGAGATTTATAGAGAGTAAGCAATTGGTTCGAAGTGAAATATTTCTTTGCGTGATAGAGTTTTTTTGACGTTGACTTAGCAATATTCTCAACTTGGTCATGCCATGATAGACTGTCGCCGATAGTTACTCCAAGCATTGTTATAGAAGAAGTAAGTGAGATGGTCTCATTCGCCATCGTTATATCCGGGACAGTGCTATTCATCTTCCTAGAAAATAAACAGGCTTGAGTTTTACTAGCATTGAACTCTACCAGGTTAGCAGATCCCCAATCAAAGACTGATTTCAAGTCGCTATTGACGTTGCACTGCTGGATTCGTATTTCCTTCGTGTCTTGTGATGACAGGGGTTTTACCGAGCAAGATGATATATGAAGTTTACTGTCATCGGCAGAGCTGTGGAGTTTACAACTTGTAACAGTAAGGAGGTCATTTATATAAAGCAGAAACAGAGTTGGTGCCAAGATGGAGCACCGAGGCACACCAGCATTAATGCCAAGTGTGTCAGAAGTAACCCCATCCACGACCACACTAAGAGATCTATTGGAGAGGAGACTTGAAATCCATTAGCATAGCCGTTGGGACAAACTATATGCGGACAATATACTAAGCAGACTTTTAGGCCAAACGCGATCGAAAGCTTTCGAAATATCGAGAGCCACAGCCAAAGACTCCCCAAATTTCTCAATAGAACTTTTCCACATGTGAGTAACATACGTAATTAGATCTCCTGTTGATCTCTGGTGCCTGAAACCATATTGTCGGTCAATTTATAATACCAACAGATTCTAAATATTTAATAAGCTCTAAACTGATGGCTTTTTCCATCACTTTAGAGATCATAGGTAAAAGGGATATTGGCCTATGATGGGATGGAATGGTTTTTTCCTTTTTTAGGGATGGGTTGGATTCTGGAAATTTTCCAGTTGGAAGGGCAAATGCCCTTATTATAGGAGATAGTGAAAAGTCTACAGAAAATAGGTGTTAATTCAGAGGCGCATGTTTTCAAAACGATAGAAGGTATGCCATCAGGCATACTGCTCAACCTCGATACTTATATAGCAGCTTGGCTTTATTAGTATCGAGGTTGAGCAGTATTTTTCTGATTGTCTTCTGCCTGAAAATAATATGGGCATAAGAGACCCGACATGAGGAATAACAGAAGGGTCCTTATTTCCCGCATCCAGAGTAGAATTAAAAGCAAATAGCCCTGCAAGAAGGTTTGCGTTTTCTTCGGGTGTAGTGGCCCGAGACCTGTCTTCCCTAGTCAAGGGCGGGAGAGAGCTGAAAGTAGAGTTTCTCCCAACAGATTTGGCCAATGCCCAAAAGGATCTAGAAAAGCTAGTTCTTACCTTGTTCATATGTTCAGTTTTTGCATCTGTTACTGCAAGATTGCATAAATTACGAGCTGAAATGAACGGCTCTCTGTTTTCAGGACACCACTGGCGATATGCAAGCTTCTTGGTCTTCACAGCAGCTGCACTTTTACCATTTAACCATGATTTACCTTAGCTGTGTTTTTGATAGAATGGGGAATGAACAATTCCATTCCCAGATTGATGATTTCAGTTATCTTTTCGGAGCGTTCTGGTGGATCCTCATCTACAAAACAAACTTCTTTTCCAGGGAGATCTGAAAAAAGTTTCGCAACCCTTCCCAATCGGCAGAATCATAGTGCCAGACTAGGCGAGGTGGTAAAGTGATAGGTGTGAAACGGCTATAAGACGTTACAAGCTTATGGTCAGAGTTTCCTAAGGGAGCATGAACCTTTATTGTGTAAGGATCAGGGTTGTTAGTAAGAAAGAGATCGAGTATATTAGCGTATTGACCTTCAACGTCAGGAATGAGGGTGAGTTCCATAGCGAATTGCTCAAGGCCACATGCAATGTCGAATGATTGTATTGTGGTATATTAAAATCTCCCAGTACAACAATCTTTGCTGAGGGGTAATTCTGCTGTAAGTAATCGATTTTAATAGAGAGTAAATCGAACAAACGGGAATAGGATGAATCAATCCCTGAAAGATGAAGACAGCAGATTAATTTTATTTGTATTTTATTTGTTATTTTGAACCACATAACATCAAAATCATCAGTTTCAAGGGATTCCTTGCTGTGACATGAAATGTTGTTCTTCAAATAAAGACATACACCATGTTTGAACCTAAATTTTGTGTGCAGTTCGTAGCCTGGGTATAGAAGATGAATGCTACTACTTGTAGCTTGATCTGGGTTTCCGTTAAAGCTTATGTCTGGTTTAGCGCTTTCCAGATGGTAATGTACGGCATTGATGTTACTATTAATTCCTCGTATGTTACAGAACTCTAGTTTCAATGGATCGTTCCTAGAATTTTCAGAGAAACGTACCTGATTATTATCCTTCGATATAGACCCCTCGAGTACCCTGATTGTATTCATTATTTTCGGGATGAAGTGCTTCAAATCTACCAAAGTACTGAAGAGAAACCTCCAAAATATCTTCACGAAACTCTAGAAACTTTTTACTTGAACAGACAAGGGTTCATTATTTAAAAATCTCTTACAGAAGACGTATATCTTGTAAATCCAGTTGTTAGCGGTTTGTTACTTAACTGTAACTAATTATCACATTATACACTCATTAGAATTCGTCCATCATCAGATGAGGTATACATCAGATTCTCATTGACTGTTGAAAATTTCACACTTTCTTCATAATGTAGCTCGATTATAATTCCTACTGTTTTTACGTTTTCCCATAGCGGCGGAAGTGAAAGAAAACTTCCCACACGTTTCCATTGCGGTAGCTTAGATGAAATAATTTTACGACAGCCATTGATTAAAATTTAATATATCATTATATGTAAATGGTTCTCATTACATATAACAAGTCCGTGTTGTCTACAAGCGAAGCTGATACAAAGATAAAACTCAGAACTAAGCAATTACAAGGAACACACATGTAATCGTTAGAAGAATAGTTATAAAAAGAAGCTTTGCCTATTACAAAACAATGAATATCAACAGGACAAGCTTTCTTGTTTGTTGGTGTACAATAAATTAATTAATTATACATTATCACACTGGTTATAACTGTCCTGACAATTTTAAATATCTTCTTGAATACTTATTCAATGAACGAAACAAGTGAAGAGAAATTTAAACGAATAAAAACAATTTTTCATATAGAACAAGTTCCCAGGATTGTTTGGAATTTTCATAAATTTAATTATTTAAGAATTACTGAAAAATAGTCTTCGATCATGAAGTTATTGTTCAATACAATTCAATTTAGAACGTGTCCATACCAGAGCAAAATTTATATCTCTATCATCCAGCCAGATTTAGTTAAGTTTAACCTTCATTGTGACCATTCCTCTTCTTCTTCCTTTGAATTTAGAAGTAGGATACCTAGAGAAATTAGATACTGCTCTGCTTCTTTAGTAGGAGAGCCCTATAGAGGATTTTTGGATTCATATATGGAGGAATACCTTACACCAGGGGTGCTCAAACTTGAACTGCTGGTGATCTACCCCAATATTTTTAGACTACTTACGACCGACGGCTGCAAGTATGTGTGATGCAGGGTTGTCGTACATACACGATACACCCTAACTACCTACCTAGGTAGAGTGTAACGTTGCATATACAGATATTATCTTTTCGCACAATATACATTATTTTAGTCAAGGTTTGGGTTAGGTTTAGTTAGGTTCTTCTCTATAATATAAATGAAATAACTCATAGTTATTCAAAATTGCGAGTTTATTGGTTTTTACAAAACAAGAGAGTTACATAAACTTAATCAAGGAGTGACTTTGGATGTTGAAACGTGGCAGTGCATGTCCTTCAGCTTACTTTTCATAAGGTACATAAGCACTGAGTGCTAATCGCAAGCATGAAGACATATGATCGTCAGTTAGTCGATTGCGATATTTTGGCTCGATTATCTTCATTTCAGAAAATGCAGACTCGCACATGTAAATTGACCCAAACATTGCAGTCAGTTGAAGGGCGATTTACGTTAGATTCGGATATTTATCTTCAGATATAAAACACCAGAAATTTGTATCAGATTCTATAGATTTGGGATGTATATCTGATATAATCTGCACCAACTCATTTTCAATAGAACATGAGTTCATATTGAACTGACTTGGTATTTCAGTAACCAATTCCTCAATATTATTACAAGAAAACGGATAACTCATAAATCATGCTATATTTGCCAATTTACTGCAATCATAAAACGCATTTCGAATTCTGCCAAAATATTTGATAATTCATACGTATCATAACTCTACTGAGGAATCCTTGCTTTCAAAGACGGAAAATGTTTCAGATCTTTTTTTTTCAGTTGATCTATTATATGTTGCAATTTTGTTCTGAATTCCTCTACTGCGCTAATCATTTCAATAATAGATTCTCCTTTACCTTGAAGCTCCAAGTTAATGGTGAAAATGCCAAATCAGTCAGTCATTTTTTGTTTTCCAACATCTGAGTGTCATCACCTCTTTCGTCTAGAAAAGCTGTTATTTCGGGAAATAATTCTTGGAACCCTTCTAGGAATTTTCCGCGACTCAACCATCTGGCGTCCGTGTGAAGAACTAAATCAGTGTGTTCAGCTGACTCCCTATCTTCCAACTGCAACTTTCACAGAAGGAATTCACAATTTTTGTTGCAATGCCCATAATTTCCTCCGTGTTTGAAACATTTGAACACAAAACTTGTTTACGTATAATGCAATGGAATGAAAAAGTTGGAAGGAAATCTTCATTAGCTTGACACAATGCCGCAAAACCGTTTTTGTTTCCAGTCATTGCTGGTGCTCCATCGGTTGTAATGCATACTAATTAGTATATTGGTAGCTTGTCGTTTTTTACAAAATTGAAGAAAACGTCATACATATCTTCGCCACGGGTGTTCCCCTTCAGAGGATTGATTGTCAAAAATTCTTCCTAAGCCAACATGTTATTGAATACCATCCGAATAAAAATACTGAGTTGGGCAATGTCTGTCATATCGGTGGATTCGTCGAACTGTAAAGAAAAGTATGTACATTTCATGATATCATGTTTTAGTTTATCTACCATGTCCGGTATCATGACTTCAATACGTCTTTTGACAGTCGGACGAGATAACTGAAGTTCTCTATTAGCAGACATGATTTCTGTTTCATTTTTAAAATCTCCGAATAAAGTCTCACCCGCTTTGAAAAATGCTTCCTTCACAACCAATCCATCTTCGAATGGTTTCTTGTATTTCACCAATATATGAGATATTTTAAATGACGCAATCGTCGCAGCTTTTGATTGTTTGGCTGGTCTTGTGAACACGGTTTGTTTTATTTTACGAACAAGATATCAAATCACGTACTTTTCGTTTTTTTAAGTCTCTCAATGACTGGAAACAAAAACGGTTTTGTGGCATTGTGTCAAGCTAATGAAGATTTCACTTCAACTTTTTCATTCTATTGCATTATACATCAACAAGTGTTGTGTTCAAAAGTTTTAAACACGGGGGAAATTATGGGTTTTGCAACAAAAATTGTGAATTCCATCCGTGCACGTGGCTTGCAACGGTGGCTCTTTGAGTTGCACTTGGAAGATAGGGAGTCAGCTGAACACACTGATTTAGTTCTTCACGCGGACGTCAGGTGGTTGAATTGCGGAAAATTCCTAGAAAGGTTTCAAGAATTATTGCCCGAAATAACAGCTTTTCTAGACGAAAGAAGTGATGACACTCAGATGTTGAGAAACGAAAAATGGCTAACTGATTTGGTATTTTTGACTGACATCACAATGCACTCAAACACCATTAACTTTGAGCTTCAAGGTAAAGGAGATACTACTATTGAGATGATTAGCGCAGTAGAGGCATTAAAAAGGAAATTGCAACATGATAAATCAAGTGAAAAAAAAACCAAAACATTTTCCATCTTTGAAAGCAAGGATTTCTCAGTTGCATTATGATACGTATGAAGCTGAATTATGAAATATTTTGGGATAATTCGAAATGCGTTTTTATGATCGCAGTAATTTGGCAAATATAGCATTATTTATGAGTTATCCTTTTTCATGTAGAAACATTGAGGAATTAGCTACTGAAATCTAATACAAATTTCAGGTGTTTTATATCTGAAGATGAATATCCGAATCTGAGCCAAATCGCCCTTCAACGGACGGCAATGTTTGGGTCAACTTACTTGTGCGAATCTGCATCTTCTGAAATGAAGATAATTAAGTCAAAATATCTCAATCGACTAACTGATGATCATATGTCATCATGCTTGCGATTAGCACTCACTAAACCTAACCCAAACCTTGACTTAAATAATGTATATTTTGCGGAAAGCTAATATCTATATATGCTACGGTACACCCTACCTACTCGCTAGGTAGGTAGGTAGGGTTTATTGCGTATGTACGACAACCCTGCATCACACATACTTGCAGCATCTCAGAGTCGATCGTAAGTAGTCTGAAAAAAATTGAGGTGAATCGCTAGCAGTTAAAGTTTGAGCTCCCCTGCGTTACGAGATTTCGGTAGAGAATTTCGAAAGAGTTGAAGCGATATGTTCTATTTATGGTTGATAAGTGATTTCCGAAAGCCAGGGCAATTTCCTTTGGATTATCACATATGGAACTTCTCATTCTAACTTTAATTGCTCTCTTTCTTGCAGTCTCCTTTAGTGGCATAGCGATATGTTGGCTATTGTAGGGTGTATAATGTAAACTAACTTAAATTATTCACTGAATGTATAATTTTCATTAAGAATCTGATTCAGACCATTTTATCAACGCTCTATAATGCCGTTTAGAATTTCAATGAAACCCTACAGAATCTTCATCAACAGAATATACAGCCAGTAGAGATTTTTCAAATCGCGACTAGCCTGTCTAACAATACAAGCTATCCACCCTGAATTGAAGATTACCATGTTATTTTATAATTGGACAACTGGGAATATTCATACTACATGTACGATTGTGTGTGGAATAACTTCTGAATGTTCTACAAATGTTATATTTTTCAATTGTCTTTAACGAGCCGTGAATGGAATTCTCAAAGGTACAAGAGATCTTCCACCAAATATGTACCCTTTCAATAAAGCAGAATAGTAAAAATAATCGAAGATCAGAAACCAGATGTACATCATATCTCAATATCCGATAACCTCTCGAAATTTTACGCTATACAGGGTGCTTCAACGAAAATTAAACAGAGGCTTTATCTACCAAGATATTCATTTTTGATCAAAACGCAAAAACAGGTCCATTTTTGTTTCAAGGGGGACATCTTTTGGGGTACAAAACTTGCCTGAAATATGAACCCCCTAAGCGGGGGTTGTAATCCTTGAGCATTTTGAACAGGGAAGATGGGTTAGTGAAGACTCAAAAGAAACGTGGTATCTTTGTCTACTTTGCCCTGAACGAATTTCCATTTTTAATTGGAAACTGTAAAAGATACAGGGTGAGCAACTGAAAGATAGGGAAGACTATTTCTCTGAGACTATTCAAGTTTCAGTGAAGTAAAATGGAACAAATCCATGCTGATCAATGGCAGTCATCATCAAGTACCATCCTCATCTCGAATTTCAACCTATAGAGCAGGGGTGACCACCCTTGAAAATTTGGAAGAGGGTAGATGGATCGAGTGATAACTCTTAAGAAAGGTATAATCTTTGTCTGCATTTTGTGAAAGAATTTTCATTTTTGATTGAAAACTGTAGAAGATACAGAGTGGGGTCCCCAGACTTAAATAGTTTTGACTTTTTCTTATGGGAATATCTCAAAGTTTAGTTTATACCACTCCAATTAACACTGTAGAAGAATTGAGAAATCGAATGATAATCTCGATTGCGTGATAATATGTGAAGGACAGAAGCCTGTTTTCTTGCAGGTGAAGGACACTTCAAGCAATTTATTTAGTTTTTAATTGTTATTTTTTTTAGTTTGATATTGAATAAGTATAAGTTGAGTCTCAGAATACGAGCTATCAAAATAAAAGCAAATTTTGGGCATACCTATCGAGTATTTCTATTATTTTTTTTAGCGAATAACATACAATTCAAATAATTCAAATTCAATAATTTTTCACACGAAAATGGTTGGAGGGACGAAAAAATTACAATCGTCAAAAAAGTTCCTAAATTGAACGAAGATGACGAAAATTGATTGTACGCTGATCAGTGGCGTACTGCAAAAAAGTTTGAAAGGACAGAACGAGACATGGCCTCGAAAAAGAAAACACTTTGTGGATTTCAGTTGAAATCTAGAACGTGTGTAAGCTCGCATTCCAAATTTGGGCTGAATATTTCGAAAACTGCAGGAGTTTTGAAAGAAAAACCAATTTTTTTCCAGAAATTTCTACACTCTGTAGCTCCGTAACGAAGCTTTTCGGACCTATGTTCATATAAACTTTTTTTTTTAAATTGCACGTAGATTTACCTCGTCAAATTGTAACATACTATTATGTAACACCCTATTTAGCGATAAATTTCACATGTTTATTGTATATTAAGATATGACGACTTTCATCTTATCTTATTTCATATAATTAAAAGATTGAATAAATTATTCAATTCATAACAAAAAAAGAGAATAATGGTTTTTACTTGCGAAAACCAAGGTAACCTCAAGCAAAGAACGGCACTTTCAAGAAGTGTCCTTTGAATTTTTTCGCCCAGCAGATAATTTACATATTTCTGAATGAGAATATCGTATTATTCAAAACATTTGTTACTATTTTATCGATATCTATATTTTTATTTGAATAACTAATATCGGCAATCAACAGAAGAAGAATCAATCTAATCGCCAAATGCCAATCAGTTTTTTTTTTACTTTTTAACTAGCAATTTATGATAATTGCTTTATTTCTATCAATAAGATAGTGAAATTACCAGTTTAACGATGTTTTTCTTCATCTTTGATCACATTTTGGTTTCTTTGAAATGTATGTTATTTTGATACAGGTAACACTGAACTTTTGACAGATATTTACCGTTAAACTTATTCCCAAATTGACTGTTGCATGACAACACGGTTCGTCAACCTCGCATGCCTGTAGATAATTGCGATATATGAAAACTACCACTACAAGAACATTAGAAATTGATAGTAATCTCCATTCCAAATATCAAGGTGATGTTTCATGTCTTCATATAAATGTGAACTAAACTGCAGAGATTACAAGAATTTTTTTAATACTGCAAGTAACAGTATAACTTAGCGGGGCTTAAACAGAATTCTGTTAACAAATAATAGCTTAATCCCAATGTGTGAAGAAGCGAGATTAAATTTTCTTCTTTATTCGGCAAATTCTGAATGAGGAAGTATGATGAAATCATAGATTACAAGAAGCGTGTACAGAATTCCCTAAGTGTGAACCAGATATCATATAAATTTTTATGTTTTGATGAAACATTTTTCTTAGACATATTCACAACCTATTTTCCCCATGAAGTTTCCAATTGAATGGAAACTGAGAATGAACCTTACAAAATACTGAAAAATCACCTGATCTTGTTGATAACAAATTTGATAGTACATTTTCCAAAATCAAACTGGCGGATCTAAATAAGAAGAAAAACTGTTATAATTCACGACAATTTTTATAGTATATAACTATGTTACAAAGGGCGCTCCACAAGCTTTTCTGCTTTGCGATTCACACTTCCATGATGAGAAAATCAACCAATATTTCATTCTTCAATATCATTTCCTGAATTTTGGTTTATATTATTTACTAAGGTAGATGAGGTACATACTGTATATAAATATTCTTTTGGAAAGAGAGGATTTACAAAAATTTGAATACTTGTATTTATAATGAATGCTTATATCTATAATTTTGGTGTGTGTCAGAAAAAACACGAGGGTGAGGTCAGGAAATGTGACAGGGGAACCATTCTATCTTGTATATGTTTCAATAAACGAGTGAAAAAACCTGAGGAAAAGACTCGTTTCCCTGTCGCTATTGCACTAGCAATAGCTTGTCTGTTTATGTTGTGTTATGTGTGTCGTGTGTACATAAAGAGTACCAAACATTTTTCTGCTTAGCCGCTTCATTCTCTCTTGCATTCCATGATTTCCAAACGAAGACAAGGGTGAAAGACAGGAATCTGTAACAATGGAAAAAGAAAACCAGCAGAAAAATACTTCAACAATCATACTTCTTATATGTCTAAACAAATCTAAGAAAAGATTTTACATAGCAAGCAATGTCATGAAAAGGGCTAAGGAGATAATGGAAAAATACATAACCTGCAATATTTTCTCAACTTCCCCCTCTGTTTGACCGAGAGAGACCCGATGGCCAGGTTCTGTCTTCCAAGTGATGCCGATTATGATCTAGAGATATTTTAGAATCATTATGGACCCAATAATCAGGGTTGAGACATCGCCATATATTATTTCTTCGTAGAACTTGTTTAATTAAAAGAAAAATTTGCCAAAAACTTTTGACAGTCGTTCGAAAAATATGACAAATGTCATACTGTAATAGCATTAGATAAGGCAGATTATTTACTTGAAACAAAAATTTTATTGAGTCTGGATATTATCAAAAAGTCAAGACAGATCCGTCTAATAAATTTCAATCCAGTATTAAACACGGTTTAGAGATCGTTAATACTGAACAATAAAAATTGAAACTCTTAGATGATAATCTAGTCACCAAAAAGACATCAGACCAGTTGTCCTATATATTACAGCCCTAACAGCCAATCTTTCAGGTTATCTTATATGACATCATTGAACATTCATATGAAGTTCACTATAAAATTTTCAATCAAAAATTCTCCATGTCAATAGAAAAAATGCAATATACTGTTCTACCATGTAATGCTGCACTTATGTCCTAGGATGTAGTTAATATCTACCCTAGTGTTCCAGCACGTGATTCAATAAAATTGATCAACCATACCCTGCAGAATGATAATGTGAATGTCATTATACAATCAGCACTTATGCATCTTTTTTAGAACAAAATTTTAAATTCAATGATGAAATTTACATAAGCAACAGCGGATTAGAATGGGTAATGGTCTCAGTCCTTTAATAGCAGAAATTTTCATCGATAACATTGGGGAAATAATTCATAATCATCCATTGTACAAACAATATATTCATTGGTTTTGATATGTGACTGACATACTGTGTTGTTTTACAGGTACAAATAGACAATCAGAATCCTTTAGCACCTTCAGAAATTCATTTTCACTAATATAAAGTTCACTGAGAATTCCATTAATTTCTCAGATTCAACTTTAATCAGAATTTACCACAAACATGATTTCCCCATTTTTCATAAACCATACAGACATTCAATTCTTCCGCACACCCATATCAACATAAAATAGCTGTGTTGTGTCCATATTGAAAAAAGGACACCCTACAGTGCTTGAAAATCACAGGCCGATCTCCTTGTTACCCATTGTATCGAAAATCTTCGAAAAGGCCCTAGCTACTCAGATCATGACCTTCTTAAATACAAATAATTTACTATGTAGCGACCACTTCGGTTTCAGGCCTGGTCGTAGCACATCCATGGCTGTTCTTGATTTGGTTGACAAGATTCTGGAAGCTTTCGAAAATCTTGAGCTAGTCTTTGCTAACCTCTGCGATCTTAGTAAAGCGTTTGACTGCGTCACTCAGAAGCTCGAGTACTATAACTTCAGTAATGGAGGTCTGCAACTATTGGAGCATATTTAAGGGACCGATACCAGATTGTAAAAAAGGTTGGGAAATCGTCTGACATCGCATATATAAATATAGGGGTTCCTCAAGGATTTACATTGGGTCCTATTATCTTCCTAATCTTTATAAATGACCTTTCCCAATCTAGCAGCACAGAAAGTTATGTCCTTAATGCTGATGCTGATACTACTGTCAATATCAAAGGAAAATCAGTGGTGAAAGTCGAACAGGAGTATGGCGCGAATAAAAGTGGATAAATGGTTCCAATCAAATAGACTCCTGCTGAACCAGGAGAAGACTCAGACCATGACCTACTCATTGTGGGGGCATAGGGACAAGAATGCTGAGGGGGTGAAATTTCTTGGGATTCTGTTGGACCATAAACTGAAGTGGATGTTCAGAGTGTTTGTGAAAAATTGTGTAGTGGCGTCTTTTCGTTGAGGAACTTGAAAAACTGTATATCGGAGTATATCTTGAAGACTGCATATTTTTCTCTGTTTCATAGCCTTATATCCTATACAATAATTGTATGGGAGGGATCGCCACATGCATCTGAGGAGTTTGCTTCACAGAGAAGGGCCATACGAGTTCTGGCTGGCTTGGGATAACAGGAAGACTGTAAGCCTGCTTTCAAAAGTCTTGAGATACTTACTCCTCCATCTGTTTTCATTCTCCAAAATGTCCTATATATGAAACGAGAAAAGTCATCGTTCTTCTGGCTTTATTGCCATGAAGCTCTTCAACTGGATACCCCACTCAATAAGAGAATTGCCTTCAAAGAAAAAAAATGAGAGGCATCTACTCAAGGGTGCTTTTTACAGTGTAAGCGAATTTCTGGAATATGACCATAATGTCATTTTAAATTTGTGAAATACATAATGCAACAATTTGTATTGTAATGTGTGTATCATATTCTTATTTTTAGATTTATGTTATGTGATGCTTCTTCCTGTTTTTGACCCAGCACAATAACAAACCTTGACAAATATATGTACTTTGTATGCTAACCTTAATATATTCTGATTTGATTTGCTTTTGATTTGATTTGATAAAAATTCGCCAATATTTGATAAAATCAACCAACCACTCGATATCATTAAACAACCTTAAAATCCTCTATAAATGTAACAAGGAGAGAAATCTTTGTTGGAAAGTTTGGAGATTAACAAAATATGTAAAAACCCACAATTTACTACCCTCAACAGCCAAGTAGAGCTTAATGCATTCCCATCACTAAATATCTAGGATAACTTTCATTCTGTACTTGTACTTACCTACTCATGGGTTATTTTGTTATTCACTTGAAAATCACCGTGAGGTCGAAACCGGTCGTGATTATTAAATAAATTGTGGAAAACTATCTTATTTCGTTTTACTTTGAAAATGAGATTCCATAAAGTAAATAAATCATCAATACTATCAATAAGAAGTTGTTCTCTTTTTATTGAATGTTTATCATTTCATTGTGGTCATTTTAATATTGATTAACTTTCATTTGGTCGTCAATTTGTATATTTACCATTATCAATAAATCTGTGTAAACATTTCGAATTGTGTATTTCTTTCAATAACCAACTTTATGATTATATCGTAGGACAGAATCAACCCATTCTCCGAGAGGAGATTTACATATTCCCTTTTACTACCACAAACTTTGAAATGTCGGATGTTCTCCAAAAGAGGACCATTTTCTATTTGCCAAATACATTACTCTGAAATTTCACAATGATACCTTGAAAACAAGCTTATGTGGTGATATAGAGATCCATTGGAATGTGACCACTAATTATCTGTTTGAGCATTGCCGGTTTACTTTATTCCAAGAAATAAATCATCCTCCAGAAAGAAAAGTACTTGAAAAACTAATGATATTTTCATGAAGAAAATATAATCAACGTTTCTCATCATTTCTTCAACATTATAACAACTTTCATGAAATATATATAACGGTAAAAAAATATGTGACAGACCATATGAATATCTTCTTTGTATGCACTATCCTCACATGTAACACATGTTTGCAAACTGTTTGACATAAATCAACAAAAGAAATTAATAGCCAAAGCCTCCACTATTGACAAAGAAAGTGACTGAGAAGCTGTGTGTGCAACAACCCATAAATACAGATGTTAAAGTGAGATGCGAACATGGATTCCCTTTCACATCAAATCGTTTGGATAATGATTTAATTACCAGAACATGACAAAATGTGGTATCGTATATGCAACACCATGTAAAAGTAAGGGAGTCGTTTTAACATTAGTTCTCGTTTGAATCATTCTGGGAACAACCTAATTGCCTGGGTGTGACTTTAATTAAATTAAATAAAATTGGAGAAAATGATGAACGTTCTATTAATGTTTAAACAATATACTGGGTGTTCCGTCACAAACAGGTTATCCTGTATATTTCTTCTTCCGTCGTGTTTGTTTGTTTTGACGCATATTTGAGGCTCTAACGATCAACCGCCCGAGAGGTGGCGCTTGAACCCTTCAAAATTGAATAATACAAAGGGTTCCAGTCATACCTCATTATTTTCTCAAGCTCTTCGAAAACCTTTTACAAAGGAATGATGGTGACGTATCTTCTTCGCGAAAAATACTTTTTTATTTCGAACAAGCAACCTTGAATCACAAAATTAAATTATGGCTCTATGCCAGCAATATTCTCCACACTTTGGCCAAGAAGGAGTCTCACGTCAGCACCTCTCTCTCCTCAGTCTGTATTATAATATTATATATAATCCACTCCTGGATATAGACCTCCTCCAAATTTTTCCATCTGTCTCTATTAGCAGCTGTTTGCATCCAGTTTTTCCCCGCGATCTTCTGGATGTCATCTCTCCATCTGAGCTGTGGTATCCTACGCTCCTTTTGGTAGTTCTTGGTCTCCATGCGAGCAGTTTGTTGGCCCATTTCGATGGGTCTAGCCTGGCTACATGGTCAGCCCATCTCCATTTCAATTGTGCTATCCTTCTTAACACATCAGTTCTCTCTTTAATATCCCCATTCCTCACTCTATCTCTCAATGAAATTGCCATCATGGTTCTATCCATAGCTCGTTGTGAAACTTGTAATTTATTGACTGATCTTCGAGTTAGATATATCGTTTCAAGGCCATATGTAAGGACAGGAAGAACACACGAATCGAAGACTTTTCTTTTTAGGCTGAGAGGAATATTTCGGGACTTCAAAACAAAGCCCACTTTTCCAAATGCAGCTCAGCCCAAACCCACTCTCCTGGAAATTTCACAGGTTTGATTTTCTTTCCCAAGTTTAATTTTATGGCCTAGATATATGTATTCGCTCACATTTTCTATCACCTTATTTTCAATCGAAATGTGTATATTTTCTGCACTCAGAATTTTGGTTTTATTCAGGTTCATTCGAAGGCCGACTCCTCTAAATTTTTGGTGCAGTTCTTCTAGCATGGTTTTGAGTTCTTCAGGGTTTGTACTATTAAGAACTATATCGTCTGCAAACCTCAGATGGTTTAAATGTACTCCATCGATGTTGATTCCTTTGTTGTTCCATTCTAAACATTTGAAGACGTCTTCTAGGGCCAGCGTAAACAATTTCGGGGAAATAGTGTCGCCTTGACGTACTCCCCTTTCTATACTAATTTTATATGTTATCTCGTTCTCAACCAAATGAATTGTGATGAAAGCATCATAAATATATTTCAGCAAATTCGAGTACCAAGAGTCGACTCCTGCATTACCTGAAGATCTCATTATTGCCCACATTTCTATAAGATCGAAAGCTTTCTGGAAGTCTATAAAAGCCAAGTAGATGGGAATATTATATTCGGTACACTTCTCGATGAGAGTACGAATTGCTTGTAAATGATCAATGGTGCTGTAACCTGCTCGGAATCCGGCTTGCTCTACAGGTTGGTATAGTTCTAATATGTAGGTGAGTCTATTTGTAATAATTTTAGTGAGCAGCTTGTATAGGTGTGAAAGAAGGCTGATGGGCCGAAAGTTCTCCAGGTTGTTCTTATCCCCTTTTTTGTGAAGTAGAATTACTTCAGCATTTTGCCTTGCCACATTTGTGGAATTCTTCCATCCAAAAGACATTTATTGAAGAGAATTTTCAGCATCTTCTTATTGTCTTCAATAGTATCCATTATGAGGCTTGTATTGTAGTCCCTTAGATCTTTTCGAATGCTCTCTGTTCAGTTCTTAAATTTCAAATTTTCTTCATTCAGGAGCATTATTCTTCTCTACTGGAATAGCATTTTCATATGTGTACTGATCTTCGTGTTAGTGTCCTTTTGTCTTGTGCATATTCTCTTCTCTTTAAACTGTTTGTTATCATTTCTGTTGCGTCGTTGATTGTGATTTCTGAAAGATTTTTTCTGTTTGATAGTTTTTGGCTCAGTGTATTTCGAAATTGTTCCTTGCTCTCAGTTAACACTTCTAAAGTTGGGTATGGTTGGATCATGCTGTTCCTCTCTATTTTTGTGTTTATCTTGAAAGTTCCTCTGACAAGTCTGTGATCGCTTCCCGTATCGAATTGATTCAGTACTGTGATATTCTGGCAGATTTCCTTCCTATTAGTGAGAATAAAATCTATATTCATTTTTAACACTATTATTTGGACTTTGCCATGTCCATCGTCTTTGTGAAGGTTTTTGGAAGTATTCACACAGAATAGGTTTTCATTTCTGCAATAATCAATCAACATTTCTCCCCTCGTATTTCTACAATCGAGTCCAAATTTGCCAACGTGTGGAGTATCATCATCCAAATTTTCGTCTACTTTGGCATTAAAGTCGCGAACCTGGCGTTTGCCTACTTTTTGTAGTAGTGATATCTTCATATAATTGTTCTACCTCTTCGTCTTGTGCAACAGATGTTGGGGCATATATTTGGATTGTTTTTAGGCTGTATCTCTTGTTTAGTTTAAGTACAACATATATGACACGATCTGATATTGCAACAAACTGCTCTACTAGGTGTTTCATTCACGTCAACACCATGCAGCTAATATACTGACCAAATTTTTTAGAATTCGAACTGATTGCCTACTAGGACGAAAATTGACGTTAACGCTCTGGAACTGGGGACCACCGACTCGGTAATAAATTTTAATTATTTGAACTCGTTCGTTGTTGATTTCAGTGAATATTCTGACATTGACAGTACGGTAAATGGTTGAAAGGTGCGTTCAGAGTGACAGTTTAAAATTCTCAAGTCGCAATTGAAGTAATTAAATGTTTTGTATCTCGATTTCCAGATGGTTTTCAACGTATACCTATGATATCAAGTTCTTTTCTTGCTTGAGTTGAATATTTTTCTATTACTCTTCTTCTCATTTTTCATATTTTCGCCGTCATCTCGCATCCACCAATTGATAGCCTGGTTAAAATGAAGAATGGAATATTTACACAGTCATTCTGTTCTCACTTGTAATTCAAAACACTCTTATAGACTAGCTACTAGTGATGAATCAGTTACTATAAAAACAGGAATTTTTCACAGTTTTTTTCTCCCGGTTCTCGTTAAACATATAGAGAATTACGATTGGTTCAGCCATTTCTGCTCATTTTCTCTTGAAATTTAGGGAAGATCGTGGGATGCTTAGCATATTTCGATTGGTTATCCATATAACATATTGTACTTTCTCCTATCATGTTCTAGCTCACATCAAAATTTGGCAATATATTAGGTCCGCAAGTAAGGTCTCGCTGTTTTTTTTATGAAAATACACTTTTATTGTGAAAAATGATTACAAATAAATCAATTTTGTCCTCCGCCTCGCTAGTAGATGCTTTAGGAAAGGAGTAATACAAATGAGTATCATCTGCATAGAAATGAGAAGAGTAGTTTTTCAAATATGTTTCCAATAGAGAAGTGTACAGACAGAACCGCAGCGGCCCCAAAATGGAACCTTGAGGTACACCACAAGCCGTGCACAAGGGAAGAGACAACTTATTTTTATATCTTACATATTGTGTTCTGTTGATCAGATAGTTCTTCATCATTTTAATTGATTCATCATTGAATCTTATGAAATGCAATACTGCTAGTAAAAGTTCATTACTTATAGTATCAAAAGCCTTTGAAAAGTCTAACAGTATCAGGACGGTAAATAAGGAATCATCTGACTGATAGTCCTAAAACCCGATTGATCTTTGGAAGAATGTGGAACTGAGTTACCCTATTGTGAAACAATATCATGAAGAAGGAAGCTTACTTCATCCATCTAATTTTATTTCATCTTTAAAGCCTTTCTTCTATCTCTTCAAATAGCTGTCACATAAAAGCCTCTACACCCGGTAAACAATTTCACCGACGGAAAAATGTTTGGCCCAATTGTTGAAACCGTTTTCGAGATTCATTACAAGAATTATTCCAGAGTCTGAAATCACCACAAATAAAAAAATACCTAATTATTTTTCAATCTTTTAAGAGTACTATAACAGAACCTTCTTCAATCTTAGATTTCAATGCGAATGCAAAGTTAATTGTCATTAAGTTTTAACGATAATGAACGAAAGGTTCATAAAATTAATTTGGAATTGTTATTGTTATCGTAATAAAAGCACCTATTGAGATCTTACTGCTATAAATAATTACGTTACTGTTTTCATTGTCAAGGATTTGGTCGTGTATGATTTTGATGAATCGCTAACTTCTCAGATAGATATCTTCATATTATTTTTTTCCTATACGCTGTCTTAATATATTTCTAGAACATCAAAACGCCTTTCACACGCTGAGAATTTTATGCAAAATAATGCTCCTCCGCATAACAGCAACTTCACGTGGCATTATCTTGAAACAGGGAGAATCGCTGGACTGGCCAGCTTGCTCTTCAAATCTAAATCCTATTGAACATTTATGGGATAATCATAAAAGGAAAATTACATCGCGCCAGTATAATCCAAGAACCCCACAATAGCTCATTCAAGCCGAGTGGCTGAATATCACCCCAGAGGAGGTCAAAAACCTAATTATGCATGCCTAGACGGATTCAGACTTGTATCAGGGCAAGAGGAGGAAATAAATGCTACTGAGGTTGAGAAAAATTACTCCATGAGAAAACAATTTTCAATTTTTTTCCTACATGCGGATAGAGTCTCTTATTTTCTTTTGTTTGTTTCCTTCTTAGAATAAACCTAAATTTATTTATTTTTTCAATTGAAATATCTCAAAAAGGATCAATTCTAACAATCCTTTGAGATTTCCAAAATCCCTGAGGTAATATTCAAATTATCGGGTGATTCCATCTAAATTTGGTTGTGTGTATTTTCCTTGATTACATAACTGAAGTAATCAAAAGAAGAGCTTTCATTGTAATTTCCACGCCCAACACTAAAATACGTGATTTTTCATATATTTACTTTTTTCCTCGGATTAAGATCGCTTGAAAAATCTGACAAAATTCACGAACACTGGTAACCACCTCACAAAATCCTCGCGAGGGCCTCGAAAAAGTTTTTTTCTTCACAATTTTTTCCCTACGCAAGCGGGAAATATTGAAAACAGCTTAATATGAGAATAGCCTACAAACATAATATCCAACTGAAGAAAATTTTTTCAGTGATGATCTTAAGATATTTTTGCCATTCATCTTACTTTTCAGCCCCATTCAGTGCGGAAAACTTAACTTTCCAGCTTCTGCGCTTACGGAAAACGATGACAATAATCTGAAACTATGTTATCCTACAAATATAAAAGCCAATGATTCATATTCAGAGGAGCCTGCTGGGCCTGTCCCGGAGGTTCAAGTTCCCCGCTTGAATCTTTCTCTTGAGCACGTCGAATTGTCTGAGGTCGCAGTTCACAGTCTACTCTCCTCTCGTGATCCCTCCACTTCCCCAGGTATCGATGGCATCTCAGCTAGGGTACTGAAGAGCTGTGCTGACACGCTACGTTCACCTCTTGCAAAGCTACTTAAACTTTCTTTCCGTACTTGTAGGCTTCCAACTGATTGGAAATCTGCTAAAATAACACCAATATTCAATAAGGGTGACCGCCTCTTAGCCTCCAATTATCGACCTATTAGTCTTCTACCGATTGTCTCAAAGATTGCAGAAAAAATTGTTTGCAAGCACATGCTGCACTTCCTCAACACCAATGAAATCATACCAGATGACCAGCACTGTTTTCTTCCTGGTAAATCTGTCATAACCTGTCTCCTTAGTTGCCTCGATAAGTGGACAAGATCCATTGATTCTAACATACCTCTCGACATTATTTACCTTGATTTCGCTGTGGCGTTCGACCGTGTTCCTCACCGTCGATTGCTCCATAAATTAGAGCATTTCGGTATGAGAGGGGACCTCCTTCATTGGATAGTAGCATTCTTGAGTAATCGACGTTATATGGTCAGAGTTGGAGAGTGCTCTTCTTCTCCTCTTGGGTGGGTGTTGAGCGGTGTCCCTCAGGGTTCCGTGTTGAGACATTCCTTCGGTGATTTCCTCTTCTTTTTCATCATATGCTGAATCAGTTACAGGCTTACCTCGACGGCATCCTGAAGTGGACGCGTATTTGGCTTTTTCCACTGAATATCGACAAATGTAAGGTATATACTACATTTGGGTAAAAATAATCCACGTCATACCTATCGTATAGATATGAATATAAAAGGGGCTTAAAGTGAGATTAATAGCAAAAATATCTGGAAATCATAACTAAGAGGTATTTTGGAATTGAACAAACTTTAGTTGGATATTATGTTTGTAGAAAATTATAATATTGTGTATTTTATTTCCATGTTTCCTGCATGCACAGATATGTGGAAAATTGAATTTTCTGCACTAAAATGCCGAAAATCCGGTTTTTCGCGTTTCTGGAAATGGTTTACCATCAGAAAAATTCTGAAAAAATTCAGAGAAGTACTTCTCAACATCAGAAACTAAACGCCGTACAAACTAGACCTCGCCAGTCATCCATCAACCATAGGGAAAAATAATTTGCAGAAAAAAAATTTTTTGGGGCTTTTTCCAGGACCTAATAACTGCAAAAAAGTCTGCGTGTTTTGTGAAGTGGCTAACGGTGTACAAATGATGACTGGAATTAACTACTTTATGGTAATAAGAATAGATATATAAAAAAAGAAAACAAGAAAAAAGAAACTAATCTGTCACCCACCATGTAACCTTCAAACAGCGAAGTTCCAACCGTGAAACAACAACGAGCTTACAGCCTTCCTGTATCAATTCTACCACAACACCGTGATCTCTATCTCGTGACTTCCAACAAGGGTTCTGTCTCCCAAAAGGAGTTTGTTCATAGAAAAGAATTGGTTTGTCGATAGGTTTGAGGATTCGATTGTGGCTTGGTTGCATGTTTTAGTTTTGAGGTTATGCTTTCAATAGTAGTATCAATTCACTTTTTCATTTCCCCAATCTCTTATTTATGTTGTAATCGAGATTGTGAAAAACTGTATAATTTGTCATTTCTTTATCGTCGTCATAATTTTTCTTTGCTGTGTATAGTAGTAGTTCTACATTCCCTTAATTTCGTAGTCTCAACACCGTTATACCAATGAATAAATCAATATATTGAAACATGCTTAATTTATTTTGTTAGAAAATTGAGTTTTTCGCACTAAAAGGGACAAAAAGTAAGATTACTGGCAAAAATAACTGAATCGTCACTAAAGATATTTTTTCGAGTAGGATAGTCCTCAGTTGGCTCTATGTTAGTAGGATAACGTGGTATAAGACTATGTTTCCTCCAAGCGCTGAAGCGGGAAAGATGAGTTTTCGCACTAAAAGGGGCTTAAAGTAAGATTAATGGCAAAAATATTTGAAAATCATCACTTGAAGATATTTTTGAATACTCTATCGTTGGATATTATGTTGGTCAAAACATTATAATATTAAACTGTTTTCCATGTTTCCCCCACTCGCAGACCAATGCAAAATTGAATTTTCCATATTAAAGGGCTGAAAATCAGGTTTTTCGCGTTTTTGGAGGTTGGGCACCGTCGGAAAAATCTGGAAAAATTCAGAGAAATACTTCCCAACATCAGAAACCAAACGCCCTAGAAACTAGACCAGGCCAGACATTCATGAAGCGTAGGGACAAAATTTTTGCAGAAAAAAAAAGTTTTGGGCCTTTTCGAAAGCCCAATAATTCTGCGTATTTTGTTTAGGTGATTGACAGTGTTCATGAGTTATTTCAGATATTTCAAGAAATTCAAGGAAAAAAATTAAATGTGTAAATACACGTTTTTTAATTCTGGTGAAGGGTGAAGGAGAGAGGGTTAAAACTACGGTGAAAGCTCCTCTGAACTTACGATGGAAGCTTTTTCTTGGATCACACCAATTGTATAATCATAGAGAATAAAAATTTTAAACGTATCATGCTTATAAATGTCCATCAGATTCTTCAGTCAATCAATTCAAAATTGTAGAATGTCATTTGGATTGTGTTCTGTTTCATTGAAATTTAGGCAAATTGCGATAATAGACTACTTCAAGTTTACGTTGTTATTATCTTATCAACAAACTTGTATTGTATTGATTTGAGTGCTTGTTTGACTACGTGTTTTGCGAAAAAATTCTTCCAAAAATCCGTCTAGAATCATTGAGATAAATATCTTCGTATACGTTTGAAACATAAAAATTTGTACATAATTTTATACCTTTCAAGATACTTCTTTTTAAATGCCCATTTGTTCTCCTTGAAAGACACTCACCAATTTTTTCACAAACATTGTTAGTACAAATCATTAAGTCTAGAGGTTATGATACACTAAAAATGCAGTTGGTTTTTTTGGAGTAATGATCAAAAGAAGAATAGAACTTATTGTTGTAAATCAGCCGAAGTTTCGACACTTTTATTGGGTCTTCTCCAGGGCAAATATAATGAAAAAACAACATGGTTCAAATATAAACCCTCTCAGTGGTATTCCCAACTGCAACAAGAAAAAATGTATATGTATATATAAAATAAATTACATGGATACGAAAAACATGAGATCTAAAAACAGTTAAAATAAATATTGATTGAAATTACTTACATTTAATACAAGTTCTCAGTTCGAAAACTAATAAATACCGACAAAGCATTACGTAAATGGAAAATTCTTAATTTGTAATCGAAACAACAACACACACAGTCTGAAATTCGCAACTATACTGAAAAGAAATGAATGAACTCGAAAATCATGTCTGCCGTATGTATGAAAGCAATATAGTAGAACACGTCAAGTAGGTACCAAAAGGATTAGTTTAAATTTCATTTTGTTCTTGATTTTTCAATAATGTTAAAATAAAAACGGCTGGGAAGATCGATTTCAGATCGTCTGTTTACCCTCATTCTTTTTTATCTCGAGCATTTCTTTAATAAATTCTGAAAAATTCTGTTTTCCCAAGATTTTTGCATTTTCAAAGTTGAAATTGTGTTCTTGATTTATTTGATGTTCAACCAAAGCGGTGGAGTGTGGTCAATTCCGAAAATTTTTGCAGTCTGCTATGTGTTCCTTCAATCTTCTTTGTAAATATCTACCAGTTTACCTATGTAGCAAGCCTCACAAGACAAACGTGCAATTTACATTTGATTGTTGTTCAATCGGTACAATTGCTTTGGTTCTTGTGAAATGGAGAATCTTGAGGGTATTCTCACTTTCAGACAAATTTTTATGTTGACCGTATTTCTGGCAAAAATTTTTTGTATTCTCTCAGATAGACCTCTCACATATGGAATTTTATAGAACTTAGTTTGATTGTTGCTATAAATAGATACGAATCACTCGATAAGTTGATCCCTCTGTGTATGAGATTTTCAACAACATTGAGTTTCTGTTTGAGTGGATGCTCGGATCTAAAACTGAGGAATCTCTCTGAAAATGTAGGTTTATGATACCAGTTAGTTAGTATATTACCGTTTTTTTTCCTAATGAGGACATCGAGGAATGGTATCTGCATCTCACTTTCAGATTCAATTGTAAACATGTTTCAAATATAAACCCTCTCAGTGGTATTCTCAACAGTAACAACAAAAATGGATAAGTATATATAAAATAAATTACATGGATACGAAAAACATGAGATCTACAAACAGTTAAAAAGAATATTGATTAAAATTACTCACATTTAATACAAGTTCCTGGTCTGAAAACTAATATCAACCATAATAAACCTATTCAGTAAATGTTAATTGGCACTGAGTATGCGTTGAAAGACTTGGGAGGAAATGAAAGAAACATTACTCCAAACGAAGTCATAAATGTTCTTACAAATTTTCTGAACAAGAAACACTTCAGTAGTTCTCATGATAGAAAGGTTATCGAGTCATATAAGAGTTTTTGTAATTTCAAGAAAGAAAACGGAGATATTATAGTTATCCAAGCGGATAAAAGAAATAGCACGGTCCTGATTGGAAAAATAGAATACCGAATGAAAGCTATTGCACTTCTTGAGGACAGAAACACTCACAAAAAATTGGAAAAAGATCCTACGATCCAGATTCAGAACAAGCTGAAAAAAATCCTCTCAACTCTTCATCATCAGGACAAGATTTCAAACCCAAAAAAAATTCCTCTGCTGCGAAAATGGTGTATCTCCTAAAATGTAATTTCTTCCGAAGATCCATAAGGAGAACGTGACATTTCGACCAGTAGTTTCTTTTATTGGTCCACCATTATATAATTTGACTGAGTTCATATCGAAGTTTCTTGATAAACTCTTTGATCAAAATGATGAAAAATACGTGAAAGACTCTTTCTCTTTTACGACTTTCATTAGAACGAAGCAAATACCACCCAATTTTGAACTTGTATCTTTGGACGTGGTTCCCCTTTTACAAATATTCCTGTAGTTAAAGTTATAATTGAAGATAATTGGACCATTCTTAAAGAAGATCCAACTATGTGTTAATGGAGGATTTGTACTTATAACAACTATTTTCAGTTTGAGGACTGTTTCTACCAAGAAACTTTTGGCTTGGGGATGTTTGTCACCCATTTGTGCGGACATTGTTATGTCCAGACTATAGGGACATTGTTTAAAACGTTTGTCTTTTCACCACCATTTTTTGTAGGTATGTGGATGACATTTTAACTGAAGTTCCACAAAATACCACAAAAGATAGAGTTCTTCAAATTTTTAATTCTTTTAATGAAGGACTTCAGTTTACAATTGAATCTGAAAGTGAGATGCAGACACCATTCATCGATGTCCTCGCCATTAGAAAAAAACGGTAATATACTGACTAACTGGTATTATAAACCTACATTTCCAGAGAGACTCCTCAGTTTTCGATCCGAGCATCCACTCAAAGAGAATCTAAATTTTGTTCAAAATCACATACACAGAGCAATCAACTTCGAGTGAAACTTACAGAGATAGCAATCCTAAGTACATTCAAAAAGTTGTAATAAAAAATAATTACCCTATTTGCCTCAAAAAGAACACAATCCATAGATATCCAAGACTAACTTTGAAACCTGAATCTATTTATAGCAACAATCAAACTAAGTTCTACAAAATTCCATATGTGAGAGGTCTATCTGAAAGAATCCAAAAAATTTTGCCAGAAACACGGGCAGCAAAAATTTGTCTGAAAAGTGAGAATACTCTCAAAATTCTCCTTTTCACAAGAACCAAAGCAAAGGTACCGATTGAACGACAATCAAATGTGATACAGTGTGTTCCAACGAAAATTTGACCCCCCCTATAACTCCGAAATGAGTAACATTAGCGAAAAACACCAAGACACGTCGATTTTTGTTTCGAGGGGGAGCATTTTTCGAAATAATTCGAAACTTCTCAGATCAACCCCCTACCCTCAGCAACCCTAACTTTGAAATTCATCATAGGGAATAAGGGTCGAGTGGCACCTTACTGAAAAGGTCTGTCAATTCTCCACCTTGATTTGTCATTTTAGAATTTTAAATTAACATACAGGATGTCCCAACCAAGGGTGAAGTTGAATTCCTGAAATCCCAAATACTAAATGAAATAGATTTATTTTGGCATAATGCAAGCGCAGGTTTATGCTCGGTCTAGAAAAACGACCTACACTTGTGAATTTGGAGTTGGTGCAATCAACCCCTATTTCCAGCATCCCCAACTCAAAATCATTCGATCGATAATAGGTCAAGTGGCACCTCGTTGGAAAGGTACTGCAATTTTCTCTTCGAATTTGGTATTTTCGAAATTCAGAATCATCATACAGGGTGTCCTGAAGCAGGAACATTGAAAATCCAAATAACTTTTTGAAACTGGTTCATTTCGGTATACGAGAACATGTTTGATCCGAGAATAGGACTTTCTTGTGTGGTTATAGAATTTTTGCAATCAACCCCTTCCATTCAGCATCCCCAACTTGAAAATCATACAAATAATTCAAGTGGCATATCTTCAGAAAGGTTTTTTGAATTCCAGAATGATTAAAGCATTTCATTCAGTTCGGCTCTCCATACAGGATGTCGCTTTCGAAAAATTCAATATCGTCATTTGAAATTATCAACTAAAATTAATTCGAAACTGTTAAAAGTATTGGGGTACGATGTGTTGAGCATCAATTACGAAGAAATAAAGCTGATTTCTGCATTGAAAATGTTCACATTTTTTCATTTCCATCTGGCGTGCAGTCATCTGTTATTTCTCATTTTTGCAATGAAATATTATTATTATTCAGATCAGTTCCTCATTATTGTTGTTGTTCGTCAGTTGAAATTAATCTGAAAATGGTTTATTCCACTGAGGAAAGGGTCGAAATTGTATCGACGTATTTTCGAAATAACAGTTGTGCCAAAGAAACGGCAAGGATATTCGATAGGAACCATCCTGAAAGAGAAAGGGAGTCAGTCACCAGTACGTTAAATATTTGGTTGACAAATTCCTAGCTACGGGTTCGGTGGCAAACAAAAACATGAAGTGGCATGTCCTGTCAGAAATGAGGCAACGGAAGTGGCAGTAGTGGGTCATCTACAAATGGAGAATACTACTTCGATCAGAAAACTATCTCGTCTGACTGGTGTATCAGCTACAACTGTCCATAGAATCGTGAAACATCACAAATTTCACCCTACAAGGTAAAATTAGTGCATGAAATAAACGAAGATGATCCAGATCGTCGTTTACAGTTTTGTGAAAATCTAAGTGAAAACCTAAACGCTAATCCAAATTTTCTGAATAACATCTGTTTTTCTGATGAAAGCACCTTTATGCTCAATGGTGAAGTTAATAGACATAATTGTCGATATTGGGACACACAGAATCCTCATTGGTTTAGAGAGGCCCACACGCAAAGGCCTCAGAAGTTGAACGTTTGGGCAGGAATTTTGGCAATCATCTAGTTGGGCCTTTCTTTATTGAGGGTAATCTGAATGGAAATGGCTACCTACAGTTGTTAGAGGAACACATACATCCTAGATTGACAGAAATTTTACAGAACGATCCAACTCTTTCTGAGGACGAAATGCGTTTTCAACAAGACGGTGCTCCTCCGCATTATGATGCTCGGGTGCTCCAATATTTAGACGAAAATTTCCCAGGAAGGTGGATTGGTAGAAGAGGACCTGTTGAGTGGCTAGCCAGGTCACCAGATTTAAATCCCCTAGTTTTTTTTTGTGGGGCCATCTAAAATCTAAAGTTTATGCCACAAGACCAGAAAACCTGGAGGAGCTGCGGATGAGGATTATCACAGAATGCCGACTTTTGACTCCTGAAGTTTTCGCTAATGTGAGAAGAGAGTTCGAAAATCGTCTGTATAACTGTATGGAGGTGGGCGGAGGTCATTTTGAACAATTGTTGTAATAATCAAGTTAGTTTTTGTTTTCAATTGAATACAAGTTCAATAAATCTCGTTTTCCTGTTTAGATGAACATCCAATCAGTTTCTCCATCATCCCTCATCCTGATCCTCACGCCAGAAAACCTCGATTGCCAAACTGAAACCAATGCCTCAGTGATTCAGAAAATAGAAAAATCTTTCTGGAACTTTGCCACTCAACCTGTAATCACTTGTATGATTTTTGAGTTGGGGATGCTGAATGGAAGAGATTGATTGCAAAAATTCCATATTCACGCAAGAGAGTCTTATTCTCGAATCAAACATAAACATGTTCTCGTATTATACCGAAATGAACCAGTTTCAAAAAGTTATTTGGGTTTTCAGTGTTCCTGCTCCGGGACACCCTGTATGCTGATTCAGAATTTCGAAAATACCAAATTCGAAGAGAAAATTGAAATACCTTTCCACCGAGGTGCCACTTGACCTATTTTCGATCGAATGATTTTTGAGTTGGGGATGCTGGAAATAGGGGGTTGATTGCACCAACTCCAAATTCACAAGTGTAGGTCGTTTTTCTAGACCGAACATAAACCTGCGCTTGCATTATGCCAAAATAAATCGATTTCATTTAGTATTTGGGATTTGCAGGAATTCAACTTTACCCTCGGTTGGGACACCCTGTATGTTAATTTAAAATTCAAAAATGACAAATCAGAATGGAGAATTGACAGACCTTTACAGTAAGGTGCCACTCGACCCTTATTCCTATGATGAATTTCGAAATTAGGGTTGCTGGGGTAGGGGTTGATCTGACAAGTTTCGAATTATTTCGAAAATGCTCCCCTCGAAACAAAAATCGACGTGTCTTGGTGTTTTTCGCTAATGTTACTCATTTCGGAGTTATAGGGGGTCAAATTTTCGTTGGAACACACTGTATATGAAATTTCATGTTCACAGACTGCAAAAATTTTCGGAATAGGCCACACTCCACCGCTTTGGTTGAACATAAAATAAATCAAGGACACAATTTCAACTTTGAAAATGCAAAAAAGAATGAGGGTAGGGCCGTAAACAGACGATCTGAAATCGATCTTCTCAACCGTTCTTATTTTAACATTATTGAAAAATCAAGAACGAAATGAAATTCAAACTAATCCTTTTTGGTACCTACTTGACGTGCTGTAACATATTACTTTCATGCATATGACATTCGAGTTCATTCATTTCTTTTCAGCATCGTTACGAATTTATATGAATTTTCCATTTACGTGATGTTTTGTCGGTGTTTATTAGTTTTCAGACTGGGAACTTGTATTAAATGTAAGTAATTTCAATCAATATTCATTGTAACTGTTTTAGATCGCATGTTTTTCATATCCATGTAATTTATTTTATATATACATATACATTTTCTGTTGTTGCAGTTGAGAATACTACTGAGGGGGTTTATATTTGAACCATGTTGTTTTTTCATTATAGTTGCCCTGAAGAAGACCCGATAAAGGTCGGCTGATTTACAACAATAAGTTCTGTACTTTTTTCCTTACTAAAAAACCTACTACAATAAAAATAATTTTTTATTGTACTTTATTTATTTATTATCTTTACATTACTATTCCGTATGTTTACTAGTTTCATCTGAACCAGATTACGGAAAATTGTATACGAGGTGGCGCAAAAATACTTAACTAGCGTATTAGAAATCAGGAATAGTTTCATTATTAATAAAAAATCAATATGAGGGTTACGTTACGAAAAAATTATAGATTCGACATTAAACTGTCATATTCTCCAGCCATGGCTTACTAAATCAAACAATAGTAGTTCCTCGTAAACAAATATAATTCGCGATATTTTGTTTCGCGTCGCATCGACCTCCCGTACCCAAAGTGGCTTGGTTCGCCATAACATGGAGGCCGTCTCATTGCCATTCAGTTGTTTCAATGCATCGCCTACTGCTTCTATTCTTTAATAGAAGCAATGCCATGTTTTGACTTCAGATACGATTCGGAAGTCGCTGAGCTAAGAGCTCTGTCCCCACTTTTGATTAATTGTTGCGTACCGCGATTCGCGTGTTAATAATTCTATTCGATTGAGTGGTGTTTGGATTTTTTTCTCCTGGTCATATTTTACGGTTGACTGGAACTAAACAAAGTAAGTCATTAGTTTAGATGGAGATTTGGATGGTATTGTTCTTGTAATTTGTAGTTAAGGTTCGTTTCTTGGTTCATTGGGGTTGTTCCGAAGCAGAAAAAGCTCGATTTTATTGTGATTGAAACGGACGTGTGCTTTAATTGGTTACGCTTTTGAACAATGTCATAATTTATTCTGAGAAAAATAGAAGCATACTTTTTGTTTCATTGAAATAAACAGGAGAAAATTGCATTTCACACTTTTTCTGAGACACTACTCGTTCTACAATTTTATTTTTCTATTTCTTCTTATAGAGAATCATTGTTTGAATAATTTTTATCATTATTTGCCTCCTTAAATTAACCATATAAATTGGATATTAGTAGTTCTTACGTCGTTCTGAAGATTTTATTCTCATATGATATGAAGTTTTTCCTTCAGTTTCAACGAAGAATGTCTATTCTTCTGAATGATAAATATGAATAATTTTTGCATCCCTTAAATTATTGAACACCTTGTGAATGAAAAACCCAAAAGAGTATATTATAATGAAGAAGAGACCTTTTCCTTCAGAAATGAAGGAAAAATTTAATCTTATAGGTATAGGCATATCTTCCAAAGAAATATGATTTGAAACTTTCTTTCTTTTTTACGTGAAATTTTGGGGGTGGCAAATATTGTCAAAAAAGATACGTTTCGTTTTGTGTACAACCAAAAACATTACAACGAAAATACTTTCAGACGTTTATTTCGTCCTTTCGAAAATACATCTATTTTATCAGTTTTGAAATAGAAGATCTATTCTTCTTGATGATATACTTTGCAGTGGCTTTTTCATACAGGCTGTTCCCAAAATTTTAGCTTGTTATCAAAATATTTTCGATTCATTGTTGAAGTTAATAAAAAAATAAAAATATCTTTGAAAGAATTATGATTTAAAAATTTCGATACTTTTTTGTGCAACTTTAGGGGTTGTAAACATTGATAAATATTGACAAAAAGGTTTGGTTTCGTTTCCCATAAAACCAAAGTTATTATAACACCGAATAATACTTTCAGGGCTTTTTGCTATCTTGAAGACATTTGTATTTTCACACTATTGAATTTTTTTCCTTCAGTTTTGAAAAAAGAAGATCTATTTTTCTCGATGATATACTTTGCAGAAGGTTTTTTCATACAGATTCTACCTTGTTATCATAATATTTTCAAGTCATTGTTGAAGTTAATATAAACTTGTATGGGATGAAGGTTGTAATTTTAAGAGCTCTTTTTCCTGTTTGAAGTTTGGTATATCACTAAACAATTTATATTATACCTTGTGGGTAAAAGTATATTATAAAGAAGAAGAAATCTTCTTCTCCAGAACTGAAGGAAAAATTCAATCTTATAAATATAAAATATGTTCGAAAGAATTATGATTCAACAATTTCTATACTTTTTTGTGCAAATTTAGGGGTTGTAAACATTGATAAATATTGACAAAAAAGGTTTGGTTTCGTTTCCCAAATAATCAAAGGGCTTTCAGGGCTTTTTGCTATCTTGAAGATACTTCTATTTTCATACTATTGATTTTTTTCCTTCAGTTTTGAAAAACAAGATCTATTCTTCTTGATGATATACTTTGCAAAGGCTTTTTTCATACAGGCTGTTCACAAAATTCCACCTTGTTATCAAAATATTTTCGATTCATTGTTGAAGTTAATATAAACTTGTATGGGATGAAGGTTGTAATTTTAAAAGCTCTTTCGTGTTTGAAGTTTGGTATATCACTAACCAATTTCCGAACACCTTGTGGGTGAAAGTATATTATAAAGAAGAAGAAACCTTCTTCTTCAGAACTGAAGGAAAAATTCAATCTTATAAATATAAAAGTATCTTTGAAAGAATTATGATTCAAAGATTTCTATATCATTTTTGTGCAAATTTGGGGTTTTAAACATTGATAAATATTGACAAAAAAGGTTTGGTTTCGTTTCCCATATAACCAAAGTTATTACAACACCGAATAATACTTTCAGGGCTTTTTCACTATCTTAAAGATACTTCTATTTTCATACTATTGATTTTTTTCCTTCAGTTTTGAAAAAGAAGATCTATTCTTCTTAATGATATACTTTGCAGAGGCTTCTTTCATACAGGCTGTTCAAAAATTCAACCTTGTTATCAAAATATTTTCGATTCATTGTTGAAGTTAATATAAACTTGTATGGGATGAAGGTTGTAATTTTAAAAGCTATTTTTCGTGTTTGAAGTTTGGTATATCAATAAACAATTTCCGAACACCTTGTGGATAAAAGTATATTATAAAGAAAAGAAACCTTCTTCTTCAGAACTGAAGGAAAAATTCAATCTTATAAATATAAAAGTATCTTTGAAAGAATTATGATTCAAAGATTTCTATATCATTTTTGTGCAAATTTGGGGTTTTAAACATTGATAAATATTGACAAAAAAAGGTTTGGTTTCGTTTCCATATAACCAAAGTTATTACAACACCGAATAATACTTTCAGGGCTTTTTCGCTATCTTGACGATACTTCTATTTTCATACTATTGAATTTTTTCCTTCAGTTTTGAAAAAGAAGATCTATTCTTCTTAATGATATACTTTGCAGAGGCTTCTTTCATACAGGCTGTTCAAAAATTCTACCTTGTTATCAAAATATTTTCAATTCATTGTTGAAGTTAATATAAACTTGTATGGGATGAAGGTTGTTATATTAAAAGCTCTTTTCGTGTTTGAAGTGTTTGAAGTTTGGTATATCACCAAACAATTTCCGAACACCTTGTGGGTAAAAGTATATTATAGTGAAGAAGAAACCTTCTTCTTCAGAACTGAAGGAAAAATTCAATCTTATAAATTCAAAAGTATCTTTGAAAGAATTATGATTCAAAGATTTCTATATCATTTTTGTGCAAATTTGGGGGTTGTAAACATTGATAAATATTGACAAAAAAGGTTTGGTTTCGTTTCCTATATAACCAAATTTCTTACAACACCGAATAATACTTTCAGGGCTTTTTCGCTAATTTGACGATACTTCTATTTTCATACTATTGAATTTTTTCCTCAGTTTTGAAAAGAAGATCTATTCTTCTTAATGATATACTTTGCAGAGGCTTTTTCATACAGGCTGTTCAGAAAATTCTACCTTGTTATCAAAATATTTTCGATTCATTGTTGAAGTTAATATAAACTTTTATGGTATGAAGGTTGTAATTTTGAAAGCTCTTTTACGTGTTTGAAGTTTGGTATATCACTAAACAATTTCCGAACACCTTGTGGGTAAAAGTATATTATAAAGAAGAAGAAACCTTCTTCTTCAGAACTGAAGAAAAAAATTCAATCTTATAAATACAAAAGTATCTTTGAAAGAATTATGATTTAAAATTTCTATACTTTTTTGTGCAATTTTAGGGGATGTAAACATTGATAAATATTGACAAAAAAGGTTTGGTTTCGTTTCCCATATAACCAAAGTTATTACAACACCGAATAATACTTTCAGGGCTTTTTCGCTATCTTGCAGATACTTCTATTTTCATACTATTGATTTTTTTCCTTCAGTTTTGAAAAACAAGATCTATTCTTGTTGATGATATACTTTGCAGAGCCTTTTTTCATACAGGCTGTTCACAAAATTCTACCTTGTTATCAAAATATTTTCGATTCATTGTTGAAGTTAATATAAACTTGTATGGGATGAAGGTTGTAATTTTAAAAGCTCTTTTTCGTGTTTGAAGTTTGGTATATCACTAAACAATTTCCGAATACCTTGTGGGTAAAAGTATATTATAAAGAAGAAGAAACCTTCTTCTTCAGAACTGAAGGAAAAATTCAATCTTATAAATATAAAAGTATCTTTGAAAGAATTATGATTTAAAATTTCTATATTTTTTTTGTGCCACTTTAGGGGTTGTAAACATTTATAAATATTGACAAAAAAAGGTTTGGTTTCGTTTTCCATATAAACAAAGATAGTACAACACCGAAAATACTTTCAGGGCTTTTTCACTATCTTGAAGATACTTCTATTTTCATACTATTGAATTGTTTCCTTCAGTTTTGAAAAAGACGATCTATTCTTCTCAATGGTATACTTTTCAGAGGCTTTTTTTATACAGACTGTTCACAAAATTCTACCTTACTTTCAGCATTTTATCGATTCATTGTTGAAGTCAATATAAATTTGTATGGGATGAGAGTTTTAATGTAAAAAAACTGACTTTTACGTATTTGGAGTTTGGCAAATTAATGAGTAATTTTCGAACACGTTGTGAGTAAAAACCTCTAAAAAGTATATTATAGAGAAGATGAGACCTTTTTCTTCAGAACTGAAAGAAAAAGTCCATTTCATGAATATAAAAGTATCTTCAAAAATTTTGATTTCAAACTTTCTATCCTTTCTACATGCAATTGTAGGAGTGACAAACTTTGACAAATATCGACCAAAAAGGTTTCGTTTCCAGTATAGCCAAAACTAGTACAACACCCAAAAGGATTTTTCCTCCTCCTGGATAACTTACCTGATTTGATTTTGCTGTAAATTTCCTGGAAAGGGCCAATTTTTGATTGCAGGAGAGATTTTTGTTCCATGTTTTGTTTGCGCTCTATCAACCGCCTACCCCTGACAGGCTCTACCCCAAATTTTTGAATAGAACAAGGGGTCGCGTCATACTTTTTGAAAAGGTAAATCCATTCTCTATACGACCACGTAAATATTCATTTTCAAAAAAAAAAACTTCACGAATTAAAATCGAAGTATCGAAGATTGTGTGGAAAAATTCAAGGTATTCATGAATATGTTCGTTTTCTGTTTGAGGAAGACATTCGATCAAAGACGATTCGGTTGAATCGCAAAATAAGTCTGAATATTGAATTGCTATTACATCAAAAAGTGACACAGCTCGGGTTTCCATGATTCATCGACCGCTACTTGTAAAGAATCCTGAAAATACTTGTCTGGCATACTCCTGATATTTGGAACAATCTCCTAAAGAATTGTATTTTCTCCATCATGGCAACTTTACCTAAAACGGTTACACCAATTTCTTTGTCATTCTTAAATTTGATGAGATTGTGAATTTTATTGATAACGCATCCAGTTTTCCATTTTACATCAGAAGAATTATTAACTCTTAGAATCAGAAGCGACTTGATAGATATCAATAAAAATTGTAAACGATCGTCGATGACTTAAAAGATGCAGTAAATTGAAAAACCTTTAAAAGAGGTATCACACAACCCTTTCGTCATATGGAAATTTTCGACTGGTAGTTGAGAGGTTTTAATCTAACCTAATCGATTTTGATCAAGTGTTTTTTCTCGAACGGAGATGAAACGGAATGACAAAACCTTCGATTTTCTCTAAACAACTCTCGATTTCATGTTATTTCAGAAAGGAAATAAATATGTGGTCCTATAGAAAATGGAATCACCTTCACAAACCTCTTTTTCCAATCCCAAAACTTGGGGTTGAAGCTGTTGATATGAGATTGGTTGGGGGCAAACGAAATATATAGCAAAAATTGTCCTCCTCCAAGCAAAAATTGAGATATTTAACGAAATTCACAGAAAAATCAAACCAGCCGAGTTATTCAGGATGCTGCATTTTCATTCGAACGCACTGTATACCCAAACTTCAACAAACATACCTTCATCATTAATTTATTCAGCTTTTTACGTAAAAGCTTCAGAAAATCTGAAAATTTCATTAGATTTGTAGAACATCCTATAAAAACTATTTTTGTGAACAATTAAATTCCAGAAAATTCCTTCGAAAGACAGAGATTTTATCGTAAAAAAACAATTTATTCTTTCGAAATTTAGGGGTAAATATCTCAGCAGGGATGCATTTCAGGAAAAAATTATATTATTTTGACGAGATTGTATATTCCGAGATTTTGATACCTTGTTCTGGGACACCTGTATATTCTCCTCAAACGAAACAAAAATAAATTGAATCATTCATACAAACTCCTCTGGACAATGCCATATCGAACTATAGCAAGTTGAATTAATATTTTCTTTAAGAACAAAATTATTACAAAAATTGAGTATATTTTCAATAAAACCTAAATCTCGTAAACAAAAGATGTTAGAAAACAAATAAGGGTATACTTAGAATCAGTGACGTCAAATTAGTAAACATCAAGAGACATAAGTCCTTCTACAAACGAAAAGTGCAATTTTGTTGTCCAGTGTTATCTAACTAACATTTGATTATGATTTTTACCAATAGGAAAGCTTAATTTTCTTTCCAGTTATACTTGTTCTAATTAGGTGAATAGCTTTGCACTTAATTATACAGGGTGTTACATAATAGTATGTCACAACTTGAAGGGGTAAATCTACGTGCAATTTTAAGAAAAAAAGTTACTATAAACATAGGTCCGCAATAGCTTCGTTAGGGAGCTACAGGGTGTTGAAATTTAAGGAGAAAATTGGTTTTTTCTTCAAAACTCCTGTCGTTTTTGAGATATTCAGACCAAATTTGGAATACAAGCTATTTTTACAGCCTCTATCATTACACGTCCTAAATTTCAACTAGAATCTACAAGGTGTTTTCTTTCCGGAGCCATGTCTTCTTTTGTCCTTTCAAACTTTTTGCAGTACGCCACTGATCAGCGTACAATCAGTTTTCGTCTACTTCGTACAATTTAGAAACTTTTTCGACAGTTGTAAGTTGTAAGCAAAAAAATTATTAATCGATTGTATGCATTCGCTAAATTGAAACACTTCTAATTATAAAAATGACTAGTAGGCTTTGATTTTTTCATTTATTTATATATTTTGACAGTTGCTAAAGTTGAACCAGTGTCTGCTCGAATTGTTTATTAAATTAACGATTTGTTTTAAGACTTTTGAAGTTATTGCTGTGAAAAAAATGGCTAATTTTACTAACGCCGAATTGGTTGATATCCATTACATGTACGGTCTGGCTGACGGAAACACAACAGAAGCTAGGCGATTATATCAGGTGCACTTTCCATATCGAGTAACACCAGACAGACGAACATTTTCAAATATCCACAAAAGGTTGAGGGAAACTGGTACTTTTACTGTGAATAACCATTTAAAAGGTGCAGCTTAAACTATAAGAACTTCAGATATTGAGGAAGCAGTTTTGAATTGTATTGATTTGAATCCTCATGTGGGTACAAGAAAAATTAGAAATCAGTTGAATATTTCACATGTTCTAGTTTGGAGGATTCTCCACGACTTTTTATTCTCTCTCTCTCTCTCTCTCTCTCTCTCTCTAGTCGTTGCTCGATTCCGAGCGTCGTCACTTTTTCATGGTACAAGCCTCCTCCATGCTTCTCTGTCCTCCACGGTTTTCATGACTTCTGCCACTGGCATATTTGTTAGGTCCTTGATTTGGTCCAAGAATCTAACAGGAGATCTGCCTCTCTTTCTTTTGCCGTCCACTTTCCCTTGGACAACAATCTTCTCCATCCCGTCCTTCCGTATCACATGACCGAAATATTTAAGTATGTGTCTCTGGATTGTTGGGAGCAGCCTTTCATGATCCTGAATTTTCAGTTCCCTGAGTATGGACACGTTTGTTCTATGAGCCTCCTTAGGGATCCTTAGCATCCTGCGATAACATACCATCTCAAAAGCTTCTACTCTCCTGCGGCATGCTGCATTTAGCGTCCAGGATTCTGACCCATAGGTTGCGATGGAGAATATCAGTGCTTTAAGAAGTCTCATTTTGGTCATCTTACGGATTTTGTGGTCTTTCCATATTTTGTCCAGTCTGCCCAGAGCTTCCTTTGCCATCCCAATCCTTCTCTTGATTTCCTCTTCGGAGCCTCCTTTGTTGGTTATTTTAGCGCCAAGATAAATAACAGTGTCACTGACTTCTATATCATGGATGAGCTGAAGTGGTACTGGGATTGTCTGGGATCTGTCCACAATCAGCAGACAACATTTGGTCCTATTTAGTCGTAGTCCCGCTTCTAGACTAACAGCTTCCACACGTCGTAGAAGTTCAAGCATTTCCTGTTCGTTTTTTGCCAAGATTATCGTGTCATCTGCATAGCGTAAGTTTGACACTTTTTTATTTGTACCCGTTTCATATTCAACGCGTCCAAACTCTACTTCCTCGAGATTTTCCTGCCGATGGTTCTTAGATAAAATTAGAGAAAATACTCATTTTGATAGTGAAATAATGTTCACAGACAAAGCTAACTTTGCGAGAACTGCTATCACAAATTTTCACAATAATTATTATTGGGCTGAAGAAACCCCCATTTGATTGAAGAATCCCATCATCAAGAACAATTCCCACTAAATCTCTGGGTCGGAACAGTTGGAAATTATTTGATTGGGCCATTGTTTTTGCCTAACAGACTAAACGGTCCAGCTTATCGGTAATTTCTTGAGGAGGAGTTACCTTTATTGCTCGAGGATGTGCCACTTTTGGTGAGAAACATAATGTGGTTCATGCATGACGGGGCATCAGCAGATTTTAGTATAGAAGCTCGGGAATTCTTGAAAAATACATTCAACAACCGATGGATAGGTCGGAGTGGGCCAGAACCATGGCTTCATAGGTCCCCAGACTTGAATAGTTTAAACTTTTTTTCATGGGGATATCTCATAAGTTTAGTTTATATCACTCCAGTTAACACTGTAGAAGAATTAAGAAATCAAATAATAACCTCTTGTGACACGATAAGAAATACCCCAGGAATATTTCAAAGAGTGCGTGATAATATGCGAAGAAGGACAGAGGCCTGTATTCTTGCAGGTAGAGGACACTTCCAGAAATTTATTTAGTTTTTAGTTGTTTGTTTATTCTGTTTGATATTGAATAAGTATAAGTTGAGTCTCAGAAGACGAGCTATCAAAATAAAAGCAAATTTTGGTATTTCTATTATTTCACTCGAAAACGGTTGGAGATACGAAAAACTTACAACTGTCGAAAAATTTTCTAAATTGAACGAAGATGAGGAAAATTGATTGTACGTTGATCAGTGGCGTACTGCAAAAAAGTTTGAAAGGGCAAATTGAGACATGGCCTTGGAAAAGAAAACACCTTATAAGTTTAAGTTAAAATCTAGTGTGTGTAATGATGGAGGCTGTAAAAAATAGCTTTCAGTCCAAATTTTGGCTGATTATCTCATAAACTGTAGGAGTTTTGAAAAAAAAACAATTTTTTCCGGAAATATCAACACCCTGTAGCTCCGTAACGAAGCTTTTGCAGACCTATGTTTATATAAACTTCTTTTTTAAAATTGCACGTAGATTTACCCCCTCAAGTTGTGACATACTATTATGTAACACCCTGTATGCCAACCTGAGCTAAATTAAATTTAACCTGACCATTTTCCATAATTAAAATTTCAAAAGAACCGTTCATTTTTATTGATAGTACCTGACTTGGTCAGAACAAATATTTGTGAATACCTCATTCAAATCTTTTATTCATGGTTGGTTAGGTTAGGTATCTCTCTTCAACCAGCAGATGTAAGGAACAGAAGTGTTAAAATTGCAAGGACGGTAATATCTAATCCTGGTGTTAGAAAAAGATTGAAAATGATAACATACCCAAATTTGCATTGTGGTTATTACCTTGATAAGAAGTTTATGGTACTTATAAAAGTAGGTGGTCTTAGTGAGTCATGGTACCGTAAAAAGGTGTAGGGTCCAGGTAAATAATGTAAAAGGTAGATTGAAATACTGAAATTTATCTGTTAGCACATTCATCAGAAATGTGTTCCTCAAGGAATTTGATACAAATAGATGAATTTCGAAATACAAAAACAATACATTCGCGAAGAAAAATTAGGCATATTACGGATGATTTTGAAATTTTACGCAGTGAAATAATACTGTCACGATCTGCCTATTTCAATCCACTGCTGGATGTAGGCTTTTCCCATATTGAACCATTTCTTTCTGCTAATAGCTTCTCTCATCCAAAGAAGACCCGCTGATTTTTTAATATCGTCTCTCCACCTTGTGTTTGGCCTGCCGATACTCCTATGCCCCACTCTTGGCCTCCATTCCATGAGCCTCTTGGTCCACTGATTGTCATTTCTTCGAGCTACGTGACCTGCCCATGACCACTTTAGTTGAGCTGCCCTCTCCATGACATCTGTCAGCTTGGTTTGTTCTCTTATCCAAGTATTTCTTATGCGATCTGATAGTTTAATATTTAATATTATTCTCTCGTGGGCTCTTTGGGTTTTCGTCAATTTTTGGGCCAACTTCTTAGTAAGACACCATGTTTCGGCTCCATATGTAAGCACAGGAAGAATGCATTGGTTGTAGAGGTTTTTCTTGAGGTTGTGGGGTATGTCTGATGTCAGGACATGTTTTAATTTGCCAAATGCCGCCCACGAAAGGGACACTCTTCGTGTAATCTCGTCAGTCATGTTGTCTTTTTCAGTAGTTAGTTTTTGTCCCAGGTATATGTAGTTTTCGACATTCTCTAGTTGTTGACCTTCTACGAGGATGACGGGGTTATTGTTTGTGTTAGTCATTATCTTCGTCTTGCTGATGTTCATTTCTAGGCCAACATTTTTTGAATGGTTGTTCAAGTCTAGGATCATATCTTGTAATTCTTGGACGTTACTACTTATTAGTACAATATCATCGGCAAAGCGTAGATGATGTAGAAGTTCGCCATCAATGTTGATTCCTTTCTTATGCCAATCCATTTCTCTAAAGATTTCGTTCAAAGCTGCAATAAATAGCCCCGGTGATACTGTATCTCCTTGTCGAACACCTCGTTTTATTGGAATGTCGTTGGTTTTATTCCATAACTGGACATGCATTATGGCGGAAGAATAGATGTTTTTTATCAGGTTCGTGTATCTGCTGTCCACTCTACATGCATTAAGAGAATTAAGGACTGCCCAAATTTCTATACTGTCAAAGGCCTTTTGGTAGTCTATAAAGGCTATATAAAGATCTAAATTATACTCATTGCACTTTTCTATTAGTTGTTCAATTGCATGAATATGATCCAGCGTACTGAACCCAGATCTAAATCCAGCTTGTTCACGGGGTTGCTAGAAATCTATTTTTCCCGTTAATCTTTTGGTAATTATTTTGGTGAATAATTTATATAGCTGGGATAAAAGGCTTATTGGTCTATAATTACCAAGGTTTCTTATGTCGCCTTTTTTGTGGAGAAGAATTACTTCAGCATCAAGCTATGCTCGGGGGACTTGACTTTGATCCAAGCATTTGTTGAACAATATTACCAGTTCTTGTTTTAGGCGAGGACTTCCACATTTGAGCATTTCTGGAATTATGCCATCTGGTCCAGCCGCATTGGAATTTTCAAGATTATTCAGGGCTGAGTTTAATTCATTATCAGTAATTTCGGGAATATCCTCAGAACCGACATTACATATTTTTCTCTTTCCATCTTCCTTTTGCTATGCGTTTGGTTGTAATTTGGAATCATATAATTCTTTATAAAAGCTTTCTATTAATTTGAGCATTTGATCTCTATTTGTAATGACCTTCCCAGCTTTGTCTTTAAGTGATGTCATTTCTCTTCTTCCTATACTAACATGTCTATTAAAAATTTTTGGGCCTTTGTTATTCTCAATAGTTTCTTTTATGATCTTGGTATTAAATTTCCTAATGTCTTTTCTAATTTCTCTTCTTATTAATTTGTTCAGTTCAGCCCATTCGATTAAGTTCCTATCTTTGTCTGGTTTTAGTTTCCTTCTTTCTTCAAATAATTTCGCTGTTTCGTCACTTATTTTTCTTCGACTTCTTTTCGTCACTGTTGTTACCTCACTTGCGCTTTCTTTAATGATGTAGCTTAATTCATTTGCATGTGTATTTAAGTCGGTATGTCTTAGAGTTGGGGGTGCCTTATCAATATTTTCGTCTATTTTTAATTGGTACTGTTCTTTTCTATTGATAAGGACTTCAGGGTCTACTCTCTTTTAGGGCTTCAACGTTAAATTTCTTTTATGTGTTTTTATTCTGACCTTTGCTCGTATCATTCTGTGGTCACTTCCCACATTTACCCTGCTGACTGTAGCGACATCTTCTACTATGAGATTACAGTATTACATGAAGTAATACTGTAGTGATCACTAACTGAAAATATTTTAGACTATGCGAGGTGTTCCATAATAAAGTTACATACCAAGGTTATGGTTCTTTAAATGAGACACCCTATATTTTGTTGCATTTCTGATTCTGTGATGAAAAATGCAGTTCAGTTTGCTCGAAATTCCACATGCATATCTTTAATACTTATTACATACTTAAGTTATAATTTTTTAAATAGGACCGCCGTTAGAGGAAAAGGTGGTGAGTTTGTTCTAAATGCCCTATACCTATCCTGAATAGTTTCTGGAATAATTGACATTTTCTGAAATTCGAGGAAAAATATTGTGCCCTCAATATTGGTTTCAAAGCTTCTGATGTACAACTATTGTGATAGTAATTGTTGTTGCTTGAACATATGACACATTTTGTTACATGTTACCAACAATCTTCGAAGTTGGAACTCATTCAAATCTCATTCAACTGTTCTTTGTAAATAGCATACCCTATATCTAAAGGGTCGAGTAGGTGGTGTATATTAATACCTTTCGAATAGTACGTAGATTCCTTATACCTATTTTCAACGGTTTCGAATATATTCGAAAGTTTATTTTCAATTTTTCGAACACAGCATAATCAATTTGAATGCATGATTTGTGAAACCACGAATCGCAAAAAATCGTAAAGAATTTAATAGGATTATTGAATGATTATTCAATAAAGCCAATATTTTTTTCTTCAAATTCAATCCGATTTTCTGAATAAGTTGAATACTTCCCTTGGCAATATTCCTCACTGACAAACGTGTCCACCTATTAATAGCTTTGCGAATCATTCCTCCTTTATTTAATTAGTGATCCAAGAGGAAATTCCACAGTACTGACATTACAATTGTAGGAACAAACTGAAAATTATGATCATTTTTATATCTGGAGCTGGATGAATGACGATGTTGTTTCCATTATCTCATAAAAATACCATATAGATAAGATATAATGCTATCGCAGACATAAAATGTTGAGTTATAATAATTTCGTATCAGTATTACAAGATGGTATTTGTTTATTTTTATATCATACGCATTTTTCAAGGAGGTCGTAAAAATGAAGGATAGAGATAAGTGTGAATACTACGAATTTACGGAAGAATTTAGTATACAGTTGAAATTGCAATTTGTCATCACAAATCTACCGACACTATCGCGTTATATCGCAGCTATTTAGAATACAAGGTTGCTCATATTCGAAGCGCCCATTTTATTTTTAAATAAATCAAAGAAGTCACAAATTTTTTCCAGTTTGTCATGAAAATCATTTTATTAGGTTCAAGTAGATTTGTTTAAATCATTTCTTGAACATGATATCCCATAAATGGTCGCTCTTGGCCTCTACGGCGTATTGTTCCATGTTTTTCTTCAACATGTCCACTGGAATGGACTCACTCAGCTCTTCTAGGGTCTTTAGCTTGTTGATGTGAATCTTTGATTTCAAGTTACCCCACAAAAAGACGCGTGGATGCGTTAAATCTGGTGATCTTGGCGGCCATCACTTTTTTGACATCAAACGGTCAGGGAACAACTACTACAAAAAATTAGTGCGGCTTGTGTGTGGTGCTTGTCTTGTTGAAACCAGTAGTACCCCATACGCTTTCGACAAATAATTGGCCTGAAAACATTGGTTATCATATCATGATAACGCTCCTAATTGACAGTAACTGTAAGCCCATTATCATCTTCCAAATTACCATTTTAACACAAATGCCGCACCAAACCGTACTTTTGCATCATGAATCTCTTGTGGATTTTCAGTGGTATAAATACGGCAATTTTGTTTGTTTACCATTCCGTTCAACTGAAAATGAACTTTATCGCTCATGTCATTATTTATTCATTCATTTATTTAACAAAGCTAAGAGATGGGACCATAAGGGTCCATGAATCTCAAAAACATAATTAATATGGTATGTGATTTCACAGAAAAAGAAAAGGAAACAGGGTAAAAATAATATTAACAACAATGCTCTAATTAACCAACGAAAAAATCGAGATGAATTGAAAAATATAAGGAAACAGGAAAGATAAATGATGACATGGATAGAATACGTGATATCAAAAAAGTGAAAATGAAAAGGAGGCACCAGTGTTACGCACGCACTTTGTCGAAAAGATTTTTAAATGAGTTCACTGTTGAAGCGCGCACTACAGCTTCTGGTAAAGAGTTCCATTTATGGAAGACGCGGTTGCATATAAAGAGCTCACGAGGGGTAGTTTTGAAGTCCTCCCGATACAGTTTCAGTGAATGACCGCGAAGATGGCTACTGTTCATTGCACGATAGGTGGTAATCAGATCTCCACGCTCGCGACTCTCAGAGAATGGCCTCAAACCAAAAAGTTCAAGCCTCTCCTCGTATGAAGGTCGAACAAAACCAAAAGAAAGTCTTGTCATTTTTCTCTGGACAGACTCGAGGAAGTTTTCATCTCGAACCAGGGATGGGTACCAAACAGGACCATCGTGCTCAAGGACAGGTCGAACGTAAGTCGTGTACAGTAACTTGCACGTGCTGATGGAGCATCCGGTGAAAGATTTGCGTAGGAGATATCATATCCGGTTCGCCTTCGATACAACATGGCAGACGTGATCCGACCACGATAGGTCCTCAGAAATAATCACAACGAGGTCATTTTGTGATTGCGTGGACTGAATGCTCGAACCATCCATATAGTACCCGTACCAGGGGTTATTCTTGCCCAGATGTAACACCTTGCACTTGCTTATATTTAGGAGAAGAATCCATTCTCGAGACCACTCACATATATTACCAAGATCTTCCTGAAGTTGCAACGATGACGTCAAAGCATTGGCGTAAAACTTGAGATCGTCAACGTACGAGGCGTGAGCAGAGAAAAGGGTTGATGGTAAGTCTGCCACATATGCCAGAAAGAGAATAGGCCCCAGAACTGATCCCTGAGGGACCCCGCTAGTAACAGGTTTGGTGTATGAAATGGAGGAGCCTACTCTAACTGAGAATTGACGATCGCTAAGAAAAGCCCTTATCCATTCCAGCAGACCACCCCTTATCCCCAGATGATCCAGTTTATGCAGCAGACGCCGGAGAGGAACACGATCAAAAGCTCTTGCGAAATCGAAGTATATGTCTATAGGTTCACCACGGTGATTGCTTTTGTCCAGTCGTTCACGCACCTCAGGAGACCAGTGACAATTGACCTACCCGGAAAGAACCCATGTTGGCTGCCAGGTATGACTTCATTATCCTGCATGAATGCTAGCACTCGTTTGCAGACAATCTTGGATACAATAGGTAGGAGGCCTATTGGACGATAATTAAAAGCAGAAAGTCGATCTCCATTCTTGAATATTGGGGTTATTCTAGCTCTCTTCCAAAAGATAGGTAATGTAGAGGTCATGAACGACAAGGCCAAGATTTTGGTTAATGGATAACTTAATGCAGGGGCGCATCTCTTGAGCAGTCTCGCAGATACATTGTCGACGCCTAAAGAGGTAGAAACGTTAAGCGAAGCTAGATAGCTCAGCACTTCCTCCTCAGAAAACTCGATTGATTCCAGCGATTGAAGGGCACGGGGCAATCGGACACGTGAAATTGGACCATCTGGTTCAACAGAAAAGGAATCAGCAAAAACTTCGGCAAATATACTCGCGCACTCCGCACTACCATTGCACTGTTCACCAGTAGACCGACGCACCATAGGTATGGAAACTTTAGAGCTGAGCGATGAACGTAAGTATTTGAAGAGCTTCTTGTGATCTTTGGAAGTCATAAGGTTCTCCTCGAAAGCTTCCTTGGCTCTTCGTATGGACAAGATCAACTAGTTGGCAAACTGCCTATGAGTATCATAGTTTAAACGTGATCTGCAGCGAAAGTAACGCTGCCAAAGGGATTTTTTGCGTCTAGGTGGATATAGTATCTGTTCTTAAAGTTATGGTTTAGTTGAAATGAATTTGATCCTGCGACTTCGTCCAGGGTCGAGAAGAATAACTGCCACATCAACTCGACATCGTTAGTATCCAACAGTTGCTCCCAGTTAACAGTAAGCAATTGAGAGTGGACAGAGTGAAAATTAACAAAGGTAGATAGCTTGGTGGTTTGGCCATTGTGGATTATAGACGTGTTGAACTGTATTTTGGCAGTGATCACAACATGATCCGATCTTCCGATGGGGCTGTGGTAAGATGTGTTAGCAATAAGAATACTGTGAGTAAGAGACCAAAGGTAGAAGGATTCTGCCCAGAGTCAAACCATGTTGTTGGTAACTGCTCAACATGGCTGCAATCTTCTCGTTCGATCGCCTTGGTCGCTTTTTATTTGGCATCTTTGGGTTAGCAAGAGCATGACCGATTGTAAATCTGTCATCTAAACGATAAATTGTTTTCTTGGAAGGCGCTTTTATCATTTTATATATTTCTTTAAAGGCACGTTGAGTTTTCACTATTGACTTAATTTGATGAATATGAATTTCAACAGTTTTAGAGCATCAGCGTGACGTATACTGTTCCATAGTAAAAATGTGCTTGCAATAACGCTTCGAACACGGTATGTCAGTAGTGGAATTGACATCGCTGTCAAAAGTTACAATGTTGCCTGATGGGCGCTTCGAATAAGGACAACCTTTCATTCTCCGCAAAAAAACTTTAATCACTATTAGAGCCTAATTTTCTCAACAAACTTGAATAGGGTGTACCTACCTCTTTTTTCATTTCTAACTCTTGGGAGGAGGCGATACTTGTCATACCACAAATCTGGCTGTTAAAGATTATTGAATATCACTCGCTTCTTGAAAAGGGCGTAGCTAGTTAGACCGTCCGCTGATGGGTGTTTTTCGCGAACCTGGTTTTTCTTTCGAACTGGATTCTTTCTAAAATCAAGCCTTCCAGTTCTTCAGAGCTTTTACCATAGACATATTTGTGGAAACAGAGAAAGATCAACAACCTGACGCCTTTGACCGAGAGGCTAGATATCATTGTTCTCCTCTGGACAAAATCCAGTAGATGTAATGAATGTTTGAGTGCCGAACCCCTTACATGGGAACAGTATTCCAGACCAGGACGGATCTGTGTCTTGTATAAAAGCATAAGCTTGCATGATTTTAAGAGATTTTTCAGCAGTTTCGCGTTAAAATTGACCAAGGTCAACCGGCCCCACTCTGATATCCTCTCCAAACCTGAATTCATTGACATGCTGTGTTGGTAGCTTTGTCGGTGTGACTCCTCGGCAGATGAAGGACGCTGATTAGAAAATGAGGACACCAGAGTACGCAAACCCAAATATTCTCTTTTCGATGAAGTGGAGCAGATCATCAATCCGCAACAGAAAAAAGTTGGATAGAGTATAGAGCCCTGGGGATCTTCTGCATTAACCTAAAAAGGTTCACTCGTTAGACCATCCGAATTAATATACTGAGAAAAGGCTACTGATTCAACCACGCAATGTTTCGAAAAGTCCATATGCGATTAGTTTATCAAGGCTGCGTGACAAATCCTGTGGAAGGCTTTTGAGATATCCTGCTTTTAGATTATTGATGTCTATAAATGCGTAACGTACAAAGGAGATCACCTGTTGATCGTGGTCCATGAAAACCGTATAGTCGATCAATGATGGTACCCTGTAACTCAGATTCATATTCAGAGCTCATCGTTCATCACTCCTTCCATCCATTACTTTCGGCATAATGGGCAACAATGCTATCAGACGATAATTATGCGATAATTTCGATTGAACATGTAAGATGACACTGCGTTTGATGTATCTAAAATAGAATTTTGAGAAAGTATATTTTCAAAGAGATCCGCCTTTGCCTTAGGTGATGATGCGAAAGAAACGTCATCTCTAATCAATGGTGGGAAGGATGACTTGCAAAAGTTGTTGCAGACTACCTTCGCCATAGATCAGAATTGACGAGGTCTACTGGTCCGCTTCAAGAGTCTATTCCTAATTCTTCCATTGAAGTAGGTTTTCGCTTTATGAATTGTTGAGTTGCAAATATTCTTGGAACGCACATATTCTGCTTTTGTTTCATCTATTGGATTTTTTCCAGTTCCTGTAAGCTCTGGTCTAGACTATGACAGATTTTTGACAGTTTTTATTGAACCAAGGCTTTTTTGCGGATGTTTTCTTCGTGGAGTTTGGGATGTAGAGTTCAATGCCTGCATGAATAATTTCAATGACGGATTCAGTGCAAACAATGGTATCAGGATCTGAGAAATAGACGTCGTTAAAGAGAAAAAATAAAAAAACTCGTGCAGCTTCTCCGATCTGGCTCGGTTATAGTGCCATATCTTCCTGGAAAATGTAGAATCTTTATAGCGTGGCTGTACGAAATTACCAGTAGCTGAAACAAGGTTGTGGTTGCCTGAGGGTGCTAAGACCTGTAAACGTAAATCACCTGGATCTAAAACAAGAAAGAAATCAAGAGTAAATAAATTCGATGAAATAAAATATATATTTATACTTTCCACAATTTTACTGAAAAAGAAAAAATATGTCAAGCGAAATTTTTTTTTATGCGCGCTTCTCAGGATAGGCGAACCTGTTACACCACACGAGAAGGCGCCTGGGAAGAATTGAGGTGTCTGTTCACTCGCTTCTTGAAGAGGGCCAAATTTTAGGATGTTCGAAAGATGTTGTACGAAAGCGAGTTCCACAGCTTACCGGCCCTGTAAACGAAGGAATTCTTATACCGCCATATAATGAGAACTCCTTGCCAGCACCTAGCGTTGCTGCAAAACATGAGTTTTCCCGGAACAAGGTCTTTCAGCTCCTTGGAGCATCTTCTGTGGAAGTATCTGTAAAACAGGAAAGGTCAGCAACTTGTCTTCTGAGAGCCAGCGGTTGGAGATCGCGGGTGTTTTTGCACACTATCCAACATCCGCAACGAATGTTTGGGCGCAGATCCCCATACATGGGAACAATATTCCAAAGCAGGTCGAATCTTCGCCTTATATAGAAGCAACAGCTTAGATGACGTGAAGTATCGCTTGGCTCTGGAAAGAAAACTAAGTTTAGCTGATGCCGACTTAGCTACTGCTGATACATGTTCATGCCAGCAAACCTTGAAGTTGACCGTTATTCCGAGAAGGTGCATCGAATCATTGGATGCAATTTGTTGGCCTCGCATTATTAGAGGAGGTTCTCCAGCTGGGACCTTTCTAGAAAACGTAGTTGCTTGCGTCTTGCTCGCGTTGAAGCTCACCAGGTTCAACTGACCCCACTCAGATATTCTTTGTAAGTCAGAGTTATCAATTTGTTGACATCTCTGACGATGAGATTCCGCAGCTGTTATCGGCCGCACACTACTGACGAAACCATGGTACAATCGTCTGCAAAACCGAAGGTTCTCTGTAGATAATAGAAGATCGTTTATCTGCAGCAGAAACAAGGTTGGCGAAAGAATGGATCCCTGAGGTACTTCTGATTGCAACTGGAAACAATCAGATGTTATACCGTCAACCACAACTTGTATTGATCTATATGAGAGAAAGTTACTTATCCAACCCCGCAATTTTTCGGGAAGCCCATATGCAGCAAGTTTATTCAACGAGGCTGCATGCCAAACCCTATCGAAGGCTTTAAAGATGTTGAGGGCTATTGCTCTAGATTCCCAATGCTTTTCCATCGTTAATGTACAAACATGAGTGACGTAGGCGAGCAGATCGCTTGTCGATCTTTGCCTGCGACTTAAGATATTTGATGAGTTCATCAAACTTTGGACATAATGGGAAGAAATTGACCATAAGAAAACAACAAAGAAAGTATGAAAGAAAAGAAATCGGTAAGCTCGGTTGAGGAAGATGAAACAAACTCACTTGGTTTGTGCCGAGGTAAACACATAATTTGTTTGTTTGAGCTGTACCAGTTATGATGAGAGTATTTCGAACTAAGAGAAATCTGTGTTGCAATATGCTTCAAGCATGATCTAAATTACAACATTAATATTGTTTGATTCGTCTTTTTGTTTCTAAGAATGTGTTCCTTATATTTAGTGCTTATTGCACTCATCTGCTATTTGTTTCGTTCAAAATGGCATAAAAAATACAAAACCAAAAAGTGTGTGACAGATGTGTCATTCAAGTTCAAATCCTTACAGTTTTCGATGTGATACTCATTTGCAAAGACAAAACATTAGACGTAGAAGCAACCATTACACGTGTATGGTTTAAATTTGGAAAATCATGCTTCACACGGAAACCGTAAATATTGTTTATTCAGAAGAACTCTTTCATAATACGAAATACTCTTATGAAGTGTCTTTGAAACGCATGTTGTGTATATATATAAAAAAGCCTTGTTTTTCCTACAAGAACATGTCTAAAAATTCTTTTTTTTTTGTCTACCTTAACAAAGGTAAATCCCCTCAAACTACTTACAACAAAAATAGATCTGCGACTTATAAATCATAATATCTATAATTTTCGTTTTCAGGATACAGATTTCTGCTGTCTGAGTCGCTTCTAAATAATAACGTCTATCAATTTCACTTCGAGAACCACTAATCAGATCTCGCCAGGGGCAAGGATATTTAGACCAAGAGACCACCCGCAAACTCACTGAAGCATTGTTTTCACAACTGACCAAAAACCGTATAATTACGTTAAAAATCAGGTGGAATCATTTTTTACACTTTCACATAATTTATTACCTAATGTCAGATTGCAATAATTTCATAATAGATAGGAGGATATTCTTCAATGTTCAATTTCTTATTATTTGTATACTTCACGAGGATGGGAGAGATTAGAAAGGCTAGATCCTTGTTGATTTTGATCACATATATCGCATACTGTCTATGTCCTAAGCTGTTCGAAATGTACTCATGAATATGTTGGTAATGAAAGAAAAGAATGCTGCAGTCCCAAATAACTTGTCTTATATATATATATATATATATATATATATATATATATATATATATATATATATATATATATATATATATATATATATATATATATATTGATATATTTGATGATAATTCTAAAAGAAAAGTTGGATGCAGAAGGAATTACACGAGAAGCACCCTAAAGAATTGAAAAATGATTATATTGATGAAATCGCATCGAATAAATGGTTAGTTCCTGGAGAATTGTTTGCTGAAACAGAAGGCTTGGCAATTGCGATCCAGGATCAGGTTGTTTTCACGAGAAATTATAGAAAACACATCATCGAACAAAATATAGATGATTCTTCCGTAGATGTTTCTGTTCTTCAGAAACAGTTTTTCATATATTATCATCTTGCTTAGTCCTGGCTTCAACAGATTATTTAGAAAGACATAATGCCGTCGCTAATATTATTCATTTTAATCTAGGAATTAAACATGAACGAATTCCCAAAAGAAAATTAAAAAAAAAAGATTATTTGTGAAAATGACAAATATAAACTTTATTTTGATAAAACAATTCTTTGCAACAGAGTTGTAAAACACAATAGACCAGATATCATTCTTACTGATAAACAGTATCAAATAATATATATAATTGATATTGCTATACCCGACACACATAATATACAAAATAAATACAATGAAAAATTTCTAAATATATGATGCTTGGCGACGAGATTGAAAAATGTGGAAAATGAAAAAAATTTTTATTCTACCGATTATTATTTCCACAACAGGTGTTATTCCTAGGAATCTTCACAAAAGTAATGAGATTTTGGGTCTGAAGAAAAACTTGTTTGAACAGTTACAAAAGATAACAGTCATCGAATCTTGTAATATTCTTCGTAGGTTTCTTTCCGAAAAAAATAATGAGGTAAGAGTCATAGGTTTTCTCTTTAGTTTATACTGCTCAGAATCTCATTTCATATTTTATTTATTTGTTTATATAAATGTAATATAATTAACTGACAATTTTGTCATATTTATATTCAGAGCAGTATTCTATTCGATCGTTCACCACTTCACACAAAGGAAACTATTAATGAGTAACATTCAGTGTTACTTGACTAAGGTCCGTACACTGGATTTTTTTGGGGAGAAAGCCTCTGACACTACTCGTTGGTACATTGATATCATTGTCTGATGATGCTATAGTATGTATATATTCTGGTAGATTGATATATTCTCATAACATTTAACGTTATCGTAATATATAATTATTCCAGGATATGTTTTGACTATAATCATTGCCTGGCAATGGTATTAATTAGCGGGTGGTGGATTTATATTTTTCATGAAATCAGTTTGATTGCATGAACAGATATATGGGCAACTCGTCGGGGTGAAATCCTATATATATATATATATATATATATATATATATATATATATATATATATATATATATATATATATATATATATATATATAGACAAGTTATTTGAGACTGCAGCATGCCATGAAAAAAGGTACTGTTTTTTCTATGAACTCAAGCTTTCAACATTTTCATGTCTTCATCAGGAGCACTATGATACAAGAAACAAGTTGATAATTTTTCAGTTCCACATGAAAGAATTCACTCAAACATACATTACATGTATGGTCTGGCTGACGTAAACACAACAGAAGCTATGTGATCAAAACAGATGCGCTTTCCAAATCGAGTAACATCAGACAGGCGAACATTTTCAAATATTCACAGAAGGGAGGGAAACTGGTACTTTTACTGCAAATAATCATTTAAAAGGTGCAACTTAAACTATAAGAACTTCAGATATTGAGGAAGCAGTTTTTAATTCTATTGATTTGAATCCTCATGTGGGTACAAGAAAAATTGGAAATCAGTTGAATATTTCACATGTTCTAGTTTGGAGGATTCTCCACGAATTTTTAATGTACCCGTTTCATATTCAACGCGTCCAAATTCTACTTCCTCGAGATTTTCCTTCAAGACTGAATTTCTTCCGATGATTCTTAGATAAACTTAGAGGAAATGCTCATTTCGATAGTGAAATAATGTTCACAGACCTAACATACTAAACGGTCCCGCTTGTCGGCTAAGCTAACTTTTCGATGGATAGGTCGGGGTGGGCCAGAACCATGGCCTCCTAGGTCCCCAGACTTGAATAGTTTAGTATATTTCTTATGGGGATATCTCAAAAGTTTAGTTTATACCACTCCAGTGAACACTGTAGAAGAATTGAGAAATCGAATAATAACCTCTTGTGACATACCCCAGGAATATTTCAGAGAGAAGGACAGAGGCCTGTATTCATGTAGGTGGAGGACACGTCCATTTCAAGGGCAAAAAGAGACAAGGCCTCGAAAAAGAAAACACCTTGTGAATTTCAGTTAATGTCGTGTAATGATGGGGGTTGTAAAAACTAGTTTGCATTCCAAATCTAGGTTGAATACTGCAGGAGTTTTGGAGAAAAAACCAATTTTTTCCGGAAATTTCAACACACTGGAGCTCGGTTACGAAGCTTTTGCGGACCTAGGTTTATATAAACATTTTTCTTAAAATTGCACGTAGATTTACCCCCTCAAATTGCGACATACTATCATGTAACATCCAGTATAATATCACTAAATTGCGTTTGCAAATGTTAACATGGGTTTACTCCTTTATATACTGGTACTAATTGCTGGATAATCAAAACCGTCACACTAAATATACATGTCGGCATACCTATATCCATCTAACGCTTATTTTTAATTGAATCAGTTTAAGCTTTTAGTTGGAAAGCATAGAGTACCGGTATATCAACAAATTACCATTCTCAATGCTAATAGATCGCACGTATAATGTTAAATGTACCTTGACTTACGGTAAATGCACGTTTGTTGATAAAATGTTCTCGCTTCGTTACAAGTCATTGTCGTCTTTCTGATAAAAATTCAGGATATTCTGGTACATGAATATTCATAAGCTCAGGGAATGTATACTAATCGGTTTCATAGAATTAATGATGTAGAAGCGGTTCAGTTTCACAATAAGAATAAAAATATCATATTAAAATACATATTAACAAACCGTCAGTAATAAATCAAATTACCTTTCATCAGCAGCTGACTTGGAATCCGAGCTTTCAGATTCCTTCTGGTATTTTCAAAGTTACACTTTTTCGTATTTCTGTTTCGTTAAACTGGGATTAAAGCTTTTTTTCCCTCCATAATTAAGGATCAACGTATTGTAACGTTTGAATTTGGGAGGCTTCTACTTGGTAAAATTCCATTATCAATAATAAAAAACAAGTACTGTGTTTTAAGGAATTTTACTTAATAATTGCGATTCGTAACGCGTTTCACTTCTACCTAGCTTCTTCAGACGAATGAATGTACAGAAAATAAGAATGAGAATATAAATATAAATGTTCTTGAGTAATTAAAAGCTTATTGGGTTCCTTCTTCTTAAGTGGTTATTTATGACAGGTATATCCAATAAAATTAAGGAATAGATTGCTCCCCGAAGAGATTCAATAGAGGCGAAGGGCTTAAATCGACTTGTTCATTAATGAGTCTACCTGATTGTTTGTATTTATTGATTTCTAAAGTTTCCTAAAGATCTACCTTCCAATATTTATTATCTGTATGCAAAATTTCAAACTGTGGGTCGAAAGAGTGATTATTTTCTAAGAGATGATTCGCGTAATTTGAATCTGATTTATTATTCGAAAAACTGCGTTTATGTTCCGATATTCTAATATTAAAATTTCTATGTGTTCTACCAATGTTGAAATTATCACAGTCATTGCAATTCAATCTATAAACACCTGATTTATTGTTTTTACCTAATATGATTTTATTATTTTTATATATTTGCCTAAATTATTATTATGTATTATATATCCTTTGTTAGCAGAAATATTCATGAATAATTTAGAGAAATTAATTCATAATCAACCTCTCAGAAAATATTGTTTATACTGGTATCGCTATGACAACGATATCATGATTTGCTTCACAGGAATAGATAGACAGTTAAAAATTTCGAAAATCATATAAATTCATTACATCCAAAAATTGGATTCACAACCGAAGTAGAAAGCAATAATTCGATAAATTTCTTAGACGTAACAATTTCGAATGAAAATGGAAATGAAATGAAATGTTTTCGCAATTTACCATAAGCCGTCACATACAGGTATTATAATACATAAACATAAAATGTTAGCATTCAATAGTCTTATTCATAGATTGATTAACATCCCGTTATCACCAGAAAATTTCAACAAAGAATTAAATTTGATTAAACAAATATCCAAAAATAATGGTTACAATCCCAAACTAATAAATAATATTTTAAATAAAAACAAAGTTGAATCGTATTGAATGAAGTTCACCCTGTTGATAAATTGAAACAAAAATTCAACACCTTAACCTACGTTGGCATTACAAGTGAGAAACTGAAATCATTCTTGAGTAGCAATAATTTTAACATAGCTTTCCAAACTAATAATAATTTAGGCAAATATATAAAAATAATAAAACCAAATCAGGTAAAAACAATAAATCAGGTGTTTATAGGTTGAATTGCAATGACTGGGATAATTTCAACATTGGTAGAACACATAGAAATTTTAATATTAGAATATCGGAACATAAACGCAGTTTTTCAAATAAAAAATCAGATTCGAATTACGCGAATCATCTCTTAGAAAATAATCACTCTTTCGACCCACAGTTTGAAACTTTGCATACAGATAACAAATATTGGAAGGTAGATCTTTGGTAAACCTTAGAAATCAATAAATACAAACAGTCAGGTAGACTCATCATTGAACAAGTCGATTTAAGCCCTTCACCACTATTGAATCTTTTCGGGGAGCAATCTATTCCTTAATTTTATTGGATATACCTGTCATAAATAACCATTTAAAAAGAAGCAACCCAATAAGCTTTTAATTACTCAAGAACATTTATATTTATATTCTCATTCTTATTTTCTGTACATTCATTCGTCTGAAGAAGCTACGGTGTAATGAAACGCGTTACGAATCGCAATTATTAAGTAAAATTCCTTGAAACACAGTACTTGTTTTTTATTATTGTAACGTTTCTTAGTTCTTGAAATTATTGGTCGGTTCAAATTAAACACTTCAACGTTACAAAAACACTAGCTAATTTATCTACACGTGAACTAAACAATTAACCCATTAGTGTATGTGGAAAAAATTTTCGATTTGATTATAATTTTTTCCTGAAATGGATATAATTTTACTGTTGAAACGTAGTTCTTTCGCTATTTTTGAATTCTCCTTCAGTTTAGAAAAAAAGGTGATCCGTTTTTGCATAAGAGCATATTTGGTTCAGAAATTCATTTATTTTTTTTACCAATGAAATATTAAAGATAGTAACCAACAATCTTAACACTCAAACTTTAACACCAACAAATACAGAAGAGGTAAAAAACTCTTAACTAAGTTCCGAAAATATTTTCAATGCTATTGCACTTCCGGTTATACCGGAAGTTGACACCATTTTTGTTATTTCGAATGGCATAATGTATGTTTCTATTTTTTTCCTCTAACGATCAAATAATGAAAACCACAAGTTTGCTTTATAACTCAGAAACCGTCCGCATAAAATGTTTCGAATATGTACCTGCCATCTATTTAAAAAAAAGCGATTATAAATATATTTTTTGTCTAATTCTGATAAGTTTCGCGATATCGTCACATGTGGAAAGCCCGAAAATCCAGAATTCCGAAATAACTGAAAAGAGATGGCTGAAGCCCGTTTTCAACAATTAGTTTTTCTCGAAAATTCAGATTGAGAGATAGGGGACATTTTTCTGTTTACAATATTAGATCATTTCGAAACCACGAAATATTGAAAAAAAATTGTAAATATCTGAAAATTTGTTAAACTTCCGTGGAGCTATTGTCCACAAGATTAATTTTATACTCATTCCAGAATCCCAAAATTGCATAAAATGTAGGGTATTCTATTTAGAATAAAAATGTTAATGCCGATGTCTAGTATAACCAGAAGCGCTGCCGCCTTGAGAAAACTGTAGTCGAAATGCCTTTCGACTTGAGGTGTATTTGTAAATTTTCAGATTTTTTTCTATTTATAGTTTTTAATTTATCGATCAATACAAATTCTCGTGAAACACTCTTCATTAATTGAATGAAAATAGGACGAAAATACCGTATCCAAGTGATATGTCAATTATTCACCATTCATGAAAAAGTATAAAAAAAGTGTCATTCAAGTCGAGAGTAATAATTCTGATAAGCAGATTCTCCCGAAGTAGTATTATTTTATGATTTATGAATTCTCAAATATTTTTCATTGTAAAAAGAAAATGAAATGTGTAGGATATCCTTGTTTATCCATCACCATATCATCTCATATCAATTTCTTCATTGTTACCATTCGCAATACATTGTTATATTTCAAGTATTAAAAGAACTGAAACACAAAATATTTATATCTTCAATAACATGATATAAAAACGGATTGTGAACTTCAAATAATTTATCTAACACTTTTTATTACCTGGAAGCGGTTTTAAATGGTTACAATCTGGTCTTCTATCTTCGCCAACTTCAATTTCACACCTGATATATCATCTTCTGTTAGTTCGATTAATGAGTAAAAATGGCTTATACAACAAAGAAAATGAAAGTAATTCCAAGGTTTACCAACTACCTGGTTCTAAGGGACTCCATTTTATTGTAGTAAAATATATTAGCAGTATGCATTTATACCTGCATAGAAATACCATTGGTTGAAATTGAAATAAACTTAGCTAAATATCTTAAATTCGGTGCTAGGTAGTTCTTCAGTTGGTTTGTGTACTCCACTACATCAAAATGCAGGGTCCAGTAAAAGGGTCAAGTAAGTTTACCTTTCAACTTTCTTAAAGAAGTCGTGTTTAGACTGTGCATTTCAGAATTTTGATGAATTAATGAATTTACGTAATGATAAGTAAGGTATGATTTGTTTTTTTTTGTAGAATAACAATCCAATTTAGAATGTTTTAAATTTATAATAATTGATTCATTGTCAGCCAACAGATAGTTTTATTTAAATTTTAAAAATGTTCTTTTAGATCTTTTTTCAAAAATCTCACCCCAAAGGTTTCGAATTAGTAGTTGCAAGTTCATATGGGAAATCAATGGGCTTAAAGTGCAAAACATGCATATTCTAAGATCTTAATTACAAAGTGAAAAACATCAGCATTTTGGAAAAAACTAACTTAATAATTTAAAAAGTTATATGGGATTTCTGTATGTATTCAGCAACTAATATTTGGTAGTTAGGCATGATTAAAATACAGTTTTCCACTACCAACAATTGAATTATATGAATTAATCACTGTTACCACAGTTTCGATCTATTGTTCATCGTTGGACAGTATGAAAACTAAGTACAAAGTGACATGAAATATATATGAATAGATTGTTCTTTAGATTTGGAAAGTTAAGATATTATGAATGTACTTTAAAAACTATAGGAATGGAGTTATTTAATTACATAGAAAATTTAGAACTTACTACTGTATCCAAAATGTAACGTGACATTTTAATTCAAATTGCGCGCCTAAATGGATTTGAGGCATTGCACTTATTTTGAGGTTGGTAGGACTGTCTTTGATATACAGGCAGTTACATAATAGTATGTCACAACTTGTGGGGTATAAATCTACGAGCAATTTTAAGAAAAAGAGTTCAAATAAACATGGTCCGTAAAAGCTTTGTTACTTCAAAACTCCTGCAGTTTTTGAGATATTCAGCGCTAATTTGGAATGCAAGCTATTTATATTTTAGTTCAATTTAGAAACTTTTTGACACTTGTAATTTTTCGTAACTCCAACCGTTCTCGAGCAAAAAATTATTAAACGATTGTATGCATTCGCTGAATTGAGAAAATGACTAGTAGGCTTTGATTTTTTCATTTATTTATGTATTTTGACACTTGCTAAAGTTGAACCAGTGTCTGCTCGAATTGTTTATTTAATTCACGATTAGTTTTAAGACTTTTGAAGTTATTGCTGTAAGACAAAATGGCTAATTTTACTAACGCCGAATTGGCTGATATCCATCACATGTACGGTCTGGCTGATGTGAAACACAACATAAGCTAGGCGATTATATCAGGTGCGCTTTTCAAATCGAGTAACACCAGACAGGCGAACATTTTCAAATATCCACAGAAGGTTGAGGAAAACTGGCACTTTTACTGCAAATAATCATTTAAAAGTTGCAACTCAATCTATGAAAATTCCAGATATTAGGGAAGCAGTTTTGAATTGTATTGATTTGAATCCTCATGTGAGTACAAGAAAAATTGTAAATCAGTTAAATATTTCACATGTTCTTGTTTGGAGGATTCTCCACGATTTTTCATTGTACCCGTTTCATATTCAACGCGTCCAAACTCTACTTTCTCGAGATTTTCCTTCAAGACTGAATTTCCGCCGATGGTTCTTAGATAAAATGAGAGAAAATGCTCATTTTGATAGTGAAATAATCTCATCATTAAGAACAATTCTCACTAAATGTCTGGGTCGGAATAATTGGAAACTGTTCGATTCGGCCATTTTTTTGCCTAACAGACTAAACGCTTATCGGCAATTTCTTGAGGAGGTGTTACCTTTATTGCTCAAGGATGTGCCACTTTTGGTGAGAAACATAATGTGGTTCATGCATGACGAGGTATCAGCACATTTTAGTGGAGAAGCTAGGGAATTCTTGAATAATACATTCAACAACTGATGGATACGTCGGGGTGTGTCAGAACCATGGCCTCCTAGGTCCCCAGATTTAAATAATTCAGATTTTTTCTTATGGGAATATCTCAAACACTGTAGAAGAATTGAGAAATCGAATGATAACCTCTTGTGACACGATAAAAAATACCCCAGGAATATTTTAAAGAATGCATGATAATATGCGAAGAAGGGCCTGTATTCTTGCAGGTGGTGGACACTTCCAGCAATTTATTTAGTTTTTAATTGTTCATTTTTTTAGTTTGATATTGATAAGTATAAGTTGAGTCCCAGAAGACGAGCTATCAAAATAAAAGCAAATTTCAGGCATACGTATTCAGTAGTTCTATTATTTTTTTGTTATTTAGCGAATAACATATAATTCAAATAATTCAAATTCAATAATTTTTCACTCGAAAACGGTTGGAGATACGAAATAATTACAAGTGTCAAAAAAGTTTCTGAATTGAACGAAGATGACAAAATTGATTGTACGCTGATCAGTGGCGTACTGCAAAAAAGTTTGAAAGGGCAAAGGAGATATGGCCTCGGAAAAGAAAACACATTGTGAATTTCAGTTAAAATCTAGGACTTGTAATGATAGAGCCTGTAAGGAATATCTTGCATTCCAAATTTGGCTGCAATTTTTTCCGGAAATTTCAACACCCTGTAGCTCCGAAATGAAGCTTTTGCGGACTTATGTTTATAAAAACTTCTTTTCTTAAAATTGCACGTAGATTCACCTCCCAAATTGTGACATACTATTGTGTAGTAACACCCTGTATGTGCCAAGGTTCACTTCAAAATATTCATTAATGTTTGAGATACGCTCCGTTTTGTAAGCTCCTAGAAGTGAATTTTTCGATTTTTATACTGAGTCCATTTGTTGAGCAAAGGATTTGCATTAAATTTTGTTTGCGGAATGAATTTGCTGCTGCTGATTCATTGAGCATGGTGAAAAGAGCCTTTGATGCTGAGGCTATGTCCAAAACAACTGTTTACCATGGTATAAAGAGTTCCATAAAGGTTGGGATTGTGTAAAAGACGAAAAGCGTCCTGGTCGACCATCAACCTTAACCAACGATGCTCACGTCCAAAAAAGCAAAGATTTGATGCTTGTAGGTCGTCGATTAACAATTAGAGATCTTGCTAATCATGTTGACATTTCAAAAGAATCAGTCATTATCATTTTGAAACTATTCGCCTTGAGATTCAGGAATATTTTTATAGTACTCGTATATCATAACATTATAGAATATATATATATATATATATATATATATATATATATATATATATATATATATATATATATATATATATATATATATATATATATATATATATATATATATATATATATATATATATATATATATAGGGTTTCACCCCGACGAGTTGACCATATATCTGTTCGTACAATCAAACTGATTTCATGAAAAATATAAATCCACCACCCTGTAATTAATACCATTGCCCGGCAATGATTATAATCAAAACATATCCTGGAATATTTATATATTAGGATAACGTTAAATGTTATGAGAATATATCAATCTACCAGAATATATACATACTATAGCATCATCAGACAATGATATCAATGTACCAACGAGTAGTGTCAGAGGCTTTCTCCCCGGAAAAATCCAGTGTACGGACCTTAGTCAAGTAACACTGAATGTTACTCATTAATAGTTTCCTTTGTGTGAAGTGGTGAACGATCGAATGGAATACTGCTCTGAATATAAATATGACAAAATTGTCAGTTAATTATATCACATTTATATAAACAAATAAATAAAATATGAAATGAGATTCTGAGCAGTATAAACTAAAGAAAACCTATGACTCTACCTCATTATTTTTTCGGAAAGAAACCTACGAAGAATATTACAAGATTTGATGACTGTTATCTTTTGTAACTGTTCAAACAAATTTTCTTCAGACCCAAAATCTCAATACTTTTGTGAAGATTCCTAGGAATAACACTGGTTGTGGAAATAATAATCGGTAGAATAAATATTTTCTTCATTTTCCACATTCTTTTAATCTCGTCGCCAAGCATCATATATTCAGAAATTTTTTCATTGTATTTATTTTGTATATTATGTGTGTCGGGTATAGCAATATCAATTATATATGTTATTTGATTCTGTTTATCATTAAGAATGATATCTGGTCTATTGTGTTTTACAGCTCTGTTGCAAAGAATTGTTTTATCAAAATAAAGTTTATATTTGTCATTTTCACAAATGATCTCAGGTTCATATTTGTAAAATTTTTCTTTTGGGAATTAAGTCATGTTTAATTCCTAGATTAAAGTGAATAATATTAGCGACGGCATTATGTCTTTCTAAATAATCTGTTGAAGCAAGGACTGAGCAAGATGATAATATATGAAAAACTGTTACTGAAGAACAGAAACATCTACGGCAAGAATCATCTATATTTTGTTTGATGATGTGTTTTCTATAATTCCTCGTAAAAACAAACTGATCCTGGATCGCAATTGCCAAGCCTTCTGTTTCAGCAAACAATTCTCCAGATACTAACCATTTATTCGATGCGATTTCATCAATATAATCTTTTTTCAATAATTTAGGGTGCTTTCCGTGTAATTCCTTCTGCATCCAACTTTCTCTTTTAGAATTATCATCAAATATAGCAAAATCTACCTTTTGCGTTGTCAAGTTCAGAGGTGTAAGATTATAATCTGAAGCAACAACAATATCATGTAATTTAGACGTTCTCTGTTTATCATGAAAATGGGAACGTAGATGAAAAATCTGTTTACTATGAAGATTATTCAAATCAGTTAATCCACGACCTCCAAGATGTCTAGGTAGTGTAACTCTCTGAACAGCTGACTTTGGGTGGTGCTTATGATATTTACGAAGCATTTTCCTCGTTTGACATTGTAATTCATTTAGATCAGTTTTAGACCATTTAATAATTTCACAAGAAGATGTAATAATAGGAACTGCATAGGAGTTGATAGCTCTGAAAAGGTTTTTACTAGTTGAATGACTGTTGATGATAAGTCTTTTGTAATATGAACTTCTAATATTTTCTTTAGTGCTGCTATGGTTAATTGTCTTCCCTTGACAAAATCCAAGATATTTATAGGTATCTCCTTGATGCATTGGCTCGATTTCGATATTGGAAATCTTTATATAATCAGAGGTGATCTTTCCTTTTTCAATAGAAAGATTTTTACATTTTGGAAGCCCAAATTTCATATGAATATCGTTGGAATAGTTGAAAGTAATCTCAAGTAGACTTTTTAAATGAGATCTGGTTCCGGCATAGAATTTAATATCATCCAAATAAATTAAGCGACTTAATTTGAATTCAGTTGATAGACTCTTTATTTTGAAGCCGAAACTAGTAGCATTTAGTTCATGAGATAATGGATTAAGGCAAAGACAAAACCAAAGAGCACTTAAAGAATCACCTTGAAAACTGCCTCTTTTGATTGGAATTACTTCGGATTTTAACGAATGTTTTGAAATATTTAAATAGATATATATATATATATATATATATATATATATATATATATATATATATATATATATATATATATATATATATATGATGCTGACTGGATAGTGCGAACACTAAGGTTAAAAATTCATTTAAAAATAATAACAAATGCACACTTTGAAATCGGCTGTTATCGTACTAATATCAATTAAAACTACTTTCAGGTTTCAGTATGGCATATACGTTTAACAATTTCAGAATTGAATCGGTTGACGTTATTGTTAATACTTCTTTGTAACAGGATTTGTATGAATATGGTATATATTTCAGAAATTTGAAACTGTCGAGAACGAAGGAATTATGTAGAAACGGGATATATGGTATACTTAAGCGAGTTCTTTAAATGAGAATATATTTTATTATATATTTTAAACCTGAAAACTTCGTGTCGAAAAAGATACTGGTCACGATTTTGCGGTTAAAAGTGAAAAGGTATGCGATTATCGGATATTTTTCATTTTCAACCACTCTTTAAAATTTTTTCAGATCTCTTCATTCTGATATCGTTTTATTTAATACCAAAGTGATTTCTCAATTGATGATGAAAAAAGATGTAACAGTGATGAAAACCCAAACCTTGTACTAGGTTAGTTTGAAACCATGCACAATCAATAAACTGCGAAGTGAAGCCAATCTAATTAGGGCAGGATGTTAAGTTAATTTTGTAGGTCATTAATTCGCTTCATAAACTAGTTCAATCAGATAGCTAAAACAATTAGATTAGATAATTAATTCGATATTCTTAACTAGGAATAGACTAAGGAAACATGCATGAATATCGTTTTCCATGAAACAACTTTCATTAATCATTCTGAAGATTCTCCCGCAAAATAAGGAACAAGAGATATAAACATATATTCTGCCAAAAACTACCGGGAATTGCTCAGAACGGTTGTCTGAAGTTTTGTTGTTTCTAAGTTCTCTATACTGACGCGTGTCAGTTCTCACAAGTGTGTTTTGCGATTTCCACAATGGATAAAAATATCGAACAATTTGTCTCGAATTTTGTATTGTAAATGGAATATCGTAAGCAAAATCGCTGAAAATGTCACAGAAGCCTTATGGTGAATCGATTTTATGAAAAATACGTGCATATGAGTGGTTAGATTAGGATAGTCAAGATGTGGTGGATGATTTGTCTCGCTCTGGTCGTCCATCAACATCTTCAATTGAAGTTAACATGGATCAAGTGAATCAAATGGTAATTAAAAATCGTCATTTGAGTTTGAGAGATAGGCAATGTACTTTCTGTGTCTCACGAAATGATTCGTACCATTTTACACGACTGTCTGGGCATGAAACGCGTTGCCACTCCACTATTACACAAGACCTGAATTTCTTCATACATTCAATGGCGTAAAGGTCGCTCAAGATATGCTAGAACGAGTCAATCCAACCCAAGTTACTAGCATTTGTTGATGGTAATTCCTGTATTGTACATAAGTACTCAGTTTTTATTAGCTTGTCGTTGATAATGGACGTATGTCCGAAACCGGTCCAACTAATGTAAAAGTTTGTCATTCTTTCCATCAATAAATTAGTGATAGTTAAAACATAAAAATTTATTTTATTTTATTATTCATTACCAATTATGAATGTTTGTTAGTGTTATGTGAAAAATGGGTTCATAACGCCTTCATCCATGCAGAAAGACTGATTATTTTTAAAATGTAACATAACACCTTCATCCATGCAGAAAAACTGATGATTCTAAAAATGTAACATAACACCTTCATCCACTCGTGTCTTCAATTATGTAATTAGTATCGGGTTATGCAAGAAATGTGGACTTTTAGTGATTTTTAGTTTTAGGTTATGTTTTTAAATAGCAGCTTCAATTCACATTTTATTTTCCCGAAACTTTTTCAAAACATTTTGTAATCGAGGTTGCGAAGTATGCTATTACTTGTCATTTTGCTTTCACATCAGATATTCCATCAAAGTCTAACTATATTCTGGTTAAAAAAATGATTTAAATTTGGAAAGTAGTATCAATAATCATACATCTTGGACACCCAATCTAAAAGAATAATGTTGATCGATTATGTCTATAATCTAGCTCCAGGGGTTGAAATTCGATATGAGGATGGTACTTGATGATGACTGCCATTGATCAGCATGGATCTATTCCATTTAACCTCACTGAAACTTGAATAGTCTCAGGGAAATAGTCTTCTCTATCTTTCAGTTGCTCACCCTGTATCTTTCACAGTTTTCAATTAAAAATGGAAATTCGTTCAAGGCAATGTAGACAAAGAAACCACCTTTCTTTTGAGTCATCACTCGATCCATCTTCCCTATTCAAAATGTTCAAAGATTGCAACCCCGCTTAGGAGGTTAATATTTCAGGCAAGTTTTGTACCCCAAAAGATGTCCCCCTTGAAACAAAAATTGACCTGTTTTTGCGTTTTGATCAGAAACGAATATCTTGGTATATATAGCCTCTGTTTAGTTCTCGTTGAAGCACCCTGTATATAGATAAGAATGAGAATATAAATACAAATGTTCTTAAGTAATTAAAAGCTTATTGGGTTGCTCCTTCTTAAGTGGTTATTGATGACAGGTATATCCAATAAAATTAAGGAATAGATTGCTCCCTGAAGAGATTCAATATAGGTGAAGGGCATAAATCGACTTGTTCATTGAGTCTACCTGAAAGTTTGTATTTGTTGGTTTCTAAAGATTCCTAAAGATCTACCTTCCAATATTTATTATCTGTATGCAAAATTTCAAACTGTGTGTCGAAAGAGTGACTATTTACTAGGAGATGATTCGCGTAATTTGACTCTGATTTTTTATTTGAAAAACTTCAGGGAGCAATCTATTCCTCAATTTCATTGGATATACCTGTCATAAATAACCACTTAAGAAGGAGCAACCCAATAAGCTTTTAATTACTTAAGAACATTTGTATTTATATTCTCATTCAAGATTTAGGAATCGTGCAGAAAAGCTGGACCGGTATATCGACGGATCAGAATGAATTATCCTTTACAAATTAACATCAGTCGATAACCTTGGGATAAATAACGATGTACACATATACGCATTAAATATCATTAAAAAAATATCAATTAAGGAAATATATACGCGTATACACCTATTGAAATAATAAAGCATATCTCTGGGTATTTCTATAATTCTACAACATTAGATTAGATTACTTTCATTCATTTCAAGTATTTTTTTCCAGATAGTTACCAAAAAGTTAGAAGTGCAATATGTCAGCGTAGGTTCCTTGAAGTTTGGAGATCAAGAAAAATGAATTCAGTGCTTTTAGAATCAAGGCCTTTCAGGCCTTTCAAGTCCAGCGAAGAGTACCTGTATGCCATGAAAGAGGATTTGGCAGAATGGTTGCAGATAATGTACCCTCATTTGAATATAAACGTCGAAAATTTTATGGAAAAACTTGAAACCGGGGTGGCCTTATGCGAGGTAAGTTCTTTATGTTTACATTCAATAGATTTGTTCCTTGTGAATAATATATGTAGTTTGCCACAATCATAGATGAGGATAAGGTAAACTATCATTGAAATATAAAAAGCGATCAAGTAATATGCAAACGAAATATGCGGACCTGAGTCAGTTTGTAATTTCACAGTCTCAGTGCTTCGTTATCAATTGTTAAATGGAAAGTAGATACACTCCCCACAAAAACTGTCGCATTACCCTACTTTGACGACAATACTATATAAACTTTTAGGTTGGTCTTCAAGAGTCGCTTGGTAACTTTCAGAATTGTAAAATAATAAGATATTTTCAAGTTCATGAAAAATTGAAAAATTCTACCATCTTCAAACAATCGCGAAGAGACCAATCAACTATCATGGAATCATTTTTAGAATCGAGTGTTTCCTCCCAGGGCCCTAATTACTGCCAGTTTACGTCTCGGAAGCCCATCAAAGGAATTTTGGATGTACTCTTGAGTCACTGAGTTCCGAATTTCAGGGAGCAGATTTTCTAGTTGTTGGAGTGTTCTACAAGGCATCCTACGTTGCTGAATTTTCCACCCCATGTTGTCCCAAACATATTCTATGGGATTCAAGTCGGGACTTCTGGCTAGCCATCTTAAAATATCAATTTCGGCATTTTGCAGAAATTCTGTAACTACTCTAGCTGCATGAGGCCGAGCATTATCTTGCATATAAATGAAGTTTTCGCCAATCAATGGGCCAAAGGGTACAACATGGGGTTCAAGGATATCTGCGATGTATCTGGCCGCTGTCATTCTCCCATTGTTCACTTGGACTAACTCAGTTCGACCATAGGAAAAATGCCTCCCCACACCATTACTGAGCTCCCTCCGAAGTTTTTGGTTTGCCGGATATTCCATTGCTGATACTGATCCCCAGGACGTCTGTATACAGGCATGCGTCTATCATTTGATGCTAGACAGCACCTGGACTCGTCGGAAAAGAGAACATTCGACCATTCTGGAATACCCAAATTTGCATGTTTCCTCGCAAACTGAAGTCTTGCAACTCGATGCTCTCTGGTGAGAAGTGGGCCGGTAGAAGCCACCCTTGGTCTGATATCGTCTTCTCTGACTCTGTTACTTAAAGTTTGCAATGAAATATGCACATTTCTGGAAAGTGCAAGTTCATTTTGTAGCATTCTAGCCGTACAGTGCCGAACTCTTAGTGCAGTTAAACGAAGCCAACGATCATCAACTGGTGTTGTTATCCGATTTCTTCCCTGTCCGGCCCTTCTTCCATATTCCCCTGTTTCTTGGTACCGATTAATTGCTCTTGAAATAGTGCTTTGGTGAACATTCAACCAGTTAGCCACCTAACGTTGGCTTCGCCGCTCCTCTAGAAGTGTTACAATTCTTACCACTTCATGATTACTCAAATAGCGTCCAGTACGTTCAGCAACCATTACAATAAATTCAAAGATTTTAAAATCAACAGGAAACACAGAAAACTTGCATTAATTTAGCGTGAAAACTGAAGAGAAATTGAATGAATGAATACTGATAGTCAAATAAATTCATTCTTGTTTCAGACGTGTTTGAGATCATATGGAAACAAATGTTACTACATAGATAAGATTTTTTCCCCTAATGTCCAAAAGCATATGTTGACAAAGAAACTTTTTTTACATATTTTCATGAAAGATATGCGGTTGTTGCACATGCATCAGAAGCTTCATAAACGCATATTCAGTTTGGCAGAAATATGAACCCTAAGAATTAGGTGGTCTTCTGGTTCAATTGAATCTCCCGAAGTCATTTTTCTCTTCTCATAAACTTCATTTGATTATTTGACATTTATCAAGAATATGATGTTTTCGATATTTTCATTAATTGCAATAAGTCCCGTTAAATTTAAACTTTACTCTATTAGATTTTCAATAAAAATATCAATATTGTTTTACTATCGTGAAAGTATAATATGAGAAGAACAAAAGGAGAATGGCTTGCCATTCAATGGTTCTCTGTCGACCTATCTATTTTTATGGGAACATTTAGTCGGGCCCACTTCTTCTTGAAATCAAAATTTTGATATACACTGTCCATATTATTTCGACAAGGATAGAGAGTAAATAGAGGTGGAAATGGTGAGACTTTCTAGGAAGCCCGGTCAAAACTCATATGGGAATATCTGCAGTTACTAACTGAGCAGGCGAAGCGGAACTAGGTAACATTGGTTAGGATGCTATCAACCTCCTAAGCGGGGATTGCAGTCCTTGAACATTTTGAATAAGGAAGATGGGTCGAGTGACGACTCAAAAGAAAGGTGGTATCTTTGTCTACATTGCCTTGAACGAATTTCCATTTTTAATTGATAACAGTTAAAGATACAGGGTGATCAACTGAAAAATAGGGAAGACTATTTCCCTGAGACTATTCAAGTTTCAGTGAAGTAAAATGGAACAGATCCATGCTGATCAATGGCAGTCATCATGAAGTACCATCCTCATCTCGAATTTCAACTGTAGTGAGCTACTGAAAAATAGAGGAGACTATCTATCTCCTGAGCTATTCAAGTATTAGTACAAAAATGGAACAGATTTATTCCAGATCAAAGGCTGTCATCTTTGATCTGAATGAATCTATTCTAGTTTTTCGCACTCGAATGAAAAATCGTTCAAGCATTCTGCTTTTCCTTATGCCGGCCCTACATTCATTTCATGGGGTTAGATTAGAGATTCTGTGATCCAATATGGTTAATTTTGTCTATTTACTGCTCCGTTATTGCAAAAATTTGGGGCGCTGGAATGGAAATGAAATGTTTCTTTTCTTCGACTGGAACAACTATTTTGTGAAAGTCTTACTGCAATGATATTTAACGTTAAAAAGTTATTGTTGGCAACCCATTCAGCTTGCAACCCCATTCTTTAACGCATCCTTTTCCGCTTTTCGAAGAACCTGAAGCTCCAATCTCAGGGCTACAAACAATGTTACGACAAAAAATTTACAAAATTTGAAACTCGAGTTGGCAGAATTTAGTGGATTTTTTCGCTCGTCGAGGTTTGCGGACGATATCTTATTTATGTCAGACAATTCCGACATATTTCTGGTTTGGCAAACAGAAAATTATAGAACAGAAATCACTTATTCACGATTTCATTACCAAATTACCAAAATGTTGAGCGACTTAAATTGTCTAGATGTCAGTCGATAATTTTGAAAATACAAAGTCGTTTTACTCCTCTTATCTCCCAAAAATTCTTTGAGTTACTGTTATATCCGGTTATTACCCAGACAATTAACCTCTGTATACGATGAAGGTTATGCTGGAGTGTGCAAAAGATTTGAGGTTAGGTCGGTTGTCCACGTGACAGTTTTTACTACCTTGAAGTCATCGAAGATGTCTCCCTGACAACTTTGGGCGAACACAGACTTTATACTCAAAAACGAAAAAACCTAGTTGGAATCTATTTGTAGCAATGAATTTTTCACAAAAAGTGAACATGGGGACAGGGTGGGTCTTTTTCGCTTATTCGCAATATTTCGCATAGCAAAGGTCGAAATCTGTTCACCCTGTACAGTGAAGACGCTGTCTCGTCTTTCCATCAAATCTCTTACCACTGAAAGAACTTATTTGTAACTGAATAACTTTTCTTTGTATAATATTTTAAACACCTTTATTCTACTCTAAAATTCTAATGTATTTTCAGTACACAGCAGTTAAAAGCAAAATAATGTTATTTAAAGTAATTACTCAGAAATGTGAACATAAAATTGTTTTCAATGAAAATCCTCCATGCGTTTATGTATTCATAAAAACTACCAACGACAAGTGAAGGTTCCCCGATAAAATATACCACTTGAACGAAATTTATTCTTAGGATAGTGGGTGTTCAATGACTCTTTACAAGTATTGCACTGTCTCTCGTACTTTATAAGTGAGGTGTTGAGTATTAAGAAATCCACTTGTAACATAAACGACTATGAATTGTTATTGTACCACCTTTGAGTTTTGAGACATATGTTGATTCAGATCGTGATGAAGATGGTCCTTTTCAAACTGAAGATTTTCAAGTATTTTATTGGTTGTTATTCTTGCATAATACGGAGCCGAAATTCTTGCTTAAATTATATGAATATGCAGGGCAATCCACTTTCTTGGATCCGTTTCATGAAACATTTCTGTGCTTGTAGATCCGTATGCTCCATAATCTTCCTCGAATATTATTGGTAACTTAGGAAGTTCCACATATTTATCATCTATATGCGGAGTGCTTCCTGAGTAAGCGAAAATGTTGTGTGAGTTTTAGGGAAGTTCATATAATCATACATTCTGTCGAAAATGTACCGGGAATTGATAATTTAGAATGTCTGCCTGAAACGATTGTCAAAATTGTTATTGTTGCTAGGTTGGCGCAACTGTTTTGTGTACTGTCATTTAGTTTGTTTACAGTGCTCGATTTTGTCAGTTCTCACAAGTGTGTTTTGCGAATTTCACAATGGATAAACATATCGAACAGAGAATTTGTCTCAAATTTTATATTGCAAATAGAATTTCGTATTCCAAATCGCTGAAAATGTTGCAGACGGCTTACGGTGAATTGACTCTATCAAAAACACGTGCAAATTGTTTGGGGTTGGTGTTTTGTACAGACCACCTCAAGAGAATTTGAATCAGGCAATTCAGTGTTTAGATCATATTTTACCAAATGTTACAACTACTTGTGATGATATTATAGTTCTTGGTAATGTAAACGTGGACCTTTTTAATGAAAATAATGCATTGAGAAGGTGTTTCTATGCTTATGCATTGACTCAAATCATTTACGAACCTACACATATCACTGACCATTCTGCTTCTCTGATTGATCCAATTTACCTTAACATCCCTGGGTCATATACCAATGAGGGCACTATCAATGTTGATCATTTTACAAACCATCGAATGGTACATTGTGACATTGTGGTTGATCAGAATTTTTGGGGACAAAAATTTGTCCATTGCAGGGATTTTCAGAATATAAATTCATCGATGTTTGAGTATGATTTGCGTAGGGTTCCTTGGGAGCATATACTATATTTTAATGATATTGAGAGTAAGATATCTCATCTCTCAAAATCTCTCAAAAATCTCTTTATTTGTTCGATAAACACGCCCCTCTTCGTAAAGTTCGAGTAGATAAGCCTCGATTACCTTGCTTACGCCTACTCTTAGGCTAATTTTCAAAGAACGTGATACAGCCCTGAGAATATATAATAAAACAAAACTTCTGTAAACTGGGATCATTACAAAAATCTTCGAAATTTTGCCCTGGCCTCTTAGAGAAGGGAAAAATCTGCTTATATACAATTCTTTTCTAATCAGTTATCCTCAAGTAAATTTTATAAAACATCAAAATCAATGAAAATTCAATCTACTAATGATATAGTACTATCCCAAGAAATCTCTCTAACCCATTTGAAATCAACGAATATTTTTCTTTTGTATTTCAGGAAAACGATGACAGATGTCATGAATCGATATTATTTTATAGAAATAATAAATTTGGTAGTGGTGCGAAATTCAGTTTTAGTGCGATTGATATTTCAACCTTATACAGGGTGCTTCAACGAAAACTAAACAGAGGCTATATCTACCAAGATGTTCATTTCTGATCAAAACTCAAAAACAGGTCAATTTTTGTTTCAAGGGAGACATTCTTTGCGGTACAAAACTTGCCTGAAATATCAACCCCCTAAGCAGGGGTTGCAATCCTTGAAAATTTTGAATAGGAAAGATGGGTCGAGTGATGACTCAAAAGAAAGGTGGTATCTTTGTCTACATCGCCTTGAACGAATTTCCATTTTTAATTGAAAACTGTAAAAGATACAGGGTGAGCGACTGAAAGATAGGGAAGACTATTTCCCGGAGGCTATTCGAGTTTCAGTGAAGTAAAATGGAACAGATCCATGCTGATCAATGGCAGTCATCATCGAGTACCATCCTCATCTCGAATTTCAACCCCTGGAGCAGGGATGACAACCCTTGAAAATTTCAGTAGCTCACTCTGTATCTTCTACAGTTTTCAATCAAAAAGATAATACCTTTCTTTCGAGGTATCACTCGACCCATCTACCCTCTTCCAAATGTGGTCATCCCTGCTCTAGGGGATAAAATTCGAGATGAGGATGGTACTTGATGATGACTACCATAGATCAACATGGATCTGTTCCATTTTACTTCACTGAAACTTGAATAGTCTCAGGGAAATAGTATTCCCTATCTTTCAGTTGCTCACCCTGTATCTTTTACAGTTTTCAATTAAAAATGGAAATTCGTTCAAGGCGATGTAGACAAAGATACCACCTTTCTTTTGAGTCATCACTCGACCCATCTTCTCCATTCAAAATGTTCTAGGATTGCAACCCCCACTTAGGGGGTTGATACTTCAGGCAAGTTTCGTACCCCAAAAGATGTCCCCCTTGAAACAAAATTGTCCTGTTTTTGCGTTTTGATCAGAAATGACTATCTTGGTAGATAAAGCCTCTGTTTAGTTTTCGTTGAAGCATCCTGTATAACATTATAGGAGGTGTTAAGTCGAATGCTGGGGATCGGTATGGGGTTAATATGTTATTGTTGAAAATGTGTATTAGTTTCATCGACATATATTTGCTACACATCATTTAACACATGCTTGGAACAAGGTTATTTTCCACTTTCTTGAAGGCATGCTGAGGTAATACCTTTACCTAAAATTTAAAAACCGAGTTCACACAAAGACTTGCGTCCTATCAGCCTGTTGCCATTGTTGTCTAAGATACTACAGCGTGCTGCATATTTCCAAATTTATGAGTATCTCCGTCGGAATAATTTAATTCCAGTTTACCAGTCAGGTTTTCAGGAGGGCTACATCACTTCAACAGCGTTAGCTTACTTAAGTGATAACATTCTCGACAGTATTGATAACGGTAGAGCTGGTATGCTGGTTCTCTTAGACTACAGTAAAGTATTTGACACGATCAATCATAGACTTCTAGCAGCTAAATGTCATTATTTTGGTTTTGATAATGTATCATTCAATTTTATTAAAACATATTTATATGGACGAACACAGTCAGTTATAATTAATGAGCAGAGGTCAACATCGATTCGAGTCAAATCGGGCGTACCTCAGGGCTCGGTTCTTGGGTCGTTTCTCTTTTTGGTTTACACTTCGGATTCTCATTGACAAGTAATATATTCTAATGTTCAATTTTTGCTGATGACACACAATTATTTTACGACTTTTTGCCTGGAGACTGTGGAGAGGTTGAATTCGGATCTAAGTCGAATCAGTTCTTATTCTTCGGTTCACAATTAGCATAGGCTCGATTACAATATACTCGTCATAAATTTCCTAACTATCCTACATGTATTGAGAATTACAGATTTTTGCATTTCCGTATAGGTATTCTTATGCAATTCTAATTTCTTAAGGCTATCATGCAAAGTTATGTGTATTAGTCCAGTCGAGGATACGATGACAGGAACAATATCTATTTTATCCAGGTGCCACATCTGCTTGATCTCAATAGCAAGGTCTGTGTATTCGGACATTTTCTCCAGCACGTTGTTATTATTCGGTATGGCGACATCCACCAGCATTGCTGTTCTGGCTCTCTTATCATACACCACTATGTCCAGCCTATTATTCGTCACCATTCTGTCAGTGATAACAGACCTATCGTAGTATAATCTGATAGTCATTTTCCAATACGGGCGCCGGTTGATACTTGTTATATGGCTGGAAGATATTCAGAAGTCCGAACTTGTGTGAAAGTTTCTGATGGATAATGTTGCACACTTGATTATGCTTGTGAAGATAGTCCGTATTGGCCAGTTGTTCGCAGCCGGACGTAATATGCTGTATAGTCTCCGATCTTATATAGCATTTTATGGAAGTTTAGTTCTTTTGATATTTCATAATCAAAAGATAGGGTGAATTGAGACCTACAAATGGTAGTTACAAATTTGGTAGAGTTGGCTGAAACTAAAATAATATAGAGATGATTTGTCGAAAGTGCCTAAATACTCATCTTTCTTTTCATAACTTCGTTAAGGGGGTATTCTAGTCTTGAATCCTTATTTAGACTGAGTTTTAAACTTGTCAAGTTTATCACTATGCGACTTTTTCCTCATTATATTAATACAATATTAGAGGAAAAAAAATCTTTTTCTTTAAGCTATGTGATTGGTGAATCTGATCAAAAAAATTCGACCAGATTTATAGGAAGTTAACATGATGCCTTCGTTGTACAACAAATGTCTGAAAATATTAAAAATTAACCAACGGTTGTTCTAGTTATTTGTTGATGCCCCTCGTACAAACATTCGTTCGAATTCAAAGAAAGCTATTGCAATTGGAAACGACTTCAGTTTATTTAATTATGTAGACCTAACTGTAAATAAATAATATATATTTGCGTTGTTGATTGGCGTAGGTTCGTTGACAATTCAATGTGTGAAATGTCTCAATGCAGAGCAAAGCACAAATCATGGGTTTCGTTGACAAAAACAATGGTTACATTCGCCATTCTTTCATTAGTCATAACAATAATTGTTGGTTCGACTGCGTATTTGTGAATGAAACCACCTGCGTTCCTTTGATCGTATTGTGAAAAGGAGAACAACAAACTCATTTGCTAGGAATTTTTAAGTGTATTATACACATGTTACGAAGAATCAAAACAATAGGCTTTGTGTTTTCTATATGTTATTAAGCTGACACCTCTTCATGCAGGTTCGGTGAAGATTATAGAATAACATTCATAATTTCTTATCTAACCAGATATATTGATTTGCAAATTTTTTTCGTAATTTCTCAAGTTATTCAATGTCAATATGTTTCCCCTTTCATCTTCAATAGTTATAAAACTTATCGTTTAAGTAAGCTAGCGATGATAATAGTAGTATATGTGAAGAATTTTCTTCAATTTGAGGAATTTATTTTTCACGCTACACACATCGCAAGAATCATTATTATTATTATCTATGTATTCATCCTGCCCATCCTGGACGATTTTTGTCATCGCGTTGGGTCTCCCTATATTCTGCCGATGGAACATCTGACATCCTTTTTTTTTATTTGTCTTTAAAAATATAACATTTTGTAGATACGTTAATCATTACAAACACAAGCAAAACACAAAAATAAAGATAAAGTTACAAAATACAAAAAACATTAAAGACTACAAAACTGCATTCGTAGAAACCTTCAAGAGTGTATAGACAGTTATTTGAATTATATAAGAATATAAAAATAAGGGTTAGTATGGTAAGTATATAGTACATTGCAAGAGATAATTAGTTTTAAAATAAAAGATTATAAAAGAGTGGTTAGTAAAATAAAAAAGGTAAGTGTGTGTAAAAGAAATTAACAATGCAAAATGATCTTGATGTACTTGGTGGAGTCTTGATGGCTTCATACTGGTGATCGCAGGCGGATTGAGAGTTGAGCGGAATTTGCAGCGATTTCAATGAAGGTGAGCGTTCTTTGAACTCTTTTGCACGCAGACGAGTCATCCTGAATTCAGGTAGTGCATCAGTAGTTTCACCCAGTGAATTTTGGCTAATTGTATTATGGCTGTTAATACAAATTTGAAGAGAATGATGCTTTTCTTTTCTGAAGCAGTTCAGTAAAGATGATAGCAATCTTTTGCATCGGCGGCACTTGCCGTTGCAGCAACAAAGGAAGAACATCAAGAGTGCAACAATGAGAGCAATGCAACCCATAAGAAAATTGAACGATGTTGAATGCTGTACAATGAAGGGTTGATTCAGATTCTTCTCTAGTATTTCGTCGAATTTATGCAATTTGTGTTGTGCATAACGTAGATCATCCAAATTAAGATCATGCAGTTTGACTGCTTCCATTTCTTCTGAAGTTAGGTAGGACTGTTCTCTGACACAACAATCATCTCCATCGATATTGATAGGCGGTATGTAATTTGTGAAATTGGCTGTTTGGTTCGAGGATGTAACTAGTAAAGTTGATAATGTATAGCATTTGCACTTTGACTTCATAGTAAATAAGCCAACACCTTGTAGACTGAAATCTCTCATATGAGCTACGGTGTTTTCGTCTTCACAATTCAAAGAAGCTATGGTGGGTTTCGTCAAAACGAAAAGCCATTGATTTGGTCCAACTTGATGCCAAATTTCCATTTCTGATTTGATTGTCTTGGCATTGCAGCTGCTTGGGATTGTAGTCATTTGTTTGAATTTAAGGTCGGTTTCGCAGATAGGACGCTCTTTGAGTAAGTGAGTCGTTGGCCGGTTGCATATATATTCGGTCGCTCCAGGTAATTTCTGACATGTTGATAGATCCTTCAGCTGGGCATAGTAGATGCGGTTGGCACTCAAGAATAGGTAAGTATAAGGTGGGTCGATATAAGAATAGACTGATTGGTTGGAGGATGTAATAGGAGTAGGTAAAGGAATCAATTTATAAACCTGATAAAGTTCTTTCCTCACTAGAGGAATTTTGATTGCATAAATGAGTACTTTTCCACATATAAAACAGATAACGTACTAATTGAGAAGTATTTGTAAATTTCATTATAATTGTCGACATCAACAGGGAATTCAGAACTGCCACTGATCTTTATTTTCAATAGTTCCTGACGTAATTGCTTAGGAGTGATTACTGACGGATGTAGGACGTTTTGTTTTGAGAATAAAATTGCAGAAATGATGACGTCAAAATTTTCTTCTAAATTGTCCATTATGAAACTTATGGAAGAAAAATGCATCGAAACAGTTTGAAAATAAGTGAGAGAATTAATTCTTCTCAAAGCAGATTTGGAAAATTTATTAAACGTTTCAAAATTTTCATTAAGCTTCTTTTCATTTGCACTTAGAGAAAGGCAAGATTTGTTATAAGTCGAAATTGCATCGGAAAGAATATGAATTTGTTGCTTCATGAGTTTTTGTGTATTGACGTTTTCATCATGGATTGTTTGAATTGCATCTGTATAGTATTGAGCGTCATCAGCGTCAGGTGTGCCAAAAAGCCATTTAATTGCATAGGATACACCATTAATGAGACCTCGTTTAGTTCTGTGGTGTTCATCAAAATTGTGACCTGTAAGATGGCTAATAGATTCGAATTTTTCTTGTAATTGTGTCAGGCGGATGTTTAGTCTTTCAACTGATCTTTTACAATTGAATGCAGTCGAAGGATTAGTTATATTTTGCCACTAGAAATAGAACAAATATTTGCAGATTTCATGCACATGCGTTTTAAAAGATCAAGAGTTCGTTCGTGAACACTGATATTGGTAAAACTCAAGAGCGTAAACCAGTCACTAGAAAATTTTGCCATTCCTGCGAATTGTAGAAAAGTCCGGCAGATTTTTGTATATAATCGATAGAATAAGGGAGCTGTTCATTTTTGTCATCGTCAAAGGTATGTATGTAGGTGATGAAAGCTAAGAGAAGGAATATGAATAAGGGAGTTCTGTTACGGATTGTCATCTTGTTCTCCTGAAACAAAGGGTTTCAATAAATTATGATGATAGACCTGTGTTTTGTTGTTTTTGATTTGGAGAACATAGGTCTTGTTCGGATTGACTTTAACAATTTTGTAAGGACCTTTGTAATTTGGATTCAGTTTCTTATTCATCCCTGTTTTGAGCTTTGATCTTGAAGATATACCATATCGCCCTCTTTAAAATGATATTCAATAATTTTGTGATCATAATACTTTTTGGACTTTGTTTTCGAGTCTATCAAATTTTCTCTAGCAATTTCAAAACTGCGGTTCATTTTCAATTTCAAGTTCGAGTAATAATCGTCATAAGTATATCTGAACTCCGGTTTATTTGTGAGGGATGAAGGAATTTCTATTTTTCTACCGAAAAGAAGTTCGAAAGGCATATAGTTGGTAGATTTGTGAAAATGAGTGTTGTAACAGAACATACCTAAAGGTATATAGTCATCCCAATTTGTCTGGGATTCATTAATATAATGCTTCAAATATTCTTTAAGAGTATGATGGCTCCTTTCAAGACTACCATTGGTTTGCGGATGATATGGACTTGCGAAAATGTGTTTGATTTTGAAAAGCCTGTTTAATTCTTTAATGATATTTGATGTAAAGTCAGAGCCATTGTCACTCAAAATTGTTTCTGGAATGCCAAAAAGAGTAATGAATTTCAGAAATTCGTCCGCGATTGTTTTGGCTTCGTGATTTGGTATACAACAAGCGTACGAATATTTCGTCAAGTCGTCCTGTATAGTCATGATGAACTTGTTTCCAGATTCAGTGAGAGGTAAGGGACCTACTATATCTAGTGCAATTCGTTGGAAAGGTCTCTCACTGGTGGTAGTAATTTCCATCGGCGCTTTACCTGGTCTATTATTTCGCTTATTAATTTGACAAGAGACGCAAGATTTGATGAATTTCTTGATGTCGCGTTTCATTAGAGGCCATTTATAATTTTCTTTGATACGTTTATAAGTACGGGAGAAGCCCGAATGACCAGAAATAGCTGATTCGTGATTTTCTTTCAAAATTGTAATAATTTGTTCTTTCGTACTTGGTTTGAATCTGGGTTTGTTGACTAGAATTACCTTGATATTAGATTTGGAAAATAAAAATTCAATGAGTTCATTAAACATATCTTGCTTCAAAGTTGGATTTTCTTCTATAGGATTTTTGAGATAGATTTTTGAAATTTGTTTGTCTTTCAATTTAGAACGTAAATTTTGGAAACTGTAGAAAAGATCATTATAAGTGAGCTTATCGAAATGATTAAGCTTAGAGAGCAATAGAAAAGAATTGTTTTGGTCATTTGTCAGTTCGAGTGCATCATATTGCATAATTTCATCTATGCAGAGCTTAGTGAAGTCGTAATGAGTGTTCAAATTTTCGAAATATGGATTAGACGGGTCTAAATCTTTAGAAAAAATAAAAGAATTTGGAAAGAATTCGAAAATGTTTCTCTGTGAGCGAAGTTTTACAATATTTCTGGAATGAATTTTCGTCTAGTGCTCTGTTGAGCAAAGTTTTCGATGAATCTTCTATAGTAGCCAACGAGACCTAAGAATTGTTTGATTTGTTTTGCGCTCTTGGCATGCGTACATACTCGTAATGTCCAGTGGGTGTAGAAAACGCAGTTTTTTCTGCATCTTTTTCTTCCATCTGAATTTGATGGAATCCACTGGCTAGGTCCAAAGTAGTAAAATACTTTGAGTGACCTAGTTGATCCAAGATTTCGTCGATGTTTGGAATTGGAAAGGAGTCGCCGACTGTGACTTTGTTGAGATTTCGATAATCTATTACTATTCGCCATTTCTTCTGTCCGGATGCGTCGATCTTCTTAGGTACTATCCAGAGAGGACTATTATAAGGCGAAACAGAAGGCCTGATGATGCCTTGTTTCAGCATCTTAGACACCTGGGTAGATACTTCATCCAGGTGAACGCGAGGATAGCGATAAATTCGGGATGATACGGGAGTTTGGTCTGTCACTTTGATAGAATGTTTCAAAACACTTGTGGAGGTCAATGCGTTGTCAGGTAAGAAAAATATGTCATTGTAAGAATTGCAGATTTCTAAGACAGAGTTTCTTTCTTGAGGAATAAGCTTATGTATATAGGTTCGGTCTACTTGAGGAATAGCTCTGAGATTTGAAAAAGCCTTTTGACATGGATAATGCTCTTTCTTCCTCTCTTGCTGCATTTAATGCATCAGAAAGAGTGGAGTTGTCTTCTTCAATTTTAATTTAGGTACAACTATTGAATCTCTATTCCTAGTAGTGTAATCGTGAATGTCTGACATTTTATTAAACTTATTTTGGTTCCTCTTGATAAACAGCAAATTGTTTACGAAATTTGGAGGCAACAAGCTTGCTACGCAATGCATGGAATGAAATGTTACCCTAATATGTATGTATAAGAAAATAGGTAGTATCCTAACACTGGAATGAATTTTCGTCTAGTGCTCTCACTTGTGGAGGTAATACGTTGAATAAGCTTATGTATATAGGAGTTGTCTTCTTCAATTTTAATTTAGGTACAACTATCGAATCTCTATTCCTAGTAGTGTAATCTATGAGAGAGAACAATGTCATTATTTTGAGTTCCTGAAAATAGGAGAACAGTTTTCTCTGAAGTCAGTACCCACTATACATCTCACTGCAGATTTTTACAAAAAAAAACACACTGTAGATGAATGTGGGCTGTGGCTCCCCATGCCAAGACACCATATGACATTAGGGAATGGAAAACTGCGTAATATGTAGTATGCGCTGCTTTTGGTTCACTCATATATGCAACTTTTCGAACTGCACATACTGATTTTACAAGACGATTGCACAGAGATTCCAAGTGAGGACGCCATGTCAAGCCAGAATCAATGTCAACTCCAAGGAACCTAACCGTATCCACAGATGATGGTCTAGTGGTATATGTCAATACTTGGTCTTTTGTACATTCAGAAGAAGTTCGTTTTCATTGAACCAACCCTGGGCGTCCCTCATTTTGTCATAGTTGATCTGGAAGTCTCCCCTCTGTGATACCATATGAGTGAAGGTCATGTCGACTGCGTATATTATTCTTAAGCGATCTGAAGTTGTCATGCTCTCTTGAAGATCATTCGTAAATAGTAAGAACAGAAGGGGCCCAAGATCGATCCCTGTGGTACGCCTATCGTTATAGTCATCTCGTCACTCACTCTGTCTTGGTGAAATACAGTAAAACTTTGGTTACTGTTGGAGGTAATGCTTCTATGTCTCTTCAGAAAACTGCATACATCATTTTTTCGCGTTGCCCTCATGGTATAGGTACAGTTTAGTTTTGGCAGTTTTGACGTCGTGGGTGCAAAAAATATTGACCCACAGCAAGGTCAACTGTGCACCTCTTGCACAGGAATCAGAGCAAATGTTGGTTTTACATCAAATGCTGTTGCTACAGTGTCGTCATCCTTGTTGTTGGCCGCTTCTTTTAGAGTCGCATAACCGCTACACTTCTTTTTGCACTTTCACTTAGTTCGGGATCTCTCAGTTTTGCGGCAAAATTGTCGCATTTTGAACAGACGTCTACTAGGGGCCGCCCAAAACAATAATCAAAGTTTTCCCAAAAGTATTTGTAGAAAAACTGCACTCCACAATACTGCACTCAGAGTGGTCTTTTAGAAAATGCTGGTGGATGAAGAAACTAAGTCGAGCATCCAAGTGGCGATGAATTTTTGAGCAAATTTTGCCTTTAATGGCGTTCCCACTTCTGTTCAAACTTTTGGATGTCTTTCCTGTAGTCAGTACTTTACATAAGCGACGAACTCGAGCCAAAGTGACGCCATGTAAGTTCATGAAAGTGTTTTTGCAAACTGCGACAATTTATCCATCAACCTTTATGTTGTAGTTAAAATATTTTGCTTGGGTTTTGTCCTCTGATTATCACTACTTGGACACACTTTACGCTTTTGCTTCACTCCACGCACTTCAATAAGTCAGGTATACATCTTGTATATTTTTACTCTCCAATAGGTAAAAACTACGCCACAATACTTGTCTGCTTTCAACAGAGACATGAGAATATCATTCGTCAGTACATCTACAAAGAAATGTTTGTTGTTGTTTGGCTGCAACGTGTTTACCTGCATAAGTCTTGTAAGGAGTTCCTTCAATACGACTTTCGCGAATAATATTTCGTTGATATTTGTCCTCATTCCTCACACCTTTCTTCTCTTAGTCGAAACACTGTCATCTGGTTCACTGCACGACATCACACACCGAAAGAACACAATGCTTAATAAAAAAATGTCACTACAAACAAACAAGGGAAATCAAAGCTAAAACGTGCTTCAATATTATAGCAAGGCATCAAACTAATAATGTGAACCACACGATAAGATTCAATAATATGATTCGATAAGGTTTTTATCAAATCAACAATCTTGCCAACATAACAAAATGTCTACGTTTTTCTGCAGAAACAGCACAAGTGATTCACTTGTGTCGTTGCTGCCCTAAACGAAATATTTTAACTCAAATATCTAGTAGAAAGGTTCATGGATGTTTCTGCGTTATAACATGTGTCAACGATTTGTGTATCAAAATCTACCATCAAGTCAAAACTGCCAAAGATGTCACGTGTCGTTTCTGTAGTAACCAATTCAATTCGTTTCTATCAGTATTCCATAAGAAAAATAAATAAATACATAATCTCAAATGGACACTTTCATAGTTGCCGTTAACACGAATTTTACTGTAATACAATTTGAGCTTTTTTATCGAATTATCTTTATCGAGAATTTGTTTACTAGCTTTTAAATAATAAACCCGACTATATCAACAGTCGTAATGATGCATTTCCGGTATTCCCCAGAAAATTGTCGCAACAAGTATCATATGAAATTTCCACATTATTTGGAAGTAGTGTATATCACTTAACGTATATCACTCTTGTCTACACTTATTAAAACGATCGAGTTGAATCAGCTAGCAGAAATATTCGCTACATTTCGAAGAACCTACGTTTGTCGAAAATGGTGCGTGTACATGTTTAGAACTGAATGACTCACTTTGAGATATGAGTTCTTTCTCGACATGAACTATAGTGAAACACCGTCAGTGGCGTTTCCTGTTTCATATCTACATAATTTATTTCTAGGAGAACTGTTTTATTGTTGCCTTGTTGATAACATACTAAAAAATTAAACACTCTGAAATTAGCCGTATTACGATATTTTCAACGGAAGAGAAAATATTAGTCTAGAACAAAATTAATACACTGCGATAAAAACTGATTCGTTTGGAGTGACGTCAATTAGTAAATAGAAACTTGAGCGTTAAATCTGATTCTTGTGATGACTCAAATTGTGATATTTCAATTTGAAAATGAAAGGGGAAAAGTAAGGGGTCTCCTGGCGTTGACTTGAATGAAAATTTAAAATTAATTGTTTCAGATATAATTCATTTAATCTTTTACATTATGGAAAAATAATTGATTGTTCTGAAAAAATTTCTTTTGTGTTGTTAGGTTGATAAGAAATTTTGGAAAACTGATTTTATCCGTACACAAATGATACCACTGCACCTTGGGGGAGAAAATAATGAAACAAATTTTTTTTCTATCTCCTTTGTTTTCGAACTGAAAGAACAAATAACCCCATAAAATATAAATTTTCTTGTTGGAAAGCCTCCATACATTCTGAACATACACTCTCTTCGCATTTTTTGCAAGCATACCTCGTTCTTCTATTACAATTTTTCTCATGGCATCTTTGCGAATTCTTGTATTCTTTTTTCTCGGGATAATTTCCAATTCCGTCAGTTCTGATTTCTGGCAATACCCTCGTCCAAAACCTTTTTTTCTTTACTGCATTACAATCGTTACCAGCTAAAAGTGGTCTTCCACGTTTTTTCGATTTTCAGCTGTCAGAATCATTGATGTAGCAACTGAAACCTTGAATTCCAAGAAAGAAAGGGAAATATTCTTTTTGTACTCATAAAGAATCCAGGCATTCGCAAGTAACATATTCAGAAAGTGAAACGCAATACTCATGTAAAATTTTAAATTTTTTAGTCCATTAGGGTAATGCGCTATGAAACGATTATATTGTTTTACAGCGTTAGGTCTGTGATCTCGACGTATCTTCTTTCTTTTCGATCCCACCTCCTCACAATATCTTGGGTTTCTTTGTTGCTGAAGGAAGATATCATATGGACCACTTTATTATAAACCCATTTCAGTACTGTGATATGACTTGTTGAGGCGTGTCAGAACATGATCCACGATTTTCTTTCAATAAAGTTTTTGAATCCTGGAGTTTGTTTTCTGTACTTTGTAGTCTGTTAGACCTAACTGTTTCGACAACGTGAATTTGTTTTCGTTTCAGATGTACTATTAGTGGAATTGAGGTGAACTAATTGTCTAAAAATAATTTGTGGTTGATTGCATCTACTCCAACACAAAGTCTGTCAACTCTGTCTCCAATTACACCTAAACTTGACTTCTGTCTCTCTATTAATGATTGATACATTTCGAATTTTGAAACAACTGTGGCTCTTACCCACACTTTGAATCCCCATTTCTTTGGTTCAGATTATAAATCTCCGCCTTTGATACAAGCTGGATGGATTGAGTAGTCCAGCAAGTGCTAATGCCGGTCCCAAGCCCGGATCAAGGAGAAGGGTTCCTAGGAAAGGTTAGCAACCTGCCTAGGGTAAAACAATTCATTGCTCAAAGCACCGGAGATGCAGCCTCGGAACAAGGACAGAAAACACGGAATACGACCCGCGCGCGAAATAGGAATAAACTCTACAGGAAGACGCATCTAGTAAGAATAGCCTGCTGGAACATAAAAGCTCTATTCTCCAAAGACCACGAAATAATCCCTGAAATGAACGAACACAAAATAGATATATGTGCACTTGCCGAAACCAAAAGGGAAACTGAAGATGACAACTCAATTAAAAGAGAAAACACCATCCGTAAAAACTGAAAAATTTAACGTAGAATCGCTCAACAATGAGAGCACAAAACAACTTTATTCAAACCGTTGCAAACAGTATATAACTCGTAATCCAATATTGCAGCAAGATAACCCCGACATAGCATGGCTCAAACTAAAAGAAAACATATACAAGGGTGCCACAGAGGCCTTGGGAACCCGCACGGTATCACAGTACGGCAAACCTAATAATAAACCCTGGTTCACCACTGAAGCCAAAAACATTACAAAGGAAAAAAACAAATATATCTAGAATATAAGAACCACCCGACACCAGAGAACCGAAATAGATACATAGAAATAAGAAATAGGGTGAATAACAGAGTTCGGGAAATTAAAGAAAAATACTGGCAGAGATTTAGTGCTGAAATGGAAGCGGATATATACGGAGCGCAAAAACGAATTTGGAAATTATTAAGGGGTATGAAAAAGGACACCAATGAAACTATACAACTGAAAACAATCACAAACGAAACATGGGAAAAATACTTCAAAAATCTTTACACCGAATCAGAATATGAAGAAGAACCCCCAGAAGAAGACTTAGAAAACGACATTATAAATGAACCGGTAACAATCACGAAAGAGCAAGTAGCTATGGCAATAAGTAAACTTAAAAATAGGAAAGCTCCAAATGAAGATAAGATAACAAATGAGATGATCAAATATGGCGGAGAAGCCATGAGAGAAGAGTACACAAAACTGTTTAACATCATAATTCAACACGGAAAAATACCAGAAGAATGGAAAAGAAGTGTAACAGTGCCTATCTTTAAAAAGGAGACAAAACAAATCCTGCCAACTATCGCGGAATAACCTTATTAAGCACCTCTTTGAAACTGCTTACAAAGATTCTTGCCGATGACATAACGTCAACAATGCCAATCATCGAAGAGCAACATGGCTTTCGAAAAAACCGGTCCACGGTCGATGCACTATTTATAACAAGGCAATTAGTAGAAAAGTCTCTTGAATATAACACTCCAGCATATCTTTGTTTCATAGACTTAACGAAGGCCTTCGACAGAGTCCAACTGAAGGATGTAATCAAGATACTGGAAAACAAAGAGGTACCCAAAAAATATATAAGACTCATAAAAGATCTGAACACTAATATAACAACGCAAATACGAACAAACCACACCCTAACGCAGCATTTCGGAACAACGTCGGGCATCCGCCAAGGTGATAGTCTTAGCCCTCTACTATTTAATACTGTTATGGACCAACTTGTAGAGACCGTTAAAAACTTGGGACTAGGATACCGCATAGGAATCTACAAAATTAACATCTTATGCTATGCCGATGACGCCGTACTCATTGCAGAATCAGAAGACGACCTACAAAGAATGTTATACGCCTTTAGCAAACGCGCAAAAAATTTCAATATGGAAATCTCAACAAGTAAGACAAAATGCATGACCATAGCTGAGGAACCTCTGCGCTGCAAGTTAACAATAGACAACGCCACTATAGACCAAGTCATGTCATTCGAATACTTAGGGTGCAAAATAACAAGCACAAGATACCTTGAAGATGAAGTGAGGAGACAAGTGAACAAAGCAGCTGCAGTATCGGGACATCTTAAACAACCAATTTGGAGAAATAAACACCTCCGTATACTATGCAAATCCAGAATCTACAAAACATGTGTGCGACCAATTATGACATACGGGGCAGAAACAAGAGCGGAAACGTCGGTAACAAAGAGGATACTGAGAACAACAGAAATGAAAACGCTAAGAACTATAACCGGTTACACATTGAATGACAGACAAAGAAATACCGACATAAGGGAAAAATGTGAAACAGACGATATTGTAAGATGGGTAAGAAAAAGAAGAAGAGAATGGAACCAGCATGTAAACAGAATGACCACAGATAGAATAGCCAAAATCGTATATAACAACATACCACACGGAAGAAGACCCGTTGGACGACCACCAAAACGATGGCGGGACAGTTGGCAATCAACTTCACAAGAACTGCTGCAAGGAAACCGGAACTGAACAGGCGCTACGCCTTCTACACGGTGAAGAAGAAGGAGAAGAAGATTATAAATATTGTTTCGATCTATGCCTTCCCTTGAAAGGTATAATTATCTCATCGATAGCTGAAAATTCGGAGGGTGTGGCAGCAACCTCGAAGGTTTCAGATAAAATATCCAGCAAAGGTTGAATTTTCATGAAACTGTCTTTGCTATTTTGAGGTATGTCTTCATTATTCGTGAAATGAAGATATCTTTTCATTTATTCAAACCTCTTCAATTACATTGTGTTTTTTATGAGGTCTAAACCTAAGCCCTGGGTTGTAGACTAGTACATCATATACACCATATATAATTTCTTGCTTATGAGATCGTGTCCGCCCAATTGAAATGACGAGTAAATCACGATCTCGTCCTCCTTGTTCCTGGAAAAAACCGCAGCACCATATGTGAAGTTGCGCAGAACGGTCTGCAAATAACTGAACAATGGTGCAGAGACAACGACCTGTCTTTAAATCCGAACAAGACAGACATGATTGTATTCACTCGAAAAAGGAAACCACCGCCCTTCAAGGTACCCATTCTTCACTAGTAAAACAAGTGAAATACCTAAGTTGAGAAAATCACATCGACAGACAAGCGCAAAGAGCGCAAAACACACTCTGGCCGTGCCGGAGACTATTCGGCACCGACAGATGGGGACTCAAACCAAAGATAATGTATAGGCTATACACAACAGTGCTAACACCGCTCCTGACCTATGCGGACATCGTATGGTGGCATGCACTGAAAAAAGAGATAAAACGGAACAAAATAGCTGTCACGGGAGCCTTGAGATCCACACCTACAGCCTCTATGGAGTGTCTTCTGGGCATCCCTCCGATACACATAGTGGTGGAGGAGGTGATCATGAGGGGCCTCTTTGAGACTGTGGGAGGGAGATATGTAGAGGGACAGAAATTCAATCTCTGGACACCCCACATCCCCGAAAAAATCAGAGAACTCCGACCTGACCTCCTCACAAGAGGAGATCAAATGAAAGCCACTTACTACTTAGACGAACCCTTCAAAGTGGTTATTCCACCAAAAGAAATTTGGACACCCCACGCCTTATTCATCCCACAGGACCCCATCTGGTTTACAGACGAGTCCAAAACCAGGATGGGTACAGCCATCGGCGTTCACGGCTCTGGGAGACAACGTCACGGTACCACACGTAGAAATATTTGCTATTCTCCAGTATGTATAGGAAAACCTACACAGGAACTATGGAAACGCATACATCTACATATGCTCTGACAGACAGAACGCCCTTGGATATCAGAAATATACGAAGGTTGCTTCCAAACTGGTTGAAGAATACAGAACAGCACTTCAACAACTCAGTGCTACAAACAGAGTTACTCTGATTTGGTGTTCAGCCCATCAGGGTATCTAAGGACACGAGATAACAGACGGCCTCTCCAAAAAGGCAACAGCTGTCAGGCTGATGGGACCAGAACTAATTCTGATCATCCCATGGACCCATGTACTCTTTCTTTCGAAACTGGAACACCACCGAGATTCAAAACAATTGGGCAGGCATCTCGGGGCTGGGACAGTCTAGGAGGCTCATAAAGAGGCCGCAATCAAAGGAGAGGGTACAACTACTGTCCCTCGATAAAAGGTCTGTTGGGATGGTAGTGGGCCTATTGACGGGACACCACTCCAACAAACATCTACACGTCAGTAACAATTAGAAACCACACAGTGTCGTGGTTGCCTAGAAAATGACGAATCAACGGAACAGATACTTTTCGAATGTCCAGCTCATAAGGAAACCAGACTGAACACCTTGGGCGCTTAAACACCTAACGCCCGGATGATCCAAAAGGCCACCTACAACAGTCTTGCAAGCTTCATCATGAAGTTTTTGCAAGACAAATAACTCAACATAACACAGCAAACACAATGGGTCAAACGGCCTGAGTGCTGCCCATATGGGCGACGTGCAGGAAGAGGAAGGAGAAATCTATATCTTCACCGATTATAACTGCTATTTTTAAGATTATTATTAGATTGATATATTTTTAAGTTATTGAAAAAAATATTGAATATGATATAATAGTTAAAAAATAATGATAATAATATATTCAGCAATAATTCATAAACTTTATATGATATATTTTCGATCGGGGCTACGTGTGCACCGCACCTCAAATGATACTCTAACCCCGCACTCTCCGCCCTCTATCCCCAAAACAGTTCAATGTATCAAAATATATTTCACACAAGTTGCAGAGAATTTTATTCTATATAATATTCTTGATAAATTCGAGTAGCGTAAAACCCAAAGGGAAAAATGTTTAAAAATCGAGTTTCATGACCTTGACCTTTGATTTTCAGAAAAGCGAACCTCGCATCATGTATGAGTTTTTAGGATTTCAAAATACAAGTTTATACGAGTTTATAGCTGGGTATCACGAATAAATGGACTATTTGAATGAATTTATCACCAAAAACTCAACAAATACCATCGAACAACCAACGTATTCACCCGATATGCCTTCGGCCGACTCTTTTCATTTTCCAAGATACAAATTACTACTTCGAGGATAGATGACATGGCTTTGAAAACTATTTTCATGATTGGATTAGAGGAGGAGGTGGTAATGTGGCTTTGTTTTTAGGCCTCAGGTAAAAATACAAGACTAAGAAGTATAGGAAATACGTTGAAGTCGTCTTTATCAACTTACATATACAAGTCTTTCAATGACATGAATGAAATTAAAACAGAAAAATAAAAAACATGTGTATTATAAAAGTAATCACAACCTAACGGTAAAAATCGCAAATATAATATTCGCCTTCAGGACTTGCACAGGCTGTATGAGACCATAAATTGCAACTCTGGCACTGTATCCACTCTTCCCCACGTCTGTCGTTAGAATAACTAGTTTCACAAAACATGCAGTTCGTATCTGCGCTTTCCGGGGTCCTATCTGGATATTGACTGTCGTCATTCTCCGAATCTGTTTCTATGACTACATCACTTTCAGAGCTACTGCTGGATGATGACTGAATGACTCTCTGACGCTGACGAGCTTTGTTGCTGTTGCTTGTTCCAGTTTGACTACATCCGGTATCGCGCCCACGTCCACGACTTCGGCCACGAGTTTCTGCTGAGCGCAAAGATTCAGTTAATTCATTCTTGTATGGAAAGAATGTGATTGCTTTTGCTATGGTAGTCTTTCTTTCACGATTAGAAGTTCGAATCTTATCTCCGCGGATGAGCTGAATGTCCTCCGGCAGAACCAAACTAGCTTGCGACTCTTGTGCTGCAGCATACAGACCTGACGCATCTTGATCAGCAACAGATTGGGCGCTGAAACACCCAGTGCCCAGATGATCCAAAAGGCCACCTATAACAGTCTTGCAAGCTTCATCAGGAAGTTTTTGCAAGACAAATCACAACTCAATATAACATGGCAAGCACAATGGGCCAAAAGGCCTGAGTGCTGCCCATATGGGCGCCATGCACAACCAAACGAGCTTGTGCTGCAGCATACACACCTGATGCGTCTCGATCAGCAACAGGACTTGTATGGCGATTAGCTGGGTTTTGTTGGGGGCAAGATTGATGTTCATTATTTGATGTTTCCATCAGAAAATCCACTTCCGTGAAAACTTGGGGATTGAATCGGTAAATCTCCGTCGCACGAAAACCATATACATAAATTGGTCCTGTGGTGCTCTTGAGATATGCCCATCCAAAAAGCTCAGTAATATCGCAAGGCTTCAGCTTTCTTTAAGAATGCAGAAGAAACTTACGAATCTCCTCACTGTAGTGACTCTTAAGTGCGCCCATAAAAGTCTTATCTAAAGGCAGACTTCCCCCTCATGTGAGGGGGAAGTCTGATAATAGTGACGTGATTTTCTCGCGCCAGTTCTATTAATTATAAATTGCGAGTATGACTATAATATCCATCAAAATAAGCAATACGGGAGAAGCCTCTCTGGGTTTTGTTTTTTCAATTAAATGGTCTAAACAAGTTAGTGAACAAATTTGATTATTTCCAACCAGATAGATGAATTTTTCCAATCGACCCAAGTGGAGCACCTTTCATTGAAATATCAGTTTTTTCTAGGAAATATCATCATTGGTGCCACAAACATACAAAAAGCACTCATGCAACAAACAAGAGTACATAGTGACCCGAGCTCTACAGCAGTCAAGGCTCCAATGTGTTTCCTCCCTTCTTTACCTACAATTTATGGTATTTTAAATTGCACAATTGTCAGCCCAGTCTCGTCTACGTTAAAAATCCTGTCAGGGGGATAATTCTTATTTTTCATTTCAGTTTCCATTATATCGAAAAATTCTTTGACTCATGAAACAGTCAAGGTTGAAACCTTAAGCACGAACATAGAAAGTCCCCATTGGTCTGCGTAATGATGAAAAGTTCTTATGACGCTTCAAAAAGTGATCCAACCAAGCACGCCCAGCTACTTCATTTCTTTAATTGTTTTCGATGTTGTTTCTTATAGCTAACTGATAAGCCATTCGTCTCACTTCCATTCTTGTCCGTCCATAATATTTCGACTCCATAAACAAAATATATTCCATTATCTTTTTTTCCAGCACAGGTGGTAGTATAGGTTTTCTTCCGAGAGGTTTATGCTCAAGCAACTCTAACGATTGTTGAAAATTCTTCAATAATCTTTTCAGTGTAGATCTTGGTACACAAAATATTTTTACAGCCTTTCTATACACCATCGTCTTTGTCCTCGCATCTTGAATTGCCTTTTTCATTTGGTCACGATCCCAAGTTTTTCTTTTTTTTACAGATGGAGATATCAAAGTTTTCCGGGGCATCTGTAGCAAAAGATTAAAAAAATGATATGATATATTTATGTCATACATCATATATGACACCCCGGGGTAAGGTGGCCAAATTGCATGTATCAAAGAATATATAAACAAACCATATTAGAGATATATCGAAGAAAATTATTTTTCAAGGGACAATATTCAACCTTCTGTAGAATGTTAAATATCCTCCCTTGAAGGAGCTAGTTTTCAGATCTACTCTTCATAATAACCGTTAACCGGGGCCACAGGGAAGTGGTACAGCACGGTCAGATGTCACGAATGGGAACAATGGACTGCAGTTTGGGTCTTGTTTGACCTCGTCAGCATTGTCTACCCATTCGTAACACAAGGCTATGCCGTTACCTACTCATCTCAATTCGTTGGAGCGAACGCAATAATGTAAATGTAAGTGCGCCCTCCTACGAACCGAAACAGAGGCTACCTCACCAACGCCCCGCGAAACGGTGAAACCAAAGAGCAGATAAAACAGGGAAACTATAAGTGGTCACACTAGTTCGACATTATACCGCCATGCGACACCCACGTATCAGACAGAAGCGGCCGTCGAAGGACCGATGCTCCTCATTTCTATGTGGTTTACAACCAGACATACACAAACATCTCAAAACAAAAAGTTACTATATGCGAGATTTCGCAATGTGTAGACACATCGAAAAAAATAATTTTTCAAGGGACAATGCGGAAGGTTGTAACGATAGTAACTTTTTGTTTTGAGATGTTTGCATATTAGAGATATTAATAAGAAGTTTTTTTATGATTACCTTCAAAACCCGACAGGAAAACGTTGACAGAACACAATGTGAAAATTACAAGAGCTAAGTTTCAGTATTTCCGGAAAAAATGAATAAAATGCACAGTACATTTAGAAGTTTGGAAGTACACGTTTCGACTTGATCGTATGAAAAAAGTACGTAACGCCCTCGTCTAAAACGTTTCCATACTTATTGACACATAAACAAGAGCAACGCGTTTGCACAAAAATTGACTTGATAGCGTGCTTCTAAATTAGTAATATTGAAGGGGCAAATATACCTGTAGGGGCCACATTACCACCTTCTCCTCTATTCATTGGGCTGGCTAAATGTATTATTTCGAAGGCCATACAAAAAATTTGGATGAAAAATGAATATTTTGTATTTCATTGACTAATTCCCGTTACTTTTTCGACATAATGTTTATCTTGTTAATAATTTTATTACTGTTGATATTAATAACATTACGTTTATTAATCTCGTATTGAAATAATCTTTATTGCTTTTAATTCAGTTACGATTCTTGCAGAAAGAAATCTATATGTAATTAGAGCCCAAAGTATCATTGTCCTCATACTTATAACAATGCATCTCTTCTGCGCTCTTAATAGGCAAACTGCTTTTCGTATCTGTCAGTGAGAATTATAGGATACGAAAAATAATAATACATGAATACAATTTTATTACCATGTATTTACAGCGGAAAAATTATACACCTCTGCAAATACTTCAACATTCAATATCCACATACCATGAAACAATTTTCTGCATATACACAAAAAGAATATCCAATGTAATCTCATATTAAGCCATTAAATTATACAATGACATAATAAACAGATAATAAACCATGTTGCATGTTGAAATTATTGAAATATGTTGAAACCTAACGAATTGTACAATCATCTATAAATAAAATGAAGTTCAACTACTTTCACATATCTATTTAACTAGTAGATATAATTCTTATTGAGCCACAATAATCGCCGTGAAAAAACGCCTGATAGAAAATTTGAGATATGGGCAATATATAAAAATGTAGGATGTTGGAATATTACAAATCTATTATGTTATCGCGTGTGTGGAATATAATCGAGTCTTTATTCTTATAGTGAAATCTAATATCTTATTAAAGATCAATTATTACATTATGAGGATATACATTCTCTTTGATTATTTATTATTATTATTATTTATTTAATTCTCTTACCATTGACCACGCTTTTCGGATGGTACCTCCCACAGATTATGCAGTATTGACTTGATGAATGGCAGTATACATATTGAATAAATGAAACAACGAAGAGAAAATTTATTCATTTCACAAGAAAATTGTTCACACCAAGCAAAGTAAATATGCACACATTATTAACATACCAAATTATTATCTCTGATCTGTTAACGAAGATACAATAGTAGTAGCATGACTTAATTTGATATTCCAGCAGCATAGATATAATGAAATTTCGGCTTTTCAATGAAGTCGTTAGTGATGCAAATCATACTTCGATATCCAAATAACACCACAATTACGGTGATTTTGGTTTACTTTGTGAAGAATATCACAAACATAGGTAGAAAATATTTAATCAACAAATGTAATAGCTATTCACGTTTATTCTATCATTATCATATCATTATTTCTATCACCACAAGACGTTCACAAATAGTAAGCTAAAACTAAGAAACAGTTGCACAATTTGTTTCAAATAAAGCAAAACTGTTATGAAGAGAGAGAAAAACAACAAGTTTTTACTATTGGAATATAGACAGGTATTCAAAGATACATTTTAATTACTCGAAAATCCCAACTATTGTGGACTAACATAGGTCTGTGGTGTCTTTAAGAAGGGTAAGATTGTTTCTATTGTGTTTAGATTTGAAAATTTCCAGAGATACTAGGTAATTGAGTTTATTGCATAAACACCTCAAAAAAGTCTAGGGAACACTTCTGAATATCGATATATCGTATCCAGAACGATCAATAGGGATGATTTTTCTGAGGAATGAACACCTGCATCAATTTCTCTCCAAATTAAACACCTCAAAAAAGTCTAGGGAACACTTCTGAATATCGATATATCGTATCCAGAACGATCAATATGGATGATTTTCTTTAAGAAATGAACACCTGCATCAATTTTTCTCCAAATTAAACACCTCAAAAAAGTCTAGGGAACACTTCTGAATATCGATATATCGTATCCAGAAGATCAATATGGATAATTTTTTTTAAGAAATGAACGCCTGCATCAATTTCTCACCAAATTAAACACCTCAAAAAAGTCTAGGGAACACTTCTGAATATCGATATATCGTATCCAGAAGATCAATATGGATGATTTTTTTAAAGAAATGAACACCTGCATCAATTTCTCACCAAATTATGTAGAGTGCCGCAACAGATTTCAGTTTTTTTTTATAAAAAACTTAAAATGCAGCAGGTGCGATGCTGCTTTATAATCATTTAATGTATTCAGTGTTTGAAATCAGTTAGTTGGCATTTTATTTCTGTTGTAAGCACAAATAAAAGATTCAAGTTTTGTGATTCGACCATGGAAAGACGACATTTGACTAGCGAAGGGATGTTACGAGCTGTTGGCATGCTCCAAGCTGGGAGCTCACAACGGGAAGTATCCAGGGTTCTGGGAAGTAGCCCAAGTGTCATAAACCGTTTATGGTCGCGCTTCAATGAAACAGATAGCGTAGAAGAAAGCCATACAGGTCGTTTCAGGATTACTACAATCGCCCAAGACCGATTTTTGGTTTTACAAGCCAGAAGAGATCGTACTACCACAGCATCTCAATTAGCTCAAGAGCTATCACGAGTTCATAATGTACAAATTTCCGACCAAACTGTGAGAAATCGACTGCACGAAGGTCAACTCCACTCCAGACGCCCTTTAAGAATTCCACAACTGAACCATGGAAATCGTGCTGCTCGTTTAGCTTGGTGCCAAGAACACGTTAACTGGGATCAAGAGAGATGGGCCACAGTTCTCTTCAGTGATGAATCTAGACTTAGTTATTATTCCGATTCGGGAAGAATTCGAATATGGAGGGAACCTGGAAAGCAAAACCGTCTCCGTCATGCTCGAGAAATTGTTAGACAGGAAGGCGGATCATTGATGTTTTGGGGAGGTATACGCCTTGGTGGAAGAACTGACCCCGTTTTCATACAGAACAACTTCACGAAAAATTCTTACGCAAATGAGATAGTTTTACCTGGAGTGGTACCGTATCTCCCAACAATGGGTCCAAATCCACTCTTCCACCTCCTGGGTACTGAAAAATATAAGTGCTTCCATATCGTATCAAAAATATTAGTTCAGGAATCTTTTTTGTGTTTTACCAAATTTCGTCATTTTCAAATTTCAAATTTTTTTTATAATAGGTACTTTGGAGAAGTCAAATATTATTTTGTTTTTTGAGAATACATTATATACAATAATCCTAACAGACACCGAAAGATTTATAAATTCGAATCATTTCATCAAATTCATATTTTAAAGATATTGGTAAGTGTTCCCTAGACTTTTTGAGGTGTTTGAAACCCAACAAAATATATATATATATATATATATATATATATATATATATATATATATATATATATATATATATATATATATATATATATATATATATATATATATATATATATATATATATACATGTTGAACGAACAAAAATTCATCAACATTTGAACGAACCTGGTATAACAGCGGACAATAAATTAAACATTCCCATGCGAAATGATTCCATAATAATTTTCCAGCATAATTCATTTTACAAATAGGTCGGCAATTATATTCGACATATTTCTTGAACGTTGATAATAAATTTATCAAACCTTCATTTTCATGTATTTTATTATGACATAAATCGCATTGAAAATTAAGTATATTGTATAATAAGTTGCAAGAATTGACTTATCTATTACTAATTTTTCGTTCGACGTGACATAGTTAAACGAAATAATGTTCATTTAGAGGCAATCCTAATGCAAATGACCACCTTCAATAAAAGACGAAATCTTACTGAAAACGAAGAAATGAGTAACCTTTGATGTGAATTGCTCTCTAAATTTGGTTCTTCAGAGACAGAAATCCGAAAAACTGATGGTTACAAGATCGGCTAGAATGTTGCAGTCACAAATATCTTCTAGATCCTAAATTCAATAGCACCTCTAGAAAGGTGAAGGATCGAGAAATTCTTACGTTGAGTGGAGACAGCAACGCATCGACATCGGCTAAGGGAGAAGTGCCGCCTTTTCGAAGTCATTTCGCAGCAAAATAAAATTTCATTTTGAATTAAAATCAGATCAGTTATGATGTTCCAATCGTCAGCTCTTTTCCAGATCTATCGATTAAAAATGTGAAGAAATTAGTGTCAAATGCGTATTCAAAATGTTTTCTCAAGAGAAGTTCATAAAGCACCATATGACAGTGTCAGAAACTTGAAATGATTAAAACGACCGAGAGGGCCAACGATAGTACCAGTACATATGCTGTAGTGTAATTGAGAAATTTGAATTTCTCCCTTTTACCTGACAGAGGGAAAATGTTTCAATAAAATGCTTGATCATTTGAACGCTGCATTATTTAGATTGTCAAGAATAGCCAAAATATCTTAATTTCATGATTCGCAATTCCACTCTGATGACTATTAATAAAATTTAAGAAAGAATGAAACGCGTTGTTTTGCATCCGAGATATTTGAATTGACAGAAAATACATCGAGTCGTAGATTAGTTTCATTTATTGCTACCAGCTGAATTTATAATCAATTTCCTTTCAACAAATGAAATGAATAATTTATAACACCACAGGAATTTCGTGAAATAATGACTGGCGACCTATGGTATAATGAAGAATATAAAAGTGAATCTTTCTTATATTTCAGAGAATCAAATTTCCTTATGCATGGTTATACTTTTAAACTAATTTATTCATGCAAACGCAAATATTATAATTTGAAGTATTTGTACATTGCACGTCAACATCAATCACAACAAATTACCAATTATGGAAATAACCAGATTTATTTAATATAATATTTAAATGTTATAAAAATATGAATTAATAATGTATCACTTGCTGTTGGAAGGTTCTTTCCTTTTGAATAATATTTGCATAAATAGACAGTGCATGGATTACTCTAGTTTGGAGATAGTTGTTCTGTTATAACTAATATTTCAGGAACTAATTATGAAAATGAAAAATGAATTGAATCAATTTTTTCGATAATTATGAAGGTCATGAATTATTTCAATCATGAAAATAATATAGCTGTGGCTGAAAACTGAGGTGAATTTTGTTATGAAATGAAAAATTTCTATTTATTCATCTCTTTCAAAATAATTTCCTCAAAATACAATGCTCTCTTGTCAATGTTGTTTTTATTCTAGATACATACCAAATAATAATTTTCATGTATAACCTTCAAAATAGGCATCGATTAAGAATGAATATCTTCTATTGACTCAAAACGGTGTCATCGAAGTTGTGTAAATCAGGTGAATACGGTGGTTGTGAAGTGATATTGGCTTTTTTGTTAAATAGTAACGAAGAATGAGTACATTTAGACGGCATATTATCGTGGGCCAGAAACCAATAATTCTGGCCTCTTTTTTTCGAATACATACACTGTGACCAAAAAGTATCCAGAAATTTGAAATAAAGCCCAAAATTGTTAATCTACATTGATATTTATCTAATATCCTTCAGAAATGTTCTGTTTGAAGCGATTTACATTTGTCAACATTTTTTAGTCCGGTTACACCGGAAACGATACCAACTACACATACCACAAAAATTGTCGCATCACCAGGTATTCTGAATTCGACAATCGATTAAGCAAGTCGATAGTGGTTTCTTTGTCAACATATGTTTTTGGACATATGAGGGGAAAAAAATCTTATCTATGTAGTAACATCTGTTTCCATATGATCTCAAACACGTCTGAAACAAGAATGAGTTTATTAGACTAACAGTATTCATTCAATTTTTCTTTAGTTTTCACGCTAAACTAATGCAAGTTTTCTGTGTTTCTTGTTGATTTTCGAATCTTTGAATTTATTGTAATGGTAGCTGAACGTCCTGGACGCTATTTGAGTGATCATGAAGTGGTAAGAATTGTAACACTTCTAGAGGAGGGGCGCAGCCAACGTTAGGTGGCTAACTAGTTGAATGTTAACGAAAGCACTATTTCAAGACCAATTAATCGGTACCACGAAACATGGGAATATGGAAGAAGGGCCGGACAGGGAAGAAATCGGATAACAACACCAGTTGATGTTTCGTTTAACTACACTAAGAGTTCAACACTGTACAGCTAGAATGCTACAAAATAAACTTGCACTTTCCAGAAATGTGTATATTTCAGTGCAAACTGTTAGAAACAGGTTCACAAAAGACGATATCAGTCAAGGGTGGCTTCTACCGGCCCGCGTCTCACTAGAAAGCATTGAGTTGCAAGAGTTCAGTTTGCAAGGGAACATGCAAATTGGGAATTCCAGAATGGTCGAATGTTCTCTTTTGCGACGAGTCCAGGTTCTGTCCAGTATCAAATGATAGAGGTATGCCTGTATACAGAGGACCTGGGGAACGTTATCAGCAATGCAATATCCGGCAAACTGAAAACTTCGGAGTGGGCTCTGTAATGGTGTAGGGAGCCATTTCTTTCCATGGTCGAACTGAGTTAGTTCTAGTGAATAATGGAAGAATGACAGCGGCCAGATACATCGCAGATATCCTTGAACCCCATATTGTACCCTTTGGCCCATTGATTGGCGAAAACTTCATTTATACAGGGTGCTTCAACGAAAACCAAACAGAGGCTATATCTACCAAGATATTCATTTCTGATCAAAACGCAAAAACAGGTCAAATTTTGTTTCAAGGGGGACATCTTTCGGGGTACAATACTTGCCTGAAATATCAACCCCCTGGGCGGGGGTTGCAATCTTTGAACATTTCGAACAGGGACGATGGGTCGAGTGATGACTCAAAGAAAGGTGGTATCTTTGTCTACATCGCCTTGAACGAATTTCCATTTTTAATTGAAAACTGTGAAAGATACAGGGTGGGCAACTGAAAGATAGGGAAAACTATTTCCCTGAGACTATTCAAGTTTCAGTGAGGTAAAATGGAACAGATCCATGCTGATCAATAGCAGTCATCATCAAGTGCCATCCTTATCACGAATTTCAATCCCTGGAGCAGGGGTGACAACCCTTGAAAATTTGGAAAAGGGTAGATGGGTTGAGTGATAATTCGAAAGAAAGGTATTATCTTTGTTTGCATTCCCGTGAAAAAAAATTTCATTTTTGATTGAAAACTGTAGAAGATACAGAGTAAGCCACTGAAAACTTGAGAAGTCTATCGCCCCAAGACTATTGGAGTATTAGTGCGAAAAACTGGAATAGATTCATTTTAGATCAAAAGCTGTCATCTCCCGAAATCACCCCCATCTCGAATTTCAACCTTTAGAGCAAGGGTAATATTTCGATCCAGTGATACCTTTCAAGTAAAGGATTTCGATTGCCTTCATGACTGCTCGCAATAATTCTATTCTCATTGAATTCCATAATAGTTAGAGTAGCTCACTCTGTATGCTCTAGAGTTTTCAATCAAAAATGAAAATTCGTTCTCGGGGATGCAGACAAAGATGATACTTTTCTTTCGACCCATTTACCCTCTTTCAAATTTTCAAGGGTGGTCACCCCTGCTCTAGGGGTTGAAATTCGAGATGAGGATGGTACTTGATGATGACTGCCATTGATCAGCATGGATCTGTTCCATTTCACTTCACTGAAACTTGAATAGTCTCAGGGAAATAGTCTTCCCTATCTTTCTGTTGCTCACCCTGTATCTTTTACAGTTTTCAATTGAAAAAATTCGTTCAAGAAATTCCACCTCTCTTTGAGAGGTGGTATCTTTTGAGGAAAACTGAAAATTAAAACTTTGACACTTCGTAAAAATGAGCAATTAAATTTTATATAAAATTTGTATTTTGGAGATAAGAGATGTTGAGCTAATCCAATTGTCACTGTTCATGGCCTTCTAGAACGAAAGATGAAAATTGCAAAGACAAAGATTGTGTTCTGTTTTTTGTTTTCTGTATCTTTTACAGTTTTCAATTGAAAATGGAAATTCGTTCAAGGCGATGTAGACAAAGATACCACCTCTCTTTTGAGTCATCACTCGACCCATCTTTCCTATTCAAAATGTTCAAGGATTGCAACCCCCGCTTAGGGGGTTGATATTTCAGGCAAGTTTTGTACCCCAAAAGATGTCCTCCTTGAAACAAAAAATTGACCTGTTTTTGCGTTTTGATCAGAAATGAATATCTTGGTAGATATAGCCTCTGTTTGGTTTTCGTTGAAGCACCCTGTATAGTATTGTTGTAAGAGTAGGGTGATGCGAATTATTGTGGGGAGCGTATATTTTCAAATGGGATATTTTTTTTGCTTATTAATTCAATTATTCATCTCATGCTTCGACCTTCTGACATATTTTCGAAAAACAAACAAATACAATGTTTTTTTCTTGCAATTTTCATCTTTCGTTCTAGAAAACCATGAACAGTAACAATTGGCTTAGTTCAACGAAATAAATACAAGATTTTATCTAAAAATTTCATTGGTCATTTTTTACGGGATGTCAAAATGTAGGTTTTCTACTAAAAAAACATATCTGCCCAGCCCGTATTACAGAAGCAGTATTTTTTTTTTATACCACTCACGTCACTCGATTCTTAACGGTTCCTGAGTTCTAGTCGAAAATACCTAGGCAATTTTTGCAGAGTTCCCCCATTCGTTAATAACAATAACTACATTGGCGATGCAAACTTTTTGTTCATACTTATAATATTCTGTGATCATAAAAATATCAGTGTGACTTATCAAAATTCCATTGTTGTTGATTATCGACATTGCTAATTAGTGAATTCAGTTTTGAGTATGAATCAATACACCCAAAGTGAAAAAGTTGAAATGCTTTTTATTTATGGAGAGTGCAGGCAAAATAGCGTACAAGCTGAACAATCATACAGAGAGCGCTATCCGGAAAGACTTCATCCGAAAAGAACCTATTTCTCTGAAGTTGAACGAATATTTCGGGAGGTGCAACCAGCTGAAGACGAGGATTTCGTTATCGACGTGTATTGATTCATACTCAAAACTGAAGTCACTAATTCGCAATGTCGATAATTAACAACAATGGAAGTCTGACATGTCACACAGGTATTTTCTGATCACAGAATATAATAAGTATGAGTTTGCATTGCCAACGTAGTTATTGTTATTAGCGAATGGGGAAACACTGCAAAAATTGCCTAGGTATTTTACATTAGAACTCCGGAACCGGTAGGAATCCGTAGTGGTACAAAAAAAAAGTTAAAAAATGACTGCTTCTGTAATACTGGGTGGCCTGATATGGTTGTCTCGGACGAAAACCTACTTTTTGAGGGAAAACTGAAATTTAAAACTTTGACACTTCGTAAAAAATGAGCAATTAAATTTTTATATAAAATCTTGTATTTTGGAGATAAGAGATGTTGAGCTAATCCAATTGTCACTCTTCATGGCCTTCTAGAACGAAAGATGAAAATTGCAAAGAGAAAGATTGTGTCTGTTTTCTTTCAAAAATATGTCAAAAGGTTAAATGAACAATTAAAATAAGCGAAAAATACAGGGTGTCGCTTTCAAAACTCGAAAGTTGGTATCGATTTCGGCGTAACCGGAAACGAAATGTCAAACATATTAATGTTATCAAATTTAAAATGTTGTCTTCTGTCAGATTCCCAGATTTCATCAAATTATTCCAAATAGAAAAAAAAGTTACAGGGGTTGCCCTAGTTTCAGGCACACCCGGTATATTTGGAAAAAAGATAATCCTCTGTATTGATACAGAAATCATCTATATTTCGTATTTGAAAAAAAATTAAGTTTGGTTCATAACTCAAAAAACCTATCGGAAAAAATTTCTATCGAATATGAAATATCTTGTTTAACTTCAATAATACTTGAGATATATATCGTCACTCGATAACCAAATAAGACAGCTGAAACCCGTTTTTAACAATGAAGTTTTCCCGAAAATTGAGCTCGAAAGAGTTGGATCATTTTTCTCTATCTACAATATATCAAAGAGATGCCGTACTAAATCATGTCGTATTATAAGTATATAATTTGAGAAAAATGCGTCAGATTCATAAAATATCGTTTGATAAGATCTAATTTTCCGAATTTTTTCGAACACAATGCCCTTTCATTATATCACTGTACATATCATATTTTCTGATTAACAACAAAGTACTGTCGACAATATTGTTCACATAATTTTTGATAACGAAATTAATAATCCGTTTTGGCCATTTTCAATATTTCCTATCATACAACAATAACTCAATCTCAGTTTATCATTTATTCTGCTATGCTATGAATTATTTTAAAAAGGAAATGAGTGATGAAAATTTCAATTGGCGTCCTCTATACATGTCATCAAACATCCTAACTGTAAATATCCATAAGTTAAATAGCTTATAAGTTCAGAACAAGTGGAAATATATATTATGTAAAACCGTTTCGATTGCAGAAAAGTATTTAGTAATCGTCATGTCGTGAGAAGAACAATTTGAGGCTTTTTATGAAAAGATTAAGAATGAATTTTCTCTCTACATCTACAGGGTGGGAAAATTTCGATGTATTTGTACGGCAGCTGTGTGAAAAATTGCAGATAGAGAAAAATGATCTCTCGATCTTATGTACAGGGACTAGATTAGTGGTGCCAACATATTTTTCTCCTCCCGTTCTGGACTTGTTCAAAATTTCTCGAATTTTGTGAAAATCGTTCATCGCGCATATCTCGACCATCAGGCACTTTTTTAAGTAGAATACAGTGCTGTGAGAAAAAATATATTCAGCTCAGCAGTTTTCGAGTTTTAATGCAAACCTGTTTTTTTTTTCAATACAAAACATAGGAAATTTCACCTGTATTGGATGCATCAATTTTTTTTCTTTTCAGAGATATATAACTCTTGTAGACAATTATCGCATTCAATAACTTTTTTCAGAGAAAAACTTGAAATTTCCACAATTCCATTCGTTAGGTGCATGTATATTAACGATTCATATTGTTCTATAACTGAAAACCACAGATTTTAAAGATCCTTTTTAGGATCATAGTTATTTCTGTGGTTTGATTCGATTAAGACCATAGTACTTAACTGTGGTCTAAGAGTTCGAAATCACTTTTACTCTTTATAAATCGAATTGTACATGAACATTAATTTTTTGAAATTATAAACTTGCCAACTCGAATAATCTACGTAACATATGAGTCCATGCATGTTGCTTTGGTTATATTTTATTAGAATGATTTGAAAGTTATGTGAGTAAAAAAATAACCTATGACATTAAACTTTTCTCAAACGAAAACCAAAAACACATACGAAAATCTTTAACAAAAACAAAAGTCCTAGCGATACAAATGGGTGAAACTACTTTATCGCAAATATTCAAAAGTGTTGCCATTGTTTTCAATGCATAAATTACATCGCCGAGAAACCCTACGGTAGGCATAGTAAATATGAATACTGCTAACGGAAGCAAAGCATTCTTGAAATTCTGTTTTAAATCTTCTAAATTATTCTGTTGTAGAGTGAATCCTCAACATGACCCCAAAAAAAGAATCTAGTGGCGTCAAGTCAGGGGAACGACGTGGCCATCTCACAGGATCTTTAGTCCCTATACAATTATGTTCAAAATTCAACAGATCAGTGATGGCCCTTGTTTTAGTGTGAAGGTACACCATCGTGTTGAAATGAAATATTTGATCTTTGTACTAACGGAAATTGATCCAGAAATCCTTTAATAATATTATTGTTGATGATTTTTTCACGTGCTCCATTCAAATTTTCATCAAAAATTTCAAACGCACGAACGCGACTATCTTTCAAAGCACACCACACATCGAAACCATATCTTCCTTAATGCTGCACATCCATATGGCGTTGCGGATTTACATCGGTCCAGAAATGTTCATAAAATTGATTAAATATCCCATCGCTAGTGATGCGGACTTCATCTGTCCATATGACCTCTCTGGAAAAAGTTTGGGGTTCTTGGATATTTTCTACATACCAATTGCAAAAATGTAGTCTGCGATGGAGATCCCCTAGCTGCAAAAATTGGGGAACTCGCATTTTGTAGGGTTTAAACTGGTTCTTCTTCAGAATGCCGAGCGCCCGACGTCTCTAAATTCCTGTTTTAGCTTCTATTTGTCTACTCGAAATTGAAGGTTTGGCCGTTACAGCACCTATCACTTCGATCGTTGCTACCTCTTTATCACCCACATGATATTTTTTATTTCTTGATTTTCTGAATGGGCTACTATTGATAAGATTATCTTTCATTCTTCAAAAAATAGATTTATTTGGCTGGTACCTTTCAGGATACCGATTAAAATGTTTCGGCCGTTGCTGCTGAACCCACTAAGAATATAATTTTCTATCATATCGAACTTTTCATAATATTCATAGTTATGATTTCTCTTCTTCATCTTGAAACAACTGAAGTTTCTGGTGAACAAACTCTTAATTGTAATGCACTCCTCACAAAAATTGTCGCATCACACAAGAGTCGCTTGGTAACTTTCAGAAGAAGTGTAAATAAGAAGATATCATTCAAAAGAGATGAGCTTCTGATGAAAAATATCAACAATTTTTGAGTTAATGAAAAATTAAGAAATTCTTCTATCTTTCGAAATCGAGTGTTTCCTCCCCGGGCCCTAATCACTGTTAGTCTACGTCTCGTAAGCCCCTCAAACATATTTTGGATGCACTCTTAAGTCATAGAGTTCCAAATTTCAGGAAGCAGATTGTCTAGTTGTTGGAGTGTTCTACAAGGCATCCTACGTTGCTGAATTTGCCACCCCATGTTGTCCCCAACATGTTCTATGGGATTCAAGTCGGGATTTCTGGCTGGCCATCTTAAAATATCGTTCTGCATTTTGCAGTAATTCTATAACTACTCTAGCTGCATGAGGCCGATCATTATCATGCATATAAATGAAGTTTTCGCCAATCAATGGGCCAAAGGGTACAACATGGGGTTCAAGGATATCTGCGATGTATCTGACCACTGTTATTCTTACATTATTCACTAGGACGAACTCAGTTCGACTATGAAATGAAATGATTCCCCACACCATTACAGAGCCCCCCCCGAAGTTTTCGGTTTGCAGGACTGCATTGCTGATACCGTTCCCCAGGTCGTCCGTACACAGGCTTGCATTATTTGATACTAGACAGAACCTGGACTCGTCGGAAAAGAGAACATTCGACCATTCTGGTATATCCCAATTTGCATGTTCCCTCGCAATTTGAAATCTTGCAACTCGATGCTCTCTGGTGAGACGCGGGCCGGTAGAAGCCACCCTTGGTCTGATAACGTCTTCCATGAGCCTGTTCCTAACAGTTGCAAAGTACAAGCTCATTTTGTAGCATTCTAGCTATACAGTGTCGAACTCTTAGTGTAGTTAAACGAAGCCAAGGATCATCAACTGGTGTTGTTATCCGATTTCTTTCCTGTCCGGCCCTTCTTCCATATTCCCCTATTTCGTGGTACAGGTTGATTGCTCTTGAAATAGTGCTTTGGTTAACATTCAACAAGTTAGCCTCGTAACGTTGACTCCGCCCCTCCTCTAGAAGTGTTACAATTCTTACCACTTCATGCCATTACGATAAATTCAAAGATTTGAAAATCAACAAGAAACACAGAAAACTTGCATTAATTTAGCATGAAAACTGAAAAGAAATTGAATGAATACTGAAAGTCAAATAAACTCATTCTTATTTCAGACGTGTTTGAGATCATATGGAAACAAATGTTACTACATAGATAAGATTTTTTTCCCTCATATGTCCAAAACTTTATGTTGACAAAGAAACTGCGGCCGAGCTGCTAAATTCAGAATACCAGGTGATGCGACAATTTTTGTGGTGTGTGTAGTTGGAACATACAACTAACATGCACCTATTTCGGTATTCAATAAACATTGATACCTATACTGGAATCGTTAGTGTCAAACTTTAAGACTACACTTAATTACTTTGCTCTAAATCGAATCAAACCATAGAAATAACCAACTTAGATAGTATCTTTAAAATCTGTGGTTTTCTGTCATAGAACAATATGAATCCTTAATGGGCATGCACCTAATGAATGGAATTGTGGCAATTTCAGGTTTAATTCTGAAAAAAGGCAATGAATACAATAATTCATAACGAGTATTATATATTTTTGATAAGGAAAAAATACTGTATCCAGTTGGGGCAAAATCTCCTATGGTTCGTATTTAAGAAAAAGCATGTTTGCATTATAACTCGAAAACCGCTGGGCTAAAGAATATTTTTTGGACAGCACTCTATTTTACTCAAAAATGTTTCTTGTAGAATGTCAAACTTATTTTCATGTACTTTTGATGATAATCGAGATATCCGCGAAGGACGATTTTCCTAAAATTCAAGGAATTTTGGGTAACTCCTGAACGGAAAGAGATATCAGTGAAATTGTGGCACCACTAAACTAGTCCCTGAAAATAAGATCTAGAGAGGACGGTTCGTTTTTCTCCATCTGCAATATTTCACATAGCTGCCGTACAAATACATCGAAATTTGTCCACCCTGTACAAATTCATTGAAAAATTGGGTAACATTGCTTATAGTATTTGATAATTCATAAATTCCATGAATACATCACACTCTTGTCATTTGTGTATTTTAATAATTTTTGTAATTATTGAAATGTGGTATATCCAATTCAACAAATGTTCTTTCTCGTTCTTACCATCGGTCCATATAAATGAAAGCCTTAAATTACTGCAAATGTTACGCTTCATCAATGACTGTGTTATGAGTAAATCTCTATTCTCAAGAACTTGAAATCAACCTTCTTCCATTTAGGGAAAACATCAGCTGGCCCTCAAGTTCACTTGCCTGATGGCTGCGTTGATATTTCATAAGGACAAGTAATTATAATATTTTACGGTCACAAACGCTACTCCACGTATGACTCATTATTTTATTATTTTCCCTGAGGAGGCTATTCTAGTTACTACAACTTCTGTGAGTGCTATATGATTCGTTTGAAGATACATGTAACATTAAGGAAGTATACTCTTATCTATTTTCACTGCTAACTCAAGGTTTCACAAATTTTGTACATCATACTCCTCTAATGAAGTACATTTTTATGATGCCAATATGTTCTTTGTTGCCTTCAGATTTTCTCCATATTATATTTAGTCGGATCAAGGTAACGGCGAATAATTTTTAACGGATATTAGAATGTATACATTTGTTAACCCAAAATAAAAAAATATCTTCTTCTTCAGCCATCTGTCTTCCAACTTTGGATTTAGACCACCCCCAGTCATCTTCATAGATTTCTATTTTGTGCAACCTGATTCCAGTTTTATGTACCAATTCTTTTCAGGTGTCTCATTCGTTGTCTGCCCCTCGCCCTTTTGCCCAACCATAGCCGCCATTGCTGTATTGTGGCGTTCCATCTGCCGGCTCGCATTATGTTACGCAAAGCTCCATTAGAGTCCGGCGATTTTCTCCCTAACATCACGAACTTTAGTGATCTTCCTTATCCAGATTTTGGTTTTCCTGTATCTCAGCCTAAACCCAAGCATTCGTCGTTCCATGCCTCTACATCTTACTCATTTTATCCATGATGGCTTTGGTGAGTGTCCAGGTCTGACAGCCGTAAGTGATGATAGGCAAAATGCACTGATCGAAGATCTTGATTATGAGATATTGGGGCATTCGGTGATTTAGAAAGACCATTTCAGTTTGCCAAATGCTGCCCATACTAATCTAACTCGCCTACTTATTTCTGCAGTCTGATTTTCCTTATTACTTATTTCTGCAGTCTGATTTTCCTTATTTGGTTTTATTATTCGTCCCAGGTGTACATACTCCCCAACCATACTGAGTGTGTGACCGTTCATCATTGGTCCTCTATGTTCTGTGGTATTAGTTAATGTTTCTGTCTTCTTCATGTTTATTTTGAAGCCTATTTTTGCAAATGCATGTGCTAATTGTGTTGTCATAGTTTGTAATTCTTCAAAAAAGGTGGCAATTATTACAACATCATCAATGCTTTTCCGTTTATGTTTGTTCCTTTTTCTTTTCAGTCCATACATTTGAAGACGTTCTCCTTTGCTATTCGATGATACAACATCTCCCTGTCGTACACCTCTTTAGATGTTTATCGGGTTTGTCTCGTATTCCAATTTCATTATCATTGGAGATTTTTCATAGATGTTTTGCATCAGCTGTCTATACCTTGAATCAATTCTACTGTTGGCCATAGCTTGTTCCGTAGCACATACCTCTGTTATATCGAAGGCGTCAACAAACGATAGATACATAGTGAGATGGTATCCATTTGCTTTTTCTTTCAAAGTTGTCATAGTTAGTAAGCGGTCTGCTGTACTTTATCCCTCTCGAAACTCGGCTTTTTCTTTATGTTGATAACATTCCATCTTTGTTGTTAATCTATTTGCAATTGTTTTCACAACGAGCTTGTATAGCTGGGATAGTAGCGATATGAGACAATATTTTCAAATCACTGTTTTCGCTTTTCTTGAAAAGTAGCACATTTGCGCTTTTTGCTAACTCATCAAGAATGTCTTCATGATATAGACATTCATTAAGAAGGGTTTTGAGAGTTGATAAAATAATTTCTCTACCTTCCTTCAGCATTTCTGTTATTATGCCATCTGGCACTGGTGCTTTGTTATTCTTTAGACTACTAAGAGCGTTATCTATTTCATAATCTTCTATATCAGGCAGTTCTTTGGAGTTAACATTGGTTATCTTTTTCGTTAAGCCTTCTTGTGTCATAATCTGGTTGTATCTCGGAGGTGTATAGTTCTTTATAAAAAATTCAAGGTGAATGATCTTGTTGAGGTGTTTTTCTTCATCTCATTGTTTGTTTCTCAAAGTCATTATGACGGGTTATCCGTGTGACGGTCTCAAGCTCTTTGAACCCTTATACCTCTTCAGGATCTTCTCGACGTCCTCTTCTTGGTGTTTCCTCAGATCTTTGATAATTTTCCTTATTGTTTCATTCAGTTCCACATATTTGATTGTTTCACGTTTCCCCTCGCTCAAGAGTTTCTTTATAAGTTCCATCAGGGCTTTGGTTCTGATGTTGAGCTTATATTTCCTGTTTTTTCTGTTCTACCAATTTTTTCACCTGCTTCTATAAGTTACTTCTTCAAACGTTCATTAATTTCATTGATGCTTTGTGTTTCTGTGGTTAATTTTGTTTGTTCTCTAAGTCCTATTTCTTTTGAAGTTTCTCTAAATGTCTCCTGGTGATGTGTCATTTTACTGGGATTTATGAGTGCTGGTTTCATTATCTGGTATGAAACTCTTCAGCATAGCAATACTAGACAGAACCTGGACTCGTCGGAAAAGAGAACATTCGACCATTCTGGAATACCCCAATTTGCATGTTCCCTCGCAAATTGAAATCTTGCAACTGGATGCTCTCTGGTGAGACGCGGGTCGGTAGAAGCCACCCTTGGTATTCTCTGAGCCTGTTCCTAACAGTTTGCAATGAAATATAATCATTTCTGGAAAGTGCAAGCTCATTTTGTAGCATTCTAGCTGTACATTGTCGAACTCTTAGTTCGACAGTTAAACGAAGCCAACGATCATCAACTGGTGTTGTTATCCGATTTCTTCCCTGTCCGGTCCTTCTTCTATATTCCCCTATTTCGTGGTACAGATTGATTGCTCTTGAAATAGTGAAATAGGGGTTAAACGCCTACATATATATATATATATATATATATATATATATATATATATATATATATATATATATATATATATATATATATATATATATTCTAATGAACGCAAGAGAATTTTTTGATATAGTGTTTTAATAACTATCGGTGTTAACGTCGAATATCGTCTACGCTGGATTTTTTATCTAAATTTCGATTAATTATTTCGCCTCGATTCTTACGCTATGGGTGGTAATCATTCGGCAAATGATCGTCTTTTCACTGTAATTTTGAATTCAGAAAAACTATATACAATGGTATACAGGTAGATCTACACAATATAGTATTCACAATTAATAATAAAATTCAATTAGATAAAAATCATGAAATATATGGATAATTTTAGCAAATGAACTAAAAAGATAGACCCGGGTTCTGGGTCGTCCTGCTACTATGTATTTCCATCTTGTGTACAATATGGACTATCATTCTGAACCCAACCTCCCATTGTGCTTGGTGTACACTCTTAACAATATCATAGAACCTAATTCAATCGATTTGTGAATGCTCTCTCTATCTCTATCTCTCTCACCTCACTGTCATCCAATAACAATGTAAAAATATAAAAGGGATTTACACGTTGATGTAAATAAATGGAGGAAACTATAGTTCTCACTAACTTGATGCCAGAGAACGACTTATTTATCTTAAGCAGTTTTCATCATGATTAAACAAACAGATCAAATCAACAAATGGATGCATAATAAACTACGTTTACTGTAAAATTTAAGGCGGAGCGAAAAGAAACCCGTGAATGATATTTTTCAATCAAACTGCCTAATCTGTCGAGGACTCATGGACTTTCAGAAATGCACTCAAATATTTTACATTAATCTCCTGAACCAAAAAAACTTATCTGCTCTTAACTCAAAAATACACCCATTGAAAAACATGCATCATATCTCACAAGACAAGGTCGTTACTGAAAGTATTATAACATAAAAATTCACTGATTTCTCGAAATTAAAATATGACAATCGGGGTCTTCAACCGAAAAAATTGCCCATTGTTGTGAATAATGGTCGATTCAGCAAATAAAAGCCTTCGGACCATAAAATTGCGTTATAAACATTATGTTTCACTGTTTCCCAATACAGCATTTTTACGATATATAATTCATCTGTTACACAACATTTAATTTGTAGAGTTCGTTTACTTTTATGAATATCGTCAAACCAACCGATTTAAGCTATTGCATAAGGGGGCCATGACATTGACTTGTCTCTACCTACACACCAGCAAAAATGCCTTTTTTAGAGAATAATTTTGTTACCACGCGTATTAATCTCCGATATTTTCGACTACTTAATATGCATAAGAATGTGCAAACAATGTATCAACAACGCGTCATCACCTCTCAAATTGAAACATCATTTATGTTTACCAAGAACAATGCTGGTCGATAACGTAATCTTTCAAACTTATTCTGCCAACAGCGAAATCTGCTTGAAGTGGATTCAAATTTGCGGTGCTCTGGGTCAGGACAAAGGCACTTGAAATTAACTGATAAAGAAAAGTCAGACATGTATGGTCACACATTTTTTTTTTTTCAATTAATTACACTGTCAATTCAGATGGTGATTTCTCTGTTCAATCGATGAACACTCGTCGAATTACTCTCTTCTTTCAGTCCTATTCTTCGAGGGAGAGTAGTCATAAAATATGGTTCATGATTTTCTTCACAAACGAAAAAAGCAACCAGGTTGAAATTCTGCAAATTTGATTAGTAAATAAGAGCTCTTATTCCTTTTCTGGAAATAGGTCAAACAGCAACTCCCTTCTTAGAAGTTTCTTGGAAAGTATAATCTAAATGTGATATAATCATTTTCTGAATCATACGTTTTAATAGGAAACATTTTCCTCTTGTCAAAACCAGAACTTTCTCGAACCAATGCGGAAATTCTCAAACATGCCACCTGTTAGTAGTTCGTGGGTAACCGAAATAGATAGTACCTGCATCACAGACCTGCATAGTATAATCTAAATATGATATAATCATTTTCTGAATCATACGTTTCAATAGGAAACATTTTCCTTTTGTGTTTCTCCAAGATAGACGAGTTTTTGAGAAAATTCTGCAAGCATTTGCAGTGACAATTTCAAGAAACTCGAAATAAGAAATATTCAAGTAGGCTGCCTTCCCAACGATTTTAATATTATTTGAACTTGAAGTTTTCCAATTTCAATACTTTTGATATTTTGGCTAATTTATTGTTATATTTGTCTCTGAAAATATGTATTTCTTAGGAGAAACTCTAGGGACATAAAAAGTTTTCTATTGAAAATGATTATTTCATGATCAATTATCATTATCAATTATGTTTTCCAAAATCGTTCTAATAGAAAAACGGAAGGAAATTGCAGATTTAACTGATTTACAAACAAGGTGAATGATTGAAAATTCTGGCATTAATGAGTTAAGAATTTCTGCAGAAAACTGATTGCAGAATGGACCCTAAGTAAAAAAAATATTTAACGAATCTTTCCTATTTTAGCTAAGAACTCATCTGAAGTAGATATGCGTATTTTAAAAACACTCTTTTTGTGACGCCCCCTAGGTTGTGGAACAATGAATATTTTCTATCAATTTACTTATTCATTGGTAATACTTAATTATACAATGTGATGCAAATACATTGCTTCAAAAAATTAACGCACAAAATTGAAAACCCATATTTATTCAGGAGAACTTTATAGTCGATTTGGTAAAGCCGTAGAGTAATAAATCGGATACGGGTTAAAGCGTATTATTAAGTATATTCTTCCAATTCAACCCCAATAAAGGTAACTATTTCATAGATATATATTAAGAACCGTTCTTGAAGTAGTTTTATCATTTGTATGCATCAGTTAGTAGTTGGTGAAAGTGTTTTGTAAAAATTCAATGTAAGTTCAATTCATAGAGAATTGGTAATATTGTTATATCTTGCTGACTTGCAAGCATGAACAAAATTACTATAGAGTTACTTTTCTTTTATTGTGTGAACATCGATCTTTTTGAATATTATTGTGATCGAAAACTAAATAATTTCTTGTTTAAAACTATCTCGCCACAAGTTTTTCAACCTTTGCGAGTGTTCGTTTTCGTTTTAAATCTTTAGTCGTCGCTTTTTGGAATATGCGATTAAAGATTATTATTATTATTTATTATTATCGTGGAATTACGCAATATCTCAGCTGTAAGCTGGATATAATTTACCTTTCCCAGATTCAGCAATCAAAGGGAATAGGCTCGATTACAATATACTTGACATAAATTTCCTAACTATCCTACATGTATTAAGCATTACAGATTTTTGCATTTCCCTATAGGTGTTCTTATGCAATTCTAATTTCTTAAGGCTATCATGCAAAGTTTTGGGTATTAACCCAGTCGAGGATACGATGACAGGAACAATATCTATTTTATCGAGGTGCCACATCTGCTTGCCCTCAATAGCAAGGTCTGTGTATTTGGACTTTTTTTCCTGGAACTTGTTCAGCACGTTGTTATTATTCGGTATGGCGACATCCACCAGCATTGCTGTTCTGGCTCTCTTATCATACACCACTATGTCCGGCCTATTGTTCATCACCATTCTGTCAGTGATAACAGGCCTATCGTAGTATAATCTCATAGAGTCATTTTCCAATACGGGCGCCGGTTGATACTTGTAATATGGCTGGGAGGCATTCAGAAGTCCGTACTTCTGTGCAAGTTTCTGGTGGATAATGTTACATACTTGATTATGCCTGTGGAGATAGTAATATGCTGTATAGTCTCCGATCTTTTTGATGTGTTCGGTATGTATGCTGACATCCATCAATCCGCGTCCCCCTTCTTTCCGCTTCAAAGTTGTTTTTATCACAGACAATTTTGGATGGTGATTATTGTACTTTGTCAGCATCGTTCGGGTTTGCCTTTGAATATCATCCAGTTCTGTCTTAGTCCATCGGATTATTCCAAATGAGTAAAGCAACACTGGAATAGCGGAGGTGTTAATTGCTTTGACTATATTCCCCGAGTTCAACATTGACTTCAGCACAGTCTTCAGACGCTGACTGTACTCTGAACGAATCTTCTCCTTTGACTGTTTTTGGCCTAGCAATATGGCTTGTTGGTTTACCAGATATTCGTACGTTGTATCCTGTTATATTGAGCATTGAGAACAATGGATTCATAGCTAAACAGAACCAAGTGGACTCAAAGAGTCCCCTTGAAAAAACTCCACCACGTATGGATATCTTGTCGGTTTTAATTGACTTATTGTTCATGTTGATCTGCAGAGACGTGCGTTAGTGTGTCATTGTTGTCTTCAGGAATTCTACCAGGGCCGGGTGAATTTTGTATGCAATAATTCAACAAGCCAAGAATGGGCGGTACAATCGAATGCCTTCAGATAATCGAGAAAAGTTGAATGAACATTCCGATGCTCTGCGTGTGCCTGTTTCATTATCACAGAATCGATGATGAGTTGTTCCTTGCACCCGTGGTGTTTCTTTCTGCATCCTTTCTGCTCCTCAGCTAATATATTGTTGTCGTGAAGATGTTGGTATATTCGATTGGATATGCATGCGGTGAGTATTTTGTAGAGTGTTGGCAGGCAAGTGATTTGCCTATATTGAGACGGATCCTGTGTTCTCTAGCTCTTAGGTAGCATATATGTTAAGCCTTGTGTTAAGAAAGTGGGTGTTTTCTTGGAATGTTGAAGAACATACGTGAGCTGTTTCGCTAGGGCTCCATGGAGCTTATCAAACTTATACCAGAAGTTGTGGATATTTTCTATACCTGTGGCCTTCCAATTTTTGGTCGCTCTAACTACTGTTGTGATTTCTTCCTCCGTTATTCCTTCGAAGTCCATATGTTTGATATCAAGGTGTTGTTCGTCATTCGTGATCCATTCCGCATCTTTATTGTTTTCTTTGGGGTTCGAGCATAGTGATGACCAATAATCGGTCAAGCACTGTGGTTCAGGTACTTCTCTGTTATTGTTGGTCGCAGTTTTGTTATTTCCCTTATGAAAATTGGCCGCGCTTTGGAGGGACCTTTGGTTTCGATGTTTCCTTTCAGTACACTTGATGTATCTTGAGAGCCTCTTTGCTTTTGCTTGGAGTTTCTGCTTCGAAGTGTCCATATACAAGTGAATATGTTGTTTGTGATCAAGGTGTTTTGTGTTGGTACCAATTTTTCTATGAATTTTGCGTATATGGGATTTCAAGCGTCTTGAGGCTTTTGTTTCTCAGGAATTCTGCGAGGCGACCGATCTCAGCTCTAATATTGTCAATATCCTTCTCCAGTCGTTTTTGCCATGGTGGTTTTCTGACGCTTTTTGGCTCAGATCGAATCAGAGTTGTGGAGACTTGTTGTTTGTGTAGTTGAAGAACCGCTGCCGTTCCACAGTAAATCAAAGTGTGAATTTTCTCCAAGTAGTTCTGTCCAGTATATTCTTTAAACACTAAGTTTATGCTTGCTAGGATGATATTGGTGTTTTGTTCGTCTTGATTTTGGTCAGTTTAGGTCGTTTAGTTGGGTTACTACCACTGAGTTCAGTTATTGCTCTGTTGAGTTCTGATCGTGCTAAATACATAAATTCGTTCTGCTGGTTCGTCTCAGGGGAACTCTCTATGATGATATTCGTTTGCATGGCTTCGATGTTATCTTTCATTGATGGTAGGTATACCGTTATGAGTATCATCTTCACTTCTGAGCGCCATTATGACCTTTTCTCGTATGCTTTGCAGCGTTTCTGAAGAAAGTAGCCTGTTTTTAACGATTGTTCCTCGTTGACCCGAAATTCACTGCTCGGATATGTGCTCTAATTCCGGATAGTTTTCTACGAACGCAAGGTTCAACTCGTATCTGTATGCTATCATTTCCTATTTCATTATCGTGGACTTATGCACTATCTCAGCTAGCAGCTGGATATAATTTACCTTTCCCAGATTTAGCAAATAAAGGGAATAGGCTCGATTACAATATACTTGACATAAATTTCCTAACTATCCTACATGTATTAAGAACTTCAGCTTTTTGCATTTCATATAGGTATTCTTATGTAATTCTAATTTCTTAAGGCTATCATGCAAAGTTTTGGGTATTAAACCAGTCGAGGATACGATGACAGGAACAATATCTATTTTATCGAGGTGCCACATCTGCTTGATCCCAAAAGCAAGGTCTGTGTATTTGGACTTTTTCTCCTGGAACTTGTTCAGCACGTTGTTATTATTCGGTATCCTATTTCATTATTATTATCATTATTATTATTATTTTTTCACAAATAATGAAAGAGTTTTCTTATTTTACCCCTGTTAAACATCTTAAAAATATAACACCTTCCCAAAGTGAAAAATTAATTATATTGAATTTATACGATGCTTAAAGGTATGAAGGCCATTTACCTTCAATCGATGAAAATGTTGAAATGTGTTCTGAGATGACGAGTATTTGACAGTCCACAACATACAAGTTTCTCAAGAAGAGAAAATAAATGGAATCATAATGAAACTTCCAGAAACTTCTCCAGGAACGCACCGAATGGTTATCGATGAAGACTTTAGGAAAAAAAGTTGTGCGTTCTTTTTTTCTCGGACAGAAATTCCCACCGTGCTCGTAGGACAGCAGGACTTGATTTGATCAAAAAACAAATTGTGGCAAGTTTTGCATGAATTGAATTTCTCATGGGAAAGGTACAACAAGAAGTCACTTCTCATAGATAAAGAAGGAATTGTTTGCTGGGAAAAAATTATTCAAGAGCTATTAAAAAATATCGTGCTCAAAGTAAGAAATTTTTTATCTGGATGAAACTTGAGTTAATCAAGGGTACATGGTTCAGAAAACTTGAAATGATAAAAAATAAAAGATTATCGACCAACCTTCCTCTAAGGATTGACCACAGGATTTCAGGCTCCGTCAGTAATAGGACGACATATAATAATAACGCATATAGGTGGTGTTAACTGATATTATTATTTAGTTAAAGCAGTGGAGACCATCATATCTCTTGGATGTTTTCGTAGAATATTTTGAACAGTTATTCGATTCGATTTCACTATTATCTGTTATCTTCTTCTTGTTGTGGTGCCTATCCGGTCCGGATGTTGGCGATCATTCTGGCTTTTATAATCTTGTTTGTTACTGCACGGAAAAGTCCTGTTGTTGATACTGAGAACCATGTCCTGAGGTTCTTGAGTTAGGAGATCCTTCGTCTGCCAGACCCGCAGGGTATCCTTTGCAGCAGCCCATATATGATCCAGATATTCAAGTTTGCGCGCCTTTATCGTGATTATTAATTCAGGATCTTTCTCCATTCTTCGGCAGACTTCTTCGTTAGAGACATGGTATATACACAGAATTCTTAGAATCCTACGATGTAGCCACATTTCAAAGCCTGCAAGTTTTGTGGTAGTTGCCTTTGTTAGGGTCCATGATTCCACGCCGTAAAGTAAGACAGAGAAAACGTAGCACCTGAAAAGTCGTATTTTTGTGGTTGAAGTCAGAGATCGTAAACTAGAAAATAGGAAAGCTCCAAATGAAGATAAGATAACAAATGAGATGATCAAATATGGCGGAGAAGCCATTAGAGAAGAGTACACGAGACTGTTTAACATCATAATTCAACACGGAAAAATACCAGAAGAATGAAAAAGAAGTGTCACAGTGCCTATCTTTAAAAAAGGAGACAAAACAAATCCTGCCAACTATCGCGGAATAACCTTATTAAGCACCTCTTTGAAACTGCTTACAAAGATTCTTGCCGATGACATAACGTCAACAATGCCAATCAGCGAAGAGCAACAAGGCTTTCGAAAAAACCGGTCTACGGTCGATGCACTATTTATAACAAGGCAATTAGTAGAAAAGTCTCTTGAATATAACACTCCAGCATATCTTTGTTTCATAGACTTAACGAAGGCCTTCGACAGAGTCCAACTGAAGGATGTAATCAAAATACTGGAAAACAAAGAGGTACCCAAAAATATATAAGACTCATAAAAGATCTGAACACTAATACAACAACGCAAATACGAACAAACCACACCCTAAAGCAGCATTTCGGAACAACGTAGGGCATCCGCCAAGGTGATAGTCTTAGCCCTCTACTATTTAATACTATTATGGACCAACTTGTAGAGACCGCTAAAAACTTGGGACTAGGATACCGCATGGGAACCTACAAAATGAACATCTTATGCTATGCCGATGACGCCGTACTCATTGCAGAATCAGAAGACGACCTACAAAGAATGTTATACGCCTTTAGCAAACGCGCAAAAAATTTCAATATGGAAATCTCAACAAGTAAGACAAAATGCATGACCATAGCTAAGGAACCTCTGCGCTGCAAGTTAACAATAGATAACGCCACTATAGACAAAGTCATGTCATTCGAATACTTAGGGTGCAAAATAACAAGCACAGGATACCTTGAAGATGAAGTGAGAAGACAAGTGAACAAAGCAGCTGCAGTATCGGGACATCTTAAACAACCAATTTGAAGAAATAAACACCTCAGTATACCATGCAAATCCAGAATCTACAAAACATGTGTGCGACCAACTATGACATACGGGGCAGAAACAAGAGCGGAAACGTCGGTAACAAAGAGGATACTAAGAACAACAGCAATGAAAACGCTGAGAACTATAACCGGTTACACATTGAATGACAGACAAAGAAATACCGACATAAGGGAAAAATGTGAAACAGACGATATTGTAAGATGGGTAAGAAGAAGAAGAGAATGGAACCAGCATGTAAACAGAATGACCACAGATAGAATAGCCAAAATCGTATATAACAACATACCACACGGAAGAAGACCCGTTGGACGACCACCAAAACGATGGCGGGATAGTTGGCAATCAACTTCACAAGAACTGCTGCAGGGAAACCGGAACTGAACAGGCACTACGCCTTCTACACGGTGAAGAAGAAGAAGAAGTCAGAGATCGGCTCTTAAGTATAAGCTCATTTTAAAGAACACTGCTCTTTCCTTCTCTATCCTGCAACGGATCTCCTGTGAATGATCCCATTGGTCATTAAGTACAGTGTATTTTGTTACTCTCTCGATTTGTTGTTGGTTGAGTATTAGATGCTCGTGTGGGATTTGATTTTTGCTGATCACCACGTATTTTGTCTTGTTGACATTAATATCTAGACCGTACTCCATTCAGTTTTCTTTGAACGAAGATTATTATACTTGATGCTGAAAGTAATAGAATTTGTTTTCTGAAAGAAATGATACTTCTCTACAGTTTACAAAAATGCATTTGCGCCACCTACAAGTAATTTTATTACAAAGTAATAAGCAATTATTTCCAACGAATGCAGGCGATAGTTACAAAAAAAAATGAACACAATGCCAGGGATACCGATCAACTGTTCTAATGAATGTAGGCACTTCTGTGTTGCAATCACTTTCATTTAATGCGGCGAGGTCCAAAAATAAACCCATTTTCCTCCTTCTTCCTTTTAAGGAAGTTGCTGCTCAACCTTCAGGTACCTGATAACTAACATTATAATATATTATGAGGACGAATAAATTACAGCTACAAAATCGGCGTCGAATTCAATGTCATGGCTTCAATACAATGAGTCATCTGTTTCATTATTTTAAGATCAGGTTCATCACCGGCACCGTCATGTTAAATGAGAGATGTTATGTTACTCTTTCTTACATTATATAATTTTGGTTTCGAATAGATTTCAGTGCTTTTTTCAGTTAGATTCCTTAATTGGAAAGTTCATAGACCGCGAGTATAATATATTGTATTGTCACAATTTATTGTTTTTTCGTGATAGTGTTGTTTATTACGACTAGAGACCGGATTATATGCAGCCAAAAATTGCCGCTCTTATCCAGGTTCTAGTAATTAGAGTGTGCGAGGAAAGTAACGTATCTGGGAGTTTTTTTTATAAAACTGAATCCTAAATGTAGCATTCAAATACAAATACATTTTTTACACTACCCATCAAATAATTCATGATAGGACATTGGTTTCTTATTAGTTCTGCCACTCTATTGGAGCAGTGAGCCGAACATGCTATACGAATAAGGTTGGTATAAAAATTTTGAATTGTAACCATCTTTAACAAAAAGGGTACGGCATCTAGAATAAACAGTGCTTTATTAACTGGAACTGTATTAAGCAAAAAAGTCTTCTGGTCCCCCTTGTTTAAATATTGAACGAGTTGGGCTCTTTGTTTTTTCAAGCTGTTCTGTGGATACTTAAAAGCAAGTGTACGATGAACTTCCACTAAGAATTCCTATAATTAGGTGCCTTAATATACCAACCTGAATAATCGGCGATTCCGTCAGCACAAATGTAAAAATAATTATTTTCAATAATTTGTCCAATTGTGTTGTTAACTACAATAAAGTGTCAACGTCTCCGGAATATTGAAATTAATTTAGACATACTTGTAATTTTGCTGCAAAATATTGTTTCATTGTCAAAACGGTTTTTTTGGATAAGGTCTGATCCAGGAAAAGCTATCGGCCGCAGTACACTTAACTTTCGGCATAATTAAAAAGTTTCAATCACAACACACGAAACTTGTATACAAATTACAGAGAAACACTTACGAGATCTATTGATACGAGCTGAGAACTTAGGGTTCTTGGTTTTATATTGGGAGATAATTGATATCTTTTGGATACTCTTACTGTATTGACAATTTCGGAAATATGTGAAGTGATTTGAATACTCCTTGTATATAAAAAAGGGATTGTTTTTAGCATTAGGTAGGCTCGCTCACTCAGACATCCGGAATTTCCAAACTAGGTACTATAATCAAGGAAATATTGAATTGCGAGAAATTGCCTTAATTGCATGACTTTGCCCTCTAGAGGTGCCATTGTCTGTGCTGTATGACTTGATGCAATGGGGAACGCTTCTTGGTCTATACCTGCAAATTACTCCAAGCCTAGAAGGAAAACCGACTGTCAATCTCTGAATTTGATAATACTAGCAACATATTCACAATAAGCCAATAATAAGACTTTCATGCAAGTACCTAAAAATGAACAAATTATGCAGAAATACACAAATGAATACTTTGCATAAAATCCGGTCTTTAATTACGACATTGACATTGGCTGTTCATAGTTATTGTTCGTTTTTAATTGAAACAAATTCACAGGTACTTTCACTTGGAGAATAAAAAATTGTTGATTATATATACAGGGTGTTACTTAATAGTATGTCACAACTCTAAGAAAAAGAGTTCATATAAATATGGGTCCGCATATGCTTCGTTACGGAGCTACACAGGGTGTTGAAATTTCCGGAAAAAATTGTTTTTTTTTTCAAAACTCCTGCAGTTTTTGAGATATTCACCCCAAATTTGGAATGTAAGCAATTTTTTACAGCCTCCATCATTACACGTCCTAAATTTCAACTAGAATCTACAAGGTGTTTTTTTTCCGGAGCCATGTCCTTCTTTTGCCCATTCAAACTTTTTGCAGTACGCCACTGATCAGCGTACAATCAATTTTCGTCATCTTCGTTCAAGTTAGAAACTTTTGTATGCATTCGCTGAATTGAAAGCAATTCTAATTGAAAAAATGACAAGTAGGCTTTGATTTTTTTCATTTATTTACTTATTTTAACAGATGCTAAAGTTGAACCAGTGTCTGCTCGATTGAAGAATCACATCATCAAGAAAGGAAAGGAAGTAACAGTTTTGACTCTTAGCACTGGTCGAGAATATTTCGAAAAACTAGTGACAAAAAAACTAAAAAACCTTGCTATGAGTGAAAATTAACCCAAATTATGTATTCGAAACTAGAAACTCTATTACGACTCTTCTGGAATGTTTTCTCGAATGTGACTTAATCTTGATTGTGACTTTTCCTGATTGCAACTTCTTCCTGATTGTGACTTCTTCCTGATTGTGACTTTTTCCTGATTATGAGTTCTTCCTGATTGTGCCTTTTCCTGATAGTGATATTTTTCTTTTTTTTTCTTCATCCGGACATGACAGAAGTGGAACTGATTGTTTGTTTACACTGAAGTGACAATTTTGCAGCCATTTAAATGACTTATTCAATTCAGTTATGGTATTTGAAACTGCTTAGGCATTGAAGAGTATATTTTTGAGTTTAATAGGAGCGTACAAGCGAAACACTCATTTTGAGTGTCTAGCCTTTACTATCTATTGTTTATTTAGCATCATAAGTATGTAGGCACAAAATGTTATGTAATTATTTTCACACAGAACATTACGACTATGCAAATGAACTATATATTATTATTATTATTAGAACAATTCTCACTGAATGTCTGGGTCAGAATAATTGGAAATGATTTAATTGGGCCAATTTTTTTGCCTAACAGAATAAACGGTCCCGCTTATCGGTAATTTCTTGAGGAGGAATTACCTTTATTGCTATTGGATGTGCCACTTTTGGTGAGAAACATAATGTGGTTCATGCATGACAGGGCACCAGCACATTTTAGTGAAAGAGCTAGGGAATTCTTGAATAAGACATTCAACAACCGATGGATCGGTCGGCGTGGGCCAGAACCATGGCCTCCTAGGTTCCCAGACTTAAACAGTTTGGAATTTTTCTTATAGGGATATCTCAAAAGTTTAGTTTATACCACTCTCAAGAACACTGTAGAAGAATTGAGAAATCGAATAATAACCTCTTGTGACACGAAAGTGAAAGAAATACCCCAGGAATATTTCAAAGAGTACGTGATAATATGATAAGAAGGACAGAGGCCTGTATTCTTGCAGGGGAAGGATACTACCAGCAATTTATTCAGCTTTTATATGTTCTTTTTTTAGTTTGCTATTGAATAAGTATAAGTTGAGTCTCAGAAGACGAGCTATCAAAATAACTTTTTTTTATTTAGCGAATAACATACAATTGCAAATAATTCAAATTCAATAATTTTTCACTCGAAAACGGTTGGAGATACGAAAAATTTCAAGTGTCAAAATTAAATGTACGCTGATCAGTGGCGTACTGCAAACAAGTTTGAAAGGGCAAAAGCAGACCTGGCCTCGAAAAGTAAAACACTTTGTGAATTTCAATCAAAATCTAGGCCGTGTAATGATGGAGGCTGTAAAAACTAGCTTGCATTCCAAATTTGGGCTGAATAACTGCAGGAGTTTGAAGAAGAAAACAATTTTTTCTGGAAATTTCAACACCCTGTAGCTCCGTAACGAAGCGTTTGCGGACTTATGTTTATATAAACTTTTTCTTAAAATTGCTCGTAGATTTACCCCTCAAGTAGTGACTTACTATTATATATATATATATATATATATATATATATATATATATATATATATATATATATATATATATATATATATATATATATATATACAGGGTGTTACATAATAGTATGTCACAACTTGAGATTGAGGCAGGCAGATTTTCTATCCACGTTGCTATTCAAATGGTTTTAAAAAGTATTACGGAAAGAGTAGTAATTAATATTCGGACTCTGGGTCAATAGGGAAAAAATTGATTTATGGAGCTGCGATGATGAAAGGCAGACCAGACCAAAATTTCAAAGTACTAGGGAAGGAAGAATGAAATTTGAATAAGTTGAAAATATTTTATGTCTCTGGGTTTTGATAGATACCATAAGGATAGGACAGAGAAATAAATTGGAGAATAGAGAAGGGTGATAGAAGAGCAGATGCTCTGAACAGTTTGTTAAGATTTTGAGGAGGATTCTTAGAGAGCGGAAAGTGTATAGGGTATGGAAAAAACGTATAATTGAAGATTTGTATGAATTTTTTAATGAAGCAGTCATATCGGGCATCATAAGATCGTGACGTTTGCAATGGTTGGACATATGGTGGGGATTGGGGGGAATAGTTTGATGAGAGATATTTGGCAGAAGACCCTGGTAGAGAAAAATGGACGGCCGATAAGGAAACGGAGACTGTGGGTAATGAAAGATCTGGAAAAAATTAGCATAAAGAACTGGGGTATGCAAATACACATATTCGGGAGGATTGAAAAAGATCAAGCAATGGTCCTGAACGTCCTGTAAACGGTAAATATCAAAAAAACATAGTACTCGAAAGAATGTATGATGTAAATCATAGGATATGTGACCATTAAAAACGAAAAATAAATTTCGCTAACTTCTGTCCGTTTTCGTTAATGCGCTATTGAAACTGGGAACTTATTTCTATTGATTCTAGTAGGAATGTTATGGTTCTAGTCTCGTGACGGATTAAGGTTTTTAGCTCACAAAATTATTGTTACCGTTCCTCTGCTACTCCCGAGTTTTGCAGATTCCATTTAAACGGGACGTCCTGGACTTCTTTCAATCTATCGATATTGTTTTTTTCGTTTGTTATTCCTTTAACGTGCTATATTTCCGCCTTTCGGCCTAATGACACGCCGAGGAATTCTGTCACCTCACTAACCCAGGAGTTTTGCCGAACCCCTCTCATGTCGATAGAAGGGATCTTCAATGTCCAACACATCTCTGTTAGACAGGACCAACGGTTTTAAATCTCCTCCGAAAGATGGATGTCCCTTTCGAGGTTTCTTTTTCTTAATAGAGCAGCCTATTTGAGTATGACAGAAACATTGATACCAACAAAACTATATACAAACATATGTATGTTGGTGTGTACCATCCAGTTTTATGCTTCAAAATCATTAAAATTTTTTGTCGTAAATAAATAAATATATTCATGATTTGCGCAATAACTCGGTGTTATCTGCCGCGCCAATAATCTCGTAAGATCAATCCTTTCAATATTAATTCCAATCAATCATTAATAATACAACTGATTGAACAATCGGAAAATTACAGAGGACGAAAACCTTGAAAAACGAATGTAAGTCGAACAATGTAAGATAAATTAACATCACGACAAATATAGAAAAAATAGAGATGAACTCTCGCCGTATTTCTTTGAAAGAGATTCAATAACATGAACTTATATGGAGAAATTCAAAGCAATGAGGAAGGACGTCGGCAATTTATGGCAACATTGATTCTTATTTCCGTTTTGTAATGCACGTTCGCTCTATGGTATGGTACGCAAGTGTCCTTAAGTTATTGTCTTGAGTTTTCGCAACGTAAAGAATTGAACCGAATGCATCGTAAATGTATTAACTAATGTACGAGGTATGACTATTCATTAAACAGACTGACAGTGTAAAACATTTAATAATAATTTCTTCACAAATACAAGTAACCGATGATTTCTAATAAAATATATTATTAAATACTCGACGCGTTTCGATACACAGTATATTTATCAAGAGCGAATGAGTACTACAAATATATCTTACTTACAAATTTTTATATGTACTGAAGAGACAATCCACTCAGAGCTATCCGTACTTGAACTAATGTTTAGGAAATAAATTTAATAAGGGTGAGTTATTTATGTTTCCTGATTATTAAAATTTCCGGTGAATACCTAAATCTGTTAATTTCAAATACGTCCAGAAGGTGAAGTTTTATATATACCTCCATTCTCAGAATGTAGGATTTTAAACTCTGAATTGAAAGAGTGACCATTTTCCCTAAGATGATTTGAATAATTTGAATCGGTTTTCCATTGATGAAACTGCGTTTATGTTCAGAGATTCTAACATTAAAATTTCTTCCTGTTCTACCTATATAAAAACAATTGCAATCTGCACAATCCAATCTATAAACACCTGATTTATTTTCTTTATTGATTGGAATTTATAATTCTGATAAATGAACCTAAATTTGTTGATGTTTTGAACGCTATATTTTTAATTTGAATTTTCAAGAAGGATTTAACATTATTACTAATATTGCCTATATATGTTAAACTATTGAATTTCTTGTCTTGGTATTCACCAATTGGATATATATGTTGTAAAGCTAATTTTATTTTTCCTATGTAATATGCTGCTTATTAAATTTGCATCATAACCATTAGTTAATGCGATCTGTTTTATCAAATTTAATTCTTTGAAATAATTATCATTACATATCGGTGTGTTCAAGAGTCTATGTATATAGCTATTAAATGCTGCAAACTTTATGTTGGTAAGGATGTGCCGATGTATAATGAATTGTGATATCTGTATGAGAAGGCTTATGATAAATTGAAAACTGGTGTTTATTTTTTGACTTTATTATTGTTAGGTCTAGGAAACTGATGGAATTATTCTGTTCTATTTCAGAAGTGAATTTTATTTTTGGGTGCAGATTGTTGATGAAATTTTCAAATTCAGTGAACTGTCTGTTTGTTTCTGTGAAACACACAATATAGTCGTGGACATATCGATACCAGTATAGGAAATGTTTACTAATCGGGTGTTTATGAATAGTTTTTTCTATTTTGTCCATGAAGATTTCTGCTAAAAGAGGGCCCTCATCACTTTTATAAAAACAATCGTTAAATAAAAAATAATTTTGAGATATACAAACATCTAATAAAGCCATAATGTCGTATTTAATTGGTGGATTCGTCATATTTTGTGTTAACAGATTATAGATTATATTATACGGATCTTTCGGTGGAATATTTGAAACAAATTCTTGACATCAAAAGAGACTAACTTTGCATTACTTGAAATGACAATATTTTCTATTATCATTCAAATCATTTGAATTACGAATAGAAAAAGACGGTTTAAAATTACAAAATTGTTCCAGAATATGTATTAATTTCAAGAATTAATTCCACATATTCCACCGAAAAATTCCGTATAATACAATCAATAATTTGTTAACACAAAATACGACGAATCCACGAATTAAATACGACATTATAGCTTCATTAGATGTTTGGATATGTCAAAATTATTCTTTATTTAACGATTGTTTTATAAAAGTGATGAGGAATTATAATAGTAAACCCCAAAGCCCTCTTTCAGCAGAAATCTTCATGGATAACATAGAAAAAACTATTCATAAATACCCGTTTAGTTAACATCTCCTATATTGGTATCAATATGTCGATGACATTATTGTGTGTTTCATAGGAACAAACAGAAAGTTCATTGTATTCGAAAATTTCATCAACAATCTGCACCCAAAAATAAAATTCACTTCTGAAATAGAACAGAACAATTCCATCAATTTCCTAGACCTAAAAGTAACAAGGTCAAATAATAAACACCAGTTTTCAATTTATCATAAGCCTTCTCATACAGATATCACAATTCATTATACATCGGCACATCCTTACCAACATAAAGTAGCAGCATTTAATAGCTATATACATAGACTCTTGAACACACCGATGTCTAATGATAATTATTTCAAAGAATTGAATTCAATAAAACAGTTCGCAATGAATAATGGATATGATGCAAATTCAGTTAGCAGCATATTACATAAGGAGAACTAAAATTAGCCTTACAACATATATATCCAATCGGTGAACACCAAGACAAGAAATTCAAAAGTTTAACATATATAGGCAATATTAGCAATAATGTTAAATCCTTCTTAAAATTCAAATTTAAATACAGCATTCGAAACATCAACAAATTTATGTTCATTTACCAGGAATAATAAATCTCCAATTAATAAAGAAAATAAATCAGGTGTTTATAGATTCGATTGTGCAGATTGCAATTGTTTTTATGTAGATAGAACAAGAAGAAATTTTAATGTAAGAATCTCTGAACATAAACGCAGTTTCATCAATGGAAAAACCAAATCATCTTAGGAAAATGGTCACTCTTTCAATTCAGAGTTTAAAATCCTACATGATGAGAATAGAGGTATAAAACTCAACCTTCTGGAAGTACTTGAAATTAACAGATTTAGGTATTCACCGGAAATTCTTAATGATCAATTAGACATAAATAACTCACCCTTATTAAATTTATTTCCTAAACATTAGTTCAAGTATGGATAGCTCTGAGTGGATTGCCTCTTTAGTATATATGAAAATTTGTTTAGTAAGATATATATTTGTAGAATTCATTCGCTCTTGATAATGATACTGTGTACCGAAACACGTCGAGCATTCAATAATATATTTTAGTAGAAATCATCGTTAACTTGTATTTGTGAAAATGGATTTCTATCACGTAAAAGCCTCCTCAATTGAATTAATAATTTCTTACCTGTTAACTTGCTCATTATTAGTATAAATAAGTTTTATCATGATAAGATTCTTAGTTTAAGATTAATGTGTCGTCGACCTAGAACCTTAAACGATAGAAAATATGGAATATAGAGGAAGTCAACTTACAAAAATCATAACCGAGCAACTGAAATGGTCCAAACCATACTCTTGGCCTGGTAAAACCTTGATGGTTTCTAAGTGACACAGTCTCTTCAAATAAGACAGAGACTCATTTGAAAATGTCCCACTATCATTGCTCCAGGTAATATTCAAAATGTGGAAAATCAATATCGGAAGATGCTCGATTGAAGAAAAAGCAGCTAATAGAAATGGTTGAAGCAGCTGAAACAATCCCTTTCAACATTCTTCATGATCAACTTGGTATGACTTAAGTCAGCTCAAGATGGATACCGATAGTTCTAACACAGCTAGAGAAACAACTGCGTATCGACTGTTTTCAGACTTCTGTAGTAATGGCGATAATGGAGTGTTTACTATGACGTGTCTTGTAATATTGAAGATTAATAAATTTATCTTCACCTTTACCTTATTAAATAATTTAAAGGAATCTGTCAACCCCTTTTTAATGAAAATTTTTTTATTTTCCAAGTTGAAAACAGATAACTAAAAATTCTAGGTTGAATTTGTTTGCGGCAATGTTTTTCACGAAAGAACAACAACCTTAAGATTTCACCGTAATAAAACATCGAAATTTGCCCACCAGTACATAAAAGATAATAGGATGGGTCCGTAAATAAACAAATAGACGTCTATTATACATTGTTTAGCAATCCCACCATTGCCAAATAACAACATCCTCTTCGCTTTTTTAAGAATAGGTATTACAAAATACAAATATAATACGAAATATTATCTGTTCTTCATTCGGCATTGTTTACGAACTCAACCTTGAAAACACCGAGGTTAGGTGTTTAGAGTAAAATCGTTTGTAACTAAAAATAATTCGAGTCCGTTGGCCCCAAATGCTGACATTACAAAGAGCGATTTATACATACTTTGTCTTGGTTTTACTATCATAATATTTATAATACTCACAATGAAGAATTTATAGATGACTAAGCTTTTTTAATTGTCAAGGCGTATCTTCCATACTATTTTCAATTGATACTTTGAATAATATTAGTCTATTTTATTCTGTATAAAATTGATACTAATTTTTTCACAAGTTTGGTTCGATTCAGAGCAATTTCGGTTCGGTTCAAGGTAATTTTCGGTTCAAAGACCATCACTTAAATTAACTGAATAATACACCTCAGATTGAATTGGCTGAAATTCATGATCTGCTGTAGAAATGTATTTTATAGTTTTCTCCAACATAGATCGTGGTTCCTCAAGAAATAAATCTGCAGTTCTTGTCAGATATGTATGATAATTAGAGTTCCTAAATTAACTAGTCGAGTGCATCGCCAAATATAATCTACAGTGTGTTCCAACGAAAATTTGACCCCCCCTATAACTCCGAAATGAGTAACATTAGCGAAAAACACCAAGACACGTCGATTTTTGTTTCGAGGGGGAGCATTTTTCGAAATAATTCGAAACTTCTCAGATCAACCCCCTACCCCCAGCAACCCTAATTTCGAAATTCATCATAGGGAATAAGGGTCGAGTGGCACCTTACTGTAAAGGTCTGTCAATTCTCCACCTTGATTTGTCATTTTAGAATTTTAAATTAACATACAGGGTGTCCCAACCAAGGGTGAAGTTGAATTCCTGGAAATCCCAAATACTAAATGAAATAGATTTATTTTGGCATAATGCAAGCGCAGGTTTATGCTCGGTCTAGAAAAACGACCTACACTTGTGAATTTGGAATTGGTGCAATCAACCCCCTATTTCCAGCATCCCCAACTCAAAAATCATTCGATCGATAATAGGTCAAGTGGCACCTCGTTGGAAAGGTACTGCAATTTTCTCTTCGAATTTGGTATTTTCGAAATTCAGAATCATCATACAGGGTGTCCCGAAGCAGGAACATTGAAAATCCAAATAACTTTTTGAAACTGGTTCATTTCGGTATACGAGAACATGTTTGATCCGAGAATAGGACTTTCTTGTGTGGTTATAGAATTTTTGCAATCAACCCCTTCCATTCAGCATCCCCAACTTGAAAATCATACAAATAATTCAAGTGGCATATCTTCAGAAAGGTTTTTTGAATTCCAGAATGATTAAAGCATTTCATTCAGTTCGGCTCTCCATACAGGATGTCGCTTTCGAAAAATTCAATATCGTCATTTGAAATTATCAACTAAAATTAATTCGAAACTGTTAAAAGTATTGGGGTACGATGTGTTGAGCATCAATTACGAAGAAATAAAGCTGATTTCTGCATTGAAAATGTTCACATTTTTTTCATTTCCATCTTGCGTGCAGTCATCTGTTATTTCTCATTTTTGCAATGAAATATTATTATTATTCAGATCAGTTCCTCATTATTGTTGTTGTTCGTCAGTTGAAATTAATCTGAAATTGTTTATTCCACTGAGGAAAGGGTCGAAATTGTATCGACGTATTTTCGAAATAACAGTTGTGCCAAAGAAACGGCAAGGATATTCGATAGGAACCATCCTGAAAGAGAAAGGAGTCAGTCACCAGTACGTTAAATATTTGGTTGACAAATTCCTAGTTACGGGTTCGGTGGCAAACAAAAACATGAAGTGGCATGTCCTGTCAGAAATGAGGCAACGGAAGTGGCAGTAGTGGGTCATCTACAAATGGAGAATACTACTTCGATCAGAAAACTATCTCGTCTGACTGGTGTATCAGCTACAACTGTCCATAGAATCGTGAAACATCACAAATTTCACCCCTACAAGGTAAAATTAGTGCATGAAATAAACGAAGATGATCCAGATCGTCGTTTACAGTTTTGTGAAAATCTAAGTGAAAACCTAAACGCTAATCCAAATTTTCTGAATAACATCTGTTTTTCTGATGAAAGCACCTTTATGCTCAGTGGTGAAGTGAATAGACATAATTGTCGATATTGGGACACACAGAATCCTCATTGGTTTAGAGAGGCCCACACGCAAAGGCCTCAGAAGTTGAACGTTTGGGCAGGAATTTTGGCAATCATCTAGTTGGGCCTTTCTTTATTGAGGGTAATCTGAATGGAAATGGCTACCTACAGTTGTTAGAGGAACACATACATCCTAGATTGACAGAAATTTTACAGAACGATCCAACTCTTTCTGAGGACGAAATGCGTTTTCAACAAGACGGTGCTCCTCCGCATTATGATGCTCGGGTGCGCCAATATTTAGACGAAAATTTCCCAGGAAGGTGGATTGGTAGAAGAGGACCTGTTGAGTGGCCAGCCAGGTCACCAGATTTAAATCCCTAGATTTTTTTTTGTGAGGCCATCTAAAATCTAAAGTTTATGCCACAAGACCAGAAAACCTGGAGGAGCTGCGGATGAGGATTATCACAGAATGCCGACTTTTGACTCCTGAAGTTTTCGCTAATGTGAGAAGAGAGTTCGAAAATCGTCTGTATAACTGTATGGAGGTGGGCGGAGGTCATTTTGAACAATTGTTGTAATAATCAAGTTAGTTTTTGTTTTCAATTGAATACAAGTTCAATAAATCTCGTTTTCCTGTTTAGATGAGCATCCAATCAGTTTCTCCATCATCCCTCATCCTGATCCTCACGCCAGAAAACCTCGATTGCCAAACTGAAACCAATGCCTCAGTGATTCAGAAAATAGAAAAATCTTTCTGGAACTTTGCCACTCAACCTGTAATCACTTGTATGATTTTTTGAGTTGGGGATGCTGAATGGAAGAGATTGATTGCAAAAATTCCATATTCACGCAAGAGAGTCTTATTCTCGAATCAAACATAAACATGTCCTAATATTATACCGAAATGAACCAGTTTCAAAAAGTTATTTGGGTTTTCAGTGTTCCTGCTCCGGGACACCCTGTATGCTGATTCTGAATTTCGAAAATACCAAATTCGAAGAGAAAATTGAAATACCTTTCCAACGAGGTGCCACTTGACCTATTTTCGATCGAATGATTTTTGAGTTGGGGATGCTGGAAATAGGGGTTGATTGCACCAACTCCAAATTCACAAGTGTAGGTCGTTTTTCTAGACCGAGCATAAACCTGCGCTTGCATTATGCCAAAATAAATCGATTTCATTTCGTATTTGGGATTTGCAGGAATTCAACTTTACCCTCGGTTGGGACACCCTGTATGTTAATTTAAAATTCTAAAAATGACAAATCAGAATGGAGAATTGACAGACCTTTACAGTAAGGTGCCACTCGACCCTTATTCCCTATGATGAATTTCGAAATTAGGGTTGCTGGGAGTAGGGGGTTGATCTGACAAGTTTCGAATTATTTCGAAAAATGCTCCCCCTCGAAACAAAAATCGACGTGTCTTGGTGTTTTTCGCTAATGTTACTCATTTCGGAGTTATAGGGGGGGTCAAATTTTCGTTGGAACACACTGTATAGACGTAAATACAAGAAAAGGTCAATAATTAATATTTGATGAATAAGGGCCTACAACTTTCTCTGTCAATCAATTTGAAAATATGTCTCAAGGCTCTCTTCTAAATAATGAATATCCCGCTACTCTGTAAGCCAAACTCAAACTGCTAGCGATCTATCTCAATATTTTTAGAATACTTACGATCGACTCTGAGAGGCTGCAAGTATGTGTGATGCAAAGTTATCGTACACACACGATACACCCTACATACCTACCTATATAAAACACCAGAAATTTGTTTCTGATGCTGTAGCTTTGAGATGTATATCTGATATAATCTGCACCAACTCATTTTCAACAGAACATGAGTTCATATTAAACTGACTTGCTATTTCAGTAGCTAATTTCTCAATATTTTTACACGAAAAAGGATAATTCATAAACGATGCTATATTTGCCAGTTTACTGCAATCATATAAACGCATTTCGATTTGTCCCAGAACATTTGATAATTCAGTCTCATACGTATCTTAATTCAACTAAGGAATCCTTGCTTTCAAAGATGGAAAATGTTTCAGATCCTTTTTTTTTTCAGTTGATCTATCATAAGTTGCATTTGAATGCGTTTACTGCGATAATCATCTCAATAATATTTTTTCCTTTACCTTGAAGCTCCAAGTTAATGGTGTTTGAGTGCCTTGTGATGCCAGTCAAAAATGCGGAATTCATTATTATTTCTGTGTGTGACGCCTGAACAATTCTTCATAGAAATTTCCGCTGTGGTAATAATATCACAGCTCTACAAAAAAAATTTTTTTTATTGTTGCCCTGGATATCATCGCAAATTTTTATTTTTCAAGTGCCCAGATTACGAATACATTCATGAAACTTCTCAATGTGCTCGTATTTTCATGATTTTTGCATTTCTTATATTTTGAACAATTATAAGCTTGTTAGAAATAAAATTTAATTTTCCATTCATGATTAGGCTTTTGCGCAACTTTTTCGCGCATACAAACATCACCTGATCCCCACTCTCAGACCCCTTGCTCCACAGAACAGCTGAGATCTCAGTTATTTGACAATATTGAAGTACATATACACGTAAATCTGGATAAAGTGTCATGGATTAATATTTTGTTTCAATTACTGAATGTCCATTCTTATATATTTGTCTTCTAGTCTAAAATATGAGTTCGTCACGAAGAAAGTGTAAATATTGTAGTGATTTATTTTGTTATATTTGCGGTGTTTATATACCAAAAACAAAAAGAAATATCATAGACTTTGTCAAGGAGACTTATGTTGAATATTTTGGTTTCAAAATGGACAAATTAGGTAAACCATGGGTTCCTAATAAAGTTTGTAAGTCCTGTGTTGAGTCTTTACGGTTGTGGAAAAAGGTGAACCTTCTGGATTAGACTTTGGTATTCCTATGATCTGGATGGAGCCTACGAATCATTTAGATGATTGTTACTTTTGCGTAGTAGATGTTAAAGGTTTTAATCGAAATCAAACGTGGAGATACCCAGACTTACAGTCTACGAAATGTCCGGTTCTACACAGTGAAAATCTCCCTCGGCCCATATACATTTCAAAAGTAATTCGCATGCCCTCAGAAACAATGATGTTACCAAATTCACAGAAATCGGGACCATCTACTAGTGGAAGTGAATGGGAAGGTGAAACATCTACGCCAAAGTTATTTTCTCAAAATGAACTCAGTGATTTAATACGTGATCTCAATTTATCAAAACAAGGATCAGAACTGTTAGCCTCAAGATTGAAAGAAAAAAATTTATTGGCACCAACAGTAACAATTACAACATACAGAACGCGAGAAAAAGAGTTATTACAATTTTTTAGTGAAAATGAAGGATTACTGTATTGTAATGTTATCGCGAAGCTGCTTATAGACATGGGTTTAAAAGAGTACAAATCTACTGAATGGCGCCTTTTTATTGATAGTTGCAAAAGAAGTTTAAAATGCGTCTTATTGCACAATGGAAATAAATTTGCATCAATTCCAATTGCCCATTCAACGATACTCAAGGAAGAATATGAAAATGTAAAATTAGTTTTAGAGAAAATTAAATACTCTGAGCATCAATGGCCGATCTGTGTGGATTCAAAAATGGTTAATTTTTTACTTGGCCAACAAAGTGGATATACAAAATACCCTTGCTTTATTTGTATGTGGGATAGTAGAGCAAAGCAACTTCATTGGGAACAAGATGTTTGGCCTGTAAGAAATTCTTTAACTGTCGGTAAAGCCAACGTAATAAGGGAGCCGCTGGTGAGCAGAGACAAAATCATACTTCCACCATTACATATTAAGTTAGGTATGATTAAGCAATTTGTAAAAGCGTTGAACAAAGACGGAAATTGTTTTAATTACATTTGCAGAAAATTTCCGAAGCTTTGTATGGAAAAACTGAAAGGTGGAATATTTGATGGTCCTCAAATACGGCAATTGATGAAAGACTCAGATTTTATCAAAGTTATGACTGTTCCGGAAAGTAAAGCTTGGAAAAGTTTTGTGTTGGTTGTCGAAAATTTCCTAGGTAACCATAAAGCAGCAAATTATGAAGAAATTGTGCAAAATATGCTGACAAACTTTCAGACTTTAGGAGCAAATATGAGTATTAAGTTACACTATATCCGCAATCATCTAGATAAATTTCCGGATAATTTAGGAAATTATAGTGAGGAACAGGGAGAGCGGTTTCATCAAGATCTAACAGTGATGGAAGAAAGGTATCAAGGTCGATGGGATTGTCACATGATGGCAGATTACTGCTGGTCTTTGAAAAGAGATTGTTCCCTGAAAAATTATAGAAGAAAAACTCATAAAAGGCGTTTTATGGAAATATGAAATATATTTTCGACATTTTCCTCTTTATTTACTTCGATGTATCCGAATTTCTCAAAACATAACTGACATTATAAATATATCTGTTATTTTGTTTCTTGTTTTACGATTTTTGTTATGTAAAATGAAAATAAAGATTTAAAAAGAAATCAGAGCAAATCCTACAAAATCGTTGATAGTTTCACGAATTATGTGCATAAATAGACCCAAAATCATTTTCATATCTAGGGCAACAAAACCATTGTAGACCAGTGTATTGTTTCTATTTGTGAGATATTTCAGACTTTCATTATCTTCAATCGCCTTATTGATAATGTTTGAGTTGTACGCTCTAACATCCTTTCTGACTTTTTAGGAAATGATCTTGTTCAGGTGCCTCAGTCTTTCATAATTTCCACCATATTTCTCTCCTCTATCTTTCATCACAGTATTAACTTTCAGCCTCTTTAATTCCCTTGATGATACACATATTGAGCTTTTTGGTGTCAACAACAACGTCGTAAATATTCCTCTTTATCTAGATGCCTTTCTAATTCATTCATTCATTCTGGAACTGTGAGGTTCCTTCCATTCTTTTCCTCTGGTTTTCAATATTTGTTTTGTTCGTTCTTCCTTTATATTGATGATTACTGTAATTCTGATCAATCTATGGTCACTGCCAATTGGAAACTTATTCAACACTGAGACATCCTGGATAATGCACTTTTTGTCTGATAATGAAATCGATTTCATTTTTATGCTGTCCTTTGGAGTCCTTTTTCTTTGTGGTTTTTTGTTGAAAAGTGTTCATCGCATGAAGACCATTAAGCTGTAAAAAGTTTAACAGTATATGTTCTCGCTCATTTCTTCCCCCGTAACCATATTTTCCTATTGTTGTTTCTGATTCATCTTGCTGCTTACCTAGTTTTGGCATTGAAATCACCCATCAGAAGAGTGTAATGTTTGCGTTGTTCTTCCAGTGCCTTAGTAACGTCGTCTCCACAAGTTGATGTCGGGACGTATACTTGTACTATCTTGATGTTATATTTGGAACACAGTTTCAGTATGAGATAGATTAACCGTGAGCTGATACCTGATATGTTACTTGAGTTTCTTCTGTGGATGATGAAACCTACTCCTCCTTCAGACATATCTTCTTGTGCTTATAATGGAAAATGTTGCCTGATTTCAGGGTTAATTGATGTTCTCCTCTTCTTCTTACCTCACTGTGACCAATAATGTCCTAATTAATATATTGTAGCCCATTTTCTATCTCTAACAGTTTTTCGTCAGAAAATAGAGTTCTTGTGTTGTAGGAAGCTATTTTCAAGTGTCGTTTACCATAGTAGCCTGGCCCACTCCTGAGATTCTATGCACCCTCTGTTCTTGATCGGATATGACCGCTACCGTAGTCTTGGATCGTCGAGCTGCCGGAGACTGAGGGCCGTTTCTGGTTTTGCCTTTCCATTTTATTGAATCATTTCGGGGTTGGTAGGGGGGAAGTGCAGGATGGGTAGGATGAAAGTGGAAGTAGTGAGGAAGAAGGTGCAGGACATGATTCCTCCCTAGGTTTGTATAATTGGAAGAGATCAAGAGCTCACGTGGGTAGGGTTCGCTAAAGCCCTGAACCAGGTCTATCCACTACCCGGTTCGTAGAGAGGTACCTGGCTGCTTGGACTCTTACATGATATGGATATAAGAGCTGTTCTTCTAAGAAGGCATATGATCAACATGTAGCAAGTATGATGAGAAGCGACACTTTGAGTTTACACTTAAGCATATCTTCTCGACGCTTCTAAGGAATTACCTTCAGAGAGACCGTAGACTAAATGCATGTCGGCCATTTCTGCGTTTTAATAAACCTCCATCTTTGTTTGTTTCGTCTTTTAACAATGTTCTCAGGAACTTAGCCCATTTACTCAATGGGCCCACAGCATATAGTGTGGATTCCGAACCACCACAAGGATAATAAGTTATCTGGGCTTCGGAAATTTATGCCCTCTTCAGGCGACTCTTTCCAAGTATCACTCGTTTGTTCAAGGACAACATCCAAAACTTAAACCCGGATTCGAACCCGTCACCTTGACTTAGCAGTACCAATATACTTGCGTACTAACAGTGCAGCTACCGAGGCGGTTGAAAACCTCAATATCAATGAAAATTCAAAGGAGTCTCTGTAACTATCAGCGAAATATCAACGAAAGTGGAAGAATAACAATTCATTTAGAGTTGTGAATGAAAAGAATGACATATTTGGTGCAACTTCGGTTGCTTCTATTAATTGTTCTAACAGTTTCTGCTTTGAAGAATACTGAATTGCAAAAAAATCTATGAATAGTGGAGAAATTTATTTGAAACTTATACAGGGTGCTTCAACGAAAACTAAACAGAGGCTATATCTACCAAGATATTAATTTCTGATTAAAACGCAAAAACAGGTCAATTTTTGTTTCAAGAGGGACATCTTTTGGGGTACAAAACTTGTCTGAAATATCAACCCCCTAAGCGGGGGTTGCAATCCTTGAACATTTTGAATGGGAAGATGGGTTGAGTGATAACTCAAACGAAAGGTATCTTTGTCTATATCGCCTTGAACGAATTTCCATTTTTAATTGAAAACTGTAAAAGATACAGGGTGAGCAACTGAAAGATAGGGAAGACTATTTCCCTCAGACTATTCAAGTTTCGGTGAGGTAAAGAGGAACAGATCTATGCTGATCAATGGCAGTCATCATCAAGTACCATCCTCATTTCGAATTTCAACCCCTAGAGCAGGGGTGACAACCCTTGAAAAGTTGGAAGAGGGTAGATGGGTCGAGTGATAACTCGAAAAAAAGGTATTATCTTTGTCTGCATCCCCGTGAACGAATTTTCATTTTTGATTGAAAACTGTAGAAGATACAGAGTGAGCTACTAAAAATAGAGGAGACTATCTATCGCCCTGAGCTATTCAAGTATTATCTACAGTTTTCAATCAAAAATGAAAATTCTTTCACGAGAATGCAGACAAAGATAATACCTTTCTTTCGAGTTATCACTCGACCCATCTACCCTTTTCCAAATTTTCAAGGGTTGTCACCCCTGTTCCAGGGGTTGAAATTAGAGATGAGGATGGTACTTGATGATGATCAGCATGGATCTGTTCCTCTTTATCTCACCGAAACTTGAATAGTCTCAGGGAAATAGTCTTCCCTATCTTTCAGTTGCTGGCCCTGTATCTTTCACAGTTTTAAATTAAAAATGGAAATTCGTTCAAGGCGATGTAGACAAAGATACCACCTTTCTTTTGAGTCATTACTCGATCCATCTCCCCTATTCAAAATGTTCAAGGATATTTCAGACAAGTTTTGTACCCCAAAAGATGTCCCCCTTAAAACAAAAATTGACCTGTTTTTGCGTTTTGATCGGAAATGAGTATCGTGTTAGATATAGCCTCTGTATTGAAGTACCCTATATAACGAACTGTATGTTATAGATTATTTCGTTTCGCTAGTAAATTAATTCCAATCTCATAAAATAAACTCATTTTGAAACGGTGGCATCGTTTCTTACGGCTTTCATTATTTCGCTAAAACAAAAAATCGAGTGGACAAACTCTTCAAAGTTAATAATTACACATGAGTTGAGGTCAACATTTATTTTGAATAATAAGTTGGCTATGCGTCAACAACACTTAATGAAACCGGATGCGGTGCAATATGCTTCCTTCCTACATCAAATAAACGGTCTTGATGAACATGCTTTCAACTTTGCATATGTCGCCGGTGTATGAAATTTTCTCTATGAACTTTGAACATCTGTTTTGCTCTCTTAAGAGGAATACCGAGTTGAATACGAGGCATACACATTGAATACAAACTTTATGTTGAAGCTATGATACCCAAATCTCAATTACTTTGTGTAGACTAAAATTGCTGCTTTCTTCTACTATTTCTCCGTTAACTTCTTCAACTATGCAACATATGGTTTTCGCCATCATTCACAGAACTTGTTCCAGAAGTTTATTTGTTATACATGCATATTACAATAGAAAAAAGCTGATCGTTTCAAAGATTTGAAATGATGCTCCAAAAACATATTTTATCTTTGGGCTTTCATATTGCTAACGTTCGCTAAATATCACAAGATGAATTTAATATGAAAATGTACAGGATGGACAGACTTTGACGTTGGATGAAGAAGACAATTGAATTCCAGTTTCACATTTCTTTCTGAGTTTCTAAATGTCCAGTACAATAATTAGATATGAATTTGCACATTCCGAAATCAAAGAGAAATTTTGAAGAAACAAGGGTAGGTTTATCTAGAGATATGTCAAGATCGTTAAGCTCAATAACCTAATTATTCTAATGGAAGATATTAAAATTAGCGTACGTAATGCATTTGAATCACTTCTGCTGCAATTACGAAACAGCACGTAAGGGATTTTTAAGGATTCAAAAATGTCTTGAACAGGGTAGACAGATTTCGACGTTTTAGTGCTGCAGCTTTGTGAAATATTGAAATCTAACCTCCGCCCCGTGCTCTTTTCGCGTGAGAAATTCATTATCGCTAATTATAGCTTCTTTCATTCTCGAGTTTTTTGGAAATTTTGAAAATTTCGGAAACAACCAAGTGCCAATATTTTGGTTGTTTCTTTCATCTAACTACATGCGAAATTGTCCTACGGTTATTGAGTTAATGTAAACTTGCGTTTTTCGAATATAAACCATAGGTAACTTTGATTTCGTCCAATAGACTTTTGTTTTTCCTTTTCATAAATATCAGATATGCAATGAATTTTTCATCCAGATCGTTATTTCGTTAAACACCGAAAATGAAATAATTTTTCCCTAATTTCATCTAGTAACTACTTGTCCATTCACAGAATTTACAAGGAATGATAGGTTGAGTTTTTAGTTCTGTACTCTCATTATGATAGTACAGAAATTTAATCTTGCAGTGAAAATTCAGATAAATTATTTGATGCTTCTCTCATCAAGTAACAATTTTTGTGTGAATGTAGTATATTTTGTAATAACGAAGAGATCATGGTGTACACAAATTTTGAAAATTGTGATTTGATTGAAAGGTATATCAAAATAATTATGATGCTGATGATGCAGAAGCTGCATATTTGGATCGTTTTCCAAAACGGCGACAACCTCATTAAAGTATGTTCGATAAATGCAATCATTATTTCAAAATAAAAACTAACAATTGATTCTGTTATATGGAATGAAATTTGATGGAACTATTCAGTATAGGAATTAAAACGTATTGCAATTATTTTTATGTATAATTCACAACGTCTAAGAATACTCCGACATGCATTGGAAATTTGAATGACAATTGACAATGCTTCAACTCTTCAATATTTTGACTACCTCTTCAACATAACAGATTCTTGATATATCCACAAAGAAAAAGCGGTGACAAATCTGAGGAACAGGCTGGCCAAATTATTGCCAAAGTTTAAGTCAAGTAAAGCATCAACGGCACACTTTGATGAGGAAGAGCTTCATCTTGCTGAAAATATTCAATAAAAACAAAAAAAATGGAAATTTTAAGAGGTACAAGCGTATTGCGCTATCCGAACGATTCGGATTTACTTGGTTGTCAGTTTGTTAATATGAATTCATTAAAATGGTAAAACTCTATTTATCTAGATAATTTTTGCAAACAATTCAAATATGCAACATAAAATGAGTTGAATACATTAACTAGCTACATTAACTTTCATGGCTGCCCAAACTGGTTTGCAATTGGGTTTAAGTCAGGATGATATGGAAGAAATCAAAGTACATTGTGGCCCTGATCATTCATGAGTTTGTCGATAGCATACGTTTCATATCTCATATCTCATCGATAATGTGATTATTCACAATTTCAGTATATTATCCACCACGAAGGTTTTCATAAAAAGTCATATACGCTAATGTGCGATTATCTTTTAATGTACACACATTGAACCCATATTGGCCTTCTTCTTCAGCCATCTGTCATCCAACTCTAGACTACTCTCGCCACTATCATGAATTATTTTCAGAAAGCTGGCTTAAAAATAGAAAATATGATTTTAGTGCAAGTGCTTTTAAACATGAGGATAAATTACCTCTCTCCTCCATACAAAATATACTGAAAAGTGTTAAGAAGCTAGACGCAAATCTTTCATGTCTAGAATAACAAAATGGACAAAATATACTACAGATATATTTAGCAATATTGAAGAATTCAGGACTACCTATATTATAAAATAGCGAATCTGAGGAAGAAATAGTCACTGAAAATATTGATTTAAAACTTATAGGAAGTGTTAAAACTTTTGACACTTCGAAATTGTTCTTAGAAACTTTCTTTTCTGTTTTAGAGCTCTCGAAAAATTCAGAAAAACATTAAGGAAAAAAAGCGAACTACTCCTTTGTATTATCTCAAAAAAGAAAATGTTCCAAATTGTAAAATGTTGGTAAGATATTGGGCTGAAGTGAGTTCCACAGCTCACCGGAACTGTAAACAAAGGAATTCTTATAGAGAGAGGTTCGAGAAGTCGCTAAATGTACCCCCATACGATGAGAACTCCTTGCCAGCCTAGTGTTGCGGCAAAACATGAGTTCTCCCGGACTAAGGCTTTTCAGCTTCTTGGAGCAGCTTCCGTGGAAGTATCAGTAAAACAGGGAAATGTCAGCAACTTGTCTTCTGAGAGCCATCGGTTGGAGATCGCAGATGATCCCCGGGTGGTCGATGAGGCGCACAAACAGTTTTTTCACACTATCCAACATCTGCAAATAATGTTTGGGTACCTTATATAGAAGCAACAGCTGTGGTGCCGTGAAGATGAAAATAAGTTTAGCTATTGCTGATACATGTTCATGCCAGAAAAATCCGGAGTTGACCAATCCGAGAAGGTGCATCAAATCTTTGTATGCAATTTGTTGGCCTTGCTTGTTAGAGGAGGTTCTCCCGCGGAAACCTTTCTAGAAAACGTAGTTGCTTGCGTCTTGCTCGCGTTGAAGCTGACCAGGTTCAACTGACCCCACTCCAATATCTTCTATAAGTCAGAGTTTGAGTTGTTAATTTGTTGACATCTCGGACGCTGAGATTCCGCAGCTGTAATCGGCCGCAGCCTACTGAAAGATGAAACCAGGGTACAATCATCTGCAGAACCGAAGATCTTGTTATCTGTAGATGACAGAAGATCATTTATCTGCAACAGAAACAAGGTTGACGGAAGAATAGATAGATGTTATACTGTCGACCACAACTTGTATTGATCTATTTGAAATAAAGCTCCTTAACCAACCCTACAATTTTTCGGAAGTCTATATGCAGCAAGTTTATTCAACAAGGCTGCATGGCAAACCCTATCGTAGGCTTCAGAGATGTCAAGGGCTACTGCTCTAGATTCCCCATGCTTTTCCATCGTTGATGTACAAACATGAGTGATGTAGGTGAGCAGATCTCCTGTCGATCTTCATCTGCGAAATCTATACTTACAGCCGTTAATAATTCCCTGCAACTCAAGGTATTTGATGAGTTCATCGTTTATAACTCTCTCCGTCAGTTTTGACATAATGGGAAGAAGTGCAACAGAGTGGAAGTTTTGGGGTAAGGACTTGTTTCCTTTCTTTGGGATCGGTTGAATTCTCGCTCTTTTCCAGCTGATCGAAAAGTCTGGCTTTCATAAGAAATCAGAAACAGACAGTTAAGAATGGGTGCTAGTTCGGGAGCACACTTTCTCAGGAAGATTGGCGGTATTTCGTCTAGACCAGCTGCTCGAGAGCCCGTCTCACAGTGCGGACTCTGAACTTGATTTTTGCCATGGAAGAATTTGTAGGTGGAATGTTCGGCGGTATTGTGTTAGATGAATGTAGTAAAGAGATCGGCTTTCTCTTTCGGAGATGATTCTATACTTCCGTCCCCCCCAGAACTGTCTTGTCCCGCTTTCCTGTTCAAGGAGTTCATTAGTTATCCCTTCGTTGAAATTGGCCTTGGCTCTTGCAGTTGTCAGGCTGCATACGTTCCGTATTCGTACGAAGGTTGTTCTTGTTTCCTCTGTTGGCTCAACCTTTCATAACTTGTAAGCTCTGTTCTTGGCTGCAGAAGCTCTTTCGCAGTCTTTGTTGAACCATGGCTTTTCTGCTGTTGTTCTTTTCATGGAATGAGGAATGTGGAGATCCATTCCTATATGCATTATTTCTGTAAAAGATTCAGTGCACACACTGATGTCAGGATCTGAAACGCAAACATCACTGAATGGAAATCAGGAAAAGAATGCGTCTGGGTGGCTTTGGTTCTTAGTTTAGCGGCAGCACAATGGTTTCAGTAGCAGATATAAGGTTGTGATCTAAGTTGCCTAGCAGTGATGAGACCACCACTCCGAAATCATCTGGATCTGAATCAAAAATGAAAGACCAAGGTGTTTGGGAAGTCGGTTGGGTGATCAGGTATTCTTGTCGGTTCGTGGACTAGCGAAAGTTTCAGCCCCTTCATCTGTTCTAAAGGAGTGGCGGAGCCAGTTGTTGTTGTAACGTTGAAGCCACCCAGTACAATGACCTCAGCTGCCGGATGATGTGTCTGAATCCATATCACCTACAAACTGAAACAGTATAGAGATGAGAATATCGTTTGGCGAGCGATATAGACAGCAGAACAGTGTTTCATTCTGCAAACAGATTTTAAATCACGCAGGGTCGAAAGCGTCGTCCTCAGCCAGCACATGGGATTGTGCGTTTTGCAGATACTGTATAACTGCATCGACATTCGCGTTGTTGTGCTCCAGTCCTCTGATCTTGCAGAACTCTTTCAAGAGTTTGCTTTCTTTTCTAGAAGGTGAATGAATTAGTGAATTCGCCGGAGGAGTGCTCGACTTACCCGCATCATGAACCCCTCGAGGCAGTCCCCCCGAGATCTGAATGGGAGACTATTTTAACTCTGTATGATTTCGTCCCAGAAGTGCTCATCATGCTTCGTTCTCAATTCGTCCCACTCCTGAAACTGGACCATCCGCCAAATCCCGAAACTTAGTCATACAGGTGACCAATTCACGGGATGTATAGCTGGATGTGGTGGTATCGCTCCAATAATCGGACAAAATATGTACAACTATGGATGTCCGTTTTGTGGGTGCTTTCACAGTATTCATCCATTTTTGCCATATCTACAGATAATGAAAATAATGGTTGATTTTGTTGTCAAATCATTCAAGAGAGTAGAGGTTACACAAAATATTATCGTAGATCTCCATATTATCGATTTTCATAGGTCATCGCCGAACAGAACCAATTCAATTATTACTAATAGAGAAATTCCGAACACAATAAAGAAAATTGAGTCAATTTTTACCAATTACAATGTAATTTATTGTATTAAGTGCATCGAATGGAATGCCACTAAGTCCATATAATGCTATTGAATTAACGACAGATCGAGTTAAAAATAGGATAATTGTCGTCTTGTAAAGATTAAATAGTGGGACACGCGTTTCAGAATCGTAAACATTTGTAACACAACTCGATTATCTAATTTACAGATACGTATTCAGGGAACGAACTTTCTGTTGAGTGACATGACGATGGAACAATAAAGGTTTCAATCAAACGTAAAGCGTGAAATTTCTTGGCGATTTAAACAACGTAACGAGTTTCGCGAACTTCATCATCAAGAGGAAGTATCCAGTAATTGTTAAGTCATCAAGCAATCTTTCAACTAATTCCTGGAACTTTAAAACAAGATCGTAATCGACAAGAGCTAGTGTAGCGAAACACAGACTGCAACTTCATCTTCGTTATGCGACATCTAGTAAATATCCGATTTGAATTTGGGAGGCTTTTACTTGATAAAATTTCATTATCAATAATAAAAACAAGTAATGTGTTTTTTGGAATTTTACTTAATAATTATGATTCGTAACGCGTTTCACTACACCGTAGCTTCTTCAGACGAATGAATGTACAGAAAATAAGAATGAGAATATAAATATAAATGTTCTTGAGTAATTAAAAGCTTATTGGGTTGCTTCTTCTTAAGTGGTTATTTATAACAGGTATATCCAATGAAATTAAGGAATAGATTGCTCCCCTGAAGAGATTCAATAGAGGTGAAGACTCATTGATTAGTCTACCTGAGGGTTTGTATTTATTGATTTCTAAAGTTTCCCAAAAATCTACCTTCCAATATTTATTATCTGTATGCAAAATTTCAAATTGTGGGTCGAAAGAGTGATTATTTTCTAAGAGATGATTCGCGTAATTTGAATCTGATTTTTATTTGAAAAACTGCGTTTATGTTCCGATATTCTAATATTAAGATTTCTATGTGTTCCACCAATGTAGAAATTATCACAGTCATTGCAATTCAATCTATAAACGCCTGATTTATTGTTTTTACCTAGTTCGGTTTTATTATTTTTATATATTTGCATAAATTATTATTAGTTTGAAAGCTATGTTGAAATTATTGCTACTCAAGAATAATTTCAGTTACTCACTTGTAATGCCAACGTAGGTTAAGGTGTTGAATTTTTGTTTCAATTTATCGACAGGGTAAACTTCATTCAATGCGATTCTACTTTGTTTTTATTTAAAATATTATTTAATAGTTTGGGATTGTAACCATTATTTTGGCTATTTGTTTAATCAAATTTAATTCTTTGTTGATATTTTCTGTTGATAACGGGATGTTAATCAATCTATGAATAAAACTATTGAATGCTTACATTTTATGTTGATACGGATGACACGACGAGTTATGTGTTATATTATCTGTATGTGACGGCTTATGGTTAATTTCGAAAAAACATGTTTTCCATTTTCATTCGAAATTGTTACGTCTAAGAAATTTATCGAATTATTCCTTTCTATTTCGGTTGTAAATCCAATTTTTGAATGTAATCATTAATTACAGACCACGAAAAATATAAATTCATTAACTCCAATCCACAATCCCCCGAATTATATTCGTTGATAAAACTTCATAAACCTAATTACCCTATTAGACCTGTTGTTTCTTATGTAACGGCACCTTCTTTCAAACTTTCAAAATTCCTTAACGACTTACTAATAAAACATCGCAATTTTAAATCTAAATTTTCGGTCAAAAATTCATACGAACTAATTGCCAATATCAAAGATACCATTATACCACCTAATTCCAAACTCATTTCTTTCGATGTTAAGAATCTATTTCCCAACATTCCCCAGAAAGATACGTACTACTTAGTTGGAGAATTATTAGAAAAGAATCATGTCAAAACTATCATTAAATCAGATATTCTTTCATTATTATAAATTTGTTTAGATCAAAATTAGTTCCATTTCAATAACTTATATTATACTATTGAAGACGGCTTGATTATGGGCAATCCGTTAAGTCCTTTGTTAGCAGAAATATTTATGAATAATTTAGAGAAATTAATTCATAATCATACATTCAGTAAATATTGTTTATACTGGTATCGCTATGTAGACGATATCATTATTTGCTTCACAGGAACTGATAGAGAGTTAAAATTTTCGAAAATCATATAAATTCATTACATCCAAAATTGGATTCACAACCGAAATAGAAAGCAATAATTCGATAAATTTCTTAAACGTAACAATTTCGAATGAAAATGGAAAACATGTTTTCGCAATTTACCATAAGCCGTCACATACAGAAATTATAATACATCACTCGTCGTGTCATCCGTATTAACATAAAATGTCAGCAATCAATAGTTTTATTCATAGATTGATTAACATCTCGTTATCACCAGAAAATTTCAACAAAGAATTAAATTTGATTAAACAAAGAGCCAAAAATAATGGTTACAATCCCAAACTAATAAATAATATTTTAAATAAAAACAAAGTAGAATCGCATTGAATGAAGTTTACCCTGTCGATAAATTGAAACAAAAATTCAACACCTTAACCTACGTTGGCATTACAAGTGAGAAGCTGAAATTATTCTTGAGTAGCAATAGTTTCAACATAGCTTTCCAAACTAATAATAATTTAGGCAAATATATAAAAATAATAAAACCACACTAGGTAAAAACAATAAATCAGATGTTTATAGATTGAATTGCAATGACTTTGATAATTTCTACATTGGTAGAACACATAGAAATTTTAATATTAGAATATAGGAACATAAACGCAGTTTTTCAAATGAAAAATCAAATTCAAATTACGCGAATCATCTCTTAGAAAATAATCACTCTTTCGACCCACAGTTTAAAATTTTGCATACAGATAATAAATATTGGAAGGTAGATCTTTGGGAAACTATAGAAATCAATAAATATCAACCCTCAGGTAGACTCATCAATGAACAAGTCGATTTAAGCCCTTCACCTCTATTGAATCTCTTCGGGGAAGCAATCTATTCCTTAATTTTATTGGATATACCTGTTATAAATAACCACTCAAGAAGAATATACCCAATAAGCTTTTAATTACGTAAGAACATTTATATTTATATTCTCATTCTTATTTTCTGTACATTAATTCGTCTGAAGAAGCTACGGTGTAGTGAAAAGCGTTACGAAACGCAATTATTAAATAAAATACCTCAAAACACAGTACTTGTTTTTATTATTGATAATAGAATTTTACCAAGTAAAAGCCTCCCAAATTCAAATGCTTCATTCTCTCTTGCATTCCATGATTTCCAAAACAAGGGTGAAAGAAAGAGGTTTGCAACAGGAATCAGTAACAATGGAAAAAGAAAACCAGCAGAAAAATATTTCAACAATCATACTTCTTATATGTATAAATAAATCTAAGAAAAGATTTTATATAGGAAGCAAGGTGTTGAAAAGGACTAAGGACATGATAAAAATACATAACCTGCAATATTTCCACAAATTCCATCTCTGTTTGACCGAGAAAGCCCCGATGGCCAGATTCAGTCTTCCAAGTAATGCCGATTATGATCTATAGATGTTTTAGAATCATTATGGACCCAATAATCTGGGTTGACATCGCCCATATATTATTTCTTCGTGGAAAAAATTTTTACAGTCGTAACAATAAACACGATAGAACCCGTTTCACCACTGGAAGAGAAAAAACCAACTACCGTTCCTAGACGTCTTTGTCACAAAATAACAAGACCGCTTGAGACACACAGTGTATAGAAAACCAATACATACAAACAGATACCTCAACACCAAATCCCACCATCATCTAACACAAATACAAGGAGTCGCCTTCAGACAACCAAAAAATCAAACAAGAAATCCCAAACACCAAACAAGCATTGAGACACAACAGCTATACACGATAAATAAAAGATGAAGCACTAACTCAACTAACTAAACCCCGCCAACAATTCTCTTTAACCAGAAAAAAATAGAAAGACAACGCTCTCACCCTACATCAAAGGAACAACAGATCGAATTCTACGGAAATACGACATATCAATCACGTACAAACCTCATAAAACTATTGCAGCCTCCTTGAGGAACCGTAAGGACAAAATCAAATTAGAAAACCAGAGCAAACAATATAGGACAAAACCCATAGAAAAAACGAACATCAGCTATTTTCCATCACTACATACTTTTTGCCCATTATTTCGAGAGTGTATATGTTCCTGTAAGTCAGCAGCGTAGTCGTAGTGTAACTGTTATAAACTGCAATAATGATGTACTATCAAATATTCACATAGAAGACGAAGAGTTTCGAGATGTTCTCTTATCCCTTGACGTGTCGAAGGGTTCAGGTCCAGACAGCATTCCACCAATTGTTCTCAAAAATTGCGCTCACAAATTAAGTAAACCACTGCATATTTTGTTCAATTAGTCTCTGATTAATAGTGTATTTCCAAAGAAGTGGAAGAAGTCCGCCGTTGTCCCAATTTTCAGAAGTGGAGATAAAAATGATATTTCTAATTATAGACCTATTAACAAGCTTTCTATCATTGCTAAAGTATTTGAACGTATAATTTATAAGTATCTTTTCTCCTATGTAAAAATTTCATTATCCCACAACAGCACGGATTTTTAAAGGTAGGACTCTGGAAACAAATTTGATCGTTTATAGTGAGTACCTGCAGAGTGCAATGGATTCTCAAATTCAGACTGATGCTACTTACACAGATTTTTCTAAAGCCTTCGACAAAATAAGTTTCGATATTCTCATTTTTAGACTAGCAGAAGCAGTTGTAAGTGGTGGGTTGCTTGAGTGGATCCAATCGTATCTACTGAATAGGTCACATTTCGTTAGTTTAAGTGGTTTTAAATCTGAATCTTTCATTAGTACTTCTGGGGTACCGCAGGGAACTCATCTCGGTCCTCTTCTTTTCTTAATTTATATAAATGACATAGATAAATGTTTCCGGCATTCCAGATTCTTGCTCTATGCAGACGATCTGAAAGTTTTTAAATCTATCAGATGCTTAAGGGACTGCCTTGATCTTCAACTAAATTTGAATAACTTTGTTGAGTACTGTAGAGAAACCAATTATTTTTGAATTTAAATAAATGTTTCACGATAACTTTTACTAGAAACCATTCCCCTATCACTTTTCAGTACTCAATTGGAAATTCATTGTTGCGACGTGTGTCCACGGCTTTTGATCTAGGTGTCACTTTCGATTCGAAGTTGCTCTTCGATGCACACATAGATCGCATAGCATATAGTTCAAGTCGAATGATGGGCTATATTTTCAGGAAAAATATGTAAAATCACTTATTACTTTGTATTATGCTTACATCTACAGTAAATTAAATTTTGCCTCATGTATTTGGAACTCTCGTTATGATTGTTATTCCAACCGACTTCAAAACAAACTTTGTTATCCTGAATCACGACTACTGCCCGTAAATATTTCAATTTATTGTCACTTGAAAATCGTAGAACTATATCTGATATTTTGGTTTTGTTTAAAATATTGAACTGCGTATTTCAGGTACCTGAGATCTTGCACATGGTTACTTTTAATATTCCTATGAAATCTTTGCGGCACCACGACCTCTTCTCTATAACTTTTAGAAAAACTAATAGTGCACAGAACACCCCTATCGATAAGATGCTACTTGTCTGCAACACGCATAGGACTATCAATTTGTTTGGGGTCACATAGGCCTCTTTGAAGAGAATATTACGCTTGCTCTTTACTGACTAACATCAAATTCATTCATTCGTTCGTTTTTTGTAATATTTATTTTGTATTTCTTTTTTCATTCTTTCTGTGAATACAACTCACTATTAATGTCTTATATAATACTTTTTTTTAGAATACTAGATTCTATGTAACTAATATTCATCTAGTGAATATCATTTTGGCTTCGGCTGTGGACATTCCTTATATTGTGCTTAAATGAATTAATAAATAAATAAATAAATAAATAAAACTACATGGACACAGGCCATAAGATAGACTTTGACAACTACAAACAAATCGCCAAAATAAGCCACTTCAAAACTATAACAATACGAGAAGCAATAGAAATAGAGAAAACGGAGCCGTTAATAAGAGAGACGACTTCAACGATTTCGAAGTCACTTAACAAGAAGGATACCCTACATACCGCACCAAACAGCACCGAAAAAACACCAAATGAGAGTTTGGTAAAACGTCTGCGAACTCCATCAAATGGACAAGATTTCAACATACGGATGTACTCCCGGATCAAAATCAATAAATATACACCATCCGTCAAACCACCGTAATCACCTGGCCGAAGTTTTTCTTTTCCCAAAACTCAAACTACTACTTCGAGATCTCCGTTTTGAATCGATAGACAACATAAAAGAGAATTCACAGTGACAATTGAAGTCGATTGCGGAAAAAGCGGTTCGAAATGTTTTGATGATTGGATTATTTGTTAGCATAGGAAGGAGCGTACCTTAAAGGCGATACAATAAATTTGGATGAATAATAAATATTTTGTGTTTCATTGACCAATTACCTTTTTAACAGAATATATAATCAAATAATGCTATACAATCCAAAATCTATGAATCAAGAGTAATCTAAACTAAAATATCAAAAACTCGCTTCGGTTTGTATTTCCGTGTTTTTGATTAATATCAATTTCATAATGGCTCAGATAAAAATACCAATCATATGTCTTACCAGCTATGAAATAAAATGACACTTTGACATTAAATCGTTACGAAATAACCTGAGATTGATAGTTTTTGAAATAAGATTATACAAACATGAATAATTTCTTAATTTTGTAGACCACTTTGATATCTATCTATCAATTAAGTGTCGAAAAACTTTGATCCATTATAATTCTTAAAACTAGAAAGTGAGCTTGCAGAAATCTGACAGACTGAATTACGAAAAAATGAATCAGACTTCTAAACTATTAGCCAAAATTCTGGAAACTCTAGAAATATTATTTGTTTAACTAGTTCAATTCATTTTCTCTTTCGTTATTTTCAAGTGATAAAAATATAACCGTGAAATATGAAGCAAAGTATGATATAAATAGCACGCTACCTTTTCCAAAAAAAAAATTTTGAAGGAAACAAATTTCATCAAGGTGACCTTTGTGACGATTATGATCTCCTCGTGAATTGTGAATTATGTATAACCGTAAATATTCTAGGCATTCTGAAAACTAAATCATTAAAGATTCCTGGGTGATAAGTCTAACCGAAGAACACGTCTTAATTAGTCTGATTTTTAGCGTTCTCGTTTTGGTCTAACTTTTGTTTTCATCGTTTTCCAAGTGGCCCTGGCAATCTTCTGTGTCGGTAGCAGAATGGCTTGATGTTATGAATGCATATGAAAAACTGACGAGTTCAACCAATAACGGAACTATAGACTGTTGCTTCAATTCATGATATCCGACTAGTCTGTATTAATACTATTGTGGACCTGTTTGAGGATTATTATGATAAGCAGATAGAAGAACATGCTCCTTCAGTGAGGAGTCTTAACATTCTACGAAAGGTTAAATATTGCATCCCAAATTAGTCTTCATTGTATATATTTTCAATGCGCATTCTTTTCCTTACAATTTTTTCAATACTGAAAGAAACACTACGAGCAAAATACTAAGCAACTCAATCCTCTTCAAAATAAGGTGTCACTTGATCTGCGTTACCTATTGAGGTTAGAAAGGTGAAAGCCCCTCGTCGCAGACTTCCTGTGTCTGGGAAGATTTTCAACCATTCATTCATAGAACTATTGGCCTGGGTCGAATGTTTTTGGTGCGCCAATCTGTATTTCACTGAAAATAAAAAAATATATACTAAAAGTGAAGATTATCTATTGAAATTGATTTCAAATACTGAGGTCTGAGTTCTAAGGTTCTGAATCGGCAAAACGTATGCTATGTAACCAAAACCATCAATTTGATCGGTGCGGTTCTCTTCTAAGACGGTTCTGCAAACTAACACTTATCTGGCGCATCTTAGCATCCAATTAAATTATCTAATTTAACATCGTCAACTATGTGTTCTGCAGTTGTATAAATAGAAAGTGAGTTCTTGTTGATTTTATTAGCTAAACATTCGATTTTATTGTGACAGGTTTCAAGCGATCGTTTTCTATATGTCAAGTAAATAATGTGCTGAAAGCTCGACGTCTCGCTATTCTTTAATTTCATTTAAGCGTATCTGATATCATTTGAGCATGCTCACAATGTTTTCACTCAATTGAATTCTTCTGTCGAATCTCTGATGAAAACATGTAGGAGGTGAATTTAGATAAATTCATATAGAGCTTGATTTGGAATTTACGCTTTCATGAGAATAAATAGATACTGCGGTTAATAATGTCTGATGCGATTCTTTTGGTGAAAGGAAGAAAATAGATAATGCCTACTAGGTGGGGTGAAAAGTAACTTTCTTGGGAATGAAAAAAAATTTTTTAATGTTTTTTATTTTATTCAATGTAGTCACCTTCAAGATCGGGCTTCTAGGAGAGAGACAGCTGGCGTCTTCCATCTTTCTATACTTAAGTTACTTACGATTGAATAACTTTAATTTTATTTCTGATTCACGCGAATGAGTAAATTCACTGATCTTCGAAAACTGAATAACCTAAAGTCGCGATCGTAGCCCTTATATCTATTCCTCACCCCTGTACGCCCTATGCCTTTGGTTCTCAAGAACGTGTTACATAATTCATTTAGAAACGCGTTACATCTTCGCGACGCAGGGATAGCTGTCTGACAAAATACCAGATGGTGTCTGCGATCGTGGATACGAAAGGGTGTTTAATAACTATCGGGAATAACGTCGAATATTGTTTGCGCTTGATTTCTTATCTAAGTTTTGATGAATTCCTTCGACACGATTTCAACGCTTTTGGGTGATTTTAAGCTGCTTTAAAAATATTTCACGACATTGAGATTTTAAAATGAAATTATTGAATAATTCTGGTAAATTACCGTTTTTTCAGTGTAATTTTGAATTCAAAGGAACTATGTAAAATGGTATGAAGGTAGATCTAAACAATACAGTATTCACAATTCAACTAGATCAAAATTCGATAAATAAATGGATACTCGTATTTTAGCAAATAAACAGAAAAATAGTCATTCCACTATCAATAGATAGATGGTACTTTATGTATCATAGAACTATATCCTAATTTTTATGTTTAAAAACTGATAAACGACAATGGTGTAGACATACAACCGTATCACTTTATGTTTTCAATTATTCTTGGTTGAAAGTATTAATACAGAAATATATTCTTTATTCTAATTTCCATATATAATTTTTGTTCCTTTGTTACAGCACGCAAACGCTGTCAAGAATCAGGCAGCAGAATATGTGGAGAAAAAGCAGGCTAAAAAGATAATGACCAGATCTGTAACAGGGTCCCTTGCTCAAGCTCAAGTTTTAGCGAGAATCGCAGAAGTTAAATATTTTTCGACCGCCAAACCTGGCACATTTTTTGCTAGGTAAGTATTAATTTAATCAGAACAATAACATTAGGAACACTCCAAATATGGGGTCATAAATTCTGATAACTTGTGCTTTTCGAACTTTGACTACTTAGTACCAATGAGATATTCATAAAGTAATGCATATAAATTCACCTTTGAAGTTACCTTAAGTTGGGAGATTCTTAATGTAATGTATACAAATCTAGCTTTGAATCTACTAAAAGTTGAGATATTCATAAACTAATGCTTATAAATTCACCTTTAAAGTTGATTTAAAATGGGAGATTCTTGAAGTAATGTACCCAAATCTACCATTAAAATTACTACGAGTTGAAATATTCATAAAGTAATGCATATAAATTCTCCTTTAAAGTTACTTTAAGTTGAGAGATTCTTAAAGTAATGTATACAATTCTACTTTTATAATTACTAAAAGTGGAGATATTCATAGTGTTGTGAAGCATATAAATTTACCTTTGAAGTTACTTTAAGTTGAGAGATTCTTAAGGAAATGTATTCAAATAAAGCATATAAATTTACCTTTAAAGATACTTTAAGTTGGGAAATTCTTAAAGAGATGTATACAAAACTACTTTCAAAAAGACTATAGTTTGAGATAATCATAAAGTAATGCATAAAAATTTACCTTTAAAATTACTTTGAGAAGAGAGATTCTCAAAATAATGTATACAATAACGTAAACATGTTAAGTAGCAGTCCAACGGATGAAGATGAGTAGGCGACGGTCTGGCCTGATGTTGTGAATGGGTAGGCAATACTGACGAGGTCAAATAAGACCCAAACTGCAGTCTATTGCTCCTATTCATGACATCTGACCGAGCTGTACCATTGCTGTGTGGCCCTGGTTGACAATAGTTATGGATAGTGGATCAGTAAACCAGCTCTTTCAGGGAAGGATGTTTAACTTTTCACGGAAGTTGAATATTGTTTCTTGGATAAAATTCTTCGTTATGTCTATATATTATGATCGCATCAAAATATTAATTTCAAAATTAGGGTGCGAATTTCAGTAACTACTGACCTCAGGCCGATATACATAACCCAATGCTCATGCTGCATGAGTTCTTAAATAGGATAACTGCTTTCTCTGATGGCAAGCCTGTTGGTCACCAACGTAAAAATAAATATAACCACTTTTCCTCAAAAAACTTGCGTTTTATTAGGAAATGAAAATGAAACCTGCCTTTTATACAAAAAAAAATCTTGGTTCAAAAACAGCGAACCTGATGAAATGGGAATGTATTATCGCTCATTCTTATTCTCTTTGAGTTTAGTTTCAATGTAGATATTTCTTTTAATTTCACATAAGTTTAATTTAGTTGTTCTGTTTTATATGCTATGACCGTTTTACACAGAACCAAATTTAAATGGAATCAACCGATATTTTGAATATTACTCAGGATTTTAGAAATTTCTGAGAATTGTTAGAATTGATCCTTTTTGAGATATTTCAAATGAAAAAAGAAATAAATAAAGGTTTATTTTAAGATTGTTTTTTCACGGAGTAGGTGTTTTTTCTCGACCTCAGTAGCTTGTATTACCTCCTCTTGCCTGAATCCGTCCTCTGCATGCTTTTGATTAGGTTTTCGACCTCCTCTGGGGTGATATTCTGCCACTATTCTGTGGCGGCTTGGATGAGATGTTGTGGGGTTCTTGGATTATCCTGTCAAGATTCAATTTTCCTTTTGAGATTATCCAAAATGTTCAATAGGATTTAGGTCTGGAGAGCAAGCTGGCCAGTCAAAAATAGCGATTCCCTCTCCTGGTATGCGGAGGAGCATTATCTTGCATAAAAGTGAAATTTTCAGAATCTCACTATTGGCTCCTGCACTAGGTCCATGTAATTTCTTGCCGTTACACTGGCAGGAAACGAAATGAAATCTGTTTTGCATCCCAGCATTATGCCACCCCAAAACATCACACTGGTATTTCGGAATCTGTTTTGCTGCTCCGAGTCTATCTTATGTTCCACAACCCCTTAAAACCCGAATCCGGCGGTCATCTGAACGAATACGAATTCTGCTCTCAGCCGAAAAAAGAACATTTCACCATTTCTCAATATTCCAATTTTGGTGTTCGATACACAAATTAAGTCTGTTAATTTTTTGGCATCTGGTTAGCTCTGGAACTCTTAAGGGCCTTCTGTTGTATAAACCCCTTGAACGAAGTCTTTGACGTATCGTTTCGACTGATACACTGATTCCTGTTGCTTCCAGAAATTGCCCTTGGATTATGGAGTGCGACACACTAGAGTCCCTTCTTGCAGTTCGGCACAAAAAGCGGTCTTGTTCTTCAGAAGTGATCTTCCTACTACTTCTAAGACTATTTTGCAGAGATTGTAGCTCAACGTATCGGGCGAAGGTTTTCGAAATCGCCCCCTGTGGAACGCCCATTGTTGCCGCTATATCTCTCTGTGTCACCCCTTCTTTAACGAGAGGAATTATCGGACCCCTCTATACATTGGACAATCCAACGTCAGGCATCTTCAATTATGTTTATAGGCTTCTTTAAATTTTGAAATTCACAATTTCAAATCTCAATTACGACTGTGTACAATATCCCGAACATGTGGTGATAATTCAGCATTTCTTATCATACTATCCAGATTTTTTACAACAAAATCTTTATTCTTCAAAATTAGTCAAAGATCCATGGTCAAAAATGTGATATAAATTTGGTTGTGTGTATTTGAAAATGTACATTATATACTTTCACTCTTGTTCTTGTTCTGTATTTGTATTTCCTTCAACAACTTCATAAATGTTTCATGATTCTTACGTTGAATTTCATTTAATTATTTCGCGATCAAATATTCAATGTTATCTAAACCATTATTCTTGCTTTTATTGAATATGAAAGGAAGTTCAATGTTTTATTGCGATAGTGTTGTGATTCGATCTTCCAAGTTTAAGGATTCAAGAAGCTTGAATTTTCAAACTCTTGTGAAAGTCTACTTAACTAGAATTCTGAAAACGAAGGCTTGACTACATTTCAAGTCAATTCAAGCAGCTTAATTTTCAAGTCAAGTACAGATAATTATTTTAGCGATTCTTCTTATTGCATCCCCACAGCATTCGTGAATGTTGTTCAGAGCTCTTTGAAAATTTTGGCGAAGAACCAGAGTTGAAGGTTTTCTTCGCTTGAAAAATTTATTTCTCGATTATGATTATTAGACAAATAGGTACAGAAAATTGATTCGATCATTCCTATATAATATAGATAACCTTGAGTTGGTTCATTTCAAATTAAAGCTTGTAACCGTTAGTAAGAACAATTGATTCTGTATGCATAGTACAAACTTAACCTATGTCTCAACATTTTGGTGTAGTGTCTTTCACTTTTACTTTCTTTTTCAGAGATAATGTTAGTAATTTTATAAAATGGTGTCGAATATGCCTGGAAATTATTGAATGCCTGCTTTTCGAATCCGACGATTTAATAATGAGGAAAAACGAGAAACATGTTATATTATGTTTATTAGAAGTGGCCAGGAGAGGAGCAAAGTAAGTATAACATTCTTTATATTAAGAAATTGAGATACTATACATTGAATAATGACTATCATTCAAAAATGGCTAAATTGAATCTGAATATTTCATCATAAAACAAACATACTACATTGCGTCAAGAAATCAACACCCAAAATCAAAAATTCAAATGTATTCAGAAGAACTTGAATTTGGGAGGCTTTTACTTGGTAAAATTCCATTTTCAGTAATAAAAAACAAATACTGTGTTTTAAGAAATTTTACTTAATAATTGCGATTCGTAACGCGTTTCACTACACCGTAGCTTCTTCAGACGAATGAATGTACAGAAAATATAAATGAGAATATAAATATAAATGTTCTTAAGTATTTAAAAGCTTATTGGGTTGATTCTCCTTAAGTGGTTATTTATGACAGGTATATCCAATAAAATTAAGGAATAGATTGCTCCCCGAAGAGATTCGATAGAGGTGAAGGGCTTAAATCGACTTGTTCATTGATGAGTCTACCTGAGTGTTTGTATTTATTGATTTCTAAAGTTTCCCAAAGATCTATCTTCCAATATTTATTATCTGTATGCAAAATTTCAAACTGTGGGTCGAAAGAGTGATTATTTTCCAAGAGATGATTCGCGATGAATCCTTTTTCTAATAGATCTTTTTGTGGTTGTGTAAAATCGGTATCAGTTAAATTAGTGAATCTGTCAAAATTGTGGTCTGAAAATTTATCAGTTGAAGGTTCGGGATAAATTTTTTGACAGATTCACTAATTCAACTGATATCGATTTTACACAACCACAAAAAGATCTATTAGAAAAAGGATTCGAACATAATTTACATCCAAAACATAATAGAACTAATTTTGAACAGTTAGGCATAGACTCCGAAATCATTCTCGAAAACTCCAAAGATAATATTTTAGCCAAACATCAAACAGCAAAAAAAAAGAAGACTTTTCGAAATTATCACCTCATTGCAATTCCGATTATAAGATAATGAAAACAATTCGTGAAAATAGTATCAAAAACGATTTAGTATTCACTGAAGCAGATAAAGGTAACACCGTCATCGCGATTAGTAAAACCGATTATATTTCCAAAACTGAAAAATTCTTGAAAGCCGGAAACTATATAACATCAACTAGGATCCTACCGCTAAATTTCAGAAAGTGGTTAAAACATAATTTCCATAAAACAAACACGTATCCGAAAGATACGTATTACTTAGTTGAAGAATTATTAGAAAAGAATCATGTCAATACTATCATTAAATCAGATATTCTTTCATTATTACAAATTTGTTTAGGTCAAAATTATTTCCATTTCAATAACAAATATTATACTATTGAAGACGGATTGATTATGGGCAATCCGTTAAGTCCATTGTTAGCAGAAATATTCTCGAATAACTTAAAGAAATTAATTCATAATCATCCACTCAGTAAATATTGTTCATGCTGGTATCGCTATGTAGATGATATCATTATTTGCTTCACAGGAACAGATAGACAGTTAAAAATTTTCGAAAATCATATAAATTCATTACATCCAAAAATTAGATTCACAACCGAAATAGAAAGCAATAATTCGATAAATTTCTTAGACGTAACAATTTCGAATGAAAATGGAAAACAGGTTTCCGCAATTTACCATAAGCCGTCACATACAGATATTATAATACATAACTCGTCGTGTCATCCATATCAACATAAAAACTCAGCATTCAATAGTTTTATTCATAGATTGATTAACATCCCGTTATCACCAGAAAAAATCTCAACAAAGAATCAAATTTGATTAAACAAATAGCCAAAAATAATGGTTACAATCCCAAACTAATAAATAATATTTTAAATAAAAAACAAAGTAAAATCGCATTGGATGAAGTTTACCCTGTCGATAAATTGAAACAAAAATTCAACACCTTAACCTACGTTGGCATTACAAGTGAGAAACTGAAATCATTCTTGAGTAGCAATAATTTCAACATAGCTTTCTAAAGTAGTAATAATTTAGGCCCGATTAAGCCCTTCACCTCTATTGAATCTCTTCGGGGAGCAATCTATTCCTTAATTTTATTGGATATACCTGTCATAAGTAACCACTTAAGAAGCAACCCAATAAGTTTTTAATTACTGAAGAACATTTATATTCATATTTTCTGTACATTCATTCGTCTGAAGAAGCTACGGTGTAATGAAACGCGTTACGAATCGCAATTATTAAGTAAAATTCTTTAAAACACAGTACTTCTTTTTTATTATTCAGAAGAAGTTTAGATATATTGAAGAATCATTTTCCCACTACCTCACCAGCACAAATTTGAAATAAAACTAATAATAAAAAATGTAAAACTTTGGAAGAGAATCAAACTCCCCAAAAACCTGTTAATTCCGGATATCTCAACCCTTGGCGAAAAATACTGCATGACTACGATTCTTTTTCAAAGTCAATGATCTTATGGCATTCTGATCCATTTCTGATCGTCTGTTCCGAACCTCAGTCACTTTTACTGGCTTCCTAATCTTCTATTGAGAATGTCCCAGATATGTTCGATGGATTGAGGTCTGGACTTCGTGCAGGCTATTCACTTGGCTCGTGAAGGTAGTTTCTAACGGTATGAACTTGTTGAACTCTGGCGTAACCATGTATAAACGAATTATTCTCACCCATGTTTGCCGCAAATGTACAACATATTCTTCTAAAATGTATGCTACATGCCTTGACCAGATCACAGTGGGCATTCCAAGAAATTCTTCCCCACAACATTGAACCTCCACTAGAATCATAGGTAAGTAAACAGTTGCACTGGGCATATCTCTCATTTCGACGTCATTACGCTGGAAAACGTCGATCGCAATGAAGAAAAACAAGATCAAGACTCATATGTGAGCAAAACTCACACCCAGTCAGCTTCTAATTGACATTTTCTCTGGCAAAAATCAATCGGGCTCTTCGATAAGTTGCGAGTAGAGCTGGCCTTCGACCTGCGACCCGAGTCCACAAACCTAATTCCCAGAGACATTGTCGTATTGTATCAGTGCCTATTTTTAATATTCTGTTCTCACAAAGCTGCATTTGGAGATGCCAAGCAGTTGCGATTTACGGAGGAAATTCTCGATTAACGGTCATGGACCGCTGCTTTTGCTCGAGGTCGCCTGCCCAGTTCTCCTTTCTTGACTACTAGTCAAGAAGCTTTTGGCCTATTCATGTATAAGTCCATCCTAAGTAATCTTATACCATTGCTTCGGTACATTCAACCAGGGTCAAATTTCACGATTCGCTTTGCATTGTTACCGAAAATTAGCATTTTCTAGAAGAATAAGCGTTACTCTCAAATATTGATTAACAGCAGCTGTTTTCTTTTATGCGCGCTTCCCAGGAATAGGCGAACCTGTTACACCACATGATGATCTTCCATCGTTGATGTACAAACATCAACTTCTTTCATTTCTTTGAGATCGGTTGAATTCTCACTATTATCCAGCTGCTCGGAAAAGTCTGGCTTTCATAAGAAATCTGAAACAGACGGTTAAGAATGGGTGCTAGTTCAGGAGCACACTTTCACAGGACGGTATTTCGTCTAGACCAACTGCCTTCTTGCAGTTCAGCTGCTTGAGAGCCCGTCTCACTTGGCTTGTAAGCTCTGCTCTTAGCTGCAGAGGCTTTTTTTCAGTCTTTGTTAAACCATGGCTTTTGTACTGTTGTTCTTTTCATGGAATAAGGGAGGTAGAGATCCATTCCTGAATGAATGATTTATGTACCAGATTCAGTGCACATATTGATGTCAGGGTCTGAAAGGCAAACATCAGTGAATGAGAAGCACGAAAATAATTCACGCAGCTCATTCCAATTAGCACGGTTATAGTGTCAAATGCATCTGGGTGGCTTAGGTTCTTGTTTTAGCGGCAGTACAATAGTTCCAGTAGCACATATAAGGTTGTGATCTGAGTTGCCTAGCAGTGCTGAGACCTCCACTCCAAAATCATCTGGATCTGAAATCAAAAAAAGATCCAAGGTGTTCTGAAAGTCGGTTGGGTGATCAGATATTCTTGTCGGTTCGTCGACTAGCTGCTTAAGATTATGGCTGATTGCGAAAGTTTCAGCCTGTCTTCCCGCTTCCTCTGTTCTATTGGGTTGGCGAAGCCAGTTGATGTTGTGAACGTTGAAGTCACCCAGTACAATGATCTCAGCTACCGGATGTGTCTGAATCCAATCCACCTCATCACCTAGATACTGAAACAGTTTAGGAAAGTGAATATCGTTTGGCGAGCGATATAGCCAGCATAAAAACAGTGTTTTATCCTGCAAACAGATTTTAAACCATGCAAGGTCGAAAGCGTCGTCCTCCATTGTATGCTCTATCTGGCATGCAACATCCAATCTGGCGAAAACACAGAGACCCCCTTCAAACCTATCCTAACCTAAATCTCGTATGTAACTCATACCCATTAAAAGGTAAATACGTTGTGTCGGTTGTTTGACTTATTTGGGTTTCGGTTAGGACCAGCACATGGGGTTGTGCGTTTTGAAGATCCTGATTGACTACATCGGCCTTCACGTTGTTGTGCCCCAGTCCTCTGATATTGCAGAACTCTATCAAGAGTTTGCTTTCTTTTCTAGAAGGTGAATGAATCAGTGAATTCACCAGAGGAGTGTTCAAGAGTACCAAACCTGATTGCTATTTCGATACTTCTTTCATCATCCGACGTTTGCAAATTGTGAGTTAAAACTATGTACAGTTGTACAATTTGTCTTAAATATAGAAAAACAGGTACGAATTATAGAGAGAGAGAAAAACAACAAGTTTTCTACTATTGAGGGTAAGATTGTTTCTATTGTCTTTAGCCCTGAAAATTTCTATAGATTCTAGGTAATTGAGTTAATTGCTTTCCGGGCACGTGTTTTTTTTACAAAAGGAAAAGTGATGTTCTTTGTATCTAATAAGAAAATATCTTCTTGTCTGGCCTATGTATACACTGTTACAATCAGGTATACTCCTAAATTGTCTGGTTTGTGAGTTTTGTCTTTTGGCATTGAAAAATAATTGTGATAATTTACATGTAGGTTTGAACGCAATTTGAATGTTGGGGCTTGACATTTGATTCGCAACTTGCTGTGAATTAGGAGCAGAATATATTAAAGGAAAGAATTTCTTAACATCGGTATTTTGTTCAATATGGAAGTATATACTATTTAAAGAAACTGTCAATTCCAATTCAGCGAAGTTGTTCATGGAATGGGCCACTATTTGAGTTAGTGGTACAATTGTTTTTATTCTCGTAGATGTTTTGACGATTATTTTACTTCAGTTAACTCACATTTCTTCGTATTTTGGGTGAGAGAAAGAGGGTTCTAATGAATCGTTAAGTGAGCTCTGTGACGGAACACCATTGAAAGCCGCAAAAAAATGTTCGTAGAATTGTAATATCATTCGCAATTATCAATGAAAAATTATAACAGATTAAATACCTACACGCTAATTCCTGTTATTGTTTCGGTTCGAGACTTTTTCATGGAGAAATAATGAGTATGAAAGAAGAAAATCTAGTGGATACTGGCATGACCTAAGTTTATCTTCAGTTTAACAGAAACAGTGCTCGCGCATTTCGACTCAATCAAGAACGATTTCCAGATCATGATGAATTTGGGCGCTGCAAGTTTTCGAAGCTCGAAATAAATATATGTGAAAACCGAATTCTCCCTAAAGTAAGATTAATGAAGAAACATAATTAATTGTCTTGTTCAGTGTAGAAACGAACTATATTTTTTGAGAACTATTTTTTTAAAGAACTATTTTGTCTATTATGGTAAGGGGGTAACCGTTATTACGGCGACAGTTTTTATGACGTAAATTTCTTTGTTAATATTTTCAATAGAAAGTGGCAATGAAAATGCTCAATGCGGTAATCAGTTGAAAAAGGCCAGTTCTAGTAGCAAGGGGGAAAAAAGTCATGAGGAATGCATTTTATCTGGAGTAGGGTCCAAAAAATTACCATATTGTTTGTTTCTACTTCTAACTTGAAATTGGTTTCGGGCTGGATATTATTGATGGAATTCAGAAAAAGTTCAAGTTGTCTTGATCTACCAGTGACGCACGCTAGTATATCATCAATATAACGATACCAAAAAATTATTTATCAAGCTCTCGGATTTTGAAAAAAGGTTTTCTTCTATACTCATTAACTCATGAATATTTCAGCAAGAAGTATACTTAAGGGAGAGCCGATAGCAAGGCCTCCAAATTGTTCAAAAATTTTGTTATCATATTAGAAAAAGTTTGTTGAAGACAAAGGTTGGCTTTCCTAGTATCGATATTCTTAACATTATTCATAGTGCCCCGAAAGGAATAAACTCAATTACCTAGAATCTCTGGAAACTTTTGAAGCTAAACACAATGGAAACAATCATACACTTCTAACGACAACACAGACTAATTATGAATGTACCTTTGAATACCTATCTACATGGTACATAATATTATGTCACAACTTGAGATGGTAAATCTAGGTGCAATTTTAAGAAAAAAACTTCATATAAACATAGGTCCGCAAAAGCTTCTCTACGGAGCTACAGGGTGTTGAAATTTCCGGAAAATTTGGTTTTTTCTTCAAAACTCCTGCAGTTTTTGGGATATTCAGCCCAAATTTGAAATGCAAGCTATTTTATACAGCCTCCATCATTACACGTCCTAGATTTTAACTGAAATTCTCGAGGTGTTTTCTTTTCCGAGGCCATTACCCCTTAAGCCCTCCCAAACTTTTTTGCAGTACGCCACTGATCAGCGTACAATCAATTTTCATCATCGTCGTTCAATTCAGAAACTTTTTTGACATCTGTAAGTTATTCGTATCTCCAACCGTTTTCGAGTGGACAATTATTGAATTCGAATTATTTCAATTGTATATTATTCGCTGAAAAAAGAAAATAATAGAAATACCCGATAGGTATGCCCAAAATTTGCTTTTATTTTGATAGCTCGTCTTCTGAGACTCAACTTATACTTATTCAATATCAAACAATCAAAAAAGGGTATGAACTAAACTTTTGAGATATCCCCATAAGAAAATGTCTAAACCATTTAAGTCTGGAGACCTAGGAGGCCCTGGTTCTGGCCCACTTCGACCTATCCATCAGTTGTTGAATATATTATTCAAGAATTCCTTAGCTTCTCCACTAAAATGTGCTGGTGCCCCGTCATGCATAAACCACATTATATTTCTCATTATGTTTATGTTTATGATTCATCTTCCATGAATTGAAATAAATTAAAATATTTTCAGTATTTCACGTCGAAAACAATTTTCAATTTTAATTTTTTACTACATCTTGTGGAACATTCACTATCTGAAATGTTAATTAACTGGGGTTTAAATTCTTCTGAGCTGAAATTCTTATTCCGCACCCTCCTTCTAGGAGGGTTAGATCTTGGAACGATGATCGACTTGGATCAAATTAGATCTCACGGACTGTATTAGTGCATTCATGGTCATCGATTTCTCAGTGTTTATATTCGGTGAGGCGTAATTATTTGTTAGTAGTGTTTACTAAAATACCTCAACGAATTGCCATTCGGTGTAGGAATTATTTTATCGATTTTATTGTTGTTAATGTGTGTTATTGAATTATTTAATTCCTTGATGGAGTTTGTATAGGCGGTTTGATCGATATTTACAGAAAGATCTTTGTTCAATTGATCAAATAAGGATGGATGGTCATTAGATCTGAAAGACATAATTAATTAACATGAATTTCTACACACCAAAACAATCCAGGAAGATACGGTTTGAAGGTCAGCAAGTTTTGGGTAAAAGAAATTTAATAACTTATATTTATAGAGGAATAACGGCTTCCTAATACGCATTTTCATGTTGAAATCCAATTAATATTATATATACAGGGTGTTACATAATAGTATGTCACAACTTGAGGGGTGAATGTACGTGCAATTTTAAGAAAAAAAGTTTATATAAACATAGGTCCGCAAAAGCTTCGTTACGGAGCTACAGGGTTGTGAAATTTCCGGAAAAATTGTTTTCTCTTAAAAACTCCTGCAGCTTTTGAGATATTCGGCCCAAATTTGGAATGCAAGCTATTTTTCACAGCCCCCATCATGATGCGTCCTAGATTTTAACTAAAATTCTCAAGATGTTTTCTTTTCCGAGGACATGTCTTCTTCCGCCCCCTCAAACTTTTTTGCAGTACGCCACTGATCAGCGTACAATCAATTTTCGTAATCTTCGTTCAATTTAGAAACTTTTTTGATAATTGTAATTTTATCGTATCTCCAACCGTTTTCGAGTGAAAATTATTGAATTTGAATTATTCGAATTGTATGTTATTCGCTAAATAAAAAAAATAGAAATACTTGATAGGTATGCCCAAAATTTGCTTTTATTTTGATAGCTCGTCTTCTGAGACTCAACTTATACTTATTCAATATCGAACTAAAATAAGGAACAATTAAAAACTAAATAAATTGCTACGAGTATCCTCCACCTGCAAGAATACAGTCCTCTGTCCTTTTTCGCATATTATCACGCACTCTTTGAAATATTCCTTGAGTATTTCTTATCGTGTCACAAGAGGTTATTATTCGATTTCTCAATTCTTCTACAGTGTTGACTGGAGTCGTATAAACTAAACTTCTAAACTTTTGAGATACCTCCATAAGAAAAATTCTAAACTATTCGAGTCTGGGGACCTAGCAGGCCATGGTTCCGGCCAACCCCAACCTATCCATCGGTTGTTGAATGTATTATTCAAGAATACCCTAGCTTCTCCACTGAAATGTGCTGGTGCCCCGTCATGCATGAACCACAGTAAGTTTTTCACCAAAAGTGGCAAATGCTCGAGCAATAAGGGTAACTCCTCCTCAAGAAATTGCCGATAAGCGGGACCGTTTAGTCTGTGAGGCAAAAAAATGGCCTAATCAAACAATTTCCAATTATTCCGACCCAGACATTCAGTGAGAATTGTTCTTGATGATGAGATTCTTCAATCAAATGGGGTTTTTCCTCAGCCCAGTAATAATTATTGTGAAAATTTGTGATAGTAGTTCTCGAAAAGTTTGCTTCGTCTATGAACATTATTTCACTACCACAATGAGCATTTTCTCTGATTTCATCTAAGAACCATCGGCAGAAATTCAGTCTTGAAGGAAAATCTCGGGAAAGTAGAGTTTGGACACTTTGAACATGAAACGGGTACGAAAAAATTGTGGAGAATCCTCCAAACTAGAACATGTGAAATATTCAACTGATTTCCAATATTTCTTGTACTCACATGAGGATTCAAATCAATACAATTCAAACCTGCTTCCTTAATATCTGTAGTTCTCATAGTTTGAGTTGCACCTTTTAAATGATTTTTTGCAGTAAAAGTACCAGTTTTCCTTAACCTTCTGTGGATATTTGAAAATGTTCGCCTGTTTGGTGTTACCCGATTTGGAAAGTGTACCTGATATAATCGCCTAGCTTTTGTTGTGTTCCGTCAGCCAGACCGTACATGTAATGGATATCAGCCAGTTCGGCGTTAGTAAAATAAGCCATTTTTTCTTACAGCAATATCTTCAAAAGTCTTAAAACTAATCGTTAATTTAATGAACAATTCGAGCAGACACTGGTTCAGCTTTAGCAACTGTCATAATAAATAAATAATTGAAAAAATCAAAGCTTACTAATCTTTTTTTAAGTAGAAGTGTTTTCAATTCAGCGAATGCATACAATCGTTTAATCATTTTTTTGCTCGAGAACGGTTAGAGATACGAAAAACTTACAAGTGTCAAAAAACTGCAGGGTTTTGAAGAAAAAACAATTTTTCCAGAAATTTCAACACCCTGTAGCTCCGTATCGAAGCTTTTGCGGACTTATGTTTATATGAACTTTTTTTCTTGAATTTGCACGTAGATTTACCCCCTCAAGTTGTGACATACTATAATGTAACACCCTGTATATTCCAATAGTAGAAAACTTGTAGTTTTTCTCTCTATTTATAATCCATACCTGTTTTTCTATATTTGAGACAAATTTTACAGCTGTACTTTACTTTTAACTCACAATTTGTAAACGTCTGATGATGACAGAAATATCGAAATATCTATTATTTTTGTTAATCAATGTTCACTCTAACTGAAATATTCTTTACAAAGTAAACCAAAATCACCGTATGATGATAAATTATCACTTAGAAACGGCCGACCCAATATCATTTTTAAACCATTTTATCATCATTCATTGTGAGAGGATACTCTAAGATTTCATATCGAATTTTCTAATAAAATCCTATTTTATCAAATTTTTCAAATGGCTATATTTCTGTTGTATTGATCATTATGAGCAACCTTGAGGCAATTTCAGTAGACTAAAGAATACAATAAAGTGTTCAATGGAGCGATTTTTCGTTACCACAATTTTATGGACGAATAATACTTTTCAATAAGCGTTTTACAACATTGGTTTGAAAAGTGTGAGTCATTATAAGGTGATTGTGAAAATTCTCATTCGCTCGAGAAGAAGTGAAATTCATTAATAGATGTTTGTATCAAACGTCACTGTTATTATTATTACAAATAGGAAATAGAAATTCGACCTTGAGCGCCTTTATTATACACATCTCATTTTTTATTATCGATACTTTGCAGTCTTTGGACTCGCTATGAATGCCGAAAACCTAGTTACACTATTGATAAAAATTTGATCAAGTATATATGGGTCGACAAGAACATCAGTGCGGGTGAAATAGCCCCTCCCCTTGTTGCGCGTTAACTTTGCCGGTCACGTGGCGAAGAGCTCAGTTTTCAATGAACCTTTGAAGCTTTAAGAAGAGCCAAGCGAACAGGACCGAGTCTTGCAAATTCCATTTCACCATTCCTAAGTTTTGGTGAGAATGGAGCAATTTGAAAGGGAAAAAATTGCGAATGTCATTCATTTCATAAAACGCGAAGGGATGCAGAATGAACCTGTAATTTCTTTGAAGAAGGTTCGAGAATGTGTAACTGTCGCAACAGGAGTAGGTAAAACCTAACCTAAAATAACCTATACAGGTTGCTTCAGCGAAAACTAAACAGTGGCTATATCTACCAAGATATTCATTTCTGATCAAAACGCAAAAACAGGTCAATTTCTGTTTCAAGGGGGACATCTTTTGGGGTACAAAACTTGCCTGAAATATCAACCCCCTAAGCGGGGGTTGCAATCCTTGAACATTTTGAATAGGGAAGATGGGTCAAGTAATGACTCAAAAGAAAGTTGGTATCTTTGTCTACATCGTCTTGAACGAGTTTCCATTTTTAATTGAAAACTGTGAAAGATACAGGGTGAGCAACTGAAAGATAGGGAAGACTATTTCCCTGAGACTATTCAAGTTTCAGTGAAGTAAAATGGAACAGATCCATGCTGATCAATGGCAGTCATCATCAAGTACCATCCTCATCTCGAATTTCAACCACTGGAGCAGGGGTGACAACCCTTGAAAATTTCAGTAGCTCACTCTGTATCTTCAAAAGTGAAAATTCGTTCACGGGGATGCAGACAAAGACAATACCTTTCTTTCGAGGTATCACTCGACCCATCTACCCTCTTCCAAATTTTCAAGGGTGGTTACCCCTGCTTTAGGGGTTGAAATTCGAGATGAGGATGGTACTTGATGATGACTGCCATTGATCAGCATGGATCTGTTCCATTTTACTTCACTGAAACTTGAATAGTCTCAGGAAGATAGTCTTTCCTATCTTTCAGTTGCTCATCCTGTATCTTTTACAGTTTTCAATTAAAATGGAAATTCTTTCAAGGCGATATAGACAAAGATACCCATCTTCCTATTCGAAATGTTTATGATTGCAACCCCCGCTTAGGGGTTGATATTTCAGGCAAGTTTTGTACCCCAAAAGATGTCCCCTTTGAAACAAAAATTCACCTGTTTTTGCATTTTGATCAAAAATGAATATCTTGGTAGATATAGCCTCTGTTTAGTTTTCGTTGAAACACCCTGTATATTATTGCATATTTGGATCGATCGTTCAGAAAAAAATTAAGTTTCATCAGAAAAACTATACAACCTCAAGGTTTTTCTCAGATAATTCGGTTTTTCTCAGAATCCGAAGAAATTTTCATTCTGAAAATACTCAAAAAATATTAAGGTTGTTCAGCGAAATTGACAGCGACGCGAGAAAATAGATCGTTAGTGAAATTTCAATTACTCTGAGTGGTCCATGTTCTACAGGTTGTGCAAAAATTGAAACTGAGCTAATGGGAAATTCAAATCGCTATATAATTCAATTCATGACTAATTCAAATACGATGCCACATTTTTCTATTCACCCAAATGTTAATAATTTTATAACCTATCGAACAATGCTAGAATGTGTTTACTTTAGTATTCGCTTTCTTTCATTATAAGACGAAAATTCGAATTCTGTTCGAATTGGAGTTTCTCTAAGAAAATTTCTTGAATTTTCATGCATCTAGTTACCTGTTGGCAATAGAAATATCAGATAATTCTCTGTGAGTTGAGTATTTAAAACAGAATGATATGTTATTATCCTCGGAGAACGTCATAAAAATAGCTTTTTGGCTTTTAGGGTTTATGCTCAAAGGTATCCTGAAAGGGCTCATCCTAAGTTAAATGCTTTTGAAAGACTTGTGATCCAATTTCAAAAAAAAAAAATAGAAGCGTTACTTATGAGAAAGTTTTACAGTTTATGATAAGTAGTTTTGAATGAGAGAAAAACTGTAATGATGTGGTAAATCTTTCTCTGAATTTGCGGAGTTTTATAACTAGGAAGACGTCAGTGTTGAGTGGGATGAGTTTAGAGAATTTATCTTTGAGCGCCAAGTAATTTTACCTAGCTATAAACAGATATGATCTGTCAGAAAACAAATTAATTTCGGAAAGGTTACAAAAAGAAGGGACGCAAATTATCAATCAAGAAAAATATACTCAAGTAAATCAGATAATGAATGAACAGTAAGGATTTCGTCGCTATAATATGGAAAACTATTTAAACTCAGATTTAAATTCACACAAAAAAGTTACTCAGGACCCGCGTATAACGTTATATGCGTTTACATTTCTTTTTTATAATAAATATTGTTTATTGCTTATAAAATTCACAAACAAAAATTAGAATACTACATTCGATACAATGTTTAAATATATTACGCATATACATGCATTCATCCATCAATAAACAATATCAGGGTTAGAATTTCCTCGAAGCAGTTTTCTCTCAATAGATAAGAGAAAATCCCTTGTATGAGGCATTGAAACTTTACACAATTTATTTAATTTTCTACAATACAAATGAACAACAAAAAAATCTAAAATAAATATTCGAAAACTCAAACATACAAAATATCGACACAAACATTCAATCTATAGATAAAACGGAACAATCCATGAAAAACTTAGACAAAAGAATCATCAATAGCAAAGAAAACCTATATTCTATTTATAGTTATGTATGTATATATGAATTTTTTAATTAATTATTGCTGCTACCTCACAGCGGCTTCTACACAAGACCCATTTCTTAATTCGTTTTTTGAAAACACTGATGCGGCAAATATCCTTGATATAATCTGGGATTGAATTGTAAAGTTTTGGAGCCAGAAATATATGTGATCGCTGTCTTATGGTTTTGTCGGTCCGTGATATTATAATTTTTTTCCTTTATTTCTTGTAGAGTTTTCATGGTTATTATATTTCGCACTTGAAATGCTCTTGTTTGGTGGAGTCCCAATGTTAAGAAGAACATTTTCCTTAGGTCCATCACCTCAGCTTCTCTGAAGAGTTGATCAGTGGAAAATAGGTACGGCCTGCCAAAAACAATTTTCAGGATCCATTTTTGCGTGACTTCTAGCTTATAAAGATTATAGTTTGTCACTCCACCCAAACCCATCAATCCGTACATCAAATGAGGCTGAACCAACACCAGATATACTCTCCTCATTAGTTGGACACTACAATATTTCTTAAGGAACCTGAACCTGGGAACCAGCACCCGAAGTTTCTTAATCAACTTCTCTATATTCTTTCCCCATCTCAAATGACGATTCATTACCACTCCCAAATACGTAATTGATGTGCTAGCTTGAATATTACAAGTACCATTGTCTTGAAATGTTAAAACATCAAAGGTTGGCTGAGCTGCAGAAGTAATAGAAAACGGAATGAATTTGGTATTATCTTTGTTCAGTGTTAGCAACTTTTAATCAAAGAAATCCAAAATGAGTGCAGCGAACGATATGAGATTACCCCTAATGGGAATTGAAAATAAAGTATTTATGTATATGATGAATAAAATCGGGCCCAAGATCGTTCCTTGCGGAACACCGTATTCGACTTCTGAAAAATCACTGAATGAGTCCCCAACCTGTACGCACTGCTGCCGTCTTGTTATATAACTTTCAAACCATCGAAGTGGCAATCCCATGATTCCATAGTCCTCTAAAGTTTCAAGAAGCTCCTTATGGTCAACGGAGTCGAATGATTTTGCCAAGTCGACAAATATGCATAAGCAGGGTTTTGAAATGTCTAGGGACTTGTATATCTGAGATGTAAGATAAGAAATGGCATCCTGGATTGATTTTCCTTGCCTAAAACCTAATTGTCTATCACTAAGGATACTACACTTCTCTAAAAAAGATCATGTTTTCTTTTCTACCACTTTTTCGAATATTTTCGTGAGTGAAATGGGGTGATAGTTATTGAGGGGTTTGCTGTCATTGCCGTTATATATTGGTTTAATTAAGCTCCTTTTCAGAATTGATGGAAATGTCCTAGTTTCTATGGAAAGATTCACTAGCGGAGTAAGTGGGGGCGACAATATGACGTGCTATATTCTTCAAATTAGTAGTTGTGATAACATCTAGTCCTGGTGCTTTATTTGGTTTCAAGACTTTGATAATCTCACAGATTTCTTGTTCGCTAGTTGGATTCAGCATTATACTGAGTGGATTCTTTGGATTTTTCACTTCTTCTGTTTTCTTTTTCATTTTTATAATATTTGCTAGATCAGATCCCACTCTAGAAAAAAACGAGTTGAATGCTTTGGCTATTTCACGTTTGTCCTCTGTCTCACCGATCCCTTGGATGAAGAGTTAGGATGTTACAATACGGTGCAGTCATTTCTAAAAAAAAAGTAATCAGAAAAAGAGTTGAATAATCCTTATGCAAAAACGTCTTTCGAATTCGAAGGTATATGAGAGAGTTGATGAATTTATGTAAAATCGATCAAAGAAAATAAGACAACTATAGTTGAGGCTGGGTGGCGTAGATTCGGTTAACGAACCAAATCAATGGTGTAATATGTGGGGTTCACCTCTCGGAGAAAGAAAAGACAAATGATTTTTATCTGACCTTATGTAAAGTTATTATGATGGTATCCTATTTTCCCAATACAATCGGTTTCACATGAATTTCTGCGATTCCCTTTCTGTTGGATTTTCCCTTCGTTCGAATTCACTCGTACAGATGAATTGCGTGATCAGAAAGGAAAGTGAATATAAGATTGGTAAGGTGTAGAGAGTTGAGTAGAGTCCAATGAAAGCCCTCTGTAGATTAGAATACGTGCATTAGGGGAAAGTTGATTTTCTTTTCGGCGTTGTTGACTTACATGATGTTATGTGGGCCAATCGAGTGGTTTTCTTTTGTGCAAAATCTGACGTATCAAAGTCGTATTTCGAATAGGCGGTGAACAAACGAAATAGGTATTAACGCGCTATTCTCATAAGGCACATGTACTTCTTCAATTAAAAAAAATCCGCTTAGCGACAAACATAATATAATCCCGTCGAAGAAGTCAATCAACAAGTGATTCCCGCGATCAACTTCCCGGCAGCAGGTTGTTCTTATCAGAAGTGGTAGGCGCAGAAAACGGTACTCATCAATAAGACGTTTACATCATTTATGCGAGTTTTTTTGGATACTGCGGAAATGATGACCGCTGAAAGAGACAGTCCCGTTCAAAACGGGAAGTATGATCACTTTATGTATGCAACAAAACTCTTGTGCGCTTAACTATAAAGAACAACACATGAAAAACTACAAAACTAGCGTTGTTGTGGGTGTCACTGGTGGCGCATGCATAAATAGAACTTCAATTTTTAATTAATTAATTTCAAAATGAAAAAGAATATAGTATAAGGTCTTCTTCAATGTATGAACTAGTAAATATTCTATATCAAATGAAAATTTCTCGTTCCATTAGGTTTGGAATGTTGGCGCCCATGCTGGTGCAAATGGAACGGCAGATAGACAGAGAAATAGCTGCGGATCAAAAGAAAATGGGTGTAAGTTTTAACGACAATACTTCGAATGACAATAGACTTGGAGATGATGAAAGCGACAGTGACATCGAGGACGAAGAGACTGTACTCATGTATGGACCCGTACCACAAATTATCACCAACGACTTGAAGAGTTTGGACGAAATGGTGAGTACACAATTATTATAATATATAGAAAAAAAGAAAGATTCAATACTTCCAAGCTGATCACTTGAAATAATATCATTTAGTAAAAATAATTGTTCATATAGTTTTTCTCATTATTGAAGACATCATAGTTCAAAATATATTTCAAAATCTTATCTCTACGAAAAGGCATACCCAGCTCATTCAATATTTTGTCAAATATTCAAAATGTCGAGAAGGAGTCAGCTTTTAAGATGATAATACCAGGGCCCAGGAGCATTGTTTCTGAGTACGGGCTTAGCGAACCCGAGGTACCCAAGCTGAAATTGGCAGTAGGTATAAAATGCAACTTATCCAATGATGTACAATCTAACGAACAAACGGGTGCATCGACATTGTATCACCATAACCTCTTGTCGCGTTCAAGATTTAGGAAGAGGGTCTTGTCCGGAAAGTGAGTCGCAGTCTCCCTCGGTTAGAGACGGAAGCAGCGTGATATCGAGTAGGGATACTGCAACACAAAACCAAGTGGGAAATAACATCAATATCTCCCAACTGACTCTTGACGTTTCAACGGTGGCATTATGCCAACGACCACTAGAGCCGGACTCCCTAGGAAACGCATGAAGTGGACTCCAGAAATGAATGCCTTTATTATGCGTTCCTATTACATGATTACGAACTTGGAATCAGAAATGACAGCTTACAGATACGCGTTACATCTTGCGTTCGTAGAAAATTATCTGGAATTACAGCACATGTCCGAGCAGAGAATTTCGGATTAACGAAGAACAATCTCTGAACTCAGAAATGAAGATGATACTCATAACGGTATACTTACCGTCAATGAAAGTGATACAAATAACTTCGAAGCCATGGAAACGAATATCAACATAAAGCGTCCCCCTGAGACGAACCAGCAGAAGGAATTTATGTATTTAGCACGATCAGAACTCAACAGAGCAATAACTGAATTCAGTGGTAGTAACCCAACTAAACGACCTAAACTGCCCAAACTCAGGACGAACAAGAACACCAATATCATCCTAGCAAGCGTAAACTCAGTGTTTGAAGAATATACTGACCAGAACTCTATGGAGAAAATTCACACTTTGATTTACTGTGGAGCGGCAGCGGTTCTTCGACTACACAAACAACAAGTCCCGACAACTCTGATTCGATCTGAGCCAAAAAACGTCAGAAAACCACCATGGCAAAAACGACTGGAGAAGGATATTGACAATATTAGAGCTGAGATCGGTCGCCTCACAGAATTCCTAAGAAACAAAAAGCCCTCGAGGCGCTTAAAATCCCATATACGCGAAATTCATAGAAAAATTGGTACGAACACAAAACACCCTGATCACAAACAACATGTCGACGTGTATATGGACACTTTGAAGCAGAAACTCCAAGCAAAAGCAAAGAGGCTCTCAAGATACATCAAATGTACTGAAAGGAAACATCAAAACCACAGTTTCCTCCAAAGCGCGGCCAATTTTCATAAGGGAAATAACAAAACTGCGACCAACAATAACAGGGAAGAACCTGACGCACAGTGCTTGACCGATTATTGGTCATCACTATGGTCGAACCCCAAAGAACACAATAAAGATATGGAATGGATCAACAATGAAAAACAATGCCTTGATATCAAACATATGGACTTCGAAGGAATAACGGAGGAAGAAATCACAAGAGTAATTAGAGCGACCAACAATTGGAAGGCCACATGTATAGATAATATCCACAACTTCTGGTACAAGAAGTTTGATAAGCTCCATGGAGCCCTAGCTAAACAGCTCGCGTATGTTGTTCAACATCCCAAGAAAACACCCACTTTCCTAACACAAGGCTGAACATATATGCTACCTAAGAGCGATAGAACACAGGATCCGTCTCCATATAGGCCAATCTCTTGCCTGCCAACACTCTACAAAATACTCACCTCAAGCATATCCAATCGAATATACCAACACCTTGACGACAACAATATATTAGCAGAAGAGCAGAAAGGATGCAGAAAGAAACACCACGGGTGCAAGGAACAACTCATCATCGATTCTGTGGTTATGAAACAGGCACACGTAGGGCATCGGAATGTTCATTCAGCTTTTCTCGATTATCCGAAGGTATTCGATAGTACCGCCCATTCTTGGCTTGTTGAAGTATTGCAGATATACAAAATTCACCCAGCCCTGGTAGAATTCTTGAAGACAACAATGACACACTGGCTCGCGTCTCTGCAGGTCAACATGAACAATAAATCAATTAAAACCGACGAGATACCCATACGTCGTGGAATTTTTCAAGGAGACTCTTTGAGTCCACTATGGTTCTGTTTAGCTATGAACCCATTGTCCTCAAAGCCCAATAGAACAGGATACGGATTTAGGATAAAAACAGATAGGAATTATTATACAATCTCCCACCTGCTGTATATGGATGACGTCAAATTATATGCTTCGAACAAGAAGCAATTGGATGATTTACTGAAAACTGTCAGTAAGTTCTCGGCAGATGTTGATATGAATTCATGATTGAAAAATGTAAGACCCTGAACATTCAAAGAGGGAAAGTCATAGATGGTGAAACACAACTTCCAAACGGTGATATTATACAGTGCATGAGAGATGACGAAACATACAAATATCTGGGATACCAACAAGCCAGATTGCTAGACCAAAAACAATCAAAGGAGAAGATTCGTAGAATACAGTCAGCGTCTGAAGTCTGTGCTGAAATCGATGTTGAACTCGGGGAATCTAGTCAAGGCAATTAACACCTACGCCATTCCAGTGTTGCTTTACTCATTTGGAATAATCAGATGGACTAAGACAGAACTGGATGATATTCAAATACAGACCCGAACGATGCTAACAAAGTACAACAACCATCATCCAAAATCATCTGTGATACGAACAACTTTGAAGCGGAAAGGAGGACGCGGATTAATAGATGTTGTCAATTTACACATCGAACAGATAAAAAATCTCAGAGAATTCTTCTCAGCAGAAGCTCTCACTTCTGACCTCCATAGAGTGGTATCGTTGGCTGATAAGGGATATACACCTCTAAATCTTGCTACCAGAGACCTGCTGAATCTACCGTTCCTATCAGATACTAAAAAACAAGAGCAATGGTCAAGAAAGGAATTGCATGGGCGACATCATCATGAGATTACCAACCACACATCTTCAAAGAAGCCTCCAACAAATGGTTGATGAAAAGAGAATTATTCGCGGAAACAGAGGGATTCCTTATGCCCATCCAAGACCAAGTGATCGCTACAAACAACTACAAAAAATTTATTATAAAAGACGGAACATTACAAACAGATAGGTGTAGAAAATACCATATAAGATCGGAGACTATACAGCATATCACGTCCGGATGCGAACAACTGGCCAATACGGACTATCTTCACAGGCATAATCAAGTGTGCAACATTATCCATCAGAAACTTGCACACAAGTACGTATTTCTGAATACCTTTCAGCCATATTACAAGTATCAACCGGCGTCCGTATTGGAAAATGACTCTATAAGATTATACTACGATAGACCTGTTATCACTGACAGAATGGTGACGAATAATAGGCCGGACATAGTGTTGTATGATAAGAGAGCCAGAACAGCAATGCTGGGGGATGTAGCCATACCGAATAATAACAACGTGTGGAACAAGTTCCAGGAGAAATAGTCCAAATACACAGACCTTGCTATTGAGATGAAGCAGATGTGGCACCTCGAGAAAATAGATACTGTTCCTGTCATCGTATCCTCCACTGGATTAATACCCAAAACTTTGCATGATAGCCTTAAGAAATCCGAAGTGTATAAGAATACCTATATATAAATGCAAAAAGCTGTAATTCTTAATACATATAGGATAGTTAGGAAATGTATGTCAAGTATATTGTAATCGAGCCTATTCCCTTTGATTGCTGAATCTGGGAAAGGTAAACCATATCCAGCTAACAGCTGAGATAAGTCCACGATAATAAATAATAATAAAAAAGTTTATTACAAATAAAGGGGTGATCTAGGCATATCGATAAGTAAACCAACTTAAAAACACTAAATTTCAACGAGTATGACTATCGAGGATAAGGTTCCTCTAACTCCAAACAAATGAAGAATTTAATCTTCCATCATAAACTCATGCGAGTATAACTTGAAGAGAAAATGCAACTAAATTTTCTAACGTACTTCAAAGATGATATTCAAGTAATTATCTCCTGATTCTTAACCATTAGTTGTACCTTTAATTATCAACTCAGCAACATAACATGATAAAAGCTACATATACATAGCTTGAGAAAATATTTAAAAACAGTGTAAATGATCACGAAATTTAAGGGTTGACGTTGATTTTCCTAGAAACCTATCATCATATCCAGACTACCCTACAAGTCTTTCCGAATAAAGAAAGAATTTTGAGAATCGGGCCACAATTGGCAGATAAATCAATAAACATACATAGAAAAAATACTTAAAGGCGAACATGCTGGGTTTTGACAATTTAGTTACCATACTAGTTAAATAAATATTGATGATGCTTTTCGAGATTTAGCATAAATAAATGAAACTGAAATTTTCACATTGTGAAATGAAATCGAAACATTTTTTCGGGTAAAAGGGATATCCATAGAAATCGTTTCGAAGATTGAATGCAGACATTCTCTTTGTGAATATTCATAAAAAATCGAAGTCATCATTTATGTAGATCTCTATTTCTTGTTTACTGAAATAACTGTATAATCGAGGATGATCTAATTCGCTGGAATTTATAGAAAATTATAATATTTGATCGAGAAATCGATTTGTACAACACAGAGTTAATAATTCGCGGTCTTTTCGATTGAAAATTCATCATGACGATCTAAACTGAAAAAAACAACTTCCTTTCTAGTCCTTGGAACAGCTTGATGTATGTACAGTTGGAAGTTTTCTTTCCGATATAAGAATTAATTTGTTTCGAGTTTCCTGAAAGTACTTCAGGATATACGAAAAATAGCCAGCTACAGATTCAGTCAAATAGTCGCTTAGTTACAAAGTATCTTGAATAAATATTCATGTGCTTTTCAACGATAGGAAACACTAATCTTAATTTTCGTCTAGCGCTGTTGTTATTTACAGTTGATCATTTGGAATGAAGCTCTGATTCAAACTTTTATTCATTCTTTTATCAAATTGAAGAATGGAATACACTTTCAAAGATTGAGCAGATTTGATGTTTAGACAAGCATCTAGAATTCTCATTTGTTCTTCTATAACATCTTTGGTACATTCAAGAAGAATGCACATAATTCAGATGATTATAGAATCGCATATGTTATTGTTCTAGATGAAAATGTTTCAGTTGCTAAGAATGTTACTTATGGGCTTTCACCAGAATCCTATATCGCAAGAGTGCATTTTTCGAAATGGTTTTCAAACCAACAAATTACCGCTTTTGTAAGATCAATCGTTCACCGAGATGAAGGAGTTTGAAAATCCGTTAAGCTTTGCTTGCTTTTCCTAAAATATGAAGCCATATCTTATCCTGTATTCAACTTATGCATGATATGCAGTGAATGTAGGGCCCCTGTGAGGGCTACTGGCGCTTGTGTGCAAAAAAAGATTTTGGCGCCCTTTAGGGCATTTTGAATCATTTTTTCTTTGAAGGTAGGAGGTAGGTTAGTTATACAGTTAATAAACACCTCAGAAAAGTCTAGGGAACACTTACCAATATCTTTGAAATATAAATTTAATGATTCGAATTTATAGAAATATTTCGGTTTTTGTTAGGATGTATTGTATATAATGTATTCTCAAGAAAACAAAATAATATTTGACTTCTCCAAAGCACCTATTATAAAAAAAAATTGAAATTTGAAAATGACGAAATTTGGTAAAACACAAAAAAAAATCCTGAACTGATATTTTAGAAACGATATGGAAGCACCTATGTTTTTCAATACCCAGAAGTTCCACCTCTGTTATTAATGACACTTTGGCATCGTCGCGGCATGCTAAGTCATGGCCTAAGTCATTCCAAGCCCCCTGAACTGCTAATCGAAGCTCTTGTTCATGATGGAAGACGTTTTGAGGCAGGAGATTTCCTTTTAGGGTGTTCCACACATGCTCGATGGAATTAAGATTTGGGGAGCAGCATGGCCACGGTAGAAGATCGATATCATTCTCTTCAAGAACGTTCAAGACAACTCTTGCACGATGAGGAGGGGCATTATCTTGTTGGAAGAGTGTATTTTGCCCCCATGTTTGGAGATACGGTACCACTACAGGTAAAACTATCTCATTTGCGTAAGAATTTCCCTTGAGGTTGTTCTGTATGAAAACGAGCTCAGTTCTTCCACCAAGGCGTATACCTTCCCAAAACATCACTGATCCGCCTCCCTGTCTAACAAATTCTCGAGCATGCTGGAGACGGTTTTGCTTTCAAGGTTTCCTCCATATTCGAATTCTTCCCGAATCGGCATGATAACTAAATCTAGATTCATCACTGAAGAGAACTATGGCCCTCTTCTCTTGATCCCAGTTTACGTGTTCTTGGCACCAAGCTAAACGATCAGCGCGATTTCCATGGGTCAGTTGTGGAACTTTTAAAGGACGTCTGGAGTGGAGTTGGTATTCGTGCAGTCGATTTCTCACAGTTTGGTCGGAAATTTGTACATTATGAACTCGTGATAGCTCTTGAGCTAATTGAGATGCTGTGGTAGTACGATCTCTTCTGGCTTGTAAAACCAAATATCGGTCTTGGGCGACTGTAGTAATCCTGAAACGACCTGTATGGCGTACTTCTACGCTACCAGTTTCATTTAAACGGGACCATAAACGGTTTATGACACTTGGGTTACTTCCCAGAACCCTGGATACTTCCCGTTGTGAGCTTCTAGCTTAGAGCATGCCAACGGCTCGTAACATCTCTTCTCTAGTCAGATGTCGTCTTTCCATGGTCGAATCACAAAACTTGAATCTTTTATTTGTGCTTACAACAGAAACAAAGTGCCAACTAACTGATTTCAAACACTGAATACATGAAATGATTATAAATAAAGCAGCGTCGTATCTGCTGCATTTTTAGGTTTTCATAAAAAAAACTGAAATCAGTTGCGGCACTCTACATAATTTGGTGAGAAATTGATGCAGGTGCTCATTTCCTAAAAAAAATCATCCATATTGATCGTTCTGGATACGATATATCGATATTCAGAAGTGTTCCCTAGACTTTTTTGAGGTGTTTAATTTGATGACGCTTATTTAGATAAAAATCAATACTATGTGAAAGATTCCTTTGAAATAATAACACATTTGCGAGGTAAAGAGGTGCCTGATGGTTACATACTCATATCTTTGAACGTGATTTCTTCATTCACAAATATTCCTATTGACCTCACTCTAAATATAATAAAAAAGAAATGGCAAAAAATACAGGATCATTATAGTTATACTTTGGAGCAGTTTTTGGAGTTGTTGACTTTTGTTTTTGATAACAGTTATTTCAAATTTGATGGAGTTTATGGTTTGGATATGGGGAACTGTCTTTCTCCGATATGTGCCTCAGTTTTGTGCTTCCGTTCTTTAAGAGATTTGTTGACAATATTCTTACCTGTGTACCCATGTCAAAAAAGAAAATATATTGACGGTTTTCAATTCTTTCCAACCATTTTTTTTAAGAAATGAGCACCTGCACCAATTTCTCACCAAATTATATAGAGTGCCGCAACAGATTTCAGTTTTTTTTATGAAAAACTAAAAATGCAGCAGATGCGACGCTGCTTTATAATCATAAGATTCAAGTTTTGTGATTCGACCATGGAAAGACGTTATTTGACTAGAGAAGAGATGTTACGAGCCGTTGGCATGCTCCAAGCTGGGAGCTCACAACGGGAAGTATCCAGGGTTCTGGGAAGTAGCCCAAGTATCATAAACCGTTTATGGTCGCGTTTCAATGAAACAGGTAGCGTAGAAGAACGCCATACAGGTCGTTTCAAGATTACTATAGTCGCCCAAGACCGATTTTTGGTTTTACAAGCCAGAAGAGATCGTACTACCACAGCATCTCAATTATCTCAAGAGCTATCACGAGTTAATAATGTACAAATTTCCTACCAATCTGTGAGAAATTGACTGCACGAAGGTCAACTCCACTCCAGACGTCCTTTAAGAGTTCCACAACTGACCCATGGAAATCGCGCTGCCCGTTTAGCTTGGTGCCAAGAACACGTAAACTGGGATCAAGAGAGGTGGGCCAAAGTTCTCTTCAGTGATGGATCTAGATTTAGTAATTATCCCGATTCGGGAAGAATTCAAATATGAAGGGAACCTGGAAAGCAAAACCGTCTCCAGCATGCTCGAGAAGTTGTTTGACAGGGAGGCGGATCAGTGATGTTTTGGGGAGGTATACGCCTTGGTGCAAGAATTGACCTCGTTTCCATACAGAACAACCTCACGAGAAATTCTTACGCAAATGAGATAGTTTTACCTGTAGTGGTACCGTTTCTCCAAAGAATGGGTCAAAATCCACTCTTCCAACAAGATAATGCCCCTCCTCACCATCATTGATATCGATCTTCTACCGTGGCCATCCTGCTCCCCAGATCTGAATCCCATCGAGCATGTGTGGGACTCCCTAAAAAGAAATCTCCTGCGTCAAAACGTCTTCCATCATGAACAGGAGCTTCGATTACCAGTTCATAGGGCTTGGAATGACTTAGGCCAAAGTGTAATAGACAATTTAATATTGAGCATGCCGCGATGATAAAAAAGTGTCATTAATAACAGAGGTGGACCTTCTGGGTACTGACTTATAATATAAGTGCTCCCATATCGTTTCGAAAATATTATTTCAGGATTTTTTTTTGTGTTTTACCAAATTTCGTCATTTTCAAATTTCATTTTTTTTATAGTAGGTGCTTCGGAGAAGACGAATATTATTTTGTTTTCTTGAGAATACATTATATACAATATATCCTAACAAAACCGAAAGATTTCTATAAATTCGAATCATCAAATTCATATTTTAGAATATTGGTAAGTGTTCCTAGACTTTTTGAGGTGTTTATATTCCTTTGGTAGTAAAACATATAATTATGACAAGCTATTGTTTAACAGATAATTTCTCTCCAATCAATCAATTCAGAACTGCGTATAAAATATCTCTACAAAATAGATTCAGAAAGAAACGACATCAGCTGACTGCTTTCACATTCAATATTTCAAATAAAATGAAGAAATTATCATTTCATTTAATATTAAACTATGAAAAATTAATGTGATTGGCATTCTTCAAGCTTTACACCTGCGTTCTGCACATACTTGACTCTTTGTTTCAACTCCCACGCCCCGTTACTGGCTAGAGGCAAGGTAAGAGGTCCCATGTTGTAACTAGTAGCGGATGTCCATATAAATCATAAGCGAGATGACATGGGAATCTGTTTCCTATTGCCATATTCGCCGTCTGATTAATTCGAGCTTACTTCGGAATCAGGCTCTTTGTCTTGCTTGACTTCTTGAGAATCGGCCTCGCTGCTTTCTAATTCTAATGAGCGAGTAGACCGATAATTATTAACTTTACTGTCGAGATGAAGGTTTCCTGGGTTCGTTCGTTGGGGACTTATGATAAGTGGAAAGTTCAAGAAGCTAATCAAACAACTGGAGAATAATATTTCCGTCGTAGAATTGAAGAGGCTACACTCGATGTGAAGCCATATTTACACAGAATAAATAAAACACGAAGTTTTATTGATTTACATAAACACCTCAAAAAAGTCTAGGGAACACTTAAAAAACGGAAAGTATTCCTACTTTTTGTGGATTTCAAGCGAGCGTTCGATCTTGTTTCTCATTTTCTTTTATGGCATCGGAATTTCTGCAAACATTATCAATATCATTAAAAATTTATATGAAAACGCTAGCTTCAGAGTTAAATCATGTGGAAATCACACGCGAAGCTTCCATATAAACACCTCAGAAAAGTCTAGGAAACACTTAAAAAACAGAAAGTATTCGTACTTTTTGTGGATTTCAAGCGAGCGTTCGATCTTGTTTCTCATTTTCTTTTATGGCATCGGAATTTCTGCAAACATTATCAATATCATTAAAAATTTATATGAAAACGCTAGCTTCAGAGTTAAATCATGTGGAAATCACACGCGAAGCTTCCATATAAACACCTCAGAAAAGTCTAGGGAACACTTAAAAAACGGAAAGTATTCGTACTTTTTGTGGATTTCAAGCGAGCGTTCGATCTTGTTTCTCATTTTCTTTTATGGCATCGGAATTTCTGCAAACATTATCAATATCATTAAAAATTTATATGAAAACGCTAGCTTCAGAGTTAAATCATGTGGAAATCACACGCGAAGCTTCCATATAAACACCTCAGAAAAGTCTAGGGAACACTTACCAATATCTTTAAAATATGAATTTGATGATTCGAATTTATGGAAATCTTTCGGTTTTTGTTAGGATGTATTGTATATAATGTATTCTCAAGAAAACAAAATAATATTTGACTTCTTCAAAGCACCTATTATAAAAAAAAAATTGAAATTTGAAAATGACGAAATTTGGTAAAACACAAAAAAAAATCCTGCACTAATATTTTCGAAACGATATGGAAGCACTTATATTTTTCAGTACCCAGAAGGTCCACCTCTGTTATCAATGACACTTTGGCATCGTCGCGGCATGCTCAATATTAAATTGTCTATTACATTTTGGCCTAAGTTATTCCATGCCCCCTGAACTGCTAATCGAAGCTCCTGTTCATGATAGAAGACGTTTAGACGCAGGAGATTTCTTTTTAGGGTGTCCCACACATGCTCGATGGGATTCAGATCTGGGGAGCAGGATGGCCACGGTAGAAGATCGATATCATTCTCTTCAAGAACGTTCAAGACAACTCTTGCACGATGAGGAGGGGCATTATTTCGTTGGAAGAGTGGATTTGTAACCATTGATTGGAGATACGATACCACTATAGGTAAAACTATCTCATTTGCGTAAGAATTTTCCGTGAGGTTGTTCTGTAAACGAGGTCAGTTCTTCTACCAAGGCGTATACCTCCCCAAAACATCACTGATCCGCCTCCCTGTCTAACAACTTTTCGAGCATGCTGGAGACGGTTTTGCTTTCCAGGTTCCCTCCATATTCGAATTCTTCCCAAATGGGGATAATAACTAAATCTAGATTCATCACTGAAGAGAACTGTGGCCCACCTCTCTTCGAGCAGTCGATTTCTCACAGTTTGGTCGGAAATTTGTACATTATGAACTCGTGATAGCTCTAGAGCTTATTGAGATGCTGTGGTAGTACGATCTCTTCTGGCTTGTAATACCAACAATCGGTCTTGGGCGACTGTAGTAATCTTGAATCGACCTGTACGGCGTTCTTCTACGCTATCTGTTTCATTGAAACGCGGCCATAAACGGTTTATGATACTTCCCAGAACCCTGGATACTTTCCGTTGTGAGCTCCCAGCTAGGAGCATGCCAACGGCTCGTAACATCTCTTCTCTAGTCAAATGTTGTCTTCCCATGGTCGAATCACAAAACTTGAATCTTTTATTTGTGCTTACAACAGAAACAAAGTGCCAACTAACTGTTGCGGCACTACATAATTTGTTGAGAAATTGATGCAGGTGTTCATTTCTTAAAAAAATCATCCATATTGATCGATCTGGATACGATATATCGATATTCAGAAGTGTTCCCTAGATTTTTTTGAGGTGTTTATGTGCGGTCGCTTGCTTCTTGAAGTGAATCAAATTGTGAGTTATAGGAAAGATGTTAGATGGAAGAGTTCCACAGCATACTAACCCTGTTAACAAATGAATGATTATACTGAGACTAGCTGACCCAGCAGACTTCATACTCCCTCAATTGATAGATAAAAGACCTTAACTTTTGTATAGAATAAACTTAAAGCAGACACAAGAAATCAGTAATTAAGATACAATGATATTTTGAACATGTTTACTGAATTGTTTTTCTGATGAAGAATTTGGTGAGAAATTGATGCAGGTGTTCATTTCTTTAAAAAAATCATCCATATTGATCGTTCTGGATAGGATATATCGATGTTCAGAAGTGTTCCCTAGACTTTTTTGAGGTATTTAAATAAAAATGAACAATTACTGTGACCGTGGTTTCGAACTGACGTAAATCGTCGGAGAGTGTAAGAATAAATACAAAGGTAATGATTAGTTGGATATTTTTCTTATGAGTTATTTCGAATTGGTGGAATTCAGCCAGTTTTTTTCCAAAGATCTCTATCTATACATTCAGTCGACGTTTCGGCACAATATTTTGCCTTCTTCAGGACTCTAAAATGAATTTTACTATCAGAAAATGAAATTTTTCTTCTTTAAGAAAAGTGAAGCAACAGAACATATATGTGTATAAATTAAACAGACTCTCCTCTATCGAAAACCGAATTGTTAGACATTACACGAAACACTCACAAGCTCGAACAAATTGAAAACACTATGAAATGAATATATAAAAACTGCTATAAAATACAATAATTAAATAAATTCGATAATTTTCCTTCGTGCGATGCTCTGGCGTCCATCGAGTTGGTACCAACAAGGCCTTGATTCAGCTACTGATAAAGTGTCGACGAAGTCACTTACTTCCTTCCTCGAAATCGCCATATAAAGTTCACCATTTAAATTTTCATCATACACAAAATACGAAAATCTGTTGTCCTTTAAAAATGCAAACACATTAAAACTAAATTTATTTTGAGGATTTCTTTACCTCGAAATATAAGGATTTTGGTTGGCCCAAAGGTGTGGGTTATTCCGGTTGAAAACACCCTCATTAAAAAATTTGACCTTATCCGTCCAGATAATCCTTTTGAGAAAATCAAGATCATCTTAAGTTCTGAGAAGAAGGATCTCACACAGTTCTATTCGAAGCTGTGGATCGCCAGCTTTTAGAGTTGGGACCAATGAATACTACTATGAGGTAAATTCAGATCATGCTCTGCTATTGCCAATGATGCACGTGGATTAATATCAAAATAAGCTACAACGGCAATTTCATTGTCTTCATTATTGACTACAGGCGATGACATTGATATCTCATTCTGGTCCGTTTCGGTCGGAAGAAAATTTGTAACGTAACTCCTGAGTTTTTTAGCTGTCATAGATGGCATATTTGAATATAATTCGTTAAATCTCCTACAAGTTCTACTCACATTCCGTCTCTCATCTCTGAATGAAAAATAAATTAGGTATTTGCCCATTTGTTCTGCTAGCTATTCTGTTCGAATTAAAGCGACTTCCACTGAAAACAATAATAGTTTTTTATCTATGCCCAGGAGCCTGTCTATGCTCTGTGATATGTCTATGCACTTGCAGAAGTCTAAGCCTTCTTTGCCAACTTCAGGTAGGTACGTAAAATTCGTTTTTTCGCCATAACTTGAAAACTTTAAATCTCAAATACAAGGCATGTAGGGAGAACTTCATTTAGCTTTTTACGGTGAATCTAAAGAAAAAAATATGATTACAATTTGAAAAAAACGTAATTTTCGATGTTTCTTCGTTTCGAAATGTGAGGCGGAAAAAAGAGCAGTCTGTATACTGACTGAGATTCAGTCTTATATGAATTATGTACCGCATGGCTTCTTGTTTGCAAAACTCCATTCATTATTTTGGTAGCTCACGCCGTTCTCGAGATGTATCAATTTTTTCAAAAGGCAAAAAATCGATAGTTTTTAAGTTAAACAGGGATAATTCATGAACGAAACAAGCTAGCCTTATTTGTAAGGTGTTTTTGTGATTGGAACAACAAATGTTATCGAACCTATGTAAGGCCATTCATTTTTTATTATACATCTAGAACCGACATTTGAGCAAGGCATAAAATACCCAAGTTGTTGGCACTTTTCTGTCAAAACTGTTGACAGATTTAATTATTTTTGTTATAAACTCGATTTTTGAGGAACATTTAAAAAAATTGTAGCCCGTAGATCTTTTGCACAACAGACACAATTTTTGCTTGGGTGAATAGAAGAAGGATCAAATGATTTTTTAAGCAGTCTACACATATGAAATGTTCATTGCGTTGTTTTGTATAATTTTTTCAATTTGGCCTTTTTCAAACAGCAATAACTCAATTTTTTCAAATTGCACGTGCCAATTTTTATATCGCCATCAGATGAAGCGTCAAATTTCAGATGGAATTGTATCAGCATGTACTATACCCATCTCTCATAGTTCCGAAATAATTTGGGAGTATATAGAATTTTGATGATTTTGCAAGAACTAACAGAGAATGCTTTGAAATATTTGAATCAAGTAGCTGAACTGGCTACGCTCACCTGACAGGTGCCTTAATTTAATGTACTTGTCACTTCATTCATTCGAATTTGATATTTCAACAAGAATTGTTGGTAATTTGAAAAGAAAAATTAATATACATTAATATACAGGGTGTTCTATATTAAATAACAAAGTTGGTATGCACTTCCGGTTATTGTGTGTCATTGAGGTGAAAATATTTTAGGAATAGAGTTTCATCAATCAACTGACAAATTTTCAGAACGATAGCGTTATTAGTTCTCCATAAACGTCTAATAGGCCACTCAACTTGGGATACCCTGTATAACAGAATTATATTCCCGCAAAATTAAAAATTCCAAGCCACAAAGATTTCTTCAATATCTGAATGGAATTCTCTCAAGTAAATCTCCATAAGGCCTGTTTTAATGATGGAACAATCGAATGAGAATTTTGCCATTGAACACTTCCATTACCGACTGTTTCAAACAATGGAGCACTGCATACCAAAGAGAATATGAATAATAAAGCTTCTCAGTAGTAGGTCTTTCTCAGAGAATAAATTATGCGAGTTATAATTGAATTATAGTATCCCAGGATTCATATTAACTGCATCATTAAACATGTTGCTGACAGGCGGCGTTTGTTCTCGTTCAAAATGAAAGATATACCAGATGATAACAATGAAGATATGTGTAGATTAAGAGATCATATTGTAACAATCGTTGTGAAAAGTTGGTCTTTTGCATTAAACAGGTTTCTCTAATTTGATATATCTCATACAGAATTATAATGAGAAATTGTTTTTTTATGCTGATCACCCACTGATTTTTCGTTATATTCATTCGGAATTAACCCACTTTATTTGAAGGGAATTCAGGTCTAACCTAAGACCATTGCTCGACCTTCAGAGGTCATTTTCTCTACGAAATTTGAATCATCACATTATATTGAAATCGCCAGGAATTCTGAACGATGTATAAAGATACCTGTAGCAACATAGACCAAAACTCAATGTACCAGTGTGAACAGATTTCGACGATTTGATACTGCAGTTACGTGAAATATTGTGAATAGAGGAAAATGCCAACGCCCTTCCCCGTATTCTTTTGCGTGACGAATACATTAGCCTCTTTAGTTTTCGAGTTATTTGGGTAATTTGGGCATTTTGGAATCGAAAGTTGCAATATCTCGGTTATAAGTGGTGTAGAAATAGTTTCAACATTCTCGAGGCACTTTTTCACATAGAATCGAACTACGTGTGGAAGGCAAACTGAGGCATCCAAAATCTATTATGTCTATCATGTCCTATTATGCCAGAGGCCGCCCAAGATGTTTTAATAAATACCTCAAAAAAGTCTAGAGAACACTTACCAATATCTTTAAAATATAAATTCAATGGATCGAATTTATAGAAATCATTCGGTTTTTGTTAGGATGTATTGTATATAATGTATTCTCAAGAAAACAAAATAACATTTGACTTCTCCAAGGCACCTATTATAAAAAAAAATTGAAACTTGAAAATGACGAAATTTGGTAAAACACAAAAAAAATCCTGAACTGATATTTTCGAAACGATATGGAAGCACTTATATTTTTCAGTACCCAGAAGGTGCACCTCTGTTATTGAGGACACTTTGGCATCGTCGCGGCATGCTCAATATTAAATTGTCTATAACATTTTGGCCTAAGTCATTCCAAGCCCCCTGAACTGCTAATCGAAGCTCCTGTTCATGATGGAAGACGTTTTGACGCAGGAGATTTCTTTTTAGGATGTCCCACACATGCTCGATGGGATTTAGATCTGGGGAGCAGGATGGCCACAGTAGAAGATCGATATCATTATCTTCAAGAACGTTCACGACAACTCTTGCACGATGAGTAGGGGCATTATCTTGTTGGAAGAGTGGATTTTGACCCATTGTTTGGAGATACGGTACCACTACAGGTAAAACTATCTCATTTGCGTAAGAATTTCCCGTGAGGTTGTTCTGTATGAAAACGAGGTCAGTTCTTGCACCAAAGCGTATACCTCCCCAAAACATCACTGATCCTCCTCCCTGTCGAACAACTTCTCGAGCATGCTGGAGACGGTTTTGCTTTCCAGGTTCCCTTCATATTCGAATTCTTCCCGAATCGGGATAATAACTAAATCTAGATTCATCACTGAAGAGAACTGTGGCCCACTTCTCTTGATCCCAGTTTACCTGTTCTTGGCACCAAGCTAAACGAGCAGCGCGATTTCCATGGGTCAGTTGTGAAACTCTTAAAGGACGTCTGGAGTGGAGTTGACCTTCGTGCAGTCGATTTCTCACAGGTTGGTCGAAAATTTGTACATTATGAACTCGTGATAGCTCTTGAGCTAATTGAGATGCTGTGGTAGTACGATCTCTTCTGGCTTGTAAAACCAAAAATCGGTCTTGGGCGACTGTAGTAATCCTGAAACGACCTGTATGGCTTTCTTCTACGCTACCTGTTTCATTTAAACGCGACCAGAAACGGTTTATGACACTTGGGCTACTTCCCAGAACCCTGGATACTTCCGGTTGTGAGCTCCCAGCTTGGAGCATGCCAACGGCTCGTAACATATTTTCTTTAGTCAAATGTCGTCTTTCCATGGTCCAATCACAAAACTTGAATCTTTTATTTTTGCTTACAACAGAAAAAAAGTGCCAACTAACTGATTTCAAACACTGAATACATGAAATGATTATAAAGCAGCGTCGCATCTGCTGCATTTTTAGTTTTTTATAAACAAAAACTGAAATCTGTTGCGGCACATAATTTGTTGAGAAATTGATGCAGGTGTTCATTTCAGTCGTACGAGATAACTGAAGTTCTATAATAGCAGACATGATTTCTGTTTTATTTTTGTAATCTCCAAATGAAGTATCACCCGCTTCAATAAATGCTTACTTCACAACCGATCCATCTTCGAATGTTTTCTTATGTTCCGCCAATATATGAGATATTTTAAATGACGCGATCGTAGCAGCTTTTGATTGTTTGGCGGGTCTTGTGAACATGGTTTGTTGTTTTTTCAAACAAGATACCAAATCATATATTTCAGTCAGAACAGCTAATGGCAACTCGTCCAATTCATCTTGTATTTCGGTCCTCAAAAATTCCAAATATCTCTCCCCTATCAATGAACCTTCAAAAATTATAGGCCCTATCAAATATCTTCCCATCATCCCCATCCAGACATTGAACCCAAAACGTTCTTGGAAGTTTCCATTTTGATATCTGTGCTCATTTTGTTGCGGCTAGTACCTTGTATTTTGCCTATTAAACATCCCATTGTTCGTGAAACGTGATTCATCACTGAATAAAATCTTTGTGAGATATTGTGGATCCCCCTCCATTTTCTTGAAGTAGTCTTCAGAGTACTGGAGTCCCTAACACTATCGTTGACATACAGGTGTTGGTGAAGTTGATATTAAAATGGGCGGTACTTATGTTTTTTCAAAATTCTCCATGCCCTTTGGTGGATAATTTCAAGTTTCTCGGCGATTTCCTCGTTGATGTGGTTGGATTAATATTAACAAATGTCAATAGAAATAGAAATATTCATTCATTCAATAGAATAATTGCAATATACAATTGCATATACAATTATAAGTTGAACAAGTAACAAATACATAAATACCCATTGAAATTACTACTTATATATTTTACAATGGTCGAAAAATTCATCGAATGAGTATGGTTCACAATCTAATAACAATTTGTGAACCTTTTGCTTGAAAAGTTTCAAATTTAACACCGACATAACCTTTGGTAAGGCGTTAAATAATTTAAGTGCAGAAAACTCCACCTGTCTCTGTGAGAGAGTTAACCTACATCTAGTATAGCGGTAGGTTGACACCTTTCTTGTGTTATTCTGCTGAAAATGTTCGGAAAAATAATGTTGTTGCAGTTCAACAAAAACCAAGCATTTGAATATATAGAGACCAATAGGAGTCATATGGCCCATAGTTCGAAAAAGATTCCTGCAAGATTTCCTGTAGGCCCTGCGATATATCGTTCTGATCGCCCATTTTTGATCTCTAAAAATGTTGGTAACATGCGAGTTGTTACCCCAAAATATCAAACCATAACATAATAGGGATTGAAAATTGGCGTTATAAACAATTCGTAAGGTCTCCTCATCGACGTGATGCTTGTGGGCATTCAGGGTATATATAACGGAATGGAGTATTTTACTGAGTGAATCGATATGATTTGCCCATTTCATATTACTGTCTAAACTAACACCCAAAAATCTGCATGAAGAACCTACAGAAATAATGTCATCATGCAATTTCAGGGACTTAATCTGTCTGGAAAAATACGCATTCAGTTTTTTTCGAATTTAATAATATTTTGTTGTTTCTGCACCATTCTCTTATTTGCCCGAAAGCTCCTTCAACTCGAGATGTCGCAACTGCTTGTTTATCAGCCGACGTTAAATAATTTGTATGAGTGAGCCTATAGCTCTGGAATCAAGAACATTAGGAAGTCATTTATATATATGACAAAAAGAAGCGGGCCCAAAACGCTGCCCTGCGGAACGCCCATCTTTAATGTTTGCTCTGTTGATTCAGAAACCTGACCTCTCACATAATATAACTTTCTGTCTACGGTTTGTGAGGTAACTTTTCATGAGAAGCAGTTGTTTGTCTCTAATGCCACAAATATCGAGCTTCCTCAAAAGCACATCATGCTGCACACAATCAAAAGCCTTTGAGAAGTCTAAAAATAATCCCAAAGCAATACAACCAGAATCTAATGCATCTGTTATTGCATTGACAAGCTCAAAAATCGCCGTATCGGTACTATTAGCACCGACAAACCCATGTTGACACTGGGAAAAAACTTTAAATTTCTTGAAAAATTTAATTAATCTAATTGCCAGTATCTTCTCGAAGATCTTTGAAAAACTGCTAAGCAAAGTAATAGGTCTATAGTTACCGAAGTCTTCCGGGCTATCTTTTTTGTGAAGTGGTTGTATTATGGCCGTTTTGAGGAGATCTGGAAATATTCCATTAACAAAAGAACGATTCATTATGAATGCTAGGGGTTCAGCAAAAATATGAACTGAGTTTTTCAAAATTTCCATTGGAATATTATCACATCCAAAAGAAGACTTATTTTTCATGTGTTTGACTACATTACTCACCTCTTTTTCCGTAATCTCGAAAAGATAGAATGACCTTTCAGTTCTGTCATTCTGCTGATTCAGACCCTTGCTGACCCGAGTTTCACCAGGTAGTTCATTACAGAGCCTAGATGAAGCATTCATAAAAAACTCTTCAACTACTCTAGAGGGATCACCAGAAAGAAAGGTAAAGGAAATAGTTTTCTGAGATTTACCGTTAAGTCGATTGACAAGTTGCCAAACGGCTTTTGACTTATTATTAGAGTTCCGGCTGTACTGTTTTGTTTGAACTTCAATATTTCATTTTCATATTCCCTTTTGACATTCTTATAGAAAGCAATAAATCGTGGCCGAAATCTAGAAACAATAAAGGCCTTGTCTAAAATATCTTTAAGTTTTGCTATTTCAGTAGATTTTCTAAAAGATGTATTACATCTTCGTCGATAGCAGGTTGTACCTCAGTAAATTTTCGTTCTACTTTAGAGAAATAGGTTCTATTCAGGTGAAGTCTTTCCGGATAGCGCTCTCTCTATAATTGTTCAGCTTGTACGCTATTTTGCCTGAACTCTCCATAAATAAGGAGCATATCGACTTTTTCACTTTGGGTGTATTGATTCATACTCAAAACTGAATTCACTAATTTGCAATGTCGATAATTAACAACAATGGAATGTTGAAATGTCACAGAGATATTTTTATGATCACAGAATATTATAAATATGAACAAAAATTTGCATCGCCAACGTACTTATTGTTATTAGCGGATGGGAAAACTCCGCCGAAATTTCCTAGGAATTTTCCACTAGAACTCCGGAACCGTTAAGAATATATATAAATAATACCGGGTGGCCCGATATGGTTGTCTCAGAAGAAAACATTTTTCTTGAGGAAAAACTGAAATTTAAAACTTTGACACCCCGTAAAAAATGAGCAATTAAATTTTTAGATGCAATCTTGTATTTCCGTTATAGAAGATGTTGAGCTAAGCCAATTGTCACGGTTCATAGCCTTCTAGAACGAAAGATGAAAATTGCAAAGAAAAAAGATTGTGTTATGTTTCTCTTTCACAAATATGTCAAAAGGTCGTAGGATGAGATGAACAATTAAAATAAGCAAAAAGTACAGAGTGTCCCATTTGAAAATCAAAAGTTGGTATCGTTTCCGACATAACCGAAAACGAAATGTTGAACATATTAATGTTATCAGATTTAAACTGTTGTCTTCTATGCGATTTCCAAATTTCATCAAAATATTTCAAATAGAAAAAAGTTACAGGAGTGACTCTAGTTACACCTATTATAGTGAATATAAAATCTAGGTAATGAAAGAAAGAAGTTGGCCACAAGAGCCCCTAATTTTCTTCTTTGTGGCACTCTTTATGTTAAATCAGAAATTAATTCGAATTCTATCACGTTCAACTTTCCCTATAAAAATTGTTTGGTTATATACACGATTTCCGTATCATTTGCGTAAAACATTTCATAACAACCGTAGCAATGTTACATTTCTTCATGTGAACTAATCTGTCAAGTATATCTGATTCATCATGCCATAAGCAATTGACCTGCAAACATCATATGCAAATGGTATGTAAGATCCCTAATGAGCCCCACGATTTAGCAATTCTATTACGAATTTCGTTATTAAATTAATTTTTATAACGACTATCCACATCCAGAAAAGTATATTTGAGTAGGCTCGGTTATTGAGATTGTAATCTTGTTTGCCAACCTACTCATTTTTTTAATAATATGTTTGATATTCATATCCATGCAGAATGTATTGCGTCCATCTATTTGGATTTATATTAACATTAACGTCATCTGAAAGTTTTCCTACACTTTTAAAATTCGAGTATTGAACCGTACCTGAAGATTGAAACTTCTATCTCCTGAAAGTTAATTTCGGAAACGAACTAAAAGAAAACAAATATTTCCTGTGTAAATGAAGCTGATACCGGCTTTTTGGATTTGTGGTATTTCAAAATACTACTAAGATGTGCAGTTCATACTCAGAATATATGGTTCTACTCAATGTGCTTAAAGAACAGATTGACTCCCAATTATATACGATTGAGGACGTATAACAACAGTGGACCAGCTAGAAGAGCAATCGACCAACGCATATGGTTCAAAGAGGATATGAAGATCCAGTAAAACAGGAGGGACATTGCCAACATATATTTGAAGATAACCCATACGGAATTATTGTTTAGATTGCACCCTGTTGAGTTTGATATTTTAGACTCTGAATCCAGATAAGAGGTTAAAATTTCAATTCATAAAAAGTCTCAGCAACGACAGAAAAAGTTAAATTCACTTAAATTCAAAACTTCTCCACCCAAACCTTCAACTGAAAAATTTTCAGACCATAAATTCTTTGAAAGATTCACTAATTTAACTGATACCGATTTTACACAACCACAGAAAGATCTGTTAGAAAAAGGATTCAAACATAATTTACATCCAAAACATAGACTCCGAAATCATTCTCAAAAATTCCAAAGATAATATTTCAGCCAAACATCAAACAGCAAAAATCATCAGAGGAGACTTTTCGAAGTTATCACCTCATTGCAATTCCGATTATGAAATAATAAAACAATTCGTGAAAATAGTACCAAAAACGATTTAGTATTCAATAAAGCAGATAAAGGTAACACCGTCAAAGCGATTAGTAAAACCGATTATATTTCAAAAAATGAAGAATTCTTAACAGCCGGAAACTATATAACATCAACTAAGGATCCTACCGCAAAATTTCAGAAAGAGGTTAAAAACATCATTTCGACAGCAAAGTCATTGATTACAGACCACGAAAAATATAAATTCATTAACTCCAATCCACAATCCCCCGAATTATATTCGTTGATCAAACTTCATAAACCTAATTACCCTATTAGACCTGTTATTTTTTATGTAACGGCACCTTCTTTCAAATTTTCAAAATTCCTTAACGACTTGCTTATTAAACATTGCAATTTTAAATCTAAATTTTCGGTCAAAATTCATACGAACTAATTGCCAATATCAAAGATATCATTATACCACCTACTTCCAAACTCATTTCTTTCGATGTTGAGAATCTATTTCCCAACATTCCTCCGAAAGATACGTACTACTAGTTGAAGAATTATTAGAAAAGAATCATGTCAATACGATCATTAAATCAGATTCTTTCATTATTACAAATTTATTTACATCAAAATTATTTCCATTTCAATAATAAATGTTATACTATTGAAGACAGCTTGATTATGGGCAATCGTTAAGTCCTTTGTTAGCAGAAATATTCATGAATAGTTTGAGCAATTCATTCATAATCATCCACTCAGTAAATATTGTTTATACTGATATCGCTATGTAGACGATATCATTATTTGCTTCACAGGAACAGATAGACAGTTAAAAATTCTCGAAAATCATATAAATTCATTACATCCAAAAACTGGATTCACAACCGAAATAGAAAGCAATAATTCAATAAATTTCTTAGGCGTAACAATTTCGAATGAAAATGGAAAACATGTTTTCGCAAATTACCATAAGCCGTCACATACAGATATTATAATACATAACTCGTCGTGTCATCCGTATCAACATAAAATGTCGTCATTCAACAGTTTTATTCATAGATTGACTAACATCCCGTTATCACCAGAAAATTTCAACAAAGAATTATATTTGATTAAACAAATAGCCAAAAATAATGGTTACAATCCCAAACTAATAAATAATATTTTAAATAAAAACAAAGTAGAATCGCATTGAATGAAGTTTGCCGTGTCGATAAATTGGAACAAAAATTCAACATCTATCTACGTTGGCATTACAAGTGAGTAACTGAAATCATTCTTGAGTAGCAATAATTTCAACATAGCTTTCCAAACTAATAATAGTTGCAAATATATAAAAATAATAAAACCAAATCAGGTAAAAACACTAAATCAGGTGTTTATAGATTGAATTGCAATGACTGTGATAATTTCTACATTGGTAGAACACATAGAAATTTTAATATTAGAATATCGAAACATGAAAGCAGTTTCTCAAGTAAAATATCAGATTCAAATTACGCGAATCATCTCCTAGAAAATAATCACTCTTTCAACCCACAGTTTGAAATTTTTCATACAGATAATAAATATTGGAAGGTAGATCTTTGGGAAACTTTAGAAATCTACAGATACAAACACTCAGGTAGACTCATCAATGAACAAGTCGATTTAAGCCCTTTACCTCTTTTGAATCTCTTCGGGGAGCAATCGATTCCTTAATTTTATTGGATATACCTGTCATAAATGACCACTTAAGAAAAATCAACCCATTAAGCTTTTAATTACTTAAGAACATTTATATTTATATTCTCATTCTTATTTTCTGTACATTCATTCGTCTGAAGAAGCTACGGTGTAGTGAAACGCGTTACGAATCACAATTATTGAGTAAAATTCCAAATAACACATTACTTGTTTCTATTATTAATAATAATAATCAATCGTCTTTATTTACTGTACCTACAAAGTGTGCAAATAGTGCTCTACACTGGCGAAGTTTAGCCGTGGCTACTCTTCCACTCAACCAGTTAGAGCACTAGAAAATATTGACAAAGAAAAAAGAATAAGGAATTCAATTTTATTCACATACAGAAAAGCATATGAACAAAAGAATAATATTAAGGAAAAATTAATATAAATCATAATGAAAATAAGTGAACTAACCAGTGAACAATATCAGACCCGGATATTCCTGCAATATACTATACTATGGTTACAAGATGAAATAATAATAATAACAAAAAAGAAAATACATATATATATATATATATATATATATATATATATATATATATATATATATATATATATATATATATATAAAATGCGACAAAAGAAACGAATTTATTCAACTAGGAGCCGACAAGGAAAGAAAGTGGTTTCTCAAATACTTACGAAACATATAAAGTAAGAATGTTTTTGTCCTCATATCAAGGGAGTTATAATTTTTAGATGCAACATAAGTGAAACACCTCCGGAAGAACTCAGATTCAAAACGAGAGACGTGCAGCTTGTCTCCACGCCTCACGTTCACGTGAGGCAGATCTCCGCGACTGACCAACTTATCTCGTAAATAAACCGGTGTGCCAGTGAGAAGAATTTTATGCACAAAAACCAAAAGCTGGATCCATGCATAGCTCATCCTATTCCATCGGAGTTGATGGATAGGACCACTCACGTGATCAAAATTTCAGAGACCGAGCACAAATCGACAAGTATATTGCACCTTCTGAATACGATTTTTACTTACCGAATCTAAAAACTAGTAGTAGATGACGTAACAATAATGAAATATTGTCAGAATAAGAGTCTCGCCCAATTTCTGTCTTATCCTTTGTGACAAAAACTCTGTCGAGTCATTAAGAAGTTTCATTTTGAAATAAAATTTTTGCAGTAATGCATTAAGATGCGAGACAAAGGTGAGTTTCACGTCGAAAATAACTCCAAGGTTTTTTCCCTCCTCAACTATTGGTATCGAACAACCATTCATTGATTATCTTTTACAAACTCATATTGCTTCGTAGGAAAAAACCAAGGAAGCCCACTTGGAAGGATTAACTTTGAGACAATGAGCATCACAGTATAGCTGAAGTGAGTTTAAGTCTTCATTTATCTGTGCATTAGCCATCTGAATATCCTCCCCTATTCATGTGTATCAATACAGAGTGTCATCTGCGTAAGAATACATCGTACCATGCTTAACGTAATCATAAATATCTGTTGTGTGAACTAGAAATAGGAGCGGTCCTAAAATGGACCCTTGAGGTACACCTGATAAAACACAAGGAAAAGAAATGTCATTTTTCGTAAAGACCCTCTGTTTTCAATTAGACAAATACGAAACAAAGAATTTGACAACTAGACCATAAAATTTCAGCTTAGCGCAGAGAAGTTCATGACTGACGCAATCAAAGGCTTTGGAGAAATCGAGCAACACCAGCACACTACTCCTTCCAGCATCCAAACATTTCACTAAATCGTCCGTAACATTTAGTAAAGCTGACACGGTAAACCTCCCAAGATTTTTTTAAAGAGAATTGGGACACCCTGTTTACTTCAAAATAAATTGCTGAAGTAGTTTTCACTTTCTAAATACAATACCGTTCGAACAAAAATGAAAGCTTCAAGAGTGTACGATCTACATAGTGGTGAATCACTCAGTATATGTGATCTAACCTAGGTTTTGATACTGTCCGACTATGAACCAAAATTCGAAACTGCGATAACGGTGATCAATTCATTTGATTTATTTAATGGTAGAAAATTGGATTTGTGTTTCAATCGTTCCAATATTCCTTGATTTTGAGCATGTGTGTATAACTAGAAATACCATTTAAAGATCGTGATCAGAATCATATACAAGAGTATACAAGTAATGACAGATTCTTTTAATAAGTCCCATAGTTTATTCATCATTACCATTCGAACTTCTAAAGGATATCTCGTTTTCAATTTCTAATAAGCAAAATTTACGATTCACGAAGCCACCTTCCTAGACTTCAGGCTTATTAAATTCTAACTAAGTGGTTTCAAAGTTGAGTTTCCTTACGTTTGTCCAAATAGAGGTACAGTGCATCTCTTCCTCATTGTTTGCAAATGTAGGAGATCTTATCTCCTAATTAATAAAATTTATTCCTAATAATGTTCACGATCTGGAAGTGAAAGTTTTCTTTGTTTTCTAGCCTTGGAGACAACATGTAATTTTTGTAAGGACATTATGTTAGTATCCGATATTTTATTTGTTATACAGATTGTTTGGTAAAGCGAGGCAAACCCATATGTTATTTTCAATAGAGGCATGAGATAGAAAGTACTTTTATTCTTTCCGTTAGGATAATAAAACATTGTTTAAGTTGACGCAAAAATGGAAACTCTAGTTTTCAGTAGGCCACTAATTACTCCAAACATTATAATTTCTGATGATTGAGTTATGGCATATGATATTAGCCTAATTTTCATTGACTATTTTAAATCCGTGATTGAAAAGTTTCGAAAATATATAACTTGGCGCATTTTACAACAACACAACTTCTTTAACACATTCCCGGTATCATCTGTAGGTGTCATCTATTATTTTTTTTAAAGCACATCGCAATTTTATTTTTGATTCTTTCTATTATCTTCAGCCAATAAGTAGCAGAATTTAACAAAAAATCTCGAAACATTTGATGTACGCCATCTGTCAAAAATACTCAAGTTGTTTCACGATAATTCAAGTTTGTATATTTTGTGTCTCCTCTTGTGGAACAAAAACATTAATTCTTTACATTTTAGGTAAGATTTTGAACCAAATTTTTGTGACTCCATCCTGGAATGTGTGCTAATCTTATACATTTCGACCCTCATTTCGTTCTTACAGGAGTGTTTTTTCGAAAAACTGGAAAACCTCCTCATTCCTAACACTTACAAATTCTTCCTTGGCAGAAATCAAGCACAGAGTCCGCACTGTGAGACGGGCTCTCGAGCAGCTGAACTGCAAGAAGGCAGTTGGTCTAGACGAAATACCACCAATCGTCCTGAGAAAGTATGCTCCCGAACTGGCACCCATTCTTAACCGTCTCTTTCAGACTTCTTATGGAAGCCAGACTTCAACCGATCCCAAAGAAAAGATAAAAGTCCTAACCCCAAAACACTGCCCTGTTGCACTTCTTCCCATTATGTCCAAAGTGATGGAGAAAGTCATAAATGACGAACTCATCAAATATCTTGAGTTGCAGGGAATTATTAACGACAGTCAGTATGGTTTTCGCAGGCAAAGATCGACAAGAGATCTGATCGCCTATGTCACTCATGTTTGTACATCAACGATGGAAAAACATGGGGAATCTAGAGCAGTAGCCCCTGACATCTCTAAAACCTTCGATAGGGTTTGGCATGCAGCCTTGTTGAATGAACTTGCTGCATATGGGCTTCCCGAAAAATTGCGGGGTTGGATAAGTAGCTTTCTTTCGAGTATATCAATACAAGTTTTGGTCGACGGTATAACATCTGATTGTTTCCGATTGTAAGCAGGAGTACCTCGGGGATCCATTCTTTCGCCAAGCTTGTTTCTGTTGCAGATAAACGATCTTCTATCATCTACAGATGATTGTACCCTGGTTTCGTCTTTCAGTAGTCTGCGGCCGATTATAGCTGCGGAATCTCTTCGTCAGAGATGTCAACAAATTAATAACTTAAACTATGACTTACAGAGGATATCTTAGAGGGGTCAAGGCGCAAGTAACTACATTTTCTAGAAAGGTCTATGCTGAAGAACCTCCTCTAATAATGCAAGGCCAACAAAGTGCATCCAAAATTCGATGCACCTTCTCGGAATAACGGTCAACTCCAGTTTTGCTGGCATGAACATGCATCAGCAATAGCTAAGTCGGCATCAGCTAAATTTAGTTTTCTTTTGAGAGCCAAGCGATACTTCACGCCATCTCAGCTGTTGCTTCTATATAAGGCACAGATTCGACGACCTGCTTTGGAATATAGTTCCCATGTATGGGTATCAGCGCCCAACCATTCGTTGCGGATGTTGGATAAAGAGCAAAAACGGGCTATACCAATCATCGACCACCCGTAGATCACCCTCGATCCCCAACCGCTGGCTCTCAGAAGACAAGTTGCTGACCTTTCTCTGTTTCACAGATACTTCCACGGAAGATGCTCCAAGGAGCTGAAAGACCTTGTTCGAAAAACTCATGTTTTGCCGCAACACTAGACTGGTAAGGAGTTCTCATCTTATGGCGGTACATTTAACGACCCCTCGAACCTCTCTCTATAAGAATTTCTTCGTTTATAGGGCCGATGAGCTGTGGAACTCGCTTCTTTCCAACATCCTACAATTTGGCCCTCTTCAAGAGGCGAGTAAACAGACACCTCAATTCCTCCCAGGTGCCTACTCATGTGGTGTAACAGGTCCGCCTATTCCTGGGGAGCGCGCATAAAAAAAAATTAATCAAGATTTTGAACTTAGTTATTCATGTTTCGAAACTGGAAAAAACTCCATAAAAATTTTTCTATTTTTATTTTGCATCCTTATGAGGGTTCTCCGAAAATGCTCATATCTTCTACTTTGTAATTAAGATCTCAAATAAAAATTTTCATATCAAACAAACACCTTATGAATCCATACTAATTCCTAACACCTGTTTCGCACTCTCACATGTAAAATACGGAAAAAATAACCATCAGTTCCTATAGCTCAAGGTATCTTTATACCAAATTTCATCAAAATCTGTTCAGTGGTTTAGCCGTGTTCTAGAAGTACGTTCTGTTAAAAAGTACCGGGAATTGGTCAATAAAACACCTAATATTTATTCTTCATCCAAATATATCGTATGGCCACTCCCGAAAGAATGCTTCTACGCCAACGAATAATCCGATCATCTGAATAAGTTTAAAGCGCTTTTTCTCGAATCTACTACAGCACTCTCGTGCTCGTCCTCTCGTTGAAGAAGGGGTGACACAGAGGGATATAGCAGCCACAATGATGGTATCACAGGAGGGGATTTCAAAAACCTACGCCGGATACTTAGAGCTACAATCCCTGCAAAATAGGCGTAGAAGAAGTCGTAAGCAGATCACTTCTGAAGAACAAGACCGCTTTTGGTGGCAAACTGCAAGACGAGACCCTAGTGCGTCGCACCCGATACTTAAAAGGCAATTTGTGGAAGCAACAAGCATCAGTGTATCAGTCGAAACGATACTTCAAAGACTTCGTTCAAGAGGTTTATACAGCAGAAGGGCCTTAAAAGTTCCAGAGCTAACCAGACAACAGAAATATAACAGACTTAATTGGTGTATCGAGCACCAAAATTGGAATAACGAGAATTGGTGAAATGTTCTTTGTTCGGATAAGACCAGAATTGGTGTTCGCTCAGATGACCGCTAGATTCGGGTTTTAAGGGGCCGTGGAAGACAAGCTAGACTCCGAGTAGCAAGACAAATTCCGAAATACCAAGGGAGCAGTGTGATGTTTTGGGGTGGTATTATGCTGAGAGGCAAAACATATTTCATTTCGTTTGCTGCTAGTGTAACGTCTAGAAATTACGTGAACCTAGTGCTGGAGCCCATTGTGAGACTCTGGCGAGGTGCCCACGGTGAGAATTTCACTTGTATGCAAGATAATGCTCCTCCGCATAACAGCAACCTCGCGCGACATTATCTTGAAACAGAGGGAATCGGTATTTTGGACTGGCCAGCTTGCTCTCCAGACCTAAATCCTATTGAACATTCATGGGAAAATTAGATCGCGCCAGGATAATCCAAGAACCCGACAACAGCTCTTCCCTGCCGCCACAGAAGAGTGGCAGAATATCACCCCAGAGGAGGTCGAAAGCCTACTCCAAAGCATGCCTAGACAAATTCAGGCTTGTATCAGAGTAAAAAGAGGTAATTCAAGCTACTGAGGTCGGGAAAAATACACCTACTCCGTGAGAAAACAATTTTCAATATTTTTACTACATGCGGAAAGAGTCTGTTATTTTCTTTTATTTGTTTCTTTCTTAAAATAAACCTTAATTTATTTCTTTTTTCAATTGAAATATCTCAAAAAGGATAACTTCTAACAATCATTTGAAATTTCCAAACTCCCTGAGGTAATATTCAAAATATCGGGTGATTCCATATAAATTTGATTGTGTGTAGGTCTTCTATCGATTCAAACGGGTACTTCGAAGTGATAATTTCAGTTTTGGAAGAAGAATAAAGTCGGAAGAGCCATATCAGGTGGTGGTTCGATATATTCGTTGAGTTTTTGGTAAGAAATTCATTCACAATGATAGACTTGTGAGATGGTGCATTATATTGGTGCAAATCCACGAGTTTTCTTTCCACAAATCTCTCTTAAACCTCTCTCTTTGTCCTTTTGGCCAGAATTCTAGTGCACAACACCACGCTAATCAAAGAAAACAGTCAACCTTACCTTGAAATTTGATCGACTTTGACGTGGTTTTTTCGGTTTCGTTCCAGTTGGAAGGCACCATTCTAAAACTGGTTCACTGGTTTGCATATCAAACTCTTAAACCCATGTATCGTTACCATTTGAAATGCGTTATATGAATGTGAGATCAGAATTGCTTCGTTCTAGCATTTCTTCAGCGACCTTTACGAGATTCAATATCTTATGATAATTCAGATCTTTTGAAACTAGTCGCGCGGCAACGCGTTTCATGCCCAAACAATCGTTTGAAATTGTACGAATTGATTCGTGGGACAAAGTAGCTGCATTGCCTTTCTCTCTCAAACGTAAATGACGATTTTCAATCACCATTACCTTCACTTTTTCGATATTTACTTCAGTTGAAGATGTTGATAGCCGACCAGAGCAAATCTTTCAACACATCTCGGCCGGCTGTTGAATACACTGTACCATCCATACGCACGTGTTTTGATGAAGCATTCTGTAACATTTTTAGCTGAAAAAACTAATGGGTTTCTAATATAATCAATGTGTATCAAACAATTTCAATTGCACTCCAACAGTCCTTCGGTAAAGCATCAGCTACAGCCCCTGATCTACAATTGCAAACTAAATAAGTATAGAATACCTGATTATATCAAAATACCACTTCTTTATTTTTTTCACCTCTTTTGAATGCAGGATTTGTTTTTCAGGTTCGCGATTTAGTGGAAAAATGTACGTGTCCTACACAGTTCCCGATGATTCGGGTTTCCGAAGGAAAATACAGAATTGGAGATACCAAAGTTCTCATATTTGTCCGGGTAAGTGAATAACACTTTTTTCTTAATCTAATTCTTTCAGATTTTGAAATACAGTACAGCGTCAATAATCGGAACGGCCGTCAATTGAACGACCTAGTAACCGAACTGCTATCCTACTTGGGCAGACAAAATTTAACGATTTTCTCAAACGTCGAATGTACTTAACTAATGTTTTATCATGAAACTGTCTAAACCTTGCCTACTATCCCTTGTTGTTCCTACCTGACATTGTAATGAAAGATACATTACATTCAGTAAATGAAGTTTTTATAGGTAAATTGATATTTATATACCGGGTGGGGCAACTAAAACGAAAAATACTCAATAAATGCTAAACTATTCGTTTCTGGACAAAACGCAGAAACAGGTCAATTTTTGTTTGAAGAGGGACATCTTTTAACACACGGTGATTTTATTTTACATCAATTTCCTAAGAAGGAGTGCAGAAAACTCAATTTTTTAATAGGGAAGATAGGTCGAGTGATACTTCATTGGAAAGCTCTTTTAATTCTCAACACAAATATGTAAAAAGTTTTGAATTTTGACATATTTGGAAGAAGATACAGTCTGGTTCGTCAAAAAACGAGTTATTTTCAGTAATTGCAAAATCTATCGATTTCGAATGAACCTTCAGCGAAATATGGTTGTATTTTGGGAAAAAATATCTTTAAGATATTTAAGATAAGATAAAGATCCTCGAGATATCTCTAGTACAATTATCATGGCTGAAAATCAGGAAGTAACGGCCCTCAGTCCCCGGCAGGTCTTCAGTGATCAGAGGGTGCTAAGAATCACCGAGTCAGCTATGAAGATTAGTACGTGGAATGTTCAAAGTATGTACCAACCTGGAAAAATGCACAATATTATGCAAGAAATAGACAGACTAAAAATTAATATCCTAGGTGTTAGTGAAGCTAGATGGCCTAGCTCAGGGCTACTTACAACAAACAACAAAACAGTCTATTACTCTGGAAACAAAGACAATCAACATAAACATGGAGTAGCTATCATACTAGACAAAACATCCAGCAAAGCAGTCGTAGGATTTGTCCCAATTTCTGAGAGAGTGATGATAATACAACTGGAAACGACCCATACGAAATTAAATTTAATACAAGTGTATGCTCCAACAACACAGGCAACAGATGAAGAACTGAATACCTTTTACCAACAGCTTCAAGAAGCTCTAAAAATAGTAAATAATAGAGAAATTACAGTTTTAATGGGCGATTTCAACTCGAAGATTGGCAGCGGAAGAAGTGGGGGAGTGGTTGGAGATTATGGATTAGGAGAACGAAATGAGAGAGGAGACCGCCTTGTGGAATTTTGTCAAGAGAAGAAGCTAATCATTACCAACACATTCTTCAAACTGCCGAAGAGAAGACTTTATACATGACGCGCTCCTTTAGATGGACTTAATGATAAGATCGTTAGAAATCGAATTGATTTCATTCTCGTTAATGAGAGATACAGTAATGCCATTCAGTCGGTAAAAGCATATCCTGGTGCCGACGTTTTTTTGGACCACAATCCGTTGGTTGCCACTCTGAAGCTGAAACTAAAAATTCTTAAATAACCAAAAGCTACACCAAAGATCAACACAACAAAACTACAAGTGCCAAGCATTAGAGAACAAGAACAGAATCTATGAAAACTTGAATAGAATACAAATAGATCACGAAAATATTAACGAAGAATGGGAGGAATTAAAAAGAAATATAATTAACCCTTGTACAGAGATTCTAACTGAAGATAAAGAGAAGAAACAGGAGTGGATGACTGAAGAAATATTAAAAATGATGAACGAGAGAAGACTTTATAAAATTCAGAACACTCAAAAGTACAAACAACTACAAAAGGAAATTAGAGTAAAGATTCGTCAAGCAAAAGAAAAGTATTTCGAGGACAGATGCAGAGAAATTGAGGACTTAGACAGAAAATATGACATGTTCAACCTACACAAAAAAGTGAAAGGGCTTGCAGGCACACAGAGAAAAAATCAAAGCACTATTCTTGTAAATAAAGAGGGTAAGATCTTAATGAATACAGCAGATAAACTACAAAGATGGAAGGAATACACAGAAGAATTATTTATGGATAACAGAACTGAACCAGAAGAAATTAACACATACTGTGAAGAGATAGGCCCAGATATTACTAAAGAAGAGGTGAAACATGCATTAAAGAACATGAAAAATGGGAAAAGCTCCGGACCAGATCAATTGGCAAGTGATATACTCGAATTAATTGACGACAATCATATCGGTCTCTTAGTCAATATATTCAATAAAGTATACAGAACTGGAAATATTCCAAGAGAATGGTTCGTATCTACTTTCATCTGCTTACCAAAAAAAACACATGCTAGAGAATGTAGTGATCATCGTACAATCAGTCTGATGTCACACACTCTCAAACTGCTCCTCAAGGTTATCCATAATCGAATATACCATAAACTTGACATGGATATAAGCGATACTAATTTGGATTCAGAAGGGGATTGGGAACCCGCGAAGCCCTTTTCGCATTCAACGTGTTGACTCAAAGGTGTCTCGATGTCAACAAAGTGGTCTATGCGTGATTCATAGACTATAATAAAGCTTTTGACAAGGTTCGTCATGATCAACTGATAGACATCCTTAAATCAAAACATCTAGATAGTAGAGACGTACAGATCATCACTAATCTCTATTATAAGCAAAAAGCTATAATATGCATGGACAACCACACATCAGAAGAAATTGAAATACAACGAGGGGTAAGACAGGGATGCGTTCTATCGCCGACACTCTTCAATGCATATGCTGAAGAAATACTTAAGAAAGCTCTGGAAAACGAAGAATGTGGGATAACAGTTGGTGGAACACGGGTAAACAACATAAGATATGCGGACGACACAGTAATCTTAGCGGAGAGTATCGAAGCTCTGCAGAGACTAATGACCAGAGTATCTACTTACAGTGAGGAATATGGGTTATCACTAAACATAAAAAATACAAAATTCATGGTAATCTCATAGAACAATCCAGTAAATGTTAGTCTAACTATAAACGGCAGAAATGTAGAAAGAGTGGAGCAATATACTTACCTTGGAGCAATGGTGAACAGCACAAATGAATACATCCAAGAAATGAGAATAAGAATAGAAAAAGTTTTTCGTAGTAAAGATCTAAGTATGGCATTAAAACATCGTTTAGCTAAATGTTATGTTTTCTCTACTCTCCTTCATGGAGCGGAATCATGGACAGTGAATGCCGCAATTCTTAAAAAGATTGAAGCATTTGAAATGTGGGTGTATAGGAGGATTCTTAGAATATCATGGATGGATAGAGTAACAAATGCAGAAGTTCAGAGACGCATAGGCAGGGAAAGAGAGGTTGCTAACACACTCAAGAAACGTAAATTGGAATATCTGGGCCATATTATGAGAGGTGGAAAATATAAATTCCTACAGCTGATTATCCAAGGCAAAATACAGGGAAAACGAAGTATAGGAAGGAGAAGAATCTCATGGCTGAGGAACCTGAGAGAGTGGTTTGGATGCACTTCGAACCAACTTTTTAAATCGGCCGCTTCTAAAGTAAAAATAACGATGATGATTGCCAACCTTCGACTTGGAGATGGCACTTGAGGAAGAAGAAGATCTTTAATCAGTGATGCTTCCACTACACCCCCTCAGATGAGGTGTCAACCAATCAAATCTTCGAATTGATAAGTTAGTTTGAGTAATAATTCATTAGAAAGGTTTTAGAATTTCTAGAATATTTTAGACCAAATTTTTGCCTTATCTGCATTGTGATGAGGACACAGGGTGAATTAATAGAGAGCAATAAAGTGTTTGCGAGGTCTGCTGATTTTGGATGGAGATTCAGAACACGTAGCTTACATAGAACAAACTGGTCGAAATTTTGATTCAACATTCAAAGAATATCTCTCGCCAGATAACAAATCCGCAATTTTATGTGTGAACGCTTTAGTTTGAGTAACTCTTGATAAGTTCCCCTCCGTTTCTAGTTAAGTTTTCTACGGTATTATATTGAAATAAAAATTGAAAGTGTTAAGTTCAGTTTCTGAAGCTTGTTACAGTAAGTACACTATAATCTGTAATTTGGACAACTTCTGGATCCTTGCATAATCCCAAAAATTCTTGTGAGAAGATATCGATTTTCCATCGTTGTAAATATTTCGTCATCTCGAAGTCCTTATCAGTAGCTCCTCTTATTGCGAGATAAGGATACATTAACATCAACTCATACTTAAAGGTCTACATACACCTTATTATTTCTCTCAACTAACATGACTTATAATGAATTTAGTGATGCTCAGAAAAATTTTTTAGACTTTCTACTTGAGAAACACACTAAAGTAGTCAACTATAAAATTGATGATGTTGTTGAGAAGGTTGCTGAGGTAGATGATAATTTGAGGAACTTGAAAGCAATATATGAGGAGAAGTTCTTTTGAATTTGGGAGACTTTTACTTGGTAAAATTCCATTATCAATAATAAAAAACAAGTACTGTGTTTTAAGGAATTTTACTTAATAATTGCGACTCGTAACGCGTTTCACTACGCCGTAGCTTCTTCAGACGAATGAATGTACAGAAAATATAAATGAGAATATAAATATAAATGTTCTTGAGTAATTAAAAGCTTATTGGATTGCTTCTTCTTAAGTGGTTATGTATGACAGGTATATCCAATAAAATTAAGGCATAGATCGCTCCCCGAAGAGATTCAATAAAAGTGAAGGGCTCAAATCGACTTGTCCACTGATGAGTTTACCTGAGTGTTTGTATTTATTGATTTCTAAAGTTTCCCAAAGATCTACCTTCCAATATTTATTATCTGTATGCAAAATTTCAAACTGTGGGTCGAAAGAGTGATTATTTTCTGAGAGATGATTCGCGTAATTTGAATCTGATTTTTATTTGAAAAACTGCGTTTATGTTCCGATATTCTAATATTAAAATTTCTATGTGTTTTACCAATGTAGAAATTATCACAGTCATTGCAATTCAATCTATAAACACCTGATTTATTGTTTTTACCTGATTTGGTTTCATTATTTTTATTTATTTGCCTAAATTATTATTAGTTCAGAAAGCTATGTTGAACTTATTGCTACTCAAGAATGATTTCAGTTTCTCACTTGTGATGCCAACGTAGGTTAAGGTGTTGAATTTTTGTTTCAATTTATCGACAGGGTAAACTTCATTCAATGCGATTCTACTTTGTTTTTATTTAAAATATTATTTATTAGTTTGGGCTAACCTAACCATTCTTTTTGGCTATTTGTTTAATCAAATTCAATTCTTTGTTGAAATTTTCTGGTGATAACGGGATGTTAATCAATCTATGAATAAAACCATTGAATGCTGACATTTTATGTTGATACGGATGACACGACGATTTATGTATTATAATATCTGTATGTGACGGCTTATGGTAAATTACGAAAACATGTTTTCCATTATCATTCGAAATTGTTACGTCTAGGAAATTTATCGAATTATTGCTTTCTTTTAATTTCGAATGAAAATGGAAAACATATTTTCGCTATTTACCATAAGCCGTCACATACAGATATTATAATACATAAATCGTCGTGTCATCCGTATCAACATAAAATGTCAGCATTCAATAGTTTTATTCATAGATTGATTAACATCCCGTTATCACCAGAAAATCTCAACAAAGAATTAAATTTGATTGAACAAATAGCCAAAAAACAATGGTTACAATCCCAAACTAATAAATAATATTTTAAATAAAAACAAAGTAGAATCGCATTGAATGAAGTTTACCCTGTCGATAAATTGAAACAAAAATTCCACACCTTAACCTACGTTATTATTAAAAATAAAAAAATAAAAAAATAAAATAATAAATCTCGTGTTGAAAAATCAAGTAAATCAGGAATCTATAAACTCAATTGCGGTTCTTGTGATAAAATTTATATCGGTAGGACCTATAGGAGTTTTGGCATAAGAACATCTGAACGTAGCTTCGATAAAAATAAATCTGAATCAAATTATTCAAAACACCTAATAAAAGAAAACCATTCATTCAATAAAAACTTTGACATATTACATATAAAATCAAAAGTTCAAAATTAGATCTCCTAGAAGCATTAGAAATAAATAGATACAAACATTCGGGCAAGCTTTTGAATGAGCAGGTAGACGTGAATGATTCACCCCTACTTAACTTGTTTAATTAGTTTTTATTACCTTTCATACTAACTACAATGGCTCGGTGTGGATTTTCCTGTTATTCATCCAACTTGTTCGACGATTTGTTTATAATACCATACTCTTCATTCTGTTTGTCATTCTTGATAAAGCTGCTGTGTCAGCGAAACGTCATCGAATTTTTTTCAAATAAAGTGTAGTTTAAAGTTGAACCTTGTGTTTTTTTCCTTATTTATATCATGGATCTACATCAAGTAACGGCCTCCACAATTCATATTCATAACATTTTCTAATCACCTGGGAAATATAAGCCTGAAAACGAAGACCACAGTAAAAATTAAGCCGATGTTCTTCACAGCTATTGATTCCCCCGAGATCTCAACAACAAAGTCCGAGTCAATAAACTTTCCAGTAAATTCTGTACCAAAAAGTATGAGATCACACTTACTAGTTTTTAATTTAAGACCATGTGCCAAAAGCACGAGCCCTACACGAATTAATTTCATGAAATTTTATGCAGCGTAACGAAAAAAAGCATGGGCCTCAGAACAGATCCCTGCAACACCCCAGACGTTACAGGAATGGCGTCAGAACGGTCATTATCGATAACTACCACCTCGGAACGCTTGTCCAAATATGACTCGAAAAACTGTAACTCAGTCACATCGAAACCAAAATACTTCAATTTTGCACATAGTAATCGGTGATCAACTCTGTCGAAGGCTTTCGCAAAATCTAAGAGGACAACTGCCGCGATCATCCACAATCAACGGACCTAACAATGTCATCAACCACGTCCAGAAGCGAGGTTGCCGTGCTGTGCTCCCCACAGAATCCAGACTCCATCGGTGATATAATTATAGTTTCCAACAGATAATAATTCATTTGGACCACAATGAATTTTACCAGAACTTTAGACATTGAGGGAAGGATACCGATGGGACGAAGATCACCATATACTTTACCTTGGGCAGAAGCTTCACCAATAACAATGTCCAGCATTCAGGAAATATCCCGGTATCCAAACAATTTATTATATGGGTCACATAGGGGCAATCACATGACAGCACAACTTTAACATTTCAGACGATATCCCAACCGATCCCATAGCATTCGACTTTAGTTTCATGATCAACTGTGAAATTTCATCAACCGTCACTGCCATTTTTGTTTTTCATCACCTCTTTCGTCTAGGAAAGCTGACGTCCGTGTGAAGAATTAAATCAGTGTGTTCAGCTGACTTCCTATTTGCCAACTGCAACTTAAAGAGCCGCCATTGCAAGCTACGTGCACGGATGGAATTCACAATTTTTGTTGCAATGCCCACAATTTCATCCGTGTTTGAAACTTTTGAACACAAAAGTTGTTGATGTATAATGTAATGGAATGAAAAAAATGAAGAGAAATGAATGCACACTAATTTATATATTAGTAGCTTGTAGTTTTTTACAAAATTGAAGAAACGTCATATATATCTTCGCCACGGTTCTTCCCCTTCAGAGGAATGATTGTCGAAAATTCTTCATTCCTCAATACGCCTTATGACAGTCGGACGAGATAACTGAAGTTCTCTAATAGCAGACATGATTTCTGTATTATTTTCAAAATCTCCAAATAAAGTCTCACCCGCTTCAATAAATGCTTCCTTCACAACTCAACCATCTTCGAATGGTTTCTTGTGTTTCGCCAATATATGAGATATTTTAAATGACGCGATCGTAGCAGCTTTCGATTGTTTGGCTGGTCTTGTGGACACGGTTTGTTCTTTTTTCAAACAAGATATCAAATCACGAACTTTTCGTTTTCTTAATTCACTCTGTGGCGGAAAATCCTTTTCACAGTTTTTATGAACAGTTTCATAATGCCCCTCTAAGTTACCACGCTTAGGTATTGCAACTGACGCACGACAAATAAGACAAACGCACTTATCCTTTACCATACAAAAGAAACATTCTTCCTCCTAATCGTTATTAAAATGATACGTTTTAGATTTCTTCGCTGCACTCATTTTGTACTATTTAATAATAAGCAACATTTATATCGGCCTGAACGAAAGTCTCGAATGTTCCCGTCAAACGCGCCGCCCGAAATTTCTAGAAAAGCGGCAAGAATAAAAAACGCCGCTTATCTTTGACAAGTACCGCGCGTTCCTTTGATAAAGCCGCCTTTTGCCGATAGCAGAGTGTTATTTTATTACGTAATAAATTTTTGTAGTTTCGTTACCTACTTATTGAAATCCACAAGATCTACTAAAAAAGCCTCGCGATCGACCGTATGAGCACCCCTACACTAAAGGGTGTAGTAAACCGATTTAGCAGGTTTCATTTTCAAGTAATAATGGTGGTCGTCATGGAAATATATTTCGAATATTCTACACATAACTATCTATATCAATTGAGCCAAAAATTACCGTTATATGTTATGTTACCTCAATATTAGTTTCTCTATAAGTTTATGATGACCAATGAATTATAACATATTGAAACTGAATCTTTTGGGCTCAATATACATGTAAAATAAATAGCAACATTTTATGCTGGTGGGGGTAATTTACATATCAAATTATGTGCCAATATCGCTAAGAAACCAGCAGACATAATTCCCACGCCATTTCCAACACAAGTAAAAGAATTCATGAACTGCTTATCTTCTTCTTCCTCTTCTCTGCCTATCCTAACATACGTATTGACATATGCAGCTCCTCCAATCAACCCCTCTTCCAGTCCCATCACAAACAGTATCCAAAAATTCCATATATACCAGTAAATAGCGGTTGTTGTGAAAATTACTACATTTATAAACTGTAAAACTGATAACGCCCATATATATTTAATGTAGAGGAAGTTTACCGAAGATCTGGATATAAAAACTCCCACTTGATATGCGACTTGCAGCCATTGATACTGCATGTTTCTACTAACTATATTACTATCAACTTTGACTAGTTCATACATCCCCTGATTGATGAAATATTCAAATAGGTACACTAATCCAAGGGGAATTATATATTTATATGAAACTTTTGGAATAAGATGCGATTTCTTTTTCAAAGTATCGCAAGGGGCTGTTACTTCGTTTTTGTTCCAATTATGTTGAACTAACACGCTTTGCTTATCCTTTTCTGTTGGAATAGGCAGTATTACCCAAAATGCTACTCCCATTATTATTGGAATCGCTATCATTCCAAGCATTGTGTCTCTGTAGCCTTTTTCAACGCCAAGGGTATAGGAGAGTGCCCCAATGACTCCTGGAAACGATAATGATATATTAGTTAAACAATTAACGGATTCGATTCCTTTATGGTATCAATCAAATTAATATTTGAACCTGTAGTTCATTAGAACCTACCAAATTCAATCGATTTGAAGGTCGATTCCGAGCATGATCTACATTTAAGAATCGAGAATCTCCAGGGATAATATCACTAAGATGCTGACTGAAGAATAAAAGACTGGATAGACCAGACAACAGCTAATACTGAAAAAACAAACTCCTGTCCGAAAAAAGCCCATAAAAGTAGAACTGCATCAGCTAGCTTTCTCTATTATTCTGCTATATGTGTCTGTTACTTCAAAGCTACCAAGGACCTTCAGAAAGATTCAAAGTATACGAAGATATTGCTCATGATAGATGTACTGAGATCGCTTCTCATAAGCCCTTTAGCTGCAACAATATATACCGGGTGAATCAATAAAGCGAGGAACTTCTATATGTATGTCAAAAACTATTCAAGATAGAAGCAACACTTTTTCTGATTATTGTTTTATAAGCATGTGTGCATTCTTTAAAATTATTTTTGTACATACAGGATGTTCCATCTTTGGCTCCACGGACAAACATAGTTTTTTTTTAATGGCACGCCCTGTATTTTTTACCATATTCTGATTACAATTTGGATGTTCTCATTATTGATATCTGTTTTGTGCCCAAACAATTATCGGTAGATTTTAAATTAATTAAAATATCGATAATTTCGGGAATATGGAAATTTTTTCAAAAGTTCACAAATGCCTCATTTCGCATAATTTACGCATGATATTTTTTTTTGAGGTGAAAGTGTTGTACCTTATTATCAAATGAAGAAAACAAAAGTTTTTTTATACCGATTGTTCCTAGTAACCCGGCGAAAATGAAAATTTTCAAACATTAAAAACTTTTTTTTTCGAATGTAACACCCTCTATCTTTTTCACGTGTTTTATTTCCACTTGAATAAGCTTTACAACGATACCTTTTTTTCAACAATCCGATGAAGATTTCCCAGAAAATTTGAAATTAGTGTGAGGTTTAGGTATTTCTTGCAATAAACATGCTGTTGATAAAATTCAGACATTGAAATATGCAAATTTCAACACAAAATTAGATTATTTACTGTTCAATGAAACTTTAACATCAAAACTCTCCAGGTGTATCGAAATTCCTTCACAAGAAAAGATTCATTTGCGATATTATTATTTGTGTTTAGAGCTCCACTTAATTGAAATTACTCAGTTCGAAATTATCTCAATAATTGTTCAAAAGTCAAAATATCAAAAATTTCGAGAATTTGGAAGGTTTTTCAGAACTTCTCACAATATTCATTTCGTATCATTAGAGTGTGACAATAATTATTCTCTGAAGAAAATATGTTCCTCATCATCGAAGTAAGAGATCAACTCATGTTTTTCATACCCAGTGTTCTTGGTGATCCAACGAAAATAGATTTTTTCGAGATAAAAGAACTTTTTTCTAAATGATACACCCTGTTATTTTCACTGAAATATTCCGGAATTATCATTAACAAACGAAATTGAACTGCTTGTCGTGAATGAAACATCCACTGAAAAAAAATGCAAATCAAAATCATAAACACCAATTTAATTCTATTTCAATAAGTTTTCAAATCAAATCAGATGTTCGAAATGTCCCCCACTTTGACCAATACATTCTCGAACACGATTGTTAAAAAATTCGGTCACTCTCTGGAGAACATTCGGCGTTATACTCCTAAATGCTTCTGTAATGCTCTCCATCATATTTTCTCTGGTTATTGGAGAGTCTCGATATACCCTCTCTTTAACATACCCCTACAAAAAAAAATCCAATTTATTCAAGTCCGGAGACCTAGGAGGCCATCCTACAGTAACTCCACGGCCTATCCAATTGCCCTCAAACCTATCATTTAAAATATCGCGGACATTGCCGCTGTAGTGTGCTGGTGCCCCATCCTGTTGGAACCACATATTGTTTTTTATGTTTTGGGGAACATTAATAAGCAAAGGCTCCAGATCATGCTGCGAAAAATTTAAATAACTTTCGCCGTTCAAATGTTCTTGGAAAAAAAATGGTCCGATCACATAATCATCAATTTTACCACCCCAGACATTTAGAGACCAACGAAGTTGGTTGTCACCAGTTCTCATGAAATGAGGATTTTGAATATCATAAGAATGAAAATTATGCCGGTTCACCAACTCATTCTTATGAAAGGTGGTCTCATCGGAGAAAAGTACCCCACTGAAAAAATTCGGTGCGTCTACTATTTTATTTAAAGACCATCTACAAAAATCCAATCTCCGCCCGAAGTCCAGGGGCTCCAACTGTTGGTGGAGTTGAACATGAAAAGGATGGAACTTTTCCTTCCTCGAAATTCCTGATACAGATGTCTGACTAATGCCCAAGTCTCGACTAACATCTCTTGTACTAACATGAGGATTCTCTACTGCGCTCAAAACAGCCTGCATGCTATTCTCTTCATTGAGTACACGCTTAACTCTCTCATTCTTCTCATATTCAACTTGACCAGTTCTTTCAAACCTGTCCTTCAGTGTCTCGAATGCCTCTTTCCTAGGATGTCTACTGTTTGGGTAACGTTGGAAATAAATACGTGACGCCAACAAACAATTCCTCTCACCTTCTCCCAAACAATAAATCATATTAATTAACTCTTCTTGGGTAAAATTCATTGTTGCAATAATATTATGTATTTCTCACTTAGACTCACTCATATGACATTGGAATTATCCAATTCAAAACTTTCAAACCTTGGGGCATTGTGAGTAAACCATAGAAATAAGTCTATGGCCACAGGTGGTATAAACCACAGACTATCGAACAATATTTTCTATCTTCATGTGGTATGCCCATGGAAGTCATACCTACTTATCTCTATGGTTTAATCACAAGTTGGATATGAGAAGAATGAAAGAGCTGAGCGTGTACTCAATGAAGAGAATAGCATGCAGGTTATCTTGAGCGCAGTAGACTTTTTGAACATCTATTGAAGATTTCGAACTGAGTAATTTCGGTTAAGTGAAGACTTAGCTCTGAGCACATCTGATAAAATCGCGAATAAATCCTTTCTTGTGAAGAAATTTCGATACACTTTGAGAGTTTTGATGTTTAAGTTTCATTGAACAGTAAAGAATCTAATTTTGTGTTGAAATTTGCATATTTCAATGTCTGAATTTTACCAGCAGCATGTTTATTGCAAGAAATACCTAAACCTCACAGTAATTTCGAAATTTTCTGGGAAATCTCCAACGGATTTTTGAAAAAAAGGTATCGTTGTAAAGCTTAATCGAGTGTAAACAAAACACGTGAAAAAGATAGAGGGTGTTACATTTGAAAAAAAAAAGTTTTTCATGTTTGAAGAGCTTCATTTTCGCCGGGTTACTAGGAACACTCGGTATAGAAAAAATTTTTTTCTTCATTTGATAATAAGGTACAACACTTTTACCTCAAGAAGAAATAATATCATGCGTAAATTATGCGAAATGAAGCATTTGAGAACTTTTGAAAATACTTCCAGATTCCCTAAATTATCGATATTTTAATTAATTTAAAATCTACCGATAGCTGTTTGGGCACAGAACAGATATCGCTGAAGAGAGCATCCAAATTGTAATCAGAATATGATAAAAATACAGGGCGTGCCATTTAAAAAAATCTATGTTTATCCCTGAAGCAAAAATGGAACACCCTGTATGTATTCTGGGACCATTGATAAAACTTTTCATTTACACATGTGCACACCTCTTTTTATCAAATATGAAATACAACACACGTTTTTTTGTATATGACCACATTTGCACTTGTTTAAAGAATGAGAGTTTTCCATTCTTTGATTTGATACAAATTCGATCGGTTGCGGTGTTTTGTGATTCTTTTACTGTTTACGATTCGAAACGGTATTTTCATTCAGAATGAGAGATTTACCACCAACCTCAGTAACAAGGGCAGTTACATTGATCGAGGAAGGGCGCACCTACCGCTCAGTCGGTACCATGTTGGGTGTCTCGACGTCGGTTATCCATCGAATCTACCAACGTTACAGGGAAACTGGATTGTACGTGAGGATGCGAGGACAAGGAAGAAATCGGGCAACCCGCGGCATACATGACCGTTTTACGTCAATCAAACCATAAGAAATCCTCGTCTTACTGCTGTTCAGGCACGTAACCTTTTACAAGCAGTGGATAACATTAACGTCAGTGTGAGGACAGTCAGAAGACGATTAAATGAAGTTGGTCTGAGATCATACGCGCAAGCAAGAGCACCAAGACTCGATAGAGCCCATCGGGTAGCAAGATTGGCGTTTGCTAGGGAGCATGTAGCATGGACAATCAATCAGTGGGGACGAGTTTTATTTAGTAATGAGAGCCGATATTGTGTGAATTTCGTGGATGGTAGAGATAGAATATGGAGGCATCGAGGGGAACGGTACAATCAAGCGAACTTCGCAGGAACTGAGCAATACGGTGGAGGGTCTGTTATGTTATGGGGTGGCATATGCTTGGGAGTACGAACAGAACTGGAGATTATTGGCAATGGATCACTTAATGCCCATCGGTATAAAAGAAATCTTGGAGCCCCATGTTGTGCCTTTTGCTCCTTACATAGGGGAAAATTTCCTTTTTATGCACGATAACGCGCGCCCTCATACTGCGCGCATAGTGATAGAATATCTCAATGAAGTTGGGATCACACGAATGGACTGGCCGTCGCGGTCACCGGATTTAATCCCGATCGAACACGTTTGGGACATTCTTGGAAGAAGGGTTCAACAACGGAATTCAGGCAACGTTGAAGAGCTGACATTGGCTTTGGTGGAAGAGTGGGACAACATACCTCAACAGATGATAGACAACATCATTGGGAGTATGCGAAATCGTATGCGCGCTGTATTAAGAGCTCGGGGGGGTTGGATTTGGTCATACACGCTACTAATCAAATGTTTTTTTTTTGTGGGTCATCATGAACATTTTTCTCAACATGTTCATTTCATTTCACGAGTGTATCGCCAGGATCCACACCTGCTCTCAATTTTGGACAGGAATGATAATTATTATAGAGTGTCACACAAAAAAATTCAAAAATAAATGTGCAAAATCAACGATTTTTTCAGTGTACTTCGAGTTCTCCCGGAGCGTGAAATTGGCCAGTGAATTTCAAAAATTTTCATTTCGTAAGATTTCCGCTTCTCTAATTTTGATTTTATTTTTTGGCTAACCTCCGATGTTATGCACCTACGCAAGATTAAAAATAAATTCTTGAAATTTGTGACTTTTCGCTTCAAATTGGATATCTCTTGTAAAAATAGAGATAAATGCAAAAAACAAGAAGGGCCCTAGCGCCACGTGTTGCCGCCGGGAATAGGTACATTGTTTTCATAAGTCAACAACAAAATGTGAAAGCACTGAAAGCTTACCAAAATTGGCATAATACGAATCTTGCAAATAGGTGAGAGATCTCGGTATTGCAAGATCTTGGTATGCCGAGATTTCATTCCCTAATCCTAATCATTGATCTCTATGTCAGAGTAACCTGAGATCTACATCAGTCAATATAGCAAGGTTGAACGGCATTATTGCACCACAAGCAGTTGTCCTATACCAATACCTCAATGTTTTGCTGCTTCTGACTCTAATTGATCTACTTGTCCGTCTTTCCCCAAGCAAGTCTAGACAGATGGGCTCTCCTTTGACAAAGCTACAACCGTCTGTATCTTATCGTCAATTTCAGAGTCGTCCTCCAACTATAAATGATGATTCCGAAGGACAACTCCGTACTTGCACTAATTTCAGGCTGTGGAACATCAATTATGAATCTTATATCTGCTGCATTTCGGGATAGATTAGGGAGTCGTTCTTGTTATTCCTTCGATTACCAGCCGAAAGGCAACGAAGCCAAATATCAGTTCCATGGTGGCTGTGGGTGTAGAGCAGAATGTTAAAGTGACCATAACGCAGGAATTTATTATTAATCAAAAGAAATTGACTTGGGTTTGTTTTATGAAGGTGCTCTCCGACGAAGCAATACATCAACCCTAAATGATTCGTGATCGTGTCATCATCATGTGAAGCCAATTAAGTTTCAATCTTTCCACAGGTTATTTAGTATATAATTTTCCAAAGACAGGTACCAACTTATCTTACTATCTAGAATAAATCTCAGATATATTTTTTTTGTGAGAGTTTACATTCAGTTTCCATTCCCACACCGTGTTAGAATCTTCATCCTTTCATAGAAAACGTCTTCATCATCACGTCCTCGAATATATCACCGTATGTCTGGGTATATCAGAAGGGATCATCCCAGACGAACTCTCTCTCACTTACATAGACCTAAGCTTAGGCAGAGTATAATGCCCTGGAAATCTAAATAGTTGATTGAACAAATGTAGCTGAGGTTTCGCGATAGTCGAAACGTTATAATGATGAATGTTCTATATCGCACCTCTTAATTCAACACTAATAACACATAATTTCATACAAGAATCTAAGTCTAGCTTGAACACACTACCTGAATTACAGAATATTTAGTAAAATGTATTTAGATAACCAAACGACTAGATTCACTGGAATCTTTAGACTTAATTTTGATCTGTACCATAAACACCTCAAAAAAGTACAGGTAAAACTATCTCATTTGCGTAAGAATTTCCCGTGAGGTCGTTCTGTATGAAAACGAGGTCAGTTCTTCCACCAAAGCGTATACCTCCCCAAAACATCACTGATCCGCCTCCCTGTCTTACAACTTCTCGAGCATGCTGGAGACGGTTTTGCTTTCCAGGTTATCTCCATATTCGAAATCTTCCCGAATCGGGATAATAACTTAATCTAGATTCATCACTGAAGAGAACTGTGGCCCACCTCTCTTGATCCCAGTTTACGTGTTCTTGGCACCAAGCTAAACGAGCAGCGCGATTTCCATGGGTCAGTTGTGGAACTCTTAAAGGAGGTCTGGAGTAGAGTTGACCTTCGTGCAGTTGATTTCTCACAGTTAGGTCGAAAATTTGTACATTATGAACTCGTGATAGCTCTTGAGCTAATTGATATGCTGTGGTAGTACGATCTCTTCTGGCTTGTAAAACCAAAAATCGGTCTTGGGCGACTGTACTTATCCTGAAACGACATGTATAGTGTTCTTCTACGCTACCTGTTTCATTGAAACGCGACCATAAACGGTTTATGACACTTGGGCTACTTTCCAGAACCCTGGATACTTCCCGTTGTGAGCTCCCAGCTAGGAGCATGCCAACGGCTCGTAACATCTTTTCTCTAGTCAAATGTCGTCTTTCCATGGTCGAATCACAAAACTTGAATCTTTTATTTGTGCTTACAACAGAAACAAAGTGCCAACTAACTGATTTCAAACACTGAATACATGAAATGATTATAAGGCAGTGTCGCATCTGCTGCATTTTTAGTTTTTTATTAAAAAAAAAACTGAAATCTGTTGCGGCACTCTACATAATTTGGTGAGAAATTGATGCAGGGGTTCATTTCTTAAAAAAAATCATCCATATTGATCGTTCTGGATACGATATATCGATATTCAGAAGTGTTCGCTAGACTTTTTTGAGGTGTTTATTATGCTAACATCAATTTCGATTTGAATTCCAATTCGTTGAACAAATAATTCGAATATGAATATTGAATATTTAAGCATTATGTCTTACCTGCTCCACCAGTTCCAGAACTCCAAGTGGACAGTGTATTTCTGGAAAAATATGCCGAATATTGAAGTAATGTCATCTCCCCAACTGAACATGAAATCGAAACCAGCGCCACTCCAAGTAGAGCAATACTAAGTGAGTTTTTGGTAAAACCAACCAAAAGGAATCCTATAATAGTAATTGCTAAACAACTGACCATCCTACAATGAACTAACATTGGAATGAATGGAACGATGAACGTGATTAATGTTGCAGGAATCAATTGTGATAGCAAGACAATACCTGTGGATTGTATTGTACATTCTCTCGAAGTTATTAGGGTATCATTCTTTTTTTCGGTATTTTCTTGAATTATGTTTTCTGCTCCTGTAAGCATAGCAACATAGCCAAAATTATTGCAAACTCCAAGTATCCAGAAAGAGATCACTGATCGGTAGTATCTTATTTTCAAATTTTTATGCTCCACTGCTATTTCTTCATCAGTTGGTTTGTCTTTCACGTAATCTGGTACATCGTCATCTCCATGTTTGAACATGGACTCTACTTTTGGGTATATGATGAAGAGTTATATCGTCAAAAAGCTATTATCACGTTTTGCACGTCAACTAGTTGACATATATTAGTTGATAAATCTAACATATCAATTTATTTGACGAAATGAACGTCTTCTTCTTCATCTGACTATTCACAATTTTTATTCCTAGCCATAACACATATTCTAATGTGTGTACAGGATGGACAGATTTTGACGTTCAGTACTGTAGCTATGTGAGAGGAAAAGTTTGAAAACATATTGTACAATAACCCAGGTTAAGAAAGTTTGTGTCAAATTGATAGTTTCATTAATGGGGCTGCAGAACTTTTGCCAGAAACTATAGGGTGCGCCAGAGAAAACTAGCCATTTTTTTTTCGTTTTAACTTTCGCAATTTTGGAGCTAGATCATTCGTTCTTGCTTCATTGGAAAGCCAAAGGACTAGGTTTTGCAGACATTGTATCGAAATTTTACTTCCAGCAAAATCCAATATGGCTGACTCTTTCAAAAATGAGCAATATTCAAAGATCGCTGGAACGTTTTTTTTCACTAAAAAATTCGAATGGGGCATACACTCGATGATTCAGTTTTTTCTGAACATTTTGACTTATTGATCTTGAAAATATTCCAAGAATTGGTAAAAAAATAGCGTGAAGAATTTTTTTCATTCTGATTTTCAGCTGAAATCGAAATTTTTTTTTTACCTCATGGCGTTGGCACTCCTGAAGTTGTTGTGTTTTTCATGGATGTTCTAGGAAGACAAAGAACCATTTTTTACTAATACCAACCTAAAATTTGATTTCCGTTCGAATTCAAGATGGCCGACTTCCTGAAATATTAACAATTTTCCCCGCGCGTTAAAAAAGTTTTCGCGGTCATAATTAATAAACTGCATAAATCAATCATTAGATTGCACTTTCCCATGATTTTGAGGGATCGAACTCGAATATCCATTCAGGATTGTGCCAATTGTCGTCAATAATGTTTCTCTTCTCCACCATCATATGCACATCCCGTTCTGAAACCTCTGAACATAGACTGCATGTTTTAACTCTATGATAAACAAAAAATAATGAAATGTCATCGAGTTTTAGATGACATCTGGTTTGAAATCGAATTTTATCTTGGTTTTGCTTGTTTTTGACGTTTGGAATTGTTAACAATGGTTTTATAACAAATGAGGATGTGTTTCATTGAATGTTTATTTGTGCCTCGCTATATTGTTAGGCAAATATTAAAGATGTACAATCCATGATCTTGAGGGAAAATTTCGGACAACAAGGTCATTAGGAAGAAGATCAAGATGACTGTTTCGCAAATATCTCAGAGATGCCAACTGTTAGAAACATCTGCGAGAATAATAATACGACATGATTTCGTTCTACAAATTACATGAGTCACAATATTCTACAAAAAGAATCAAGTACTCAGAATGGAATATGACCTCCATTGGCATCCACAACCATCTGCACCCGCCTTCGCTAGCTCGCTATGGATCTCGAAATTACTTCTTGATCAAGACTGTTCCAACATTCTTGAATTTTTTGCCTCAGCTCCTCACAATTATTGAAAATAATACCATTTTCATACACCATTTCTTCCAAATGACCCCTCAGAAATTAGTATCACGGATTAAGATCAGGACTATTTGGAAGCCATTGTTCTGGTTCGATGATATCGTCTACTCGTTGTCTTAGATAATCCATAGTATAGTGACTGGTATGACATCTGGCTCCATTTTAAAATCAATTAAAATAGATTTGATTTAAATACATCTAAGTTGGGACACCCTGTTAACTGACAGCCAGTTGAGAGTAAGTATCGTTTTTTTGTGATATAGTACTGGTTCTTTATTTCTTTGACAAACGTTGTTAGAAGAATATGGAAAAAATTGTAGAATTCCAAAGAAGATTTGAACCAATAAAAATCATCCGAAAAGCTACTCAATTTCTCAACCGTTCATTTTCAGCTGGTGGCACCTGTATTTATTCATGTCCTACAAAAAACACAATCAGTCCTGCATTAAAGTGAACTGAGGAGTTGACGCCTCAATAGTTGGTAAGATATGATCGACAATTATATGATAATAATTTTCCGAATCTAATCTTATGCCTTGTTCCATAAAAATGATATTTGATTTAAAGTTCCTCGAAATACCGGCAGAAACCATTACATGTTTGAGTCAATTGAAAATTATAGTGCCTCCGAAAATACTTAAGACCCAAATCGTGTCTTGTTATTCTTCTCACAGAGGTTTTTGAGATTTGGCATGTCTGAGACATTTGGAAAACAGATAACCTGGTTTCTGGAGTTCTGATAGGGCTGACTGCTAATGCAGAAATTCGCTGAATGTTATCCTGAAATTGTCAATTGAGTTTGTAATACAAAAAATGTAGAGTTGATGGTTAAAACAGATTATGAAAAGACGACTACCTGTGTTCTAACAGTTCTAACTGCACCAGTATCTGGTCTTCTTCCTAATGACCCAGTTGTCCGAAATTTTTCATCGAAATCATAGATTGTACTTCTTTTGTAATTAGGGGCTGGAAATTGGCGTAATATTTGCCTAACAGTATAGCCATGCACAAATAAACATTCAATGACACGCTGATCCTCATTTGTTAAAACCATTGTTAACAATTCCAAACGTCAAAAACAAAAAGAAATGGTGTATAAAAATGGTATTATTTTCAATAATTGTGAGGAGCTGAGACAAAAATTCAAGAATGTTGAAACAATCTTGATCAAGAAGTAATTTCGAGATCCATAGAGAGTTGGAATGGACGGGTGCAGATGGTTGTAGACGCCAATGGAGGTCATATTCCATTCTGAGTACTTGATTCTTTTTGTTGAATATTTTGACTCATGTAATTTGTTGAACAAAATCATGTCGTATTATTATTCTCGCAGACATGCTCAATATTGAATCGTCTATTACTTTTTGGTCTAAGTCATTCCAAGCCCCCTGAACTGCTGATCGAAGCTCCTGTTCATGATGAAAAACGTTTTGACGCAGGAGATTTCTTTTTAGGGTGTCCCACACATGCTGGATGGGATTCAGATCTGGGAAGCAGGATAGCCACGGTAGAAGATCGATATCATTCTCTTCAAGAACGTTCAAGCCAACTCTTGCACGATGAGGAGGGGCATTATCTAGTTGGAAGAGTGGATTTTGATCCATTGTTTTTAGATACGGTACCACTACAGGTAAAACTATCTCATTTGTGTAAGAATTTCCCGTGAGATTGTTCTGTATGAAAACGAGGTCAGTTCTTCCACCAAAGCGTATACCTCCCCAAAACATCACTGATCCGCCTCCCTGTCTAACAACTTCTCGAGCATGCTGGAGACGGTTTTGCTTTCCAGGTTACCTCCATATTCGAATTCTTCCCGAATCGGGATAATAACTAAATCTAGATTCATCACTGAAGAGAACTGTGGCCCACCTCTCTTGATCCCAGTTTACGTGTTCTTGGCACCAAGCTGAACGAGCAGCGCGATTTTCATGGGTCAGTTGTGGAATTCTTAAAGGACGTCTGGAGTGGAGTTGACCTTCGTGCAGTTGATTTCTCACAGTTTGGTCGGAAATTTGTACATTATAAACTCGTGATAGCTCTTGAGCTAATTGAGATGTTTTCAACAGTTGGAATCTCTGAGATATTTGGGGGAAACAGTCATCCTGATCTTCTTCTTAATGACCCTGTTGTCCGAAATTTTTCTTCAATATTTCATTATTTTTTTGTTTATCATAGAGTTAATGCAGGCAGTCTATGTTCAGAGGTTTCACAACGGGAGGTTCATATGATAGTCGAAAAGAGAAACATTATTCAAGACAATTGGCACAATTCTGAATCAATATTCGAGTACGACCCCTCAAAATGATGGGAAAGGTTCAATCTAGCGATTGAATTAAGCAGTTGATTCTTACGACCGCGAAAACTTTTTTAATTCGCGGTGAAAATTGTTAATATTTGAGGAAGTCGCCCATTTTGAATTCGAACGGAAATCAAATTTTAGGTTGGTGTAAGTAAAAAATGGGTCTTTGTCTTCCTAGAACATCCATGAAAAACAGAAACAACTTCAGGAGTGCCAACGCCATGAAGCGAAAAAAAAATATTTCGATTTCAGCTGAAAATCGGAATGAAAAAAAATTCTTCACGCTACTTTTTTAACAATTCTTGGAATATTTTCACGATGTCAAATTGTTCAGAAAAGACTGAATTATTGACTGAATGCCCCATTCGAAGTTTTGCTCACTTTCGAATGAGTCAGCCATATTGGATTTTGCTGGAAGTAAAATTTTGATACAATTTCTGAAAACTTATGATCTAGCTCTGAAATTGCGATAGTTATAACGGAAAAAAAATTGTCCGGTTGTCTCTGGCGCACCCTATATATATATATATATATATATATATATATATATATATATATATATATATATATATATATATATATATATATATATATATATAGTAGTAGTAACTTAATAATTGGGATTGCGGCAATTAGAAAATGAAAGACTCTTTTTCCTTCTAATCAAGCTTTCGACTATAATTAGGTCTTCTTAGGGAGTGAGAAATGAGGTTTGTATTCTAAAGTTATTAACAAGCATTTTTGTGATGAGTATCTGCACATTAAATTGCTTACATTTAGCCAAAAATCTTAATTCAGACTATGCACGTGTAGTCTTCTTGACAACCGGAATTTTTCCGTTGTCAAAACGACTACACGTGCATAGTCTGATTAGAGATTTTTTGTCTAAATGAGAGCAATTTAATGTATAGATACTCATCACAAAAATGCTAGTTAATAACCTTAGAATACAAACTCAATTTCTCACTCCTGAAGAAGACTTAATTGAAGTCGAAAGCTTTAGTAAAAAAAAAAGAGTCGTATCTTTCTCGAAGTCCGGTAACGGGTTCGCCGTGTCGGTCCATAGAGGGCGACTCTCGTACGTATGTACGAGGTGCGTCCTTTCTGGAATTGATAGGGTACCCCGATGTAGCTTGGTAGGATGCTGAGAAGCGATATGCGACACTGATGAGCTCCTAATAAGGGCGAAACTGCAGTCCGCCGCTTCGTTTCTCGACATCCTGCTTGGTTGCACTATTGTGGCGCTTTGGGGCTGCGTGCATGGCGGACAGATTTGGAAACTAGCTCTTGTCAGGAGGGATTTATTCATTGATCTACGGATTTTTGAATAATTCGTCTTGTCTCAGATTTACATACCATAGACTCCACGCGAAGTTTATCGCGGAAGATATTTGACCAAATATTCACCGACGGGAGGGTTATCTCGGAAGCAGAGCACTATTCCGGCGGGATTATTTCGCACGTTTTGTACCGTTGATGTGATTTACGGAACTGCGAAAGATGTCTCCCAAATATTTGGAATTTTTAACGTTTCCACATCTGTTTGTTACTGTTCGTGTCTTTCTCGAAGTCCGGTAGCGGGTTCGCCGTGTCGGTCCATAGAGGGCGACTCTCGTACGTATGTACGAGGTGCGTCTTTACTGGAATTGATAGAGTACCCCGATGTAGCTTGGTAGGATGCTGAGAAGCGATATGCGACACTGATGAGCTCCTAATAAGGGCGAAACTGCCGCTTCGTTTCTCGGCATCCTGCTTGGTTGCACTATTGTGACGCTTTGGGGCTGCGTGCATGGCGGGCAGATTTGGAAACTAGCTCTTGTCAGGTGGGATTATTCATTGATCTACGGATTTTCGAATAATTCGTCTTGTCTTTTGTTATCGCGGAAGATATTTGACCATGACCATATATATATATATATATATATATATATATATATATATATATATATATATATATATATATATATATATATATATATATATATATATATATATATATATATATATATATATATATATATATATAGTAGTAACTTAATTATTCTAATAGCGGCAATTACAAAATGAAAAGAATCTTTTCCTTCTACTCAAGCTAAATATCAAATAACTCTAATGTCATGCATGTAATAATGTTGTTCCTATTATCGCCTATCGAAGGACTAACTAACTGATTGTATGCTGATTTTGAAAAAATATAACTATATTTTCTTTATTTAATTTCGCATATTCTGCCAATTTTCATGCATATTTCAAGCATTATAATGTATATTTGCATGTATATAGAAAAGTTTTTGTTAAATAAAACCCGGTCTCTAGTAAAGACGAATGCGTGTCTCAAACATTTTATTTATTACTTTCAACTCTGACACTTTGAAGTACACACTGAATACATTTTAATTCTCATTTCGGCGGTGGTAATTTGCATATGAGTCTATGAGCTAACATTGCTGATGATCCAGCTAACACCATACCTGCGTTATTCCCAAAACAGGTCATAGACGACATAAATTGCTTATCTTCTTCAGGTTCTTCTTTTCCTATTTTCACGAAAGTGTTCACGTAGGCTGCACCAGCGAATAGTCCTTCTTCTACTGCTAAGAATAACAGGACCCAATAATTTTCTATGTACCAATAAATCGCAGTTGTCGTGAAAACTACTGCGTTAATTAACTGAAATAATGTCATTATCCATATGTACCGAATGTAGATACAGGTTGCAGAAGATCTTGATATAAACGAGCCAGTATGGAATGCTACTTGTAGCCAATGATACTGAACTTTTTCTGCAATGATTTTGTCATCCACCACCACCAATTCATACAGTCCTTGGTTAATGTAATATGCGAGAAAATAAACTAGTCCTAAAGGTGCTATGAACTTATATAACGCTCTGGGAAGCAAATGAGATTTCTTCTTCAAAATCGCCCATGGCGTTTTAACTTCTCGTTCGTTGAATGCACGTTGAATAACCACGCTTTGTTTGTCCAATTCTGTGGGCACAGGTAGCAGAATCCAAAATGTTAGTGCTGTCAATATCGGCATGGATATCATGCCTAACATGGTGTATTTATAATGTTTTTCTGCGGCAAGGGTATAGGATAAAGCTCCAAAGACTCCTGAAATTAAACGGATAGATTTTACACAAAAACCTTTGGGACTATTTGTTGCGGTAGTGATTATAGTCCAGTCATTTTAGCTATTTTAAACCCCAATTTGCGCAAAAATTCCTAGTGAGCTGAATTTTTGTATACACTTTTATTACGGCATTATAATGAAGATGTGAAAAATCGACATTGATATCGTGCCGGCTAAAAAGATTATAAAGGTCACGAAAATCAGGTTTTCGCAAATATCTCGCGATCTATTGCTGAGAGGTCAATAAAGGCCATCGTAAAAATTGTTTGTCGTGAAATTGTCTACAAAAAATGTCTCTTGCATTTTTCTGTAAAATGCGTTTTTTTACATGGTTCCCCCGTAGGCATAATTCATAATATGTAAGAAGTTTTATTCATTTACGAGTGAGTAATTTTCTATTTGAATAGAGAAAAATACAGAAAAATTAATTTAGTATATAATTTTTTTTTAACATTCATTGTCGATATCTTTAGTTTCTGAGTGGAGTTATTCCTATATTTAAAACAAAATCTTCATCGTTTTCATCATTGGTTGACTCTGCGTTTGAGCATGACTGGCCAAGGCAATGTCCACAAGCTTTTGAACATCTTAATCCAATTTTTTTGCATCCACATTTGCCGCTGCAAACTTTTGTACAATTACAGTAGATTGTGTTCAGTAGATTATCGGGTGCTGGTGGTAATAAAGTTGTTATTGGCTGTAGTATATTATTTTCCACTGTTCTGGATCAATTTCTCTTCCTAGCCAGGTTTGTATTTGATAATACACTCGATAAATATGCTGTTGAGCTGCTGAAGAAGTAGGTGCTAATAATGGAAATTTTACAACTGTACTTTGCCTTGTTAGTTTAGCAAAGCTACAATATCTGTAATTATTGTTATTGTTCGTATAATTTTTACGACAATTGCTATGAACATTCACAAAAGTCACAGTATTTAAATATTCAATATTATCATATCCTCTAGCGATACTAGCATTTTTTAATGTCTGAAAACCACGCTTAACTTCTACTACATCACCATACGATAACACTTCTTTGCATATAAAACATATATCACTCATTATGAAAACTGTTTAAGAGCAATACTACTAAAATAACGTCTTTAACACTCAAAAAATAATTTTCAACTGAGCTAAATACAACAGGGCAGGCGGTATCAGGTATAAAAGTAACAGGTGTAAAGGTTCAATAAAATACGGAACATCTGCCTACCAGTGGAGGTCTTTTGAGGCATTCACGGGCACGAATTATCCTGTTTATACTAGTATTACTAGTGCTATAAGTCTGTGCATGTAGTAGATTTCACTAACAACACACTTACAAACATAAATAAAAAGAGATAGGGTTTACGCCTTGTATTGGCATACGCCGTAAGGTAGTAATAGTAGTAGTATATATTTGTGACATCAAAACTTACATGTCATGTCATAGTTATTAACGACACAAAATATAAGTGCTCAAATAAAACAAACAAACTGGTCCAACAGAAAAAAAATATCAACAAACATCCTCGAACAAAAGTCGATCGAGAATCTAGGACTTAACAAATCACAACAGAGAAACAAATAAATGCACAAAACAAAAAGAAACGCAGAACTATAAGTTTTTGTCCATAAACTCCTAGATCTCATAAATTGTTTCCTCAATTAATATTTTTTTACCATCTTAATAAATCTTCCATCCGGAAGTCTTTTCATTTGAGATGGAAGCTTGTTGTAGAAAATGGTACACCAGTAGTTGGACGCTAATTGAGTTCTTTCCAAGCGATGGTATGTGGGCACTAATTGGTGAACTGTAGCCTGTGAGGTGAATTTATCCATATTCTGTCTTACATATAAAATGCAGGACTAAATGTACACCGAGGTAACGGTCAAGATTTTCTCTGATCTGAAAATTGGTCGACAGCTCTGATGTTTGGGGACATCTTCTTTCTTCTTCTTCTTTTTCAGCCCTTCTCTGTCCACTCCTGAACATAGGCCTCCCCTTCTAGCTTCCATCTCTCTCTGTCCTGTGCTATATTATACCATCCTCTTCCTACTTTTTCCTTTATGTCATCCAGCCACCTTCTCTGGGGGCGCCCCACTCCCCTTTTGTATAAGCGTGGTCCCCATTGAGTTATTCGCTTAGTCCATTTTACACCCTGTTGTCTTGCTACATGTCCAACCCATCTCCACTTCAATGCAGCTATTCTCGTGATTACGTCCTCTACGCCTGTTCTCCTTCTTATTTCTTCATTACGTATGTGATCCCGCAGGCTCACTCCAAGCATAGTTCTTTCAACGGTTGTGTGGTTCTAAGTTTGTTAACAGATCTTATTGTGAGAGTCATGGTTTCCATGCCATACGTTAACACTGGGAGAACGCACATATTAAAAACTTTTCTTTTGAGGTTAATGGGGATTTGTTTGTTTTTCAAGACAAATCCTAGTTTTCCAACAGCAGCCCAAGTCATTCTTATTCTTCTTGACAATTCTGCAGTTTGATTGTCTTTACCTATCTTTATAGTGTGTCTAAGGTATAGATATTCATTCACTTTCTCTATAACATTGCCGTCGACTTCCAATATTGCGTCCTCCGTTGTCATTATTTTAGTTTTTGTCAGATTCATTTCCAATCCTACTTCTTCCGATGTTCTTTTGAGTTCTAGCATCATTTCGTGGAGTTGTTCTAGGTTATCGCTTATTAGAACTATATCATCTGCAAACCGGAGATGGTTCAGGAATTTTCCATCCACATTTATTCCTTTTCTATCCCATTCCAACTTCTTAAACACGACCTCCATTGCAAGTGTGAACAATTTTGGCGATATCACATCGCCTTGTCTCACGCCCCTTTTTATCGGGATTTTTTTGGTTTGCATGTCATCGTCTAGTCTCACCTGAATAGTCGCTCGTTCATATATATTCTGTAGGATGTTTCTATATCTCAAATCTATTCTAGCATTGTCGAGAGCTTGAAATACTGCCCACAGTTCTATAGAATCGAAGGCTTTGTTATAGTCTACAAAGGCTAGGTGTATTGGCACTTTGTATTCGTGACATTTTTCAATAAGTGTACGAAGAGTTTGTAGGTGTTCTGTTGTGCTATATCCTCTGCGAAACCCTGCTTGTTCTGCCGGTTGATAGCTGTCAAATTTGTTTGTCAATCTGTTTGTGATAATTTTTGATAACAATTTATAAGGGTGTGGTAAAAGGCTAATAGGTCGGTAATTATCTATCTTAAATTTGTCACCTTTTTTGTACAACAACACAACGTGTGCTTTGTTCCATCCTTCCGGAACACTACCTTCTGTTAGGCATTTATTTAGTGATATTTTTATTAAGTCTTTCGTCTTATAGCCTTGTTCAGTTCCCTGTATTCTGGATTAAATCTATCCATTACTTTCCTTTCTTCCATTAACCTTAGCGTGCCTTGGCTTAATTTTTTAGGTTTTGTTCTTGCCCTGTAGCATATGGTCTTTGTTGCCACTTGTAGTCTTCCGTTATCTTTCTTTCAAGACTGTTAATGTCTAGTCGAGTTAAGTTTTCTTCAGGTGTTAGTTTCTTGCTTAGTTCTGATTGATATTGAACAGTATTTTGCTTTAGGTCTCCATTTGTTGGCAAGCGTTTTGGACGTATCAGCTTGTTTCTTTCTTTTTTGGCCACGATTTCTATTTTTGCTCTTAATAACCTATGGTCACTGTCGACTTTAAATTTATTGATAACTGCTACGTCTTTTACAATATGTTTTTTATTCGTTAGTATATAATCGATCTCATTCCTAGTATTCCCGTCCGGGCTCTGCCATGTCCATCGCCGCTGTCTTTGTTTCTGGAAGAAAGTGTTCATACAGTATAGGTTTTGACTTTGATTGTAGTCTAATAATCTTTCTCCTCATTCGTTGATCGTGCCTAATCCATGTTTTCCTTTATTCGGTAGGTTATCTATTTTAGCATCGCCTACTTTTGCATTAAAGTCACCTATTATCAGAGTGAAGTGGGCTTTTTCATCCTTCTGAGCCATTGAGATATCTTCATAAAATCTCTCTATTTCCTCATCTTCTGCGGTCGAAGTAGGGGCATATACTTGGATTACTTGAAGTTTGTAACGTTGTGATATCTTTATAGTTATGTATATTACCCTGTTAGAAATTGATCTCATTTTAATCACTTTGTGTGTAAGCCGTTTATTTACTAGGATTGCAACACCTCCAACATGTGCGTTGTTTTCTGTATTTCGTTGGTACATTAGATGTCCTGACTTGAGTGTGGTGGACTTTTCACCTGGTAAACGAGTTTCACATAGACCCAGGATGTCTCATTTGATGTGTTGAAGTTCTTCTTCTAGCTCGACTAAACGATCTTCTGATTTTAAGGTTCTGATGTTAAATGTGGCGACATTGAGAGAAGTTTTTGATGGTCGACTGGTATTCGTAGATTGTTTAAGCGAATGTTTACCTCCCCCAGAATCCATGAGGCTGACCTGCTGAGAGGTGTGGGATTGTGGGCTAGGTGCCCTACCCACCTGGGATACAGTTCCATACGTTTTAATATTCGCCATTCTAGGGGTATAATGGCCTTGATCTTCCACGCTGGCCAAACGTGTTGGAAGATGGGTAGGATAGGTTTGGGGACATCACAGAGTGCCATTACTGCTGCTTTCTGCTTTGGCAATATCCACCTAAGAGTACTAGCATTACCCCAAACAAGAATCCCATACGTTGCCAATGAATGGAGGTTAGCATAGTAAGTGAATTTGCAAATTCTCCTTGACGTTATCTGTTTAATTCTGCTAATCGTAAAAATAGCTGTTGACAATTTCCTGAGTAATATGAATATATGTTCGCTCCATGTGAACTCACTGGTCAAAGTGATTCCCAACAATTTAAGACAGAGAGATGTTGACCCTTCCTTATGAGTGCTTATGACTAGTCTTTGTGTTTTCTTTGAGTTCAATCTTAGTCCGTTAGCCGAAAACCACTCTTTCGCATGGTTCATGCACTCCTCAGTTAGAGATTGAACTTTGCATCGGGTTGTCGCGATGTTTAGGAAGGTAACATCATCAGCGTATAGACTAGTGGTAGCAGTTGGTATATGAAGAGGTAGGTCACTTATATAAATTAGAAAAAGAACTGGTCCTAGTATTGAATCTTGTGGTACTCCAGTTTCAACGTCTTTCTCACTAGATTTTTGTTTTTTCCATTCGACAACCTGCGTTCTATTCGACAAATAGGATTTATATAATCGAAAGGGCATTCCTTCTAACTCAACAATACTCCATTTTATCAATCAACAAGCTTCGAAATATACTGTCGAAAGCTTTGTTGAGGTCATATGCCAGTAGTTCCGCAAATTGGTGTTCGTCCAAAGCCTTAACAATCGCCTCGACGAGGTTGATGAGTGCTGTTGTGGTAGATCTAGCAGAACTGAAACCATGTTGGCAGTTATCAAGTACGTTATGTTTTCGAGAACTTCCACTAGTCTTCTTCTTAGAACCTCCTCAAAAATTTCAGAAAATATTGGCGCAAAGCAATGGGTCTATAAATACTACAATCACTCTTATATTTGGGAATCACCTTCGCAATCTTGAGTTTATCCAGAAATACGCCCCCCTACAAACATAAATTGAGGATCCGAGTCAATGACACTATCACCACTGTCAATATTTGCTTCAACAAAGGAACTGTCATGCCATAAATGTCAGACGAAGTCCTGTTTTTGAGGTTTTTCACAATATCCTCCAATTCCTCTTCTGTTGTTGGGTAATTGAACAGAGACCCAGACGATCCGATAATCTTCCTCTTGATAAAGTTTATCGCTCTTTCAACACTAGGGTTTACTAGATTCTGTATTGATTTTCCAATAATCGCAAAGTAGTTATTCAATTCCTCTGCTACCAAACTTCTTTCCCAATCTTGGGTAGCCTTCCTAGAATTTGTCTCATCCTTAATTATCTTCCAAATCGCCCCTGTCCTATCCTGAGCACTTGCAATATATTCACTGTTCTTTTGTTCATTTACATCCCTGAAATATTTTTGAAGTTTCGTTTTTAAAACCGAAAGTAGCTTTCTAGAATTTTCATCTCTTTTAACATTATGAATAGTTTGAACCGCTTCAACAACTCTTTTAAGTTTCGATGTTTCATCTAAAATTTCCATTTGGTTTTCCATTTTTTACCAACTGGAACTTTAATCATTGGAAAGGAACTGGTGAATTACTGTTGTATAAAACAATGAAATCTTTCATAGGACTTATTGGCATCTAAATCGCTCATTGTAGCTGCCCAACATATTTTTCGTAGGTTCTCTTTAAAGTTTTCTATGTTTCTCTGGTTAATAAGGTGTTTAGTAATGTATGTCACTTTAATTTTGTCCCTATCAGTCCGTCCCTAAGTCCTGAAAGTTCGTGCATTGTGATCCGAGAGTAAAGGGTTAATAAAGAGATTGTCGATACAAGAATTTTTAGTTTTGTGTATTCTACTGGGTCGTGTGAAAACGTGTAGCAATCCAAAACCTTCCATCGATTTCAATAAATCTCTTCTTTTCTTACTCTTTCTCAAAATATTGATATTAAAGTCTCCTACTATGACTATGTCATAAAATGGGTCGCCATTCAGCTCTTCGAAACATTTTTCGAGCTTGTTTAAGAAGGTTTCTAACCTAATGTGGGTCTCGACACACACACCACCATCAATCTGATTTCTGGGATTTTAATTCCCGCCATCTCTATGTGACATTCCACAGTTAGCTCTCTGATTTTGGGAAGCTTCTGATAGTTCATACCTTCGCGTACAAGCAAGGTATACAATACCGTCTGTGAGTGCATTCTAGTCTCTACTTCAGAAACGGTTAATTTTACAGAAAAATGCAACAAACATTTTTTGTAGACAATTTCACGACAAACAATTTTTATAATAATCTTTATTGACCTCTGAGCAATAGATCGCGAGATTTTTGCGAAAAACTTATTTTCGTGACCTTTTGGCCTTTATAACTTCTTTAGCAGGCACGATATCAATGTCGATTTTTCACATCTTCATTACTATGCCGTAATGAAGGTGTGAACAAAAATTCAGCTCACTAGGAATTTTTCCGCAGATAAAACCTAAAATGACTGGACTAATAGTTGTTAGGATATAAAATACACTGAGTAACCCATTTTCGTGGCCCCATGCTACTTTTCAACCCTCCTCCTATGTACCAGAGAGGGACATTCCATATTGAAATTCGGATATTTCAAAAACGAATAATTTTATCACTTTATGAAATTTTGTTCAACATAAACACAGACTTTATCATAATTACAGTAGAAATTCGTTTATCCGGCCCTCAGTTATACGGATTCGCGATTATCCGAACTACCAACCTCGACCAATTTATATGTACCTACAAGTCGAATTTATGCAAGCATGAACGTGTCGGAACTTGCATATTCCGCCCGCGCCGTTTGGGATCGGTTCCCCGCGCGTTTCGTTATTGTTTTAGTTCGTTAGCAATTGTGACTCCGCTCTGACGTCCGTGTCACGTCTACATGTTTAAACATGTCAACGCGTAACAGAGTGTTGTTATCGTAAGTAATACCACAAGAGCTCAGATTTGGCCGGATATTTTTCTATGCTCGTTTTCGAATACTTGCGTGCAGGAAGAAAATCACGAGAGCGTAGCTCGAGTGATTTTGTAGAACAGGTCGAGTTGAATTATCGAAAAGTAAGTATGAGAAAACGAGCTTAGCCAAATCTGAGCTCGAGTGGTATTTGCTGAGAAAATTTCGCGAATGACAAAACGTACAAAATGAGCTTTATTGAGAAATGCACACAAACTCAACGAGAAAATCATTAAGCATTTATTACAAACATGTTTAGTTATTATTGGAATGAGCAGTTATTGAAAATGCAACCACTATATACAATTTTTCCACTCCGGGTCGATTCTATATGGGACGATGCCTGAGGAATTATGGAAGATTCAGCATTCGCAGAAGTTTTTCGAAGATCTGAAACAAGATTCAAATGATGCTCATTGTTCAGTTGCAGGTAAGGCTTAATAGAGCTTGCCGTAGAGCGTCCGGTTAGTTTGATCAATTCTTGTTCACTGACACCTGCCTCAGATGGGTTCGAAACAGCACTGGATCTATGAGAATGATTTGTGATCTTTTTATTTTTCGTATCCAGTCCAACTTTCTTTGCTGAAATTTTTATCCATTTGGATATTTCATTTATTCCCAAAGGCATATTTGTACCAACCCTTAGAAGTACTGTTTTTCCAAAATTAATTGGGAGCCAGAAGTAATCTATCACTTGTAATATGATCGGGTCTTTTCGACAATATCTTATGAAACAACCTCACAGGACATCAATCTGAGTTTTCCTTATTTTTTACTAGCCATTTGCTATCACAGCATTCTTTTGAGCCGCCTTGGCAAGTTTTCGAGAATACTGGGTTATATTCAATACGACCAGTCACTTCTCCGTTATTAAATTCTTCCTCTTTGAAAAAGTGTACCTTGCAAGTTGCTGATTCGCCTCCATGCCATGCTTATTCATAAGCAACAGTATGGAAAAAAATTTTCAACAAACCTATCGAGGCATTTTCGTCCCAGTACAGAGCCATGCTATCAATTTCAGTTCTTGTCAATGCAACGGAACAGTCTTTGCGCTTTTCCACATCCCCTAGTAACATCTTCCTTTTAGAATTGCGAGACTCGCGAGCCTTTCTAAATGCTGAATCGGTAAAGGGGTTAAAACTCATGTTGGATTTTTCGCAATACATATTCTGCATCACTTTCGCAGTTGTGTTCCACATTGTTTCGACAACGTATTCTTTGTGATCATGTCCATTCATTTGTTTCATATTGAAACACCAATCTATAAGAATTTCTGCAACATCTTCAATAGAATGTATATCCAAATCGAACGTTCGTTCCTTGCAGAATATACTGAATTGATTCCGAATCGAGCTGTGCGTTTTTCTTGTATTTTTGAGAATAGAATTCTGTATAGAACTATTTATTTCTGCTTCACTGGTGCTTCCACAATGAGACATTTTAATTTATATCGGCAGAAACTTTACCACAAGTACTAAAATGGCTGTTCTTGACAGTTTTAAAACTGTGCTATTTGTTGTGTATGTTGCGTTGCTATGGAAACGCAAGGATTCTCTATGAGCAAATTTATCCACTTATCATACCTTCCTTCCTATTTCTATTCAATTTATCCGATATCAAACTCGAATTTCTGTGTTCTCAAACGTGCATTTTGACACATGAGTGGAATTGTCGCTTAAAGACAAAATAAATATTATTGATTCATTAAAGAAAGAAGAAACCGGCAGTAAGTTAGCTGATAAGTATGGTATAGATACATCCACGATAAGTGATATTAAGAAGAATACCGATACAATTTTAATAAATAAATGAATGATAAAAATAATGAAGAGACCGAAAAATGAACTTTTAGAAGAAGCTCTGTATTGTTGGTTTTTACAAAAACGATCAACTGGCCAACCGATATCTGAAACTTTGCTCTGTAAAAAACCATTGCAGTTAAATGAAAAATTAGGCGGCTATGAATCGTTCGTGGCAAGTAACGGATGGTTGTAAGGATTTAAATTACGTCACAGAATTGGTGACTTGGAAATACAAGATGAAAAAATGTCAGCTAATGTAGATGCAGCAAACTCTTTTAAAGATAATTTTAAAAAGAAATTGAATGAAAGAACTATGACTCGGATTTTGTTCATAATGCTGATGAAACTGGATTGAACTGGAAGTCGTTACCTTCAAAATCTTTAGCTTCTAGGCGAGAGAATTCAGCTCCAGGATATGAAACAAGCAAAGAGCGAGTAACAATATTAGTTTGCGCTAATGCTACCGAGACCCACAAAATACCTTTGCTCCTCATAGGAAAATCAAAGAACCCAGATGTTTTAAAAATATCAGGGTACCCTTAATTTATAAAAATCAAAAGAGCGCATGGATAACCCCTGAAATATCAATTGACTGGTATGTCAACACTTTCATTCCTGAAGTTTGTTTGTTTGTTTTACCTTTAACGTGCTCTATTTCTGCCTTTCGGCTAATGACACACGGGGGAATTCTGTCACCTCACTAACCCGGCAATTTTGACGAACCCCTCTCGTGTCGAGTTAAGGATCTTTAATGTCCAACACATCTCTGTTAGACAGGACCGATAGCTTCACATCTCCTCCGAAAGACGGACACTCAAGGGATTTCCAGAATCCGAAAAATCGCACAGACTTTGTGGGGATTGAACCCAGGTAACTCTGCGCAGGAGACGAGCATCATATCCCCTACGACACCGAGACGGCTTTATTCCTGGTGTAAAAATAAGACCAAACGCAATTGCAAACAAGGAAATGTACTACTTTTACTGGATAATGCGCCAATCCTTCCTCCAGCTGCACTGTTAGAAAGTAAAAACGAAATGGGACACTTTATCACTTTTCCACAATTTATTCAATAATCACGACCGGTTTCGACCCTACGGTCATTTTCAAGTGAATAACAATATAATATATGAGTAGGCAAGTACAAGTACAGAATTAAATTTATCCTAAATATTGAGTAATGAGGATCCATTATGCTCTAGTTGGCTGTTGAGGGTAATGAATTGTGGGTTTTTACATAGTTTTTTAATCACCAAACTTCCCAACAAATTCATCTCTCTCCCTTTGTTACATTTATGAAGGATTTTTTTTTTTCAATGATATTGAGTGGTTAAATGATTTTATGTGTTCAAATTTTGGAGAATTTTTATCTGAGGAAATATGTTCCTTGAATCTAACTTCAAAACTTAAGCGCAAGTGACGAAGAAGGGCAAAACATAGGTTGTTATGAGGATGATACAGTAAACAATTAATTAATTGTCAAAAAAGCATTACTAAATGAATACAATAGAGAGAAAAGGTTGACACTCAGTGAAAATCCACTATTATGGTGGAAAATGCATATCAAGTACAACAGTTTGAGTGTTTTAGTAAGAAAGTACCTCTCGCCGCCGCTGGCAGTGCTGCAGGGTTAATTTATGATCCTTTAAGAAAAAGCGTTTCTGGTGATAAGGCTGCGAAATTACTTTTTGTCAAGGATAATTTACCTTTGATAAATTTTGATTATTGAAAATGTTAATTGTACCTATAAATCAATGTATCGAATTTATTAAGGACCGAAACGTTGTAACATATTTTATTTGTGTCGAATAAATTCGATACCAATAGCGACCATCTGCTCGTTAGAGCTACAATCCATCTCGACACCAAATTTGAACGAACCAAAATGATACTGAAGGAACAAAAGTATCCCACTTTAGAGGCTCTCACTAGAAATAGAGAAAAGTTCGAAAAAGCTGTCACGACGAAACTACAATACTCAGACTATTTGGGAGATGAAGAAATTGATGATCTCACTCAGAAGATAACAAGTTGTTTACAAGTGGCAACAACGAAAACGTGCAGTACTCAGAAAAACACAGGGAAAATCAGTCAAAACACCAGACATCTAATTGAAAAAAGGAGAAAAACAAGTCGGGAGGATGACAGCTATAAAACAATGAATAAGGAAATAAAAAGAAGTATTCGGAAAGACATTAGAGATTGGAAGACACAGCCAACAGTTAAAGAAACTATTAAAAACAACAAAAACATGAAAGTCCTCAGATCAAAACTATCAAATGTCGAATTAAAATGACGAGAATAAAGAACTCTGAAGGTATCTTGGTCAGCAAGAGGAAAGAATTCGAAGTTGTCGTTGAAGAATTTTACAAAAAACTTTATAGTTCTGAAAATCAAGAACAGAAATATATTAAAAGACATATTCTTAATACCGGTTCTGAAGACATTCCTGAAATTGATACAAATGAACTGAAAATTGCTCTCAATCAGATGAAGAACCAAAAATGCCCCGGTGAAGATAAGATCACCATCGAGATGTTGAAGATGGGAGGAGAATATGTTGGATAACGTACGGATCCTTCTCAACAAATGCCTAAATGAAGGAAGAATACCAATGGTATGGAATAATGCTCAAGTCATTCTTCTGTATAAGAAGGGAGACAGAAATAACATAGAAAATTACCGCCCAATAAGTCTTTTATCGCACTTGTACAAATTACTGACGAAAATACTGACAAATAGATTTATCAACAAAATGGACGTTTATCAACCCGTCGAACAAGCCGGCTTTCGGAAAGGCTTCAGTACAGTAGACCATTTGCAAGTGATACAGGCTCTCATCGAAAAAACCTCAGAGTACAATGTGATATTGCACATGGCATTTATGGATTTCAAGAAAGCGTTTGACTTGATTAAAACTTGGGCAACACTAAGAGCACTAGATAACGCCAGAGAAGATAGTAGATATTCAAATCTCATCGAATACATATACGAAAACGCCACAATCCAAATAACGATAGACGAAGAAAGAACATTAAAAGAAATCCCCGTGAAAAGAGGCATACGACAGGGAGACACGATATCTCCAAAATTATTTACATTGGCTCTGGAGGACGTGTTCAAGGGTTTGAAGTGGGAATCGAAAGGCATAAATATAGATGGTGTACGTCTGAACCATCTTTGATTTGCGGACGACATAGTTCTTATAAGTGATGATGCCGAAGATCTTTGCTGGATGCTGGAAGAACTTTATGAGGCTGCCTTGGCCTATGGACTCGAGATGAACCTGCATAAAACGAAAGTTATGATGCCTGAAAATTTAAGAATCAGTATCGGTAACCACGAGATCGAAAATGTTACAGAATACATTTACCTAGGGCATAAAATCGTACAAGGCAGAGAAAATCAAACCTCTGAAATATCGAGAAGAATTGGATTAGGTTGGGCTGCATTTGAAACACTGAGTCATGTGTTGAAATCTTAAGAAATCCCAATAAATCTCAAAAGGAAAACGTTTGAGATATGTATTATGCCAGTCCTTACATACGGTCTTGAGACAATGACTCTCACTCGCGCATACGCCAACAAATTCGATGCTTGGGGTTAGTTTGCGAGATAAGATCAAAAATGAGGAAATAAGACGAAGAACACGCGTAACGGACATTTTGAGAAGAATAGCGGAACTCAAATGGCGCTGGGCTGGACATGTAGCCCGCCAAGAACCAAACATATGGACTCATAGAATAATGGTATGGCGCCCAAGACAAACCAAGAGGAGTGTTGGTAGACCTCCGAACCGATGACGGGATGATATCCAGAAAACAGCAGGAAAAAATTGGGTTCAGATTGCCTTAAATAGACAGAGATGGAAAGATTTGGAAGAGGCCTTCTTTAAAGAGTGGATATCCACAGGCTGAAGAGAGAGAGAGAGATAAATTGATGTAAGACAATGGATGATTAAGTTAATAATAAAAAAGAAAGATATTATTGTTATTTTTGCACAAATAATAAAAAAGAAAGCTATGATTGTTATGTTCAACTTAAATTATAGTTATAGTGAACTAAATTTAATTCTGATTTTGATATTTTCTTTGAATACGAAATTACTGATTCAGTATAATTAATAATTTTGTTATAACATTTTCATTTCAGGTGTTTTAGATAACACTCACTTTAATTATTTTTATTCATTTTTATTTCAAATAGTTGTAAGAATTACTCACAGACTGATTGAAATTCCTGTCAAAAACTTATGAATGAAACCACTTGTAATAAACCCATAGGTATTTTACTTTTGAAAACCTTTAAAAAATTGCTTTCCGTAACCGAAATTATCCAAAACTAACGGATAATCCGAAATGATTTATTAACCGTATCCGTAACCGTATCTGGTATAATAATCATTCCTGCTTTAAAGTAAAACTTTGCATCCTAATGTTACATCCTTGCTACCACCAATGGATAAAAGTGTTACTGAAACTTTGAAACGACTTCTACGTAGGTTGTAATCTGTTGTTAACTAACAACTCTGTTTTTAAGGAAATGAATTTAAGGGAGTGTTGTTACATGGTTGTAAAAGCATGGGATTTGATTAAAAGGCTTGGAATAGAGTACTTAATCGGGAGAATGATAATTCAAAAACCAATACGGATGATTCTGTTTTGGAGGATATGAATAAAGTAATAGAAAAGCTACAAATATGTCAGGATTGTGATGGTGATGATATGAAAGAGTAGTTCACTTGTGACAGTAATGATCAAGGCTTTCAGATTATATCTGATGACGAAATCGTAGAAAACATATTGCAAATAAATAAACAGCAGGAAATGAAAGAAGATGAAACTGAAGAAAATATGGACGTGGAAAATGATGCAGGACCATCTCATGATGAAGCATTTCATGCCCTGGAAACAGCTTTCAAGTGGTTTGAAAGACAAATAGAGAGTGATACTATGAGTTTACTACTGGTGAAACGAATTCGTGATGTAGCAGCAATGAAGAGAAAAAGTTGCTTACGTCAAATGACACTTACCAAATATTACAAACTTATTACCTATTTATTTCATGATTAATGCTGCAGTAGTTTAGTATTATGTATGTAAGAAAATATGTATGTATACACATAAATAAGTGTTAATTTCTTAATGAACATTGATTTTCGTTGATATCTATTTGTTATTTTTAATAAACACATAACATTGTTCTTCATACATTCGATTATCCGGATTTTCGAGTATCCGAATGCCTATCGACAACAATTATTCCGGTTAATCGAGTTTCTACTGTAGATGATTTTAACAAATTAACTTTCATAAAATTTGGAGATACACGATGTTTTTTGCAGGGTTTCTGAAATCTGTTTTGGCATCTTTGGTTCCTTTAAAAAGTAGCATCTTCACTCATAACTGAGAAATACCAAAAACGAAAATGGACAACCAGTTCATCTTACCTGCCACTCCTGTTCCTGCTGACCATGTAGATATCACATTACCATGAAAATAAGCAGTATATTGAAGTAAAGTTGCTTCTCCCATCACACACGATATCGAAATGAACACCACACCAACCATAGCAAGTTTGATAGCTCTTTCAGCTGAAGCTATGAAACAATATCCGACAGCAGTCATAACAACACATAGTAAAATTTTAAAATGCACCAAAATTGGCACAAAGGGAATGATGAAAGAAAAAATTGTAGCTGATAAAACTTCTGCCAAAAGAATTATAGCGCTTGATATTCCTGTACAAGCTCTGGGTTCTTCCGTGCGGGTATGATTAGTAGACGGTTTTTCATGTTCGATCAAATTTATTCTTATAATATCAGTAGCAGCTGTTAGTAGAGCGATGAAGCTGAAATTATTGCACAATCCTAGGATAAAATATGCGAGAAGGGCTCTGCGATATTTGCTTCTTATATGCCTATTTTCACTCTCCAAATTCCTATAGCTATCATTGGTTCTTATGTAATCCGGAATATCATCATCTTTTTTGAACATCTGTCTTGTTATAGTCCATTTAATGTGACTTCAGTTTGCTGCATCTGATTTTATAGAAAGTGAAACATGTCAAAAATAAATCAATGTCATCTCAATAAAACTGACAGAGTACTTATAAACCAACGAAATAAATTTAGGTCAATCAAGGAATTCTATCAAATTGTTTCTATAATCTGTCTGTAATCATAGATATATTGTATCAGAAAGAGATCATAATATAGAGGTAGGAAAATGTTTAGGCATATGTTCATAAAAGTGATTTCATCCAAGATTCCAAATATTAGCTCCCCAACAGCATCATACTATGAAAATTTCAATAAATGTCCAGATTTTTTCCTTAATTCTATCATTTTTATCACAGGAACTGAAAAATAAGTTCAAGGGAATCTTTGGATATTTTACATGATAAAAATTAATATTCACAATGAAATAAAACAATTAATAAACGGATTTTCACTAACAATTGGTTGGATGGTGATGCTATTCACGTAATAGTACGAGGGATGACTTTTAAGTTTTACATATGGGGCTAGAATGCAATAATTGGGGACTTTTAAGGACTTCATTGTTTTCAGAAGTGTTCTCCGCGAAGGTTAATATACTTCTTAGGGTGGGTCAAAGAAGAATATTGTTTTTCCGCTTAGTACTCTGCAAAATAGGTTTGTAGACATCTCTAATAGACTACAAGCCCATAAAAAAATTAACCTGTGAAACAAACCAACGTGATTAACGCTTAGAAAGCTGTTACTTTATCAGAAAATAACTCTCAGCACTATGCCGTCACTTTTGAGCTGTACAGATGAGTACGTGAGTAAATGGAATTACCTATGTAGAATTGAGGAATTACGGCTCTCTTATAGTTGATAGATAATTATTAACCATAAATGTCAAAAAGCTAGTGCCGTACAAAAGTGGTGGCGTCGGAAATCAGTAGAAATTTATTAATTCGGCGATAATTGTAAAAGCATTGAAGGTTAGGTTACATTATCACTGTATGGCATTTGTGTAATTCTTTATCTGTAATATACAGATAAAACCCATAAATGGCGTACATATAATAATAATAATAATCCACCATGGCAACAACGACTGGAGATGAAGCGTCAAATTTCAGATGGAATTGTATCAGCATGTACTATACCCATCTCTTATAGTTCCGAAATAATTTGGGAATATATTGAATTTTGATGATTTTGCAAGAACTAACAGAGAATGCTTTGAAATATTTGAATCAAGTAGCTGAACTGGCTACGCACCCCTGACAGGTGCCTAAAATTAATTTACTTGTCACTTCGTTCATTCGAATTTGATATTTCAACAAGAATTGTTGGTAATCTGAAGTGAAAATTTTTGAAAAACACCAGATTGATAATAAAATAGCTGATTACTCAAACGAGGATATGTTTAATCTCTTTTTAATTCACGACGAATGTCAAAAAGTAGTGGATAGAACTTGCAGGCAATTCAATAACCAATTTCCAAATTTGGCGCCTATGAGTAAAACAAAATTTCGAAGGATTAGAAGCAATTTTCTGCAATTTGGAGGAACAAAATACATAGAAACTAAAAGAAAACCAATTCTCGAGGACGACGACAATCAAATTAATACGCTAGCGTATTTTCGTGCCAATCCACATGCGTCCATTAAGTCAGCATCAATGGATATTGGACTAAGTTTTACTTCCATTCAAAGGATTCTCAAGAAACATAACATGCACCCGTATTCTTTTATCGGACTACAAAAAATTGAAACCAACTGACCTTTCCTAGCGGCTAAATTTTTGTGAAAATTTATTAATTCGGCTTCAAGAAGATGAGAGAATTCTGCAAAAAATTATATGGTCTGATGAAGGAAGGAGAAATCGACATTTTTGGCCACAGAAAATCCACATTTCATTGAGGTTATTGATTTCCAAAATAAATTCAGCGTGAACGTTTTTGCAATTTCAATGAATGATTTCTTGGCTTATCACATTTATGAGGAAAATCTTAATGGACAAAGATACCTGGAAACCTTGAGAGGAACATTAGTAAATTTTTTAGATGGATTACCCCTTAACATTCTGAGGGATTGCTATTACCAAATGGATGGTGCATCAGCACATAAAACACGAGCTGTAGATCGGCAGCTAACAGAAATGTTGGAGGATAGATGGTGGGGTAATCAAGGACCAAATTTATGGCCTCCGCATTCTCCGGACCCGCGCCCCTTGATTTTTATTTTTGGGGCAAAATAAAGAGTGAAGTATATCTTATTCCTGTAAGAAGTGAAGAAGAGTTACTAGAGCGCATTCATAATGCTTTTCGTAATATTGATCCTGAGGAAACTAGGAGGGCAACTCATCATGTTTTTACACGAGCTGTCAAGTGTATCGAGCAAAATAGGGCCCATATTGAACATTTATTCAGATCGTAAATTAGTTTTCTCCTATGATGTTTGCTATCATTTATTCGTATTAATGTAATTATATTCGATGATTGGTTTTCGCTTAGTTTCTACAATTCTTATTCATCCGAATTGTAGAAAATTGCTTCTAATGCTTCGAAATTTTAATTTACTCATAGACGGTAAATTTGGAAATTGGTTATTAAATTGCCTGCAATTTCTACCCACTACTTTTTGATATTCTAAAATGAATTGAAAAATGATCAGATATATTTTTAATCTTGAATAAGGACAATTCTTGTTGAAATATCAAATTCGAATGAACGATGTGTCAAGTACATTAATTTTAGGCACCTGTCAGGTGAGCGTAGCCAGTTCAGCTACTTGATTCAAATATTTCAAAGCATTCTCTGTTAGTTCTTGCAAAATCATCAACATTCAATATATTCCCAAATTATTTCGGAACTATAAGACATGCTGATACAATTCCATCTGAAATTTGACGCTTCATCTGATGGCGATATAAAAATTGGCACGTGCCGTTTGAAAAAATTGAGTTAATGCAGTTTGAAAAAGGCCAAAGTGAAAAAATCATAGAAAACAACGCAATAAACATTTGACATGTGTAGTGTGCTTAAAAAGTTCCTCGATCCTTCTTCTATCCACCCAAGCAAAAATTGAATCTGTAGTGCAAAAGATCTACGAGCTACAATTTTTTTAAATTTTCCTCAAAAATCGAGTTTATAACAAAAATAATTAAATCTATCAAAAGTTTTGACAGATAAGTGCCAACAACTTGGGTTAGATTAGTTAGATTAATTGGAACTCAAAAGTTTTTAACGGACGGTCCTGGTGGATAGCCCTATATATATATATATATATATATATATATATATATATATATATATATATATATATATATATATATATATATATATATATATATATATATATATATATATATATATATATATATATATATATATATATATATATATATATATCTATTTTCGTGTTCTTCTGAAAGTTTGAAAATATTAGGTGCGTAGGAAAGGAAAACATTCCTATCTTCGTTAGTTGGATCTGTTGAAAACTTATTACAAATATTATTTAACGGATTGATGTGGCAGAATCAAACAATCTGAGTGTCGTAAAAATTTATAAGCATGCGAACCTATAGTAAGCATAATAGAAGACAAAATTAGAGTGCTCGTTGAGTAGCGATATCTCTCTTTTGGTGTTATTATTAGTTTCAGTTGTTTGGGAAGGACTTTGAAACAATTACTTTACTTTTCTTCAAGTTTTCGCCATCTATAGAGTCCAAAATAGTTGTCGAATGATTAACTATACGTTTCAAATTTTCATCGTTGTCATTGAGCTTTGGGGAACTCTTCAACGATTCTGTTTCAGAATCTAGTACCTCCAAGCAATTTTTGAACATTGTTAAGTTGTTAATGTGGCATAGTATACTCATTCCTTTAATATTCACAAAAATTTCCTGACCGTAAAAATATGTTTCCATTCTTGAATTAGAATTGATAACAATACCATAGATTGTTGTGGGGCCTGAAGTATAATCTAATCGAAAAAAAGTAACTTTCCCTTTTTCAATAATTTTGAGCCACTTAGCATTGTTCGGCATTTGATCTAGAACTACTAAAAGTTTATCGAAAGTATCAAAAGAATTGAGATCTCTGCTGAGTGCGTATTCAGCTCTACTTTCATTAATAGCTCTAAGCAGGTTCTGACTTTCTATTTCAATAAGTTTCTCTTCCCTCCCATTACGATTTGATGTGGTTTTCTTCTTCTAAGTGAAGACGTGTGTTTGAAATTGTAATTCACATACCTTACTGTACTTGACGATTTAAAATGAGGTCGGGAATCGATTTCAACCATTTACCTTTCAAACTGATTTCTTCCGGAAAGGAACTTTCCCCTACTTTTAGTGCATCTGCATAACCGTCGTTCCCTGAACAACCAGGAACACAACACCTGAACGGCATAATGTCACAAAGACACTAACACTCTCACAATAAAAATATCAAACAAATTTTGGTTTATAAACGAAAAGTTTAACTGTACACTAATACGCCTTTCTAACCTCACTCACAATTCACTTCACTGAAATTCGTTCACATTTATAATCGACGCGTATTATTCGGTAAACACACAGCACTTTACTGTATCCTGATGTCTTATAAATGCATTACCACATAAATTAAGCAATAGAAACACTTATTTTCGGATGAAATACAGAAAGCAAAAAGAAATGCACCGGCTTTTCGATCACACTGTTCCACCTGTTGTGCTTTCGTTTCGCATGCTTGTTATGACTACTAGAGATGTGTGACGTCATGATACGTCACAGCGCTCAGGCCTTATTATTACGGTGGTAACGATCCACTCGCTTAGAACGTCGACAGGTGACCGACACCTGAAATTTAAGCTTGAAATACCAACTTGCACCCTATTACCCATGTTTATTTTATATAATGTATAACAAAAATAACTGTGACATAACCTGTAATAATTTTTTTCTTTTTGTTACAGATTCTTCGGAACCATGTAATGGTCAGAGTTGGAGGTGGATGGGATACTTTATCGCATTATCTGGATAAACATGATCCATGCAGATGTCGTTCCCAACATCGAACCACCCAAGGAGCTCGTCTTGTCAATAAACCAGGAGCTGCAGATTTACATGGATCGCACGTTTTATATGAAAGGTAAGCTGAACATATAATAATAGATGACTGCTGATGACAAGCAACGTAACCTGTAGGGATAACAATTGTCACTTTTTTGAGGAATATTCAAACATTAGGCTTGAGAGCTTCAATATTAATTCCTATTTAGAAGAAACATGGAAGATTCAATTCTTGCTGTTCGAAATTCTAATTGATCTTCACTATTTCAAATCCTGCCGTTTATTATGTAAAGATTGTTTATCTATATTGGAAAGACAACATACAAAGTCGAGAAAACAGTATGAGAGCTGTAGGTAGTTGTGACTGCAATAAAGACAATTATTGTGATTAGAAGAATAGGTACAATACACCCTTAAGACTACGAAAGAAAGGATCGAATTGACTCTTGCTTTTTACTTCAATTATTTGAGGACCAATCTCACTTCTAAAGTGACTAAGAACAAACACTGTTTGACTGGCCACCGCAAGTGTATCACCTGAAACGTTCACAGACTAGCCAGGCATTCTTACTAGTTTAACCACCATCAGATCCGTTCCTGCTATGAGTTATATCAAATTTTCAAACAGTAACGTTGAAGAACATATCAATCAGTTTCCGTGCCGAGTTGGAATGGTATTTCTACCGCAACCTCAAAAAACTGTGCTTCGTCACTGGTTCCACTTTTGACCCTTATTCTCTCCAAATCCTTCTCACCCCATTCTTTGCCCTCGCCTTGATTATGTACTTTGGTGACACCAATTTCCAAAAAAGGAAGATAGATTGGATGCCGACAATTACCGTCCAAACAGTTTGGTCCCTTTTGTGGCTAATATATTTGAAAAAAATGTTCTATAGCTAGTTCTCGACTTTGCACTAACGAATTGTTGGTCGTTAGGTAATTACAAACCTGGTTAAATGCGTCAACAATTAGAGTTCTGATACTTGACAAACTAGTTCTTGTCGACGTGATTCACTTAGACCGTTTTCAAGCATTCGACCGTATCCCGCACAAGTGATTCTTACTTAAACTGTTGCATCTAGATTTAAGAGAAAAACTTGTTGCTATTGATTAGGGCTTTCTTGAGTGATCGAACTTTTCGCTTCAGGGTTGTTGATACTTTGTCCGTTCCCAAACTAGTTAGGAGAGACGTTCCCTAATTCTTTTGCCTATCTTGGGTCTTCTTCACAACCCCAATCTCGCCGTTCTATGTTCGTCGACTACACCAAGATCTACAACAACGCCTTTACATGCGGTCATGTGATTCAGAACGACCTCGAACTGTGAACTTTTTAAACAAATGTCTCTTGCCGTTAAACTTCTCTAAGTCTAGGGCCATCCATATGGGCAAAGCCAATCCTCAAAGGCAATACGTACTATCCAAGGTCCGTGATCCTATCGAATCGACACTACGACTTAGGTTTTTCATTACTGACGATCTCCCGTAGTTTGATCATTTTCTTTCTTCTTCTTAGGAGTGCCTTATCCGTTCCGCACATTGGCTAACATCATAGCAATTCTCACTTTGTTAACTGCTGCTCGAAACAGCTGAGTTGTAGTCAATCCGAACCAATCGCGCGAGTTCTTCATCCACGAGTGACGTCTTCTTCCAGGGCCTCTTTTCGCCTCAAGTTTTCCCTAAAGGATTAATTGTAGTAGTCGATATTTATCGTGTCGCATTATGTAGCCAAGATATTGAAGCTTCCGTTCCTTCAGTGTTTGAATAATTTCCCTCTTCTTGCCCATTCTATTAATGATCTCCTCGTACGTAACATGCTGCGTCCATGAAACTTTGAGAATACGTCTGTAGCACCACAACTCAAAAGCGTTCAGTTTATTAATAATTGTCTCAGTGACAGTCCACGACTCTACTCCATACAACAAAACAGAGAAAACATAACACCTAAGCATTCTGATCTTAAGATTAAGTGTTAGGTCTCTGGCAATAAACATCTTTTTCATTCTTAAAAATGCCGCTCTGGCCTTCTCAATTCGGCACAATACCTCTCCCTTGTAGTCCCACGTATCCTACACAGTCGTTCCCAAATAGCTAAATGTGTGAACCTGCTGTACTCTCTCCCCATTGACAGTGAGATATCCCTGTATGCCTATTCTTTTGATTACGAACATATATTTTGTTTTTGATATATTTATATTCAGGCCGTATCGTTCTGAGTGTTCTTTAACCCTTTCTACTAGTTGTTGCAGATCTATAAAGCTACTGGCTGTATCATTTGCGTAGCGGATGTTGTTTATAGGTAGTCCATTAACTTTCATACCTTGTTGACCTTCTAGGGCTTCACGAAAGATTCCCTCTGAGTACAGGTTGAACAGTTTTGGAGAGAGAACACATCCCTATCGTACTCCACGACATATTGATGTTCACATTATCCAATTTTACTGTCGCACAGTACAGATTGGTGATAACTCTTATATCCTTTTCGTCGATATTAGATGTTTTTAATATTTGGATAAGTTTGTCGGGCTTGACATTATCGAACGCCTTGGAGAAGTCAATGAAACAAATGTGCACATCCTGGCTCATATCTCTGCATCTCTGGATTAGAACTTGCAACGAGAATATGGTCTCTCTGGTCCCAAGACCCTCACGAAAACCAAACTGCGTCTCAGAGATATGTTCCTCGCATCTGCTGTATATTCGTCGGTGGATAACCTTCAGAAAGAGCTTAGTTATATGGTTCATTAAGCTTATTAGTCGGTAGTCGTCACATTTCCTAGATGTCGTCTTCTTTGGGATGGTCAGGAAAGTCGAATTAAGCCATTTTCTGGGAATTTGGCCAGTATCATAGACGTCTTTAAATAGTCCTGTCAAAAGATCCAGGAGTCCGTCATTGTCATCAAAGAGCTTTAACAATTCTATACAGATGTTCTCTGGGCCAAGCACCTTCCCACTTTTCATTGTCCTCAGAGCATGTAGTACTTCATCACGAGTTATTGATGGTCCGGTGGTAGCTTGTGATGCACGTATTTCAGAACGAGTGTCTCCGAAGAGATTTAATATGTAGTCTTTCCATATTTCTAATTTATCAGCGTCGTCTATAATAACCTTGCCGTCGTTGTCCTTTAAGGTTGCTGTTTTATATCTGCTTTTTCCCACCATCTGTTTCACTTTTTTATGTACACCAGCATAGTCGTACTTTTGCTCCAGTTCTTCTATTTCCCGGCAGTTTTGGTTCATCCATTCCTCCTTTGCTTGTCTTATTTTGATTTTAATGTCCTTGTTGATATTTTTATATTCCTCTGAGGCTCTATTCTTTACAGTTCTTCTTCTGTCCATCATGTTTTTAATCTCATCCGTCATCCACTCCCTGTCTGGTCGTTTGTCCCTCTGTAAGTACTGCTTGCATGTTAAATCCATTGTTTTGGTTAGGTTTTCCCACTTGTCTCCTGGGGTTGTTTCTTGTTATTCCTCTAGTTTTCTCAAGCATGTGCCAATTGTATTCCTGACTTGTTCTCTGATATTTTCATCTCTTAACCTTCTGATGTCAATGCGGTTTTTTTGGGAGAACTTTGTTCAGCTTTTTAAGTTTTATCTGAAATTGAGAAATAACAGGGTTGTAGTCTGCACCAGGATAGGCCTTTGTTGATTTTATTGCATTACGAAACCTTTTGTGGATGATGATGAAGTCAATTTGATTTCGTATTATGTTATCGGGTGAATCACTGGGTGCTTTCCAGGTGTATAATCTACGTGGTGACAACCTGAAAAATGTGTTAGTTATTATTAAATTATTCTCTTTGCAAAACTGAACAACTAACCCCTTTCATTCCTCTCACCGAGACCAAAGCATCCAACGCTATCTCCATCCTTGCCCTTTCCTACTTTCGCGTTCAGGGATCCTATTATTAATGTTGGTTCACGTGTTTTTATAGATTTTAAGAGAACTTCCATTTGGGCGTAAAATTGTTCGATCTCCTGATCATCAGCTTGGGAGGGGGGAGCATAAACCTGAATTATATTGGTATCTATGGGTTTGGTACTAACCTTGATTATTGCCACTCTGTCTGAATAAGACACAAAACTTTTTACAAACGGTTTTATTTGTTTGGACACAACAAAAGCGACCCCGTTTCGGTGATCTGAGTAATATACTGTGTGGTCATGTATCTGGCAGTTGACAGATCTTGGCCAGCGTGTCTCGCTAAATCCCATAATGTCGATCTTTAGTCGATCCATTTCATAGATGGTATTGTGAACTTTGCCACTCATAAACATACTTCTTACGTTCCATGTACCTATTAGCTTCACAGTATGTTTGTTCTTGTTTGCGTCACAGGGGTTTCGCAGATTGACGACCTGGGAGGCCCTGTGTGTTGTATGTAGTTTCGCTCCCCTGCCGGATCTTGTTTTCCGACAACCATGATCAGTACATATGTCTATTTCATGTTTCGTTGCCATGATGAATGTACTAGGGAAAATAATGGAGTGGTTTCCCGTAGCCTTCTCCATCGCAGAATCATAGCCGGTTGAGTCAATATGTGACAATCACCTGTGGGTTTCTTATATCAAGCCTTTAGGGAGATCATTTCTCGATAGCCTCGATTCAGTATTAGCACAGCTGCTGCTCTATTCCATGCTCCATTTGGTCCGCGGGTGCATTCTGCACCTACCCTCCATATCTGGAGAGCATTCCTCTATCCGCCACCCGGGGACGCGCCGTGTTGGAGTTGAGCTTTTCCTTCCGTAATGTCTCTTGTCCAATTGACACTCTCTCCCTACTCAATTCAGAAGCTGTCTCGAACTAGAGCTGTCTCAAACAAGAGCTGATCACGGACACGGTCATTTTCTTTACTGCCACCAAAGCCAAGAAGTTTTTGTACTTTTAGACTTTTACACATATCTATATTCATAGTGTATAGGACTCAGTCCTCTTCACTCTTGTTTCAATAAATAATAATAGAAAAAGTGTAACTTCGAAATTACTAGTTATAGTGAAACTGTTAATGAAGAATGGTATACGATCAACAGCCTGAAATAGAGAAACTCAACACCACACCACGCTTAGATATTGCAACTGACGCACGACAAATAAGACAAGTGCCCTTATCTTTCACCATCCAAAAGAAAAATTCTTCCTCTCAATCGTTCTTAAAATGATACGTTTTAGATTTTTTCGCTGCAGTCATTTTGTACTATTTAATAATAAACTTTCTATCGACGTAGTATTGCCTTCAAGTTACAATTCAGAATGAGTCCAGTTCGTGCAGGCGCAACATTAATATCGGCGTGAACGAAAGTCTCGAATGGTCCCGTCAAACGCGCCGCCCGAAATTTCTACAAAAGCAGCAAGAATGAAAAAACGCGGCTTTTCTTTGACGAGTACCGCGCATTCCTTTGATAAAGCCGCATTTTACCGCTAGCAGAGCGTTATTTTATTACGTAATAAATTTTTATAGTTTAGTTACTTATTTACTAAAAATTTTTTCTTCTCGAGATCTACTCAAAAAGCACTCGCGTTCGACCGTTTCAACGCCCCTGATGTAGACGATATAGTAGTATGTTTTTTTTAACAAGTAGCGGGCGTAACTTCGATAAAGCCGCCTTTCTCAGCTGCGAACACTCTGCTACGAAGGGACCAGCTGGAGACAGCTCTCTGCATGCTGTTCAACAAGTGCCTTGAACAGGGAAGAATTCCTGAGAAGTGGAAGAGTGCCGAAGTTGTCATATTATACAAGAAGGGTGATGCAGCTTGTATAGGCAATTACCGACCGATCAGCTTATTAAGTGTCCTCTACAAGTTGCTGACGAAAATACTTACCAAGAGGTTAACGAAGAAAATTAGATTTTTACCAGCCGAACGCGCAAGCTGGTTTCAGGAGTGGTTTCACAACAATTGACCATATTCATTCACAGCGAACTTTGGTGGAGAAGTGCAACGAATATAATATGCCACTCAGCTTGGCCTTTCTGGACTATGAAAGAGCTTTTGACAGTATCGAGGTCTGGGCACTGTTGGAAGGTATGAACCAAGCGCGAATAGACTCTTGGTATACAAATTTAATTAGAGAGATGTACAACAATGCCAGCCTGCAAGTCACTCTAAATGAAGACTGAAAGACGGAAAAAATCCCTATAATGAGAGGAGTGAGGCGGGGTGATACCATATTCCCGAAGCTGTTAACCCTTGCACTCGAGAACGCCATGAAGGAGCTGAACTTGGAGAAGAGAGGAATTTATATGGAGGAAAGAGAAATTAACAATCTCAGATATAGAATGGCAAAATGTTACGTCTGGCCCGTTCTCTTGTACGGAGTCGAGGCATGGACGTTGAAAACAGCAATTATAAATAAAATTGAGGCCTTCGAGATGTGGACCCTACGACGGATGCTGAGGGTATCGTGGGTTGAACATGTAACGAATGAGAATATACTGAGAAGAACTGGTTTGATAGACCGTGAACTTTTCGAAAACATCAAAAGAAGAAAAATTGGCTACCTTGGACATGTACTGCGCGGAGAACGCTATCACTTCCAGCGTTTGATCCTCTAGGGTAAGATAGAAGGAGGAAAAAGAGGAGTAGGTAGGAGAAAACTATCCTGGCTACGAAACATACGACAGTGGACAGGAATACAGGACTTCCAGACACTACAAAATGCTGCAATCAATAGAATCATATGATTAGTGGAAGGATGGACGCCTACGCAGGAATCTGCATGGCACTTGAAGAAGAAGAAGAATGGTTTATATTCAAAAACTTTTCCATTATTACTAGAAAACCGTGAGACAGAGAAAATATTTCGGTACGTCGTTTGATTATATCAGAATAGTACCTTCAGAACATCAAACTCATTTTCAAGTAATTCAAAAAACTACCGATCTAATGAGTATCGAGATCAGACATTTCCAAAATTTCCAGATATCTTGAAACATTGTGTAGTTACTCGAATTTGTTTACAAGGATAGGATCAGAGGTATCAAGTTTTCTTACTATAATATTTCAACTACAACTATATCCATCGAAATTTACCCACCTCGTACATCCAGATGGACCGTTGATAATATCAAGTTTCAATTAATACCATGAGATGATTCGAAGAAATATACATTTTTTTTTTCTCCACACCCCACTGCATCATATAATGAAAGATCTAGAGATGTTATCTGTTCTCCAAATCAGGTTAGTGTCGCTATTATGGATGGCCTGATCCATTCGGATCGAATTGCATTTGTTTATTGGGCAATTTCTCACCTACATGGCTGGATAGCAATAACATGTCCTTTCAATTCTTATTGCTTTGCTTTTATTGCAATTCAACGTTTATATTACTTTCCAGTCTGCGAAACATAGAATAAATGTTATTTATGAATGATCACCATACTGGTTCGTATTTGATGAATGAAAAGCTGAAGGAATGCGTTTTGATTCAAGAAAACAAGTCGTTGTGATTGGCTCACATAAAATTGAGATCGTTAATATATGTATAGGTATCTTGATTGAATAACAACACAAATCATATACGTGACGGGAAATTAATCGTTTTATCACCTCTGTTAATATCGTTATAAATCCAGATTGTTTCTACAAGTTTCAATGTTACCTAGCATCTTTCTAAGGAATTTATTTTTATGATGATTATAGGAATTAAACTATGTATTATACTATCACAAGAGATTTTATTGAAAATCATGATTGAATTTCGATCTGTCGACCATCTTCAGCTGATAACAAATATTGAACTGAAGTTGAAAATACATACATATATAAACAAGTAAATACAAAATTAGTAAGGGAGTAGAAAAAAGGTAATAAAATAATTATCATTAAAACAGGTGTCATTTAAATACAGTGCAACCTCACTTGTCGGACACTCGCTATATCGCTATATATACCGGGTGTAACTGGAAAGAGGCTCACCCCCAAAACTTTTTTCCTATCCAATATTTTTCAATGAAATTTTTTGAAATTGATTAAAAATTTACTTCAAGTTGAATGGCACTGACAGTTTATCTGAAACGCTTCCGGTTTCACCGTAAATGAGCCAAAGTTTCAATTTTTAAATGGCTCACCCTGTATATTTTTTGGGAAATCGAATGAAACTCTCTTTGTCTATACATTCAGTATATTTGTAGATGTATTTTCCGAATTTTTAAATCATTCTTGATAAATTTGTTCTCAAGTCTAGGTGGCTATGACGACTCAGCTGGTTCTAAAATTGTAATGCACACAAAGCATAAACGCAAAACTTTAGCTTTATTTTGGCATGACGCACATACTCATCATCGTACATTCCAGATGAATAAAAATTTAACAAAACACATAAATAACGCAAAACACACAAATGGACCATAGATGGAATGTCATCAAATGAATTGAGCATAACACAACAGGTTTTCGAAGAGACCCCCATTCTGTGCCTGACAGCCTATTGCGGCGAAAGGTAGCCCGTACTACATTATCCATTTGATTTGGAAAAATTTCATTTATTGCTCCCCGAACTCTATTCTCTAAATTCTCTCGATTTTTTGCCGGCTCGGTGGCGTATGGGATATGATGCTCGTCTCCTACGCAGAGTTACCTGGGTTCAATCCCCACAAAGTCGGTGCGATTTTTCGGATTCTGGAAATCGCTTGAGTGTCCATCTTTCGGAGGAGATGTAAAGTTGTCGGTCCTGTCTAACAGAGATGTGTTGGACATTAAAGATCCCTTCCCTCGACACGAGAGGGGTTCGGCAAAATTCCCGGGTTAGTGAGGTGACAGAATTCCCCGGCGTGTCATTAGCCGAAAGGCAGAAACAGAGCACGTTAAAGGAAAAACAAACAAACAAACCTCTCGATTTTCTGAAGCAGTTCTATAAACACGATTTTTCACATGGGCCCACAAAAAATTCTAATAGGAACAAGTCGGGCGATCGAGCTGGCCATCTTGCCGGGCCGTTGGTGCCTATCCACCTTTAATTTAAATCATTATTTAGGTATTGAACAACTTCCCTGCAGTTGTGTGCTGGTGCTCCATCTTGTTGGAAAATTAAGTTATTAGCAACAGCCAGTGATAAACCATCAATCAGATCGCTTATTTCTTTTTGTAAAAATCCTAAATATCTTTCCCCTGTGAATGGTCCATCAAAAATGATTGGACCTATGAGATGTCGCCCTACCATTGCCATCCATACATTAAACCCAAATCGCTCCTGGAAATTACCCTCACGTACTAAATGCTCGTTTTCGTGGGCCCAATAGCGCGTATTGTTTCTATTGAACATTCCGTTGTTAGTAAATCGGGATTCATCTGAATATAAAATTTTATAAGGATACCTTGGATCCATTTCCATCTTTTGAAGAAACTGGTTGCAATATTCTAATCGTCGGCCATTATCATTTTCATAAAGGTGTTGATGAAGATTGTATTTGAACGAGCGAAATGTATGCTTCTTAGAATTCTCCAAACACTCTGATGACTTATCCCTAATTCTTGTGCGATTTCTCTGATAGATGCCGTACAATTCAAATTAATGTACGCTAACTCATCAATTTCAGAATTTTCGCTTACTATGAAATTTTGATTATCTGCAACAACCGGTTGCTAACGAAACTTCACTTCCAGTTTTGGAAAATAGTGCCTTGAAGGATGTTGCCGTTCTGGATAGCGTTCAGCGTATAAAATTGCTGATGCTGTAGAGCTTTTTCGACATTCGCCATAAATGAGTAGCATGTCTACTTTTTCATTCTGTGTGTACAGCATTTCGTCTGTCTTTATGCCGTGAAAATTCAAAAACTCTGAACAATTTATACCAACTCACCGATTGAGATGCAACACAATCTTATCTTATGAAATTTAAAATTGAAATGAAACAAAAATTCTATGATCTGTGATCTATCTGTAATAGGATTTCAATGCATTTCCAAAGCTCCTCAGATAATGAGTTGAAAAACGAGTATTATACTATGTCCAATATTACGAATGGAAATTTTCAACGAAAAATTATCAATTTAGTATCAAAATATTCGTGAAAATATTCTGCGTATTATAATGCTAATGAGCTTCTATAATACCTTGCGGAAATAAGATTCAATTTTAAGAAACAATGTTTGGAATGTTACGAAGCCAATAACAGAAGGAATTCTACAGTTTCAGTGATGAATCCAAATGTACTCGATTTCGGTCGATAAATCACGCAGTTTTTTTGTCGTCATAGCCACCTTGACTTTGAAACAAATTTATCAAAGAAAAATGAAAATTCGGCACATTCGTCTTAAAATAAGCCGAATGTATAGACAAAGAGAGTTTCGATTTCTCAAAAAGATACAGGTTGAGCCATTTAAAAATCGAAACTTTGGCTAGTTTCCTTTGAAGCCGGAAACGTTTCATATAAACTGTCAGTGCCATTCAAGTTGAAAAAATTTTTAATTAAGTTTACAAGATTTCATTGAGAATTATTGGACAAGAAAAATGTTATAGGGGCGAGCCTGTTTCCAGTTACACCCGGTATATAGTAACTCGGGCACGCGACTCATTTGAGAATTTTACCTCTATAATCCGGGCACGTCGACGCCGGCTGATATACAAACAATAATAATTTTCCTGTCTGTACATGTATGTATGTACTTGTACTATCTAAGAGTGGCCTACCAAGAGAAATCATAGAACGCTCACACTGGCAGAGAAATCGAAAATAATAGATTTTATTGATGATGGAACAAGTACTCGTCGAATAGCAGCAAAGTTCACTATTCCAAAATCAACAGTGTTTGACATAAAAAAGAACGAGAACAAAATAAGTGGATTTATATCCTAATCGTAACAAGGAACAGGTAGTTATCAGGGATGGTTCAAGCAAGGGTTTTCACAAAAAGCTAAGTACCGAGCTCTCGGCCAAACAAAATACTGCATGCCGAGTATCACGGCCCAGAGCTCGGCTGGCCCAATCGGGCCCTCGGTGCATCCCTAGTAGGAATATAATTTCAAATTTTTCTCAAATTTATTCTAGCCAAGGTATTTTTGTAGGAAAAAGAATAAATATTAGAGAAGCTGAGAATCCTGATGTTGAAATCGCTTTGTATAACTGGTTTCCTCAACAACGCAACGCACACGTACCAATATCATCAAACATAAACACCACAAAAAAGTTTAGGGAACACTTACCAATATCTTTAAAATATGAATTTGATGATTCGAATTTATAGAAATCTTTCGTTTTTGTTAGGATGTATTGTATATAATGTATTCTCAAGAAAACAAAATAATATTTGATTTCTCCAAAGCACCTATTATAAAAACATATTTGAAATTTGAAAATGACGAAATTTGGTAAAACACAAAAAAAAATCCTGAACTAATATTTTCCAAACGATATGAAAGCACTTATATTTTTCAGTACCCAGAAGGTCCACCTCTGTTATTATTGACCCTTTGACATCGTCGCGGCATGCTCAATATTAAATTGTCTATTACATTTTGGCCTGAGTCATTCCAAGCCCCCTGAACTGCTAATCGAAGCTCCTGTTCATGATAGAAGACGTTTTGACGCAGGAGATTTCTTTCAAGGGTATCCACACATGCTCGATGGGATTCAGATCTGGGGAGCAGAATGGCCACGGTAGAAGATCGATATCATTCTCTTCAAGAACGTTCTAGAAAACTCTTGCACGATGAGGAGGGGCATTATCTTGTTGAAAGAGTGGATTTTGACCCATTGTTTGCAGATACGGTACCACTACAGGTAAAACTACCTCATTTGCGTAAGAATTTTCCGTGAGGTTGTTCTGTATGAAAACGAGGTCAGTTCTTTCACCAAGGCGTATACCTCTCCAAAACATCACTGATCCGTCTAAGTCTAACAACTTCTCGAGCATGCTGGAGACGGTTTTGCTTTCCAGGTTCCCTCCATATTCGAATTCTTCCCGAATCGGGATGATAACTAAATCTAGATTCATCACTGAAGAGAACTGTGGCCTACCTCCCTTGATCCCTGTTTACGTGTTCCTGGCACCAAGCTAAACGAGCTGCGCGATTTCCATGGGTCAGTTGTGGAACTCTTAAAGGGCGTCTGGAGTGGAGGTGACCTTCGTGCAGTCGATTTCTCACAGTTTGGTCGGAAATTTGTACATTATGAACTCGTGATAGCTCTTGAGCTAATTAAGATGCTGTGGTAGTACGATCTCTTCTGGCTTGTAAAACCAAAAATCGGTCTTGGGCGACTGAAGTAATCCTGAAACGACCTGTATGGCGTTCTTCTACGCTACCTGTTTCATTGAACCGCGACCATAAACGGTTTATGACACTTGGGCTACTTCCCAGAACCCTATTGATCGTTCTGGATACGATATATCGATATTCAGAAGTGTTCCCTAGACTTTTTTGAGGTGTTTATTTCGAGGGGTACTCCAAGGGAAAACCCTGAGTCCTTTATTGTTTGCTTTGTTCATTTCGGACATCGAGAAGTTTTTTCGAAACAGGGGAGTAACGGGTGTTAATATCGACGGATTGCACGATCTTATTATGCTGTTATATGCTGACGATTTGGTGTTCTTGGCTGGCTCGGAGGTAAATTTACAAAAGTGTATTTCAATACTTCAGGAATATATACAAAAAATGAATCTTTCTGTGAATACTTTTGAAATCAAGATGTGTTTCAGTAGAAATGGTCAAGGATGTAAATTCAACTTTGTTTATGAAGGCGTATAGTTGGAGGTGGTCAATAGATATGTCTATTTGAGGGTTCCTTTCGTGTCGTCGTGGCTATTTCACGAAATGGCGGAAAGTTATTCGGTTAATGCAAAGCAGGCTTTCGGTTCGATGATATATGTTCTTTCTGGGTTGAAATCAACAGATTGAAGCATGAAAGCTCAGCTTTTTATTCTTTTGTGCGTAGCATTCTACTTTACGCAGCTCCGGTATGGAGCTTACGGTACATCGATATTCTTGAAAAAGCTCAGACCCAGTTCTATAAGAAACTACTATATTTACCGTCTAACGTCGCGGATTACTTAGTGCGTCTAAAATGTGGTGCGACAAAGGTCCGCAGTACTATATTTGCCCACACTCTAGAATATTTAATTAAACTCTATAGAATGGAAAGCTTTAGACTCCCCAGGCTCTGCTTTCAGAAAATGCTTCACCTCTCGAGTGATAACAAGGTATATTTGGTGTGTGTAGGTGAAAGAGCTTTTGAGGCCATGGATTGCCTACATATATTCGAAAGTGTGAACGACAGAACACTGGCATCTTCTAAGAGTTTTCTCATTGAGAAATTCAGGAATTTATGTTTTAATGAAAACATTTTGCGAATCACTAACTCAGGTTATCCACTGATGACAATTCGTTTCAGTTATACGATTTCGTCAAAAGTTTATTTCAATCGCATCTGCTGCATTTCTAGTTTTTTATAAAAAAAAAACTGAAATCTGTTGCGGCACTCTAAATAATTTGGTGAGAAATTGATGCAGGTGTTCATTTCTTAAAAAAAAAATCATCCATATTGATCGTTCTGGATACGATATATCGATATTCAGAAGTGTTCCCTAGACTTTTTTGAAGTGTTTATTGAGAGCAAAAGCCAAACAGTTTTATGAACAAATCACAGGAAAAAAGGTTTTCTGGCAATTTCGGGATGGTTAGATAAATTCAAGCTGAGACATGGAATTCGTTTCTTGAGGGTTTGTGTTGAAAAACTTTCCAGTAATTTTTCCGCTGGGATACCATTTAAGGAAAATTTTCTATCGGTTGTTGACCAGATGGAATTAAGCAAAGAACAGGTGTAAAAAGCTGAGGAATCGGCCATTTTTGGAGATGTTTACCAGACACAACCTGGGTTCATCAAGGGGAAAAATCAGTACCAGGTCGAAAAGTGTCGAAAGACCGCTTAACTTTCATGCCGTGCTGCAACGCGGCTGGAACTCACCAATTACCTTTACTAGTCTTGGGAAAAGCGGCAAATCCACGAGCATTCGAAAACGGAAGTTCACTACCAGTTTATTTATTTATTTATTGATCATACAAAAAAAGTTACTGTAAGTTACAAGTCTTTTGAATTCTGAGGGATAAGTGTATTTGTCTTCTTTGTCAGTTGCAATACTTAAGCGTGGTAACTTAGAGAGGCATCAGTAAACGGCTCATAAAAACTATGAAAAGGATCAACAAGTTTTGTGTTAAAAAGTTTTAAACACGAAAGAAATTATGGGCATTGCAACAAAAAATGTGAATTTCATCTGTGACTTAGCTTGCAACGGTTGCTCTTCAAGAAGACGCTGGAAGATAGCGAGTCAACTGAACACACTGATTTAGTTCTTCACACGGACATCAGGCGGTTGAATCGAGGAAAATTCCTAGAAAGGTTTCAAGAATTATTGCCGAAATAACAGCTTTTCTAGACGAAAGATGTGATGACACTCAAATGTTGAATAACGAAAAATGGCTGACTGATTTGGAATTTTTGACTGACATCACAATGCACTTAAACACCATTAACTTGGAGCTTCAAGGTGAATGAAATGAAACTTTTGATAGATCAACTGAGAAGAAAGGATCTGAATTTTTCCGTCTTTGAAAGCAAGGATTCCTCAGTTGAATTTATGTTACGTATGAGACTGAATGATCAAATATTTTGGGACAATTCGAAATGCGTTTTTATGATTGCACTAAATTGGCAAATAAAGCATCATTTATGAGTTATCCTTTTTCATGTGAAAACATTGAGGAATTCGCTACTGAAATAGCAAGTCAGTTTAATATGAACTCATTTTCTTTTGAAATTGAGGTGGTGCAGATTATATCAGATATACATCGCAAAGCTACAGCATCTGATACAAATTTAATACAAAATTTATATCTAAAGATAAATATCCGAATCTAAGGCAAATCGCCTCTCAACTCGCGGCAATGTTTGGGTCAACTTACTTTTCGAGTATTTCCATTGATATTATAGAGAAGAACCTAACTAAACCTAACCCAAACCTTGACTAAAATAATGTCTATTGTGCGGAAAGCTAATATCTATATATGCTACGGTACACCCTACCTAGGTAGGTAGGTAGGTTGTATCGTGTATGTACGACAACCCTGCGTCACACATACTTACAGCCTCTCATAGTCGATCGTAAGTAGCCTGAAAACATTGAGGTAGATCGCCTGCAATTCAAGTTTGAGCATCCCTGGTCTACATATCTATTCAAAAAATGTACTGATTTTGATTGGAGTAATTGAATATGATTTTTTTCAATATACGCCATGAAAATGTCAGCTAGTAAAGGTCTCAATCGGGATCCCATGGGTAGACCGTGAGGTTGTTCATAGAATTTATTATTGAATTTGAAAAATTTCTGTTGTAGACACAACTTGAGCAAAAACATTAAATCATCTTTAAAAAACGGATTCACGTGTGATTTCTTTAAGATCTTAGAAATGGGATGTTGGAAAACATGTTATCTACATCCAAACTGTTCAAGTATGATTTGATTGGGGTTTGAACCTATTTCAATTTTTGTGTTAATTGTATTGAGTTTTTCATAAAATATGCAGATGTGAAATTGTTGAATTTTTGAATACAAGATTCAGTTCTTTTCCCAAGTGCAAGTGTGCATCATAACTCAAAAACCATTGGACAAGCAAAATTCTAGAAACAAATGTTTCTAGAATGTCAAAACCAGTTTCACATAGCTCCAAAACCTACCGAGATATTCGCACTTTACTGATCCTTAATATTTTCAAAATTTTTAAATTATTCGAGAATGAAAAAAGTTAGCTTGAATCTGTTTGCGGCACTGAAATCCGCAAGCGAAAAGAACTAGGGTAGGGGGTCTTAGTAATGTTTATAAACTTTTCACGAAGATCCTGACAAAACGATTAAGTAAAAGTTCGATTTCATTCTCACGAAAGAACAGGCAGATTTTCGCTGAGGATATGGGAGAAATGACCATATTCTAACCTTGAAGATTCTCATTGAAAAATGTATAGAATGTAACAAAGTTATAATGCTCATCTTCGTTTCTTTCGAAAATGCCTTCGATTCAATAAACTAGGGAAAACTTTCAGAAACGATTTCCGAGTGCCGCATCGAGCCCATATATTCTACAATAATGAAACACATATATGAAAATGCTTCAGCAACTGTTGAAACACTGCAAACCAAATGACGGATAAGTTCAGAATTGAGAGAGGAATCAGACAGGGAGATACGTTATCAATGATAAAAAACTAGTGATGTGTTTTTAGGAATTTTACTCAATAATTGTGATTCGTAACGCGTTTAACTACACCGTAGCTTCTTCAGAACATAAGAATGAAAATATAAATATAAATGTTCTTAAGTAATTAAAAGCTTATTAGGCGGCTCCTTCCTAAGTGGTTATTGATGACAAGTATATCCAATAAAATTAAGGAATAGATTGATCTTAAGAATTCTTTAGTTTTTGAACTTAATAGCCGGAAACTATATAATCTCAACAAAGGATCCTACCGCTAAATTTCAGAAAGAGGTTAAAACGTTATTTCGACAGCAAAATCATTAATTACAGACCACGAAAAATATAAATTCATTAACTCCAATCCACAATCCCCTGAATTATATTCTTTGATAAAACTTCATAAATCTAATTACCCTATTAGACCTGTTGTTTCTTATGTAACGGCACCTTCTTTCAAACTTTCAAAATTCCTTAACGACTTGCTAATAAAGCATTGCAATTTTAAATCTAAATTTTCGGTAAAAAATTCATACGAACTAATTGCCAATATCAAAGATACCATTATACCGCCTAATTCGAAACTCATTTCTTTCGATGTTAAGAATCTATTTCCCAACATTCCTTCGAAAGATAAGTACTACTCAGTTGAAGAATTATTAGAAAAGAATCATGTCAATACGATCATTAAACCAGATATTCTTTCATTATTACAAATTTGTTTAGATCAAAATTATTTCCATTTCAATAACAAATATTATACTAGTGAAGACGGCTTGATTATGGGCAATCCGTTAAGTCCTTTGTTAGCAAGAATATTCATGAATAATTTAGAGAAAATGATTCATATTCATCCACTTAGTAAATATTGTTCATACTGGCATCACTATGTAGACGATATCATTATTTGCTTCACAGGAATAGCTGGACAGTTAAAAATTTTCGAAAATCATATAAATTCATTACATCCAACTCGTCGTGTCATCCGTATCAACATAAAATGTCAGCATTCAACAGTTTTATTCATGAGTTGATTAACATCCCGTTATCACCAGAAAATTTCAACAAAGAATTAAATTTGATTGAACAAATTGCCGAAAATAATGGTTACAATCCCAAACTAATAAATAATATTTTAAATAAAAAACAAAATAGAATCGCATTGAATGAAGTTGTCGATAAATTGAAACAAAAATTCAACACCTTAACCTACGTTGGCATTACAAGTGAGAAACTGAAATCATTCTGGAGTAGCAATAATTTCAACATAGCTTTTCAAACTAAAAATAGTTTAGGAAAATATATAAAAATAATAAAACCAAATCAGATAAAAACAATAAATCAGGTGTTTATAGATTGAATTGCAATGACTGTGATCATTTCTACGATGATAGAACACATATAAATTTCAATATTAGAATATCGGAATATAAACGCAGTTTTTCAAATAAAAAATCAGATTCAAATTACGCGAATCATCTCCTAGAAAATAGTCACTATTTCGACCCACAGTTTGAAATTTTGCATACAGATAATAAATATTGGAAGGTAGATTTTTGGGAAACTTTAGAAATCAACAAACACGAACACTAAGGTAGACTCATCAATGAACGAGTCGATTTAAGCCCTTCACCTCTATTGAATCTCTTCAGGTAGCAATCTATTCCTTAATTTTATTGGATATACCTGTCATCAATAACCACTTAAGAAGGAGCAACCCAATAAGCTTTTATTTACTCAAGAACATTTTTATTTATATTCTCATTCTTATTTTCTGTACATTCATTTGTCTGAAGAAGCTACGGTGTAGTGAAACGCGTTACGAATCACAATTATTAGGTAAAATTCCTAAAAACACATTACTTGTTTTTTATGATTGATAATGGAATTTTACCAAGTGAAAGCCTCCCAAATTCAAAAGATACGTTATCACCCAAACTATTCGTTACATTGCTGCAGAGCATGCTGAACAAAATTAACTGGGAAAATACAGTAATCAATATCGATGGCGAGAAAATTAACCACCTCGGCTTCTCCGATGACATTGTCCTGATAGCAGACACTGTAAAAGAAGGGCAAACTATACTTCAACTATTACACGAGGCCTCGAGTGAGTTCCGCCTAAAAATCAACATGTATATGACAAATCTGGTTCTACATGACTGACGTTGAAAATAAGTGACATAAATATGGAGCAGGTGCAGATATACAAGTACTTAGGACATGAAATCGGTATCAGGCGGGATAATCAAACTCACGAAATACAAAAAAGAATTAGTCTGACTTGGGCAGCTTTCGGAAATTTGCGGCACATGCTCAAATCCGATATTACTGTGTGTCTGAGGAGGAAGGTTTTCGATCAGTGTGTTCTTCCTGTTTTGACGTATGGAGCGGAAACACTCACGTTGACAAGAAGAAACATCAGCAGAATACAAGTGATGAGAAGGAGAATGGAAAGATCGATGCTTGGAGTTACTCTGAGAGACAGAATACCTAACCAGACTATCAAAAACAGAGACTGGAGTGAAAGACGCTGTTGAAGCAATTATCCAATTGAAATGGAACTGAGCAGGACATGTTGCCAGAATGCAGGATGGTCGATGGACCAAAAAACTTTTTGAGTGGAGACCAAGAAACGAGGCCTACAGAAACGGAGAAAGACCACCTACCCGATGGACTGATGATATAAACAGACTGGCCGGGAACTGGATTCAGTAGGCTGAAGATACAGAAAGATGGATTGAATTAAGAGTTGCTTTTGTTCAGCAGTAGACAGAATGGGCTAATAATGATGATGATGATGAAATCAATTTGCATCATATACCTCGTATAATTTTGTATCTGAAAATATACAACGTAAGCCTCGTATATTTACTATGATGAAAAATTTTTCACCATATATATCATGGTGAACGCTTCAGAACATACACGCTGACAGTGACCAAGGATATATGAAACTCATCTTTATCTGTATTTTGAAAAGCTTCATTCATTTTCTTTTTCACAAAAATAATGCTATCACTAATAAAAACAAAAATATATAATAACGAGTTAAACGTACTTATCTAAGCATATACACTTGTATACATTCCAAATCTAGTTCTAACATTCAAGGCCTTGCGATGAAGAAACTCAGGATTGTTTACCCATAAAACTGGTCCCATGATACCTATTGCTTCATATCAAACAGCGCATAAAGTTCTAACAATATACCCTGTTGTTAGTTTATGTCTTTCCTAACATTTCCAAGGTAACTATACAGATGGTCATTGAATCTAACACAGGGGTGCCATTACGAGAAAACTATGCTTTCGAATACGGGCAGGACGATTAAAAATAATTATAATTATAAAGGCCGGCTCGGTGGCGTATGGAATATGATGCTCGTCTCCTACGCAGAGTTACCTGCGTTCAATCCCCACAAAGTCGGTGCGATTTTTCGGATTCTGGGAATCGCTTGAGTGTCCATCTTTCGGAGGAGATGTAAAGCTGTCGGCCCTGTCTAACAGAGATGTGTTGGACATTGAAGAGCCCTTCCCTCGACACGATAGGGGTTAGGCAAAATTCCCGGGTTAGTGAGGTGACAGAATTCCCCGGCGTGTCATTAGCCGAAAGGCAGAAATAGAGCACGTTAAACGAAAAACAAACAATAATTATAAAGTCCATATTATGAAACATATTTCCCATCTTTTCATTATAACTTTTTTTTTTTCAGGTCTCCCATTTCATCAACACACAGCACTCCCACGCATATACCTGCAGGTCAGAACTCATTACTCGGTCCTCCGATGAACTCCTTGAACCGTTCAAGGTCTAGATCACCTTCTCAACTATATAAAAACGATGGAAGAAGATCAGTAAGTCCGAATTTATCTCGAAAAAGTCTGATACCACCAGCCAACAGATCCAGAAGTCCGACGCCGAATTTTGTGTCGACCCACCAGACGAAGCTTTCCAGTAATAAAAGTCCAAAACACCAGCCCAACACATCACCAAATGTAACTAAAAAGCACGTATCGACGCTTCAGATTCCATTAGATAAGGAAATCACCAAGCAAGATGTATTAAAATCCGAAGCTACGTTGATGGTGAACGACCAGTTGACGGACCATAGCGATACTACATCTGAAATGTCTGATGAAGGATATAGAAGCTTAGGTATCGTGAACGATAAATCGAAGCAGAGGTCTTCTTTGTACAGTCAGAACTCAGTAGAAGATGCGGAAGACAATGGTTTGTAATTGATTTGATCTCGAACATTTCCTATAGATAGTAATTTAGGTTCTGTCTACGACAAACGAACTTGGAAGTTGATAAGCAGAATTCTCTGCAAGATGGGTATCACCAGTATATTTCCCTAGATATCTCTACCGCGATTATTTCGAAGCACCATGAGTGCAGCTTTGAATTTAGTTTTTTCCTCACCTTTCGTCATTACAACTATTTCCAAACAATAATTTTTCATCAGCTGAGGTTTCTGCCCATCGTATCCTTTGAGAATCCTCTCTCAGATCTTCCTTTTCATCGCCAGACAAGGTTGAGCATACGTAAAACCTAACTCACACTTCAAACAGTAATTCCTGTTTCCTTACTGATATCTGCTTTGGTGAAAAAACGAACTCTTCCCTGTACTAGGCATACTAGGTTTTAACTCTGACTATGAAAGTACAGTCTGTCCGAACTGTGCTCTTGTCCGCTCTTATATTCTGGCAAATTTAATTGCTTCCTTCTTTTAGGACTTCATCCCTATGTAAATTATTATTTTTACTCATTACAAGAGTAATTAAAGATCAAGGAGTCGTTTGATCTTGCATCATTTAGCGTGTAGATATGTCTCTACCTTTCCCAAAGCTTGGTCTAACTCCGTCACGCTTTTTGAATTCTCTAAAGTGAAAGCTTCATTACAAACGAATGACAGTTCAGGCAGAAGCTTGTTTTCAGCTTTTCTATGTTAATTTAAAACAGATTCTTAGCTCGGGAAAAAATCAATGAATTTCTGCTTTACCTGTAGCTAAAATTAACTGACTGGAATAGGGCTAGATAAACAGTATGTAAATATAATATTTTAAAGTTTTATTTTTCTTTTCAGAGCATAAAATCGACTGTGAAGAAGATCTTAACGAAGTCGGCCTTCGTAAGACACAATTTTCCCAACGAATTTACGAAAGCGAAGCAAAACCTCAACAGACGACCGAAAAACCCGTTCAGCAATCTAAAAACCCAATGTACAAACGTTCAAACAGTCTGGACGGAAAAGAAATGTCTCTCATGCCTAAATCCCAGAATTCACCGCAAAAGAAAGTAGTCCAGAGTAAAGTAAATACATGGAATTTTTCACCAAAAAGACAGAGGAGTTCTCTCACCCCAGAAACTTTCTCATCGCCTTTTACAAGAAACTCTGCAACCCGAAGAAGTGTTTCTGCTGTCGGATACGATAGAAAGTCTTCAAGTTTAAACACATCACCAACTAAGGGAAAACTGAGACAAGAACTCATTAAAACTGTTAAAAATACAGAGGATGATGCTTTAATGGCTTTGCAAGTTCAAGAACTATTGAAAAAATATGGAAGTTTGAACATGCTAGATGATGATGATGATCAGCAATACAAAAGCTTACCAGATGAACGTTCCTTCAAAAGATCACCTGGAAGGATGAGTTTTCGAAGTTCAAGGAAAGATTCAAGAACAGACATATTGAATTCTAGAATTCCTGCACCGATTTCCTATAAAGCCTGAGCATATTCATGGTTATCTTAAGTTTAAGTACTTAAGCAAAAAAATTCCTTATAAGTAGTAACATGCATGGCTTCTATTATTGTGTACAATTTTTATACAATTCGTCTTACACAAATAATTCTTATAGTTCTGAAACCTTTTTTTCCAGTGAAATTCTGATTTAATTTAACTTACATATCAAATAATACAAGCCATGTTATTTTCTGCTTCAGATTTCTTGATGGAATTGAAAATTCTACCCCTGCTGAAAGTTCCCATTCCTGTTAGTAATTTTGATGGGGGTTAGGGTTTCTCAGATAAGTTTATATTGTTTTGGGCGGGTACCTTTTAATATAAACTATAGCACTTCTTTATCATATGCAATCAAGCATAACTGAACTTTTTAATGTCTTGATGCTCAAAATTATATCATGAAAATTTGATTGTTACCTTGTATTAGATAATATTAATCATTCTATTATTTGAGTGAATATACCATAAAAGTTAAAACATTCAAGAGAATGCATTACTTTGTTAATAGTTTCTGGTTTATGTATTTATTTAATGAGGCATATAATATGTTGGCCTTTTAAGAATCCTTAATAATACATTCTATTAGGTTTTTATGTAATCTTCAATTGGAGGACCATCTTTACTCTTTATTGAGTTATCTTCATTCATATACATCACAATATAATTCATTCATAAAATACTACTCATCAGACTTATCAAACAAGTCATTGTGTTGCAATACAAAATATTAGATATACAAAGTTGATTCTGGTAGTTTAGAAGAATCCATTCAAGTTCACCAAGAGATTTGAAAATTCGAAAATTCGATTACATCCAATATATATATATATATATATATATATATATATATATATATATATATATATATATATATATATATATATAAAAAATTAAAAAAAATAAAGGGTAATATAGTTTTACTTCGTTAAGTTCACATTTGGCTGAATATGAGAGATGCTTCGAGAAACTGCAGCATTAGCTTTTTTTTCAACTAACAATTTGTATAAACACCTGGCTTTGTATGTACTAATTTCAACATTTTGTGCTGCTTTTATGGAACCCATAAAACACTTTTAGTAGTTAAAAGTATTTTTGATAAAATTTTCTGAACAATGTTCCATTTATGTTTCCCTATATACAGCGTGAATAAAAATAAAATGATTTTTAGCATATTCAGCAGCCTTGGAATCATTGAAATGATTAACATAAATATTTATTTAATCCTTTACAGGAGATATCCATTTTTTTGTAAATTTTTAACCTAGAGTTTAGGTTCATTTTAATTTTACCATTCAATAATACATTACCAATCATGAATAGACTGTATTTGTATAATTTAATAAAATTTGAAAACACTGAATTTTTCATTATACCTATCATAAAAGATACCTAACCTTGCTCTTCTCCCTTTACGTGATAGTACTAGAAAATCATGGAATGAATTGTTCTTAGATTCCAAGCGATATATCCGTACTTAAAACCTTATTATACATAAGCCTTCCCCTGAAAGTCTTTTCTATTTTTCTTGATTCAAGATCCCTCAAAATTTGTACCACCGTTTAAAAAATCATCTAATAATATCTCCATTTTTCTTAAAATATCGTCGTGCGGAGTTTAGCCAACCTAAATCGACTGTAATATTGATTCATTTTGAATCTTGAGCATGTTCAATACTAAAAGTGTTGATTAAATAACACCGTTAATGCGAACTCGCGTTTAGTAGCAGGTTAAAGAATGTATATACACCCAATCAAATTTATATGGAATCACCCGAAATTTTGAATATTACCTCAGGGATGTTGGAAATTTCGAAGTATTGTTAGAATTGGTCCTTTTGAGATATTTCAATTGAAAAATGAAATAAATTAAGGTTTATTTTAAGAAAGAAACAAATAATAGAAAATGGGAGACTTTCCGCATGTAGTAAAAAATTGATAATTGATTTCACCCAGAGTAGGTGTTTTTCTCTCGACCTCAGTAGCTTGTATTACCTCCTCTTGCCTTGATACAAGCCTGGCATGCTTTGGATTTGGTTTTTGACCTTCTCTGGGGTGATATTCTGTGGCGGCTTAGATGAGCAGTGTTAGGGTTCTTGGATTATCCTGGCGCGATCCAATTTTCCTTTCGAGATTATCCCATCAATGTTCAATAGGATTTAGGTCTGGCGAGTCCAAAATAGCGATTCCCTATGTTTCAAGATGATGTCAAGCGAGGTTGCTGGAATTGGGAGAAGCATTATCTTGCATAAAAGTGAAATGCTCACCGTTGGCACCTCACCAGAGTCTCACTATGGGCTCCAGCACTAGGTCCATATATTTCTAGCCGTTATACTCGCAGGAAACGAAATCAAATCTGTACTGCCTCAACACATAATGCAATCCCAAAACATCACACTGCCCCCTTGGTATTACGGAATTTGTCTTGTTGCTCGGAGTCTAGCTTGTCTTCCACGACCCCTTAAAACCTGAATCAGGCGGTCATCTGATCGAACACCAATGCTGGTCTCATCCGCCAATACTCAATATTCCAATTTTGGTGCTCGATACACCAATTAAGTCTGTTAATTTTCTTGTTGTGTGGTTAGCTCTGGAACTCTTAAGGGCCTTCTGCTGTATAAATCCCTTCAACAAAGTCTATGACATATCGTTTCGACTGATATATTGATGCCTGTTGCTTTCAGAAATTGCCTTTGGAGTATATGGTGCGACGCACTAGGGTCCACGTATCGGGCGTACGTTTTTGAAATCGCCCTCTGTGATACATTGTGGGTGAAATTCCAGTTTCAAATCTCAGTGACGACTGAGTACAATATCCCGACCATGTGATGATAAATCAACATTTCTTATAATACTAACCAATTTTTTCACAACAAAAAACTTCATTCTTCACAAGTATTCAAAAATCCATGGTTAAAAATAATCAATAATGTGAAGTACCGAGTGATTCCATATAAATTTGGTTGTGTGTATTGTTGTATGTATATATTACTAACTTTGAGTTATCAAATCAAGGTATTGGGTTAGTATGTTAGTAATTTCAAAGCCGTAGTACTGATATCTATTGTTTTTACCTGCGTGCTCAGCTATTTGTGTACCTATTCAGAACCACTTTGGATTCAGATTCGAATGTTGCGGTTTGAAAAAGTAATATTTCTATTCTTTTCTTTCATTGAATTATTCAAATCTGGTAGAATTGTCTTGTAGGAATCAACAACAAATTTTTCTTTCCTTGATCAACTTTAGATAACTAGACAGGGTTAAGCTTCATTTAAATTGCGCGGAATCTTCGGACATCTCTTATGTCTACGCCTTCGCGACCTAAACCCTGATAAATTTTGAGCATCACTAGTTATGGTCATTACCCTACAAGCTATTCGAGGGTTACATTTATAATTGGAAAAGTCGAGTGATATTATATTTGTAGGATAACCATTGTTCTTAGCTATTTCTTTAATAGTTGACACTTCCCTGAACATATTCTGTTCGGATAATGGCAAATAGAAAGCCCTATGAATCATTGAATTAAATGCAGCGTATTCGTGAGGTTTTGGGTGTGTTGAGTTACGAGGAATGCAAATGTCAGTAAAGGTAGGTTTTCGATTTATCAAAACTACAGTGCATTATTTTTATAAGTGATTGTAAGGTCTAAAAAGAGAATCTGATTATCGACTTCTCTCTCTATTAATTAATGAATTAAATTCAAAATTGAGTGAGAGAAGTCGATAACCAGATTTACTTATTAGACCTAACAAACACTCAAAAAAAACGACACACTTAGTTTTGCTATATATCGAAAACCCACCGTTACTGATGTTTGCATCCCTTATGACTGAACTCACCCAAAATCTCTTAAATATGCTGCGTTTAGTTCAATGATTCTCTCTGCTATGATCTGAACAAAATATATCCTGGGAAGTATCAACTATTGGAAAAATAATTGAGTACAATAATATAATAAGGATAATAATAATAACTTCGAACAAGAAGCAATTGGATGATTTGCTGAAAACTGTCAGTGAGTTCTCGGCAGATGTTCATATGAAATTCGGGATTGAAAAATGTAAGACCCTGAACATTCAAAGAGGGAAAATCATAGATGGTGAAACACAACTTCCAAACGATGATATAATACAGTGCATGAGAGATGGCGAAACATACAAATATCTGGGATACCAACAAGCCAGATTGCTAGACCAAAAACAATCAAAGGAGAAGATTCGTTCAGAATACAGTCAGCGTCTGAAGCCTGTGCTGAAATCGATGTTGAACTCGGGGAATCTAGTCAAGGCAATTAACACCTACACCATTCCAGTGTTGCTTTATTCATTTGGAATAATCAGATGGACTAAGACAGAACTGGATGAGATTCAAAGGCAGACCTGAACGATGCTGACAAAGTACAACAACCATCATCCAAAATCGTCTGTGATACGAACAACTTTGAAGCGGAAAGAAGGAGGACGCGGATTAATAGATATTGTCAATTTACACACCGAACAGATAAAAAATCTCAGAGAATTCTTCTCAGCAAAAGCTCTCACTTCTGACCTCCATAGAGTGGTATCGTTGGCTGATAAGGGATATACACCTCTAAATCTTGCTACCAGAAATGACCTTCTGAATCTACCATTCCTATCAGATACTGAAAAACAAGAGCAATGGTCAAGAAAGGAATTGCATGGACGACATCACCATGAGATTGATCAACTACATATCGAGAAAGAAGCCTCCAACAAATGGTTGATGAAAGGAGAATTATTCGCAGAAACAGAAGGATTCCTTATGGCCATGTAATATACAAGTATCAACCTGCACCCGTATTGGAAAATGACTCTATCAGATTATACTACGATAGGCCTGTTATCACTGACAGAATGGTGACGAATAATAGGCCGGACATAGTGGTGTATGATAAGAGAGCCAGAACAGCAATGCTGGTGGATGTCGCTATACCGAATAATAACAACGTGCTGAATAAATTCCAGGAGAAAAAGTCCAAATACACGGACCTTGCTATTGAGATCAAGCAGATGTGGCACCTCGAGAAAATAGATATTGTTCCTGTCATCGTATCTTCGACTGGGTTAATACCCAAAACTTTGCATGATAGTCTTAAGAAATTAGAATTGCGTAAGAATACCTATATAGAAATGCAAAAAGCTGTAATTCTTAATACATGTAGGATAGTTAGGAAATTTATGTCAAGTATATTGTAATCGAGCCTATTCCCTTTGATTGCTGAATCTGGGAAAGGTACATTATATCCAGCTAACAGCTGAGATAGTGCATAAGTCCACGATAATAAATAATAATAAATAAATCGTGTGTGATACGAACAACTTTGAAGCGGAAAGAAGGAGGACGCGGATTAATAGATGTTGTCAATTTACACACCGAACAGATAAAAAATCTCAGAGAATTCTTCTCAGCTAAAGCTCTCACTTCTGACCTCCATAGAGTGGTATCGTTGGCTGATAAGGGATATACACCTCTAAATCTTGCTACCAGCGATGACCTGCTGAATCTACCATTCCTATCAGATACTGAAAAACAAGAGCAATGGTCAAGAAAGGAATTGCATGGACGACATCACCATGAGATTAATCAACCACACATCGACAAAGAAGCCTCCAACAAATGGTTGATGAAAGGAGAATTATTCGCGGAAACAGAGGGATTCCTTATGGCCATCCAAGACCAAGTGATCGCTACAAACAACTACAAAAAATTTATTATGAAGGACGGAACATTACAAACAGATAGGAGCAGAAAATGCCATATAAGTTCGGAGACTAGACAGCATATTACGTCCGGATGCGAACAACTGGCCAATATGGACTATCTTCACAAGCATAATCAAGTGTGCAACATTATCCATCAGAAACTTGGACCCAAGTACGGACTTTTGAATACCTTCCAGCCATATTACAAGTATCAAGCGGCGCCCATATTGGAAAATGACTCTATCAGATTATACTACGATAGGCCTGTTATCACTGACAGAATGGTGACGATAATAGGCCGGACATAGTGGTGTATGATAAGAGAGCCAGAACAGCAATGCTGGTGGATGTCATACCGAATAATAACAACGTGCTGAATAATTTCCAGGAGAAAAAGTCCAAATACACAGAATTTGCTATTGAGATCAAGCAGATGTGGCACCTCGAGAAAATAGATATTCTTCCTGTCATCGTATCCTTGACTGGGTTAATACCCAAAAGTTTGCATGATAGCCTTAAGAAATTAGAATTGCATAAGAATACCTATATAGAAATGGAAAAAGCTGTAATTCTTAATACATGTAGGATAGTTAGGAAATTTATGTCAAGTATATGGTAATCGAGCCTGTTCCTTTGATTGCTGAATCTGGGAAAGGTAAATTATATCCAGCTAACAGCTGAGATATAGCATAAGTCCACGATAATAAATAATAATCTTTATTTACGGAAACCATTTACAATTTGAAAAATATCTCTACCCATAGAAACTAATGAGACTTAACTAAAACTGAGGAAGTAGAGATTCAACAATATTATACCGCTGAATCACTAGAGAGGAATGTCTCTGATTGCTCTTAAAAGACTTCAGATTCTCTAAGAACATATCCAAATTTTCATCATTTACATTTCTCACAATTTGAGCCAGCGGATAATGAATGCCCTAGTTCGTTCTATGGAATTCATAAGATAAAAGATATTCATCTCTGACTCTCCTGGAAGGAAAATGGAGAGAGAAAAGATTCAAAACGCATGAACTTTTTATGATCCCGTTCAGTACCTTGGAGGCAAACATAATAAAGGAAAAAGACCTGCGGCTAATAATATGGGGAAGCGAAACATATGAAGATAGTACTCAAAGTTGTGAGACTCAAAGCTAATAGAATTTTTGAAACAAATTAAATTAATGAATTTCTTCTGAATTTTTTCTAATCTTCCAATGTGTGTTGCATATACAGAAGACCATATGATAGAGCCAAGATAGGTCTAACTATTGCCACATGAAGAATCACCAAGCACCAGAAAGTTTTGAATTTTTTGGTATTCCTTTTTATGAAACCGAGAATTTTAATTGCTTGTTTAATGACTTAGTCAACGTGAAGGTCATATGATAGTTTATTATCCACAAAAATTCCTAAATCTTTGTAGCTTTTAACAGACTCTATCACCCTTAAAGTGATAAGAGCAATTTTGAGGATATATCTTTCTTGAAAATCTCATGTGCTCACATTTTGCAATATTTAAAGATAAACCGTTCGCTTCACACCACTTATGAAAACTATCGAGATCGATTTGGGTATCACGTTCATCTTTCACCGTTTCTATGCGCTTGAATATTTTACAGTCGTCAGCAAACAATAAAAATTTGCTATGCTTGAAAATGAATTTCACGCCGTTTATGAATAATAGAAACAAGACAGGTCCTAATGCGTCCCCTGTCCTACTCCCGAAGAGACATCAATTGGTTCTGACGTATGACCATTTACATTGATTATCTGCTTCCTGCCAATCAAAAAAGCTTCGATACAAGAAAGCAATGGATCTGAGATGCCAAAAAGATGTTTCAACTTGAATATTTGTAGATTGACTCTATCGAATGCCCTCTTATATCGCCATATAAACAGTCCACATTTACCCCTTGTTCAATACTCTTAGAAACGAAGGTAACAAATAGGAATAAATTAGTGTTAGTAGATTTTCCTGCACAAAAACCGTGTTGTTCTTCGATAAAAGTATTACAAACCTTCGCGAAACCATTAGAGAATGATATGGGGCGTTAATTTCCAGATTTCAAGATTGGTGTTACATTTAATAACTTCCACTCATCCGGAAAAGTAACTTTCAAAACCCACATGCAACTCTGCCTAGAATTTTTCGATGCTAAAGAAACTGATAGATTTGACAATACTGGAGTTAACAAGTTGTCCTGTTTCAATTGTGCGAAGGCGTTTATGAAGGTCAGACTGGTCGTTCTTCTAAACAAGATAGAAAGAGCATCAATCAGATCACAATAACCAGAGAACCGACTAATCTACTTTCACTTCACATTGTATCGAAAATGGCCATCATTTCCACCCATGGATCAACTTCAAATTAGAATACCTTAAGGTAAATTTCTTAGAATCCATCGAAACTTTCAAACTCCAATAAACTCCACATAGAGATAATCTTCTGAACAACCAGTATGGCTGACTTATTCGTCCATATTTGATGACTTAAAATAATATCTGCTCCAATCATTATTCTGTTTCATTACTTCTTGTTTGCACCCTTATTTATTCGGTATCAACCTGTTTATGTATGTACGTATTTTCAACTTTATTTCAATACTTGTTTCTAGCTGAAGATGGTCGAGAGACCGAAATTGCAATCAGATTTTCAATAAATCTCTTGTCCTTGTATAATACATAGTTTGATTTCTTATTATCATCATTCTAAGTTATTAAATTATAAGTTTTGATTATATCTCGTGAAATATTCTTCGTGTAGGTACCTACCTATATGTATGGTTTATTTATTAATTTTTTCTGGATAGTGTTAGTAATAATAATTAATAACCATCTTTATTATTGAAATGAATGAGAATAAACAAACAGATAGCTATATTTTCAAGCCGACTCTGTACTAGTCTCTAGACCTTAGAAGATCTTGAGAAGGTATCAGTATGTAGAAGATTTATGGGACTAAAAGATAATTGTTTGGTTCCAACGATACTATACCTGACTATACTTAAAATTTTTAGAAAAAAAGAATATTTTGACGTGACAACGTCTTATAATTCGATGGAGCCGGCTGCAGGCACGATAAAACACGACTCATTGTGCGGCGTTACCTCGCCCTGAGGCGTTCCATTTAAGGCTTGAAGTGCAAGCGAGAGCGCGGAACGAGCGACAAAGAGGCACATCGGCCTCCGCGTTCGGCAGCGTTCGACATCTGTCTCTCTCCTACTTGAGTGAGCAATGCGTCCGCGTGTACACCTGCTATACAATAATACATTTACATGTTTTCGTCAAGTATGTAGTGCAGTGAAAAGTGAATGTGGTGTCAATTGTTTATAGCGACGATAATTGCGGCGATAAAAGTAATGATTCTTTCGATATTAAATATATGTTCAGTCATATATTGTCGAATATTCGTGCATTCAATAAATAGCATCGGTCCACTAGTGCAGCGATGTAGGTTATGCTACAATTGACCAAACTATAATATTAAGTTAACAGAACTATTTCACGATGAGTTCTAATCAATTGCTTTACTATTCGATCGAAATAACTATCGAGCGTAGCTATGATTTCAGAAATTAGAACATAAATGTCATCGTCCTAATCTCAACAGAATAACATAAATTGTAAGAAGTTAAATATCACACATGTTAGAAAGTTGTTAATAAAAGTTGTAAAACGATTGCTCAAAACACATTCATACTTGTAAAAACTATGTACATTGTAAAAAATTAATAAAATTGACATAATTGTATTTATGCGTACAAATAAATGTAACTTGATCAATTCAATTCACTTGTTGACCTGTTCCACTGGTTTCGTGCCTATTATCAGTTGTTCCCATTATTGTGGTCGTTTACTAACACGCATCCACTTGGTTTTCTCAACGTTGAGCTTCAAGCCATACTGTTCACTAACGACTCGCACTCTCTCCACTAGTTGCTGCAATTCGTTATCGTCGCTGGCAAGTATAACTATATCATCAGCGTATCTGATGTTGGTGATCAGGTCTCCATTCATCTTTATACCTGCCTCTACCTCGTACAGCGCTTTCTTGAATATTTCTTCCGTGTATCTGTTGAAGAGAAGGGGATAAAATGCAACCCTGGCAAAGTCGACAAAGCAGATATATACATCTTTATTTGTGTCTCTGCAACGCTGGATCAAAACCTGCAGAGCAAAAATAGCATCTCTTGTGCCCGGAGCATTACGGAAACCAAATTGCGATTCACTGACCTCTAGATCGCACTTTGTGTAGATTCTGTTCTGGATCACTTTTGTAAATGTCTTAGTCAAGTGGTTAATTAGACTTATTAGGCGGTATTGGTCGCAGGATTTTGCATTTGGTTTCTTTGGAATGGGGATAAATGTCGAGTGCATCTAATTTTCCGGTATTACTCCAGTATCATAGATATTGTTAAATAATTTTACTAAAATATCAAGAAATCTTGGGTCGGATTCACACATAACTTTAAGGATCTCGATATGTACACCATCGGGGCCTGGGGATTTATTATCTTTCATGCCAAAGACCGCTTTCTCTTTCTCACATTTCAGTATCGGTAGCCCGTCTGTAACATCGGTTAAATTGTATCTCTCGGGGCGTGTATCGTCAAAGAATTCCTCTACGTATTCTTTCCATATGCCCATGATCTCAGAGGCTTCGTTTTTTAGCTATCCGTCTTTATTTAGTAAGCTAGTTGTTCGGTGAGCATACTTCTTTTCGAAGTGAACTCTTTAATTTTCTTGTGCATGTTATAGAAATCGTATTTTTTCCCACATTGTTCGATGTCATTGCACTTTTCTGATATATATGCTTCTTTAGCTTCTCTGATTTTTTTCTTTATGAGTTTATGTGTTGCGATATACTTCTGTTCGTTTTTACCCTTATGGGTTCTCCTTTCTTCCATTAATCCTAAAATCTCGTCGGTCATCCATTCTTTCCTCTTCGTTTTTTCTTCTTGTAGCAGTTGTGTACAGGTAGCTTGAATGGCTTCTTTGACTTTGTCCCATTGATCTAAATTACTGTCATTGTTGTTTGTAGCATTTGTTATGATGTTGCTGATGGATATCTTGACTTCTCGTTTGATTTCAGGATTATGGAGTTTCCTAATGTCGATAGGTCTACCTGTTATTTTCTGTCGATTCGTTTTAATTTGATCTCCAGTTTACTTACTACGGGATTGTGATCGGAGTTTATATGAGTTCCTGGGGTAAGAAACCTTTTTGAAATAGTGATGTAATCTATCAGGTTCCTCACAATGTTGTCGGGTGAGTCAGCAGGTGATCTCCATGTATATAGTCGGCGTAGAGGAAGTTTAAATAGGGTATTACCAATGCGTTGGTGCAGATTATATCAGATATACATCTCAAAGCTAGAGCATCTGATACAAATTTCTGGTGTCTCATATCTGAAGATAAATATCCGAATCTATGGCAAATCGACCTTCAACTGACTGCAATGTTTTCTAGAAAGAAGATAATGAAGTCAAAATACCACAACCGACTAACCGACGATCATATGTCATCATGCTTGCGATTAGCACTCAGTGGTTATGCACTATCTTATGAAAAGTATGCTTAGGACATGCAGTGCCACGCTTCAACATCCAAAGTCATTCCTCAGTTAAGTTTAACACCATACGTTAATTGTTTTGTTTTGTAACACCCAATAAACTCGCAATTTTGAATATCTATGAGTTTTTTCATTGATATTATAGAGAAGAACCTAACTAAACCTATCCCCAAATCTTCACTAAAATAATTTATATTTTGCGGAAAGCTAATATCCATATATGCTACGATACACCCTACCTAGGTAGATAGGTAGGTAGGGTGTATCGTGTATGTACGACAACCCTGCATCATACATACTTGCAGCCTCTCAGAGTCGATCGTAAGTAGTCTAAAAATATTGAGGTAGATCGCCAGCAGTTCAAGTTTGAGCATCCCTGTAATACACATTCAAGAATGAATACTTTCATTTCGAAAAGAAAGCATTCCGAATTCATTTTCCTAAATATTAAACTCCAAATTTATTTATATATCATTTATATATAAATACAAATATCTCCATTACAGTCTGGATCTACATATACCATCGGTTTTTCTGAATTGGAAGGTGGTCTTGCACTAGCATCAAAACCCGATCCGAGATTTGGATTGAAAGATGGCTTTTGATTTGGACCAGAAGGTGATCCTGGATTATAGTTGGAAGGTGGTCGTTGATTAGGGCCTAAAGATCCTGGATTTGGATTATAAGATGGTCTATTCGGGTAGTAGGGTGGTACTGGTGTTAATATTTCAGGATTTTGGTGTAATATTTCCGACAATTTTGGAAGCTCCAGATTCGGATATCGGTTTAGAAATAGTTGTTGGTACATTTTCACATATTTTAGGCATTCTCCCTGAATACCATTCGCACTATATGCTGATAATAGAGTTAGTAGAATGACCTACAAAAAGAAAACAGAATTAATTTATGAAATAAGACACTACGTAGGCTGCCTTTCAAATTTCGCGCCTGACAAAAAACATAAGTAACCTAGAGAAAAAATTAGCTTTATTGTTCTTCAAAGTATTCCCCATGAATATCGATACACTTTTGAATGCGCTTAAACCTATTTTTGAAATACTGTTGCCACACTACATACGAATGACATGAGGCTTCATCTACCTCTTCTGTCGTCGAAAATCATTGTTCCCGCAGTTTTTTCTTGTTTGTAAACATAAAGAGATCGGGACTATAAGGTGGATGGCCCATTATTTTAATGTCTTGGGTGTTCCAATACACCTTATACATCGTATACGGTGATGTGTATGAGCTTGCATTCTCATGATGCTGAATAATTTTAGTTTTTTGATTTGCTTTCCTCAACTCATCGAACACTTGCGGTTGTATACCACTCATAATTGATCGATCTACATTGCTCTAATGCTATGGTGGCTACATGTCTGGTTTTCATGAAAGAACAGGCAACCATTTGCGTCGAAGTGCTACATGCACGTACATCTTTTGATACGTTTTGGTACATCTTGAAAGACCCATACTATCGATTGTTGTTTAGTTTCAGGCTCATTCGCATATATTCAAAATTCGTCGCCTGTCACCCCTTTGTAAACGTATTTTGAAGTTCCCCCGTCAACATTTGCACCAAAGAACACGAGCCTTTTTTTGAGCAATCGTTAACCTGTAACCAGTGACATGGAGTCACACAGGCGTCGCGTGTTTACGATTCGACAACCCAAATGATCGCACTAAAAGGAAACTAAATGACAGCTCGGCAACTATATCCTTTATTTTCAACAAGTTTGTCAATAACTCTCAGCAACTGTACAAATTAAGCGAATGTGGCACCATAGAGGAGATGTTGGTGAAGCTTCGTCCAGAAGTCACATGATTTCATATATGCCAAAGAAACCCGGGAAATATGGACTGATCCAACGAGCTTTGTGTGATGCAAAAAATGCCTATTTAAACACTTCAAAAAAGTCTAGGGAACACTTCTGAATATCGATATATCGTATCCAGAACGATCAATATGGATGATTTTTTTAAGAAATGAACACCTGCATCAATTTCTCACCGAATTATGTAAAGTGCCGCAACAGATTTCAGTTTTTTTTTATAAAAAACTAAAAATGCAGCAGATGCGGCGCTGCTTTATGATCATTTCATGTATTCAGTGTTTGAAATCAGTTAGTTGGCACTTTGGTTTCTGTTGTAAGCACAAATAAAAGATTCAAGTTTTGTGATTCGACCATGAAAAGACGACATTTGTCTAGAGAAGAGATGTTACGTGCCGTTGGCATGCTCCAAGCTGGGAGCTCACAACGGGAAGTATCCAGGGTTCTGGGAAGTAACCCAGGTGTCATAAACCGTTTATGGTCGCGTTTCAATGAATGAAACAGGTAGCGTAGAAGAACGCAATACAGGTCGTTTCAGGATTAGTACAGTCACCCAAGACCGATTTTTTGTTTTACAAGCCAGAAGAGATCGTACTAGCATCTCAATTAGCTCAAGAGCTATCACGAGTTCATAATGTACAAATTTCAGACCAAACATTGAGAAATCGACTGCACGAAGATCAACTCCACTCCAGACGTCCTTTAAGAGTTCCACAACTGACCCATGGAAATCACGCTGCTCGTTTAGCTTGGTGCCAAGAACACGTAAATTGGGATCAAGAGAGGTGTGCCACAATTCTCTTCAGTGATGAATTTAGATTTAGTTATTATCCCGATTCGGGAAGAATTCGAGTATGGAGGAAACCTGGAAAGCAAAACCGTCTCCAGCATGCTCGAGAAGTTGTTAGACAGGGAGGCGGATCAGTGATGTTTTGGGGAGGTGTACGTCTTGGAGGAAGAACTGACCTAGTTTTCATACAGAACAACCTCAAGGGAAATTCTTACGCAAATGAGATAGTTTTACCTGTAGTGGTACCGTATCTCCAAACAATGGGTCAAAATCCACTCTTCCAACAAGATAATGCCCTTCCTCATCGTGCAAGAGTTGTCTTGAACGTTCTTGAAGAGAATAATAACGATATTCTACCCCGGCCATCCAGATCTGAATCCCATCGAGCATGTGTGGGACACCCGAAAAAGAAATCTCCTGCGTCCAAACGTCTTCCATCATGAACAGGAGCTTCGATTAGCAGTTCAGGGGGCTTGGAATGACTTAGGCCAAAATGTAATAGACAATTTAATATTGAGCATGCCGCGACGATGCCAAAGTGTCATTAATAACAGAGGTGGACCTTCTGGGTAATGAATGCTTCCATATCATTTCGAATTTATTAGTTCAGGATTTTTTTTTGTGTTTTATCAAATTTCGTCCGTTTCAAATTTCAAATTTTTTTTATAATAGGTGATTTGGAGAAGTCAAATATTATTTTGTTTTCTCGAGAATACATTATATACAATACATCCTAACAAAAACCAAAAGATTTCTATAAATTGGACTCATCAAATTCATATTTTAAAGATATTGGTAAGTGTTCCCTTGACTTTTTTGAGGTGTTTATATATTGGATATGTTTATACTGGAAAAGGCTCTGATGGTATAGGGTTGACAACACAAGATAAAACTTCTCGTGCCTACGCAGTGTGTTTTGCCGTTGACAAAACCACTCGAAGGTAGCAATAGAAATTTGACTGCTGATAACTGGCTCTCTTCTACAATAATAATAATAGATATATTTGTGTTGTTCGAATACATAGCAATTAACGATGAAAATACGCGTAAATACACTGGTGTGTAAACGTGGAAAAGAAACCGTCAAATTTCCAATTGCATAAATGGATAAAAGGAAAATTGAATTTTTCAATCGACCAACCACCGTTCATTCAGATCACTTGAGAAATAAAGTATTTATCAAGACGCCGAAGTAAATAAGCACACTATATCCATGAGTAAATATGTCGACGATATTTATGTGAAGGTACATGATTTTCATGAGATAAAAAACACAAGGTTTAACTTTAATCTACACTTTATTTGAAAAAATTCAACGACGTTTCGCTGACACAGCAGCTTTATCAAGAATGACAAACAGAATGAAGAGTATGGTATTATAAATAAATCGTAGAACAAGTTGGATGAATAACAGGAAAAACCAACCCGAGCCATTGTACAGTTAGTATGAAAGGTAATTTAAAACTAATTAAACAAGTTAAGTAGGGGTGAATAATTCACATCTACCTGCTCATTCAAAAGCTTGTCCGAATGTTTGTATCTATTTATTTCTAATGCTTCTAGGAGATCTAATTTTAAACTTTTGATTTTATATGTAATATGTCAAAGCTTTTATTGAATGAATCGTTTTCTTTTATTAAGTGGTTTGAATAATTTGAATCAGATTTATTTTTATCGAAGCTACGTTTATGTTCAGATGTTCTTATGCCAAAATTCCTATAGGTCCTACCGATATAAATTTTATCACAAGAACCGCAATTGAGTTTATAGATTCCTGATTTACTTGATTTTTCACACGAGATTTATTATTTTTAATATGTTTACCTAAGTTATTAGAAGTTTTGAAATTTATATTAAGATTTTGTTTGACGAGAAAGGATTTAAAATTTGTACTTGCAGAACCGCAGAATGTTAAACTGTTGAATATTTTATAGTCTTTATGAATAGGATATACTTCATTTATTCCTTTGTGATACAGCACTGTAGGTAGGACCTATAGGAGTTTTGGCATAAGAACATCTGAACATAAACGTAGCTTCGATAAAAATAAATCTGATTCAAATTATTCAAACCACTTGATAAAAGAAACCATTCATTCAATAAAAACTTTGACATATTACATAAAAAATCAAAAAGTTTAAGATTAGATCTCCTAGAAGCCTTAGAAATAAATAGATACAAACATTCGGACAAGCTTTTGAACGAGCAGGTAGATGTGAAATATTCACACCTACTTAACTTGTTTAATTAGTTTTTAATTACCTTTTATACTAAATGTACAATGGCTCGGTGTGGGTTTTTCCTGTTATTCATCCAACTTGTTCTACGATTTGTTTATAATACCATACTCTTCATTCTGTTTGTCATTCTTGATAAAGCTGCTGTGTCAGCGAAACGTCGTCGAATTTTTTCAAATAAAGTGTAGATTAAAGTTGAACCTTGTGTTTTTTATCTCATTGGTACCATGGATCTACATCAAGTAACGGCCTCCACAATTCAAATACATGATTTTCCATTAGAAATGGATAATGATTAAATTCGGAAAGCGCTTTCACAATATGGACCAGTAAAAACTATCAGAAACGATACGTACACCGGTCAGGGGCTGTATCCAGTGGCATGAGGGGCTCATTCCGTACTTATAGCAATGAAAACGGACATACCATCGTATATAACAATCGAAAATGAAACATCGCTGATGACATACAAAGGACCTCGAACATGTAGACTGTGCGACAACCCAAATCATGAAATGAGGGACTGTCCAGCAAAACCCGAGAACCGAATGAAGTTAATTGTTCCTGGAAATGAAACCGAACCCGAAGTTATCAAGAAAAACGTAAATTATAGCAATGCTGGAAACATGGAAGAAAAAATTTCTCAAGAACCCGAGTCAGGCGCAGATGATGAAGAACCAAAAATTGACAGTATTACAGAAGAAGTATTGAATGAAAGAATTGAAACCGATACTTCGAGTCAGAACTACTCTGATATAGTAGAGTCGTCTCAAACTATTCTCACTGATGCATTTAAATTACCTTTAGTTAAAAAAGAAAAACAAGAACAAAAGACGTAGGGAATGTAAAGGAACGAGCTCTAGTGAAGAAGAAAAAAAATGCGAAGATAGTGTCGCGAAGAAGGGGAACAACGGAAGAGCTGGCAGCCGAAGACCTAAATGAAACGAATGAAGAAACGAACATAGAAAAACTTGCTTCTTCAGTTTCTATACATGTTTGTAACAACAGTACAACCAATTCTGGTCAACAAGTTGGTCCTCCAAGTAAGAAAGACCAGTTTTTGAAATAGTACTAATCTCCTTTTTCAATCAAGTATGATTAACTTATTAACCATAGCTTCTATTAATGTAACGGAATAAAAAACGCGAGATCAAACAGAATTTGCTAGGGCAGTTCATAAAAAAATACGACCTTGATATTGTGTTCTTACAAGACATAAATGATGAACTCGTAAAATGCCCTTTGGGGTATGAAATTTTAGCCAATGTTGGAACTTGTGAAAGAGCAACAGCAATTATTCATAGGATAGGATATAAAATTATTGATGTATTGTGTTCGCAGGATGGCAGAATCACCTCGTTTAAAATGAACGATATCAGATACATACACATTTATGCACATTCGGGTGCGCAAAAGTTCAGAAAGCATGATGACCGTTTCGAAACTGAAATAATTCCTCATTTGAAATTTGATGCTCCGCTCATTATACTCGGAAACTTCAACGCGAACAAAAAACAGTCGCGACAAGTAATATCGGCAAATCTCTCATAAAACTCATTGAAAACGTTAAGCTGATCGACATAAACACCTCAAAAAAGTCTAGGGAACACTTACCAATATCTTTAAAACATAAATTTGATGATTCGAATTTATAGAAATCTTTCTTTCTTCTTCTTTTTGTTAGGATGTATTGTATATAATGTATTCTCAAGAAAACAAAATAATATTTGACTTCTCCAAAGCACCTATTATAAAAAAAAATTTGAAATTTGAAAATGACGAAATTTGGTGAAACACAAAAAAAAATCCTGAACTAATATTTTCGAAACGATATGGAAGCACTTATATTTTTCAGTACCCAGAAGGTCCACCTCTGTTATTATTGACCCTTTGGCATCGTCGCGGCATGCTCAATATTAAATTGGTTATTACATTTTGGCCTAAGTCATTCCAATCCCCCTGAACTGCTAATCGAAGCTCCTGTTCATGATGGAAGACGTTTTGACGCAAGAGATTTCTTTTTAGGGTGTCCCACACATGCTCGATGGGATTCAGATCTGGGGAGCAGGATGGCCACGGTAGAAGATCGATATCGTTCTCTTCAAGAACGTTCAAGACAACTCTTGCTCGATGAGGAGGGGCATTATCTTGTTGAAAGATTGGATTTTGACCCAATGTTTGGAGATACGGTACCACTACAGGTACAACTATCTCATTTGCGTAAGAATTTCCCGTGAGGTTGTTCTGTATGAAAACGAGGTCAGTTCTTCGACCGAGGCGTATGCCTCCCCAACATATCACTGATCCGCCTCCCTGTCTAACAACTTCTCAAGCATGCTGGAGATGGTTTTGCTTTCCAGGTTCCCTCTATATTCGAATTCTTCCCGAATCGGGATAATAACTAAATCTAGATTCATCACTGAAGAGAACTGTGGCCCACCTCTCTTGATCCCAGTTTACGTGTTCTTGGCACCAAGCTAAACGAGCAGCGCGATTTCCATGGGTCAGTTGTGGAACTCTTAAAGGACGTCTGGAGTGGAGTTGACCTTCGTGCAGTCGATTTCTCACAGTTTGCTCGGAAATTTGTACATTATGAACTCGTGATAGCTCTTGAGCTAATTGAGATGCTGTGGTAGTACGATCTCTTCTGGCTTGTAAAACCAAAAATCGGTCTTGGGCGACTGTAGTTATCCTGAAACGACCTGTATGGCGTTCTTCTACGCTACCTGTTTCATTGAAACGTGACCATAAACGGTTTATGACACTTGGGCTACTTCCCAGAACCCTGGATACTTCCCGTTGTGAGTTCCCAGCTTGGAGCATGCCAACGGCTCGTAACATCTCTTCTCTAGTCAAATGTCGTATTTCCATGGTCGAATCACAAAACTTGAATCTTTTATTTGTGCTTACAACAGAAACAAAGTGTCAACTAACTGATTTCAAACACTGAATACATGAAATGATTATGAAGCAGTGTCGCATCTGCTGCATTTTTAGTTTTTTATAACAAAAAAACTGAAATCTATTGCGGCACTCTACATAATTTGGTGAGAAATTGATGCAGGTGTTCATTTCTTAAAAAAAATCATTCATATTGATCGTTCTGGATACGATATATCGATATTCAGAAGTGTTCCCTAGACTTTTTGAGGTGAAAAGAACATTCGAAAGTCGGGAAACTACACCTAGTGATCAGACTACTATGTTAACTTATGTAGAGAAAAACTAATGGTTTCAGATAATAATCAAATAATGCAAGTCATCAGTAGAGAAGAGGTCAAAAATATCATTGAAAGAGCGGCTAGGAAAAAATCGCCTGGGCCAGATGGTATAAACTATGAATGAATTCTATGATATATTTTTCGAAGAAATTGAGTGAAATTGACCCAGACCTTGAATTTGTTAATGAATGGCATTGTTATTCCGCCCACTGAGTTTGCAGAGGGCGTAATTGTTCTGATACCTAAATGCAAAAACGTTAAAACTATCGACGATCTAAGACCAATTACTTGTTTAAACACGGACAGCAAAATTTTCATGAGAATAATTGCTGAAAGAATCACAATTGCATCAAAAAGCTTATTAGGAAAGAAAAACATGTGCTGCAGGCTCATCGATTTTCAATAATTTGATGTTATTGAGAAATATATTAGCATATGCCGAAAAATTCGATGAACAATGGGCAATTCTTCTAATCGATTTTATACATGCGTTTGATTGTATTTCGCATGAGTACATTTGGGCTGTTCTCAACTCAATGGGATTCGGAGAAGGGTTCATTTCGCTTTTGAAGAGTTGTTATGAAATAGCAACGTCTAAGGTGATGGTGAACGGATTTTTAACAGAAAAAATGAAAATAAATTGCCCAATCCGTCAAAGGTGTCCCCTTTCCATGTGCATCTTTGCTCTTGCGCATGAGCCTCTGATCCGTTGTATAAACAGAACAGGTAATGGGTTGGAATTGAAAAATGGCAGATACAAGATTTCTTCTTATGCAGATGACGTCGCAATCTTTTTGAGAAATGGTGAAAAACTGGACCCAATACTCAAAATTCTGGAACAATTTGGGAACGCATCAAACCTGCAAGTAAATCTTAAAAAATCGGCTATCGTTCTACTAGGGAGGTCAATAGGCGCGAGAACTGAATTCGGCGTTTTTACAGTGGCAGAGAAAAGCAATTGTTTGGGAATGCAGATTGCAGCTTGTCCGAAAGACATGATCCAATTAAACTGGAAAAAAGTAATTGAAAACATAAAAAAATTCATATTCATGAACAACATGAGAAATTTTGATCTGTTACGCAAAATCTGGTTCGTGAACACATTCATTCTATACATTGCACAAGTTCTCCCACTTCCTCATATTTTGCGCAAAAATCGTTCGATTAACAGGTAATTACATCTGGAAGGGCAGTATATATCGCGTTGCGAGGTCACAGTTATATCGGAAAATGAACAAGGGAGGCCTAGGGCTTATTGATATAGAGTCAAAAACTATTGCTCTATTTGTGGAAACACATTTTCTGTCTTTTTCAGCCAATAACGAAAAAATCACTTATCGTTCGATCTACACTGAAATTTTTGAAAATCACAACATGCTACCCATAATAGACAGGTAACTATAAATATAAAAAATTAATGAGGCATGGAGTTTACTCAAAGCAAACTCGATCACTAATAACACTGTAACAACACGAAATCTCTATAAAACACTGGTAGAACAGAACACTCTCAAACCAAGAATCGAGGAGAAATTCCCACAGTTTCAATGGAACAAAATATGGAATATGATAGGAAATAATAATGTACCTACGGAATGGAGATCTGCCGTATATATATATATATATATATATATATATATATATATATATATATATATATATATATATATATATATATATATATATATATATATATATATATATATATAATACGTGATTCAATGGCCGCAAAAATGAGCCGACACTGTATAGCTAACAATACTGCGTGCTCTTCATGTAAGATGGAGGACACAATCATCCATCGCCTGAGAGAATACGGACCAGCAAATGACACCTAGCAACGGTGTAGAAAAGTGATGATCAAAAAGTTCGGTAAAGATATCAACCGCTATAATCAGTACAATATATTCCAGGTGTCCCTTGTCAGTCAGCGAGACGAAATTGTTTGGCTTTGGTTTATATTCGCGCTGATCTCTTATAACATTGAAAATCGAAACCAGGGTTCGCTCATTGAGTTGATCTCCAGGAGGAAGGAGAGATGAAAATTATCCAAGTCAGGCCATATTTCAAAATTCTCTAATAAAATTTTCTGTTTCAAACAAAAGGCAATAGCATTATAATGAATTTACCTAGGTATCTATGTGTTAAGTAAGTAGTAGGTTTGAAAGCTGTGATAATTTATATAATTGAAGTGAAATAAAGGTTTTAAGAAAAGAAAAAATACATCGAAGGATTTACAAATATATCAAATACTCCAAAGAAACCTTACGGGTTATACATGGAAAATGAAAATTTAAAGACAATAATAAATATAGAAATCTCCAAAAAATAGTGAGTATATACACAGTAAAACACAATTTGATCAAAAACGAGAAAATAGAAAAAAGACGATTATAGTAAAGTAAATAGACAAAATTACAATTCGGTAAAAACGATATTTACAATAATATACTTACACCTATACACATATACACCTCAAAAAAGTCTAGGAACACCTACCAATATCTTTAAAATATGAATTTGATGATTCGAATTTATAGAAATCTTTCGGTTTTGTTAGGATGTATTGTATATAATGTATCCTCAGGAAAAAATAATATTTGAATTCTCCAAAGCACCTATTATAAAAAAAATTAAAATTTGAAAATGACGAAATTTGGTGAAACACAGAAAAAAAACCTGAAGTAATATTTTCGAAACGATATAGAAGCACTTATATTTTTCAGTACCCAGAAGGTCCACCTCTGTTATTAATGACACTTGGCATCGTCGCGGCATGATCAATATTAAGTTGTCTATAACATTTTGGCCTAAGTCATTCCAAGCCCCTGAACTGCTGATCGAAGCTCCTGTTCATGATGGAAGACGTTTTGACGCAGGAGATTTCTTTTAGGGTGTCCCACACATGCTCGAAGGATTCAGATCTGGGGAGCAGGATGGCCACGGTAGAAGATCGATATCATTCTCTTCAAGAACGTTCAAGACTACTCTGTGTGATGAGAAGGGCATTATATTGTAGGAAGAGTGGATTTTGACCCATTGTTTGGAGATACGGTACCACTACAGGTAAAACTATCTCGTTTGCGTAAGAATTTCCCGTGAGGTTGTTCTGTATGAAAACGAGCTCAGTTCTTCCACCAAGGCGTATACCTCCCCAAAACATCACTGATCCGCCTCCCTGTCTAACAATTTCTCGAGAATGCTGGAGAAGGTTTTGCTTTCCAGGTTCCTCCATTTTCGAATTCTTCCCGAATCGGGATAATAACTAAATCTAGATTCATCATTGAAGAGAACTGTGGCCCACCTCTCTTGATCCCAGTTTACGTGTTCTTGGCACCAAGCTAAACGAGCAGAACGATTTCCATGGGTCAGTTGTGGAACTCTTAAAGGGCGTCTGGAGTGGTGTTGACCTTCGTGCAGTCGATTTCTCACTGTTTGCTCGGAAATTTGTACATTATGAACTCGTGATAGCTCTTGAGCTAATTGTGATGCTGTGGTAGTACGATGTCTTCTGGCTTGTAAAACCATAAATCGGTCTTGGGCGACTGAAGTTATCCTGAAACGACCTGTATGGCGTTCTTCTACGCTACCTGTTTCATTGAAACGCGACCATAAACGGTTTATGACACTTGGGCTACTTCCCAGAACCCTGGATACTTCTCGTTGTGAGCTCCCAGCTTGGAGCATGTCAACGACTCGTAACATCCCTTCTCTAGTCAAATGTGGTCTTTTCATGGTCGAATCACAAAACTGGAATCTTTTATTTGTGCTTACAACAGAAACAAAGTGCCAACTAACTGATTTCAAACAATGAATACATGAAATGATTATAAAGCAGCGTCGCATCTGCTACATTTTTAGTTTTTTATAAAAAAAACTGAAATCTGTTGCGGCACTCTACATAATTTGGTGAGAAATTCATGCAGGTGTTCATTTCTTAAAAAATATCATCCATATTGATGATGAGAAGTGTTCCCAAGACTTTTCCGAGGTGTTTATTTCAATTATTAGTGAATAGTTTTGATAACCATACTGAATATCAGTCCGGTCAATAACGTGACAAACATCTGCGCTCTCTGTTACTAAATTACACTATGGAGAATGGATAGTAAACCAAAAGGTTCGAAAGAATCCAAATAATGCTGGAAGTGTAATAAACTTCTCTTAAAAACTGAATATATAATATTGTGTCTACGTTCGTGCCAAAAATGGTTCTGCCAAAAGTGTTTGCTAAAAATATTGCTAAAAGCAATATTGGGTAACAGTGCAATGAATGCAAGCAGCGTGGTAGATGATCAGCAATTGTACCTGTGTAAGAGTACGCGATTTACATGCTCGGAAATAATAAGGGTCAATATTATAAGTCAGGATGAAGCTGAACAATTGAAAGTATACCCCTTTTCAAATGAGACAATATTGTTACAGAAATCATTCATGCAGGAATGGATCTATACATTCCTCATTCCATGAAAATAACAACAGCACAAAAGCCATGGTACACCAAAGACTGCGAGCCAAGAACAGAGCTTACAAGTCAAGGAAAATAAATACAACAGAGGAAACAAAAGCAACCTTGTTACGAATACGGAACGTATGCAACCTAACAACTGCAAGAGCAAAGGCCAATTTCAACTAAGGGGTAACTAATAAACTCCTTGAACAGGCAAGCGGGACTAGACAGTTCTGGTCTATGGCGAAGACTGTCTGCGCCAATTTCTGCAAATCTGCGTTTCCGCTTCTTATTGGAAAATAGCGAGAATTCAACCGATCCCAAAGAAAGGAAAGAATTCCTTACCCCTGTTGCACTTCTTTTCATTATGCCCAAAGTGATGTAGAGAGTCATAAACGATAAACTCATCAAAAATCTTGAGTCGCAGGGAATTATTAACGACGGTCAGTATGGTTTTCGCAGACAAAGATCGACAGGAGATCTGCTCGCCTACGTCACTCATGTTTATACATCAACGATGGAAAAGCATGGGGAATCTAGAGCAATAGCCCTCGACATCTCTAAAGCCTTCAATAGGGTTTGGCATGCAGCCTTGTTGAATAAACTTACTGCATATGGGCTTCCCGAAAATTGCGTTTGGATAAGTAACTTTGTTTCAAATAGATCAGTTCAAGGATCCATTTTCTGGCCAACTTTGTTTCTGTTGCAGATAAACGATCTTCTGTCATCTACAGAAAACAAGATCTTCGGTTTTGCAGGCAATTGTACCCTGGTTTCGTCTTTCAGTAGACTGCGGCCGAATACAGCTACGGAATCTCAGCGTCAGAGATGTCAATAAATTAATTACTTAAACTCTGACTTACAGAAGATATTGGAATGGGGTCAGTTGAACCTGGTGAGCTTCAACGCGAGCAACTACGTTTTCTAGAAAGGTCCCCGCTGGAGAACTTTCTCTAACGATGCAAAGCCAACAAATCACATCCAAAGATTCGAAGCACCTCTCGGAATAAGAATCGACTCCGGGTTTTGCTGGCATGAACATGTATCGGCAATAGCTAAGTCTGCATTTACTGGACTTAGTTTTCTTTTCCTATTGCTGGTTCGCAGAAGACATGTTGCTCATCTTTCTCTGCTTTACAGATACTTCCACGGAAGATGCTCTAAGGAGCTGAAAGACCTTGTTCCGAGAAAACTCATGTTTTGCCGCAACACTAGACTGGCAAAGAGTTCTCATCATATGGCGGTAGATTTAGTGACCCCTCAAACCTCTCTCTATAAGAATTCCTTTGTTTACAGAGCCGGAGAGCTGTGGAATACGCTTCCTTTCAACATATTTCCAACATCCTACAATTTGGCCCTCTTCAAGAAGCGAGTACACAGACACCTCAATTCTCCCCGGTCCCCCACTCATGTGTTGTAACAGTTTAGCTGACTTTATATTGAATGCCACGACTTTAACTGGTAGTGTATTAATTTTCCTAAAAGGTCATGTTTAGGAAGAAAATCATCCCCGTCCGTCCAATTCAAATCAATATTTACAACAATAAGAATCATAGTCGCAGTTCTCAAATTAAATATTCAAACAATACTTACAACGAATACCTCTGCTCTCATTTTTATGAACAATACGCATCGAACTTGAACATTGAATAAATTCAATCGAAATTAAAAAGGCTTAATTGAACGATTTCGTCAACTAATTATCAATATTGATTAAGCTACTCGAAAAGTCCATAAAATAAATCCAATAAAAACTCGATAAATTTCATTAATCAATATTCAGAAATTGGAATTGAGGTTTCAATTACGTCGAAGGGATCACTTCTTTCTCTTTCTTTTCATTATATATTTTTTGAGGCTATATAGATTTCATACTTTTTTTGGAAAGTGACATTTTTTTACACAAGAATCATAAATGTTATGGCGGCAATAATCTTATACAGTGCGTTCCAATGTTTATTTCTACAATACGAGGTGTGTCAATTAAGTTCGCGGAAAAGTGCCCGGACGGTCCGGAAAGTACATAAGTACTTGAAAATACCTTATATTCCTTCGCAATAGTCTCCCTCGAGTTCGATGCACCGGCGCCACCGTTAAACCCACTGTTGAAAGCACATCATCAAACATCTTGTTGGCGGTCTGCCTCTTCTTCTGAAGGCTTCGTGTCTAGGGCGCCACTCCAATATCCTTTTTGACCATCTGTTGTCTGACATTCTTGCAACATGGCCTGCCCAGTTCCATTTTAAACGTGTGACCCTGTCTACAGCATCTGTAACCTTAATTCTTCTTCGTATCTCCTCATTTGAAATCCGATCTCTCAGGCTTATTCCCAACATGGATCATTCCATGGCTCGTTGGGTAACTTTTATTCTGTTGACAGTCCTTTGGGTAAGTGTTAGTGTTTCGGAGCCATATGTCAGTACCGGAAGGACACATTGATCATAAACTTTGCTTTAAGACTTATTGGAATATAAGACTTGAAAATGTGTCGTAATTTTCCGAAGACAGCCCAGGTCAGTCCTATTCGTCTGCTTATTTCACAGGTCTGGTTGTCTCTTCCAATTCGTATTTCGTGCCCTAGATATTTATATGAGGTTACAAATTGGATTTCTTTCCCTTAGTTTTAAGTTACAGCTGGGGACTAAGTTAGTCATGAATTCTGTTTTTGCGGTATTGATCTTTAATCCAACTTGTTGGGTGATACTTGACAACTCTGAGAGCATTTCGTATGCCTCATCTAGGCTATCTGAGATCAACACAATATCGTCGGCGAAACGCAGGTGATTTAGCATTTCCCCATCCATACGTATGCCTCTATTTCCCATTTCGAGCTTTTTAAACATATACTCTAATAAAGTTGTGAAGAGCTTGGGAGATATTGTATCGCCCTGACGGACACCCCTTTTGATTTTAAACTGGTTTGTTTCTTCGTGAAGTCTCACTTTTGCTGTTGCGTGTTCGTAGATATGTCGTAGTAGGGAGATATATCGATGATCTGTACGACAGTCGGCAAGAGCTTTAAGCATTTCGTAGTGATTTATGGAATCGAACGCTTTTTCATAATCTACAAACGTGAGTACAAGAGGTTTGTATTCAACACATTTTTTATCAGTGACTTTATAACCTGTAAGTGGTCGTTTGTTCCATATCCAGCTCTAAAGCCCGCTTGTTCTCTTGGCTGATATAAATCCAGTTTGTTCGTAAGTCTCGCTGTTATGATTTTGGTAAAAAGCTTATAAAGATGTGTAAGCAGACTAATTGGTCTGTAGAATTGTAGGTCGGTGATATTACCCTTTTTGTGCATAATAACAATGATGGCGTTGTTCCACTTCTCTGGGGTTGTTGCTTCATCTAGACATTTGTTGAAAAGTCGAGTTATGGACTTAAGTAGTTGTTTTCCTCCCATTTTTATAGCTTCTGCAACGATGCCGTCTTCACCTGGTGCTTTATTGTTCTTCATTTCGTTAAGCGATCTTAAAACTTCATTTTCAGTTATTGCTGGAATATCCTCTGATCCCTGGTTTACTATATGAGGTAAAGGAGGTGCATTTTTTAATATTCCGGCTTGGTGTTGGTCACTGTATAAGCTGGTATAGACATTTTCGACAATTGTAATTATCTCCCTTCTGTCGTTTGTTACTTCTCCCTTTCATTTTGTAATTTAACTATTTCTGTTTTTCCCAAACTCAGTTTGTTTTGAAGTATTTTCATGTTTTTATTTTCTTCTATGGTTTTGGTTATCCATTTTTTATTGTATTTTCTGACATCGGCTCTTACAGCTTTTGTTATATCTTTGCTTAGTTGTCTTATTTGGTCTCTATGATGTGAATGTCTTCCTAGCAGTTCTCTTCTCTGTTTCATTAATTGATTAGTATACGTCGTTAACTTCCCCTCGTTGTTCATTGATTTCGGGCAATGTTTTTTCTGAGCTTCGTTGATTGATTTGACTATGTTGTCGTTTAATTTTTCAATGCTCATTTCATCAGGGTTCTCAAGATTCTCTTCTATTGTCTTCTGATATTCTTCGATGTCATCTACATTCGTCCACTTTTTATTATTTTGTTTGTTAATCAATTTCGTTCGCTCCTTTCTTAGATTCAGTGACACTATTGCTCTTACCATTCTATGATCACTTCCTACAGATAATCTATTTAGTACAGTTACATCAGTAAATATTGCTTTTTTATCTGTTATAATAAAGTCGATTTCGTTTTTCGTCTTTCCATCTGGACTGCTCCATGTCCACTTGCGATGTTCTGCTTTTTGGAAGAATGTATTCATTGCTGTTAGTTGATTGTGTAGCAAGAACTGCAATAGAAGGTTTCCTCTGTCGTTTCTTTCTCCAATTCCATGGCAGCCCAAAGACGTTTCTGTTTCGTCTTGCTTCTTACCAAGTTTGGCATTGAAGTCACCGGCTAGTATAGTGAAATATGTTAAGGAGTTTGACATTGCCTTAGTTACATCCTCGTAGAAGGCTTCAATTTCCTCATCTGAGTGAGTGGATGTGGGTGCATAGGCTTGTATAATTTTGATACTATATCGATCATTTAGTTTTAGTACCACATAGTAGACTCTGGAACTTATGCTGCTAATTTGAAGTATATTCTGGATGTGACGTTTATGTATCAAGAGTCCTACCCCTCCCACGGAGCTGTCTTCCTCACATTTGTGATAATAGAGGTTTCCCGACTTTAGTAAGGTTTGCAGTTCTCCTCTCTTACGTATTTCGCTTATTCCGACTATATCCCAATGTATTTGTTTCAGTTCCTCTTCAAGGATTTTCTCTTCAGATGAAAGGGTTCTCGTATAATATGTCGCAATATACAGTTTTCGAAGGTAGCCTGGTCCAACCCGGGGATTCTTAGCACCCTCTGATCGTAGTCTGTGCCGACCGCTACCGTAGTCGGGGACTAGCGATCTGCTGGGCACTGAGGGCCTTGTATAGTTTTTGCTTGTGATTTTGGTTTGAGGTTTATTAGCCGTTACCTATCACGCTGGCCAGTGCGGGTTGTTAGGTGATCTTTTAGGAATTACATTTCCATAATTCCTGTAGTAACGGTCATCCCGCCGTGGCTCGGCCGTCAGAGCCTTCGTTGGATGTTTAGCAGCGTATACCACGTGCAGGTGAAGGTTGACATTTGGGCTGGTTTTGATCCTGTACTACCATCGCCCCTTATAGTGGGTTAGTTTAGTTGAAATTGATGTAGAAGTAAACCTTTATGTATATGTCATATTATTGACAAATACCAATGCTACATTTTAAGCCTCATTTACATTGGTCATTAAGACTCACTCTTTAGTTTAAAACTTTTACCAATAGATGGAGGTTTTCAACAGATACATCTAATAAAATACCGCATATTGACACCAGCAGTTGTTGATCAATTTTTGCGGGAACCGTTTGTTCTTGAAAATTTCAATTTTCGGAAATAATGCAATTATTAAATTATGAAATCTGACCCAGGTAGAATGTGCAGAAGCAGTAGTGTTAGATGACCTAGGTTGGAATTAAACAAGAATAAGCCTAAGGCTTGGATTGTCGAATTCAACTGTTTTCAGAATGATCAGCAGGTACAGTTATTTAAGTATTATCTCGTTGATACAATCGTTCGCTACTGCTAGCTACTTTCGAATGCATCTTCGACCGAACAGTGGAGGTCAAATTAGCAGAAACGATACGACAATGTCTCAGGGAATTCAGTATTTGGAGCCTCATATCGCAGTTCGAAGGACAGCTTGAACCGCAGCACATTGATTGAATTTTGCCAACGACAGATTAGTCAAATAAATATTTTCATTTTATTTATTATTCAAGAATTTCCTAATTGAAACAACGATTCACTACTGCAAGGCTCCTTCAAATGTAGCTTCAACAGAACAGTGAAGAGCAAATTAGCACTGAAATGATATGGATAACGTTCCAGAGAATTTAGTTGGAGGCCTCGTGTCACGGCTCAAGACCCAGCTCTAACCGCAATACATCGAAGAGCCCGATTGAACCTTGTCAGGAAACATGTGAATTGGTTCCAGGTTTTGTCTTTTTCATTGCCATCGATGTTCGCTAGTGCACATTCGTCGAAATGATAGATATGCTTGTGGCAACTTCTTCCCAACCCATAGTTTTCGTGGAGGTTCAATAATAGCGTGGGGATAAATTTTTTTGTATGGCCGTACTAATCTGATTATCGTAGATAATAGATATCTAAATATTTTCAATGAAATAAAACTAATGTATTTAGATTTTCACTATATCAACAAAACTATGACCGGTTTCACCACACTGTGGCTTCATCAGATATATGAACTAATGAACAGAGTTATTCCTTATATATTAGTCTTATTTTCTACTTAATATTACAATAGGTGCAAGAGGTATGTTGGAAAACCCATCGGAGTTGCCTACTTTATGAATTGAAAAGATTGAGTAAAGGAGAAGGATTTAGATCTAATTGACTATTAAGTAACCTACCTGAATTCTTTTCTTTGTTGATCTCTAAAATTTCCAATAGATTAAGTTTTTGTCTATTATTTTCATTGTGTATGAAGCTACATTTGAAAGAGCCTTGCAGTAGTGAACCGTTGTTTCAATTAGGAAATTCTTGAATAATAAATAAAATGAAAATATTTATTTGACTAATCTGTCGTAGGCAAAATTCAATCAATGTGCTGCGGTTCAGGCTGACCCTTGAAGTTTTTATATTTGAAAATATTTCCTGGATTGCTTTTTGAAATTTTTTGCGTGAAATCATGGTTTCAATCATAGTTGGACTGTAAACGTTATTGACTGCTATTTGTTTAATTTTATTTAGCTCTTTTATGAAATTATTTTGTGACATTGGGATATTAATGAGTCTATGTACCGTACTATTGTAAGCTGCTAATTTATGTGGATAAGGATGTGTAGATGAGCTGTGAATAGTAATATCTGTATGCGATGGCTAATGAAAAATAGAAAAATCATGTTTGCGTTAATTTTAGTAATAGTTGAATCCAGAAAGTTAATAGAGTTTTTGTTTCTATCTCTAAAGTGAATTTAATATTATCGTGAATTTTGTTAATGAATGTTTTGAATGACTGTAATTGTCTGTTTGTGCCAGTGAAACAACAAATGATATCGTCGACATATCTAAACCAATAAATAAAGTGTTTGAATAACGAATGTTCTTGGATAGTTTTTTCAATATTATCCATGAGAATTTCAGCGAGCAGAGGACTCAAAGAATTACCCATGATTAAACCTTTTTTACTGTTATATAATACTCCATTGAAGTTAAAATAATTCTGTTCTAAACAAATTTCTAATTCTAAAAAGTGTAAGATTTCTGATTGAATTATCGGATTGACTTTATTAATTTGAAGGGCGTTCTTGATGAGTTTCACTGTATCACTAGGTGGAACACTAGGGAAGATATTTACTACATCCCATGACATAAGTTTAGTGTTCGGTGGTAGTATCGTGTTGAATTTTATTTATTAGGACTGAAGAGTTTTTCATTGAGAATTTAGGTTCAAAATTAGCGTACTGTAGAATGATGTCTATGAGAAAGCGTGAAAGTTTTGCAGCTTTAGTTTTATTTCATTGAAAATATTCAAATATCTATTATCTACGATAACCAGATTAATACGGGCGTACAAAAAATTCATCATTTCATTCATTCATTTGTTAATATAGTGAAAATCTAAATACTTTAGTTTTATTTCATTGAAAATATGTATATCGATTTGCATCAAGTAACGACCTCCTCAATCAAATTCAAGGTATCTGAATGCTCACAGGGCAGTCCCACAAACAACAAACAGAGAAAGCATTCGGAATGAGGTAGATGCATGGCTAGAAAATCGCCAAAGTACAATCCGTATTAAGATTCAGGTATAGATTTGAACGGATAACGATGGACACTAATTGAGTTAGGGAATTTCAGACCAGTAGCGATTTGCTGATCAAATGTGAGTTAATACTAATTACCTGACCTATGTTGCTTGAATAACTACTTATTAACAGATATATAATTAACGAAAAGTGCCTGAATATAATATAAATCTCTGTCCTTTGGAATTGTCGTTCCATGCTTTCATTTGTGTGTGTGATGAGCAGATATATGTTTCTTCTATACAAATTATAGGCCAATTTTTTTGTCTAAACTTATTGATACCCCTAAGAAGTTTCTTCTGAGCATTTGGATTTTTGTTTTTTCATCAGTAATTTCCTATTATTTTGGGTTTTTCCAGCGAAATCCCATCTCTGTCATCACTTTCCTTAGAGATTCATATGGTCAGAATACCCATTGTCATCAACAAATTTCTTATGAATAAGTCTTAGAGTTCAAATTTTCTCATCCGTTAAATAATAGTTCATTATCATAGGATGAATAAACCCTTTATCGAAATCATCTTGTTCGGTGTGGAGAATGAGTACCTCTCTCCTTCTTCAACAGATCTCATTTCTACAGAAATCTTCCTTATTGTACTCAAACTCACTCCTGTTTCCTTTGCAGCATTTGTCCATCATTGCTTTCTCATCGCACATTTGTATCACTTCCCTAAATTCGCCCGACAACACTTTATGCGCCACTTTCGTTTTGAATTCCATTTTCGAATACTTAATACCAAATAATTGTTGCACAGTGTGTATTTCATGATATTCACTCCGCGAGAACTTTGATGACCTATCCATTGAGGCGCTACCACTGCGCAACTCATTAGAAAGTCTATCTAAGGAAGGGGAAACTTCAGATATGTTTGACGGCCTGTAAGTTACGCATCTTAGTTAAAATCTACCATTTAATTATACACTTGGAGGCAAAATTAGCGGAACACTCGAAAATTTAACCAAATTCGAAGTTCGATATTTTTCCTAATTCTCAACCGATTTAGATGATTTTTTCGGCAAGTTATAGATCAACTCTTCTGCTTTGTAGAAATTATAAGAGAAAACAAAAAAAATTGAACAAAAAATTTATACGGGGGCAAAACTAAAAGTGTTTTTCTTGTCATGGTCTGTCAAGACACATCTTCCTAGAGTAACGCCCTTCTCGTTTCATGCGTTTATCTCTATTTTTGCAAAATATATTTAATTTCAAGTGGAAAATCACTATTTTGGAGAAATTCCATTGAATCAAGAAATTGTCATTAAAATTCGTCTATCAATTTGGAATTTTCTTATTATCAGTCAGGCGTGTCGAAATTGTCGTTTGCGATTTTTATGTTCGAATTGCATTAGTTATTGATGACAATTTGGTTAATTTGGTGAAAATTAGGAATTCATAGGAGATAACAGTCGGTAGGTATTAAAATACACAACCGAATTCTGGGACCATTGATAAAACTACTCATTTACACACACCTTTTTTTATCAAATATGAAATACAACACACGTTTTTTTGTATATGACCACATTAGCACTTGTTTGAAGAATGAGAGTTTTCCATTCTTTGATTTGATACAAATTCGATCGGTTGCGGTGTTTTGTGATTCTTTTACTGTTTACGATTCGAAACGATATTTTCATTCAGAATGAGAGATTTACCACCAACCTCAGTAGCAAGGGCAGTTACATTGATCGAGGAAGGGCGCACCTACCGCTCAGTCGGTACCACGTTGGGTGTCTCGACGTCGGTTATCCATCGAATCTACCGACGTTACAGGGAAACTGGATTGTACGTGAGGAGGCGAGGACAAGGAAGAAATCGGGCAACCCGCGCTATACATAACCGTTTCATCGTCAATCAAACCATAAGAAATCCTCGTCTTACTGCTGTTCAGGCACGTAACCTTTTACAAGCAGTAGATAACATAAACGTCAGTGTGAGGACAGTCAGAAGACGATTAAATGAAGTTGGTCTGAGATCATACGCGCAAGCAAGAGCACCAAGACTCGATAGAGCCCATCGGGTAGCAAGATTGGCGTTTGCTAGGGAGCATGTAGCATGGACAATCAATCAGTGGAGACGAGTTTTATTTAGTGATGAGAGCCGATATAGTGTGAATTTCGTGGATGGTAGAGATAGAGTATGGAGGCATCGAGGGGAACGGTACAATCAAGCGAACTTCGCAGGAACTGAGCAATACGGTGGAGGGTCAGTTATGATATGGGGTGGCATATGTTTGGGAGTACGAACAGAACTGGAGATTATTGGCAATGGATCACTTAGTGCCCATCGGTATATAACAGAAATCTTGGAGCCCCATGTTGTGCCTTTTGCTCCTTACATAGGGGAATATTTCCTTTTTATGCACGATAACGCGCGCCCTCATACTGCGCGCATAGTGATAGAATATCTCAATGAAGTTGGGATCACACGAATGGACTGGCCGTCGCGGTCACCGGATTTAAACCCGATCGAACACGTTTGGGACATTCTTGGAAGAAGGGTTCGACAACGGAATCCAGGCAACGTTGAAGAGCTGACATTGGCTTTAGTGGAAGAGTGGGACAACATACCTCAACAGATGATAGACAACATCATTGGGGGTATGCGAAATCGTATGCGCGCTGTAATAAGAGCTCAGGGGATCATCTTCGCTACTAAAATCAAATGTTTTTCTTTGTGGGTCATCATGAACATTTTTCTCAACATGTTCATTTCATTTCACGAGTGTATCGCCAGGACACACCTGCTCTCAATTTTGGACAGGAATGATAATTATTATAGGTGTCACACAAAAAAATTCAAAAATAAATGTGCAAAATCAACGATTTTTCCAGTGAACTTCGAAATCTCCCGAAGCGTGAAATTGGCCAGTGAATTTTCATTTCGTTAGATTTCCGCTTCTCTAATTTTGATTTAAGTTCTTGGCTAACCTCCGATGTTATGCACCTACGCAAGATTAAAAATAAATTCTTGAAATTTGTGACTTTTCGCTTCAAATTCGATATCTCTTGTAAAAATAGAGATAAATGCATAAAACAAGAAGGGCGTTACTGTAGGAAGATGTGTCTCGACAGACCATGATATCGTACGTTTCAAATCGGACCACGAAATTCCACAGGGTGTTACGAATTTTCGACAAAAAAAACACTTTTAGTTTTTGCCCCCGTATAAAATTTTTTTCAAATTATTTTTGGTTTCCCTTATAATTTTCAAAGCAGAAGAGTTGATCTATAACTTGCCGAAAAAATCATCTAAATGGGTTGAGAATTAGGAAAAATATCGGACTTCGAATTTGGTTAAATTTTCGAGTGTTCCGCTAATTTTGCCTCCGAGTGTATTTAGAGAAACCAGCTAAAAATGGAATCGAATCATCAATTACGAAAAGGTCACTTTATATTTATTATAAAAATATATAATACAAAAACATAAAATACACTTATTTTTATATTGAGATCAAATGTTAATGACTGGATTCTTACACTCAATTAATCAGAAAATTTCTCTGTACAACTAATTTTCTGATGTATACTTAATACAAAATTTTAAGCATTCTTCATGCATGCATTCATTAGAAGTAAAATATTTACAATTTTACAATGTCTTATTTATTGATCAATAATTCTGAAAAATTCTTAGTAAACAAATGTTGATTTATGGGTTGAAACTTTATAAGTGAGATCATTCAATTATTCATAAATTGTCAAAAAAATTCAAGAAGTTACTTTCAATCGACAGAAAATTTTCAATAAAATTACAAGTTATTTGCCTATACATAAATTACTTCTCTGACTAATTTTGATTTTCAAATCTCGTTTCACATCGTTACTCCGATTATTTTCTAAGACATTAGAGTAATTGTGTTCCAAAGTAGCATAATGCCGGATATTTTTGCTTTCTTTAGGTGTTCTGGCAACAAGAAATTTACTTGAAATATTCACTGCATTTGAAAAAATCGGTTTTGAGAGCTGGTCATCGTTTGATTTTCTTTTCAGTTGAAGTTGTTCCTCTGGAGTGTGATTTTTCACGTGTTTGCGTAGACTGCTTGGATCGGTATACTTTTTCGAGCACCCGTGTACTTGGCACCCATATGGTTTCTGAAAAACAAATTCGATATTCAGAACATTAAATTTTTCGTGAAATTTTGTTGAAAATTGATATGATTAGAATAGCAAACAATAAATTCTTACAATTGAAAAAATCAGTTAATTTCAGGATACAAAATATTTGCAGACCAGTGATAGATACTCTTTCATGAAAATGGTAAAAATTACGAATTGAATGTCGATTAAATATACACATAACAAAATTTACTTCAGAGATTTTGGGAATTTCGAAGGATTGTTGGAATTGATCCTCTTTGAGATATTTCAATTGGAAAAAGAAATACATTAAGGTTTTTTTTTGGAAAGAAAAAGAAAAAAAAGAAAACTAGAGACTCTTTCCACATGTAGTAAAAAAAATTGAAAATTGTTTTTTCACATAGTAGGTATTTTTTTCGCGACCTCAGTAGCTTGTATTACCCCTTCTTGCCCTGATACAAGGATTGAAGGCAATGATTTTGCGAAACTATGGCCACAAGTATCAACATAACCCGGATTTCTTGTACAAAACGTGCTTCTCTGACGAATGTACTCTTTCACTTCATGAAGACAATAACCGCCATAACTGTAGATCATATGTTTTGACAGAACCATACTCCATATCCGGAAAAGCTAAATGTTTGAGTAGGAATTTTGGGAGACTACCTAATTAGACATCTGTTCAATGCTAATAATTTAAACGGCGAAATTTATCTCAAAATGCTGAAATATGAAATTAATCCACTGATAACAGAAAAACTAGAAAACGATCCCCTAGTACTTGAACAACAATTGGATTTCCAACAAGACGGAGCTCCTCTTCACTACGGCGCACCACACTCAATATCCCTAAAAGCTCAATGTTTGACTATGAACTTCGAAATAACGACTAATTGAACCTCTGGTCTCGATAAATTGACGTTCAAAGTCTCTCCTTCAGAAACCAAACTCGGTTCAAAGTTCCTCCCACCACTCGGTTTCGCCAAACTTTCAAGTATAAAAGTTGACGAAATTGATAATGTCGAGCTGTCAGAATTGAGGGTTTTCTCTCATTTATCCTATTTACGTGTGGTTAACGGTAGATATGATTCGTGTATTGAAATATTTCAACATATTTCGGCATCAGATCCGTAAAGAGACTTACGACTTAGTTTTCGAGTTTAGAATGATTTTTGAGACCTACATTTTGCCGGAAACAGTAAGAAGTGGCCATCTGCTCTCATAATATTCTGGACGTTGTATTGTAAGAAGAGGTCCTATGGAATGACCTGCCTGATTTCCTGACCTGAACCCTGAAGACTTTGTTCCCAAAGTTTTGGGACTAAGCCAAAAGATTTGGGCGATTTACGTCAGCGAATTGTAGATAAGTGTAGTCAAATAACTACAAATAGGCTGAATCATGTGGGACACACTTTTCAGTCAAGGTTTTAACAAGAAATCCCCTAAGACATGCACTTCAAACCTTTGAATAGAGCAAAGGGATCGAGATTTAACTCATTTGAAAGCTCTCCTTGCAAAAGTGCCTTCTTACAATGTTCGAAACGAGAATATTGATGAGCTTCAGGGGTTATCTGAGAGGGCTCGGCATCAGGCATTGAGATGGTTCTCAGTTAATGGTCTTAGCATGAATAACGAAAAAACACAGACCATGTTGTTCAGTTTGAAGGGCGAATCTGACATGCGTGGCTCTGGTAGTATTAAATTTTGGTACATATACTTGGATCCGATACTCAAGTGGGATTTTCATGCTACAAATATATCAACCAAGATCAGTAGGAATATTTTCGTTCTGAGACAGCTTGCGTTCTCAATGTCGGGGGCTGTTTTTCGCACTGTTTATTTTGCTAACAAAGAATCCCACTTGATATATAGTATCGTGGCATAGGGCAACTGCGCATCCGCTTTCAGTTATTTAAACTCCAATGGAGCCTCCTTAGAGTGGTGACTGGACTGAACTATAGTGACTGTTGCAGGGCGGCATTAGAGACTTGCGAATCCTCACTTTTCCTGCTCTATTTGTGCTGGAATGTCTGCTTTTTGCTCACGAATGAAGGGACTCTCATTAGGTGAACTCTGATATTCACGATCACCACACGAGAAGTAAGCTAGATATGATGATCGCTTCAGGCTCAGCAAGTCACAAAATAGGCCGAATTTCTTCTCGAAAATTTTCTTCAATAAGCTCCCGTGTAACATTATAAGTCATTCCACGGTATCTTTCAGAAACACTGTGAAAAGAATCCTGATTGATGGTGCCATTTACTCAGTGGATGAATTTCTGGGATTAAATCTCTCTAGATTTTCACTTTGAACCTTTGCATTTTCGTTTGTATGCTTGTTTTTATTATTTCATAGACTATTGTTGTATAATATATTCATTTTGAGTAATACTTTACACTGAATTTGACCTATGCAAACAATGTATTTTGTAAAGCATCAATAAAGATTTACTCACTATACCAAACACGCAATCTGTACAATAAACATCTGCAGTTTCTCTCAACATGGAGACAAGTTCTATACGTACAAAATTAAGTTAATTCATGAACTAAATGATGATAATTTGGATTGTAGGCAAGGATTTTGCTAAACTATGGCCAAAAGTATCAACATAACCCGCATTTCTTGTACATTTGGTTATCTGACGAATGTACTCTTTCACTTCATGGAGACAACAACTGTCATAACTGTAGATCATGGAGCGATCATGAATTTTGACAGAACCAAAGTCCATATCCGGAAATGCTAAACGTTTGAGTAGGAATTTTGGGAGAGGTCTGTTCCATCCTTTTAGTTCAAACGGCGGAATTTATCTCAATATGCTGGAAGATGAGATTGATCCATTGATAAAAGAAAAACTAGAAAACGATCCCCTATTTATTATTATATTTCCAACAAGACGAAGCTCCTCTTCACTACGGCACACCACACTCAAGATCCGGAAAAGCTTAATGTTTGACTAGGAACTTCGAAAGATCGAATAATTGAACCTCTATTCTTCTCCAGAAATCTAACTCTAGGCTGAATCATGTGGGAGACACTTTTCAGTCAAGGTTTCAACAAGAAATCCCCTAAAACAGGTGCTTCAAACCCTTAAAAATTGAATGGAGTACAGAGGTTCTGCGTTAACTCCTTTGAAAGCTCTTCTTACAAAAGTGCTTTTTTACAATTATGTACAAAGTGTACAAAGTTATTTTGACGAATCTTTCTTGCAAACAATCATTTTTTATCTCACATCCAACCGAACCTTGAATATTTCGGCTATTTTCAAGAATATCAAACAACCGGAAAACAAATAAATTTTTGTTTCGAAGAGAAACCTTAATTAACGTGAGTTTTTAGACGATAAGGAATGTAGGTTATGTTGTAATGTCTGTTGGAAGCCATTTTCAAAAATTCAGATTTTATAGATTTATTTGAATTTAATTTTTTTTATTTAATTAGAAGAATAACACTATTCGAATGCATCAAACTATTCATAAGCGAAAAAGTGTATATTCCAACCCGCACAAAATTCATAACTTACGGTGTCAAAATGAGTCCGTTGATGTTTCGCCCTATCAGAACTGTTCGAGAAACTTTTGGGACAGCTTGGATATTGGCAAACATAAGGTCTTTCTCCAGTATGACTTCTCTGGTGTATTTTCAAGTTTTCAAGTCTTGAGAAAGCTTTCGTACAACCTTTAAACTGAAAAAATAACGAATCATAAGTATATATCAAAAAAACTAAAGACTAGAACAAATTTCAAGGTTGCACAATTTTTGAATTAACACATTCATAATGTACCCGTTTTTATATAGGACAAACAAGCCGCCCTTTTATCGTAAGTTACTGAGATATTCTATAGCACGCGGGCAAGCTCATCATTTTGACGTTGTGATGTCATTATTTTATGGTCAATTTACTTTTACGATCTCCCGAAAATAAACTGGTATTATATTTCAGCAGCTTACACAAAAAATGCTATTTTACAGTTTGAAATAGAATCTTTCATATCCTCATTCACATTCTTAGAGTTCAATGAATCACCAAGCTATACAATATCATCAGTTTCTTTCGCGAAAAGATTCGAATGAATCATTCAATAAAATCTGCTTCACAAAATTCGTCTGACTAAAGGTATATTGAATGTTAGAAGCAAGCTTGTGGGAAGCTTTACGCAATCATCGTTTATGAATACTAACTTTATATAGAAGAATTCAACAGTTGTTAAGAAATTTCGAAATACTCCTCGATGAGAAGCTAGTTTTAGAAGACGACTTAGAGGTCACTACTGGTGATAGAGGTTCATGTTTGATGATCATTTTATAGGGGTTTGATATTGCATGATGGTCTGCGATACTGATGAGTCGAAATTAGGAACTGTCACTAAAATCAATGATCCTAATCAACAAATTACAATTTCTTGGTATTCGATGTCCTCGGTACCGATCATCTTGCATGTTTAGACGAACTCAAGATTTATCTGTCAAGGAAATTTGTTCATTTTTTATTCTATGTATTTTCAGTCATGCACAGACCACCACTGATGATCTCAATCGCCACTTTGGTAACTCTGTTGTCTCTAGTGAGCAAGGGCCTAGTAGTTGGTGTCTAACTATTCAATCCAACTTATCTTAAGGTACTAGATCGGGTGATGGATGCAAAAAATTGATTTTTTTACATTTTTCGAAAGAAACACGTTTCAAAAATAAGCTCTTAAATTTTCAGAACAAAATTTGGAATATTTTCGAAGTTATAGGCAAGAGAGCCAGGGCCCCCGCAACCATATGTGCAAAGTGTGCAATGCACACGGGCGCCATCCTTTAGGAGTGCCAAAACCCAGGGTCCAAAAAAAATATTAAAATAAAAGTTGAGAAATTGAATAGGATTAGGTATAAATACACACGAAATTTTATTAGTATATCATCCAGTTACTGCCGATTCCTATGTTGCCAGAACATGTCAGGCGGCAGTTTCTTGATTTTTCCTGTTCAGACATAAATAACGCCTGGAGCGCTATAAAAGCGATGCATCGCCACAGGCGTTTTTAAATTAGTTAGTTCACTGGACCGTGCAACAAGTGAATAAAAACAAGTAATCCTATTAATTTTTACATATTTTTTATATAGAGTGTTCCCTACTTTATACTATCAACATTAACCCTTTATAGGATACTGGTTATAATTAATTTTTTTCAGCCAAATATCTTTTTATTGATTGAAATGTCATGTACGAGTTTAAATAAGTAACTGGTTTCATCCATAACTCGCTTAGTTTTTATGCTATTGATCTTTTTAAAAACCACGAAACGTCAATTTTACACAACAATTATATAATCACTTGAGTAAATTAAAAAAAAATGTTGCAGACATCTACGACTGTTAATGCTCATCATCTGCGGATATTGGCAAGACGTGTTAGAAAGAATTATTGCGATTTTTAAGTATTTATCTACACAATGCTTGGTATTTCAAGGTTCTTCTCAATTGCTTTTCGAACATGATAATGGAAATTTTCTAAAAGCTGTTGAGATGATTGCCTCTTTTGATTCAGTAATGAGACAGCACGTTAGCCGGATGTATAACTCCCACAAAAATATTTCAAAATGACTCATTATTTAGGCGTGCGAATGCAGAATGAAATAATTGGATTGTGGTCCAAAGTAAAAAATAATATTTTAGAAATGGTTCGCAGTTCAAAATATTTTTCAATAATATTAGATTGTACACCAGACACTAGTCATACTGAGCAAATTAGTCTTGTTCTGAGGTATGTTGTCCTTAACACTACAAAAAAGGTTGAAGTTTAGGAAAGTTTTATTTCGTTTAATCCAATAGTGGACTCTACAGGAGAAGGGATATATACATTTGTGATAGTAAATTTGAGAAAAATGTAGAATTAAAACCCATTATGGGACAAGGTTATGATAATGGGACAAATATGAAGGGAAAACATGTTGGGCTTCAAAAACGCATTCTTGATGCGAATTCGAAAGCCCTTTTTGTACCATGTGCGGCTCATACTTTGAACTTAACAGTTCTTAACGCTTCTAAGGTGTCAAGTACTACAATAACCTTTTTAATCTTGTGCGAAAGTTATATAATTTTTTTTCGTTATCCACAAAAAGCTGGTAAGTTTTGAGAAAAAATGTCCCCCGGTTAAGTTTAAAGCCTCTAAGTGAGACAAGATGGTCCAGCACAATCGACCCTTAAAGTTTATTCAATTAAGGTTTGCGAAAGTCTTCTAGAAGTGGCTGAAGATAATTCCTTTCATATTCATGCAAGACATAAAGCGAGTTCCCTCTTAACGTCTGCACAGAATTTTCAATTTATTTGTGAAATTATTATTTGGCATGAAGTTTCATTTCATATAAATATTGTCAGCAAACAAATGAAAAGTGCTATAATTAATATTAAAGTATGCCAAACCTACCTAAAAAATTTAGTTGATCACTTCCAGCAATATAGATCTGACCAATCATTTCAAGAAATTCTTGTGCAAGCGAAAGAAGTAGCATCCTCTCTGGGAATTGAAGAAGACTTTCCATCATTGCCAACGGTTAGGAGGAAATTTAAACCAAAACTGTTTCTATATGAACACCGAGATGTGACTCCTCATAATCGAAAAACCGACTTTAAAATTAGTTTTTATCTTAAAAATTATAGATCAAACTATAAGCTCTCTAAAAAACCGATTTGACTTATTAAATGACTATAATAATATTTTCGGATTTTTTAGCGACATATTCAAATTAAGTGACAGCGATCTTTTAAAACACTGTTCTATTCTTGAAGAGCGACTGACAGATCAGGATAATAAGGATATAGACTCCAATGATCTGTTAAACGAAATTAAAGCATCAAAGTTGTTTTCATTACCTGATCTCAATGGAAACAAGCGTTTAAGCCAAGGTAGGATTTTAAGGGAGGAAAAAACTGCAGAACCCAACAGCAAAGCTGCTGAAAATGACAACTTTGAGAAAACGGAAAGATTGCTTTACGCACCAGGCGGGGCTGATTAATGGATGTAAGTTTTATTTTTTGTCGAAACTGAACGCGTTTTTCTCGAAACCATGTTCTTTTCGGTGAAGCACTGACTCAATACCATTCAACCGATTTGGCTAAAAATTTAACTGGTTATTCTACATACACATATCTAAATACCTAACCTTTAAAACATTTAGTTTTTCAATAATAAATTGAATTTTTAAACATTTTATCAACGGAAAAATTCGATTCTGAGTACCTAAGTTTTTTGTTGAATTGCTAAAACTATCCATATATTTCTTGATTTTATCTAATTGAATTTTATTATCAATTGTGATAACTGTATTCTGTAGATCTACCTGCATAACATTTTATATACTTCATCTGAACTCAAAATTACAGTGAAAAGACGGTCATTTGCCAGAATGATTCAATAATTTTATTTTAAACTCTCAATATAGTAAAATATTACATATTTTTAAAGCAGCTTAAAATCACCCAAAGCATACATATCGAAGCAAAGGAATGTACCTAAACTCAGATAAGAAATCCAGCGAAAACAATATTCGACTTAAAAATCGAAGGCCATTAAGCACCCTCTCGTATCTACGATTCCACAAAACACCTTGTATTTTCTCAAACAGCAATTTCCACGTCACGACGAAGGAACGCGTTTCTAAAAGACTACGTAACAGATACTTGAGTACCGATGGTAGAGGGAAGTGAGGGTGTAAGGGCTGCTGGGTCCCGCATATATAAGGATCGCGACGTTAGGGGATCATTATGATTATTATTATTATTGAGTTATTTTTCTTCAGATGTGCAGTGACTCTTGTTATTCAGTTTTCGAAGCTCAGTGAATTTACTCACGCATGTGAATAGGAATTAAATTCAAAGCTTATAAATCGTGCGTAACATGAGCCCAGAAGAATGGAAGACGCAGATTGTTCCTATCCGAGAAGCCCGACAGGGGAAGAAGACGAATTCCTTGAAGTATATGCTTCGTAATTTCTAAACGCACTGAGGACGAGTTGAAATAATCACCTCTCAAATTTCGAATTATTTTCACATATTTTTTTCTTGGCAAATGATTTGTATTTGTACTGCACTGACATTTTCTAACATTCCTTTTATTTTTTATTTATTTTCATAGACTTATTTAAAACCTTTGCTTTCGTAACTTGGTAGAGTTTGAAGTGTACTGAAATTATTTTATATTGATTTCACAGTTGTTTTAACTTGACACATTATTTGAAGTTTACTCAAATACTTTAATATTGATTTCAACGTTTGTTCACCTAACTTGCAACATTATTGAAACCCAATCAACTATTGTATACTGATTCCAATAACTTGGTAACTATTTGAATTTGAAATATGTTATGAAGTTTAATATTAATTTGAAACTCTACTTATTGATCTCAGTGAAATGTTACTAAACCATTTAGCCAATCCAAATGTTTTGTTTATAATCTGATGAATGATACATTTGAATGTGAGAATGATATTGATTCTTATCTCTGCTTCTATAAATGGGCCAATTTTCTATTTGAAATGTCTTAATCCAATTATTCAGTATTTCTATTTATCTCATTTAAGAACTTAGCAGAACATACTAAACTGTAACGAAAATATTTATATTTTCATTGTATCCTACTCTGGGAAGATCTCACTTTCAAATTATTGATTTGATGTCCGATACTCTTAAGCTCAATAAGGAAACTTTCCCTGTATTCAGGTGTAATAATCTCCTACGAATTATATCATAACTTATTATTATAAATAAATGGTTTTAGGGACGATGCCCATGTATGAACCCACAGACATTGTGGCAAAAATCAAATAGACAATTTCCTTACCTATGGTTTAAGCGACGAAGAATTGGTCGTATCATATCAAACCTCACATAAAAGAACTTGAGTAGGTTACCGCAAATACACAACACCATAAAGAAAAGGGTACTATTTCATAAAAAGAACTTCAAGGCAAGTTCAGGTACTAGACGATCACATGGCTTTTCATTTGACCGATTTCAGTCGGTCTCAGGTATAATTAATATGGGGAAGAAAATAAGATAATTCAGGTATTGCAATTTACATGAAACCGATGCATTTTGCATTGTCTTTCATAGACCTGGGTTGGTGGTGTTTCAGTTAGTCCATTAGAATAGGGTCTACACAATAATAATTTCTTTGATTTTTTTCAGATGACTACAGGTGGCTGTGTGCTTCCCCGAAATAGCTCACCATAATTTCGAAGACTCTACTTTGACATTAAATATTGTTGATATATTAACGTTAAATTAAGTGAAAAAACTTTTTTGTACCTTTCAAAGTATTGAAATAAACATGTAAAAGTTACGAAACGATTGCATATCATTTTCTTGACAATAAAACTCACAAAAATCGTCCAAATTTTGGCCGTCAAACCAGTCTACTATCTTTAACGTCTTCTTAAACGTATATTTCAGTAGTTAAAACCATTTAGAATAACTTCCTTCTTCATTCAAACGTCTCATTTTCAAGGGTTGATAAGAAACATAAAACAAAAAATATCCGATCCACGCTCATATGTTACTAAGCCATGACATCTGTTTTCGACCTACACCACGTTTTCCTTCTATTTTCCCCTTCATGATCAACTGAAGAAAGTGGTATTTGTCTCCTCGTATTATATGACCCAGATAAGATATTTTGCGGCATTTTATCGTTGTGAATAGTTGTCTTTCTGTCTTGCATGACCAAAAACATCTTCGTTAGTAATTAAATCGGTACAGGGAATACGCAGCGTTCTTGTGTGGATCCACATCTCAAAGCTCTCCAGACGATTAATTGTGCGTACTTTGAGGGTCCAGCTCTCTGCACCGTACAAAATAACTGACCAGATGTAGCGTTTGACCATACGTTGTCGAAGCTCGAGGTTAATGGTGTCTTTACAAAAGAGCGTTCTCTTGATCTGAAAGCTATTTCTGGCTGTCTCAATGCGACACTTTATTTCAGTATAGGGATCTAATTGCTCTGTCAGAATACTTCTCAAATACTTATATTTCTCAACTCTTTCAGTTTGAGAATTATTCAGCCTGATGTCTTTGTGTGGATCGCGGCTAAATATCATGAGGTTTGTTTTATTGGTATTTATGTTAAGACCATAACTTGTTCCCACTGTATTGATTTTATTTAATAATTCTTGAAGATCCTCAATTTTATCACAAAGGCGTATCTAATAGTATAAGCAGGACGCCATTCTACTTCACTCCATGGTCCACATCCTCCAAAGCTTCCTTAAATATTCGGTCTGAGTAGAGGTTGAAAAGTAGGGGTGAGAGGATACAACCCTGCCGGACTCCCCGTCGTATCTAAAGACCAGATGTTATTTTTCCTTCTATACGCACCTCCGTCGTCTGTCCCTAGTATAGGTTCTCAATTATTCGTATATCTCGGCTGTTCAGTTGTATTTCCCGAAGCACCGAAATTTTCCCCTCTAATCAAAAATCGACCTATTTCAAGAAATTCACAGAAAAATCAAACCTGCCACGTTGCTCAGAGAGTGACTTGAATTTTATTATATAATTCTGCTGAACTGTCGACTTAAATCAATTTGGTATGAGCGAATGATATGTTTACTGTAGGATATTCATAAATTTTCAGTTTTTTTGTGAAGCAGATTATGATACTTTTCAACACGTTCGGAAAACTATATTTTTCTCAAGTAAATTTTTCTCCTGTTCAGATGGTAGGTAACTCCATAACTTGTTATGTAAAGAACCATAATTTTACAATAGTTGTTTTCAAAAAATTCAACTCACCGGACATTTATTCGGTTTTTCTCCACTATGCACTCTCATATGGATGAGTAGTTTGTATCTTGCATTGAATGGTTTGATTTTTCTGGGACAATTGAGCCAGTAACAAACGAATTCGTCTCCAGCTGAAAACAGACCAATCTTATATGTAATTGTAGATTGTAATATTTATTTCTTTATTTATCTTTCTTCGCAATTCACAACAAAAACGCTGAAATTCTGAATGCAAAATACTGAATTCATATTTCAATTATCAGCAAACATTGGGAAACAATCTACTGAAAATAATAGTTCTAAGTTAAAATACAGGGTGTCCGTGAATTGCGTGTACAACGTTTTACCACAGATTCTTCAGCTCGAAATAAGTCGATCTAGGCCAACTTACCTATATAAAAAGTTTCTGATTTTTTCTCTTATTTTCGAATAATTCAAAATAATTCGAGAACGACTCGATCGATAGAAACCATATTTGGTATGCGTGTTCAGGCACGTTATTCACGTTTTTTAGTGATCCACTCAATGACCTTGATATTTTATAAGTGTCCCTAAAACGGCGAACGTGTTTTCAATCAACCATAATTTTTCAACTGTCTATTTCTGTAGTTTGGCAGATTGTCATTTTATTATGCTTGACAACCTGTTGTTGACAAAATGATGTTTTCTAGGTTAGGTTAGGTAGGGTTAGATTAAATCAAAATCAAAAATCAAAAATTTCGAAGAAAAAATTTAATATGTTTTTCACAATGACAATGATATTTAAAAATATGAGAACAGGTTGGCCAGTTGGAAATTAAATAAGAAAAACCAAATCACTTCAGAATAACGATTGATTAGTTTACACCCAAAATTTCATTCAACTATAGTAAATTTTAAAAATTTCCGCCATTTTGCTGAATACAGGAGTTAAATCTCCTTAAGAAATGAAATTGTACCCTTGGCATCCATTCAGGGTCATTTTTGAAGGAGTTGGCCGCATTTAAAATTCTCATATGTAACTCTTCACTGTTGTGTCAACGATAAGTTGTCAAGCCTAATAAAATGACAATCTGCCAGACCACAGAAATAAATCCAAAGCCAATATGGTCAAATGTGGTATTTTTGACTTGCTAGCTGGTTGAAGAAATGGCCATCCTGTTTTCACATTTTTAAATAGTCATTGTGAAAAACATATTAAATTTTTTCTTCGAAATTTTAGATTTTTGTTCTACTAAACATTGAATGTCTCATTTGCTTGATCCGATTTTGAAACTTAGAAAACATTATTTTGTCAACAACAGGTTGTCAAGTATAATAAAATGACAATCTGCCAAACTACAGAAACAAATGCAAAGCCAGCATGGTCAATATGTGATATTTTCGACTTGCTAGGTGGTTGAAGAAATGAAATCATGAAATTGAAAAACTGTTTGTGATTGAACCCCTCATCATATAAAAATTTTTCAAGAGACAAAAAAGTTTGATAATTAGCCTAGCTACTCAATGTCTGAAACAGTTTTGCTCAAACGCAGACAGTTGAAAAATTATGGTTGATTAAAAACACGTTCGAGTTTTTAGGGACACTCATAAAACGTCAAGATCATTGAGTGGATCACTAAAAAACGTGAATAACGCATCCGATTACGCATACCAAATATGGTTTCTATCGATTGAGTCGTTCTCGAATTATTTGAGAAATAAGAAAAAGAATCTTTGGATTTGGCGACCTCTAGCGGCCAAACAAAGAAACTTTTCATATAGGTGATAAAACTTGAGTTACTTTCTAGAAGCGAAGACAAATATCATTTGAGTTATTTCTGTCAACAGTTATTAAGAAATCAATATCGATTATTTATGTTTATAAATAGCTACTTACATCTTTTAAACTCCACGTGACATTTTTCAATATGTTTAACTAAACTCGTTTGACTTTGGTAGGCTTGGTAACAGTTTTCCCATTTACAAATCAATTTTCCAGCTGGCTCCTCACAGTCTAAGAATGTATCAAACCCAATATCTTCCTGATTTACTACAGGTAATTTCTCTTCAGAAAATATTCTCGAAGTTAAAAAGGGGTCATTCAAAATTAGGTTATCATTTTGAGTTGACACCACTTGATTACTGGTTAAATCAACAGAATTAACAACATCTGACGATGCATAGTTTAAGTTCGAAGAAATGTTGTTGTTCGTGCATTTGTTTCGAAATAGATGACCAAATTCGCTCTTTACCTTGGTTTCCTGGAAAAGTATTATATTGGAATATATATTTTGGAAACACCCTTTAATTATAATTCATCTAATACGGAGACAACAATAAATTCCAGTTTATTATTTTCGAATTAAATCGAATCTTTATAATGTGTGGTTTCAACAATTTTCATTAGTATTATTCATTCAGAAGAAATACATTTCTTGATATTCTTTTAATCACTATATACCTAAAATTCACCTAAAATTTGGTGTTTTCATTTTGTATTTATTGCAAACCTTTCAACCAAAATGATTAAAATTTTTCTTCGTTTTGAAGAACTGATATCCGAGATTGTTTCTCTTTCATCCATTTGACACGAAACTCATAGGCAAAGTTCTGACAAGGCATAGACCGCCAATGATTTTTTTTAGTCAACTTCCAGCTGGCCCACGGAATATAACTTTTGTTATTCAGTTTCATTTCAACATTTTATTACAAGAAATGGCGAAGATACAAAGCTGCCAAGTGAATCCTTCATTCTTGATGTTTGAAAATGGAACCACTGTTTTCGGAGTCATTGTCATAGATACACAAATCAAATCTGTCAATAATAATACAAGTGAAATTTCTTGAGCTAAAAGTACACCTGTTAAAATTCCATGAATTATGGGCCTTTTCGAAGATGGTCATAATCCAAGAAATGTTGCAAGATCTCTGGGTTTACCACAAACCACAGTAAGAAGAGCCATTGAAAAAATACCATTGAACTAGTCAATGTCGAGGAAAAAAGGCCAGTCAGCAAAAGGATCTCTTCATTTCCTGCTAAAATTATGAACTAGATGGCAAACAGCAGTAACACCAAGCGGACATCTACAACAAATGAGAATAACTGCTCTTTCCAATGAAACGCTCTTTTGGATTGAAATCACAAGGTCAGCAAAAGCACCAAGGCTTTTAGCGCATCATCGTGAGGGTCGACTAGAGTTTGCTGAAAGGCATGAGAACTGGGATGACCCACGGAATATAAGATTGGTCCAAATTTCTTTTCTCAGATCAGTCTAAGTTGACTGGGAAAGAACTTAGCGATGAAACGGTGAAAAGAATATACCGGGAATGTACACAGGAAAAATAGGTTCGATGGAGTTTTCGTGATGGTATGGCATAGTTCGAAATGAAAATCCATTTATGTGTTCTCCCAAAAACTCCTTCAATGCAGTATTCCAATCCATACAGGAAGACGCTCGCTCACATATTGCAAGGATCGTTTCTCAGTTCCTTGATAACAACGGAATCTAACGGGTGATACCACTGGCCATCTCAGAGGCCAGATCTGAATCCAATTGAGTACCTTTAATATGAACTTGTGAGATACTTTTCGGGCGACGAATGCAAGATAATCTGCAAATACTGGGTCCAAATTTGTCGGAGGAGTGGGTTAGTATACCTCAGGAAACTATTCAAAATTCAACAGGGAATATACCGGATAGTATGACCTTCTTGTATATGTTACGCATTTATGGACATCAACAGTTGAAAAGCATGACAAATGAGCCATTGATATCAAATTTCTTCGATAGGGTTTGGCACGAACCTTGATGCATAAATTAATCGCATATTGACCTCCGAGAAATTGCGTTGTTACATTAGTAGCTTTCTCTTAAGTAGATTGATTCAGGTGGTAGTTGATGGTGTAATGAGTGAATCTTTTCAGTTGATGCAAGAGTACACCAGGGCTCCATACTCTCGCCAACTCTCCTTCTGTTTCAGATTAATGATCTGCTCTACTCCAACAAAACAGGTTGAACTTCGTCAATTTTAACGCGAACAAGAAGAGATCGACAGCGATCTCCAGAAAAGTCACTACTGGAGCACCTTCTCAAACCATACAAGGAATTTCTTCGAAAACGAAAATGCATCTACTCGGTGTTACAGTCAACAACGAAATTTGTTGGCATGACTATATGTCAGCTTTTGCTAAATCTACTTCATCTAAACTCAGTTTTCTTCTCAGAATTGAGCAGTACTTCACAACATCACAGGTGATGCTTATACAAATCACAGGTGCGGCCTGATCTGGAACGCTGTTTCCATGTGTTGGGCTCCACACCCAAACATTCATCTATTGGATATTGTCCAGAAAAAAGCAGTACGTCTCATAGACCAGTCGGAGATGTCACATGATCTCCAGCCTCTCGCTCAGAGGCAGAAGGTTGTTGATCTTTCTCATTTTGACAGTTATTTCTATGGTAAATGCACTGAAAACTGAAAACCTTGGTCCCGGAAGAATCCAGTTCCAAAGAAAAACCAGGTACGAAGGAAACTCTGATCAGCGAACAGTCCAACTAGCAACGCCACGTACTTCTCTTTATAAAAATTTTTTTGTTTACAGAACCATTGTGCTGTTAAACTCGCTTCCATCCAACATCTTTCCAATAACTCACAATTTGTCTGTTGTCAAGGAGCGAGTGAATGCATACATTGAATCATATTGGGCGTCCATAATTGTGGCATAACAGCTTTTCTAGACGAAAGAGGTGATAACACTCAGATATTGAAAAACGAAAAATGGCTGAATGATTTGACATTATTGACTGATATCACAATGCACTCAAACACCATTAACTTGAAGTTTCAAGGTAAAGGAAGAACTATTATTGAGATGATTAGCGCAGTAAACTCATTCAAAAGTAAATTGCAACTTATGATACACAACTGAAAAGAAAGGATCTGAAACATTTTCTGTCTTTGAAAGCAAGGATTCCTTAGTTGAATTATGATACGTATGAGACTGAATTATCAAATATTTTGGGACAATTCGAAATGTGTTTTTCTGATTTCAGTAAATTGGCAAATATAGCATCATTTATGAGTTATCCTTTTCCATGTAAAAACATTGAGGAATTATCTACTGAAATAGGAAGTCAGTGTAATATGAACTCGGATTATGTTGAAAATAAGTTGGTGTAGATTATATCAGATATACATCTAAAAGCTAAAGCATCTGATACAAATTTCTGGTGTTTATATCTGAAGATAAATATCCGAATCTAAGGCAAATCGCCCTTCAACTGACAACAATGTTTGGGTCAACTTACTTGTGCGAGTCTGCATTTTCTGAAATGATGATAATTAAATCGAAATATCGCAATCGACTAACCGAGGATCATATGTCATCATGCTTGCGATTAGCACTCAGTGGTTACGTACCATCTTATGGAAAGTATGCTTAAGACATGCAGTGCCACACTTCAATATCCAAAGTCACTCCTTAGTTAAGTTTAACGCCATATGTAACTCTTTTGTTTTGTAACAACCAATAAACTCGCAATTTTGAATAACTATGTGATTTTTCATTGATATTATAGAGAAGAACCTAACTGAGCCTAACCCAAACCTTGACTAAAATAATGTTTATTGTGCGGAAAGCTAATATCTATATATTCTACGGTACACCCTACCTAGGTACGTAGGGTGTAGAGGGTGTATCTTGTACTTGCAGCCTCTCAGAGTCGATCGTAAGTAGTCTAAAAATATTGAGGTAGATCGCCAGCAGTTCAAGTTTGCACACCCCTGCTTTATAAGTTTGATGAAAATTGAGAGAAGACCATAGAATTTTTTATGGTTCTAATTCGAAACACTAAATATGGATCATTCTATAGAATGAGTAGAATACAGTGATTAACACATTCCGTGAGCCAGCTGGAAGTTGGCTGAAAAAGCATTGGCGGTTTATGCCCTGTCACATTTACGTCCAAGAGTTTCGTGTGAAATGAATATGAGGAACAATGTCGTTTATTTTTTCTTCGAAGCAGAAAAAATTTGATTTATATTGGTTGAAAGGTTTGCGAGATATCACGAAATGTAAATATACCAAATTTTAGACGTCTTTTTTGAGGTTAAGTGTAGTTACGAGGAATGTCTTTTATGTTTTGCATACTTGAACATAGAGGACACCGTTTTTCATTCATTTATTCTGAAAATGAACTTTTACATTTTGTTAATATAAATCCAAATTTTCAGTTCTGTGTGCTGTTTTCAGCCACGACAAACTGTTAAAGATCACATGTTAGTAGAAAAAAGGAAGTAAACTGTTGAGCAATTTTCAATGACAATTGTCGGCAATTTGGTTTCAATTTTCGGAGTTACAGCACCACACCAGTCCACAGCTTTCTGTTAGTATGGAGAATTTAAGCGCAAAAAAGTTAGAGACTTAGCGACAATCCAAGGGCAGATGCAACAAACACAGTAGTTACTCAAGAAAATGTGGAGCTGTACGTAAAATTCTCCAGGAAGATCAGCATGCGACATATTAATAGATTGAGGCATCATTGGTGATTGGCTGAATGTCTCCAAAAAGATGGCCGCTACGTTTGTTTCAGAAACAGTTCATGTAGCAGCAATTCTTCTACAAGATCAGAGAACAATGACTGCCGATTGGTACACAACCAAGTTGTTAATAAGCTTTGAGAAACCAACCCCTGAAGGCGAAACATCCTTTCACCCAGACAATGCAAGTTCACACACATCACGTAAAACAATTGAGTGTTTAATGCAAGAAAACATTGAATAGTTTCATTGTGAAGAATACTTTGAAAAACAATTAAGTTTGTAAATAATCTCAATTGTTTAATTCAAGCTCTATATGCAAAACTTAATAGACATCCCTCGTACACATCTGTGAGTCCTGTTCATTGAAGTTCTTATATTATTTTATAGTACATACATGTCCAAAAAAGCTTAGATCATTCTCCGGTACAGTCCTCAAAAATTGGTTAAATTCCATATTCGTCTTATCAACCCCAATTTCCGAAACTCCACCATTTGTATCCTTATAATCGCAAACATCATATGGTAAGTCATCAAAATCGAACGAACTACTTGACAATGAATCACAAATATCGTTGAGATTGAAAGGTTCCAATAAACTAGTTGATATTTCTCCATTTCCTCCATTCTCGAACGAAGATGGTGCAACGAAAAATTCAGAAAACTGTGATGAGTCGCAATTTGTCGAAATCGTGTTATAATCTGAGTCAGTTATGAACGTTTCTGAGTCATCTATAGAATCTGATTCGGAAAAACTAGGATGCCGACCTGCTGAGTCCAAACTCAGACTCTTATTTAAATCTTCAAAATCGAAATCGAAATTCGTTGTTGGTGTATCAGGTTCTGTTAGATAATCTACCAAAATATCTATTGGTATGTGGTCTTCTTCATTTTGAACAGATTCTCTTTCGAATTTAGTCTGAGGGTATTCTTCGAATACTGTGGATATATCATATTTGGAGAGATTTTGACCTTCGTAAAACGCCATGTTGAATTTTTCCATCAGCTCCATCTGTGTGAGGTTGTTGATTGGATGGCAAAGTTGATCGGTGATTTCGAAATTTTTCGATAACATCTGAAAAAAAAATGTAATATTCAAACATTTCAATAAACTATGCGAATAGATAGACAACTACATTTCTGTTGAGCCTAAATCATCCATAAAAGATAGATATTATTAAACAATCGTTTGATTCGAGTAAAAGCTAGAACTAGAGCAATATTGACAGTTCAGTACTATTCTGAGCAATCGCGGGTATTGTTGTACAACTATATTTGCAAATATTGTAAAAGCTTTGATAGTAATCTACAGGGTGTCCGTGCCTAAAGGACCATTAGGAGTAAGGAACGGGTTTATCGATGAATTTCAAATTTTGGAATTAGAGTGAATGGATTCTGGTCTACAATTAGCAATTGTTTTTAAAGTGTTACTATTTCCGGTTTTACTGAATATTGACTGCATTTTTGCTATTTTTAATTGACAATGTGTACTTTTCAATTTCTTTCTTCAAACGGCATCCTTTTTCAAGTTTCTTTATTTAAGGTTCAGTTAGATTTGATCGAACGGTTCCCGAGATATCAGGAAATGAAATTTCACCAAACTCACGGCGTTTTTTTTGTGGTTAAGTGTATGGATACGAGGAATACCTTTTATTTGCATGCCAGGACAAAGAGAACACCATTCATCAACAACTGTTAGTACTAAAGATGAACATCCAAAATTTCAGTTCTATGCGTGCTATATTGTAGCAACAACAAACTGTCAAAGTTAACAAGTCAGTTGAAAAATGGAATTAAACTTAATTTTAGCAGAATAATTTTCTAAAATTTCAAAGACAATTATCTCAACAGGTAGGTTTCTATTTTCGGCTTTGAAGCACCACACCACTCAACAATATCCAGTTGGTATGGAGGTGGGCCATAAACGGTGGTCACTCAAGAAAATGTAGATGCTACGCGTAAGATTATACGGGAAGCATTGTATCGAGCGTACAGTATACCGTATTCGGGTGAATTCGCAATCGCCATATCAGCTGAGCTGTCTGCCTCAAAGCTCAAAGACTCTAATCAAAGCGAGCGGTCGATATACCGATCCATGGGGTAAAGGGGGCCAAGAAAAGCTTCAAACCCTACAAATCACCAGGGGCGGACGGATTCTATCCGGTCATGTTGCAAAGAGGCAACACATATACAGCCCCATGTCTGAGAGCTATATACAAAGCCAGCTACTCACTGGGCTACATACCCCAGTCATGGAGGAAAGTCAAATTATTATTTATACCGAAAATGGGCAAAAGGTCTCCAGATGAGCCTGAATCATTTCGCCCGATAAGCTTAACCTCCTTTCTCCTAAAATCAATGGCGAAAATTCTCGACAACCATATGAGAAGTTTCATAAAACTGCATAAAAAACAATTTTCCTACGAACCGGGCAAGTCTACAATTGATGGCCTACACGATCTAGTCCAAGAAGTGGAAGGAGCACTAGAGGCTAGAAATAGCCTTAGTTCTATTTGGAGACATTGGAGGAGACTTCGATAATACCTCCTATACATCCATTAGCAATGGTGCAAACAACAAGGGTGTCAAAACATCCACCATCAAATGGATCAAAGAAATGCTCAAAGATCGGATCATAACGGCCACTTTTGGGGACACCGAAATATCGGTGTCAGCAGTGAAAGAATGCCCTCAAGGAGGTGTTATATCGCCGCTACTATGATCAGTAGTTGTTGATGGCCTCTTAGAAACACTGAACAACGCTGGCTTCAATGCACAAGGCTATGCTGATGATCTAGTTATCATCATTAGGGGAAAGCATGATGGAATCTTGTCGAACCTGATGCAAAAAGCCCTCAACATCGTAAATTGATGGTGTGCTGAAGAGGGGATCAGCATCCATTCAGATAAAACCATTCTAATTCCATTCACAAGACGTAGAAAGTTGAACTTAAAGCCCCCCTTTCTGAACAGGCTAAGTATCTAGGGTTAACCCTAGATCAGAGACTCAACTGGAAAATACACATTGACAAAACTCTTTCCAGGGCTACATCGTGCCTATGGGCATGCCGTAGACTCTTCGGAAAGACCTGGGGGGAACAGCCAAAAATAACCTACTGGTTATACACAGCGGTTATAAGACCCATTGTAGCATATGCATCGTTAGTATGGTGGACGAAAACTTCAGAAATAACTACGCAAAACAAGCTGCAAGAACGGCAGCGGTTAACGTGCGTGGGCATAACAGGTGCTATGAGAAGCACCCCGACTACTGCCCTGGAAGTAATCCTAAATCTCCCTCCTCTTCATATAAAATTGAAAAGGAGACGCTGATGGAGGCATTACGGCACCAAGACACAAAAAACAATTACTTGGTGATCTAAAGGGACACCTGGGAGTTCTGGGTTACAAAGCGCCAGAGATCTCATCGCAACCATCCGATATAACGCCGCTTAAGTTTGATTTTCACACACCCTTCGAAGTGGTCATAGAAGACCGCACCATCGTAAAGGGGAAAATAAATCCATCCTCCATTTGGTACACGGACGGATCAAAAACGATTGATGGAAAAGGAGCAGGCACATATGGACCCAAGTACTCGTCATCAGTGCCACTGAAGATTTTAATTCACATGGAATAAAATTACAAGTTGAAGGATCTATTGATAATCAGATGTACACGCTGAATAATGAAAGAACTGTTCGTGAAATAGTGTTACCTTGCCAGACTGTAAATGTAAAGCAACGTTCACCACAAAAATGAAAACATTTGGCACATGTACCAGCTATCAGTTTAGAGAACGCAAAACCCCAAATTCTAGTTGAAGCAAGAGTTACTCCCCAGTGTCAAGCCTTCATGATTACAGGGATGGACTATTTCGGTCCAATGATAGTCTCAATCGGACGTCTATGGGAGAAGAGGTATGGAGTTCTCTTCACCTGCTTAACTACACGTGCTGTGGATCACAGAACATACCCTAATAAGAAGGTCGACTTACCGACCAAAACATTCAACAATCCCTCATGACCCCTCACCTATCTATCTAGTATTCCCATAATAGATATAGATGGCACTAATTTTACCACGTCAAGTGTCAAACTCTGTCGATCAAACTTCAGTAGCCAATATATAAATTGTCAAATGTCTGTCAATGTCAAAATTTTCAGTTTCTCTCTAAACCCTTTTTTTTGCGGACAATACAATTACAATTACAGACAATAAATGAGAATATAAATATAAATGTTCTCGAGTAATTACTTATTGGGTTGCTTCTTCTTAAGTGGTTATTTATGACAGGTATATCCAATAAAATTAAGGAATAGATTGCTCCCCGAAGAGATTCAATAGAGATGAAGGGCTTAAATCGACTTGTTCATTGATGAGTTTACCTGAGTGTTTGTATTTATTTATTTCTAAAGTTTCCCAAAGATCTCTCTCTTCCAATATTTATTATCTGTATGCAAAATTTCAAACTGTGGGTCGAAAGAGTGATTATTTTCTAAGAGATGATTCGCGTAATTTGAATCTGATTTTTTATTTGAAAAACTGCGTTTATGTTCCGATATTCTAATATTAAAATTTCTGTGTTCTACCAATGTAGAAATTATCACAGTCATTGCAATTCAATCTATAAACACCTGATTTATAGTTTTTACCTGATTTGGTTTTATTATTTTTTATATATTTGCCTAAATTATTATTAGTTTGGAAAGCTATGTTGAAATTATTGCTACTCAAGAATGATGTCAGTTTCTCACTTGTAATGCCAACGTAGGTTAAGGTGTTGAGTTTTTGTTTCAATTTATCGACAGGGTAAACTTCATTCAATGCGATTCTACTTTGTTCTTTATTTAAAATATTATTTATCAGTTTGGGATTCTAACCATTATTTTTGGCTATTTGTTTAATCAAATTTAATTCTTTGTTGAAATTTTCTGGCGATAACGGGATGTTAATGAATAAAACTATTGAATGCTGACATTTCATGTTGATACGGATGACAGGACGAGTTATGTATTATAATATCTGTATGTGACGGCTAATGGTAAATTGCGAAGACATGTTCTCCATATACATTCGAAATTGTTACGTCTAGGAAATTTATCGAATTATTGCTTTCTATTTCGGTTGTGAATTCAATTTTTGGATGTAATGAATTTATATGATTTTTGAAAATTTTTAACTGACTATCTGTTCCTGTGAAGCAAATAATGATATCGTCTACACGGCGATACCAGTATAAACAATATTTACTGAGTGGATGACTATGAATTAATTTCTCTAAATTATTCATGAATATTTCTGCTAACAAAGGACTTAACGGATTGCCCATAATCAAGCCGTCTTCAATAGTATAATATTTGTTATTGAAATGGAAATAATTTTGATCTAAACAAATTTGTAATAATGAAAGAATATCTGATTTAATGATAGTATTGACATGATTGTTTTCTAATAATTCTTCAACTAAGTATTACGTATCTTTCGGAGGAATGTTGGGAAATAGATTCTTAACATCGAAAGAAATGAGTTTGGAATTAGGTGGTATAGTGGTATCTTTGATATTGGCAATTAGTTCGAATGAATTTTTGACCGAAAATTTAGATTTAAAATTGCAATGTTTTATTAGCAAGTCGTTTAGGAATTTTGAAAGTTTAAAAGAAGGTGCCATTACATAAGAAACAACAGGTCTAATAGGGTAATTAGGTTTATGAAGTTTTATCAACGAATATAATTCGGGGGATTGTGGATTGGAGTTAATGAATTCATATTTTTCGTGGTCTGTAATTAATGATTTTGCTGTCGAAATTATGTTTTTAACCACTTTCTGAAATTTTGCGGTTAGATCCTTAGTTGATGTTATATAGTTTCCGGCTGTTAAGAGTTCTTCAGTTTTAGAAATATAATCGGTTTTACTAATCGCAATGACGGTGTTACCTTTATCTGCTTTAGTGAATACTAAATCGTTCTTGGTACGTTTTTCACGAATTGTTTTTATTATCTTATAATCGGAATTGCAATGAGGTGATAATTTCGAAAAGTTTTGTTTGATGATTTTTGCTGTTTGATGTTTGGCTAAAATATTATCTTTGGAGTTTTTGAGAATGATTTCGGAGTCTATGCTTAACTGTTCAAAATTATTTTTATTATGTTTTGGATGTAAATTATGTTTGAATTCTTTTTCTAATAGATCTTTTTGTGGTTGTGTAAAATCAGTGTCAGTTGAATTAGTGAATCTGTCAAAAAATTTATGGTCTGAAAATTTATCAGTTGAAGGTTTGGGTGGAGAAGTTTTGAATTTAAGTGAATTCAACTTTTTCTGTTGTTGTTGTTGTTTACCAAGTAAAAGCCTCCCAAATTCAAATCCAGTGAAGTGCTCCAAATGGCAAAACACTAACAGATATATACAGATATTGGATATTGTGGTTATTGCGGATGAGAATGAGAAGTCGATGTTAAAACTATGTCTGGTGTTTTTCGACGGCCTGTTACAAAACTATTGTTGCTGAAGCCGAATACAGAACCGAGTTCAGTTTCTGATGCGGTGGAGAATGTTCTGGATTAATTTTGATTTATAATTTGATAGTTAGTTATGAAACCAAAGTAAAATAAAGAGACCTCAATATTTTTCAATAAATTTGAATAAAGCAATTTTAAATCCCGTATTAATCAAGTGATATTTATGTGTCGTGTTTGACTAAACACGGATATTAAACAAACATTTCAAAAGTTATAATTTTTTACACATACACATACACTCTCCCATACATACTCTCTAGTTTTTGCGTGGGGTTATGTTTGTTAAAAGGCCTTTATCATAGACTTCACTTTTTCTGCTTCTGAAAATCAGTTTATTAAGTCATAGCTTTCCTGTAAACGATGCTACATTTTTTAAATAACTCACAAACTTGTGATATCTTTCGAATGGAATGTCTACAAAAATGGTCCCATATAATTTTCTAAGTAGAGCGTAGAGCGTTCACTAAATATTTATCGTCAAACATGAATGCCTATCAATTTTTCCAGTTTTTGATCAATAATTCGAAGAAATTTCAATTGAATTAATGAGTTTTGGGAAATTTACACAAATTAGAATTTTAGGAACAGAAAAATGTTATGAATTTTTTTTAATATTTTTTCAGTCATAAGCATGTTGCGTTGCATTGAAACAAAAATTCATGCATTTTTCTCAACATATAGTGCATGATTAATTTCAATTAGAATAAATAACGTTTTTAATTCCAATTTAATACGAAAAATATCGATCTGGAAAAGAAAAACAAGTGATTCACTTTTTTATCGAAACCTTTTTATCTAATTAGCAACTGCGATATATTGTTCAAAATTTTTTAACATAATGGTAGACTTTTACTGAAAACAAACAGTGGAAATAATAGACTTCAAAATAAAATTCCCTCGAAAAAACATTTTATGTATATTATGTAGAAAAAATTTCAAAATACGCACTGAACAAACGGCATAGTAATAAATAACAGCACGACTAAAATTTCGAATTATCTAAGTTAAAAAAATGATCCAGATGAGACAAAATACCCCTAAAATTTCCACAACTTTCACTTCCATTCGATCTCAATTATTTAGCAATATACACTCGGAGGCAAAATTAGCGGAACACTCGAAAATTTAACCAAATTCGAAGTCCGATATTTTTCCTAATTCTCAACCGATTAAGATGATTTTTTCGGCAAGTTATAGATCAACTCTTCTGCTTTGTAGAAATTATAAGAGAAAACAAAAAAAATTTGAAAAAAAATGTATACGTGGGCAAAACTAAAAGTGTTTTTTTTGTCAAATATTCATAACGCCCTGTGGAATTTCGTGGTCCGAATTGAAACGTACAATATCATGGTCTGTCAAGACACATCTTCCTACAGTAACACCCTTCTTGTTTTATGCATTTTCATTTCTATCGCCCGCGAGTGCTTTCCATAAAACTCAAACAAACACACTGAATTTTATTTCAGTTGTTTCATTATTTCTCTAGAAAAAAATATTCCGTTTTGAATATCGAACTTTAATAATTTAATAAATTTCAAATTGCATAAATCACAAAAAACTCACCTTTTCCTATGGAACAACACAATATAACACATAAATGGTTTAAGTAAACTAGGTTACGTAATATCAAAGATGATATACTTCAATCATCACATCAAACCGGGAAGAGATGTGACATATACGCAGATTAGACTAAGTATGTTAATGAGGAGATTCTTAAGTCATTTATTAATTGGGGGTGCCTACAGAGTTCGGCGACGCTCGGATTTCGTCGGAAATTTGAAAGCTCAACGGCTAAAGAGCATATGTGATATAAATAACATTTGTATACGCATATGTTATGATATATGGATGATGTTGTGATTGGATGTATAATAGACAGTTGGGTGAAACAGAATAGATAGAATAATCAAATTGAATGGATATCTAAAATACACCAAAAAATTAATTTTTCACAATCGCCAAACTTCAATTTTTTTATTTTATTTTAGATGAATTTATTTAATATCACTTTTCCTCTTAACTGATCGGGTCGGGTATATGAGTTTAAATGGAAACAATAATAAAAACAAGTAATGTTTTTTGAAGAATTTTACTGAATAATTGTGATTCGTAACGCGTTTCGCTACACTGTAGCTTCTTCAGACAAATGAATGTACAGAAATTATGCCAACAATATATAGATGAAAATGAGAATATAAATACAAATGTTCTTAGGTAATTAAAAGCTTGTTGAGTTTCTTCTTTTCAAGTAGAGTGAAGGGCTTAGATCGACTTGTTTATTAATGACTCAACTTTCTACTCTCCAATATTTATTATCTGTATGTAAAATTTCAAACTGTGGGTCGAAAGAGTGATTAATTTCTAGGAGATGATTCGCGTAATTTGAATCTGATTTTTTATTTGAAAAACTGCGTTTATGTTCCGATATTCTTATGTTGAAATTTCTATGCGTTCTACCAATGTAGAAATTATTACAGTCATTGCAATTCAATCTATAAACACCTGATTTATTATTTTTATCTGGTTTGGTTTTATTGTTTTTATATATTTGCCTGAGCTATTAGTAGTATGGAAAGCTATGTTGGAATTATTTCTACTCAGGAATGATTTCAGTTTCTCACTTGTAATACCAACGTAGGTTAAGGTGTTGAATTTTTGTTTAAATTTATCGACAGGGTAAACTTCATTCAATGCGATTCTCCTTCGTTTTTATTCAAAATATTATTTATTATTTTGGGATTATAACCATTATTTTTAGCTATTTGTTTAATTAAAAATAATTCTTTGTTGAAATTTTCTGGTGATAACGGGATGAAAATCAATCTATGAATAAAACTGTTAAATGCTGACATTTTATGTTGAAACGGATGACACGACGAGTTATGTATTATGATATCTGTATGTGACGGCTTATGGTAGATTGCTAAAACATGTTTTCCATTTTCATTCGAAATTGTTACGTCTAAGAAATTTATTGAATTATTGCTTTCTATTTCGGTTGTGAATCCAATTTTTGGCTGTAATGAATTTATACAGGACGTTGCATACTAGTACGTCACAACTCAAGGGGGTAAATCTACGTGCAATTTTAAGAAAAAAAAATCATATAAACATAGGTCCGCAAAAGCTTCTTTACGAAGCTACAGGGTGTTGAAATTTCCAGAAAAAACTGAGATATTCAGCCCAAATTTGAAATGCAAGCTTTTTTTACAGCCTCCATCATTACACGTCCTAAATTTCAACTAAAATCTACAAGGTGTTTTCTTTTCCGAGTTCTTGTCTCCTTCTGCCCTTTCGAACTTTTTTGCAGTACGCCACTGATCAGCGTACAATCAATTTTCGTCATCTTCGTTCAATTTAGAAACTTTTTTGACACCTGTAATTTTTTCGTATCTCCAACTGTTTTCGAGTGAAAAATTATTTAATTTGAATTATTTGAATTGTATGTTATTCGCTAAATAAAAAAAAATAATAGAAATACTCGATAGGTATGCCCAAAATTTGCTTTTGTTTTGATAGCTCGTCTTCTGAGACTCAACTTATACTTATTCAATATCAAACTAAAAAACGAACAATCAAAAACTAAACAAATTGCTGGTGTCTTCCACCTGCGAGAATACAGGCCTCTGTCCTTAAACGCATATTATCACGCATTCTTTGAAATATTCCTGGGGTATTTCTTATCGTGCCACAAGAGGTTATTATTAGATTTCTCAATTCTTCTACAATGTTCACTGGAGTTGTATAAACTAAACTTTTGAGATATCCCTATAAGAAAAAGTCTAAACTGTTTGAGTCACTGAACCATGAACCACATTATGTTTCGCACCAAAAGTGGCAAATCTTCGAGCAATAAAGGTAACTCCTCCTCAAGAAACTGCCGATAAGCGGGACCGTTGAGTCTGTTAGGCAAAAAAATGGCCCAATCAAATAATTTCCAATTATTTCGACCCAGACATTTAGAATTGTTCTTGATGATGAAATTCTTCTATCAATTGGGGGTTTTCCTCAGGCCAATAATGATTATTGTTAAAATTTGTGATAGCAGTTTTCGAAAAGTTAGCTTCGTTTGTGAACATTATTTCACTATCAAAATGAGCATTTTCTCTAATTTTATCTAAGAACCATCGGCAGAAATTCTGTCCTGAAGGAAAATCTCGAGGAAGTAGAGTTAGGACGCGTTGAATAGGAAACGGGACATTAAAAAGTCGGGGAGAATCCTCCAAACTAGAACATGTGAAATATTCAACTGATTTCCAATTTTTCTTGTACTCACATGAGGATTCAAATCAATACAATTCAAAACTGCTTCCTCTGTATCTGGAGTTCTCATAGTTTGAGTTGCACCTTTCAAATGATTATTTGCAGTAAAAGTACCAATTTCCCTCAACCTTCTGTGGACATTTGAAAATGTTCGCCTGTCTGGTGTTACTCGATTAGGAAAGTGCACCTAATATAATAGCCTAGCTTCTGTTGTGTTTCCGTCAGCCAGACCGTACATGTAATGGATATCAACCAATTCGGCGTTATTAAAATTAACCATTTTTTCTTACAGCAATAACTTCAAAAGTCTTAAAACTAATTGTTAATTTAATAAACAATTCGAGCAGACACTGGTTCAACTTCAGCAACTGTCAAAATAAATAAATAAATGAAAAAAATCAAAGCCTACTAATCAGTTTTTCAATTAGAAGTATTTTCAATTCAGCGAATGCAGGAGTTTCGAAGAAAAAACCAATTTTTCCCGGAAATTTCAACACCCCGTAGCTCCTCAACGAAGCTTTTGCGGACCTATGTTTATATGAACTTTTTTCTTAGAATTGCACGTAGATTTACCCCCTCAATTTGTGACATACTGGTATGTAACACCCTGTATAAAAATATAACTAAAACAATTCACGAAATGGAATTTTTCTTGTATATTAAAGCAAAAATAGAACTGCATTCATTCAGAAATCATTAACAAAATATAATTCATGGCAGATGTGTTCCAGATTGAATAATGTAAATCATAAGGGGATATTTCAGGAGGTAACCACAGGAATTTCGTATACCTAACATAGTTAATATTCGGTTAAAATTAGTGAACTTGTGGCTTTGTCCGTATCAATGAAGTAACTTCAAGTTTTTGTTCGAAGAAATTCGAGGAACTTGGAAATGTGTTCAATGTATAAAATTAAGGAAAATCAAGGTATTTTGAATGAATGTTTTTTCTATTTAAAAGAAATAAATCGATTGAACCTGGTATGAATGCCGTTTAGGTTATGCATAATTTTTTAGTGTATTTGATTTCGATAACATTGCTTGCATGCAATTTGTTTGAAATATTGATGAGCAATGCTGCGTGGACCCATTCCTCGTTTTAGTTCTGCAGCTAAGTGAAATATTCTATATAGAATATAATAATAATATACAGGGTGCTTCAACGAAAACTAAACAGAGGCTATATCTACCAAGATATTCATTTCTGATCAAAACGCAAAAACAGGTCAATTTTTGTTTCAAGGGGGACATCTTTTGGGGTACAAAACTTGCCTGAAATATCAACTCCCTAAGCGAGATAATACCTTTCTTTCGAGGTATCACTCAACCCATCTACCCTCTTCCAAATTTTCAAAGGTTGTCACCCCTGCTCCAGGAGTTGAAATTCGACATGATGACTGCCATTGATCAGCATGGATCTGTTCCATTTTTCTTCACTGAAACTTGAATAGTCTCAGGGAAATAGTCTTCCCTATCTTTCAGTTGCTCACCCTGTATCTTTTACAGCTTTCAATTAAAAATGGATATTCCTTCAAGGCAACGTAGACAAAGATACCACCTTTCTTTTGAGTCATCACTCGATCCATCTTCTCTATTCATAATGTTCAAGGATTGCAACCCCCGCTTAGGGGGTTGATTTTTCAGGCAAGTTTTGTACCCCAAAAGATGTCCTCCTTGAAACAAAAATTGACCTGTTTTTGCGTTTTGATCAGAAATGAATATCTTGGAAGATATAGCCTCTGTTTAGTTTTCGTTGAAGCACCCTGTATAAGAGAATAATGATTCTCCCTCTCTTGAGCTCTCGAGCTGTTTTAGAGTTATTCGGGAATTCTGGATTTTCGGCATGTGGCGATATTTAGAATCCTATTGAAGTTAAGCAGAAAGCATTTTTGCATTCAGTTTTTTTAAAATAGAATGCAGGAACGTATTCGATTTTTTTTTGTCCATATGTTCCTGAGTTATGACGCAAACTTGTGTTCTTCGTAAATGAATTATAGGTGACTATGGTATCAATAGAAGTGATGTCTTTTCTTTCCAAATATATATATAACATGTTATATCATTCACTTCAACTAATGCCTTCTTCAGAAGGAAGAAACGAAAATTCATATCTATCCAGTCGGAACAAAGCTGATATTCACAATTCTATGGTAGAAGAAGTTGGTCTGTGTGCGTCAAAGAACCGATTTAATCAACTCTGTGTTCACTTCTTAGAACGAAGAGTTTTTAGTTGAAAAATTTAATTTTTTATTTGAAAATAAAATATGTGATAAATTGAATCAATAAACAAATTATCTCATGAATTCTAAAGAATTCTCATCATTAAAAATACAGGAGTTGCAACACTTCTATACGCATTTCCTTATTACTCACATTCTCCAAACGAATCTTGAAATTTAATTCGAACTCATCTCTGTTATTAGTTTTTTCCTCATACAATAAATTCTCAACATGACCCCAGAGGGAGAAATCTAAGGGAATTCATTTTGATACAGATGACACGACGTGTCATATAATATCTGTTTGTTACGGTTATGGTAGATGGCGAAAACATGTTTTCCATTTTCATTCGAAATTGTTACGTCTAAGAAATTCATTGAATTATTCCTTTTTATTTCGGTTGTGAATTCAAATTTTGGATGTAATGAATTTATTTATTTATCTATTTATTCATATGCGCACATATGTTTTACATTGTGCACACTGTAATATACGGTACAACCCATTTGAAAACTTAAGGCAAACAGAGTTTAGTGAAAGTTCATAACAAAAACAATTTATCCACATTGAAATTATAAAGATGAAATATTGAGTAATATAATTTAAAATTGACATACATATAACATGAAATCTTGGACTGCACCCAAGAATACCACCTACACCATCAAAATAAGTAACCTAACTAACCAAACCTCTCATAAACGGGTAGTCAATCTCATTCCTAGGAATATGCATCTTAAAGGCAACAAGTCTTATAAATTTATTCTGTACACTCTCAAGACAGTTAATATATATATTCTTTTGAGAAGAGAGGATTTACAAAAATTTGAATAATTGCATTTACAATAAATGCCTATATCTATAATTTTGGTGTGTGTCCGAAAAAACAAGTGTGAGCTCAGGAAATGTAACAGGGGAACCATACTATCTTGTATATGATTCAATAAACGAGTGAAAAAACCTGAGGAAAAAACTTGTTTCCCTGTCGCTATTGCACTAGCAATAGCTTGTCTGTTTAGGTTGTGTTAGTGTCCTGTGTACAAAAAGAGTACAAAGATTTTTCTGCTTAGCCGCTTCTTTCTCTCTTGCATTCCATGATTTCCAAACGAAGACAAGGGTGAAAGGAAGGGGGTTTGGTACAGGAATCTGTAGCAATGGAAAAAGAAAACCAGCAGAAAAATATTTCAACAATCCTACTCCTTATATGTCTAAACAAATCTGAGAAAAGATTTTACATAACAAACAAGGTCATGATAAGGACTGAGGAGATACTAAAAAAAATACATAACCTGCAATATTTCCTCAAATTCCATCTCTGTTTGACCGAGAGAGCCCCAATGCCGATTATGATCTATAGATGTTTTAGAATCATTATGGACCCAATAATCTGGGTTGACATCTCCCATATATTGTTTCTTCGTGGAACTTGTTTAGATTAAAGAAAAATTTGCAAAAAACAATTTGACATTCGTTCGAAAAATTTCATTTTTATATAAACGTTATATGTAGGGCACCAAACCACAGAAGCATAATCCAGGATACTCCTTACTAGGGTACAGTAAACAAGTCTGAAGGTTTCTATATAGAGAACGATGAGCAATTCATTTGTACGAATCCAAGAATTCTCAGAGCCTTTCTCCAATAAAAACAATAACTGTGAATCTAGCTTCACTCCCAAATCGTTAACAACACTGGCTCTTTTCAAGGGATGTTCAGACAGACTATAATTGAATACGTCAGGATCCCTTCGGGAGAAAGTTATAGTATAGCATTTCTCCAAATTTAGTTCCAAACCATTGATTGAACACCAATCACTGGGCCGGTCCGAATCAAACTGAAAACTTATAGCATCAGTTAGACAAGAGATTGATCTGGAGACTTTCAGAAAAAAAAAGAAAAGAACAAAAGGACTGAAATGAAAAACGTTGTTAACGAACAGAAGAAAAGTGAAAGGGCCCAAGTGCAAGCCCTGTGGAATACCAGATGATATGTATGCAGTCCTCAAAAGCATCTCTCAGAACACTTCAAGACCAAATGGACAATCGTCTGTTCTTCGGCGTTGTAAGTATCTCACTGGGTTAGACTTTTGTTGCAAAGTCTTTTCTATTTAATTGACGCCTCCTTTTTCTCTAATGAAACTTTCCATCTTCGTTGGCAGTTCTCAGAACACTTCAAGACCAGATAGACAATCGTTTACTCTTCGTTGTAGGTATCTCACTGGGTCAGACTTTGGTTGCAAACTCATTGATTAAAACTTTCCTATTGAATTTGCGCCTCCTCCTTCTCGAAATGATAAAGCTTTTCACTTTCGTTGGCGGATCTTTAGCGATCGAAGTTTCTTCCCTCTCTAGATTTCAGGATAAGTCATTCTTTAATGATAAATGTGGTATGGTCATGAATGGGTAGAGATGAAATGAAGACACATTTCTGCATTGGTGATTTTTAAGTGCACTTAATCTTCTGCTTCCAATAGGTAAGAGGTTACTTACTACTTGTGAAAACAGGTGTTGTTCTAATCGTTCATGTTATTATTAGCATCATTTAATTTAGATATATCCACTAGATTCATCTAATTCACAGAACTAAAAAGTACTCAGTCGTAAAGGTATACTTAAATTGTAATTTCTTAAGCTTTCAATTCAGTGCTTTATCTGATGTAACCCCAAGTAATTTGAGATGCAGACTTTATTTCTGTTGCGGCAAGCCGCTGCAATTTAATTATTATTATTTCAAAAATATTTCAAGCACTAGACTACTCGTCGGATTGCGTGTTGCAGTACGCAGTAGACATTTCTGTGCAATTTTCAAAAAGTGACATTCCGATTTTGATCTTCAGCTCTCGAAGATTACGCTTATTTCGCTATTTGAGTTTTCGAATATTCTCCCAAATTTTCTCTACTTGGGATCCGAAATTTGTTTTATGTTTACGGCTTGTGTAAACCGCAAAGACTATTAGTGCTATAAACTATAGAAATTCAATGAAATTTCGCACCACAAATTCAAGAAGATTGGATTCACAAGATCAGCTGAGAGTACTCTCAAGAAGTCCATCCTCAGAACAACGGTGAATTTTCTAGTGCGAGTATATTTTGTTTTGTCTGTTTTTTTACATCAATCTTTTTTAATTCAAAAGTACAGTCCACAAATTTTCTCTCAACTTATAAGCTATCGCAACAATTTCAATGATGTCTTTGGGTCCACATTCAGTTGCTGATAAGCTTGGATTGTTCAGATGTGGAGCCTCCATTTTAGTTTTATTGAGCCTCCACTTTAGTTTCATTGAGGCCACAGATAAAATCCAAAACAATACAAACAGTACAGGAAAAAAATATCTCACTATCCTAGGCTGCATTGTAAGACTTTTTACTCTTAGAGTTAGATAGAGAAGTTCCCGAAACAGTCCTCCAAAGCAGTTCACAGACCTTTGCAGGACTAAATCCACAATCGTCTGCTGTATTTGTCCATCTGGGTTAGACTTTCATCGCAAACTCTTTGTTTTTTGTTATAAAATTGAATAATTTCTGGAAGCTTCGTTTCGGTAATTTTGTCAACAATCCCATTGTGATAGCATAGTTAAGAGTAAAAGTACGGTTTTATCTTTTTTTTTGGTCTGTAAGTGAGAGTATGACGGAGAAAATCCAAAAGTAGTGGAGTATATTTCTCTTCCCTCTTCCTTGAATTCGGTAGGAATCTCGGGTTTATTTTTTCTCATACCCACAATTGTCAATTTATGAACACTCAGTAGTTCTTCCGCCAATGGTATATTGGTAAACCAGTTGTCCATCGTCCTGTTCCCGATATTAGTTCGATCATTCTTTTCACAAGAACAGTAGTTGACGTGTCTTTGTAATAAGGGCCTTCTGGTTGTTTCCCGACATAAATTTCCAGTTTTTTGTATGAAATGTAACAGACTCTACCAACGAAAAGAGCTCAATTTCATATTTTGCTGGCTTGCTAGGAATATATTGCCGAACTCTACAGGCTTCCCTAAATGCCTCCAACATTTTTTCAATAGTAACGCATTCTGTATTTTTGAAATGCTTATTACAATTTGACACAAAAGCTTCGTACAACAGTTTTATTGGTGCCAACTTATCTACATTTTTTCTTTCTTGACGGGAATGAATATCGTCAAATCGTAACACTCGAAGCGAAAACTAGAATCGTTGCTTAGACATCAAAGCACGAATTATTTCGATACCAGTGAAATCGTTTATCCAAATGTCATCAATTGAAGTATGTGACGATTTATACAATCAAATATCAAATACCTATCAAAGCTTTGAGTTAGTTCGTATTCATCAGTTTACAGTCTCGCTCTCTTTCATAGTTCATCTGCATAGAAGGTATCTTTGTATAAGTGTATTCAACAATAATAAGCAACATGTCATGAGTCAAAAACAGAGACCAAGACTCGTCAGGATTTTTGACCTCACGTGCTGAACCTTGTGGACCTGGTTGTTCAGTGACAATATTATCTTCTTGTCCTCACACTCTTCAATGGAAGAAGATTCCATTTATAAGTAATTCTATGAGCGGTTCTGTCTTTTCTTTTGACGATAAAAAATTTTCAATAGAAAAATTTATAATAGGAATGTTTTCGTCTTCGTCACTTGAACTTTACTATTCATATTGAACCCCAGGTACTTGCTCCCGTTCTGAAAGACCGTTATTATCCTCACATTCTTGTTCCGACTCCCTATCATGGTCACTAACTTCATCCAAACACTCTTTGTTATCACCTGGCAGGTGCCTAAAATTAATGTACTTGTCACTTCGTTCATTCGAATTTGATATTTCAACAAGAATTGTCGTTATTTCAGATTGAAACTATTCAAAAAATACAACAATTTGGAATAAAACCACTGGTTATTCAAACGAAAATATATTTAATCTTTTCTTAATTCATTTTAGAATGTCAAAAAGTGGTGGGTAGAAATTGCAGGCAATTCAATAACCAATTTCCAAATTTACCGTTTATGAGTAAAATAAAATTTCGAAGCATTTGAAGCAATTTTCTACAATTCGGACGAATAAAAATTGTAGGAATTAAGCGAAAACCAATCATCGAAGATAATTACATTAATACGAATAAATGATAGCAAACATCATAGGAGAAAACTAATTTATGATCTGGATAAATGTTCAATATGGTCCCCATTTTGCTCGATCACTTGACAGCTCGTATACGAACATGATGAGTTGCCCTCCTAGTTTCCTCAGGATCAATATTACGAAAAGCATTATGAAGGCGCTCTAGTAACTCTTCTTTACTTCTTACAGCAATAAGATATACTTCACTCTTGATTTTGCCCCATAAATAAAAATCAAGGGGCGTCAGGTCCGGAGAACGCCGAGGCCATAAATTTGGTCCTTGATTACCCCACCATCTATCCTCGAACATTTCTGTTAGCTGCCGATCTACAACTCGTGTTTTGTGTGGTGGTGCACCATCCATTTGGTAATAGCAATCCCTCAGAATGTTAAGGGGTAATCCATCTAAAAAATTTGTTAATGTTCCTCTCAAAATATCCAGGTATCTTTGTCCATCAAGATTTTCCTCATAAATGTGATAAGCCAACAAATCATTCATTAAAATTGCAAAAACGTACACCCTGAATTTATTTTGGAAATCAATAACCTCAATGAATTGTGGATTTTCTATGGCCCAAAAATGTCGATTTCTCATGTTGGTTATTCGACTTTCATTGAACTTGGCTTCATCAGACCACATAATTTTTTGCAGAATTGTCTCATCTTCTTGAGCCGAATTAATAAATTTTCATAGAAATTTAGCCGCTTGGGAAAGTCAGTTGGTTTCAATTTTTGTAGTCTGATAAAAGAATACGGGTGCATATTATGTTTCTTAAGGATCCTTTGAATGGAAGTATAACTCAATCCAATATCCATTGATGCTGACTTAATGGACGCATGTTCATTGGCACGAAAATACGCTAGCGTATTAATTTGATTGTCGTCGTCCTCGAGAATTGGTTTTCTTTTAGTTTCTATGTATTTTGTTCCTACAAATTGCAGAAAATTGCTTCTTATCCTTCGAAATTTTGTTTTACTCATAGGCGCCAAATTTGGGAATCGGTTATTGAATTGCCTGCAAGTTCTATCCATCACTTTTCGACATTCGCCATGGACTAAAAAGAGACTAAACATATCCTCGTTTGAATAATCAGCCATTTTATTATCAATCTGGTGTTTTTTAAAAATTTTCACTTCAAATTACCAACAATTCTTGTTGAAATATCAAATTCGAATGAACGAAGTGACAAGTACATTAATTTTAGGCACCTGTTAGGTGAACGTAGCCAGTTCAGCTACTTGATTCAAATATTTCAAAGCATTCTCTGTTAGTTCTTGCAAAATCATCAAAATTAAATGTATTCCCAAATTATTTCGGAACTATAAGAGATGGATATAGTATTGTGACAATATTATCTTCTTGTCCTCACACTCTTCAATGGAAGAAGATTTCATTTATAAGTAATTCTATAAGCGGTTCTGTCCTTTCTTTTGACGATAAAAAATTTTCAATGGAAAAATTTATAATAGGAATGTTTTCGTCTTCGTCACTTGAACTTTACTGTTCATATTGAACTCCAGGTACTGGCTCCCGTTCTGAAAGATGGTTATTAACCTCACATTCTTGTTCCGACTCCCTATCATGGTCACTAACTTTATTGGTGCCAACTTATCCTTATTTTTTCTTTCTTGACGGGAATGAATATCGTCAAATCGTAACATTCGAAGCGAAAACTAGAATCGTTGCTTGGACATCAAAGCGCGAATTATTTCGATACCAGTGAAATCGTTTATCCAAATGTCATCAATTGAAGTATGTGACGATTTATACAATCAAATATCAAATACCTATCAAAGCTTTGAGTTCGCTCGTATTCATCAGTTTACAGTCTCGCTCTCTTTCATAGTTCATCTGCATAGAAAGTATCTTTGTATAAGTGTATTCAACAATAATAAGCAACATGTCATAAGTCAAAAACAGAGACCAAGACTCGACAGGATTTCTGACCTCACGTGCTGAACCTTGTGGACCTGGTTGTTCAGTGACAATATTAACTTCTTGTCCTCACACTCTTCAATGGAAGAAGATTCCATTTATAAGTAATTCTATAAGCGGTTCTGTCTTTTCTTTTGACGATAAAAAATTTTCAATAGAAAAAATTTATAATAGGAATGTTTTCGTCTTCGTCACTTGAACTTTACTGTTCATATTGAACCCCAGGTACTTGCTCCCGTTCTGAAAGACCGTTATTATCCTCACATTCTTGTTCCGACTCCCTATCATGGTCACTAACTACATCCAAACACTCTTTGTTATCACCTGGCAGAAGTTGATATTTCAACAAGAATTGTCGTTATTTCAGATTGAAACTATTCAAAAAATACAACAATTTGGAATAAAACCACTGGTTATTCAAACGAAAATATATTTAATCTTTTTTTAATTCATTTTAGAATGTCAAAAAGTGGTGGGTAGAAATTGCAGGCAATTCAATAACCAATTTCCAAATTTACCGTTTATGAGTAAAATAAAATTTCGAAGCATTTGAAGCAATTTTCTACAATTCGGACGAATAAAATTGTAGGAATTAAGCGAAAACCAATCATCGAAGATAATTACATTAATACGAATAAATGATAGCAAACATCATAGGAGAAAACTAATTTATGATCTGGATAAATGTTCAATATGGTCCCCATTTTGCTCGATCACTTGACAGCTCGTATACGAACATGATGAGTTGCCCTCCTAGTTTCCTCAGGATCAATATTACGAAAAGCATTATGAATGCGCTCTAGTAACTCTTCTTTACTTCTTACAGCAATAAGATATACTTCACTCTTGATTTTGCCCCATAAATAAAAATCAAGGGGCGTCAGGTCCGGAGAACGCCGAGGCCATAAATTTGGTCCTTGATTACCCCACCATCTATCCTCGAACATTTCTATTAGCTGCCGATCTACAACTCGTGTTTTGTGTGGTGGTGCACCATCCATTTGGTAATAGCAATCCCTCAGAATGTTAAGGGGTAATCCATCTAAAAAATTTGTTAATGTTCCTCTCAAAATTTCCAGGTATCTTTGTCCATCAAGATTTTCCTCATAAATGTGATAAGCCAACAAATCATTCATTAAAATTGCAAAAACGTACACGCTGAATTTATTTTGGAAATCAATAACCTCAATGAAATGTGGATTTTCTGTGGCCCAAAAATGTCGATTTCTCATGTTGGTTATTCGACTTTCATTGAACTTGGCTTCATCAGACCACATAATTTTTTGCAGAGTTGTCTCATCTTCTTGAGCCGAATTAATAAATTTTCATAGAAATTTAGCCGCTTGGGAAAGTCAGTTGGTTTTAATTTTTGTAGTCTGATAAAAGAATACGGGTGCATATTATGTTTCTTAAGGATCCTTTGAATGGAAGTATAACTCAATCCAATATCCATTGATGCTAACTTAATGGACGCATGTTCATTGGCACGAAAATACGCTAGCGTATTAATTTGGTTGTCGTCGTCCTCGAGAATTGGTTTTCTTTTAGTTTCTATGTATTTTGTTCCTACAAATTGCAGAAAATGGCTTCTTATCCTTCGAAATTTTGTTTTACTCATAGGCGCCAAATTTGGGAATCGGTTATTGAATTGCCTGCAAGTTCTATCCATCACTTTTCGACATTCGCCATGAACTAAAAAGAGATTAAACATATCCTCGTTTGAATAATCAGCCATTTTATTATCAATCTGGTGTTTTTCAAAAATTTTCACTTCAAATTACCAACAATTCTTGTTGAAATATCAAATTCGAATGACCGAAGTGACAAGTACATTAATTTTAGGCACCTGTTAAGGTGAGCGTAGCCAGTTCAGCTACTTGATTCAAATATTTCAAAGCATTCTCTGTTAGTTCTTGCAAAATCATCAAAATTCAATATATTCCCAAATTATTTCGAAACTATAAGAGATGGGTATAGTATTGTGACAATATTATCTTCTTGTCCTCACACTCTTCAATGGAAGAAAATTCCATTAATAAGTAATTCTATAAGCGGTTCTGTCCTTTCTTTTGACGATAAAAAATTTTCAATGGAAAAATTTATAATAGAAATGTTTTCGTCTTCGTCACTTGAACTTTACTGTTCATATTGAACTCCAGGTACTGGTCCCGTTCTGAAAGATGGTTATTATCCTCACATTCTTGTTCCGACTCCCTATTATGGTCACTAACTTTATTGGTGCCAACTTATCTACATATTTTCTTTCTTGACGGGAATGAATATCGTCAAATCGTAACATTCGAAGCGAAAACTAGAATCGTTGCTAAGACATCAAAGCGCGAATTATTTCGATACCAGTGAAATCGTTTATCCAAATGTCATCAATTGAAGTATGTGACGATTTATACAATCAAATATCAAATACCTATCAAAGCTTTGAGTTCGTTCGTATTCATCAGTTTACAGTCTCGCCCTCTTTCATAGTTCATCTGCATAGAAGGTATCTTTGTATAAGTGTATTCAACAATAATAAGCAACATGTCATGAGTCCAAAACAGAGACCAAGACTCGTCAGGATTTTTGACCTCACGTGCTGAACCTTGTGGACCTGGTTGTTCCGTGACAATATTGTCTTCTTGTCCTCACACTCTGCAATGGAAGAAGATACCATTTATAAGTAATTCTATAAGCGGTTCTGTCCTTTCTTTTGACGATAAAAAATTTTCAATGAAAAAATTTATAATAGGAATGTTTTCGTCTTCGTCACTTGAACTTTACTGTTCATATTGAACTCCAGGTATTTGCTTCCGTTCTGAAAGATGATTATTATCCTCACATTCTTGTTCCGACTCCCTATCATGGTCACTAACTTCATCCAAACACTCTTTGTTATCATCATCATTTTCCAAACCATCCACCATCTCATCATCGTAACTTTCTCCTATCCAGGCCAAAATACGTTGCTGCTGACGCTCGTCCATTAATATAGGTGAGCTAATATATTGTGGAACTCTGCAACAGAAAGAGAAAAGCAGTATTTACACAGTACAACAAGAATAATTATGAAAATTAAAAAGTTGGTCCAAACACTTTTACTTGCGTCAGTCGTCGCTTGGGGTCGCTCGGAGCCCGACGCAAAAACACACTTTTATATCTCACGGCGCTTTCGCGCAAACTGACTTTAAAAGCGGTACGCGTGTACTAATATCCTTTTTAAAAAAGTACTTGAACGTTCAGAGCGTTTGTATAAACAGATGTATAAAAATTTGACACATTCCAGAGAGCTAGGCTTTCAAAGACCCCGCGCCACGGATCGAGGGTTAAATTGTACTTTTATGGGGTTTCTTAAGCTTTCAAAAACAAATTAGCAAGATTTTGGATAATTCCAGTTCTAGTATTTTCTTTAGCTAAGGGCTTTTCTTGAGAGATGAAATTCAGTGCTCTATCTGATGTAACCCCGAGTTATTTGAGATACAGACTCTATTTCAATTATGTCTTTGGGTCCACATTTAGATGCTGATATCCTTGGATTGTTCAGATGGAGAGCCTCCATTTTAGTTTTATTGAGCCTCCACTTTAGTTTTATTGAGCCTCCACTTTAGTTTTATTGAGCCTCCACTTTAGTTTTATTGAGCCTCCACTTTAGTTTTATTGAGCCTCCACTTTAGTTTTATTGAGCCTCCACTTTAGTTTTATTGAGCCACCACTTTAGTTTTATTGAACCTCCACTTCAGTTTTATTGAGGAAACAGATAAAACCCAAAACAATACAAACAGTATATGTAAAAATATTTCACCATCCTAGGCTGCATTGTAAGAATTTTTACTCTCGGAGTTAGATAAAGAAGTTCTAGAAGCAGTCCTCAAAAGCAGTTCTCAGACCTCTGCAGGACAATCGTCCGTTGTGATTGTCCAACTGGGTTAGGCTTTTGTTGTAAACTCTTTGATAAAATCCTTCCTTTAATTTCTTCGAGGTTGAACTAGAAACCTCATTTTTGTTAAGAGCTTTAACAAACTGTTTCATGAGCCCTAATTTTAGATGCAACGGAGACATATATATATATATATATATATATATATATATATATATATATATATATATATATATATATATATATATATATATATATATATATATATACGCTCACCTAACAGGTGCCTAAAATGTAATGTAATGTACTTGTCACTTCGTTCATTCGAATTTGATATTTCAACAAGAATTGTTGTTGGTAATTTGAAGTGAAAGTTTTTGAAAAACACCAGATTGATAATAAAATGGCTGATTATTCAAACGAGGATATGTTTAATCTCTTTTTAATTCATGGCGAATGTCGAAAAGTGGTGAATTGAACTTGCAGGCAATTCAATAACCGATTCCCAAATTTGGCGCCTATGAGTAAAACAAAATTTCGAAGGATAAGAAGCAATTTTCTGCAATTTGTAGGAACAAAATACATAGAAACTAAAAGAAAACCAATTCTCGAGGACGACGACAATCAAATTAATACGCTAGCGTATTTTCGTGCCAATCCACATGCGTCCATTCAGTCAGCATCAATGGATATTGGATTGAGTTATACCTCGATTCAAAGGATCCTTAAGAAACATAACATGCACCCGTATTCTTTTATCAGACTACAAAAATTGAAACCTACTGACCTTCCCAAGCGGCTAAATTTCTGTTAAAATTTATTGATTCGGCTTCAAGAAGATGAGACAATTCTGCAAAAAATTATATGGTCTAATGAAGCCAATTTCAATGAAAGTGGAATAACCAACAGGAGAAATCGACATTTTTGGGCCACAGAAAGTCCACATTTCATTGAGGTTATTGATTTCCAAAATAAATTCAGCGTGAACGTTTTTGCAATTTTAATGAATGATTTGTTGGCTTATCACATTCATGAGGAAAATCTTGATGGACAAAGATACCTGGAAATTTTGAGAGGAACATTAACAAATTTTTTAGATGGATAACCCCTTAACATTCTGAGGGATTGCTATTACCAAATGGATGGTGCACCACCACACAAAACACGAGTTGTAGATCGGCAGCTAACAGAAATGTTGGAGGATAGATGGTGGGGTAATCAAGGACCAAATTTATGGCCTCCGCGTTCTCCGGACTTGACGCCCCTTGATTTTTATTTATGCGGCAAAATCAAGAGTGAAGTGTATCTTATTCCTGTAAGAAGTAAAGAAGAGTTACTAGAGCGCATTCATAATGCTTTTTGTAAAATCGATCCTGAGGAAACTAGGAGGGCAACTCATCATGTTCGTATACGAGCTGTCAAGTGATCGAGCAAAATGGGGACCATATTAAACATTTATTCAGATCGTAAATTAGTTTTCTCCTATGATGTTTGCTATCATTTATTCGTATTAATGTAATTATCTTCGATGATTGGTTTTCGCTTAATTCCTACAATTTTTATTCATCCGAATTGTAGAAAATTGCTTCAAATGCTTCGAAATTTTATTTTACTCATAGATGGTAAATTTAGAAATTGGTTATTGAATTGCCTGCAATTTCTACCTACCACTTTTTGAAATTCTGAAATGAATTAAAAAAAGATTAAATATACTTTCGTTTGAATAACCAGTGGTTTTATTCCAAATGTGTTGTATTTTTTGGATATTTGCAATCTGAAATAACGACAATTCTTGTTGAAATGTCAAATTCGAATGAACGAAGTGACAAGTACATTAATTTTAGGCACCTGTCAGGTGAGCGTAACCAGTTCAGCTACTTGATTCAAATATTTCAAAGCATTCACTGTTAGTTCTTGAAAAATCATTAAAATTCAATATATTCCCAAATTATTTCGGAACTATAAGAGATGAGTATAGTACTGCTTATACAATTCCATCTGAAATTTGACGCTTCATCTGATGGCTATATAAAAATTGGCACGTGCAATTTGAAAAAAATTGAGTTATTGCTGTTTGAAAAAGGCTGAATTGAAAAAATCATACTAAACAACGCAATAAACATTTGACATGTGTAGATTGATTTAAAAATTCTTTGATCCTTCTTCTATCCACCCAAGCAAAAATTGTGTCTGTAGTGCAAAAGATCTACGAGCTACAATTTTTTTGAATGTTCCTCAAAAGTCGAGTTAATTAAATCTGTCAAAAGTTTTGACAGATAAGTGCCAACAACTTGGGTATTTTATGCCTTGCTGAAATGTCGGTTCTAGATGTATAATCAAAAAGGTAGATTGCCATTTGAAATAACAAAGTGATGACCCACTTCCGGTATAACCTTAAATGGTATCACTTCGAAAATATTTCACTCCAATTGGAAATCGCTAGTTATGGCCGCGTATAAAATTTCAGCTTGATATTGTAATTAAAACTTAAAAAGTTTTTAACAGACGGTCCCGGTGAATATCCCTGTATATTTGATCATAACTTCTATAAATTGATTTTAATGTATTTTTTACACTGGGTAGGGTGGGAGAACAGCTTAAGCTGAATCTCTGCCCTTTTGCACATGTCTTATGTTTTTATGTTGCTAAGTATCAATGTCCAACAACACCAAAGATATGCATATGTATATTATGTTACAATGTGTGCATTAAATGAGTATTCTAATCTATGAAAAAAACCCATTCATTACAAACGTAATTTCGTAATCCCATTGCAACCATTAAACCAGGTACATCTTCACAAAATACAAAATCATTTTCTTCCTAAATATTTCACGAATTCTGTTCTCTAATGAGGAACTTTAATTCCTTCTGTTACTGAGTTCCTTTCCTCTAGCCTTGAAGCCAGGATTTCTGTAGCAGACCTTGACAGTCCCATATTCCAGATTAGGTCATTTAAATCATCTTGATTGAATAATTTCGGCAATTTCAGGTCACATTCAAAGTCACTATCACTACTACCAGTTTTCGTTTCAATGTCAATTAACTTCTGCTGTGAAACATTAGCTTGAGGTACAGGGGAAGTTCTAGGCCTCAAAATTCCTGTATGTGCCGATTGTATATGGTATTTACCTCGATTTCTTCGGTTAATGCCAGTTCACTCCTGGTAAGTTTCCCGTATGGTATTCCAGAAGGCTGATCACACTCGTGCAGTAGAAGAAGAGGATACATAAACGCTATAAGCAGTATGGATCGAGATCAGATTATGCTCTATGCTGATTATTGCTCATTACTCTCCGAGTGCCATAAGTTAAATGAGAAACTGTATCTTACTTACATAAAATATATCGAAAATAAAATTTCATCTGATCCACAGTATTTTTTGGAAATATTTGAGTTCGAAACGCAAAACTCTACGTCTTCCTGCAAGAATTGAGTATGATGGAGCGTCTAGCTCAGGTGGGAGTGATATTGTCAGTATGTTCGCTAAGTTTTTTTCTGGTGTCTATAGTAGGGATGTGGTGGTTCCACCTCTGTACAATTTCAATAGTACCATTTATGCATCATCTTGTGAATTTTCTACTTCTGAGGTTCGTGAACAACTGTTGATGGGACTGAAGGTGAATAGTTCTGCGAGGTTCCCTCGTACGTTTTGAAAAATTGTGCTGCAACTTTGGGAAACCTTTAAGTAAAATGTTTAATAACTCCTTGAAAGCAGGTTACTTTCCAGAATACTGGAAATAAAGCTTTGTGATATCTATCTTTAAATCTGATGACAGATCTGTGGTTTCAAATTATAGAGCAAAAGCCATACAATCAATTAAAAAAGTTGTTGGACTCTTTAGTTTGTAAATACTTATCGTGGAAGTTTATATCTGTGATTGTGCTTCAACAGCACGGTTTTATGAAGGGCAAGTTCACTGTTTCTAATTCACTTTTATATGTAGATGCAGTGATTAAATGTTTTGAGTCGGGACACCAGATGGATGCTGTGTATACAGACTTCAGTAGGGCGTTCGATCGCGTGAATCATAACTTACTGTTGGCTAAACTCTCGGCTTTGGGAGTATCTGGTCCACTGCTGGCAGTTTTCTTTGTAGTCAAAATCAAATTGCAAAACATAAGGACTATTTTCTGAGTCCTATAGCAGCAACATCTGGTGTTCCTCAAGGATCACACTTGGGTCCCATTCTCTTCAATCTTTTCGTTATTTCGACAAATTATTTATTATTTGCTGATGATGTGAAGATTTTTTCACGAATTGAATCGCTGGACGATTGTGTACCGTTACAATAGCAGATTCCACAGTTTCAGGCATGGGCCGAGAAAAATTTTTTGTATCTAAACCTCCGGAAATGCAATGTAATCACATTTTCTAGAAAAAAAGACGATATTTTATTCGACTATCGTATGGGCACTGAATTGCTTGGTAGGGTAGAGAATGTTAGAGACCTTGGTGTTCTCTTGGACAAAAAACTAACTTTGAAGGAGCATGTTGTAGATATATCCCGAAAAGCCTACAGAAGCCTTGAATTTTTGATCAGAAGCTACACATCTTTTTCAGAGTCTATCCTGAAGAGGATGTGCGTTAATTCGTTCTGTAATGGAATATGCCTCCCCAGTCTGGTCACCCTTTTACAATGTCTACTCCAATATATTGGAGAAGATACAACGCAAGTTTCACAAATATGTGTATTCTTCAAGAAGTGTTCTGTTAGGTTCACAATATGTGCTGGAAGTTCTAATCGGTGCTGAGGATCTCCAATGATTCTCCTCTTAGGATATTCGGGAACTAATCAAATTCACCCTCGAACAGGAATCCAACGGTCAACTACCATTCCTGGACGTCCTGATACAGAAAACAACTAACGGCAGATTGAACTTTGATGTGTACAGAAAACCAACACATACCAACCGATACTTGAATGGAAACTCACATCACCATCCCGTCCAACTGAACTCAGTAATCAAAACACTCGTTCACCGATCAAAAAGTATTTGCTCTCCAAACAATACAACCAAAGAATTTTTACTCTTGGAGTTAGATAAAGAAGTTCTAGAAGCAGTCCTCAAAAGCAGTTCTCAGACCTCTGCAGGACTAGATCGACAATCATCTGTTGTGATTGTCCAACTGGGTTAGGCTTTTGTTGTAAACTCTTTGATAAAATCCTTCCTTTAATTTCTTCGAGGTTGAACTAGAAACCTCATTTTTGTTAAGAGCTTTAACAAACTGTTTCATGAGTCCTAATTTTAGATGCAACGGAGACTATATATATATATATATATATATATATATATATATATATATATATATATATATATATATATATATATATATATATATAATTTGGGAATATATTGAATTTTGATGATTTTGCAAGAACTAACAGAGAATGCTTTGAATCAAGTAGCTGAACTGGCTACGCTCACCTGACAAGTGCCTAAAATTAATGTACTTGTCACTTCGTTCATTCGAATTTGATATTTCAACAAGAATTGTTGGTAATTTGAAGTGAAAATTTTTGAAAAACACCAGATTGATAATAAAATGGCTGATTATTCAAACGAGGATATGGTTAATCTCTTTTTAATTCATGGCGAATGTCGAAAAGTGGTGGATAGAACTTGCAGGCAATTCAATAACCGATTTCCAAATTTGGCGCCTATGAGTAAAACAAAATTTCGAAGGATTAGAAGCAGTTTTCTGCAATTTGGAAGAACAGAATACATAGAAACTAGAAGAAAACCAATTCTGGAGAACGACGACAATCAAATTAATACGCTAGCGTATTTTCGTGCCAATCCACATGCGTCCTCTAAGTCAGCATCAATGGATATTGGATTGAGCTATACTTCGATTCAAAGGATCCTTAAGAAACATAACATGCACCCGTATTCTTTTATCAGACTACAAAAATTGAAACCTACTGACCTTCCCAAGCGGCTAAATTTCTGTGAAAATTTATTGATTCGGCTTCAAGAAGATGAGACAATTCTGCAAAAAAATTATATGGTCTGATGAAGCCAAGTTCAATGAAAGTGGAATAACCAACAGGAGAAATCGACATTTTTGGGCCACAGAAAATCCACATTTCATTGAGGTTATTGATTTCCAAAATAAATTCAGCGTGAACGTTTTTGCAATTTTAATGAATGATTTGTTGGCTTATCACATTTATGAGGAAAATCTTGATGGACAAAGATACCTGGATATTTTGAGAGGAACATTAACAAATTTTTTAGATGTATTACCCCTTAACATTCTGAGGGATTGCTATTACCAAATGGATGGTGCACCAGCACATAAAACACAAGCTGTAGATCGGCAGCTAACAGAAATGTTCGAGAAGAGATGGTGGGATAATCAAGGACCAAATTTATGGCCTCCGCGTTCTCCGGACTTGACGCCCCTTGATTTTTATTTATGGGGCAAAATCAAGAGTGAAGTGTATCTTATTCCTGTAAGAAGTAAAGAAGAGTTACTAGAGCGCATTTATAATGCTTTTCGTAATATTGATCCTGAGGAAACTAGGAGGGCAACTCATCATGTTCGTATACGAGCTGTCAAGTGATCGAGCAAAATGAGGACCATATTGAACATTTATTCAGATCGTAAATTAGTTTTCTCCTATGATGTTTGGTATCATTTATTCTTATTATTCGATGATTAGTTTTCGCTTAATTCCTACAATTTTTATTCATCCGAATTGTAGAAAATTGCTTCTAATGCTTCGAAATTTTATTTTACTCATAGACGGTAAATTTGGAAATTGGTTATTGAATTGCCTGCAATTCTACCTACCACTTTTTGACATTCTAAAAGGAATTAAGAAAAGATTAAATATACTTTCGTTAGAATAACCAGTGGTTTTATTCCAAAAGTGTTGTATTTTTTGGATATTTTCAATCTGAAATAACGACAATTCTTGTTGGAATATCAAATTCGAATGAACGAAGTGACAAGTACATTAATTTTAGGCACCTGTCAGGTGAGCGTAGCCAGTTCAGCTACTTGATTCAAATATTTCAAAGCATTCTCTGTTAGTTCTTGCAAAATCATCGAAATTCAATATATTCCCAAATTATATCGGAACTATAAGAGATGAGTATAGTACATGCTTATACAATACCATCTGAAATTTGACACTTCATCTGATGACGATATAAAAATTGGCACGTGCAATTTGAAAAAATTGAGTTATTGCTGTTTGAAAAAGGCCGAATTGAAAAAATCATACTAAACAACGCAATAAACATTTGACATGTGTAGATTGATTTAAAAATTCCTTGATCCTTCTTCTATCCACCCAAGCAAAAATTGTGTCTGTAGTGCAAAAGATCTACGAGCTACAATTTTTTTGAATGTTTGACAGATAAGTGCCAACAACTTGGGTATTTTATGCCTTGCTGAAATGTCGGTTCTAGATGTATAATCAAAAAGGTAGATTGCCATTTGAAATAACAAAGTGATGACCTACTTCCGGTATAACCTTAAATGGTATCACTTCGAAAATATTTCACTCCAATTGGAAATCGCTAGTTATGGCCGCGTATAAAATTTCAGCTTGATATTGTAATTAAAACTTAAAAAGTTTTTAACAGACGGTCCCGGTGAATATACCTGTATATTTGATCATAACTTCTATAAATTGATTTTAATGTATTTTTTACACTGGGTAGGGTGGGAGAACAGCTTAAGCTGAATCTCTGCCCTTTTGCACATGTCTTATGTTTTTATGTTACTAAGTATCAATGTCCAACAACACCAAAGATATGCATATGTATATTATGTTACAATGTGTGCATTAAATGAGTATTCTAATCTATGAAAAAACCTTTAATTCCTTCTGTTACTGAGTTCCTTTCCTCTAGCCTTGAAGCCAGGATTTCTGTAGCAGACCTTGACAGTCCCATATCCCAGATTAGGTCATTTAAATCATCTTGATTGAATAATTTAGGCGATTTCATGTTACATTCAAAGTCACTATCACTACTACCAGTTTTCGTTTCAATGTCAATTAACTTCTGCTGTGAAACATTAGCTTGAGGTACAGGGGAAGTTCTAGGCCTCAAAATTCCTGTATGTGCCGATTGTATATGGTATTTACCTCGATTTCTTCGGTTAATGCCAGTTCACCTAACTCCTGGTAAGTTTCCCGTATGGTATTCCAGAAGGCTGATCACACTCGTGCAGTAGAAGAAGAGGATACATAAACGCTATAAGCAGTATGGATCGAGATCAGATTATGCGAAGTTTTGCTCATTACTCTCCGAGTGCCATAAGTTGAATGAGAAATTGTATCTTACTTACATAAAATATATCGAAAATAAAATTTCATCTGATCCACAGTATTTTTGGAAATAATTTGAGTTCGAAACGCAAAACTCTAGGTCTTCCTGCAAGAATGGAGTATGATGGAGCGTCTAGCTCAGATGGGAGTGGTGTTGTCAGTATGTTCGCTAAGTTTTTTTCTGGTGTCTATAGTAGGGATGTGGTGGTTCCACCTCTGTACAATTTCAATAGTACCATTTATGCATCATCTTGTGAATTTTCTACTTCTGAGGTTCGTGAACTGCTGATGGGACTGAAGGTGAATAGTTCTGCGAGGTTCCCTCGTACGTTTTGAAAAATTGTGCTGCAACTTTCGCGAAATTGTGCTGCAACTTTTGCGAAAGTAAAATGTTTAATAACTCCTTGAAAGCAGGTTACTTTTCAAACGACTGGAAATAAAGCTTTGTGATACCTATCTTTAAATCTGATGACAGATCTGTGGTTTCAAATTATAGAGCAAAAGTCATACAATCAATTATTCCTAAGTTGTTGGACTCTTTAGTTTGTAAATACTTATCGTGGAAGTTTATATCTGTGATTGTGCCTCAACAGCACGGTTTTATGAAGGGCAAGTCCACTGTTTCTAATTTACTTTTATATGCTGATGCAGTGATTAAATGTTGAGTCGGGACACCAGATGGATGCTGTGTATTCAGACTTCAGTAAGGCGTTTGATCGCGTGAATCATAACTTACTGTTGGCTAAACTCTCGGCTTTGGGAGTATCTGGTCCACTGCTGGTAGTTTTCTTTGTAGTCGAATTCAAATTGCAAAATATAAGAACTATTTCCCGAGTCCTATACCAACAACATCTGGTGTTCCTCAAGGATCACACTTGGGTCCCATGCTCTTCAATCTTTTCGTTAACGACAAAGCTTCCGTTATTTCGACAAATTATTTATTATTTTCTGATGAAGTAGAATTGAATCGCTGGACGATTGTGTACCGTTACAACAGCAGATTTCACAGTTTCAGGCGTGGGCCGAGAAAAAGTTTTTGTATCTAAACCTCCGGAAATGCAGTGTAATCACATTTTCTAGAAAAAAAGACGATATTTTATTCGACTATCGTATGGGCACTGAATTGTTTGTTAGAGTGAAGAATGTTAGAGACCTTGGTGTTCTCTTGGACAAAAAACTAACTTTTAAGGAGCATGTTGTTGATATATCCCGAAAAGCCTACAAAAGCCTTAGATTTTTGATCAGAAACTGCACATCTTTTTCAGAGTCTATCCTGAAGAGGATGTGCCTTAATTCGTTCTGTAATTGAATATGCCTCCCCAGTCTGGTCACCCTTTTACAATGTCTACTCCAATATATTGGAGAAGATACAATGCAAGTTTCACAAATATGTGTATTCTTCAAGCAGTGTTCTGTTAGATTCACAATATGTGCTGGAAAGTTCAAATCGGTGCTGAGGATGTCCAATGATTCTCCTCTTGGGATATTCGGGAACTAATCAAATTCACCCTCGAACAGGAATCCAACGGTCAACTACCATTCCTGGACGTCCTGATACAGAAAACAACTAACGGCAGATTGAACTTTGATGTGTACAGAAAACCAACACATACCAACCGATACTTGAATGGAATCTCACATCACCATCCCGCCCAACTGAACTCAGTAATCAAGACACTCGTTCACCGATCAAAAAGTATTTGCTCTCCAAACAATACAACCAAAGAATTGACGAAGCTCAAAGATATTCATCAACAAAATGGACATAGCAGAAGAACAATACACAAAGCTATGGAGTACAAGAAACCTCTCAGAAAAGATTCAGAAGAGGATACAAAGCCAAGAAGTTTAGCCTTCCTGCCATTTATAAAAGGTGGAACCGACAAGGTTGGTAGGATATATATATATATATATATATATATATATATATATATATATATATATATATATATATATATATATATATATATATTTCTTCTAAAAAGAGAGGATTTACAATAAATGATTATAACTATAATTTTGGTATGTGTCAGAAAAAACACAAGTGTGGGCTCAGGAAATGTAACAGGGGAACCATACTATCTTGTATGTGATTCAATAAACGAGTGAAAAAACCTGAGGAAAAAACTCGTTTCCCTGTCGCAATTACACTAGCAATAGCTTGTCTGTTTATGTTCTGTTAGTGTCGTGTGTACATAAAGAGTACCAAAGAGTTTTCTGCTTAGCCGCTTCATTCCCTCTTGCATTCCATGATTTCGAAACGAAGACAAGGGTGAAAGGAAGGAAGGGACAGGAATCTGTAAAAATGAAAAAAGAAAACCAGCAGAAAAATATTTCAACAATCATACTTGTTGACTGCCCTGATCTTCTGCAGTGCATTCCCTTTAACCTGCCTGGTAGATTGACATTCTTGCATCGCACATTGTCAGTCGCAAATTCAGTCTGTGATGGCGTTAATTTTTTTTCCAAATCATTTGCTAATTTTAGGACATCTGTTGCTCTACAGCTTGGAGAACGTTAGGAAGTTGTAATTCTCAATTTTCTGTTTCAAAATATTGTGTCCTTATTTGTTGTGTCTTTTCTATTTTACGTTCGGAATCTATTGTACTCTAATTATTTAAGTGTATAATATTATTGCGAGGTGTTATTTTTTAAATGGGGCTAACCCGTATAAATTATCTACTTTACAAATATTCTTTACAAAGAAATGTATGAAGTAGTTAAAAAAGAAATAAAATAAAATAGCAGTCATCATGGTGGTTAACAGGTTCTTTTCCGATCATAGAAGTTTCGTGCCGCAAAGTTATTCTCCTTCTTTTTTATTCACTCCGCAAATGAAACAAAAATGATTTGAATCATTCACGCAAATTGTTTTTAATGATGTCATGTCAAATTATAGCAAGTTAAATCATAATATTTTGATTAACAGCAAGTTATAACGGTCATTGAGTGTTTTTCAATGAGAGATATAACTCGTTAACGAAGGCTGTCACAAAACCAATGACGGTATATTTAGAATCAGCGACGTCAAATAAGTTAACATGAAGTGACATAAGTCGGTCATCCGACGAAAAGTGCAATTTTGTTGTCCAGTGAAATTTTAACCAATTCAGAAACCATCTGGAATCCTACCACATCTTTCTAATATTTTTGAAATATCTTTATAAGGCTACAAAGCTTTATAAATCTGGACCTATGTTTACTTCATCATTAATTTTTGCTTATAACCTGAACAAAATATACGATCGATATAGAACAACCAATATCACTCCAAAATTCATAATATTCAACTCTATTTTATACATTTATACATATCATTTTGTTATTTCTCGTCAAATATGATAATAATACACATGTTCTAGACATTAAAATAAAAAATCCACATGTAATCTTGATAAAGCTCAGATTACAAACCATCATATGTAGGTACAACAACTACATAAAACCAGGAATACAATATTACGTTTCGTTCGTAACAAAAAAGTGAGCAATATCAAAATGGATCAACAAAAAATATCAAATGATTAACCATGAAAGTGTACGTTACTTAGATTTCAAACACAACTCCATATGGCCAATTGAATTTGTCGTTGAACTCTAGAAATTTTTCCGTCTATCTTTTCAATTGCAGATGTTTTAGACGAAAGTAAAAACAAGCTTCGTAGGGTGAATACCCAATTCAAGGACATACTTCCATTGATACTTTTCAATTTTTCCACTTTTTGTACCGCATGCTTCTTGAAAGGGTAGATGCAAATAGAGTATATACACTTGTCGTAGAAAATAAAAATAAATGTAAATATAAATATAGAGAAAGCCTCCTACCCGGCAAGAAATGTAATTATAAAGTTCGTTTTCTTATGAAACTTTTTGTCAAGTGGCTCGCTCCGAACACGTGTGAGTTGAAGATAAAAAATATTGTTCTGAAGTTTAATGCGGCACAGGGATGGACTTTTGTGACAATTGTTTTATTGTATTACCTTTTTGCATATTTTTTTGTTACCTTACTATAATAATCATTGAAACTAATGTTAGAATAGAATCTAAAAAATATTTTCCTGCAGCTTCTCGAAACCAATCGACGATTTGACAACACTGAATATTTTCTACACATTGTAGTCATCCTACCAGATAATAGCATATGAAAGCATATTTCCCCTCGATTCAAAACTATAATCTTATATTTTTAAGGAATTGAATGAAAAATTAGAATGAGTGTTGACAATAGTGAAAACTTTATATTATAAAATATGAAAATGTTTTGGATCCGTTTGATTGTATTATAAAAAAATTAATTTTCATGGAATGTGAATTGAATTAAACCATTGAAATTAGTCTGATACCCACGTTTATTGTTGCATTCCGAGCAACAATTATATACAATTTTATTGAGCACTTATAACATTCAATACCAAATATATATCACAACTAGAGAATGCAATCTTGATATACCAAGATCTTGCATTACCGAGATCTCGCACCTATTCTGCAAGATCAATCTCGCATCCAAAATCATGCGGAATCTCGCAAGATTTGCAAAATTGTTATTATTTCAATTTTGGTTAGCTTTCCCGGCGGCAGCACGTGGCGCTAGGGCCACAGAGCGATAGGGATGAGTAAGGCGAGACGTTTTCCGGTTGTTTTGCGTACCTGGACGTGTCAGAGTGCATGGCAATCTGCAGATTCATAAACTATTCCAATAACAGTTGAAAATAGATCCTTGTGTGTTAAAGTTCTCTCGGTCTATTCGTTTTGTGTTAAAATGACAACAAAGGTAGTTTATGAAGAGTTTCAAAGTGGATCAGAGGTATGGAAATACTATTTGGATGCAGATGATGGACAAACTGGCCAGTGCAAATTGTGTAAGTCTATTTTGGAAACAACGGCACGATCTCCCAAAGGTTTACATGTACATTTACTGTCCAAGCACAAAATGGATGATCTCATAAGAAAATGACGGAAAACATGACTCTGGTTCCATCAAATTCTTCAATGCTGATCAATGCTTCCGCGTCAGTAAGGCTACCTCCTCCAACCGGTACGAAGAGGTAGAAAATATCTGATTACTTTTCGTCCCTACAAAAAGTTTCTTTGGAGAAAAGAATTTCACAGATAATTTCCAAAGATGGCATGACTTTGAGGTCTTTTTGCACGTCGAAAGACTTGAGAGAATTATTTGCGACTAGTGACTACAAATTACCTGCATCGCCTAACTCCATATAACAGATTGTTATGGATTATGGCATGAGTTTGTAAATTAAAGTTTCGCAGGATCCTATGAATCTAAGAAAGAATAACCATAGATTCAGCCTTACTTTCGATAAATGGACTTTATGCAAAAACAGGCGCTTCATGAATGTGAATATTCATACATTTTCAGAGAATAAAAATATGTTCTGCAATTTGGGTCTTTTGCGCATAGTAAGAAGCATATGATGATATAGTAGGTATTACTACAGATGGGGCCAGTGTAATGGTGAAGGTTGGGCGACTCATGAATCCTCTTCACCAGCACGCAAAAAGAAAGTACAAAATACACAGTCGTAGCTCAGTCAGCTGTGGGGGAGTCTGACGATGAAGAATTTGATGACATATTGATAATGAAGGATTTGACTGCAGATTACCCACTGTAGATGAAGTTGACTTAGTGCCAGAATTTGATCACCCTATCAAAAAAGTAAGACAAGTAGTCAAACTTTTTGAAAAACCACCAACGAAGAATGACATTCTTCAGAAATATATGAAGGACGAATTCAGCAAAAACGTGCAACTCGTGCTGAACTGCAAAACACACTGGTCTAGTCTTGCAGATATGATTTCCATATTCAATAAGGTGAAGCAATGTGTAAGCAAAGCCTTGATTGATTGTGATCTTGAATCAAATACATACCATAGTTTCTCAGACGAAGAAAATCGTGCTTTATCAGATTTAGAACTCGTATTTCAGCCTATAAAACTGACAGTGGAAATACTATGTCGTCGAAATTCGGATTTGTTAACTGCCGAAACTACTCTGAAATTTATGGTGGAAAAGTTAGAAGAACTCGGAACATCAGTAGGTCAAAAACTTGCTGAGCTATGAGGGCACTGATTAATGAACGCCGAACATTTATGACCGCAGCATTGTATTATTTGACAGACCCTGTCCAATACGACGTATATTTCAATCAATCTGCTAGTAATCAAACTTTTAAACTGCCTCCGAAATCTTCAATCAAAAAAGAAATAATAAAGTTAATCGGAAGATTACACAAGAACAGTACCAAAGATGACAATATTGCAGTCAATATAAAAAACAAACTTTCTACATCTTCAATTGCAGATGAACCCATGAATGATTCAATTCCATTAGCTGCAGTGAAAAAAAATTTAGAGCATGAAATGGCGAACGTTTCTCTTAGTCTATATGATTTTGAAAAAAGAACTCAATTTGTACGAGTCAGGAGGGTCAAAAGGACAAAATCTACAGTTCGCTCACCAATGTCTTTTATCTGTAGTACCAACAAGTGTCGAGGCAAAACGGGCGTTTTCCTCAGCTAGTTATCTGGCATGCAGCATTCGGAGTCGGCTGGCAGATCAAACCCTAGATACTTCATGCTTTTTGAGTAGTTATTTTCAAGTTTTAGAATAATATGTTACTTTTTCAATAAATTACTGGTTAGCTTGAGATTTTATTTATCTATTTTGCCCCTGAAGAACAATTAGAGCCAATAGAAATATAAATGATACGAGTTTTCGTACATTTTCGATGATCATTTCTTTACAATGCGAGATCTCCCACAATACCGACATTTCGCAAGATTAGAATTCCTGAATCTCGCGAATACCGAGATTGATATTTTGATGCGAGATTGCATTCCTTAATCACAACGTATTTCCAAACCGTTATCCTTCCAAGTGCTAACCATGCCCGATGCTGCTGAGCTTCAATGATGTGATGAGAACTGAACTTTTTTCTGAGAGCTGTACTCGTTGCTACAAACTTTCTTCAAGATATTGAATTCCTAAATGAAATATTGAAAATTAATCCTAAGAAACCGGCAATCAGAATTTTCAATTGAATAAAATTAAAATAAGCCTAAAAGGAGGTCATAGACATAACTATGGCGACAGAATTGATGGAACTACTCTTGCAACGATGGAGGATCCCAAAGAAACCCTCATGTTCGGAACACAAAACCATCAACTTCAAGATGACAGCGGCAGAGGGAACCACTGATAGCTCATTTAAAAACCCACCGAAAACGAGATGGGGAAATATGAAATGGAACTAAAAACCAAACTTCAGAATAATAGCTGATAGTTCAGGACAAAGACCGAACTAGACTAGCGGCATCTTGACTTGGAAATGTGATCAAACATGCTTACAAAGAGAATCTCCTGAGTCACTCCGGTTGAAGAAAGCTCCGCGGTGGAGGAACTCCAGAAAATGTGCCAAGAGTTTCGAAGGGCCTTCAACAGGTCCAGCAATAATAGAAAATGAAGGAACTGGCAGATGCAGAGTTGCAAAGGCAGTACAGTAACCACATGAACACTAAAGAGAAGATGAGCTGGAGAAGTTTCTGTTAAGGAATTAAGAAATATCCGGAAACAGCCAGGCTGAATCGTATCATTTCGACAAACCCCTGAGGATGGTTGGAGGCCATTCAGAACAGGAAAACAGAATGCTCGCCCTGGGGCACAACTTCGCAGATTTTTGGAAGGATCAAGTGGAAGATTGTGAACCACGAAATCCAGATAGGGTAGAGCCACCTGGGACCTTGTGGTCCAAATAGTCTTCCTGGCCAGGGTCAAGTGGGCTGTCAATAAATTTCTACCATATAAATCACCGAGACCGGATGATGTTCACCCGGCCCTTCTTCAAAGGGATTTGGGAGCGTTGCTTCCAATCCTAGTGAAAGTATCTATAGCAAGTATTGCTCTGTGTGTGGTTCTTTAAAACCGTTCTGCCACCCAGACTCACCTACGCTCCGCTGGTCTAGTAAACGAGGGTGGAAACACTCTGGTTCTAAAGAGGCTCAGAAAAAACACCCCAATACGGCGTTTGGTGGTCCTGATGCTTTGAAAAGCGACTCTCTCCTCTGGATGAACTCGCTTCATCCGAGGTACCACTTCAGTCATCAGACCGAGGTGAAAATCTCATCTAGACAAAAGTAGAAGTAAGAGAAGGATTCCCTGCTAGGTTGAGGGTACATCTGGTACACAGATGGCTCGAAGACCAAAGAGGGATCGGGTGACGGAGTTTAATGCCGGAAAATGGAGGTTTTCACCTCCCTTTTCCCCTATGTTAAGATAAACATACAACAGTTGTCTAGTCGGGGATTGTGATGATACTTGGCGGTTCTCAAAGGCAGACAGAACTAGATTAAACTAATGAGTGGATCACGACAGTCGGGCTGATCAGGGAGCCCTGGGATCACACAGGCTCACTTCTTAGGTGGTCTGGGAGTGCGTTCAGGCCCTGTAACAACTGGTGGTGAACAACCATATCTGCCTCCGCTATGTTCCAGATTGCGGAAAGGCTAGCCTGTCTAGAGGATGAGGATACTCAAATACGACCAGGGCCCAGGGTCGGGATCTCAGCCGATGTTGTTAAGGGAAATCTTGGGGACTTACTAGCGGAAAAACATAGGAACACCTGCTTGAATGTTCGAGGTTATCGCCATTCCACAATATTGCTGGGTACATCCTCTAGTAAAACTTGGACAAGGTTGGCATTTGAAGGTAGTCGAACTAATGCCTATCTCCTGGCATAGGTGGTGACGGTGAATGGCGAGTTCAGATATCATCTGTGCGGGATAGAACTAGAGAATAATCCTTGGTGTAGGTGCTGTGAAATTGGGGTCGAAACACCAATTCATTTGATTACCACATGCCCGGCATACATCCGCGGAAATGCTAGAAGTGAGTGATCAGCTGAAGATACCCACTCACTATATCAGAGACCTCTTTGTAAGGATCGAACAGGGAATGTAGTAACAAGCAAGGGGAGCACGAAGGGCCATAACTCCCCTATATCCATAACGAACCCAATGATATAATCCGTACTAAGGTGGGTGGACCATGGAAGGCCACTCACGAATAAACAGTTTTTTTTTATTTCATTTACTGGATGAATAAAGGAAACTAATCATTAATTTATACTTTGTTTTATTGTGTATCATACAAATTTTTTCTTATTCTAGATGTAATCGTTATTTCTTAAACTTAACTTTTATATAGCTTTTCTAAACGGCCTTGTATGGACTGATATTATAAATCAGTCGTTAAACTCAAAACAGAAATTGTAATAATCAGAATATCCGCTTTTACCAAAACCACAGTAAAAAGTCTTTTATTTAAATGAAAAATTAAATGCCTAACACATTATAATCTTCTTTGAAAAAACTCAACGAATGTTCCTTGAATACCATCGTATAACTAAGAATATATTAATGGAAATTATATGAAAATGATGGTAATGAGTATCATATCGATAACAAATAAGTTTCCAATGGGCCTTACAATGAAATTATTATATATTTTTTTTACCTATAATGGCCCTCTTATGGGTCCGTTCTTTGTAAGGCTTTTGATTGGCCTTGAAACTACCGGCTTTCATAGGAACAACATATTTTAACTAAAATCGAAGCAAAATTATTATATTTTTTCTTTAGTACCACAAAACATCCTTGTATAACAATTTACAGTAAGAAAAATATGATAATATTAAGTTATTCACATAAAAACTTACCTATACCTGAACGCGCGAATTACAATTTCAACGTCACCGACCGAAGTCTACGAAGCGAGGGATGGCACTGACAGAATAGCAACGCGAGCGACTCACCGCCGCGTCTGTGTCCTTGACTTTGATGGAGCTTTGTTTGAGTGGAAGGAATTTGTCATCACGTGACTATGAATATTACTTTTTTATAGTTGGCCTTCGAATGAGCATGGCCTTCCATGGTCCACCCACCTTATAAGTTAATTATTTGGTTCTCGTTGTAGAAAATTTCAATGGATTAATGAATTACTCAATGATACGCCATCAATTTCGAACAATGTATGGTGAAAAGTTCTTCACTCACGCGAAACGAAGTAAAAATCACAAAGAACGAAAATGTGATATTTCTATTCGCTTAATTCGAAAAGAATACTCAACTTAGAAGAAAGTCAATCAATATACATCATATTTGTCAATTTCATGGACTGCTGCTTTGGAGTCCATTGAAACTGACAATTATTATCTAGTTGGCGCCAACTTAGCATCTTATTACAACGAATAATAATGCCAAATTTATACAAAATTGTCAAATGTATATTTCAGATAAAAAAAAACAATTATTTTCCGAACTTGACACACTCTATTGATATATGGAAACTAGTCTTTCTAGGACACATTTTCATATGAATTTAATTTGAAATAGTGCCTATTGAGTAACAGTCAGTGTATAATGCTCAGTTTCTTACACCAGTAACACGAAATAGCATGATCGCCTAACGAGCCAGAAGATGAATTGTACTTCTCGTTTTTTGTTTTTTGAATGTTGGATACTTGATCTATTTTCTGATGAAGTTTTCTTTTAATTTTTGGTGCCTGGAAAATAATGTTCAAGTTATTGATAAAACGCATTGATGTAAACGAGAACGTGTGAATTGTTTATAATCTGAATTGTGAATTGTTTATAATCTGCTTTCTCAGTTTCTCACAACTAAACCCCATTGAAATACCTGGGATTTACTGACACAAGTTCTTTATGACTAAGAACCATATCTAGAAAACACTGAGCAATGAGCACAGGTGCTTTTATTAGTGTGGTTCCGAGTTCCTCGAAAAAGACGTATTTATTCGCAGTATGCCATGCAAGGAGGAGTGAATTTTATTCTTTGATACATTGGTAGATATACCCGATATAAATTGATTTTTTTCGTGTTACATTTTGTCGCTTTAGCCTTCTGTTTGAATACTATATTTTTATTTCATGTTAATATTATAAACCCTTGATTTTCACCTATTAATTCTGGAAGATTCTTACTAATAAATTCAGAGTACGAATGAAAAAATGCATACCTTGTTCAATTTCTCAAAAATAGTATTTGTATATTCCTTACTTATTGTGCACAGCGTAGAATGAAAATTGCCTGGCGCCGGTCCTGTATCTTAAGTAAAAGCATATTTCAAAAAAAATGAAGCTTGCATCACGGCCAGCTTCTTCCATATAAACTCTTAGCCATGGACTCCTGATATATTATGTTAAAATACGCAGATGTATTCAACGTCTCATATTTTTCAGGAGAAGGCACGAGTATTTTGAGGCATAGCTGTCCAGGGGATGACAATGTGTTAAATTAAGCGACACAATATGGCCAAGTGTAGTAGCGTAATTTTAATTCACAATTTTAGCTTCTCCTTTCTCTTATATTAGCTGTTCAATCCAAGAAAGTGACATTGATAAATCATTTGGTTTTTTTTCATACAAAACAATTGTAGGCTTCAAATGAATCTAAGGACTAAATATTGACGCGTCAAAAGTTTGTTAATATAGTGAGAATTTGAATAGTATTGTCTTATTAAATTGGAAAATGTATATCAATCTTGAAGTACCAACCTCCTCAATCAATCTTCCGTTTGTAAACGAGGACACACAACATCCCACACTGGAGTTTATAGTTGCCTTGTCTAAAGAAAAGATAATGAAAAATTCGAAAATTCAAAATTTTCATTACGATTTCAGGAATGCTAATTATCAAGCTGTTAATGCTTCGTTATCGCTGGTTAATTGGAAGTTTCTGCTCAACTGCAGCTCTAAGGTAATTGATGAAAATCTGGATATTCTTTATGAGAAAATCAATGACATAATCAGTTCTTATGTTCCTAAGAAAAGAGTCACTAAGTGTTTTCCTTCATTCTTTTCGAAAGGTACTATTGCTACAATAAGAGAAAAGCAAAAATTTCATAAAAAAGGGAAAATTAGTAAAAATGATCTCAATATATTCAAACAGCTTCGTGCTCATTCGAAGGAACTTATTGAACTTGATTTGAATAAATTCACCTCTAACATTGAACAGGAACTGCCAACGAACAGCAAGTCATTTTGGAAATATGTGTCTCTGGGAGGGGGCGGCTCTAAGCTACCTAATGCAATGAGGTATGGGGATATTTCTTCATCAGATGGAAAAGAGATATACAATCTTTTTGCCCGTTATTTCGAGAGTGTATATGTTTCTGGAAGTCAGCAGCGTAGTCGTAGTGTAACTGTTAAAAACTGCAATAATAATGTACTATCAAATATTCACATAGAAGAGGAAGAGGTCCGAGAGGTTCCCTTATCCCTTGACATGTCGAAGGGTCCAGACAGCATTCCACCAATTGCGCTCAGAAATTAAGTAAACCACTGTATAATTTGTTCAATCAGTCTCTGATTATTGGTGTATTTCCAAAAAAGTGGAAGGAGTCCGCCGTTATCCCAATTTTCAAAAGTGGAGATAATGATATTTCTAATTATAGACCTATTAACAAGCTTTCGATCATTGCCAAAGTATTTGAACGCATAACTCATAAGTATCTTTTCTCTCATGTGAAAAATTTCATTATCCCACAACAGCACGGATTTTTTAAGGGTAGGAGTCTGGAAACTAATTTGATCGTTCATAGTGAGTACTTGCAGAGTGCAATGGATTCTCAAATTCAGACTGATGCTACTTACACACTTACAGTTTCGATATTGTAATTTTATTCTAGCCGAAGCAGGTGTAAGTGGTGGGTTGCTTGAGTGATTCCAATCGTATCTTCTGAATAGGTCATAACTAGTTAGTTTAAATGGTTTTAAATCTGAATCTTTCATTAGTACTTCCGGGGTACCGCAGGAACTCATATCGGTCCTCTCCTTTTCTTAATTCATATAAATGACAGAGATAAATGTTTCCAGCATTAAAGATTCTTGCTCTATGCAGACGATCTGAAAGTTTTAGATCTATCAGTTTCTGTTCAGCAGCAGATCTAAGGAATTGATGAAAATCTGGATATTCTTTATGAGAAAATCAATAACATAATCAGTTCTGTTGTTCCTAAGAAAAGAGTCACTAAGTGTTTTCCTTCATTCTTTTCGAAAGGTACTATTGGTACAATGAGAGAGTTTCTGTTCAAAAGCAAAATTTTCATAAAAATTAGAAAATCAGTAAAAATGTCAATGATCTCAATATATTCAAACAGTTTCATGCTCATTCGAAGGAACTCATTGAATGATTTGAATTAATTCACCTCTAACATCAGCGGGAACTGCCAACGAACAGCAAATCGTTTTGGAAATAGGTGTCTTTGGGACGGGGTGGCTCTAAACTACCTAATGGAATGAGGTATGGGGATATTTCTTCATCAGATGGAAAAGAGATATTCAATCTTTTTGCCCGTTATTTCGAGAGTGTATATGTTCCTGGAAGTCAGCAGCGTAGTCGTAGTGTAACTGTTAAAAACTGCAATAATTATGTACTATCAAATATTCAGATAGAAGAGGAAGAGGTCCGAGAGGTTCTCTTATCCCTTGACATGTCGAAGGGTCCAGACAGCATTCCACCAATTGCGCTCACAAATTAAGTAAACCACTGTATAATTTGTTCAATCAGTCTCTGATTATTGGTGTATTTCCAAAAAAGTGGAAGGAGTCCGCCGTTGTCCCAATTTTCAAAAGTGGAGATAATGATATTTCTAATTATAGACCTATTAATAAGCTTTCGATCATTGCCACAGTATTTGAATGCATAATTCATAAGTATCTTTTCTCTCATGTGAAAAATTTCATTATCCCACAACAGCACGGATTTTTTAAGGGTAGGAGTCTGGAAACTAATTTGATCGTTCATAGTGAGTACTTGCAGAGTGCAATGGATTCTCAAATTCAGACTGATGCTACTTACACACTTACAGTTTCGATATTGTAATTTTATTCTAGCCGAAGCAGGTGTAAGTGGTGGGTTGCTTGAGTGATTCCAATCGTATCTTCTGAATAGGTCATAACTAGTTAGTTTAAATGGTTTTAAATCTGAATCTTTCATTAGTACTTCCGGGGTACCGCAGGGAACTCATATCGGTCCTCTCCTTTTCTTAATTCATATAAATGACAGAGATAAATGTTTCCAGCATTAAAGATTCTTGCTCTATGCAGACGATCTGAAAGTTTTTAGATCTATCAGTTTCTGTTCAACAGCAGATCTAAGGGAATTGATGAAAATCTGGATATTCTTTATGAGAAAATCAATAACATAATCAGTTCTGTTTTCCTAAGAAAAGAGTCACTAAGTGTTTTCCTTCATTCTTTTCGAAAGGTACTATTGGTACAATAAGAGAAAAGCAACATTTTCATAAAAATTAGAAAATCAGTAAAAATGTCAATGATCTCAATATATTCAAACAGTTTCATGCTCATTCGAAGGAACTTATTGAATGATTTGAATTGATTCACCTCTAACATCAGCGGGAACTGCCAACGAACAGCAAATCGTTTTGGAAATAGGTGTCTTTGGGACGGGGTGGCTCTAAACTACCTAATGGAATGAGGTATGGGGATATTTCTTCATCAGATGGAAAAGAGATATACAATCTTTTTGCCCGTTATTTCGAGAGTGTATATGTTCCTGGAAGTCAGCAGCGTAATCGTAGTGTAACTGTTAAAAACTGCAATAATTATGTACTATCAAATATTCACATAGAAGAGGAAGAGGTCCGAGAGTTTCTCTTATCCCTTGGCGTGTCGAAGGGTTCAGGTCCAGACAGCATTCCACCAATTGCGCTCACCAATTGAGTAAACCACTTCATATTTTGTTCAATCAACCTCTGATTAATGGTGTATTTCCAAGAAAGTGGAAGGAGTCCGCCGTTGTCCCAATTTTCAAAAGTGGAGATAATGATGTTTCTAATTATAGACCTATTAATAAGCTTTCGATCATTGCCAAAGTATTTGAATGCATAATTCATAAGTATCTTTTCTCTCATGTGAAAAATTTCATTATCCCACAACAGCACGGATTTTTTAAGGGTAGGAGTCTGGAAACTAATTTGATCGTTCATAGTGAGTACTTGCAGAGTGCAATGGATTCTCAAATTCAGACTGATGCTACTTACACACTTACAGTTTCGATATTGTAATTTTATTCTAGCCGAAGCAGGTGTAAGTGGTGGGTTGCTTGAGTGATTCCAATCGTATCTTCTGAATAGGTCATAACTAGTTAGTTTAAATGGTTTTAAATCTGAATCTTTCATTAGTACTTCCGGGGTACCGCAGAGAACTCATATCGGTCCTCTCCTTTTCTTAATTCATATAAATGACAGAGATAAATGTTTCCAGCATTAAAGATTCTTGCTCTATGCAGACGATCTGAAAGTTTTTAGATCTATCAGTTTCTGTTCAACAGCAGATCTAAGGGAATTGATGAAAATCTGGATATTCTTTATGAGAAAATCAATAACATAATCAGTTCTGTTGTTCCTAAGAAAAGAGTCACTAAGTGTTTTCCTTCATTCTTTTCGAAAGGTACTATTGGTACAATAAGAGAAAAGCAAAATTCTCATAAAAATTAGAAAATCAGTAAAAATGTCAATGATCTCAATATATTCAAACAGTTTCATGCTCATTCGAAGGAACTTATTGAATGATTTGAATTGATTCACCTCTAACATCAGCGGGAACTGCCAACGAACAGCAAATCGTTTTGGAAATAGGTATCTTTGGGACGGGGTGGCTCTAAACTACCTAATGGAATGAGGTATGGGGATATTTCTTCATCAGATGGAAAAGAGATATACAATCTTTTTTCCCGTTATTTCGAGAATGTATATGTTCCTGGAAGTCAGCAGCGTAGTCGTAGTGTAACTGTTAAAAACTGCAATAATTATGTACTATCAAATATTCACATAGAAGAGGAAGAGGTCCGAGAGGTTCCCTTATCCCTTGACATGTCGAAGGGTCCAGACAGCATTCCACCAACTGCGCTCAGAAATTAAGTAAACCACTGTATAATTTGTTCAATCAGTCTCTGATTATTGGTGTATTTCCAAAAAAGTGGAAGGAGTCCGCCGTTTTCCCAATTTTCAAAAGTGGAGATAATGATATTTCTAATTATAGACCTATTAATAAGCTTTCGATCATTGCCAAAGTATTTGAATGCATAATTCATAAGTATCTTTTCTCTCATGTGAAAAATTTCATTATCCCACAACAGCACGGATTTTTTTAAGGGTAGGAGTCTGGAAACTAATTTGATCGTTCATAGTGAGTACTTGCAGAGTGCAATGGATTCTCAAATTCAGAGTGATGCTACTTACACACTTACAGTTTCGATATTGTAATTTTATTCTAGCCGAAGCAGATGTAAGTGGTGGGTTGCTTGAGTGGATCCAATCGTATCTTCTGAATAGGTCATAACTCGTTAGTTTAAATGGTTTTAAATCTGAATCTTTCATTAGTACTTCTGGGGTACCGCAGGGAACTCATATCGGTCCTCTCCTTTTCTTAATTCATATAAATGACAGAGATAAATGATTCCAGCATTAAAGATTCTTGCTCTATGCAGACGATCTGAAAGTTTTAGATCTATCAGTTTCTGTTCAACAGCAGATCTAAGGAATTGATGAAAATCTGGATATTCTTTATGAGAAAATCAATAACATAATCAGTTCTGTTGTTCCTAAGAAAAGAGTCACTAAGTGTTTTCCTTCATTCTTTTCGAAAGGTACTATTGCTACAATAAGAGAGAAAAGCAAAATTTTCATAAAAATTAGAAAATCAGTAAAAATGTCAATGATCTCAATATATTCAAACAGTTTCATGCTCATTCGAAGGAACTTATTGAATGATTTGAATTGATTCACCTCTAACATCAGCGGGAACTGCCAACGAACAGCAAATCGTTTTGGAAATAGGTGTCTTTGGGACGGGGTGGCTCTAAACTACCTGATGGAATGAGGTATGGGGATATTTCTTCATCAGATGGAAAAGAGATATACAATCTTTTTGCCCGTTATTTCGAGAGTGTATATGTTCCTGGAAGTCAGCAGCGTAATCGTAGTGTAACTGTTAAGACCTGCAATAATTATGTACTATCAAATATTCACATAGAAGAGGAAGAGGTCCGAGAGGTTCTCTTATCCCTTGACATGTCGAAGGGTCCAGACAGCATTCCACCAATTGCGCTCACAAATTAAGTAAATCACTGTATAACTTGTTCAATCAGTCTCTGATTATTGGTGTATTTCCAAAAAAGTGGAAGGAGTCCGCCGTTGTCCCAATTTTCAAAAGTGGAGATAATGATATTTCTAATTATAGACCTATTAATAAGCTTTCGATCATTGCCAAAGTATTTGAACGCATAATTCATAAGTATCTTTTCTCTCATGTGAAAAATTTCATTATCCCACAACAGCACGGATTTTTTAAGGGTAGGAGTCTGGAAACTAATTTGATCGTTCATAGTGAGTACTTGCAGAGTGCAATGGATTCTCAAATTCAGAGTGATGCTACTTACACACTTACAGTTTCGATATTGTAATTTTATTCTAGCCGAAGCAGATGTAAGTGGTGGGTTGCTTGAGTGGATCCAATCGTATCTTCTGAATAGGTCATAACTCGTTAGTTTAAATGGTTTTAAATCTGAATCTTTCATTAGTACTTCTGGGGTACCGCAGGGAACTCATATCGGTCCTCTCCTTTTCTTAATTCATATAAATGACAGAGATAAATGTTTCCAGCATTAAAGATTCTTGCTCTATGCAGACGATCTGAAAGTTTTTAGATCTATCAGTTTCTGTTCAACAGCAGATCTAAGGGAATTGATGAAAATCTGGATATTCTTTATGAGAAAATCAATAACATAATCAGTTCTGTTGTTCCTAAGAAAAGAGTCACTAAGTGTTTTCCTTCATTCTTTTCGAAAGGTACTATTGGTACAATAAGAGAGAAAAGCAACATTTTCATAAAAATTAGAAAATCAGTAAAAATGTCAATGATCTCAATATATTCAAACAGTTTCATGCTCATTCGAAGGAACTTATTGAATGATTTGAATTGATTCACCTCTAACATCAGCGGGAACTGCCAACGAACAGCAAATCGTTTTGGAAATAGGTGTCTTTGGGACGGGGTGGCTCTAAACTACCTAATGGAATGAGGTATGGGGATATTTCTTCATCAGATGGAAAAGAGATATACAATCTTTTTGCCCGTTATTTCGAGAGTGTATATGTTCCTGGAAGTCAGCAGCGTAATCGTAGTGTAACTGTTAAAAACTGCAATAATTATGTACTATCAAATATTCACATAGAAGAGGAAGAGGTCCGAGAGTTTCTCTTATCCCTTGGCGTGTCGAAGGGTTCAGGTCCAGACAGCATTCCACCAATTGCGCTCACCAATTGAGTAAACCACTTCATATTTTGTTCAATCAACCTCTGATTAATGGTGTATTTCCAAGAAAGTGGAAGGAGTCCGCCGTTGTCCCAATTTTCAAAAGTGGAGATAATGATGTTTCTAATTATAGACCTATTAATAAGCTTTCGATCATTGCCAAAGTATTTGAATGCATAATTCATAAGTATCTTTTCTCTCATGTGAAAAATTTCATTATCCCACAACAGCACGGATTTTTAAGGGTAGGAGTCTGGAAACTAATTTGATCGTTCATAGTGAGTACTTGCAGAGTGCAATGGATTCTCAAATTCAGACTGATGCTACTTACACACTTACAGTTTCGATATTGTAATTTTATTCTAGCCGAAGCAGGTGTAAGTGGTGGGTTGCTTGAGTGATTCCAATCGTATCTTCTGAATAGGTCATAACTAGTTAGTTTAAATGGTTTTAAATCTGAATCTTTCATTAGTACTTCCGGGGTACCGCAGGGAACTCATATCGGTCCTCTCCTTTTCTTAATTCATATAAATGACAGAGATAAATGTTTCCAGCATTAAAGATTCTTGCTCTATGCAGACGATCTGAAAGTTTTTAGATCTATCAGTTTCTGTTCAACAGCAGATCTAAAGGAATTGATGAAAATCTGGATATTCTTTATGAGAAAATCAATAACATAATCAGTTCTTATGTTCCTAAGAAAAGAGTCACTAAGTGTTTTCCTTCATTCTTTTCGAAAGGTACTATTGGTACAATAAGAGAGAAAAGCAAAATTTTCATAAAAATTAGAAAATCAGTAAGAATGTCAATGATCTAAATATATTCAAACAGTTTCATGCTCATTCGAAGGAACTTATTGAATGATTTGAATTGATTCACCTCTAACATCAGCGGGAACTGCCAACGAACAGCAAATCGTTTTGGAAATAGGTGTCTTTGGGACGGTTCGGCTCTAAACTACCTAATGAAATGAGGTATGGGGATATTTCTTCATCAGATGGAAAAGAGATATACAATCTTTTTGCCCGTTATTTCGAGAGTGTATATGTTCCTGGAAGTCAGCAGCGTAACTGTAGTGTAACTGTTAAAAACTGCAATAATGATGTACTATCAAATATTCACATAGAAGAGGAAGAGGTCCGAGAGTTTCACTTATCTCTTGACGTGTCGAAGGGTTCAGGTCCAGACAGCATTTCACCAATTTTTCTCAAAAATTGCGCTCACAAATTGAGTAAACTACTGCATATTTTGTTCAATCAGTCTCTGAATAATGATGTATTTCCAAAAAAGTGAAGGAGTCCGCCGTTGTCCCAATTTTCAAAAGTGGAGATAAAAATGATATTTCTAATTATAGACCTATTAACAAGCTTTCGATCATTGCCAAATTATTTGAACGCATAACTCATAAGTATCTTTTCTCTCATGTGAAAAATTTCATTACCCCACAACAGCACGGATTTTTTAAGGGTAGGACTCTGGAAACTAATTTGATCGTTTATAGTGAGTACCTCCAGAGTGCAATGGATTCTCAAATTCAGACTGATGTTACTTACACCGATTTTCTGAAGCCTTCGACAAAATCACTTTCGATATTCTCATTTTAGACTAGCAGAAGCAGATGTAAGTGGTGGGTTGCTTGAGTGGATCCAATAGTATCTTCTGAAAAGGTAACAGTTCGTTAGTTTATATGGTTTTAAATCTGAATCTTTCATTAGTACTTCCGGGGTACCGCAGGGAACTCATATCGGTCCTCTCCTTTTCTTAATTCATATAAATGACAGAGATAAATGTTTCCAGCATTAAAGATTCTTGCTCTATGCAGACGATCTGAAAGTTTTAGATCTATCAGTTTCTGTTCAACAGCAGATCTAAAGGAATTGATGAAAATCTGGATATTCTTTATGAGAAAATCAATAACATAATCAGTTCTTATGTTCCTAAGAAAAGAGTCACTAAGTGTTTTCCTTCATTCTTTTCGAAAGGTACTATTGGTACAATAAGAGAAAAAGCAAAATTTTCATAAAAATTAGAAAATCAGTAAGAATGTCAATGATCTAAATATATTCAAACAGTTTCATGCTCATTCGAAGGAACTTATTGAATGATTTGAATTGATTCACCTCTAACATCAGCGGGAACTGCCAACGAACAGCAAATCGTTTTGGAAATAGGTGTCTTTGGGACGGGGTGGCTCTAAACTACCTAATGAAATGAGGTATGGGGATATTTCTTCATCAGATGGAAAAGAGATATACAATCTTTTTGCCCGTTATTTCGAGAGTGTATATGTTCCTGGAAGTCAGCAGCGTAACTGTAGTGTAACTGTTAAAAACTGCAATAATGATGTACTATCAAATATTCACATAGAAGAGGAAGAGGTCCGAGAGTTTCACTTATCTCTTGACGTGTCGAAGGGTTCAGGTCCAGACAGCATTTCACCAATTTTTCTCAAAAATTGCGCTCACAAATTGAGTAAACTACTGCATATTTTGTTCAATCAGTCTCTGAATAATGATGTATTTCCAAAAAAGTGAAGGAGTCCGCCGTTGTCCCAATTTTCAAAAGTGGAGATAAAAATGATATTTCTAATTATAGACCTATTAACAAGCTTTCGATCATTGCCAAATTATTTGAACGCATAACTCATAAGTATCTTTTCTCTCATGTGAAAAATTTCATTACCCCACAACAGCACGGATTTTTTAAGGGTAGGACTCTGGAAACTAATTTGATCGTTTATAGTGAGTACCTCCAGAGTGCAATGGATTCTCAAATTCAGACTGATGTTACTTACACCGATTTTTCTGAAGCCTTCGACAAAATCACTTTCGATATTCTCATTTTTAGACTAGCAGAAGCAGATGTAAGTGGTGGGTTGCTTGAGTGGATCCAATAGTATCTTCTGAAAAGGTAACAGTTCGTTAGTTTATATGGTTTTAAATCTGAATCTTTCATTAGTACTTCTATTAGTATGAACTTAGCCACACTTTTCCAGCCACAGATTCTGACATGGTGGATGTTGAATGTGGGATAGAGTGAATACTGTGCGCTACGTTGCCAAATCTAAAATATTTCTCCTTATCCTTCAGGGATGATCTTTGAATATTTGAATACCAATCAAATCATTTGGTATGTACTAAACTAGTTATTTCGAAAATTATTTATACATGCCACCCTTGCCCTAATGACTAACTATCCACATTTAACAGTCAAGTCGTCGTTAAGATCATCCCTGAAGAAGAGCGAGAAATATTTTAGATTTGGCAACGTAGCGCACAGTATTCACTCTATCCCACATTCAACATTCACCATGTCAAAATCTGTGGCTGGAAAAGTGTGGCTAAGTTCACACTAATAGTAGTTCTGGGGTACCGCAGGGAACTCATCTCGGTCGTCTCCTTTTCTTAATGATAATAAATGACATAGACAAATGTTTCCGCCATTAAAGATTCTTTCTCTATGCAGACGATCTGAAAGTTTTTAGATGTATCATATACTTAAGGGACTGCCTTGATCTTCGACTAGATTTGAATAACTTGGTTGAGTACTGTAGAGAAAACCAATTATTTTTGAATTTGAATAAATGTTTCATGATAACTTTTACTAGAAACCATTTCCCTATCACTTTTCAGTACTCAATTGGGAATTCATTGTTGCGCCGTGTGTCGACGGCTTTTGATCTGGGTGTCACTTTCTATTCGAAGTTACTCTTCGATGCACACATGGATCGCATAGCAAATAGTTCAAATCGAATGATGGGTTATATTTTCAGGAGAAGTAAGGAATTTAAATATGTCAAATCATTTATCACTTTGTATTATGCTTACATCTACAGTAAATTAAATTTTGCCTCATGTATTTGGAACCCTTGTTATGATTGTTATTCCAACGGACTTGAACGCATTCAGAATAGACTCATACGGTTCATATGCTTCAAAACTAACTTTGTTATCCTGAATCACGACTACGCTCCTGTCCGTCAATATTTCAATTTATTGTCACTCAAAATCGTTGAACTATATCTGATAATTTGATTTTGTTCAAAATATTGAACTGCGTACTTCAGGTACCTCAGATCTTGCACATGGTTACTTTTAACGTTCCTATGAAATCTTTGAAGCATCACGGCCTCTTTTCTATACCTATTAGAAAAACTAATAAAGCACAGAACTCCCCTATCGATAGGATGCTACGTGTCTGCAGCACGCATAGAAGTATCAATTTGTTTGGGGTCACATTGGCCTCTTTGATGAGACCATTACGCTTGCTCTTTCGCTGACTAACTTCAAATTCATTCAATTGTTCGTTTTGTAATATTCATTTTGTATTTCTTTTTTCATTCTTTCTGTGAATACAACTCACTATTAATGTCTTATATACTTTTTTTCAGAGTATTAGATTCTATGTAACTAATATTCATCTAGTGAATGCCATTTTGGCTTCGGCTGTGGACATTCCTCATATTGTACCTAAATAAATAAATAAATAAATCAAAAAATTGTACTTTCACAAAAAAATCAAAAATGCATATTACCATCGATAAGAAATGTGCTAATCAGGGATATTCTGGTATAGAGCCCTACTTTTTGGGTATTTTTCAAACAAAACATTTTTACTATCCATTTTTTTATACATCATTTATTTATTTTCAAATTATATAAAAACAATTAAAAAAAAGTTAAAAATTCATCATGTGACAGGCGGGTGAAGTGTGGTTGCCAGTCAAACGGTGCTCCCTGGTTGACAAGGTTCCAACCATTGTAGTGATCTAAATCGAACAAACAAAAAAATTCTTGATAAGTAAAAATGTTGGACGTTGGCCGAAAAAAATTCACAAAATGGTGTTCACTTGAAAAAAAAACTTTCTTACCTCTGCTGTGAAATCTAACCAAAATCCAAGGTCCAAGTGATAAAGAGATGTATAAAGAAGATTATCACAAAATTTCTAAGGAATCAGTCAGATAGAACTTGAGATATCGTGTCAACCACCTCAACAAAAGGAGTTTTGAGAAAAACGCTTTTGAAGTTTGAAAAAGATTTCAAGTAGGATAACTCAGATAATAATATTCAGTACTCACTTTGGATAAATCGGCGATCCCATATCCATTGATTGGACCTTCTTCTTTCTCAAAATCGAGATTTTGTGATTTTCTTTCTTTTAAACGAGCTGTTCTGTCGGCTTTTAAAGCATATTTTTGGAAGTCTAAGCTTTGAATATATGCGAAAAAAATCGATTCTTCAATTTTCAAAACCAGAATACCCTCTTAGAACATGTACCGATTCAAACAAATATTCTTATTTTTTCTTTCCTTTGATTTGGTTAAATCATTAGGTATTTGACTAGTGTAGTTGTCATCTTGAAAAATATATGCAATTGCGAGCAATTGGTATGTGGAACGAAAACATTTTTATATACATATTAGCCAAATGTATCCAATCATAAGTAATATAAAATCCAAAAATTCATCCTTTTCATATATTTTAACAGATCAATGAAAATGGAACAACCTTTCTAAATTGAAAACTGAAATCGCTTTCAGACCTAAACATAAATTTCCATCACTCTTATGCAATCCTATAGAGGATTCAAATAAATCAGGAATTTCGTAAGTCCTCTTGTCTAGACTGCAAAAATTTTGACATAAGTCAGGCTAACCGTTCCTTCCAAATTAGAAAGAACATCAATCTTCATTCCTTAAAAAGTAACAAGATTCAACATTCAGAAATGGCAGGCGGTCTCACCCCCGTCGCCCGGTGTGATATTATCACATCCAGCCATAGGTCTCGTGAATTGGTCACCTGTATGACTAAGTTTCGGGATCTGGCGGATGACCCGGTTTCCATGGTGGGAAGGATAGGTAACGAAGCATGATGGGCTCTTCTCGGACAAAATCATCCGGAGTTAAAATAGTCTCTCATTCTGATCTCCGGGGGGTCTGCCTCGAGGGGTTCATGATGCGGGTAAGTCGAACACTCCTCCAGCGAATTCACTAATTCATTCACGTTCTAGAAGAGAAAGCACACTCCTGATAGTTCTGCAACATCAGAAGACTAGGGGACAACAACGTGAATGTCGATACAGTGCACCAGCATCTGCAGAACGCACAACTCCATGTGCTGGCCCTAACCAAAACCCAAATAAGTCAAACAACCGACACAACGTATTTACGTTTTAATGAGTATGATGTAACTGTATGTTACATCATATGTACGATGTAATGATCGTATGTAACGATAGTAAGTTTCAAAGGGGGCCTCTGTGTTTTCGCCACATCGGATGTTGCATGCCAGAGAGATAACACGACGAAGGACGACGCATTCGACCTTGCGTGATTTGAAATCTATTTGCAGGTCTCAGCACCGCTAGGCAACTACCAGACCACTACCTTATATCTACTACTGGAACAGTTGTGCTGCCGCTTAACCAAAAACCTAAACCACCCAGACGCATTTGGCACTATAACCATGCTGATGAGATGAGCTGCGTGAATTTTTTTCGTGCTTTCCATTCAGTGATGTTTGGCTTTCAGATTCTCACATCAATGTGTGCACTGAATCTGTTACAGAAATCATTCATGCAGAAATAAATCTCTACATCCCTCATTCCATGAAAAGAACAGCAGCACAAAAGCCATGATTCAACAAAGGCTGCGAAAGAGCCTCTGTAGCCAAGAACAGAGCTTACAAGTCATGGACGATAAATACAACAAAAAAACAAGAATGACCTTCGTAAAAAATACGGAACGTATGCAACCTAACAACTTCAAAGGCCAATTTTCAACGAAAAGGTAACTAATAAACTCCTTGAACAGGCAAGCAGGACTAGACAGTTCTGTTCAATGGCGAAGGCTATCAGTGCCAATCTCTGCAAATCTGCCTCTTGTTAGAGAAGAAGGAAGTATATCATCTCCGAAAGAGAAAGCCGATCTCTTGAGCTCTTGTTCTCAAAGAATTCTGTGCTGAACTCATCTAACGCAATACCACCGAACATTCCACCTACAAATTCTTTCATGGCAGAAAGTTCGCACTGTGAGACGGGCTCTCGAGCAGCTGAACTGGAATAGGCAGTTGGTCTAGATGAAATACCGCCAATCGTCCTGAGAAAGTGTTCTCCGGAACTGGCAACCATTCTTAATCGTATGTTTCAAATGTCTTATGAAAGCCAGATTTCTCCGAGCAGCTGGAAAATAGCTATAATTCAACCGATCCCGAAGAAAGGAAAGAAGTCCTTACCCTAAAACTACCGCCCTGATTCACTCATTCCCATTAGGTCCAAAGTGATGAGAAGAGTCATAAATGATGAACTCGAGTTGCAGGGAACTATTCACGACCGTCATTATGGTTTTCGCAGGCAATGATCGACGTCTACATCACTCATGTTTATACATGAACAATAGAAAAGCATGGAGAATCTAGAGCAATAACCCTCAACATCTCTATAGCCTCCGAAAGGGTTTGGCATGCAGCCTTGTTGAATAAACTTGCTACATATGGGCTTGTTGGATAAGTAGCTTTCTTTCGAATAGATCAATCTAAATTGTGGTCGACGATATAACATCTGATTGTTTCCAGTTGAAAGCAGGAGTACCTCAGGGATCCATTCTTTCGCCAACCTTGTTTCTGTTGCAGATAAACTATCTTCTGTCATCTACAAAGAACAAGATCTTCGGTTTTGCAGACGATTGTACCCTGGTTTCGTCTGTCAGTAATCTGCGGCCGATTACAGCTGAGGAATCTCATCGTCAGATATGTCAACAAATCAATAAGTTGAACTCTAATTTACAGAATACATCGGAGTGGAAACATTTGAACCTGGTGAGCTTCAACGCGAGCAAGACGCAAGCAACTACGTTTTCTAGAAAGGTCCCGCTGGAGAACTTCCTCTAACGATGCATGGCCAACAAATTGTATCCAAAGATTCGATGCACCTTCTCGGAAAAACGATCCGGGTTTTGCTGGCATGAATATGTATCGGCAATAGCTAAGTCTGCATCATCTAAACTTAGTTTTCTATTCAGTGCCAAGCGATACTTCACATCATCTCAGCTGCTCCTTCTATATAAGGCGCAGATTCGACCTGCTTTGGAATATTGTTCCCATGTATGGGGATCTACGCCCAAACATTCGTTGCAGATGTTGGATAGTGTGCAAAAACGAGCTGTGCGCCTCATCGGCCACCCAGAGATCACCCGCGATCTCCAACCGCTGACAAGTTGCTGATCTTTCTCTGTTTTACAGATACTTTCACGGAAGATGCTCCAAGGATCTGAGAGACCTTGTTCTGAGAAAGCTCATGCCAGAATCCAGACCAGTCTTACTATATGTTTTTGAGGTCCGAGGTCCAAATTGCTCCATCACATCAGGATTTTTCATAACCTCAAAAATAAACTCCAAAAACCATATAAATCAGGCTAACATTAACTTTCGGGTTTCATAATCTTGAAAACCGCATAAATTTTTACCCACGTAGCCCCATAACACTGTATCCTCGAATCTTTATAACCCAATATCTTAAGCTTTTAAACCCTTATAACTCTATACCCCGTTACCCTGATGTTAAAGAATTCAAATTGTCAGATTAGAAGGCTATGGGTGTTTCATTAGTTCAACACTAAGGCTATGGGTTATTGCGGGTTCAAAAGTTTACTGTATGAGATTATGGCTGTTAAAAACTTACGGTATGAAGTTATATAGACTTTTAACCGCTTAGGTTGTTGAGTCATATATGTATAAATAGCTAGGGATTAAAGTATTTATTTTGTGTTCTTTTTCTCACATAAGTGCATTCCATTAAGTAGTTCAACTCAATCTGGAAACGTACTCTAGGACTCTATTGCTGGTTGAATTCCGAGGTTATAGCATTATGCGGGCATTAAAAACCCCATCCATGACCTCATAACATAAAAGCTTAGTAGTAGCTGCTGGGTAACGGAGTATATGAAATTATAGGAATTTGGAAATCGTTATGGGGTAATGGGGGTTTGAAAGTTAAAGTTAGCGGGGTTTAAAACATAAGCTATGGATGTTTAAAGGGTCAAGTTATAAGGTTTTACAGTTGGCAACAGACCATTTAGTGCAATATTCTAGTAACACAATAGCGTATCACTGTTTCTGGATTAGATTTTGAGGTTATAAAGTTATCGGGTTATTGGGTATTTGGATTTACAGAGTCGTGGGACTACGTGGTTAAAACGGTTAGGCGGTTTTTAAGATTTTAAATCCCGAAAGTTTGCCTGATTTATATAATTTTTGGAATTTATTTTTGAGGTTATGAAAAATCCTAACGTTATGGAGCGATTCAGACCTCGCATTTGGCTTTAGTGTCCCCAAAAACATATAGTAAGACTGGTCTGGGTTCTGGCATAATTTTTCGAATTTTTTGTGGAGCTGTGTAATTGAGCATGTAGTTAAAAAAATTTTTAATAACCTCAAAACTAGTTTTAATGTACATGAAAAGTTTCAAATTAATATGTAATAAAACAGACGAGAAAAAATACTGAACATTGTAAGGCAAATTGCTTATGCTACTGCTAAATATCAGTCTGAATTGATGGAGCTTTTTAAAACTTCAAAGCATGAAATAATTACAAAATTCTCCTAACCATTGCCTAAGCCTGAAGATAATCATTAATCAATAAGGTCGAAAACTTCATTTAAATTAATTTTTTCATATATTTATTTTTTATTTTGTCACCTGAGAACATATCCCCTATAATCCCACATGAATTACTATTCCAGAGCTTATACTATATGGCAATTGCGTGCCACCTCTTTTCAGTTGGTTGAAACTGTTGGAAACGATCTATTTCAACATAACAACCACAGACCAGAAATCATATCGGCTGACAAACAAAAATACATTATAACCATTTCAATATCTGACACATTATCAATTTCTATAGTAACATCATTTATGAATTCGTTCCTATGGCGAATCACTTAGAATTTGAGGCTTCACTTTAAATTTTATGAAATGGTATAATTTTACCTCATTCAAAACACTAGATTTTCCACTATTTCGCGTAGCTCGTAAATCATAAAGTTAATGACCTAGTATTGAGTGTTAACATCCTTCCACATTTTAACATTCCTAATCATAAATGGTATAGTCTCATAAGGTCAGAGTTTATTATTTTAAGACACTATGACTAATAAGCCAAATTTTCTGCTATCTGATACCCAGATTCATTTTGAATTCATATTGCACTTTTTGCAGAGGAAGTGGTCCATCAAATGACGAATCTTCTCATCAGATGTTTCAGTATTTCACCCGTGGTCATATTCGCTAAAATATATTTCCTGCATATTCGTTTGCGTTGAAGGAAGTGCAAGACATACCATAAGTACGGAATTAAATAATTAATTTTTATCATGATTCATAAGAATATATTGATTCTTAATATTGATGTGAATAGTCAGCATTTTTATAGCTGTTAAATGTGAACCATTTTCTTTCCACCCATATAGCTTCGTTTCTTAAATAGATCACATGTCGTGTTAATACTAGTTCACATAACAAATAATTATTATAAACCAATTCCAAGCCATGTTCCAAAAATGAAACTTTGCATAATTCAACTACTAACTCATAGGTACCGCTACTTATCCCAATTTTAACGGCTTTCCGTTATTCATAGAATATGGACAGTGATATACAAGCTAGTAAACGTGCAAAAGGATCATTTGGAGAATTTCAGCACTATATGCTACTTGTGAGTTTCCTACATTTCACAAGTGAATAAATTTCGATTGCCTGAAGGGATCTTATTGAACTGAATTACATGCTGGTATTCGTATCTAAAATGATTCATTATACAATAGAAAAAAATATTTTTGTATTCGACAACAAATATATGATACGTGAAACTTGTGTTCCAAATTTGGAACAGGAGGATATGATGCTCGTCTCCTGCTCAGAGTTACCTGGGTTCAATCCCCACAAAGTCGGTGCGATTTTTCGAATTCTGGGAATCGCTTGAGTATCCATCTTTCGGAGGAGTTGTAAATCCGTCGGTCCTGTCTACCAGAGATGTGTTGGGCAATAAAGATCCCTTCCCTCGACACGAGAGGGGTTCAGCAAAATTCCCGGGTTAGTGAGGTGACAGAATTATCCGGCGTGGCCGGAAGGCGGAAATAGAATAAATAGGAATAACAAACTAACAAACAATATTTGGAACATTGCCTCTAATGGATCCTTCTTTTCAGAACGGAGAACATTTAATGGTAAAAAAAAATGTTCAGCCATGAGTGTGAATCGATGATTGGACAAATTGGAGCATAAAGAACAATTCGATTCTGCAGATATTTATATTAATCCGCCGACAGATGACTCGGAAGGTAATTCTGAGTCATGTCATAGAGAAGACGATGTAGAGATGTCAAATAAATTCTCATCAAAAATTTGATCTGCTCCTGCAGAAGCCTCACTCAGAAGTATCGTTGGTGAAAAAAGGAATACAGAAGAGACAGACGAAGAGTAGGATGATTACAGTTCGGAGGAAGACGATGAAACAGTCAGTAAAAAAGTCAGAAAATTAGAAGTGTCTAGATCCATAAGAACTGTCAAAGGTCAGAGTAAAAATGGGAAGGGCAAAGGAAGATGGAGGAATGGAGATTTTGCCAATGAACAGGTAACAACTGACCCTGCAGATATTGAAAGCATTGATGTACAAGATCAGACTAATCTGTACGCAACGAAAAAAACCAATGATCAATTCCAAATCACTACAGATGAAATGAAAATCTTCTTCGCGATTCTTATGATTTCCGAGTCTGCGTCGTGACATGTATCGGAGTCTTGATTCGGATTTACGAAATATTGCCATCGCGGAAGCTATGTCTCGTAATAGATTTAGAGAAATACTCAAATTCATCCATTTTTCAAATAATAATACGGAAGTACCTACAGGGGACAAGTTCAGAAAAATTAGACCACTTTTACAACATCTTAATCGGAATTTTTTGAAATATGCTCCGGTTATGGAAGATGTAGGTATAGATGAATCTATGGTACCTTACTATAGCCATCACAGTTGTGAGCGGAGGATCCAAGAAAACCCATTGGATATGGGTTCAAATTCGGGTCTCTAAATTCATCAAATGGCTACTTGATAAATACTGAACCATATCAGGGAACGGGAACAGAGTTTGATGATGGTGACCTAGAACTTGGGGCTTCAGTTGTTCTAACTTTTGCAAGGAAGTTGAAGGAACAGTCTTCAGAGCGTCGCTTCAATTTTTCATTGATAACTTCTTTAGTAGTTCACCCATTCAGAGGAAAATGATAAATATGGGATATGGTTGTGATGGAACGATAAGAAAGAATCGAATTGAGAATTGTACTCTCGATAAAGAATCAATGAAAGAGAGGTTCTGTTGATTCTTTTATCAATTCTGATTCAAGTATTATTATTATTATGCAATGGAAAGACAATGCTACAGTGCAAGTAGTATCCAATTGTTATGGAATAGCCCCTACAAAAGATGCAAAGAGGTATTCATCGGTAGCCAAAAAATTTATAACCGATCAAATGCTATATGCAAGTGATCTTTCAATAGAGGAACTGATCTAATGGATCGAAACATTTCAAACTATCGTGTAAAACGGAGAAATAATAAGTGGTATTGGCAAGTCTCTAGCCATCTGCTGTCAGCATCTCTTGCTAATGTCTGGCTAATTCTTCGAATGCAGATGAAGAAACAGAAACCTTCAACTATCAGTGAAAATTCAGTCGAGAAATCACTGGACTTTCTTGGCTTTATACGAAACGTAACCATTACTTATCTACTTCTCAATACTAAAAAAACAACTATGGGCCGAACGAAACAAAGAGATTTGGCATTCCGGAATGTTCCTGCTGCAGTTTCACATAAGAGGAATGTTTTGCACTATCCAAGTTCGGTGAAACAAAACAGATGCAAAAAGTGCAAAAAAACACAACATTTGACTGCTGTATTTGCCGCATAAATCTACATCATATTGACTGTTTTAGGTATTATGATCAAATTAAGTAATAGTTTCAATTTCGGTATGTCATCATTCAGATAATAAAGTTTTCCATACGTTCTGTCAAATATTTTATTCGTCCCAAATGCGACCATGTTAAAAAACGATCTTAAATTCAAGTAGACGGCCGAGCCGTCTTCTATATGTACAACAAGTATATGGGTTGTGTTGACCGTTTTGACGAAAATGTTGACTCCATGAGAGTAGGTCTTCGCTGCAAGAACTTGTGGTACCCTCTGTTTGCTTTTGGTATAGATGCATGGCTTATCAAAAGGCAATCAACAAATAACTGGACCGACTGTGATTTTTGCAGAAAAGTCGCTATTACCTACTTACAAAAATATGGTAAGCCTCAAACTCGTAATTCTGCTTGTGTAGTTTCACTGCAACTTGTAGTGCCTAATGAGTTGACATCTGCAGGTAAAACCGAAGACCATTCAGAAATTGACTGTTCACAGCGACGTTGCGGATATTGTCACCAACGTAGGTGAAAAATGTGCAATATCTGTTTACACTATAACGTGCTAAAATCGCGTCACAACAATTTGAATTAAAACACCTGATTCCAGTCAACCCTCTATCTGTCTCACGCCACTGGTTAACAGTCTGATGCGCATAATCAGGCTATGGGATGGTATGCTTACCGGCTTCTGAATCTTCTCCAGACTTTTTTTCTCTTTGCCGACCTTTGGACTAATTAGTTGTTCATGAATATCATCTTTAATTGTATTTGAAATAATTGAATTATATCAAAATTCTCAATTGAAAATTAGAGATATATCTTTATCTTGAATACTGTGTAGTGACCTATATCAAAAATATAGGGTAAGTGGAAAGTTCATCTAACAAAATGCCACATTTTACCTTGAAAATCTGATTTTTAATTTTTCCTTACAGCATTCTTCCTATTAACTGCTTGAATGCCTTATAGTAGCTATTGAAAATTTAAATTCTGCTCTACAGAATTTGTCTTTTCTCAAGATAGATTTCATAATCGTATTCTTTTAGTTCCAACAACTTTTCATAATGACCTTGATAGATTTCTCGATCAAAATAATTTTTCTGAGTAGAAAACGACAGAAGTAGCTCAAACTCCAATATTCAATCATTATTTCCTTCTTTTTCAAGTAATTTTTGTGAAATTATCATGTGAATCATGAAATTATTTCAAATTTTCAAAATGGTTGCCGAACATCCGTAATTTTTCGTAAATAGTTTTTGTAGATGCTCCTTCGCTTTTTATGTAACTTATCTTTTAATTCTATGACCTACCTGAACAGCTAGTATAAGTTTACTTTTTAGAATCTCTGTAACTTTTCCTGTTAATTCATATCTTCAAACAATGTTAGACTCACATTATTGTGTTACTTTAAATTCCCTGGTGAAGCTGGCTGTTACGTTAAGTTTATCCAATAAAAAAATTGAAGAATAGATTGCTCCCCGAAGAGATTCAATAGAGGTGGTTTGGGATTGTAACCATTATTTTTAGCAATTTGTTTAATTAAGTTTAATTCTTTGTTGAAATTTTCGAACAGTTAGGTATAGACTCCGAAATCATTCTCAAAAACTCCAAAGATAACATTTTAGCCAAACATCAAACAGCAAAAATCATCAAAGAAGACTTTTCAAAATTATCACCTCATTGCAATTCCGATTATAAAATAATAAAAACAATTCGTGAAAATAGTACCAAGAACGATTTAGTATTCACTAAAGCAGATAAAGGTAACACCGTCATCGCGATTAGTAAAACCGATTATATTTCAAAAAAGTAAGAATTCTTAACAGCCGGAAACTATATAATATCAACTAAGGATCCTACTGCTAAATTTCAGGAAGAGGTTAAAACGTTATTTTGACAGCAAAATCATTAATTACATACCACGAAAAATATAAATTCATTAACTCCAATCCACAATCCCCGAATTATATTTTTGATAAAACTTCATAAACCTAATTATCCTATTAAACCTGTTGTTTCGTATGTAACGGCACCTTCTTTCAAAATTCCTTAACGACTTGCTAATAAAACATTGCAATTTTAAATCTAAATTTTCGGTCAAAATTCATTCGAACTAATTGTCAATATCAAAGATACTATTATACCACCTAATTCGAAACTCATTTCTTTCGATGTTAAGAATCTATTTCCCAACATTCCTCCGCAAGATACGTACTACTTAGTTGAAGAATTATTAGAAAAGAATCATATCAATACGATCATTAAATCAGATATTCTTTCATTATTACAAATTTGTTTAGATCAAAATTATTTCCATTTCTATAACAAATATTATACTAGTGAAAACGGCTTGATTATGGGGAATCCGTTAAATCCTTTGTTAGCAGAAATATTCATGAATAATTTAGAGAAATTAATTCATAATCATCCACTTAGTAAATATTGTTTATACTGGTATCGCTATGTAGACGATATCATTCTTTGCTTCACAGGAACAGATAGACAGTTAAACATTTTCGAAAATCATATAAATTCATTACATCCAAAAATTGTATTCACAATCGAAATAGAAAGCAATGATTCAATAAATTTCTTAGACGTAACAATTTTCAAAGAAAATGGAAAACATGTTTTCGCAATTTACCATAAGCCGTCACATACAGATATTATAATACATAACTCGTCGTGTCATCCGTATCAACATAAAATGTCAGCATTCAACAGTTTTATTCATAGATTGATTAACATCCCGTTATCACCAGAAAATTTCAACAAAGAATTAAATTTGATTAAACAAATTGCCAAAAATAATGGTTACAATCCCAAACTAATAAATAATATTTTAAATAAAAACAAAGTAGAATCGCATTGAATGAAGTTTACCCTATCGATAAATTGAAACAAAATTCAACATCTTAACCTACGTTGGCATTACAAGTGGGAAAATGAAATCATTCTTGAGCAGCAATAATTTCAACATAGCTTTCCAAACTAATAATAGTTTAGGCAAATATATAAAAATAATAAAACCAAATCAGATAAAAACAATGAATCAGGTGTTTATAGATTGAATTGCAATGACTGTGATAATTTCTACATTGGTAGAATACATGGAAATTTTAATATTAGAATATCGGAACATAAAAGCAGTTTTTCAAATAAAAAATTAGATTCAAACTACGCGAATCATCTCCTAGAAAATAGTCACTCTTTCGACCAACAGTTTGAAATTTTGCATACAGATAATAAATATTGGAAGGTAGATCTTTGGGAAACTTTAGAAATCAACAAACACAAATACTCAGGTAGACTCATCAATGAACAAGTCGATTTGAGCCCTTCACCTCTATTGAATCTCTTCAGGGAGCAATATATTCCTTAATTTTATTGGATATACCTGTCATCAATAACCACTTAAGAAGGAGCAACCCAATAAGCTTTTAATTACTTATGAACATTTGTTTTTATATTCTTATTCTTATCTTCTGTACATTTATTCGTCTGAAGAAGCTACGGTGTAGTGAAACGCATTACGAATCGCAATCATTAAGTAAAATTCCTTAAAACACAGTACTTGTTTTTTAGCATCTTCTTGACTGATGACAACGCGATTTCTAAAACTGGGTCAGTCTTGGCGAGGCTGACAGCTTGTTTGAACAAGTACGATCGGATGCCTTGAAGTGGTTTTCGGGACAAATTAAATGAGTGGAAAACAGAAATATCAATTAATAAATTTAATTTTTACCACACTTGAACGTGAACATCCTGTATTTCTTCAACGAAGCATTTTTCGAATATAGTTTATATAGGAAACTCATATTATTTTTCGTTTATCTATTGAATCACCCTATATAAAACAGAGGGAATTTGTTTTCAAAGAACATAAATGTAGGATATTTCCCAAAATCGGTTGATTTGATAAATATTCTGTCATTGCATTCTACTCAATGAAGTATATAAAAGGAGGAAAAAATATAGCCATTTTAACAAAGGAGATATCGAAAATCAACATAATTCTATAATATTCGGCATTTCAAACTATTCAAGTCGTAAAAAGAGCTGGAAATTGGTTTGCGTTTTTCTTACATAAAGAGACGGATCATTTTTCACTTACTTGATACTTATTAAAGAACCAATTTATAAAACAGTAGTTTCTGATAAGGCTATTGTGAAATAGAATCTTACCAAAATTATGAACAAAAGGAAATCCAATATTCTTTTCAATATTCATTCAAATCCACACAAATTAATTTTTTGAAATAGCAAATCTGGGTCTGGCTTTCCTAGGTAAATAATTTCATCCAACCACGTCATATTTCAAAATGAACCAACGATTTTAAGGAGGCACAATATGTGTAATGTAGGTGTAGGACTTCTAGTGAAACTCAATATCCACGATGTGATGCATTAACACATGGGCGGTTCATTTTTTATATCGAGATCTGTAAGCGATATTTTCTCTGACAAATGACTATAAAAAGTTCTATCTACCCTTTTAATAGCACAGCAGCTTGATATGGAAATATTTTGAGTTATATGGTCCAGCATTGAAAGCATCTGTCATTAATTTTGGTGACAAGTGGACTAAAAAAGTTAATGGGGTTTACTTGAATGACTTTTAGTGAACTCCCTAATTATTTGGAATAAATAGTTTTATGGAAATTTTCAATGTTTTAAATATGGTGAGATACGGATAATTTCATTATTATGTACACATATCTCTCGAAATTTTCGGCACAAAAATCAGTTGTCATTGAAAATTTAAGTATTGTTTATACTTTTACTACAAAACAAATCTAATGGAATTTATGAAGAAGATCTTCAAGTATTAATATTTTGTTCAATAGATATTAATCTTGCAACTACAGCAACAACTAAAATTCAAGCCGGCAATGGAAGAAAGACTCATCTGTGGTGTTCTCAGAAATGACATGCGTCATTTCTTCGAATTTTTCAACTTTAATATTCGGAAATTTCTAATTTTCCCTATCACTATGCATTATTTGAAAAGTGATTTCAACTACTAGGGGTGAGGGTGCATTATGAGATACATAACGCAAAAAAAATGTTTTTTCTTCAAAACCCCTGTAGTTTTTGAGCTCTTCAGTCCAAATTTGGAACGCAAGCTATTTTTTACATCCTTGTCTTCTTTTGCCCTTTCAAACTTTTTTGCAGTACGCCACTGATCAGCGTACAATCAATTTTCGTCAATTTAGAAACTTTTTTGACACTTGTAATTTTTTCGTATCTCCAACCGTTATCGAGCAAAAAATTATCAAATGATTGTATGCGTTCGCTGAATTGAAAGCACTTCTAATTAAAAAAATGACTAGTAGGCTTTGATTTTTATCATTTATTTATTTATTTATTTATTTATTTTGACAGTTGCTAAAGTTGTCTGCTCGGATTATTTATTAAATTAACGATTAGTTTCAAGACTTTTAAAGTTACTGCTGTAAGAAAAAAAGGCTAACTTTACTAACGCCGAATTGGCTGATATCCATTACATGTACGGTCTGGTTGACGGAAACACAACAGAAGCTAGGCGATTATATCAGGCGCGCTTTCCAAATCGTGTAACACCAGACAGGCGAACATTTTCAAACATCCACAGAAGGTTGAGGGAAACTGGTATTTCTACTGCAAATAATCATTCAAAAGGTGAAACTCAAACTATAAGAACTCCAGATATTGAGGAAGCAGTTTTGAATTGTATTGATTTGAATCCTCGTGTGAGTACAAGAAAAATTGGAAATCAGTTGAATATTTCACATGTTCTAGTTTGGAGGATTCTCCACGACTTTTTATTGTACCCATTTCATATTCAACGCGTTCAAACTCTACTTCCTCGAGATTTTCCTTCAAGACTCAATTTCTGCCGATGGTTCTTAGATAAAATTAGAGAAAATGTGAAATTTTCACAATAATCATTATTCAGCTGAGGAAAACCACCATTTAGTTAAAGAATCTCATCATCAAGAACAATTCGCACTGAATGCTGCCTCGGAATAATTGAAATTATTTGATTGGGCCATTTTTTTGCCTAACAGACTAAACGGTCCCTCTTATCGGCAATTAGGAGGAGTTGCCCTTATTGCTCGAGGATGTGCCACATTTGGTGAAAAACAAACTGTAGTTCATGCACGACGGGGCACCAGCACATTTCAGAGGAGAAGCTAGGGAATTCTTGAATGATACATTCAACAACCGATGGATAGGTCGGGATGGGCCAGAACCTCAGCCTCCTATGTCCCCAGACTTAAATAGTTTAGACTTCTTCTTATGGGGATATCTGAAAAGTTTACTTTATACCACTCGAGTGAACACTGTAGAAGAACTGAGAAGTCGAATAATAACCTCTTGTGACACGATAAGAAATACCCCAGGAATATTTCAAAGAGTGCGTGATAATATGCGAAGAAGGACAGAGGCCTGTATTCTTGCAGGTGGAGGACACTTCCAGCAATTTATTTAGTTTTTAATGGTTCTTTTTTTAGTTTGATATTGAATAAGTATAAGTTGAGTCTCAGAAGACAGCTATCAAAATAAAAGCTAAATTTGGGCATACCTATCGAGAATTTCTATTAGTTTCTTTTATTGAGCCAATAACATACAATTCAAATAATTCAAATTCAATAATTTTCACTCGAAAGCGGTTGGAGATACGAAGAAATTACAATTGTCAGAAAAGTTTCTAAATTGAACGAAGATGACGAAAATTGATTGTAAGCTGATCAGTGGCGTACTGCAAAAAAGTTTGAAAGGGCAAAAGGAGACATGGCTCCGGAAAAGAAAACTCCTTGTAGGTTGTAGTTCAAATTTAGGAAGTGTAATGATAGAAGCTGCAAAAAAAGCTTGCATTCCGAATTAGGGCTGAATATCTCAAAAACTGCAGAAGTTTTGAAAAAAAGAACAAAATTTTCCAGAAATTTCAACACCCTGTAGCTCCGTAACGAAGCTATGTTCATATGAACTTTTTTTCTTGAAATTTCACGTAGGTTCACAACCTCAAGTTGTGACATACTATTATGTAACACCCTGTAGATGAAAATCATTCCATAGATTTCAGAGAATGGAACTTATACATCCAGGTTATGAAGGAAAGAAAATGGATATTTCAGAGATGGAAATTACGTCCACTTGTAGGAAAAACCAGCCAATTTGTAATGAGCAAACAGACTTCGGTTTATCAGGGTGCTTCAACGAAAACTAAACAGAGGCTATATATACCAAGATATTAGTTTCTAATCAAAACGCAAAAACAGGTTAATTTTTGTTTCAAGGGGGACATTTTTTGGGGTACAAAACTTGCCTGAAATATCAACCCCCTAAGCGGGGGTTGCAATCCTTGAACATTTTGAATAGGAAAGATGGGTCGAGTGATAACTCAAAAGAAAGCTGGTATCCTTGTCTACATTGCCTTGAACGAGTTACCATCTTTTATTGAAAACTGTAAAATATACAGGGTGAGCAACTGAAAGATAGGGAAGACTATTTCCCTGAGACTATTCAAGTTTCAGTGAGGTAAGATGGAACAGATCCATGCTGATCAAAGGCAGTCATCATCAAGTACCATCCTCATCCCGAATTTCAATCCCTGGATCAGGGGTGACAACCCTTGAAAATTTGGGAGAGGGTAGATGGGTTGAGTGATACCTCGAAAGAAAGGTATTATCTTTGTCTGCATCCCCTTGAGCGAATGTTCATTTTTGATTGAAAACTGTAGAAGATACAGAGTGAGCTACTAAAAAATAGAGGAGACTATCTATCGCCCTGAGGTATCACTGGATCAAAATATTACCCCTGCTCTAGGGACTGAAATTCGAGATGAGGGGATTTCGGAAGATGACAGCTTTTGATCTAAAATGAATCTATCCAGTTTTTCGCACTAATACTCCAATAGTCTTGGGGCGATAGTCTTCTCTATTTTTCAGTGGCTCACTCTGTATCTTCTACAGTTTTCAATCAAAAATGAAAATTCTTTCACGGGAATGCAGACAAAGATAATACCTTTCTTTCGAGTAATCACTCGGCCCATCTACCCTCTTCCAAATTTTCAAGGGTTGTCACCCCTGCTCCAGGGGTTGAAATTCGAGATGAGGATGGTACTTGATGATGATTGCCATTGATCAGCATGGATCTGTTCCATTTCACCTCACTAAAACTTGAAGAGTCTCAGGGAAATAGTCTTCCCTATCTTTCAGTTGCTCACCCTGTATCTTTTACAGTTTTCAATCAAAAATGGAAATTTGTTCAAGGCAATGTAGACAAAGATACCACCTTCCTTTTGAGCCATCACTCGACCCATCTTCCCTATTCAAAATGTTCAAGGATTGCAACCCCGCTTAGGAGATTGATATTTCAGGCAAGTTTTGTGCCCCAGAAGATGTCCCCCTTGAAACAAAAATTGATCTGTTTTTGCGTTTTGATCAGAAATGAATACCTTGCTAGATATCTCTGTTTAGTTTTCGTTGAAGCACTCTGTATATAAATAAAACCACTCTTTTTTATTTCAGTACTGTATTACTCTTGATAATGGGCTGACAACCCGAAGCGTATATCGAGTTTCTTTTCATTATACTTCTGTGAAACCTGTGCCAAGTGTTTTTATTAATCATTTATGCATTATGTCTCACTAAGTGTTAAGCGAGAATTCCATATATAGTACAAATCTATTGTATTTCTAGTTATTCTACAAAAAAAGACCATGTTGGCTTGCATTATTGGGGTAGATTTCTGTATTTGAGTATCAAGAGGCACTACTGATATTAACACTTCTTTGCTATGACCTTTTCATTAATTCTTTATTAGTTCGCAGAAAAGACCTACAGCAGTTTGCATCTTCAAATGTGAGTGTCTTCCATATGTTCTCCATGCAAAATAAAACAGGAAATGAAGAACTAACTTGCTCCAACTAGTTTTGCATAGTTTCATACTTCAATTCAAGTTATAGAAATAGGGTATATTACATCTCATCTCATTCTTCATCATACGCGTTTAATTAAAATCTTCCGCCTCGATCTCATTGGTCGTCTGCACGTGGCTGCCATAGTTTTTTGTCAACACTCAAGGTAACTTGACACCCCGGCAAATGAAGCGTTCCTACACTTGTCTCTGAGCTTTAGAGAGAGAGCTTTATGTTGTCGCTTCGAATTCCAGGAGTACGGGGTCAAATAGTGTGGTAGTCGGGTGCTGGTACAGGACAGGTTTAAGTAAAATGGGAAACCAGCAAAACCTACGAGTTATATCGAAATTACATTGAACATATGAACAATATTGTAGGGAAATAAATTGATAAAATAAAAAACTTCCACTTTTTTCATAATATACAGAGAACGCTGTATTACATGTCATTTTGTTGCTGCAGATAATTTCATACTGAATTGATAGAAGTGATTTAATTGAAAATGAATCTAAAAAAGAAAACTGGATGCAGAAGGCATTGAGCGGAGAAATTCTTAAAGAATTGCAACATAATGAAATTGATGTTTCCAATAAATGGGGAATTATTTTCAATGAAATAAAACTAAAGTATTTAGATTTTCACTATATTAACAAAACTATGACCGGTTTCACCACACTGCGGCTTCATCAGATAGATACAAACTAATGAACAGAGTTATTCCTTATATATTAGTCTTATTTCCTACTTAATATTACAATAGGTATAAGTACAAGGGGTATGTTGGAAAACCCATCGGAGTTGCTTACTTTAGGTCTAGCCGGTTTATTCTTCGGCAGTGCACTTTCCCAGGACGTATCGTCCAAATCGAAGATATCCAAATGACGCATTTTTGCCTCCGAAGCTTTCGTCCCATTGGAAAATAGTCGATTACAAACATCCGACGAAACGGTGGTTTTTCTTTCGTCGACCGATTCGAAATTTTTCACCGAGTCTAGGGAGTCGCTTTCACTAGCCCCCTCCGAATTCGCACTTTTTTGAGAAGTTTCCGATTTCGCGCTGTCGCACTTTTTCAGTTTTTCGCTTCTTCGAGAGCCTCTAAGCGACCCGTTTCGCTGGAAGGGAGACGATTGGCTTAGCTTCTCTTTGGTCGTATAGTTGCCATGGCCATGATAGTTTCCTTTGCACCAGCTGTGGTTTTTAGGATTTTTCGTTTCGACGGAAATTATGTCTCTACCGCGAAGGGAATTCTCGAAAACGTTCGTGGATGAAAACATTTCAGCGAACTTGGTTTCTCACTACGAATGCTCCTACCGAAATTCTGATTGTGAATTATGGTGAAATCATCAAATGATTATTCAATAGTTAATTGACGAAACATTAGACGAAGCATGATGCTTGAAGTTGAAGTTGTTGAGTAAAATCAACGATGTCGGTACATCTAACTTCACCGGTAGAATTTTAGCCTTAACTACACCAAATATCTAAATACGTATTGTCAAAGGTATGATCGAAGTAAGGTCAGAAGACTCATTAGTGCATGAGCTCAAGAGGCCTCCTTAACTTGGACAAGCTTATTAGGAAATATTAAATACAACCATTTTTTGATTGAGGAGGTCGTTACTTGATGAAAATCGATATACATATTTTCAAAGAAATAAAACTGAAGTATTTAGATTTTCACTATATTAACAAAACTATGACCGGTTTCACTACACTGTGGCTTCATCAGATAGATACAAACTAATGAACAGAGTTATTCCTTATATATTAGTCTTATTTCCTGCTTAATATTACAATAGGTACAAGAGGTATGTTGGAAAACCCATCGGAGTTGCTTATTTTATGAATTGAAAAGATTGAGTAAAGGAGAAGGATTTAGATCTAATTGACTATTAAGTAACCTACCTGAATTCTTCTCTTTGTTGATCTCTAAAATTTCCAATAGATTGAGTTTTTGTCTGTTATTTTCATTGTGTAAAATTTTGAAATTATCATTAAAATGATGGTTTTCTTCGAGTAAGTGATTAGAATAATGGGAATCTGATTTATGATAATTAAAACTACGTTTGTGCTCGGATAATCTAACTTTGAAATTTCTGAAAGTTTTACCAATATAAATTTTATTACAACCCCAAGACAGTTTATAAACACAGGATTTATTACTTTTATCAATTTTAGATTTGCAGTTTTTGATATGTCGGCCTCTATTTTTCATAAGCCATCGCATACAGATATTACTATTCACAGCTCATCTACACATCCTTATCCACATAAATTAGCAGCTTACAATAGTATGGTACATAGACTCATTAATATCCCAATGTCACAAAATAATTTCATAAAAGAGTTAAATATAATTAAACAAATAGCAGTCAATAACGGTTACAGTCCAACTATGATTGAGAACATTATTTCACGCAAAAAAATTCAAAAAGCAATCCAGGAAGTATTTCCAAGAATAAAAAGTTCTAACACAAAATACCACAGCTTAACTTATATTGGTAATCCTAGTCTAAAATTAAAATCATTCCTCTCGCATTATAATTTCAATATAGCATTCCGAACTGATAATTCTTTAGGCCGTCATATCCAAAACTGCAAATCTAAAATTGATAAAAGTAATAAATCCGGTGTTCATAAACTGTTTTGCAGGGATTGTAATAAAATTTATATTGGTAGAACTTTCAGAAATTTCAAAGTTAGATTATCCGAGCACAAACGTAGTTTTAATTATCATAAATCAGATTCCCATTATTCTAATCACTTACTCGAAGAAAACCATTATTTTAATGATAATTTGAAAATTTTACACAATGAAAATAACAGACAAAAACTCAATCTATTGGAAATTTTAGAGATCAACAAAGAGAAGAATTCAGGTAGGTTACTTAATAGTCAATTAGATCTAAATCCTTCTCCTTTACTCAATCTTTTCAATTCATAAAGTAAGCAACTCCGATGGGTTTTCCAACATATCTCTTGTACCTATTGTAATATTAAGTAGGAAATAAGACTAATATATAAAGAATAACTCTGTTCATTAGTTTGTATCTATCTGATGAAGCCACAGTGTGGTGAAACCGGTCATAGTTTTGTTAATATAGTGAAAATCTAAATACTTTAGTTTTATTTCATTGAAAATATGTATATCAATTTTCATCAAGTAACGTTCTCCTCAATCAAAATAAATGGGGAATTGTTTGCTGAGAAAAAACTATCGAAGATAGATCAAATTTTTTTTCCGAAATGCTATAAAGGGGCATTATCAGAAAAATTATAGATGATTCTAACATAACCTAACCTAGCCCCGCTCGCACAATATTCCTCTTTCATTATTTCATCGTCGGTATATGTTTCAACTGCCCTACAAAGCAAAAACGAAGTAACTCTAAATTTCCAACTTTTCAGCAGAGTTATTTTCATGATGCAAATAAGAAAGATTACGCTTACTCAAAAAGTGTTCTAACTAGAAGCTTCGAACTTGAACATTTACTACCTCTCAATTCTAGAAATTCACTGAGCGTACTGAATTCAAAATTCTTCGCACCAAATTCAAAATGGACGCTCACTTTCAGTTACTAGATTTCGGATTATCACATCCACACGAAGCTTTAAAAATTCAAGACAAAATTTAAGTAAGTCAATTAATTTACATTTGAATATTTTATTGCAGAAACACAAAGAATTAATTTTTCAGTTATCAAACGGAACACAAAAGTAACAAGTATTGAACATCAAATGAACTCTCAAATAAATTCAGAAATAGGTGAAAAGATTATAAAAACTTTGTAACTATTGATCGCCCTCTTCAATTTGAGTTTCTTTCCCACAGTGAGCCAAGTCGTCCATGTCAGATACTGGCAGGAGAGATTTCCAGAACAACTGTTTCTTAGCGGGGATATGGGCACTTAGTTCATTCAAAATCTTTTCCTTTTTTTTTCCTCGTTCATACTTCGGCATGATAATCTGGCAACTGAAGTTTGAATTTTGGATTTGAAAAATTTGACTTCTGAAACTCCGGACTATCTATTTCGGTTTTGAAGTACAGTGATCTCGAATTTTTGCTGAATTGACACACCTTCAGGTCACGGAGAAAAGGTACAGTAGTGTTACCATTGTTTACTGCTCCTTTTTTACGGGTTTGGCAACCGTTTTCGAAACGAAGAAAGTCTTCCAAATGGAGAATGAATGGTTTATTGTACTTACTGCTTCTACTGATTAAATTGACTTAATCATCGAAGTCTGATATCTCCTTCGACTTATTCCACTTTTTTCCGATCAGCCCATGTACCGAGTCAGCCTTCATAAATGAATGGCCAGCTTCAAAAAACTTGAAAGGTATAGTCCCCATTCTTCAATAACTGAATAAAACATGCGGTAAAGAGTGTCCAGTTTTTATTTTGTGCGGCACAATTGTCTGCCCAAAATTCAATATTTTTTACATTTTCCCCAAGAGACTTCTTGAAATCGTAATATGCGCATACAACATCGGAGAGAGTTCTGCCCATAATAGCCTCATGCCATAGTACACACACAATCTGCCCATGATTCCTCAAGCTCGCAAATGTTTCATTGAAACATATTAGACGACTTATAACAAAGGAACTCTTAGGCACCATTTTCGGAATTATTAATATCTTCTGCATATCAACTGAAAAAATTTCTTTATCTTCTTTCCATTCTTCGGAACAATCTGCTTCATATGCTTTTCTTGTTTCAGTATACCTTCTCTTGTGTGTTTCATAGTTTCGACAAATTTCACAGTTCGCATCATCTCATTCAATTACGTTTTCATGGTGGAGATGATTCTTGTGCAATGAATATGATGGACATTCATCTTGTGATGGTTTAGTGAAGCAAATATTCTCCTGATGAAAAACCTTTCTGTAGGTTTCATATGAAACTTTCTTTTCAGAAGTTTTCTCATTCAAATCTTCTCACATCTTATACACCGAGATGTCGCTTGTAAGATATCGTCTGTTAGGAGCATGTTTCATGTTATAATGTGAAACTACTGGATGATAACTCTCAATATGATGTTTTTATCATTTTCTTCTGAAATTTCTTTCATCTTTTCACCACGTTCAAGTCCTCTTTAAACGGTTTTATTTAGCTCACCCCGTTTGTTTTATTTATTCTTGGGTCAAATTTAGTAATTCAAATTTCACCCTCTTCCTGTCAACCGATTAATCTGAAATTTTGTATACACTTTGGATTTTGGTGACAATACAATTATATTTATTCATTATCATTATAAATACAAGATGGCCGCCGCTACAAAATGGCGGATAATTTATGTTTTATTAATCCCATCAATATGGGTATCAAATGAAAGGGCTCAACAAGCAGAATACAATATACTATAAAAAATTGAAATCCAAGATGGCGGCCGCTACAAAATGGCGGATAACATAGCTTTTATCAATCCCATCAATATGGGTATCAAATGAAAGGGCTCAACAATCAGAATACAATATACTATAAAAAATTGAAATCCAAGATGGCGGCCGCTACAAAATGGCGGATAACGTAGGTTTTATCAATCCTATCAATATGGGTATCAAATGAAAGTGCTCAACCAGTAGAATACAATGTATCCAGCCTGAATTCACCACCCAAGTCAAGATTTTGTATCGTGTTGAGGACTGTGTGGCGTTAGCGGTACACCACCCAAGTTAAGGTGAAAGGTTAAAACGCGCCGAGAACTGTATGGCGAATTTGTACAGAAATAATGGTGCTCGCATTTACAAAATAAAAGCGCAGGATCAGCTAGTACACGCCACACGAAATGCAGACAATGTGGATATAGCTACAATAATACCAGCTGATATCAACAAAACTGGGGGTTTACCAGCGGAACTGGAAATATTTGTGGGGGCAAAAATCATGCTACGGTCCAATATTGACGTTTCAAAGGGATTAGTAAATGGCGCTATAGGCTACATCACCGAAATCGTTTGGCCTCAATTTCGTCGAACTCAGATGTATGCAACAGATGTACCTTCCGTCCGAATTGATTTCGCAAGAGACGGAGTACATCTTATACACCGAAAGCCATACAGTTTCCAGCTAAGTACAATTATGGGACAGCTGAAAGAAGAATGTTGCCTTTAATACTATCATGGGCTTCTACAAAACATAAAATGCAGGGCAGCACTGTGGATCACGCAGTCGTATACTTAGGTGCGAAACTGTTTGGAGAAGGTCAAGCCTACGTGGCTCTTAGTAGAGTAAGATCTTTGCAGGGACTACGTATAGGGGAGTTGGATTGCAATAAACTAACGGGCAAGAAACCTTGCAATAATGAAGCACTAAATGAATTAAAAAGAATGCGAAATAAAAACTAAAAACTAGAAAATAAAAATAGGTAAAAAAACTTTTTAAGTTAAACGGTTTTATGTTAAACATACATTGCACTGTTTAAGATAAATATACTAAAAACCAAAAAATAATAAAATAGATACAGTCGTGGGAATTATAAACATATGCATAGACTAGACTAAAATAAAACCGTGGGGCACGTCAATTGTCTACAATCGTTGATTAAAATGTTTGTTTTGTAATGTTACACTATAATTATTAGGCAGTTGTGCAACCGACAACGATGGACGTGTGATAAGTAGGGCTAGAATGTGGAAACAAGCTAGCTAGCTCGATTATAAGCGAGTTTTAGGGTTTCATAGTGGTGAGCGAGTAGTACTTTTGTCATATGTTTTGTCGATTAAAGACAAACAACAAGCAGTGAAACGATTCCTCGCCAGCCAGCAGTGTGAATGTCCAACGATAAACTAGTTAAAACATCTCTTTTATTTACATGGAGTGTATAACTATTAGAATTTCCATGAGCAAGAAAATAGTAAATAATTTCCTCACCGTCTGCGGGCCAACTGCCTAACGACGAATTAAACGATTCTTCTATCGCACATTAAGTCGATAATTTGTAGACAATTGACGTGCCCCACGGTTTTATTTTAGTCTAGTCTATGCATATGTTTATAATTCCCACGACTGTATCTATTTTATTATTTTTTGGTTTTTAGTACATTTATCTTAAACAGTGCAATGTATGTTTAACATAAAACCGTTTAACTTAAAAAGTTTTTTTACCTATTTTTATTTATCTGTAACACACTAAAGCTTCGGATTTTTCAGAAACTCTGTTACCATAGCATCAGATGAATGTCCAATTGTGTGCGAAAACATCGTTTTGCATACGGTTTGTTTCATTTGTTTTTAAGTATTTCCCTTTTACATTCATTTTTTCATTCAAATCGATAAATTTTTCGATTTCTCCATTTGAATTTGTGATTTCTTCAGTATTCTCTCTATTTCTGTCTATTCCCACTTGATCTATAACTTCATTATGCTTTGTGTCTTCCTGCTCGTCGGTGTCTTTCAGCACAATATCATTCTGTTTTGCTGTGATTGGTTTTAAAGGTAAAGTATAAACTACAGAGAACTCCTTGTGGCCAACGGCGTCTCTTTTATAGATCTTGACAGGCATTTTCTTGAGGTATTTTCCAATAAAGAGTATTTTCTCTCTAAAGTTGAGTGAGTTGAAGTAACTAAAAGTAATTCTTCTTTCTTCTTCTAAGATATTTCGGGAGCAGTTTTTTCTACAACTGTCTGGACATGTTGGAAGTAAAATCTTTGTTTTAGTTCGATTTTTCTTTTGTTTAGTCCGAGGTAACTCCATCTCTGTTACAGTGTTAGGTTGTACATTTTCTACTTGATCTTTTCCACCTCTGATTTATATTTCTGGTACAGATTCAGGTACATATTCTGCAGGTAACTGGTCTTCTCCAACTTCGATTTCCATTATTTTCTCTGAAATATTAGGTTCAATTTGGTCAGTACAGTTAATTCTTATTAAATTAATCATGTCGCCATCAGTATTTTCTAGTGAATCACGGCATTCCAAACTTTCTTTCAGCTGATGTAGTGTTTCATTTTTTATTCTTTTAAGAAATGAGCTGTGTTCAAATTCTGTTGGTTTCCACCAGATATCACCATCATTTAAATACAAACTGCTTTTTTGCGGCTTTCGGTATTTGTTTCAGGAGGAACTGCTAATAAATCAACAAGTTTTCTCTTCCGTCTTCCGTTTGATGGACTATAATTTGGGTCCGCGTCCGAATCATCCATTGGCGAAACAGGTGACAGACTAGATGAAGTTCGACCTGTCGCCGTTTCAAGTGCCATTTTGAAAAGACGCTAGCTCCGTGAAATCATTATTGCAGCACTGAAAAAGAGCTTGATTACATCTCCTCCGTATCGTAGTCGAAAGACATACTGCAGAACCACCACATTAATATGATTTAAGTACGCGAAATAAGAAATCATGTGATTTTACTCTGCATTCTGATTGGTGTTGGTTATTCAATTCAGAGGGTAAGACGTTATACCTTCTTGGAGGATTTGTCTATTCATTGCCAGTTGACTTACTGAGTTTTTGTTTTGTGGTTATTGAATTTCTCACTCGCCGGTATCTACCTACATCAGAGTCCTCTTGTTCAAGTAGAGTAAGTAGACATACTAGGTTCTATATTTGGAAATATCAAGAAGTATGTAATAAAAAGTAACTGTTCATAAATTCTCAACTGATTGATATATTTCAAATCTGAAAGAAGCATCTTGCAGATCTTTTCACGAGGAATCCAGTGGTGTGAAAATCACGAAAATCAAGTATGTGGACTTACTTGGTTTGTTGTTTTGTTTTTTTTAAAAGTAACAGAAAAATAAAAGATATTGATTTAACAGCGATTTATAGCCAGTTTATTCCTAACGACTTATATGTAGGACATTGATTTTTCACCCCTCACAAATCATATGCAAAATATAAAAATCTCTTATTGCAACATACATGATTTGAAGCTTCAATACCTCATAAAGTATATATGCAAAAAGCAAAACCGAAATATTCAACACAAATAGAAAAACTTACCTCATGAACTAACTGTACTTAAATAATCCATCGCAACTACAAATAGTTTGAGAAGAACTATCAAAACTTAATAATGACCTTCAAATACCTTCAAAGTATAAAAAATTTTTATTGCTACATGATTTGAAGCTTTAACACCTCAAAAAGTATCTTTGCAAAAAGCGAAACCGAAATATTTAACACAAATAGAAAAACTAACTGTATTTAAATAATCCATCGCAACTACAAATAGTTTGAGAGGAACTATCAAAACTTAATAATTACCTTCAAATATTCAAGCGCCTTACTAAACGCAAATGAAATAGGCGATTCCCCTAAATTCTGCGAAGTAACTAGTGGCCTGAATACAGTGTGTTCCAACGAAAATTTGACCCCCCCTATAACTCCGAAATGAGTACCATTAGCGAAAAACACCAAGACACGTCGATTTTTGTTTCGAGGGGGAGCATTTTTCGAAATAATTCGAAACTTGTCAGATCAACCCCCTACCCCCAGCAACCCTAATTTCGAAATTCATCATAGGGAATAAGGGTCGAGTGGCACCTTACTGTAAAGGTCTGTCAATTCTCCATTCTGATTTGTCATTTTAGAATTTTAAATTAACATACAGGGTGTCCCAACCGAGGGTAAGTTGAATTCCTGCAAATCCCAAATACTAAATGAAATCGATTTATTTTGGCATAATGCAAGCGCAGGTTTATGCTCGGTCTAGAAAAACGACCTACACTTGTGAATTTGGAGTTGGTGCAATCAACCCCTATTTCCAGCATCCCCAACTCAAAAATCATTCGATCGAAAATAGGTCAAGTGGCACCTCGTTGGAAAGGTATTTCAATTTTCTCTTCGAATTTGGTATTTTCGAAATTCAGAATCAGCATACAGGGTGTCCCGGAGCAGGAACACTGAAAACCCAAATAACTTTTTGAAACTGGTTCATTTCGGTATAATACGAGAACATGTTTATGTTTGATTCGAGAATAAGACTCTCTTGCGTGAATATGGAATTTTTGCAATCAATCTCTTCCATTCAGCATGCCCAACTCAAAAATCATACAAGTGATTACAGGTTGAGTGGCAAAGTTCCAGAAAGATTTTTCTATTTTCTGAATCACTGAGGCATTGGTTTCAGTTCGGCAATCGAGGTTTTCTGGCGTGAGGATCAGGATGAGGGATGATGGAGAAACTGATTGGATGCTCATCTAAACAGGAAAACGAGATTTATTGAACTTGTATTCAATTGAAAACAAAAACTAACTTGATTATTACAACAATTGTTCAAAATGACCTCCGCCCACCTCCATACAGTTATACAGACGATTTTCGAACTCTCTTCTCACATTAGCGAAAACTTCAGGAGTCAAAAGTCGGCATTCTGTGATAATCCTCATCCGCAGCTCCTCCAGGTTTTCTGGTCTTGTGGCATAAACTTTAGATTTTAGATGGCCCCACAAAAAAAAATCTAGGGGATTTAAATCTGGTGACCTGGCTGGCCACTCAACAGGTCCTCCTCTACCAATCCACCTTCCTGGGAAATTTTCGTCTAAATATTGGCGCACCCGAGCATCATAATGCGGAGGAGCACCGTCTTGTTGAAAACGCATTTCGTCCTCAGAAAGAGTTGGATCGTTCTGTAAAATTTCTGTCAATCTAGGATGTATGTGTTCCTCTAACAACTGTAGGTAGCCATTTCCATTCAGATTACCTTCAATAAAGAAAGGCCCAACTAGATGATTGCCAAAAATTCCTGCCCAAACGTTCAACTTCTGAGGCCTTTGCGTGTGGGCCTCTCTAAACCAATGAGGATTCTGTGTGTCCCAATATCGACAATTATGTCTATTCACTTCACCACTGAGCATAAAGGTGCTTTCATCAGAAAAACAGATGTTATTCAGAAAATTTGGATTTGCGTTTAGGTTTTCACTTAGATTTTCACAAAACTGTAAACGACGATCTGGATCATCTTCGTTTATTTCATGCACTAATTTTACCTTGTAGGGTGAAATTTGTGATGTTTCACGATTCTATGGACAGTTGTAGCTGATACACCAGTCAGACGAGATAGTTTTCTGATCGAAGTAGTATTCTCCATTTGTAGATGACCCACTACTGCCACTTCCGTTGCCTCATTTCTGACAGGACATGCCACTTCATGTTTTTGTTTGCCACCGAACCCGTAGCTAGGAATTAGTCAACCAAATATTTAACGTACTGGTGACTGACTCCTTTCTCTTTCAGGATGGTTCCTATCGAATATCCTTGCCGTTTCTTTGGCACAACTGTTATTTCGAAAATACGTCGATACAATTTCGACCCTTTCCTCAGTGGAATAAACCATTTTCAGATTAATTTCAACTGACGAACAACAACAATAATGAGGAACTGATCTGAATAATAATAATATTTCATTGCAAAATGAGAAATAACAGATGACTGCACGCCAGATGGAAATGAAAAAATGTGAACATTTTCAATGCAGAAATCAGCTTTATTTCTTCGTAATTGATGCTCAACACATCGTACCCCAATACTTTTAACAGTTTCGAATTAATTTTAGTTGATAATTTCAAATGACGATATTGAATTTTTCGGAAGCGACATCCTGTATGGAGAGCCGAACTGAATGAAATGCTTTAATCATTCTGGAATTCAAAAAACCTTTCTGAAGATATGCCACTTGAATTATTTGTATGATTTTCAAGTTGGGGATGCTGAATGGAAGGGGTTGATTGCAAAAATTCTATAACCACACAAGAAAGTCCTATTCTCAGATCAAACATGTTCTCGTATACCGAAATGAACCAGTTTCAAAAAGTTATTTGGATTTTCAATGTTCCTGCTTCGGGACACCCTGTATGATGATTCTGAATTTCGAAAATACCAAATTCGAAGAGAAAATTGCAGTACCTTTCCAACGAGGTGCCACTTGACCTATTATCGATCGAATGATTTTTGAGTTGGGGATGCTGGAAATAGGGGTTGATTGCACCAACTCCAAATTCACAAGTGTAGGTCGTTTTTCTAGACCGAGCATAAACCTGCGCTTGCATTATGCCAAAATAAATCTATTTCATTTAGTATTTGGGATTTCCAGAATTCAACTTCACCCTTGGTTGGGACACCCTGTATGTTAATTTAAAATTCTAAAATGACAAATCAAGGTGGAGAATTGACAGACCTTTTCAGTAAGGTGCCACTCGACCCTTATTCCCTATGATGAATTTCAAAGTTAGGGTTGCTGGGGTAGGGGGTTGATCTGAGAAGTTTCGAATTATTTCGAAAAATGCTCCCCCTCGAAACAAAAATCGACGTGTCTTGGTGTTTTTCGCTAATGTTACTCATTTCGGAGTTATAGGGGGGGTCAAATTTTCGTTGGAACACACTGTATAGGACGTCAGGACAATTTACTACCACCATTTGGAATATTAATTCAGGAGTTCAGGGGTTGATATCGCATTCAGCTAGCAAATGATACTTGAAATAGGAAAGCCATCTTTTCAGAAATAGTTTGAAAGGACATTTCAAACAATGTTTCAGAAAAATATCAATTCAAGCAAAGGATTCCATCCTTGTACAAAACTTCGGTATAGAAAAGTGTTATAATTTAATAGAGAGTAATAGGGAACAATATTTTGTTATTTTTAACATTTAACTAGTCCTTCAAATCCACCTTGAAGGGGGTGGGATAATTTTTTATTTCAAGCTAAGAATAATTCCCTTGTCTGTTTTCGATATAGACAAAATTGTCACGGAACTTTTCAAGAATTGCCTTTCGAAAGAAATAACTGAATTAAATGTCCTTTATCAACGCCAATAGTAGAGTTAATCAGGAGATCATGCCCTAAATGAACTAATGTATGTGGTGCTGGACCGACCCTGTCTCAAGGGTGAAGTTTGTTAACTGGATGACAAATGAAACATAACGACATAGTGTATAACTATTAGAATTTCCATGAGCAAGAAAATAGTAAATAATTTCCTCACCGTCTGCGGGCCAACTGCCTAACGACGAATTAAACGATTCTTCTATCGCACATTAAGTCGATAATTTGTAGACAATTGACGTGCCCCACGGTTTTATTTTAGTCTAGTCTATGCATATGTTTATAATTCCCACGACTGTATCTATTTTATTATTTTTTGGTTTTTAGTACATTTATCTTAAACAGTGCAATGTATGTTTAACATAAAACCGTTTAACTTAAAAAGTTTTTTACCTATTTTATTTATCTGTAACACACTAAAGCTTCGGATTTTTCAGAAACTCTGTTACCATAACATCAGATGAATGTCCAATTGTGTGCGAAAACATCGTTTTGCATACGGTTTGTTTCATTTGTTTTTAAGTATTTCCCTTTTACATTCATTTTTTCATTCAAATCGATAAATTTTTCGATTTCTCCATTTGAATTTGTGATTTCTTCAGTATTCTCTCTATTTCTGTCTATTCCCACTTGATCTATAACTTCATTATGCTTTGTGTCTTCCTGCTCGTCGGTGTCTTTCAGCACAATATCATTCTGTTCTGCTGTGATTGGTTTTAAAGGTAAAGTAAAAACTACAGAGAACTCCTTGTAATAATTACCTTCAAATATTCAAGCGCCTTACTAAACCCAAATGAAATAGGCGATTCCCCTAAATTCTGCGAAGTAACTAGTGGCCTGAATATAGGACGTCAGAACAATTTACTACCACCATTTGGAATATTAATTCAGGAGTTCAGGGGTTGATATCGCATTCAGCTTGCAAATGATACTTGAAATAAGAAAGCTATATTTTCAGAAATAAAAACAGCTACAATATTGCACGAATCTTGTGGTGTGTATGTGGTGCTGGACCGACCCTGTCTCAAGGGTGAAGTTTGTTAGCTGGATGACAAATGAAACATAACGACATAGTTTTAATGTCTCATCGGTGGAATTCGACAGTTTTCTACCCTTTTTTAGAAAATTTTATCCGTAACATATGTTGCATTATTGCTATATGGTTTTCATATGAACACTATCGTGATATTTTACACTGAAAATAAAAAAAAAAAAACCCTTATACTATCTGGTTTTGTTTACATACAATAATATTTTAATTTATTATGAGCCTTCTGGTATAATATTACGGTGCCATGTATATTAACAGGAAATTTATGTATTTCAGTATTTCATAAAAAACTAAAAGCATAGTTTTCGTACCAGATTATTCCTGTTTTATGAATGCGTAATTTGATATTTACGTATCATATTGAAAAATATTATAAAAATATATTAGTTTTGATTAAGGTTACCTTTTCTAAAATATTTCAGAAATCCTTGATAATTAAGAAAAGATCCTTAAATAAGACAAAATTTCTGATAATAAACTTCTTATAAATGAGATAAAAATTTATTTCGTTTGATGCTGAGAATTTATACCCAAGTTTTCCTCCAGGTAATGTCAAAATATTAATCGAAAACATGTTGAATTCGAATCATGTTAACCACACAATTAAATCAGAAATATTGAATCTGTTGGACGTTTGCATTGAACAAAATTATTTTTCTTTCAACAACATCTATTACAGATTACAGTAGTGAAAATGGTTTGATCATGGGAAATCCTTTGAGTCCACTTTTAGCAGAGATTTTTATGAATAATATTGAACAGAAAATTCATACACATCCACTCATTTCCAAATTTCTTTATTGGTATAGATATGTTGACGACATCTTAGTATGTTTCATTGGAACTACTCGTCAATTAGACTTATTTCTTAATTTCATTAATTCCATCCATTTGAACATTAAATTCACGATAGAAATTGAACAGAACGATTCCATTAATTTCTTGGACTTGAAAATCACTAAACGAAATAATAATCATGTTTTTTCGGTCTTTCGTAAACCAACACATACTGATACAATTATACATAACTACTCATTACATCCAATTCAACACAAAGTTGCAGCTTTAAACAGCATGGTTCATCGGTTACTCAATTTACCTTTATCAGTAGAAGATTATAATAAAGAATTAAACATCATCAAACAGATAGCCATTAATAATTCATATAATCTGGATATGATAGATCTAATCATTCGTAAAAACTGTATCAGAAAGCAATAAATGAAGTATATCCTATTCATAAAGACTATAAAATATTCAACAGTTTAACATTCTGCAGTTCTGCAAGTACAAATATTAAATCCTTTCTCGTCAAACAAAATCTTAATATAACCTTCAAAACTTCTTATAACTTAGGTAAACATATTAAAATAATAAATCTCGTGTTGAAAAATCAAGTAAATCAGGAATCTATAAACTCAATTGCGGTTCTTGTAATAAAATTTATATCCGTAGGACCTATAGGAGTTTTGGCATCAGAACATCTGAACATAAACGTAGCTTCGATAAAAATAAATCTGATTCGAATTATTCAAACCACTTAATAAAAGAAAACCATTCATTCAATAAAAACTTTGACATATTACATATAAAATCAAAAAGTTTAAAATTAGATCTCCTAGAAGCATTAGAAATAAATAGATACAAACATTTGGACAAGCTTTTGAATGAGCAGGTAGATGTGAATTAGTCACCCCTACTTAACTTGTTTAATTAGTTTTTAATTACCTTTCATACTAACTGTACAATGGTTCGGTGTGGATTTTCCTGTTATTCATCCAACTTGTTCTACAATTTGTTTATAATACCATACTCTTCATTCTGTTTGTCATTCTTGATAAAGCTGCTGTGTCAGCGAAACGTCGTCGAATTTTTTCAAATAAAGTGTAGATTAAAGTTACACCTTGTGTTTTTTATCTCATTTATATCATGGATCTACATCATGTAATGGCCTCCACAATTCAAATATAAACTTCTTACTCCTGAAAACCTATCTTTCTTATTATAATCTCAATTTGTTCGTGAATATAATGTGCCCTTCACAATACGATCGCAAGAAATCCTAGCTACATAGGTATAGCATTTAAAACTTTTTTTATAATATTAAATGTATTGTCAAAGAAAATTATGGTGTCGTTTCCTTAAGGGGTATTATCACTTCAGACTGGCAAAATGGAAGGTTTGTTTAGAATTGCTTTGAAAGAAATCTTTATTATGTATCAAAAAAAAATGTTTACATGTTGTTATACATAAAAAAGGTATATGTGGTGGCGCCACATGTAAGTTCTTCGTAGAATGTAGCGCTGATAACGACGCTTCAAAAATGATTGGTTTTGCGGTTGCAGTGATACAGATCGAACGCGAGATCTGAAATTAAAAAATCAAACAAAATTCTGGAAAATATGTATGCAGCTGTATAACCTACCTCGGAAAATAAAAAATTTTCATTTTTGAGAAAATTACAAGCTTTCAAAACAAAGTTGAAAAAAAGGCATTTTTTTGCGCGTTTCGACCCCTTAACAAGGGGTTCAATCTTCGAATTGATTAATTTCCGAGGTAGGTTATAAAGAGGTATGAATTATCAATAAAATGAGCCTAGTTACGTCAAATTCTGACACTTCATATTGGCGCTAGCGTTGATACCGATTTGAAAAAACATGTTTTGAGAAAAACGCATTCGAAGTTTCGACTGCTAATTTTTTATGATAACATCAAAACAAATGAAATTAATACCAGGAATTTGGTCAATCAGTGATCCCTGCACCGTAAAGAAGCCCATAAACCTGATCAAATAATGCCTCCTGCTCAGCAGCGTCCTTTTTCCGTGTAGGTCTCGCTTCCTTCGACTGATCAGAACATCGCGTTTCTGCAATTTTGATGCGCAACTCATCTTTGTCGTGACAAAAGTCATAGACATGAGGCCCAATGTCGAGTCCCATCATCTCCATTAATTGCAGATTTGCTTTGGACCCCTCGTTGAAGACACAGCAACTGATCCACGCTGATAAATCGACAATTTGTTTTCCTGAATATATATGTTTTGGCACAAGTACTATTAAAAGATTCGTTATTGTTTTGCGTGTTTTTTCCGAAACAGCGATCCAAAAATTCATCTTTTGTCAAGTCTTCGAAAACAGGCTTCACGTATTGTTGCACAAGGTCACTAAGGGGCGGTGTTTTATGGTTTGTAGATACTTACACCAGCTCTTGTCGCAATACTGATGCTGTGGTTTTTCATTAGTTGAAATTCTATGATAAAATCCCGCCCAAACGGCATTTTTCATGGCTCGCTTGTCATCGGGGTTGTTTTGAATGGCAGGACTGTAAAACAAAGAAATTTCTTTCATTTCAGTAAGTTCGGTTCTCTTTTCCTCAGGTGGAGTATTTTGCTTCGGCATTTCCTTTTAGCTGCAGGTTCTTCCTCTTCGTTTTTCGTTTCTTCTTTTTTTTTCATTTTTTTTTATTTCCGTGAGAATTTTTTTTGACATCCTTCAGCCGTCGAAACATTCTTTTTCCCACGTGAAGGACGTATTCTAATTTTTCAATATTGAAGTCCCCGTACGGCTTACTTTCCAATAAGTTGATAAACGTTTTTGAATCTCCGTCTCCATCTCTCCGTAAATTTTCCGAACGATAAAACATCTCTAACACCCCTTGGACTTCCATTCTCCCGGAGCTTCGGTCATAATTTTTGGAACATTCATCGACGTGCTCTGTGTCTTTCCAAATTAAAAATGCGGTTGGGTCCATCAGTTTTTTGTTTACTTCACAATTCTTACACGTTTTTGACAAGACGAAACAATCCAAAATTTTGCCTGTGTATTTTCCAATTAGAGTACAAATTCCGATGAGAAAAGAAAAACCTCTCTTGGCCCAGGTACCATCGCCGGACACAGTCAATTCGCCTTTTGGGAATCCGTGCTCAACCTTCTTTTCGTTTTCTTCTCTTCCAGCTTTTTGAAATATAACTTTAGTCGAACATTCTGCCGAAAAAGCGATATTTGTGCACGCGGTGTAGTACAAATTCTGGTTGAAGCGTCAACCTAGATCCATCATGGAACAGAACAAATTTATGCCATTGAGTCCAACCCCTAATAGGCGGAAAATCAAAACCATTCCCTTGTGATCTCATACGTTTTATAGGTACTAGTGCAAGAATTGACCGAACTTGGATGCTGACAAGAACACTAAAAGTTTGAAACCGGAGCCAATAGCACTTTTTCGTAAAAACTTAATATTACCATCACATTTTTACACTTCAAAATATTTGAACTGAGAAAAAAAACTATATATATATATATATAAATTTTTTCAAACCCGACATCTAAATCTCCGTCATCACTGGTTTGTTGAATAAAGTTCAATACATTATATTTGAATATCTATAATTTTAATTTACCAGAATTTAAATTATAGATATTCAAATATAATGTATTAAACTTCCTATTCATCAAACCAGGATAAGCCTAGAACTAATGTAAAAAATCGAAAAAAAAAATATATATATATATATATATATATATATATATATATATATATATTTTTTATATAGTGGCTCACTCTGTATCTTCTACAGCTTTTAATCAAAAATGAAAATTCTTTCACGGGAATGCAGACAAAGATAATACCTTTCTTTCGAGTTATCACTCGACCAATCTACCCTCTTCCAAATTTTCAAGGGTTGTCACCCCTGCTCCACGGGTTGAAATTCGAGATGAGGATGGTACTAGATGATGACTTCCATTGATCAGCATGGATCTGTTCCATTTTACCTCACTGAAACTTGAATAGTCTCAGGGAAATAGTCTTCCCTATCTTTCAGTTGCTCACCCTGTATCTTTTACAGTTTTCAATTAAAAATGGAAATTCGTTCAAGGCAATGTAGACAAAGATACCACCTTTCTTCTGAGTCATCACTCGACCCATCTTCCCCTTCGAGATTGTCTGCTGCCCTGTACTTGCTACGAAGATTGATGCAAGTTACAACAAAAGAGATAGCTATCACCGCATACTACATTAGCAACCATGCCCCTGCAACCTACGGTATATTGATTTGTGGTACATCACCCAAAAGCACTGAAATTTTTCAAAAACAAAAAAAGGGATTGCGGATATTCACAAACTGTTTGGGCCGGAATAGTTGCAGAGGTCTGTTTAAAAGCTGTAAAATACTTACCCTCGCCTGTGTCTTCATTTATCACTGTGTCATATATGTTCATGCAAATATCAGTAAGTTCGTAACTAACGGGGACCTGTATGATTACAACATGAGGAACAGGAATAATCTTGTAATCCCTTATCATCGAGTGCAAACAAGCATTCATTATACATGTATTAAACTCTATAATGTGCTGCCTAAGGAGTTCAAAACTGTTCCAATGTCTCGATTCAAGTCTACATTGAAGAAATTGCTTTTGGACCGATGCTTTTACTCAATAGACGAATTTTTCAATTTTACGCAATGGGTGTTTTGCTTGTTTATGTTTGTTGATAGTGTAGAGTCGTTTGTATGTATTATATATATTGAATTGTTCCTAATATTTATGCTGACTGTTCTCTTGTAAGTTGACATGTCATGAAAGGTTTTGATCACTATTAAATATCTATCTATCTATATGTCTATGTATGATAGTTCAATTAGAATTGAATTTGTATTTAAGCCCTCCTACTGTAGAGTGTTTCAAGTGCTAAAATTGTGTTAAGTCAAAGGGCAAAGCAAACTGTAGTTTACAACAACTATAAATATTATTTTCAAAATCCTGCGAGCAACAATGGAAGTACATTGAAGCCAATGGATGTCAATATAACAGTGACCAAGACATATCTCCAAACATTGACATAACTCCAAATGACAGCCTTTGAACTGCCAAATTGCGAGGTCAGTATGTAAGAGAAAAACTATTGGCGATTTATCCGAAAAGCCAGACAAAATAATTCGACGAGTTTTCCAAGATTATATGCCTTCTTCGATTGCATGTGATGTTAGTTACATTTATTTAGTTAAATTTATAAACGCTCGACAGATATTATTGTCTCCGTTACAAACGAGTATGAAGGAAACCTTATCGGCGCTAAGCAAAATAGACATTCGAACAAATAGGGAGGAGTTTTTATGCATATCTAGAGAAGAGAAAAATATAATAGATTTCTCCTGTACGTTTAATCTCTTCTTTGAAAAATGTGACTCCTATGTACTTGGACTGTTCATTTGATTATTCTTCTAGGTCAGAGGTGCTCAAACGGTCGATCGCAAGTGCTTTTTGAGTAGCCCTCGAGAAGAAAAAAAATTTAATAACTAGGTAACTAAACTACAAAAATTCATTAGGTAATAAAATAACACTCTGCTAGAGGCAAAAGGCGGCTTTATCAAAAGAACGCGAGGTACTTGTCAAAGAAAAGCCGCGTTTTTTATTCTTGCCGTTTTCTAGAAATTTCGGGCGGATACTTTAGTTCACGCCGATAAAATGTTGCGCCTGCAGGAATCGGAGTCATTCTTAATTGTAACTTGAAGTCAATATTACGTTGATTCAAAGTTTATTATTAAATAGTACAAAATGAGTGCAGCGAAGAAATCTAAAACATATCATTTTAATAACGATTTGGAGGAAAAATTTTTTTCTGTATGGTGAAGGATAAGTGCATTTGTCTTATTTGTCGTTCGTCAGTTGCAATACCTAAGCGTGGTAACTTTGAGAGGCATCATAAAACATACCATGAAAACTATGAAAAAGGTTTTCCGCCACAGAGTGAATTAAGAAAACGAAAATTACGTGATTTGATATCTTGTTTGAAAAAAGAACAAACCATGTTCACAAGACCAGCCAAACAATCAAAAGCTGCTATGATCGTGTCATTTAAAATATCTCATATATTGGCGAAACACAAGAAACCATTCGAAGATGGATCTTTTGTGAAGTAAGCATTTATTGGAGCGGGTGAGACTTCATTTGGAGATTTTGAAAATGAAACAGAAATCATGTCTGCTGTTAGAGAACTTCAGTTATCTCGTCCGAGTGTCACAAGGCGTATTGAAGTCATAAGTCAAGACATGGCAGATAAACTAAAACATGATATCTTGAAATGTACATACTTTTCTTTACAGTTCGACGAATCCATCGATATGACAGACACTGCCCAGCTGGGTATTTTTATTCGGATGGTATTCAATGACATGTTGGCTAAGGAAGAATTTTTGACAATCATTCCTCTGAAGGGGTATGACGTTTTATTCAATTTTGTAAAAAACTACAAGCTACCAATATATAAATTAGTGTGCATGACAACCGATGGAGCTCCAGCAATGACTGGAAACAAAAACGGTTTTCTGGCATTGTGTAGAGATAATGAAGATTTCGCTTCATTGTTTTTATTCCATTTAATTATACATCAACAAGTTTCGTGTTCAAAAGTTTTAAACACGGAGGAAATTATGGGCATTGCAACAAAAATTGTGAATTCCATCCACGTAGCTTGCAACGGCGGCTCTTTAAGTTGCAGTTGGAAGATAGGGAGTCAGCTGAACACACTGATTTAGTTCTTCACAGGGACGTCAGGTGGTTGAGTCGAGAAAAATTCCTAGAAAGGTTTCAAGAATTATTGCCAAAATAACAACTTTTCTAGACGAAAGTGATGATGACGCTCGATATTGAAAAACAAAAAATGGCTGATTGATTTGGCATTTTTGACTGACATCACAATGCATTCAAACACCATTAACTTGGAGCTTCAAGGTAAAGGAAACACTTTTATTGAGATGATTAGCGCAGTAAACGCATTCAAAAGTAAATTGCAACTTATGATAGATCAACTGAAAAGAAAGTTTCTGAAACATTTTCCGTCTTTTAAAGCAGGATTCCTCAGTTGAATTATGAAATATTTTGGGACAATTCGAAATGCGTTTTTATGATTGCAGTAAATTGACAAAAAAAGCATCATTTATGAGTTATCCTTTTTCATGTGAAAACATTGAGAAATTAGCTACTGAAATAGCAAGTCAGTTCAATATGAACTCATATTCTGTTGAAAATTAGTTGGTGCAGATTATATCAGAGATATATTTCAAAGCTACAGCATCTGATACAAATTTCTGGTGTTTTATATCTGAAGATACATATCCGAATCTAAGTCAAATCGCCCTTCAACTGACGGTAATGTTTGGGTCAACTTACTTGTGCGAGTCTGCATTTTCTGAAAGAGGATAATTAAGTCAAAATATCGCAATCTAAAGCATTTCAATTCAAAATGAGCAAAGTACATTTTTAAAGATAATACTGCATTCAATTCAAAATAAGCATGTACTATATTCTTTTCGCATCCATGTCCATTAGTAAAATGAATAATGAAAGATAAATAATAAAAAAAGAATTATTCTGGGAGATACTAAATCTTTTCGGGGTACTTTTGCTTCTTCTGAGTAATCAATAATGGTTGCCAAACGTCACTGAACAATGAATACAAATCATTACTACCTACCAAATTTCAAGAGAATTATAGTTGTTGTTTTGTTGTGAATTAAAGCATTGTCAAAAAGTCAGACTTCAACACCACAGGAAATATTCAACTAAAATTTTGAAATTCAGAAACACCGTCAAATCACAGTATTAAAAACAAACTATGAATAACAGATAGTGAGGTAATAAATAACAGAAAAACTAAAAATAAAAGATTCTTCATAGTTACAAAGTATAAAAAATTCAAGTTATTGGAGGCCTTGTGTATTATTAGCCTACATATACATACAAACACATATATACATGTATAATCAATTTTAAGTACTATCATACAATTCAGTCAACAATTCCAATCTTTAAGCCAGGAAATATATTCCAACAGTTCAAAATATTCACACACACTTTTTCCCATCACTTGTGCTAACTGCGTTTCGGAACTGTAAATATCTTCTTCACAGTTTTTTATCATTATAGAGATCAGAATGAATCAATGACTATGGCCTAAAGTTAGCAACAAAGGTGTTAACGATCCGAGAACCAATATAAATAAATCCACAGCTTTCAAATTATTTGACGACTTGTTATTTTCTAAACTTGGCAGCTTGGAGTAGGAGGAATGGTTATGAGTGTTCTGGGTGAGTTCTGACAGAACATGTACAGTAGCAACATAAAGAAATGTTCCCGCGGAGAAAAGCATTGCAATACCTGAAAAAAAAAATGTTTGCATTACTATAAGTCAACTTTATCAGAAAGTGGAGGTTAAATGACACTAGCCTAAATCAAGACTTATCATCCAAATATGATTACAGATCAATCATCATGCGAATGAGCTCGATGCTGCATATTTCAGTCATTGAAGCGATGTCTATATAAACTTTTGAGATATGGTGTATATTTGAAGACCCGAATAGCACAGGAACGCAGCTGAGTTCACTACACTAGACACCGAAATTATTTGACTTATTGTTTTCATAGTTTCCCAACCGTCAGCCTCACCCTCTGTTCAGAGGTGTATATATGTATATGATGTAGAAGCGTACGCTGATGATATAGTCAATCTAGCTTCCGGAGATGATGACGATGTCTCCGTCAGACTTCAGGAGGCTATGTCAGCTATTCTTTTTTTATTTTTTTTATTTATTTATTTATTTTATTTTTTTTTTGTATTTAGTTCAAATACAAAATTGTATACATCAATTTGTATAAGTGTGTACGGGAAACCCCCTTTAAACAAAATTACCAGAAATATATCGATAAGAAAGATAATAACAATAAAATGAAAACTACTACGAAACGAATACATATTCACAATTGCCTTATTAAGAAACCTACTTTTGCCTCAAAACTATCAAAAGAGACTGAAAATAAGTCGAGATCTCTACCAATATTCCACATGAGATCGAAACAACGATCGAGGAAAAAATTTGAAATGTAATTGCATTTGCACATTCTAGATCAAAACAGAGAAGTGTATCGAGTGAGTCTACCCGGTAAATTAAAATCGATCATTCTCAACAAATCGGAACAACCTACATGCCCATTCAGAACTTTAAAAAAGAAACATAAATCCAAAACCCGTCGTCTAGTCATCAAGGTATCCAATTTTAGCTGTTCTCGCAGAACATCAATACCAATGGCAGTAATATTAAAATGAGTCCTATATGATAGCAAGCGTAAAAACTTTCTTTGGACCTTTTCTAGACTATTTATATGACAAAAGTAATAGGGCGACCAAATGCATGAGCCATACCAAGTTGGATCCGACCAATGAACAGTACAGAATTTTTAATGTTGCAGCGGAAAAACCTGCTGAGTTACGATAATTTAAGGCAAGCATTTAGTACGCCTGAGCCGTTATGCAACGAATATGTTCTATGAAACCCAGCCCAGAGTCAAGGGTGATACCGAGATCGAGCACTGTAGACTCGCTGTTCAACATTCGATCATTCAATTTGTAATTCCCTATGATTGGAGAACTCAGTCTATGAAAGGTGACCACTCGACACTTCTCCACGTTCAGACCCAAAGAATTCGAACTAGCGCACTGGGAGAAGCACTCGATCTGGCCCTGTAAATATGCTTTACCTGAATCATCCCGAATGACCGAATATATCTTCATGTCGTCGGCAAAGAGTAAAAATTTCGTAGTCAGTACGCTACTGACATCATTGATGAACAGATTGAATAGAAGAGGCCCCAAATGCGAACCTTGGGGAACACCAGACGGCACGGTGAACTCTTTAGAAAGGAACTCCTTATATCCCACCATTTGGGAACCCAATGCCCCCAGCTTGACCATCTGAAGGTTGATATTAACTCTGTCGAAGGCCTTTGAAAAATCAGTATAAACTGGATCCATCTGGTAGCCTCGTTCAAAGCAATCTAATATATCCTTGACATACAGAACCAAATTGGTGATGGTAGATCGCCCCTTCCTGAATCCATGCTGTTCATTTATTAATATTCCACTACAATTCCAGGACAGAAAGCTGCAAACCAAGCTGTCTAGCATTTTGCGTATAGCAGACTGAATAGCTACTCCTCTATAGTTCCTAGCATTGGATTTCTTACCCGATTTCAATATGGGAATGATGAAACTCCGCTTCCAGAATGATGGAAATTGACCACGACTGAGAGACATATTGAATAAGGAACTAATTGGATCAGACAAAACACTCATACACTTTTTTGATAGTAAACTTGGTATACCATCAGGCCCAGTACTCAACTTAGGCTTCATGGCAGAGATTACCTCAAATATTTCGCGTGGAGAAAATCTGACAGACAATACATTAATAGTTTCAGCGTACCCAAACTTCTGTGGAACCAACACTTCATCGTTCTATACTTCCGCAAAGAACTGAGCAAATAGATCCACTACACCCCCTCCTTCAGAACCAATTACCCCATTCAAATGCATTCGGTTTGGCAAACCGAAATCATTTTTCCTTGAGCGATCATAACCCCAGAAGTTCAGGGATAGTGTGAGGGTGAGAAACTTAGCATAAACCCCCGCAAAACCCTTATGGTACCATTCACCAGGCAAAGTAGGATATTTATTTCTCCCCCAATCCTTAGTGGAGTGTTTATTTCAGTTGCGGAGGAAACAAAATATCTGGGGGTTACCTTGGATAGTAAACTCACGTGGAATTCGCACCTTGGAAAACACAATACACAAGGCTAGACATTCCTTGTGGGAATATCAAATCCACTGTGAAAAGACCCCATGTCTTGCCCCAAAGCAACTTCAGTGGCAATATGTGATGTTGGTGAGACCCCGTATCGCATACGGCTGCACTGCTTGGGGTAGTGCAGCCTTAAAAAGCAATGAGAAGGCGAACTCATTAGCCCCTTGAGGAACAGGCTTGGGATTCATCGGACCAGAACCTGGGCCCGGATTTCCCCTGGAGACTACAATGATGCAAAAAACGCAGCTTTGACGAACAAAACGCTTCTCACTATGCATATCAATTATTAGAAGAGAACCATATTTTCCATGAGTTTGAAATTTTACATTATGAAAATAATAGTTTGAAACTGAACCTATGGGAAACATTGGAAATCAATAAACAGGACAGTTCCGGAATCTCGTTTAATGATCAATTCGTCCTATATTCGTCATCAATGCTAAATCTTCTCAGTTCTTAAAGCAACCCTCCCTGGATTTTCCTTCTGTTGAACTAACTATTTTGAACCAATGCTCGGAAGAATTTCCTGAGATAACGGAAGATAAAATTCTATCAGCCCTTAAAGAAATGAAAGATGAGAAAGCTACGGGAGAAGGTGGTATAGAGATAGAGGCCATCAAATATAGTGGAGAGGAAATTATCAAAGACCTAAAGGTACTACTGAATAAAGACCTTATAGAGGGTATAACACCATCAGAATGGAACAATGCCACCATCGTGATCATGCACAAAAAAAGAGATGATACTGACCTCGCGAACTATAGACCTATTAGCCTTCTTAGTCATGTTTATAAACTTTTCACAAATATCCTAACAAAACGATTAGCTAACAAGTTTGATTTCTTTCTCAAGAAAGAGATAGCAGACAATGTAAAAGAAGGACAAACTATGCTTCAACTATTACACGAGGCCTTGAGTGAGTTCGGCCTAAAAATCAACATGATGAAAAGCCAGTATATGACAAATCTTGTTCTAAATGACTCATTGAAAATAAGTGACACAAATATGGAGCACGTGCATGTATACAAGTACTTGGGACATGAGATCGGTATCAGGCGGATGATCAAACTCACGAAATAGAGAGAAGAATAGGTCTGACTTGGGCAGCTTTCGGAAATTTGCGGCACATACTCAAATCCAATATTTCTGTGTGTCTGAGGAGGAAGGTTTTCGATCAGTGTGTTTTTCCTGTTTTGACATATGGAGCGGAAACACTCACGTTGACAAGAAGAAACACCAGCAGAATACAAGTGATGCAAAGGAGAATGGAAAGATCGATGCTTGGAGTTACGCTGAAAGACAGAATACCTAACCAGACTATCAGAAACAGAACTGGAGTAAAATACGCTGTTGAAGCAATTCTCCAATTGGAATGAAACTGGGCAGGACATGTTGCCAGAATGCAGGATGGTCGATGGACCGAAACACTTGTTGAGTGGAGACCAAGAAACGAGGCCTACAGAAACCGAGGAAGACCGCCTACCTGATGGACTGATGATATAAAGAGACTGGCCGGCAACTGGATTCAGAAGGCCGAAGACAGAGAAGATGAATTGAATTAAGGGAGGCTTTTGTTCAGCAGTGGACAGTATGAGCTAATAATGATGATGATGGTGATGAACTAAGTACCAATGCAATATATAGGACATCTTCTTTTAAATATACTTATCTGATGAAGGCACAGAATGGTGAAACACATCATAAGTTTGTGAATATAGTGAGATTTTGAACAGCATTGTTTAATTAATTTAAAAATTTTATATCAAAATACTCAACATAGCCAAACATGAGAACACTTGAAGAAAATTCTTATTTCTCCATTTCAAAAACCGCATTTCACGTAAAATTTTACAGGAGTTATTTAAATTAAAAATTAAATACTGTCCAAATACTAGAAATATGTATACCAACAAGATGAATAGACAATATAAGTTATATTTTAAACGTCTCAATTGTAAATACAAAAGAATGTGCATAACTCACCTGTTGCATTAAAATTGTTCAGCGTTTCTTTTGATTCTTGTCCTATTCCAAAATACGTAATTATGGTAAGAGCCGGAGCTGCCAGTGAAAATATCATTAGGTGTTTTCTTATTTTAGTCCTGGAAAATTATTTATATTATTTCTTGAGAAAGGCTTATATCTTTCTAATTTCTCTGACCAACAATTTACTAATTCAAGTTTATTATTGCAACAAGAAAATGTAGTGAAAAATAACAATAAAATACAATACACAAATGTAAAAATTATAATTAATTGAATATTCTGAGAACTGAGATTCAATCAACAAATTCAACAACTATAAATGATAGTTTTATTCTTACTTCAGCAACAAAAGGTTTATTTCACGAAAACACACAACCAAATTTATATGGTACTGGATATTTTGAATATTACCTCAGGGATTTTGGAAATTTCGAAAGATTGTTAGAATTGATCTTTCTTGAGATATTTCAATTGAAAAAAGAAATAAATTAAGGTTATTTTAAGAAACAAATGAAAGAAAATAAGAATCTCTTTCCGCATGTAGTAAAAAAATTGAAAATTGTTTTCTCACGGAGTAGGTGTTTTTTTCTCGACCTCAGTAGCTTGTATTACCTCCTCTTGCATTGATACAAGCCTGAATCCATCTAGGCATGCTTTGGATTAGGTTTTCGACCTCCTCTGGAGTGATATTCTGCCACTCTCATGTGGCAATAGAATTTAGGTATGGAGAGCAAGCTGGCTAGTCGAAAATAGCGATTTCCTCTGTTCCAAAATGTCGCGCGAGGTTGCTGATATGCGGAGGAGCATTTTCTTGCATAAAAGTGAAATTTTTACCGTGGGCACCTTTCCAGAGTCTCACTATGGGCTCCAGCACTAGGTACACGTAATTTCTAGCCGTTACACTCGCAGGAAACGAAATCAAATCTGTTTTGCCTCCCAGCATAATGCCACCCCAAAACATCACACTGCCCCCTTGGTATTTCGGAATATGTCTTGCTGCTCGGAGTCTACCTTGTCTTCGACCCGAATGTGGCGGTCATCTGATCGAACACCAATTCTGTCTGGTCTCATCCGAAAAAAGGACATTTCGCCAATTCTCAATATTCCAATTTTGGTGCACGATACAACAATTAAGTCTGTTACTTTTTTGTTGTCTGGTTAGCTCTGAAACTCTTAAGGACCTTCTGCTGTATAAACCCCTTGAACGAAGTCTTTGAGGTATCGTTTCGACTGATACACTGATGACTGTTGCTTTCAAAAATTGCCTTTGGAGTATGGGGTGCGACGCACTAGGGTCTCTTCTTGCAATTTGCCACAAAAAGCGGTCTTGTTCTTCAGAAGTGATCTTCCTACGACTTCTTCTAGGCCTATTCTGCAGAAATCGTAGCCCCATGTATCGGACGTAGGTTTTTGAAATCACCCCCAGTGATACTCCCATTGTGGCTGCTATATCCCTGTGTCACCCCTTCTTCAACGAGAGCAATTATTCGACCCATCGGACAATCCAACGTAAGGCAATTTCAATTATGATTATAGGCTTTTTTAAATTTTGAAATTCACAGTTTCAAATCTCAGTGACGACTGTGTACAATATCCCGAACTTGTGGTGATAATTCAACATTTCTTATCATACTATCCAGTTTTTTTACAACAAAAACTTCAGTATTCACAAGTAGTCAAAGATCCATGGTTAAAAACAATGAATAATGTGAAATACCGAGTGATTCCATATAAATTTGGTTGTGTGTATACTGCAATATTCAATATATTTCAAAATCTCAATTCATCCCTAACTTTTCAACTGACTTCTCGATTTTATTGACTTTCTCTGAAACCTTTAGCATCTCTGACTTTTCCCTGACGTTTCCCGATTGTGGACACCCTGAATGGTGAAAGAGTTGATAAATTGTAACGATCATTATTGCTTGATGTGATCGCTAAATGAAACGAAACTAGAATTTGGTCGTAAGAGAGAAAAATAGTTGATCAAAATATCTAATTCTATTGGAAATGATGTTTCATAATAAATATTTTCTTAAAGATATGATAGTTTTGTAATTTTGTACCTCTCTACACCCGAATGCATCAAGTAAGTAACCAATCCAAAAGCAGCTGGTGCTTTATGTAACATTATCGCTAAAAATACAATTATCTCTACATCAGTCTGACTAGTTGTTGCTGCAGCCCCCAAGGCTATTCCGTCCGCTGCAGCATGAACCACCAGTCCAATAGTGGCTGTATTTATTCTTTCTGGGCCATTTACGTTTTCATTTCTATTCTGGAATATCTGAAAAGGAACAAGGAATCAGCTTAGCACTGTGGTTGGCTTTCAGTTCAAAAATAGAATTGAAATAAACCAATGTAAAAATACTTTCCAACAATCACAAGTTTTAAGTTAGCAATCAATTTTCAACAACAAAACTATGAATCATTTTCCGTAGAAAGTCGATCAGGAAACGTATTTCTGCTTGAAAGTTATTTGAACTATCAAAATCTCAGCTTCCAGAACGCTCTCAGAAATTTATCAAGCATAGTACAGAAATAATAACCGTCTCAATAGTGTGAAGTCCGATGATAATAATAATCAAATAAGGAATGTCTTTATTTCAATATTCCGCGGCGAAGTCCAACATATCTAATTTAAGTAACCGAGTACCCCAACAAACCGATTATATTAGAAATATATCCAGATATTTATCCCCTTAGCCTCATGGACCAAAGTTGTTAGATGGAGCCATTTAATTTTCTTCTTGTGCACGAATTTTGAGCTCTCTGAATTTTATTTTCTGTATCCGCATCTGAGCATTGCCCATATACCACATCTTCATAATTTAGATGATTAAGTATCAATGATTAACATAGTTGTTGACTATGATGTAAATTATTTAAAGCTCCATAACATCTACCAACCAACAACTTCACAGGCTCCCTTAATCTTAGTTGGGGATCTATATTCCCAAGTTTTTGACCACCTCTTTGAACCCGATTAACCGGATTTCCTCCGAATTATTTCCAAAACAAATCAATTTTGTATTCCATGGATCCAATTTTAAGATCGTGCTTGCGAGAATACTCCCATTTGTTGCTAAAACTATTATTTATATTGGAGCAACCAAATCTCAGTTCATTCTCTTTAAAGCTCTTGTAAATTTGATTATCATTGATGATCTACGATACATCCTTCGGCACTTTGAGTACAATCTATTGTATAAATAAAAAGAGAACTGGTCCGAGGATCGAAGTCTGAGGTACCCCATTCTCTACCAAAATTGAGCCAGATTCTTTATTATCTATGCTGCTATATTGACACCGATTTGAGAAGTAACTTCAAATGAATTTCATTATTGCATCTGAGAATCCATTATACTCTGTATTTGTTATTATCAATTCCCCAACGTATCAAAAGCCTTAATGTTGTCTAGTAATACCTAAAAGCAACGAACAATATATTGTGGCTCTTGGGGGATTCGTGCATGTCAGGTAGGATTATTCATTGATCTTCGGATTTGTGAATAATTCTTCTTGTCTCAAGTTTACATATTTAGACTCCTCGCGAATGATTCGCGAAAGGTATTCGTTTTATCAAATATTACCCGACAGGAAGTTTACCTGGAAACAAGATCTAGAGCACCGAAGCCAGCGTGACTATTTCGCTCATTTGAACTATGATGTGATTAACGAACCGGCCGAAGATGCATTCTCTCGGCAAACTGCTGGCTTGTGGAAAATCCCCTTCATTCAGGTGCTGGACAACCATGAGCTTATAGTGATGAAAACGGAGGTCTTGGTGTAAAATTCTGCGAACAGTTCGACTACTCATTTGGAGTGCAGCAGCTCGTTTTCGGACGGAGTGCTCTGGACTTTGAATTACAGCTTGTTTCACTCTTTCCACGGAAGCTGAGGTCCTTACACTTTGGGGACGACCTTGAGCTTTCGGATTCGTTTCTGATGCAGTCGTTCTGAAATTCTGTACCCATCGGATGATTGTGTCACGTTTCGGAACTGAAGCGTTACGACCAATGTTGAAGCGCTGGCGAAAGCGCCGCTGCACGACAATGACAGACTCTCCCGATTTCAAATACTCTTCAACTGCGAACGCACGGTGTTCTCTTGTGACCCCCCTCTACTCACTCACTGTTACGTGTACTATCCTAACATCAAATATCAGCTCGAACGAAATTAAACGTAGCATTCACATGTTTTCTATATATATATATATATATATATATATATATATATATATATATATATATATATAATTGTAGCATATATATATATATATATATATATATATATATATATATATATATATATATATATATATATATATATATATATTCAATTGTTTTAAAGCTTGCCAGGTTTCTTAGAAGTTTCCTCTATTAATAACCTGCTGCAAGTATGAGCCTTTAACATTTCTTACTGTGTTGTAAATAAGTTTCTTACATTTTTGTATACCTCCCAGTGTACAGGATTCCGCGTTTTTTAAACCTAATTAAGAGTCGTTTTTATTCTTTTTTAACTTGGCAAGGCTTTCTGTAAACCTAGGTGTTTTGGGTTTAGTATTTTTAGCTCTCCCATATGGAGCAAATTTATCGAAGAAGTACATATATTTAGTGTATCATGATGTAATTTGTGACGTTATCAACATTAAATAAAATCTTACCTGATCAATAAGGAGCATGAAAACGAAACCTAGTACCAAGCTAATTCCAATGGGGCTGAAAGGATCATTGTGTTCATCTCCATCGACAGTTTTATTGTTATGCGGCTTTTCTATTACCAATGCTCTTATACCTTCTGGAATGATGACAGCTAGTGCAGTTCCGATCAGGAGACCCGCTCCAAAAACGGTAATCTTCTTGAGCTTGTCCTGAAAGAATCCTGAATTCAAATGCTTTTTTCATTGTTTGGATAATCAATTGAGACTGTTAACTGCATCAGTAAAAACATTAATTTTCAATGATTAAATCATTAATAATCAATGAATATAGTGATGAAAGTGAAATAACAAAATATTTCATGTTTTATATGCAAACATTAATGTTATTAAGCAATGTTTGTTACAATACCTAACCTAATAAGTCACCTATTGAAGATATTTCTCAAAAACATTCATAAGAAATGTGAAAGTGATAAATCCGATACTCCATTTGGTTTTCGAAATATGCTGGGAACCAGACATGCTCGCTATAATTGTTCTAGTTCAACTATGTAAAGATGAAAAAATTACTAAAAACACAAAATGTTACCAACATTTCACAAGAATTAGAGAATAATTAGACTCCGTATTACTGTTTTTCTACACTCAGGTTTAATATATACTTATATATTCAAAGAAGCTTCACACAAGGGATGGATAAAATCGCTCTCACGCCAGTTCATTGGAAATTTCATCGTCAGAAGTACTTTGTCTAGATTTATTGTGGTCATAATTGTGTTTTGTTTGTGTTTGTTCAACTTTCCTGGTTGTGGGTTTCAGTTTTTAAATTATGTATTATATTAATTAATCTCTATGTTCACTCCATTTATTTACTTTTATTGTACTCACGAACAAGTGTTAGCACTTTGTGAGGAACACCTTATGTTTATTGAACCGTAATATCAAAAGGATGTACACATCTTTTTATTTATACATATTTACAATGTTAACTGTCTCAATAAACTTTTATTATTGTTATTATAAACCGATAATACTTAGAAATCTAGAAAACTACAAAATCTCATGACTCAAACTGAGGAAGTCCGTTACCACTTTGCTCTTCAACTGAACACCACCAAAACTAAATTCATGGTAATAAGCAAATCCAATATTCCTCACTGGTAGTCAACAACAAACAAGTTGAGGAGCTTCAACATATCTGGAAACCAACCACAATTATGGAATACTTAAAACACTTCATGTAAAACAATGAAATACTACAGGAATAATTCAGGCTAGTGTCTTGAGGATAAGAGAACCAGGACAACGACAAATATCATGACTAAAACATGGGAATATAGTTCTTAATGACGGTAATAAATAAAATAACGATAGCTAGGATGATTTCCAATATTCAAACCGAATAGGTACTCGAAAAAAAATTACAGCAAAAATAAGATCACTTGTATCGGTCTCAGGTAAATGTTACAGTTTCATGAACACACTCAACTAGATTTGAAGAATAATTTACAAAGGAGATGAAACAACGTATTGGCAGACTTACACCATTTAACGGATCAGATCCTAGGTAACAACATACCCAAATCCATATGGATTGGATTATTCCTTTTCACACACAAGTCAACTCATTTTCAGTATTCAATAGGAGCCAATAATAACACTAAGCAACTAAAAGACTACAAGATACCATAAAAAGTATAAAGAATCTTTCACTCTGAATATGAAATAAAAGATCCCTCACATATTCTGATGGTTACATGTCTATCCTTAGACAATCAGCTACCAATTCTAACCACAAACTTCCTGTTATAGAGTAATAGATTCCTTCCCGAAGTCGAAGTATATGATACAGTTAGATGAATTTAAAGCGAGGGGCTTGGATTATTGGTCATTTTAATAACTATGTTTTTCTTGGAGCTTGACGTGGCATTATTGATATGATTCACAAGAAACTAAATATATCACTTTACCATACTAGTATCACCATGTCTATCTTATTGTAATCCTTTTACTTAGTGAAATACAAGTGGAACTGATACTTTTTATATAACAAGAGCTCGTTCAACAAATTTGACATATAGGTGACATACACACGCAATACAATACAATATAATTCCAAAGGAAATACATGCAGCATCACAATATATCAATGCTATCCATCAGAAACTCCTGGGCCCTATAGTAGGCTTTTCCCAATAAAAACTGCTTTATTTTAAATTTGGAGATTCTCAAAGGAAGTTGTCGAATATTAGCTGGAATTTTGTTGAAAACACTTATATGGAAAAGGTACATTTTTTGAAGGTTTCTATGTTCACTCCAATTATTTACTTTTATTGTACACACGAACAAGTGTTAGCACTTTGTGAGGAACACCTTATGTTTATTGAACCGAAATATCAAAAGGATGTACACATCTTTTTATTTATACATATTTACAATGTTAACTATCTTAATAAACTTTTATTATTATTATTATAAACCGATAATACTTAGAAATCTAGAAAACTACAAAATCTCATTACTCAAACTGAGGAAGTCCGTTACCACTTTGCTCTTCAACTGAACACCACCAAAACTAAATTCATGGTAATAAGCAAATCCAATATTCCTCACTGGTAGTCAACAACAAACAAGTTGAGGAGCTTCAACATATCTGGAATCCAATCACAATTATGGAATACTTAAAACACTTCATGTAAAATAATGAAATACTTCAGGGATAATTCAGGCTAGTGTCTTGAGGATAAGAGAACCAGGACAACAACAAATATCATGACTAAAACATGGGAATTTAGTTCTTAATGACGGTAATAAATAAAATAACGATAGCTAGGATGATTGCCAATATTCAAACCGAATAGGTACTCGAAAAAAAATTACAGCTGAGTACTCTTGAACACTTTCTTCTTCAACTTCATTTGATAACTTTGAAGTCGGACATAAGTATTGAATGTAAACGCTTAGCTCAAACCAGCAAAGTTGAATTTGAAAATTCGTAAGGCAAAAATAAGATCACTTGTATCTGTCTCAGGTAAGTGTTACAGTTTCAAGAACACACTCAACTAGATTTGGCGAATAATTTACAAAGGAAATGAAACAACGTATCGCCAGACTTACACCATTTAACGGATCAGATCCTAGGTAACAACATACCCAAATCCATATAGATTGGATTATTCCTCTTCGCACACAAGTCAACACATTTTTCAGTATTCAATAGGAACCAATAACAACACTAGCAACTAAAAGACTGCAAGATACCATAAAAAGTATAAAGAATCTTTCACTCTGAATATGAAATAAAAGATTCTCCACATATTCTGATGATTACATGTCTATCCTTAGACAATCAGCTACCAATTCTAACCACAAACTTCCTGTTAGTTATAGATTCCTTCCTGAAGTCGAAGTATATGATACAGTTAGGTGAATTTAAATCGAGGGGCTTGGATTATTGGTCATTATAATAAGTATGTTTTTCTTGGGGCTTTACGTGGCATTATTGATATGATTCACAAGAAACTAAATATATCACTTTACCATACTAGCATCACCATGTCTATCTTATTGTAATCCTTTTACTTAGTGAAACACACGTGAAACTGATACTTTTTATATAACAAGAGCTTGTTCCTCTAAAACACACAGGAGCGATAATTATTGCCAAATGTATATAAAAATCCAAGATCACGATCACGATCTGCCTATTTCAATCCACTGCTGGATGTAGGCTTTTCCCATATTGAACCATTTCTTTCTGCTAATAGCTTCTCTCATCCAAAGAAGACCCGCTGATTTTTTAATATCGTCTCTCCACCTTGTGAGCTACGTGACCTGCCCATGACCACTTTAGTTGAGCTGCCCTCTCCATGACATCTGTCAGCTTGGTTTGTTCTCTTATCCAAGTATTTCTTATGCGATCTGATAGTTTAATATTTAATATTATTCTCTAGTGGGCTCTTTGGGTTTTCGTCAATTTTTGGGCCAACTTCTTAGTAAGACACCATGTTTCGGCTCCATATGTAAGCACAGGAAGAATGCATTGGTTGTAGATGTTTTTCTTGAGGTTGTGGGGTATGTCTGATGTCAGGACATGTTTTAATTTGCCAAATGCCGCCCACGAAAGGGACACTCTTCATGTAATCTCGTGAGTCATGTTGTCTTTTTTAGTAGTTAGTTTTCGTCCCAGGTATATGTAGTTTTCGACATTCTCTAGTTGTTGACCTTCTACGTGGATTACGGGGTTATTGTTTGTGTTAGTCATTATCTTCGTCTTGCTGATGTTCATTTCTAGGCCAACATTTTTTGAATGGTTGTTCAAGTCTAGCATCATATCTTGTAATTCTTGGACGTTACTACTTATTAGTACAATATCGTCGGCAAAGCGTAGATGATGTAGAAGTTCGCCATCAATGTTGATTCCTTTCGTATGCCAATCCATTTCTCTGAAGATTTCGTTCAAAGCTGCAATAAATAGCCCCGGTGACACTGTATCTCCTTGTCGAACACCTCGTTTTATTGGAATGTCGTTGATTTTATTCCATAACTGGATATGCATTATGGCGAAAGAATAGATGTTTTTCATCAGGTTCGTGTATCTGCTGTCCACTCTACATGTATTAAGAGAATTAAGGACTGCCCAAATTTCTATACTGTCAAAGGCCTTTTGGTAGTCTATAAAGGCTATATAAAAATCTAAATTATACTCGTTGCACTTTTCTATTAGGTGTTTAATTGCATGAATATGATCCAGCGTACTGAACCCAGATCTAAATCCAGCTTGTTCATGGGGTTGCTGGAAATATATTTTTCCCGTTAATCTTTTGGTAATTATTTTGGTGAATAATTTATATAGCTGGGATAAAAGGCTTATTGGTCTATAATTACCAAGAAGATCGCCTTTTTTGTGGAGAAGAATTACTTCAGCCTCAAGCCATGCTTGGGGGACTTGACTTTGATCCAAGCATTTGTTGAATAATATTACCAGTTCTTGTTTTAGGCGAGGACTTCCACATTCGAGCATTTCTGGAATTATGCCATCTGGTCCAGCCGCCTTGGAATTTTTAAGATTATTCAGGGCTGAGTTTAATTCATTAACAGTAGTTTCGGGAATATCCTCAGAACCGACATTACATATTTTTCTCTTTCCATCTTCCTTTTGCTGTGCGTTTGGTTGTAATTTGGAATCATATAATTCTTTATAAAAGCTATCTATTAATTTGAGCATTTGATCTCTATTTGTAATGACCTTCCCAGCTTTGTCTTTAAGTGATGTCATTTCTCTTCTTCCTATACTAACATGTCTATTAAAAATTTTTGGGCCTTTGTTATTCTCAATAGTTTCTTTTATGATCTTGGTATTAAATTTCCTAATGTCTTTTCTAATTTCTCTTCTTATTAATTTGTTCAGTTCAGCCCATTCGATTAAGTTCCTATCTTTGTCTGGTTTTAGTTTCCTTCTTTCTTCAAATAATTTCGCTGTTTCGTCACTTATTTTTCTTCGACTTCTTTTCGTCACTGTTGTTACCTCACTTGCGCTTTCTTTAATGATGTTGCTTAATTCATTTGCATGTGTATTTAAGTCGGTATGTCTTAGAGTTGGGGGTGCCTTATCAATATTTTCGTCTATTTTTAATTGGTACTGTTCTTTTCTATTGATAAGGACTTCAGGGTCTACTCTCTTTTGGGGCTTCAACGTTAAATTTCTCTTAAAAAAAAAAACATCCCGGTGCGCCCTGCTATAACTAACGAGGCTCTGGCGACCGAATCACAGCGGTATAACTGTTCCACCGAGTACCAAGGAAATGTGATACTCAGACCATGCACCTAGAAGTCTGGCCAGCAAGGTGCATTATGGCTAAAATATTTTTCCATTATGAACAGTACAAAAATCCAAGAACTGGTTAATAATTTGAAAAAAAAGAACTGGTTAATACGTCACACATCCCAATTATTAAACAACCAATTGCATTTTTCTGTTTTCGGCAGTCTGGTAAATTTTTTGATGGTGCCTATAGAAACTCTGATGTATCTCTGATCTGTCCTCGGGGCCTGGATTTTTTTTTAAATGTCAGGTCTTGACACTCAAATAAGGCATTTTTTGCTCTTTCCCCTGCATGTCACATATCGGCATAGTCGGCTTTTCCGTTGGATTCCAATTCTATTTAGATAGTAGCATCTCTTTTCTACTCAAAGAGAGTAAATTCAAAGTGAGCTTCTTAAGCCTGTTTACTAATAATAATAATAATATGTTTATTCGTTCAGTATAAAAGCTCATACGGGTGATGAACATGTCAAAAAGAGTATTAGTATGTACAGCACATAACACAGAAATATGGACAACAAATTTGACATATAGGTGACATACACACGCAATACAATACAATATAATTTCATGCAGCATCACAATATATCAATGCTATCCATCAGAAACTCCTGCATCCTATAGTAGGCTTTTCCCAATATAAACTGCTTAGTTTTGAATTTGAAGATTCTCAAAGGAAGTTGTCGAATATTACCTGGAATTTTGTTGAAACCACTTATAGATGAGAAATGTACATTTTTTTGAAGGTAAGTAAAATTGTGTTTATAAGTTTTCAGTTTGGATTTATGTCTTGTGTCATAGATATAGTCATTACTAGTCGAAGAATTCATTAGGTTTTGTTTTACAGAAAGGACACACTCGTAAATATAAAGATCTCAAACACTTCTTTTGAAGGATGAAAACCCTTTCTGCTTCCTGTGCATTTCCCCAAAAAATCAAGTCGTACCTCAGCCTTGATTCCACAAACGCCGAATACGTCAAGAGAACTGTCTCTAAATCCACCAATGGAAAGGATTCTAAATGTTGGAATTCAAAATGAGTATAGGGTTTATGATATTTGAAATGTAAACATTGCGTTTTAGAAACATTTAATTTCAAGTTATTTGAAATAAACCAATTTTCCAGTATTCACATACATTCCTGGGTCTTCAATTTAAGGTCTTCGCTATCATTTGCAGATACAACAGCTGATGTGTCATCAGCATACTGAAAAATACATTTCAAAATCTCATCCGGCACATCATTCATATATAAGATATAAAGAAGAGGCCCAAGGACTGAGCCCTGCGGTACGCCTCGTAGAACTTTCTCTTTTTCAGATATTATTTCCTCACCTTTTTAATTTTTTCAACTATATATTGATATCGGTCTTTTAGATGAGATGCCATCAACTTGAGAGAGGCTCCACGTAATCCACCCCTTTCAAGTTTTTTTATTTATATAGCGTGATCGACACTGTCCAAAGCTTTTGTCAGATCTACAAACAACGCCATAGTTTCTTTTCCACTATTCAAAGACTCAATTATTTTATCAAGTACAGAATAAATAACTCCTACAGTAGATCTGCCCTTTCTGAAACCGTATTGAGAGTTTAACAAGATCGAAAACTTTTCTAAAAATGATGTTATTCTGTTGGCAATGATATATTCGAATATTTTACTTAATTTTGGCAGGACTGCAATAGGGCGATAGTTCTCAAAATTATTTCCATCACCTTTCTTGTACGAAGCTTTTATTCGTGCAATTTTTAAATCATCTGGGAAGACACCTGATGCTAAACTTAAGTTTATTATATGACTCAAAGGCTGTGCAATGATATGACCCATACATTTGATTGACTTGATTTGTATCTCATCATAACCTACAGAGTGTTTGTTTTTTAAGGAATGTATGATATTATACACTTCAGCTGAGTCGGTTGGTTTCATGAAAATAGAATAATGATATATTTCTTATAGTATTTTTCAGATACCAGACCCAATTTTTTTTTCAATATAAAGTTTATGCTTGTTTTTGCAAGAAGTTCTGATGCCGAGAGCAGTCCATGAATTTTTATTTTCTTATGCTTGATAATTTTCACCGGAAACATATAATTCATTATTATTAGAATATACATCATCAAAGTCTTCACTCGTCAATTGATCTACGAAGTCACTAATTTTTTTATCCGAAAATATTCGATTTTGACTTTGCTCTTTGAGCTCTTCTCGGGAGCATTTCTAAGTTAGAATCTGACCACGATGATCGGACAACGCAGTTATGACAACTTTGGCAGAGATATCTTCCAAATTACTTACAAAGATATTATCTACTAATGATTCAGAAGTGTTCGTGACCCTAGTTGGTTCAAAAATCGTCTGTACAATATTGAAAGTGTGCAATGTATCGAAAAAATCTCTAGATGATTTAGATTTTTCAAACAAATTGATGTTGAAATCGCCACACAAAACAGTTCGATGTTTTCTGTACTTATTTATGCATTCATTCAATAATTCACTGAGGGAATCCAAAAATGTGCTTACCTCACCCTTCGGTCACCGATAGATGCAAATAACTATTACTTTCAAAGCTTTACTGAGAGTGCAGGAATATTCAAAATGCCCTTCAATATTTTCAGTTTTAAAAGACGCTTCTCTTCCATTTTTCATTTCTTTCCTACAGTATAATGTTACATATTTATAGTTGGAGATATAAACAGAGTCTACTTCACGTACAGTACACTATGTTTCAGTTAGGCATAATATTTGCGGTCTGTGTTCTAATGTTTCTAAGAAAAGTTCTATGTAGAACAGCTTGGTTTTTTACAGATCTAATATTCTGATGAAGGATTGTTAGAGCTTCATTTTTCAACTTTAGTTTATTTGGATCCCTCTTCTGAATTCCTTTTTGGTCATTATCAGTAACGACCGCACACGATATTTTTTCTGAGGACCCAGGGACTCGACGATTTCTGTATTCTGCACTTCCTCCAGAGGATCCACCCGACCCATTGCATTTGGTGGAGTCCTCTCTTTCATTAAAAAATTGCTCACTACCGTACCCTCAGGCTATATATCATGCTTCCATGCACTTCTATATAAGTCTTGCTGAATAGTAACCCTCATCGATGCGTAAATGTCCGGACGCTTTGACTGATGCAACTCACATCTCGCACCAGGCAGATGTCTTTGTAAAGCCCTCTCAAGATCTTCAGCATTTGTGTCAGGGTGCAATCTAGTAACAAGAAGAGATACTAGACGCGGAATTGTTTTAATTCCACATGTGTCCTTATTCTGTCCGATGAAAGTTCGATGTTTATATCCCATTCCACCCTCCATTCTGGTTTTTCATGTTGTCATTTTTTGCTTTGTTCATTCTCCATCTCATTTTTCGAATTCACCTCTAATGGAAAAGTATACTGTTTATTTTGAATTTCACTCTTCGATTGTGTTTCAATCAGAGCTACATTAAGTTGTTCGGGACGAATACTTTCCAGTGCAGGAGTTGCATTCGTATTATCATTTACACTTTCTCTAACTGAAATGGAATTTCTACGATTTATCTCCACAAATTGTTTTTCATTAGCGTTCGAGTTGGACTTTGTCCGTGTTCCTGTTTCTAATACTGTTGGAGAGGGTATTTTCAGCTGCTGGACAGATCCACCTGATGACGATGTGCGCAACACCCGAGAATATGTCGTTTTATTGCTCATTGGTGTTCTATCTTTTCTAGAAGAGGATCGTTTCTATGTTTCTCGATGTTTTTTTGGGGGTAAAGAGTTTCGAGGCTTTTAATCTTCTGCGAAAGGTCCTCTGTCATTCTCGTGTAAAGTCTAGTGTACACCCTTTCCTCAATATCGGCGAGCATAGCTTCAGACTGATAAGATCTGTGGGCGAGATGTCGAGCGTGATCTTCAATACTTTGTATCTGATTTGCCGACTTCTCTTTAAGAAAAACGATTGTCTCCTCTCTTTGTGTCAACACCTGTCTCAATTTTACTTCCATATTCGGATTGAATGTACCACTTGTTTGGTTTTCTTTAACAATTGTGTCTTTATTATTACTGGCAATGATTGCCAAGCATGAAGTCTATTTTTAGTCAATAATTTATCCGATTCTCTGCGTACGCGTCCATAAGAAACGCAGACACGCTCTGGTGTTGCTACTTCCATTACATATCTGTTTCCAATGCACCGAGTTCCAGGTAACAGTAACACTGTTGACTATGCTTACTATATCATACTGCTTTTATTTGCTGAATGACTGTTAGAAAAGTATTAAAATAGCGTCGCTGTTGCATTCTATACTGAAAACTTCCTCAGCGCATAAATCAACATCAAATACCTCAATCTTGGAGCCATTGCAGTGTCTACCTAAACTTATGCCTATAGACTATCCAGGAGTTATCCTATAAATACCAGGACCTAAACCTTGTTTAGCAGCAATGTATTATCGTGGACTTATGCACTATCTCAGCTGTTAGCTGGATATAATTTACCTTTCCCAGATTTAGCAATCAAAGGGAATAGGCTCGATTACAATATACTTGACATAAATTTCCTAACTATCCTACATGTATTAAGAATTACAGCTTTTTGCATTTCTATATAGGTATTCTTATGCAATTCTAATTTCTTAAGGCTATCATGAAAGTTTTGGGTATTAAACCAGTCGAGGATACGCTGACAGGAACAATATCTATTTTATCGAGGTGCCACATCTGCTTGATCTCAATAGCAAGGTCCCTGTATTTGGACTTTTTCTCCTGGAACTTGTTCAACACGTTGTTATTATTCGGTATGGCGACATCCACCAGCATTACTGTTCTGGCTCTCTTATCGTACACCACTATGTCCGGCCTATTATTCGTCACCATTCTGTCAGTGATAACAGGCCTATCGTAGTATAATCTGATAGAGTCATTTTCCAATCCGGGCGCCGGCTGATACTTGTAATATGGCTGGAAGGTGTTCAGAAGTCCGTACTTGTGTGCAAGTTTCTGGTGGATAATGTTGCACACTTGACTATGCCTGTGAAGATACTCCGTATTGGCCAGTTGTTCGCATCCGGACGTAATATGCTGTATAGTCTCCGATCTTATATGGCATTTTCTGCACTTATCTGTTTGTAATGTTCCGTCCTTCATTATAAATTTTTTGTTATTGTTTGTAGCGATCACTTGGTCTTGGATGGCCATAAGAAATCCCTCTGTTTCTGCGAATAATTCTCCTTTCATCAACCATTTGTTGGAGGCTTCTTTGTCGATGTGTGGTTGATTAATCTCATGGTGATGTCGTCCATGCAATTCCTTTTTTGACAATTGCTCTTGTTTTTCAGTATCTGATAGGAACGGTAGATTCAGCAGGTCATCTCTGGTAGCAAGATTTAGTGGTGTATATCCCCTATCAGCCAACGATACCACTCTATGGAGGTCAGAAGTGAAAGCTTTTGCAGAGAAGAATTCTCTTAGATTTTTTATCTGTTCGGTGTGTAAATTGACAACATCTATTAATCCGCGTCCTCCTTCTTTCCACTTCAAAGTTGTTCGTATCACAGACGATTTTGGATGATGATTGTTGTACTTTGTCAGCATCGTTCGGGTCTGCCTTTGAATATCATCCAGTTCTGTCTTAGTCCATCTGATTATTCCAAATGAGTAAAGAAACACTGAAATGGCGTAGGTGTTGATTGCCTTGACTAAATTCCCCGAGTTCAACATCGATTTCAGCACAGACTTCAGACGCTGACTGTATTCTGAACGAATCTTCTCCTTTGATTGTTTTTGGTCTAGCGTTCTGGCTTGTTGGTATCCCAGATATTTGTATGTTTCGCCATCTCTCATGCACTGTATAATACCACCGTTTGGAAGTTGTGTTTCACCATCTATGACGTTCCCTCTTTGAATGTTCAGGGTCTTACATTTTTCAATCCCGAATTTCATAAGAACATCTGCCGAGAACTCACTGACAGTTTTCAGCAAATCATCCAATAATAGATTCATTTAGATCAAAGATGACTTTGATCTGAAATGAATCTGTTCCATTTTTTTGCACTAATACTTGAATAGGTCAGGGCGATAGATAGTCTCCTCTATTTTTCAGTAGCTCACTCTGTATCTTCTACAGTTTTGAATCAAAAATGAAAATTCGTTCACGGGGATGCAGACAAAGATAATACCTTCATTTCGAGGTATCACTCGACCCATCTACCCTCTTCCAAATTTTCAAGGGTGGTCACCCCTGCTCTAGGGGTTGAAATTCGAGATGAGGATGGTACTCGATGACTGCCATTGATCAGCATGGATCTGTTCCATTTTACCTCACTGAAACTTGAATAGTCTCAGGGAAATAGTCTTCCCTATCTTTCAGTTGCTCACCCTGTATCTTTTACAGTTTTCAATTAAAAATGAAAATTCGTTCAAGGCATGCAGACAAAGATACCACCTTTCTTTTGGGCATCACTCGACCCAACTTCCCTATTCAAAATGTTCAAGGATTGCAACCCCCGCTTAGGGGGTTGATAAGTTTTGTACCCCAAAAGATGCCCCCGTTGAAACAAAAATTGACCTGTTTTTGCGTTTTGATCAGAAATGAATATCTTGGTAGATGTAGCCTGTGTTTGCTTTTCGTTGAAGCACCCTGTATGTAGGTACAACACGTCGAATTTCGGTCCGCTATTTAAATAGTAAGATGTTCCTAATACAGCAAAAATTTCCCCTCAATTTCTCCATTCATTTGGAGCCAGCATGAGAAAGTTTTCGCGAATTCGTGCAGGTAATAATTACTAAGATTTAGGCTCGTGAGGCTTCTACTCGATAAAAATTTATAACCAAATAAAAATTCATAGATTAAAGGATTTTTGCTGAAAATTTATTGATTAGTGAAGCGTTTCAATACATAGTCGCTTCTTCAGATAATTTGGTGTGCAACACTGGTGGTAACTTGTAGAAAAAATTCCAAAATGAACTAATAACTATAAATCCTTAGGTAAAACCATGAAGATATTCTAAAGATTGTTCCCTGTACTACTGGGGGGCCATTGAACATTGCTTATCCGATCCATTTGTCCGAAAACACATACTACTACATAAACAATGAAATAATGCACAGGTGTTCCATCTAATTAGACCTACATTTAATTTTATAGAACATTCGGAAGGTGCTCGATATTGGAAAATCTTCCTGAGAAATCGTAAAAATTCCTCGCCATTAAATGGCCTATCGTAAAAATAATCTCCGGCCACATAATTATCAACAAACCCCTTCCCAAACATTGAGAAACCATTGATATTTAAAACTGTTCATTTCAACAATTTGTGAGTTTTCCCGACAATAGTAATGGAAGTTGCGTCTATTGACGAAGACGTCCTAACGAAATGTGAATTCTTCAGTAAAAAAAATCTCAAGAAATGTTTATTCTCTGTTAATTTATTTTGCATCCAACAATCAACTTTCCCAACAAACAACGGACTTCTCATAAATAAAACAACGAATAAGTCTTTAAGTTTCTTTTTTAAAATATTCCAACGTTTCGACACCAGATATGTGTCTTCCTCAGGGAACTACAAATAAATTTACACTTGGAGAGGAACAAACCAGTTAAATTTATTTGTCATATCGTTAGGAACGACCTTAAAGATCACAAAATCACTTCAATGGAGCTCAGTCCCATCAAATATGTCTGGGATATTCTCAATTGGAGATTAAGAAGCCAGCAAAACTAACCAGCTACCATGAATGAGGTTGAAGAGACTGATCGAAATTTGGAAAGAAATGCTATAAACTCATTGACTTTAAGTATGAATCGTAGATGTCATGCAATAATTTTCGCTAGAAATATCCATGAATCTATTGAAAACATATACATTCCAACAGATATTGCAATTGTCTCTTATTTGCAGTCACCAAATACAGGGTTCCATTTGTAATAAGAAAAATAATGAGATTTGAACTTAAATAAAATTTGTCATTCATCCCATAACCCCTTATAGCTATATCAACAATTACTTACTGTTCAGGAATATTCAGTATTAAAATTATTCTAAGCTTTACATTGATCTTAAAAAACTCACCTTGTTTCGGTATAACACGCTCAAAACTAATGAGAAACATTAGATGTCCCTTAAAAAACTTAGCTTTGATATGATCCTCTTTAATGGAACAGCCTATATATTTGAAAATAATTTCAGTAGTTGCAGGAAATCAGCATCTTACTTTTTCTATACATACCTTTCCAATATATTCAAGAGGAACAATGTTATGGACCGATAATGCACTAAATAGAGAACCGATATAAATTTGCGTTACATTTACTTTCATTCTCTCCTGAGCCATTAGAAGCTATTATTCATTTAATAGGACTCACTTCTGGAATAGACATTGGAGCAATTCCCGCCACAAGCGACCCTAACAACATGGATAAAGCCATAAACCACATTTTCCAAATTTCTTCCATTTTAACCATAATTCGAGCTGCAACCGAATCAACAACTTAGCCGTTTCGAGACAAACGTTCTCAACTGAAAATAGCTTGAAGGTTTTCAATCGAGGAGAAAAATGACAACACTTTGTTTTGAAAATACATACCGACACAATTATGAATAAACTCAAGGGCAATTGTGGCTGGCTTTAACAAATAATCATTTCCATAAAAATGTTATTGCAAGCATCTCAAAATTGTTATTTGTTATTATTACAAAAGACATCCCATAAATATATACATTAAGTGAATCATCGATTTATCGATTCTGAAAAACAATCATGCGAATACGAGGTGAGTTGGAAAATTCTCAATTTTAGAATCAAGGAAAATGAGTGAAGTTCGTCCACAGTTATGGATGAACCTGAATCAATCGCTGAGGATCAAATGAGGTGAAAAGCTGCTAAGTCACAGCGGGGCTACACATGTTTCCCCCCAGAGGAACCACACTGCCCATTACATCTGTTAAAGGCCTGATGGACGGTATTCTGACTCTGGAATTGAGGCGTAGCTATCTTCGCGAAGACACACTGGACTTTCAGTTTGTTGATATCAATGAACATAAAGACAATCATCAATCTCGAAGCAGTTAACGAACCGTTCGTTTAAAGATTAAACCATTCAAAGCTACTTGTGAGAATGCTATCAGGCCTATCTAGCGGCAGCAAGATGTGAATGCCCTCCTCCTATATTTCATTAGTTTCTTCCCGTCATACCAGGCCTGGAACTTCATCTCGACTAGCTGGCAGAAGGCTTGTGTTGTGTATCCGTAAGGTGGATAAATTAAACTCTGCAATAAGACTCTTGTATTTCGTTCTGAAAACCTTAAAGAAGATGTTGGTCGGATTCGTTAAATCAGTAGTGTTATTGATTAAGTTCTAAGTTAGGACCAATACGCTCTCCAAGAAGGTAAATAATCCAATCTGACACTCAACAATCCAGCCGGAAGGATCACTCAGTGTTCGCACCGCAAGAACACTGTACTTGCATTTTTCATGATATAGAAAGCTTTTGAATTGTGGAGGCCGTTACTTGATGTAGATCCATGATATAAATGAGATATAAAACACAAGGTTTAAATTTAATCTACACTTTATTTGAAAAAATTCGACGACGTTTCGCTGACACAGCAGCTTTATCAAGAATGACAAACAGATTGAAGAGTATGGTATTATAAACAAATCGTAGAACAAGTTGGATGAATAACAGGAAAATCCACACCGAGCCATTGTACAGTTAGTATGGAAGGTAATAAAAACTAATTAAACAAGTTAAGTAGGGTGAATAATTTACATCTACCTGCTCATTCAAAAGCTTGTCCGAATGTTTGTATCTATTTATTTCTAATGCTTCTAGGAGATCTAATTTTAAACTTTTGATTTTATATGTAATATGTCAAAGTTTTATTGAATGAATGGTTTTCTTTTATTAAGTGGTTTGAATAATTTGAATCAGATTTATTTTTATCGAAGCTACGTTTATGTTCAGATGTTCTTATGCCAAAACTCCTATAGGTCCTACCGATATAAATTTTATCACAAGAACCGCAATTGAGTTTATAGATTCCTGATTTTCACTTTTATTATTTTCAATATGAGTTTTCAAAGGATTTAATATTTGTACTTGCAAATTTCTTTATGAAACATACCAAGATGTCCAAATTTCTTTATTTGTATAGATATGTTGACGACATTAGTATGTTACATTGAACTACTCGTCAATTAGACTTATTTCTTAATTTCATTAATTCCATCCATTTGAACATTAAATTCACGATAGAAATTGAACAGAACGATTCCATTAATTTTTGGACTTGAAAATCACTAAACGAAATAATAATCATGTTTTTTTGGTCTTTCGTAAACCAACACATACTGATACAATTATACATAACTACTGTTACATCCAATTCAACACAAAGTTGCAGCTTTAAACAGCATGGTACATCGGTTACTCAATTTACCTTTATCAGTAGAAGATTATAATAAAGAGTTAAATATCATCAAACAGATAGCCATTAATAATTCATATAATCCGGATATGATAGATCTAATCATTCGTAAAAACTGTATCAGAAAGCAATAAATGAAGTATATCCTATTCATAAAGACTATAAAATATTCAACAGTTTAACATTCTGCGGTTCTGCAAGTACAAATATTAAATCCTTTCTCGTCAAACAAAATCTTAATATAACTTTCAAAACTTCTAATAACTTAGGTAAACATATTAAAATAATAAATCTCGTGTTGAAAACTCAAGTAAATCAGTAATCTATAAACTCAATTGCGGTTCTTGTGATAAAATTTATATCGGTAGGACCTATAGGAGTTTTGGCATAAGAACATCTGAACATAAACGTAGCTTCGATAAAAATAAATCTGATTCAAATTATTCAAACCACTTAATAAAAGAAAACCATTCATTCAATAAAAACTTTGACATATTACATATAAAATCAAAAAGTTTAAAATTAGATCTCCTAGAAGCATTAGAAATAAATAGATACAAACATTCGGACAAGCTTTTGAATGAGCAGGTAGATGTAAATTATTCACCCTACTTAACTTGTTTAATTAGTTTTATTACCTTCCATACTAACTGTACAATGGCTCGGTGTGGATTTTCCTGTTATTCATCCAACTTGTTCTACGATTTGTCTATAATACCATACTCTTCAATCTGTTTGTCATCCTTGATAAAGCTGTTGTGTCAGCGAAACGTCGTCGAATTTTTTCAAATAAAGTGTAGATTAAATTTAAACCTTGTGTTTTTTATCTCATTTATATAGAAAGCTTCTAATGCAGCACCCTCTAGTTGTGGGGCTGCAAGAGCCAGAAGCATACCTCGTTGAGGAGTGGATATGAACAAAATATCAAGATGTTGAGCACTTCCACTTCCTCTGTCTTCTGCTGTGGTCCCTCTTTTTGGTGATCTACTGGCAATAATGGACACACTGGATGTATAAATCAAGCATACGCTAACTATACAGTCATCGTGAAGGACGGAAATGATGACGATGTCATTTCTGCTGTTTTCTGCAAGATGAAGAGCTCATTAGCAATATGAAACAATTCTCTTGTCGGATATGCTGTAAATTGGAAACTGCGAACAAGTTAGTGTTCTGGGACCCTCAAAGTTATATTTTCAAATAAGTTTATGATAATTCTTCTGGAAAGAACTTCAAATTCTTCGTTTGTCGATAGCAGCATGCCCATTTAATTCGACTGGTGAATGGTTTTTTATTATTTCATTGAAAGAACTGATCAGGTTTGAACTAATTTTGGGTAGAAGTTGAAAACAAGTGCATTTTCCAATAGTGGTCAGACAGTCTTTTACACTATCTTTCGTGATTGCTACCTCACAACCGATGGCCACTATTGGGAGTTGCGGTCGAAAAGTAAAAGGAATAGGGAAAACCATTGAAACATCTATGAAGAAAGCTTTTCATCTTGTGTTTGAAGGTAGTTGAAGTATGTAAAGGTCAGCACTAATATATGACATTCGAGGACGTTCTGGCGTTATGTTGAGAAATATAAAAAGGTAGTACGTCATATGGATTTTCCGCATCAGAGGAGGCACCAAGACTTACACCGAATTATGATATCAACAGAGTTTTAACCACTGCCGAAGAGGAAAAACTTACCAAGTACTTCAAAACTATAGAAATTTGCACTATAGATTGAGTCCAAAGTAAATACGATCGTTTGACAACGATTTAGCAGTCGAATATAACAAAAACTAATAATTACAATTGCTCCTGCACAAACATATAACGTCGACAAACGGTGGTAACTACTGTCCAAGGGTTGTAGTAGTAATTGCTAGAAAGGGATAAACGAAAGTAGGACAAATTACTTTCAGTGAAAGAAGTAACCTTATAACAATGATTATTGGTAATTCAATTCCACCATTACTTATATTTCCTCATGTGAATTATAAACCATATACCATTAATAGTAGCCCACCAGGAGTAGTGGGATAAGCTACACCTTCTGGCTGGAAAAATAAAGGCAGATTTTTCTATAGTTCAGATATTTTTTAGCATGCCCGACCAATAATAGAAGATACAGTATTACTAATCATGGATAATCATGAAAGTCACGTCTCCATGGCAATGTGCAGCTGCTAACTTTAACACCCAACACTAGTCATAAGTTGAAGCGTCTTAATAAATATGTATATAAACACTGAAACAACACTGTAATAATCAATGCAACAACAGGCTATCAAATCATCATTGACCAAGGACACCAGAAATTTATTGATATGGTCTGTGTTAGTAACACTCCAAAAAACATTGATCACAACAGGTTTGTAATAGTGTTTAGTTAAAGTCTCTCGAAAGCATTTGAGGCTTTTTCGGCAGATTGTATTGAGTCAATTTATTAGGCAAAACATTAAGTATATCGAAATGAATAAATTGAAACTAAAAGAAAAGACTATTGGTGGTGCACCCCTATAAGAAGATGCAGTATAACCATCGTTTGATGTTCTTCCATGGGTATAACTATAAAGTCAGGTAAATCATCTCCTAATAATTGAAGATAGTGTAATTCAGAAAAGGTTTCATGAAAAATCTGATTAGTGAACGTATATGGAACACCTGGAACATACCTGGAAAACATAATACACAATGTCAGACATAAACGTGGCAAATGACTCGTGAAAAGATAAGAGACTAGCCCAACTGCATTAGTTATACGTTATGGTGGTGAGACCACGTATCAGTTATAGCTGTAATACTTGATGGGAATGCTGCCTCAAAAATCCAATATCGAGTCAATCGCTTCAAATTGCAGAGAAATGACTGTATAATGAACACTGGTACCTTTCGTTATACACCTTCTGCAGCCATAGAACTCATACCGAGCCTTGATCCCCTTGATTTGATCACTAGATGAGTGCCAAGAATGGCTACGTTCTGATGGCATTACATTTCCTGAATATTTTTATTATTATTTATTTATTATTATTATTATCGTGGACTTATGCACTATCTCAGCTGTTAGCTGGATATAATTTACCTTTCCCAGATTCAGCAATCAAAGGAAATAGGCTCGATTACAATATACTTGACATAAATTTCCTAAATATCCTACATGTATTAAGAATTACAGCTTTTTGCATTTCTATAAAGGTATTCTTATGCAATTCTAATTTCTCAAGGCTATCATGCAAAGTTTTGGGTATTAAACCAGTCGAGGATACGATTACAGGAACAATATCTATTTTATCGAGGTGCCACATCTGCTTGATCTCAATAGCAAGGTCCCTGTATTTGGACTTTTTCTCCTGGAACTTGTTCAGCACGTTGTTATTATTCGGTATGGCGACATCCACCAGCATTGCTGTTCTGGCTCTCTTATCATACACCACTATGTCCGGCCTATTATTCGTCACCATTCTGTCAGTGATAACAGGCACTTGATTATGCCTGTGAAGATACTCCGTATTGGCCAGTTGTTCGCATCCGGACGTAATATGCTGTATAGTCTCCGATCTTATATGGCATTTCTGCACTTATCTGTTTGTAATGTTCCGTACTTCATTATAATTTTTTTGTAATTGTTTGTAGCGACCACTTGGTCTTGGATGGCCATAAGGAATCCCTCTGTTTCTGCGAATAATTCTCCTTTCATCAACCATTTGTTGGAGGCTTCTTTGTCGATGTGTGGTTGATTAATCTCATGGTGATGTCGTCCATGTAATTCCTTTCTTGACCATTGCTCTTGTTTTTCAGTATCTGATAGGAACGGTAGATTCAGCAGGTCATCTCTGGTAGCAAGATTCAGAGGTGTATACCCCTTATCAGCCAACGATACCACTCTATGGAGGTCAGAAGTAAGAGCTTTTGCTGAGAAGAATTCTCTGAGATTTCTTATCTGTTCGGTGTGTAAATTGACAACATCTATTAATCCGCGTCCTCCTTCTTTCCGCTTCAAAGTTGTTCGTATCACAGACGATTTTGGATGATGATTGTTGTACTTTGTCAGCATCGTTCGGGTCTGCCTTTGAATATCATCCAGCTCTTAGTCCATCTGATTATTCAAAATGAGTAAAGCAACACTGGAATGACGTAGGTGTTAATTGCCTTGACTAGATTCCCCGAGTTCAACATCGATTTCAGCACAGACTTCAGACGCTGACTGTATTCTGAACGAATCTTCTCCTTTGATTGTTTTTGGTCTAACAATCTGGCTTGTTGGTATCCCAGATATTTGTATGTTTCGCCATCTCTCATGCACTGTATAATATCACCGTTTGGAAGTTGTGTTTCACCATCTATGACTTTCCCTCTTTGAATGTTCAGGGTCTTACATTTTTCAATCCCGAATTTCATATGAACATCTGCCGAGAACTCACTGACAGTTTTCAGCAAATCATCCAATTGCTTCTTGTTCGAAGCATATAATTTGATGTCATCCATATACAGCAGGTGGGAGATTGTATGATAATTCCTTTCTGCTTTTATCCTAAATCCGTATCCAGTTCTATTGAGCATTGAGGACAATGGGTTCATTGCTAAACAGAACCATAGTGGACTCAAAGAGTCTCCTTGAAAAATTCCACGACGTATGGGTATCTCGTCGGTTTTAATTGATTTATTGTTCATGTTGACCTGCAGAGACGTGCGCCAGTGTATCATTGTTATCTTTAAGAACTCTACCAGGGCTGGGTGAATTTTATATATCTGCAATACTTCAACAAGCCAAGAATGGGCGGTACTATCGAATGCCTTCAGATAATCGAGAAAAGCTGAATGAACATTGCGATGCCCTACGTGTGCCTGTTTCATTATCACAGAATCGATGATGAGTTGTTCCTTGCACCCGTGGTGTTTCTTTCTGCATCCTTTCTGCTCCTCTGCTAATATGTTGTTGTCGTCAAGGTGTTGGTATATTCGATTGGATATGCATGAGGTGAGTATTTTGTAGAGTGTTGGCAGGCAAGTGATTGGCCTATATTGAGACGGATCCTCTGTTCTATCGCTCTTAGGTAGCATATATGTTAAGCCTTGCGTTAGGAAAGTGGGTGTCTTCTTGGGATGTTGAAGAACATACGTGAGCTGTTTCGCTAGGGCTCCATGGAGCTTATCAAACTTCTTGTACCAGTAGTTGTGGATATTATCTATACCTGTGGCCTTCCAATTGTTGGTCGCTCTAATTACTGTTGTGATTTCTTTCTCCGTTATTCCATCGAAGTTTATATGTCTGATATCGAGGCGTTCTTTTTCATTCGTGATCCATTCCGCATCTCTATATCTCTATTGTGTTCTTTGGGGTTCGACCATAGTGATGACCAATAGTCGGTCAAGCACTGTGCGTCAGGTACTTCTCTGTTATTGTTGGTCGCAGTTTTGTTATTTCCCTTATGAAAATTGGCCGCGTTTTGGAGGAACCGTTGGTTTTGGTGTTTCCTTTCAGTACACTTGACGTATCTTGAAAGCCTTTTTGCTTTTGCTTGGAGTTTCTGTTTCAAAGTGTCCATATACACGTCGATGTGTTGTTTGTGATCAGGGTGTTTTGTGTTCGTACCAATTTTCCTATAAATTTGCGTATATGTGATTTCAAGCGCCTTGAGGGTTTTCTGTTTCTCAGGAATTCTGTGAGGCGACCGATTTCTGCTCAATATCCTTCTCCAGTCGTTTTTGCCATGGTGGTTTTCTGACGCTTTTTGGCTCAGCTTGAATCAGAGTTGTGGAGATTTGTTGTTTGTGAAGTCGAAGAACCGCTACTGCTCCACAGTAAATCAAAGTGTGAATCTTCTCCAAGGTGTTCTGGTCGGTATATTCTTCAAACATTGAGTTTACGCTTGCTATGATGATATTGATGTTCTTGTTCGTCTTGAGTTTGGTCAGTTTAGGTCTTTTAGTTGGGTTACTACCACTGAATTCAGTTATTGCTCTGTTGAGTTCTGATCTTGCTAAATACGTATATTCGTTCTGCTGATTCGGCTCAGGAGGGCGTTCCATGTAAATATTCGTTTCCGTAGCTTCGATGTTATCTGTAACACTTTCATTGACTCCAGCAGGTATACCGTTATGAGTATCATTTTCGCTTCTGAGTTCCATTATGACCTCTTCTCGTAAGCTACGCAGCGTTTCTGAAGAAAGTAGCCTGTTTTTAACGATTGTTCTTCGTTGATCCGAAACTCTCTGCTCGGATATGTGCTGTAATTCAGGATATTTTTCTATGAACGCAAGATGTAACGCGTATCTGTATTTCCGATTCCAAGTTTGTAATCTTGTAATAGGAACGCATAATGAAGGTATTCATTTCTGGAGTCCACTTCATGCGTTTCCTAGGAAGTCCGGCTCTCGTGGTCGTAGGCATAATGGCTTGCGCCGCCGTTGAAACACCAAGAGTCGGTTGGGAGGTGTTGATGTTATTTCCCACTTGGTTTTGTGTTGCAGTATCCCTACTCGATATCACGCTGCTTCCGTCGCTAACCGAGTGACTCACTTTCCGAACAAGACCCTCTTCCTAAATCTTGAACGCGACAAGAGGTTATGGTGGTACAATATCGATTCACCCGTTTATTCCTTAGATTGTACATCATTGGATAAGTTGCATTTTATACCTACTGCCAGGTTCAGCTTGGATACCTCGGGTTCGCTAAGCCCGTACTCAGAAACAATGTTCCAGAGCCCCTGAGGACTTTATTTTTTTTATTTATTTATTATTTATTTATTAAAATTATTATTTATTTTAGCCTGATACATTCAAGCTATAATTTTAGGCAATAAAAAGTTGAACATGAGTTTTCATATAACAATACCCGAAACCAACATCAAGCTACCTTCCAGATTATTGTTCTTAGTAGAGAGGAATGGAATTGCTCTAGGAACAGACAAATTGAGGGCTCCTGTTGGTTCATTGAAGGCTCCAAAAATAGCCCCGGAGTAAAAGAAGTAGGAGCAAACTAGCGGTTGTTTCCCAAGCAGAAAAAATCACTACTACTACTGTAATAACCTTCTTCTTGAGGAGGAATGGACACTGGTATCTGACAGATTTGGGAAGAGCACCAGGCTTCGCTAGATAATTCCCAGGTCACTTGAATGTAGAGGGCAATAATTGGTTCGGAGCTCAGCATACCTCTAGAACTCGCAAGTATATAGAACGTAATGATGGATAATGAACATATGGATGGATCTAAAGGTAGTGAAGTACTAGCTAAGCCTTACAAAACTCAGACATTCTCGACCTAGCATCAATAAACTTCCGAAAATTGAATCAAGACATGATTTCAAATATTTAGGCCAGACCTAAGAGTTTCAACTGCCATATTAACAGAAACTGTCGCCTTTAGAAGTCACCTAAATAAGTAAAGATTGAGCAAGGACTCCCCCAAGCAGATAAGAATGAAGAATCAATATAGCATGTGAGGGAATCCCACTAGACAAAGTGAAACAAAAGAAGCGCAACAAACCCTCATGCTCTAAGCTACTAAACTTTATAAGAATCATGGTTTTTTCACTCGTTTGTTGAATCATATGCAAGATAATATGGTTCCCCTGTTACATTTTCCTGTGCTCAGCCTTGTGTTTTTTCTGACACGCACCAAAATTATAGATATATGCAGTTATTGTAAATACTATTATTCAAATTTTTGTAAAACCTCACTTTTCAAAAGAATAAATATATATATATATATATATATATATATATATATATATATATATATATATATATATATATATATATATATATATATATATATATAGGGGGTTTTACCCCGACGAGTTGCCCATATATCTGTTCATGCAATCAAATTGATTTCATGAAAAAATATAAATCCACCACCCGGTAATTAATACCATTGCCAGGCAATGATTATAATCAAAACATATCCTGGAATAATTATATATTAGGATAACGTTAAATGTTATGAGAATATATCAATCTACCAGAATATATACATACTATAGCATCATCAGACAATGATATCAATGTACAAACGAGTAGTGTCAGAGGCTTTCTCCCCGGAAAAATCCAGTGTACGGACCTTAGTCAAGTAACACTGAATATTACTCATTAATAGTTTCCTTTGTGTGAAGTGGTGAACGATCGAATAGAATACTGCTCTGAATATAAATATGACAAAATTGTCAGTTAATTATATTACATTTATATAAACAAATAAATAAAATATGAAATGAGATTCTGAGCAGTATAAACTAAAGAGAAAACCTATGACTCTACCTCATTATTTTTTCGGAAAGAAACCTACGAAGAATATTACCAGATTTGATGACTGTTATCTTTTGTAACTGTTCAAATAAATTTTTCTTCAGAACCAAAATCTCAATACTTTTGTGAAGATTCCTAGAATAACACCTGTTGTGGAAATAATAATCGGTAGAATAAATATTCTCTTCATTTTCCACATTTTTTAATCTCGTCGCCAAGCATCATATATTTAGAAATTTTTTCATTGTATTTATTTTGTATATTATGTGTGTCGGGTATAGCAATATCAATTATATATGTTATTTGATTCTGTTTATCATTAAGAATGATATCTGGTCTATTGTGTTTTACAGCTCTGTTGCAAAGAATTGTTTTATCAAAATAAAGTTTATATTTGTCATTTTCACAAATAATCTCAGGTTCATATTTGTGAAATTTTTTCTTTTGGGAATTAGGTCATGTTTAATTCCTAGATTAAAATGAATAATATTAGCGACGGCATTATGTCTTTCTAAATAATCTGTTGAAGCAAGGACTGAGCAAGATGATAATATATGAAAAACTGTTTCTGAAGAACAGAAACATCTACGGCAAGAATCATCTATATTTTGTTTGATGATGTGTTTTCTATAATTCCTCGTGAAAACAACCTGATCCTGGATCGCAATTGCCAAGCCTTCTGTTTCAGCAAACAATTCTCCAGATACTAACCATTTATTCGATGCGATTTCATCAATATAATCATTTTTCAATTCTTTAGGGTGCTTTCCGTGTAATTCCTTCTGCATCCAACTTTCTCTTTTAGAATTATCATCAAATATATCAAAATCTACCTTTTGCATTGTCAAGTTCAGAGGTGTAAGATTATAATCTGAAGCAACAACAATATCATGTAATTTAGACGTTCTCTGTTTATCATGAAAATGGGAACGTAGATGAAAAATCTGTTTACTATGAAGATTATTCAAATCAGTTAATCCACGACCTCCAAGATGTCTAGGTAGTGTAACTCTCTGAACAGCTGACTTTGGGTGGTGTTTATGATATTTACAGAGCATCTTCCTCGTTTGACATTGTAATTCATTTAGATCAGTTTTAGACCATTTAATAATTCCAAAAGAAGATGTAAGAATAGGAACTGCATAGGAGTTGATAGCTCTGAAAAGGTTTTTACTAGTTAAATAACTCTTGATGATAATTCTAAGTCTTGTAATATGAACTTCTAACATTTTCTGTAGTGCTGCTATGGTTGATTGTCTTCTCTTGACAAAATCCAAGATATTTATATGTATCTCCTTGATGCATTGGCTCGATTTCGATATTGGAAATCTTTATATAATCAGAGGTGATCTTTCCTTTTTCAATAGAAAGATTTTTACATTTTGGAAGCCCAAATTTCATATGAATATCATTGGAATAGTTGAAAGTAATCTCAAGTAGACTTTTTAAATGAGATCTGGTTCCGGCATATAATTTAATATCATCTAAATAAATTAAGTGACTTAATTTGAATTCAGTTGATAGACTCTTTATTTTGAAGCCGAAACTAGTAGCATTTAATTCATGAGATAATGGATTGATGCAAAGACAAAGCCAAAGAGCACTTAAAGAATCACCTTGAAAAATGCCTCTTTTGATTGGAATTACTTCGGATTTTAACGATTGTTTTGAAATATTTAAATGAAGATTGGTTCTCCAATTTTTCATTACAAATTCAAGAAAAAGACGAAGTGTCTTATCAATTTTATAAATTTCCAAAATTTCTTGAAGCCATGAATGGGGAGAACTATCAAAAGCCTTTTGGTAATCAATGAATATGTATGAATATTTCTCTTCTTAGTTTGAGCTTGATTCAAAGCAACAGAATCAATTACAAGTTGCTCTTTAGTACCAAGGTGTTTTTCTACATCCTTTTGATGTTCGGAAAGAATATACATACATATATATATATATATATATATATATATATATATATATATATATATATATATATATATATATATATATATATATATATATATATATATATATAAGCATTTATTGTAAATACTATTATTCAAATTTTTGTAAATCCTCACTTTTCAAAAATACTATATATATATATATATATATATATATATATATATATATATATATATATATATATATATATATATATATATATAGCTTATGGAGGATTTGAAGCGTACCACTGGGTTATAGTTGGGAGGGCTGCGACATAGTCTTCTCTCCCAACAAAATATAATCTAAATGTGAATCTACTCCATCACTTCACATCAGAAGGAACATTCTAAACATAAGGGGGAATTTTCATAGTACTAAAGCCGTTTCAGAGACCAATTAAGTCATGGCTATTCGATAGATTTAGTGATGAAATCGCAACTGAAAAAACTTATTGGTGCAGATGGTGATGACCTCTATTATTTCATACATCTTCAAACAATTAGGGTATACTAAGCAAATATTTACTGAACCCAAATAAAGCAATTAACAATGGATAAAACACTGCAAAATTGGGTTGCTAAGAGAACAATCTCATATGAATGAAATTGATCTCCATTCATAATCGAAAAACGTATCATCTCAAAACTGAAAATATTTCAACAGAAATTTCTTAGAGGAACTGTCTCATTTTATCTATACTATAACAGAAGAGATAATTAATTGTACTCTAGTAGCAAGTGACCAATGTAATAACCAGAATATACTAAACCAAAATCGTGATACAAGATTTCAAGGAATCAGAAACTGAGGTTGAAACGACACCTTCAATATTTTGAATCACAGATCATTGGCTCGACCATGAACTAATTATTGAATTGTAATATCACATGGAAATTTTAAGTGTGACTGAAGAATAAAGAACCAGTTTGAAAAACAGACCAGAATAATAACAATCAACTATCACAATATATTAATTCTTGCTTGCAGTTAATATAGAACTGATGAAATCAACTAGTTGTGTGAATGATACTCTACAGGTAATGACAATGTTTTATGAACGTTTTCACTTTTGTATGTTAAATTTACCACTTCTATAAAAAAATATCAGAAACCACCAAACAGATAATTCTTTCTGAAAATTAAGTAAATGAATAAGATCTATGTCAAAATTTTACAGTAATATCTACGAGGGTTAAACATTTTATTCCTATGTTGTGATTTTGAAACCTTTGGCGTATGAACAATGAAGACACTATATCATCAGGAGAAGATAATATACTTTAAAGTATATTATCACCTCCTGGTAATGCTAACTTAGTTAGCGAAACGCGCGTCGAGAGTTGAGGTTAAAGTTTCGGTGTAGTGGTGATATAGTGTCTTCATTTTTATTCCTAAAAAATAACAAATATTTCAAAATATCCGGATGGTTGAATAGAGAATTGATTAAACTTACACAAATGAAGAAAAGGGCTCATAGGAAATTCAGAACTTCTGGCGCAAATACAGATTACGCGGAATTTAGTGAATTGCGTCACAGTTGTAATAATCTTGGAAGTGTGCTTTACAGTGATTATTTGGGAACCATCGAACATAGTGTTCATACTGACCCACTGAACTTCTGGAATTTTATTAATTCAAAGAGGAAGAACTGTGAGTTGCCTAGCACAATATCAAACTTTTTTTCGGAGGTGTATAGTTTTGAGGTTGTTGTTCCGCCTGAAATTGAATATGAGCATACTGTTGACATTTCATCTTGTCAGTTTTCCCCACTTGAGGTTTATGAGTTATTATCTGGTATGAAACCCAAATTATCCGCTGGTCCCGATGGAGTACCAGCTTTTGTTTTAAAAAATTATTTGAGCACGCTTTCTTCACCCATTAGTAAGTTGTTTAATATTTTGCTAAACACTGGCAACTTTCCTTCCTTGTGGAAGCAGTGTTTTGTGGTCCCTATTTTTAAATCCGGCAGTAAGTCTAATATAAGAAATTACAGAGGTATAGCGATGCAATCTACAATTCCGAAAATGCTGGACAGTTTGGTTTGTAGTTTTTTGTCCTGGAAATGTTTCTCAGTTTTAACCAATGAGCAGCACGGTTTTAGAAGGGGACGTTCCACTGTTACCAACTTAATACTCTTTGTTAATGAGATAATTGAATGCTTCGAGTCGGACTACCAGATTGATGCAATATACACTGATTTCAGAAAAGCCTTTGATAGGGTCAATCTTAATATTCTGATTGCTAAGCTTGAGGCCGTTGGCATCTCAGGCTCGCTTCTTCGGTGGTTCAGAAGTTTCCTTTACGGCCGTTCACAGATCCTTGGATATCAGCGATTTTATTCCAGAGAGTTTTCAGTTTCATCTGGTGTTCCGCAATGTTCACACTTGGGGCCATTTCTTTTCAATATCTTCATTAATAACATTAAAACTGCTCTTACCACCAAGTTTCTGCTATTCGCGGACGACATGAAGATGTTTTCGGTCATTCGTGGATCTTCTGCCTTACAGGAGGAATTGAATAAATGCTTTGAATGATCAGTTTCCAACTCTTTGGGTCTCAATATTGATATGTGTGGCATCATGTATTTTTGTAGATCACGCACTCCCCTAGTGTTTAATTACACGTTAAATGATTATAAACTTAAAAAAATGGAACATGTGCGAGACCTAGGTATCATTCTTGACCCTAAGTTGAACTTCAAGGAGCATTTTCGTAGTATCACTGCGAGGGCATGCCAGATACTTGGTTTTATCACACGGAATGCAACTGAGGTTTCCCCTACGACGTTAAGGATTCTCTACTGTTCCCTAGTCAGATCTAATTTAGAATATGGGTCATGTATTTGGTCGCCTCACTATTCGTGCGATATCAAGGACTTAGAGAAGGGTTCAGCGAAAATTTCTACGATACCTATGTTTTAAGTCAATGCTCATTGTCAATGATTTCAATACGGATAATTTACGTAACCGTCATAACTTGAATACGCTTCAGGTCAGAAGACGAATTCATAACGATTGTTTTTTCTTCAAAATAGTTAACGGATTGATTTATTATTCAGACCTACTCGCCCAGATTGATTTTAACTTACCTCAAAGACTAAATAGAAGTACACCCGTGTTCCGCCCTAAAACCTGTAAATTCAATTATAGCGCCAATTCTGTGATCGTGTCATCTTTACAATAAGTTCTGTATTTTTTCTTCTATCTCTTCAGAGGATTAAATCTGAAGCTAGACGCTGGCAGAATGTTTTTAATAGTAAACTTTTGTAACAAATAACAATTATTATTACCATCGAATCTGAATGTACGTTACTCTTGTCTATAAGTATCATCTTTGTTTATGTTTTTCATTATATTCAATATCCACCTTGTTTCTCATTGGTGGGCATAATTTTATATTTTGTATATTTAATATTCAAAGGGGTTCCCCGTCAATTATAGAAATAAATAAATAAATATTCAAATTTGTTTAATGGAAAGGAGACTTCCTCTCTTTTATATGTTACTGAGGTCTTCGATAGTATTTGACATGGTGGTTCCGCATTCTTTATCTACATATTATCCTAACCATGTTAAAGAACAGAATATATATATATATATATATATATATATATATATATATATATATATATATATATATATATATATATATATATATATATATATATACATATATACTTTAAGCAAAGTCTACCTAAAGAGTCATTTAAGGCTTCAGACAATTATGCACTGAAACTCCTAAATATGCATGCATTTTAACTTTGAAATATATGCATAATAAAAATTTTTAATTTACACATATAAATGTGAATACAAATGTGTTTTTATTAAATTTATTACTCAAAGATGAGGAGGTTAGTATTTACATTATACTCTGATAAATTCTTATTTAAATTTATTTATTTATTTAGTTCAAATACAAAATTGTGTACATCAATTTGTATAAGAGTATACGGAAACCCCTTTAAACAAAATTACAAGAAATACGTTGATAAGAAAGATAGTAACAATAACATAAAAACTACTACGAAACGAATACATGTTCACAATTGGCTTATTAAGAAACCTATTTTTGCCTTAAAACTATCAAAAGAGACTGAAAATAAGTCGATTGAATATTCTTTATTGATTTAGAAATTTGGCAGATTTACATTTTCCTCATTATAGCATATTTACTTTTCCATTAGTTGTTATTTAGAAAAATTCTGGAAATATTTGTAAAATTTCCTAAATTGAATATATTTATTCATTTAGTCAGTTAACGAGATACCCCAAAAACAATTACAGATATCAGAGAATTATACAAAAATAAAAATACAACAGTTATTCAAAATTTCAGTTGCTCGAAACAAATAAATTTTTTTTTTCTAATTTCAAACACTTAAGAAGTTCACTAAACTGCAAAATATACAAAACACATCTACAGTTTAACATTGATACCCTAAGCATTTCTAAGCAACCTAGTTGTTCTTAATTTAAAAGCTGCGAGGGACAGAGAGAAGAAATCTAACTTGGCACCAAGGTAGCAAGAGAAAAACAATTATACAAAAAGGAGTTTTTACTATAGTTGTGCCTACAAATATCAAGCCGAAATAGGGGTGTATGCCTTGTTAATCTACCTGAAACATTGAAATTTATCTGCATCAGCAGATCAGGACATTTTATTAGATTGTTCAGTAATTTAAAGAGTACTGCCAGGCTAGACACCCTCCTCCTGATAACAAGATAATCAAGGTTGAAGGTTTGACGCACAAAAGATAAGTCAGTGCCGGCATCAGCCGTGTGTGTCCTATACCCCAAAAAGCGCAAAAACTTCCTCTGCACCCCCTCCAAATGGTTAATGTCGCACTTGTATCTATCGACCACACAGTCGATAGATACTCCAAATTAGATCTTACCAAGGAACAAAATAATATTCTGATGGTATTGGGTGAAAACTCCCAAGCACTTTGGAGAGTGAAACCGAGTGATTAATAAGATCAACAATATTCTGTATATGTTCTTTGAAGTTTAGCTTACAATCCATAAAAATTCCCAAATCTCTTATCAACCGGACTCGTGTAAGACAATGGCCCCCCAATGTGTAATCATGAAGTATAGGTGACGTAGTTCTATGAAATGTGATTATACTACACTTATTGACGTTCAGACGCAAACAGTTTATTTCAGTCAACAGATGAAACCTATCCAACTGAATCTGTAACCGAGCAGCCTCAGAAGAGCTTTTAATTACGGAGTAGGTCTTCATATCATCCGCAAATAATGAGAATTTAGATGAGAGCAATTTTTTCACATCGTTCATGAATACGTTAAACAAGAGTGGACCTAGATGTGATCCCTGAGGAACACCTGATGAAGCAGAAATCTCCTCGATAAAAAGTTTCTATACCGAACCAATATAATACGGTTATATAAAAAGCTACTTAGCCAGAATAGAAGTGAACCAGTAATGCCCAGTGCCTCGAGTTTCATCACTATTAATGTTCACCCTATCGAAGGCTTTGGAGAAATCTGTATAAATTAAGTCTATCTGCTGACCGGTATCAAAACAATTAATTATGTCATTAAAGCAAAAGGTTTGTTTCAGTTGAACGCTCCTTTTAAAAACCATGCTGTTCATTTATCAATACTGGGTAGCAATGCCATAAAAGAAAATTACATACCAGAGCATCAAATATTTTGGGGATAACCGACTAGATGCATACACCCCTGTAGTTAGCTATATCTGACTTGGAACCAGACTTGTGTAAAGGAATAATAAAGTTGTGCTTTCAAAAAGAAGGAAAGCCGCTCGACCCCAGAGAGATACTGAAAAGCGTACTTATAGGCGTTGATAGTGTACAAACACATTTCTTTAACAGAAAACAGGGTATACCATCGTACCCAGTTGACAAACTAGGCTTCATACCCTATCACCTCAACACAGCATTTGACGAAAGTTGACAGGAGTCAATTTGTAAATCGCAATCACTCTCAACCCTGGGTGGCACAATTACCTCTCTGCTATAAACCTCCGAAAAAAAGTCAGCAAACAAATTAACAATTTCTGTCCCATCGGAACCTGACACTCCATCATAATAAAGACAGTTAGGAAGATCATTGTTCTTTTTTTGGAGTTAATGTAGTTCCAAAATTTTTAGGGATCAGAATGAATTTTTCGCTTTGTATCGCTAATATAACTGCTATGCAGGGTATTACTAAGCAATTGGCACTTCGCACGGAGAACTAATTCGTTATAGACACCTGGGACATACATTTAATGAGATTGATCAGTTCACTCGTAAAACAAGTTGGGTAATTGCTAGACCTAACTACTCTCTTAGGGACAAACATATCGATACCACTGTAGAGGTTATTATAAAATTTGGAAAGTGCAGCATCAATTTCAGTTTCAGTTCCCTGAGAAGACCAATTACGACCTGATAAATTCTGATTTGAACCTATATAACCACCCCTCCTGAAATCAAAGTGAGTATCAGTGAGTGATACAACTGGCACCCTGGGTAAATTAGTTTGAATTCCAAATTCCATTGCACTATGGTGAATCGAGGTACTGTGTAGCAGGTCCAGGGTAGGCTCCACAACAACTGTCTCCATATTTGAAAAAACTAAGTCAAGAAGAGTATTTCTGTTATTACGCACCTTACATAGTTGAGAAAAATTCAAAAAATTTATTAAGGCATTACTAGCATTATCACACAAATGAAATTCATCATTATCCCATGTAGCACTATTCACATTGTAGTCACCACATATATGAATGTCTGTGTTGGGGTATAACAAGGAGATTTCCTCCAATTGCACATCACGATGAGTGTGTTGGATTACAGTTGGGGCAATGGATGATCGAACAAGTATTAATACACCTCCCCCCTTGATTTAGAGGTTGTTTCACAATTTCGGTCCAATCTGTATACATTCAAGGATGAAGCACAAATTTCAGGATCCAGAATGTTTAGGCTCAACCAACTCTCAGTCAACACAATAATGTCGTAGCTGCATTGATCCAGCATCAGATTAATGTCTCGCAGTTTCGTACGTAGGCCCCCAACATTTTGATAATATACCATTAGATCAGATGGGGGAGAATTTAGTTTTTTGTGATGTTTTAAATATAGTTGGAATTCCATTGTTATATTTAATCGCGATGTTATGTTCACCAGCTTCTTTGCGTTGTTGAAGTTGATCACGAACATTATTCAGGTAGGTGCGTTGCAACTCCGTATGATCCTCAAATATGGAAATCCTCTCATTACTGACGGCCAATACTGCAGTTTTGTTTTTCAAAACTTTGAGAGCAATATCCTGACTATCGAGCACCACTTTTGTTGGTCGATTTTTATTACTCTTTTTTCCTAAACTATCTGTTCACGAGAATCATTTGCTGGAGAAAGGATCTCAGAGATTTTACTGATATCATCAGCGATACTTTCCTGGAGCTCATCTTCCAAATTATTTCTTACATCTATATAAAGTTCAAAAACATCAAATGATAGAGAGAAACTAATATTTATATTAGTATTAATAACATTATAAAACGAATCTAAATTATACTTTACAACAAATGATGTAATGAATTTGCCCTGTTGTTATCTAGAGATTTTGGCACAGAGAAAATATTATTTCAACATAATTGTTACAAATTCAAAATTCAAGACTTCAACAACACTTAATATATTCTTTAGTTATGTCAAGAATTGTTTCATTCAACACCTTTTATTTTCTTGAGTTGTTAATTAATAAATTGTATTTTTGGAAACACACCTTCCAATTTATTTTTCTTATAGTTTATGCAATTACTGAATAACACATTCGACTATATCAGTACTATCTTGTAAAGATAAATCCTTCTTTTCTAGCTTACATATTGCAACTGAAATGCAATTTAGTAATTTAGCTTTAATAAAAATTAAATATCGTTTCAGAGCATTCTTTTTCAATACACTCGATGCATCTGCAATGCTCCGCACTTGTACAGAGACAAATTCACCAACGGTTTCTCAACAATGTAATCTCAAATCATATAAAGCGAATACTAGATTGTACCATCAATCTTGGTCAATTGTTTCATCCAAAGATACCCAAATACTGTAATGCTCCATCTTTTCTTGTAATTTATTGAGAATCATAACGTAGATTTGTGAAACGTAGATTTCTCTCAATATCAGTTCGTAGAGAATGCTTTGTTTCATGTACTTTTCCCAAACATTCGAAATTCATTCTCCGATTTGATCAAAGGAATATGAACGCAAATGAAAGGCTCACGAAGTTCTTTGTTGAATTTAGAGTATTGCGGCCACGTTTTGATAACTCTTTGATGTGAAGTCATAATAATAATTGTGCACCTAGTTATATAAGGTACCACTTACACTTTACAAATATTACTGAATTACTTTCACTTACAATTCAACTGACTCGTAGCGAAGAGCAGAAATAAGAATATAATTTTGTACTCATGCAGACAAGTGGAGAACTTCACCAATGACAACCCTCCAACGCGACTTTAGCAGATTTATCGAAAAGTTTATTGATCTCATTGAATGATGACTAATTCGTTATCTCCAATTCAGTACCTAATCCCCACATATCACTTAATCTGCCCCTAATCAAACAATCCCAGCTCTCAGGTATCTTTCGAAATATTGTTTCTAATTTCTGAGTAAACAGATACTATTGATATCTACTGTTTTGATATGTACCATGAAAATCCGGAAATTCTTTATGTTGTTATCTTTTACAGTATATGATACCAAATAATTAGTCACTTCAGGAATGTCATAGGCAAGACTGAACACCTTCAAAATCGTTAGGCTGAATCAACAATAGCATCAAGGCTAAATTCAACTACAGATAAAATGCACTTCATTATCTTCAATCGCAAAATCAATAATGTATTCCCCTCTATATAATTTCGCCAATATGCTATGAGAAGTAATTAAATGGTTTAACATTTTTAAATTTGATTAGGTACAAAAATCTTCTGTCGAATCTTTTGAAAAGCATAAATAACGATTTCGTTCTCAACAAATAAAAATCAGGCTGCTCCTTGTTTTGCAAACCACCCTAAAATCTATTAAAACTTAACCAAAGTGATATTCTAATTGTCTGTCATGCATATTTTGAAAACTGTTATATCAAATTATTACTCTTTGGTTATACAGTGGAATCTCTATAACTCGAACCTCGTTAAATCGAATTCCTCAGTAAGTCGAAAAAAAATGCCATTCCCTTCCGCTGAAGCCCTAAATACGCGGTGTCTCGAATTATTTAGACTTTGTAACTCGAACAAAATGTTATTTCCCTACGAGGTATTTATAAGACATATTTGTACCCTATAACTCGAATTTCAAAAGGAGACTCTATAACTCGAATTTCAAAAAAAAAGACTGGATTAGTTCCACGAAGTCATAGCAGTAAGGAATGTTCGGTGTTTTCTAATCTCTAATTGTCTGTCATACATATTTTGAAAACTGTTATATCAAATTATTACTCTTTGGTTACATTACAAATTCTGCTTAATTAAATTTGATTGAATGTGAAAGCTCCATGCAGCTTATATATTTTATTGGTTCAACAAAAAATTAGGGCAGTTCATATCAATTCTTTCACACAAATTAAGTCAAAAGCAGAGTGGAATTGATGGAATCTCTCATGATGCTCAAATATAGTCTACCTTATGTTTCTGGGGTTCTTACAGATATTTTCAATATATCACAGGCGAATTTCCTACATTTTGGAAAACATCCCTGGTGAAGCCTCTTCCCGAATCTACAGATGTAAAATCAATCAGTGACTTGAGGCCAACAAGCAACATATCAAAGATGTTAGAAAATGTGGTATGTGGTATGGTGTCTGAATATCTACAGGTCAATAACATTCTCCAAAGTGTACAATCGGATTTTAGACTTGGACACAGTACTACAACGGCTCTGATCAAGGTAACTACCGATCTATCATTTGCAATGGACAGTTCGCGTGTGTCGTGCCTGGTGTTATTGGACTACAGTAAGGCGTTCGACTTAATAAGTCACACTTTGATGTTGGCTATTCTCAAGTACTATGGATTTGGACTTGGCGGTTTACTGTAATTTGAGAATTACTTAACATCTAGAATCCAGATCGTCGAGGTCGATGGAGTGAGATCTGATACTATTGTCACCACCAGAAGAGTACCGCAGGGTAGCATTCTTGGACCATCACTATACTGCATATATACATCGAGTCTGCCACAGGTTGTACAGGAAAGTTCTGTTCATCTACAGGGTGCTTCAACGAAAACTAAACAGAGGCTATATCTACCAAGATATTCATTTCTGATCAAAACGCAAAAACAGGTCAATTTTTGTTTCAAGGCGGACATCTTTTGGGGTACACAACTTGCCTGAAATATCAACCCCCTAAGCGGGGGTTGCAATCCTTAAACATTTTGAATAGGGAAGATGGGTCGAGTGATGACTCAAAAGAAAGGTGATATCTTTGTCTACGTCGCCTTGAACGAATTTCCATTTTCAATTGAAAACTGTTAAAGATACAGGGAGAGCAACTGAAAGATAGGGAAGACTATCTCCCTGAAACTATTCAAGTTTCAGTGAGGTAAAATGGAACAGATCCATGCTGATCAATGGCAGTCATCATCAACTACCATCCTCATCTCGAATTTCAACCCCTGGAGCAAGGGTGACCACCCTTGAAAATTTGGAAGAGGGTAGATGGATCGAGTGATACCTCCAAAGAAAGGTATTATTTTTGTATGCATCCCCGTGAACGAATTTTCATTTTTGATTGAAAACTGTAGAAGATACAGAGTGAGCTACTGAAAAATAGAGGAGACTATCTATCGCCCTGAGCTATTAAAATATTAGTGCAAAAAATTGAAGAGATTCATTCCAGATCAAAGGCTGTCATCTTTGATCTAAATGAATCTATTCCAGTTTTTCGCACTAATACTCCAATAGTTTTGGGGCGATAGTCTTCTCTATTTTTCAGTGGCTCACTCTGTATCTTCTACAGTTTTCAATCAAAAATGAAAATTCTTTCACAGGAATGCAGACAAAGATAATATCTTTCTTTCGAGTCATCACTCGACCCATCTACCCTCCTCCAAATTTTCAAGGGTTGTCACCCCTGCTCCAGGGGTTGAAATTCGAGATGAGAATGGTACTTGATGACTGCCATTGATCAGCATGGATCTGTTCCATTTTACCTCACTGAAACTTGAATAGTCTCAGGAAATAGTCTTCCTATCTTTCAGTTGCGCACCCTGTATCTTTTACAAATTAAAATACGTCAAGGCCAAAGATTTCTTTTGAGTCATTACTGACCCATCTTCCCTATTTAAAATGTTCAGGATTGCAACCCCGCTTAGGGGTTGATATTTCAGGCAAGTATTGTACCCCAAAAGATGTCCCCCTTGAAACAAAAATTGACCTATTTCTGCGTTTTGATCAGAAATTAATATCTTGGTAGATATAGCCTCTGTTCAGTTTTCGTTGAAGCACCCTGTATATGCTGACGATACTAAGCTTATAAAGACTTTTTCACCAAGGGAAGCAGGTGTGGGTCTTCAGTCTGTGAATAAGGATCTGGGCAGAATTTATAACTGGTCTGTTAGCCATGGTCTCTATCTCAACCCTGATGAGGCTGTTATCTCTTAATAGGTACAAAAGCAGCAAGACATAGTACGATTCTCAATAATTTCACAACAATTCATGTTAACTCTGTTGAACTAGAGGAGGGAGTCAGCCAAAAATCTGGGTGTCATTTTTAACAGCTGAATTTTGAGCGGCATGTCACCAAAAACTAAGCCAGTTGTATTTGAAGCTCAGTTCTTTATATCGATTTGGGTCATTGCTGGATGACAGTATCAAGTATAAGATCGTGCAGTCCTTGCTCTGTCCACAATTGGATTATTGTCTTTCTTCATACTATGGCTTTCTTACTGTAGAATACAAGAATAAGCTTCAGCTAGTACAAAACGCATGTTTCCAGTTCTTTTACGGGATAAGAAAGTATTAGCATATCAGTCATGTTCATTTGGTAAACGGTATCTAAGAGTAGGACAGAGGTATAGGCTTGCCCTTGCAATGTTGATATACAAAGTATTCCACAAAAAATCACCAGCATACCTTTATAATCTATGGATAATTCGTAGCCACATACACAGTAGAGACCTTAGAAGTATAGATAATCGTTTCAACATATATCCGCATAGAACAACTAAATTTGAGGCATGTTTTGCATATACTTTTATCGATCTCCTGAATAGGCATGAATTTTTCAGTTTGTTTTGTAACAAATCCTGCATTCTTTTCAGGGAAGCCTACAGAAGCTTTTAACTAATAGTGACTGATTTGTGTATGTCCTGTTTCTAGATATGTGATATGTGAAATTTTAGCATGATTGAAGTTTTTAGAATTTCTTTGATGATATATTTGTGAGTATGATGTTTAAAATACTTGGTAATACAATTTTCTAGAATTCTTGTCAATCATGAATTAAATGGCGCCTGTGATCCCAAAACAGAAAGCAGTGTCTTGTGTTGTGTATTAAACAAATTACCCGACCATTACACATACTTAAAATCAACTTCGATGTCGAAATATGTATATAAATTACTATAAATTCAAAGATTAAAAGGAAGCAATTATTAAAATCTTTGAATTTAGAAAAATGATAATGAAATACAAGAAAAATCCTGTTATAGTCTTAGAAATTATTGCAATATCTTCCTTCACCAGCAAAAATATTAATGGCATGAATATATTTCATTTGCAGACTGCAGTACACTGCTCAGAATTCCTTTGATAACCACAGTAGTGAATATGAACAAATGAGTTGAAAATTTACTCTTATTTCATGTTTCAATATGTTATTCTGTCTGTTTTACAACTTCTCTTTTTCTATTAATAAAAATTAAGTAAGAGGTAATGGCGAATTATGCTAATTCAATACATAAGTGCACAATTTGTTATCACAGTAAATTTTGATATTATTACTATTATTATATACATAATTAAGGGATAAAAACTTAGGTATAAGTTCTATTATATTCCAATTGATTGAAGAAAAAGAAACAAAAAGAACACAAAAAGATGAAGTGAAAAATATCTAAATGAAGAGCAGCTTCTCTATAGTGTTTTTGGACAGATTTACAATTCCAGCCTCCACAGTGTCATCAGTCAGCACATTCCCCTCGTGAAAAACACAGTTAAACACAAAAAAACTAAGTCTGTTTCATATTGAATTTTTCTCTAAAGTACTATAATACTTCTTAAATTTAATCAAAACGATAACTCGAACCTTTTAGGATAAGTAAATATCTGTTATCTAATATTTGTTTTCTCCCAAACATTCTGAATGAAACATTTTAATATATTTCTTTGAATAGGGTAACATATGAAAGTTAATAAAGCAACTATGCCGACAGCATTTTTGAATGAAAATGTATTCACAGAAAAACTTACCTCAGAAAAAATGAAAAAAGAGGAATATTTCCTGCTAAAAAGGATCCAATTAACATAACAGTCACTAAAGATATCAACACGAAAGTTTCTTCCATTTTTTCCGAAATATTTACTACCTGCAACTTTTTCTCAAACACTCGATTATATCAACAGATATCAAAAACGCAAACGCTTCATAAATATGTTTATATAATCATTAACGTTAAACATATATTATAACATAAATATTTTAGTTTAGTAGAGATTGTACACGTATTTACATTTCATAGTTTCTTGTCTGTCAAATTTGTCTACATTTGGACATTTGTCCAAATGTTGGGTAGAAAAAAGCTACCCACTGTGGAACTAACTGAAGGTGGAATGAACTACAGTCATATGTTTCCTACCTCATTTGACATTGACAATATCTTTTATTTTCATTCCAGTAACTCCAAGAAGTGAAAAGAAAACAAACATGGAATTCAAGATAATATTCAACTGACTGAAAATTCTTTCACGATGAATTTGCAAACTCTTTTTCAAGATTTTAATCCTAGGTAAGTTTTTATATATCTGATATCTTAAAAAGTTCAGAATTTTTTCATGAAAATTATTCATCATTCTTTCATAACCAATTTTTGTTGTCGACAATACATTTATCATATTATTAATACCATTAACACAGTTTCAACCTCAAGCATATTAACAGGATGTGTTCTTTCAGTAAGTTCGTTGTCCATACTTGTTTGTTAATTTTTACGATTTTATTTGCCTTGAAACTGGACCATTCCATAAGTTGGTCCTTCTGGTGTGTTTTTACTCCGATATGGGTTTGGAAAGGACTGGTTATTTTAGGAGCTACTGTTGGAAGCTATGTATGGTGGAGATACCCTCATTTCAGGTAAATTTGAATTAAGAAAAATATTTATTTTATTTGATATAGCTCTCCTAGTTGTAATTGAAATATTTTCACTACTATACAGACTGTCGTAATAAAGCATCGAAATCTTAACACTGTGTACATACATACTCGTACAATATACATATACTTGTTTCAATTCTTTTCCAAAATCACAATAGCATTATAACTTTTCATTAAAACAGTTAGGGTGAACACTTTCACTAAATGGAGCACATATCTATATTTTCAGATTGGAAGGGAAGCTTATATTCATTACAAGTCAATGCTGATCTCTCTTGCACTTCATTTAATTCTTTTGATGTTTGAATTACTAGTATGTGATAAATTGGAATCTGGACGACATTTATGGATTTTGGTATTCATACCATTGATTTTTATATCAATTGTTAGTATTGCTGTTTGTATATGGGCTGTTAAGCATGACAGGACTTTTGAGGTAAGTACAATTAATAGAAAGGGTCCAAGTGATAACGACATTTATTTTACCTATTTTTAGTTGGAACTCTTCTGTGCTGTAAATGTTTTGCAGTTTATATTCCTTGCTCTTCGTTTAGATCAGTTCATTAGCTGGTCATGGGAGGTTGTGTTTGTGCCATTATGGATAGTTATGTGTTTATCATTGGTAAGTTTTGTTGATGGTTCATTTACAACAAAGTTATGCAGTCATATAATATGAAACTCATGTAATCCTGTTTTGTATGATGACGACTTTGGCGCACCCAAAACGGGTGAATCAGCTGTTTGCCAAATGCATTTGAATTTTATACAGTGTTGTCAGATTACACACAAAATAATATTTGGACGCACTAGTTCTTCAGTATGCAAACACAATAATTAAACGCTCTTGTCTCTAGTAGACCCTTTTTCTTTTATAGTTTCTAGTCAATAAATAATAAACTACCGATCTTATGTCATATTGTTAATATCATAAAAACAAAGTTCACGGGATAAATTATTAACTAAATATAGAGAAAAGGAGACAATTTCAAAGTATTTTATTAGAGCTCATTAATAGTTTATCGAATTTACGGAATTAGAATGTGGGACATGCAAAATCATCTTTTTCAATTTTTTTAATGAATGTGGGGAATGAAGTTTTTTCTTTTCGAAATTGGTGATTTTCATTTGTGTTTTCAGATTATTCATAACATAAACATTGGCAACCTGTAAAACAATAAAGTATTCTGGGTAGTCCGTATACTAGATGATTTGTTACTTTGCCGTTTGCTGATATGTTTCGTTTTGTGTTTCTTAGTAATGATTTTTGCATCAGATTCTGAATACCATAACACTGCCAAATTATTACTCTATGTCAGGGGTGCTCAAACTTAAACTGCTGGCGATCTACCTCAATATTTTTAGACTACTTATGATCGACTCTGAGAGGCTGCAAGTATGTGTGATGCAGGGTTGTCGTACATACACGATACACCCTACCTACCTACCTAGGTAGGGTGTACCGTACCATATATAGATATTCGCTTTACACACAATATACATTATTTTAGTCAAGGTTTGGGTTAGATTTAGTTAGGTTCTTCTCCATGAGACAAATATCTTCCGCGATAAACTTTGCGAGGAGACAACATATGTAAACTTGAGACAAGAAGAATTATTCAAAAATCCTCAGATCAATGAATAATCCTTCCCGAAAAGTGCTAGTTCCCAAATCTGCCCGCCATGCACGCAGCCCCCAAGAGCTACAATAGTGCAACTAAGCAGGATGCCAAGAAACGAAGCTGCAAACTGCAGTTTCGTCCTTATTAGGAGCTCATCATGGTCGCATATCGCTTCTCAGCATCCTAACAAGCCGCTGAAACGGTGCTCTATTGCCGGGAACTAGATCTTGTCAGGATATACATATGTAGTCTCTTCGGGAAGTTTATCTCAGAAGATATTTGTCTCATCAAGTATTTACCGCCGGGAGGTTATCCCGGAAACAGAGCACTATTTCAGCGGGATTATTTCGCTCGTTTTGTACCATTATTATGATTCACGGACCGGCGAAAGATGTTTCCCAAGTGTTGGAATTTTTAACGTTCACACATCTGTTTGTTATTGTTCGTATCTTTCTCGAAGTCCGGTAGCGAGTTCACCGTCTCGTCGTATGTACGAGATGCGTCCTTTCTGGAATCGATAGGGTACCCCGATGTAGCTTGTGAGAATGCTGAGAAGCGATATGCGACACTGATGAGCTCAATAAGTACGAAATACCAGTTTGCTGATTCGTTTCTCGGTATCCTGCTTAGTTGCACTATTGTGGCTCTTGGGGGCTGCTTTCATGGCGGGCAGATTTGGGAACTAGCTCTTGTCAGGAAGGATTATTCATTGATCTACGGATTTTTGCATAATTCTTCTTGTTTCAAGTTTACATATGTAGTCTTCTAGCGAAGTTTATCGCGGAAGATATTTGTCTCATCAAGTATTTACCGACGGGAGGTTATCCCGGAAACAGAGCACCATTTCAGCTGGATTATTTCGCTCGTTTTGCACCGTTGATATAGTTCACGGACCGGCGAAAGATGTTTCCCAAGTGTTGGAATTTTCAACGTTCTCACATCTGTTTGTTATTGTTCGTATCTTCCTCGAAGTCCGGTAGCAGGTTTGCCGTTTCGGTCCATAGAGGGTGACTCTCGTACGTATGTACGAGATGTGTCCTTTCTGGAATCGATAGAGTACCCCGATGTAGCTTGTTAGGATGCTGAGAAGCGATATGCGACACTGATGAGCTCCTAATAGGGACGAAACTGCAGTCTGCCGCTTCGTTTCTCGGCATCCTGCTTAGTTGCACTATTATGGCTCTTGGGGGCTGCGTGCATGGCGGGAAATTTATTTTTGAATGCGTTTACTGCGCTAATCATCTCAATAATAATTTTTCCTTTACCTTGAAGCTCCAAGTTAGTGGTGTTTAAGTGCATTGTGATGTTAGTAAAAAATGCCAAATCAGTCAGCCATTTTTCGTTTTTCAACATCTGAGTGTCATCACCTCTTTCGTCTAGAAAAGCTGTTATTTTGGGCAATAATTCTATAAACCTTTCTAGGAATTTTCAGCGACTCAACCACGTGACGTCCGTGTGAAGAACTAAATCAGTGTGTTCAGCTGACTCTCTACCTTCCAACTGCAACTTAAAGAGCCGCCGTTGCAAGCTACGTGCACGAATGGAATTCACAATTTTTGTTGGAATGCCTATAATTTCTCCGTGTGTAAAACTTGTTGATGTATAATGCAATGGAATGAAAAAAATGAAGGGAAATCTTCATTAGCTCAACACAATGTCACAAAACCGTTTTTGTTTTAGTCATTGCTGGCGCTCCTTTGGTTGTAATGCACACTAATTTATATATTGGTAGCTTGTAGTTTTTTACAAAATTAAAGAAAACGTCATATATGTCATCCCCTTCAGAGGAATGATTGTCGAAAATTCTTCCTTAGCCAACATGTCATTGAATACCATCCGAATAAAAATACACTGCTGGGCAGTGTCTGTCATATCGATGGATTCGTCGAACTGTAGAGAAAAGTATGTACATTTCATGATATCATGTTTTAGTTTATCTGCCATGTCCTGAATCATGACTTCAATGCGCCTTATCACAGTCGGAAGAGATAACTGAAGTTCTCTAATAGCAGACATGATTTCTGTTTTATTTTTAAAATCTCTAATTGAAGTCTCACCCGCTTCAATAAATGCTTCCTTCACAACCGACCCATATTCGAATGAGAGTAATGATGACGAATTTAGTTCTTATTGACTCAAGAAAGCAGAAGTCACCTAAATAAGTTAGGATTGATCCGGAGCCCCTCATGCAGACTACGTGAGGAGCAGGAAGGGTTACTAAAACATGTCTTGTGCAAATGGGACAGAATTGGGCTTGGGAAACTTGTATCTGACAAACTGGGACTGCAGGAGCTGATGAAGCTTTCACCCTCTAAGCTTCTAACTTTAAGAAGAATGGAGCTTGTGGGCGAAATCTCATGTAGCGTGTGATACAATATACCGATGGGTTGTAAAGGCAGGGTTGCCACTCTTTTATCTGATCTTAATTATCCTTTATAAAATCTAATTTTTATTAATTGTTTAAGGTTGGTGTTCTGTATACAATAATTTTTGCTGCTATACTTATACGAACGCCCGAAGTTAGTGCCCAGCAGCGGAGAGCAAGCTTTCAATCAGCTTTGGGTTATACATTTTTAGTAATACCAATTTTGATATTTCAGGTAAGGACCACTGTTTCTATTTCTTCTAAAATCACTGAATCTTTCTGTGAGTTATTCACAAATTTCAAAACAAATGATAGGTAATCAAAATGAAATTTAAAAATATGTTTTGTAATGTTTTTGAAACTTTACAATAGTTATGCATTTTCACCTTAACTATTTCAAAAACTAGAAATACATGGTGCTTTTTGCAACTATATTGTTCAGTATATTTTCAAATGATTGTATATTCTATATTCAATTGAAATACAGTCTAAGTGTCCACAATTCAAAGCTACTAGAGTAGCTTAATCGGAAACAGAAATAATGCAAAAGCGTGTTGTGTAAATGAAAAACCATGAACAACAGATGAAAGAGAAGATGAGGTATGAAAGAGATTAAGGAATATTAATGCTGTATAAGATTTTCAAGATCTGAAGAAGTAAGGCAAAAGAGAAAATTCTACTTTCAATCAGTATTCGCACATCTATTAGCTTTTCAGGTTTCTTCCTACATGTATATTACCCTCACAAGAGAGGTATCATATACAAGATTTTTTTAAATTTCAATTCATTGTTCATAGGTTTTGCACTTAAACCTATTTTCCATATTCTTAATATGTACAGATGTGAGTGTTGTAATTTGTATTATTATTTAGGATATGAAAGGATTATATATGTTTGGTTCCCAAAGAAATCCTTATTCACATTTTTGTGGGACCGCTTTGTTCGAATTGATAACTGAATGATATATGAATTATTCAACTTTCAGGAATATAAAAAATCTTCCATTGATACAAAATTAACAAAATAGTGGCTATATAAACAACAAATATTAAACTAAATTTCAAGAAAGTTCCTCTGCTACACTTAGCAGAAGTCTCCTTGATTACCAACTGGAAGGTTTTGCATAAGTTTTGCTATTATTGATATAACTTGGTTATAATAAGAATGTCTGTCTTAGAATGGCCACTGTTCATACAAATATCGCGTTTTCGGTGAAAAATATCTACTTACATTGTTTATAATTACCAATCCATGATATACTTCAACAGATAATCAAATAGAAAAGCTACAATACTGATCTCAAGACAATCGTCTGAAAACTCTTCGAGTTCTACTGTATGCCTATTACAGAAGGATGGTTTTCAGAAAACCATGTTTACAGTTCGAAAATTTATCTCATATTTGCTCAAGAAACATTAATTTTCTGAGTTTTTTACATGCTTAGTCATTATTGATTATAAATCCAGAGATGTTTCAGCATAATTCAAGCCAAAAAAGAACCTATGACCCCATATGGTTTTAATTTTGATCTATCTTAGTCATTTCACAACTGTTCTGGTTCTATGTTGATATAATGATGCATCTTCCTTGGTCCTCGTTTTCCCCTCTGCCTGGCTACCTGATTTAAGTCATCGCACTTGCGACACATCGCTGCGATTAATGGTTGCAATGACGCGCTTTGTTCATGTGGATGCGCCGCAATAGTTTCTAAAATCGCGGAATCTGTCTATTATCAAAGTAACCGCGGCAATCATCTGCTTAGTGTGTGATCTCTAATAAATTTCGATACACCTCAACTCCCCAAAACCACCCAATCACTGTGGTTGATGAAAATTTAGCCTAAAATTTGTGTTGGCGTTCTTAACTTCAATATTTTATCAATTTAACCTTACCATACCAGTGGTTTATCCATTACGCCGTCAATTATAATTTAATCAACATCCATTATTTCCCTTATCTTATTGTTCTTGATTCACCCCATTCTACTGATCTCCAGAAATCCAAAATGATGTCTTATTTCCCTTGCTTCGTCCAATATACCATTATGAGGGATTTTCATCCTCCAAATATTTAAACTTGGTACATTATCTGTGCCATTTTTGGTACTTTACATGTCATGTAATATATCGTCATAGTCTTGAGTTATCACCACCTGGTCATCTGCGATAAACAGTATAGAGTGGGGTGTTCATTTAGTCTAATCTAGGTAATCCAATATTTCGGTATTTCTTCTAGGCCTCAAGCGTACTTGTGAGGTAGATGTTAAATAAAGTGGGGGTAAAACAACACCACTGCTTGAGTCCATTTGAGGAGAAAAATCGTTATCTAGTAATCTGCTATAGAGAGTACAGAGGGGTGTTCATTTAGCTCTTATATAAAGTGGAGGAAATGCAACGTCATTATTTCAGTCCATTTGAGACACTACAGATTATTTTTATCATTTATACTTGTTAACTTGAGTTCTTCCCATAATTTTTCAAGAGCTGAGTTGTTTTTCGTTCTCTCTTGATCTAAATACAATGAGTCTATATCCGGATTGTATGCTAACTTCTTTTCTATAACTCGTATATAAGGTAAATTAATTTAATACATTTCGTTTCCTGAGATAACTTATTGTTTGGTTGAATTGAACATAGTTTGAGAGATGTCTTCACAATTTTGTGTTATGGCAAAATTCATATAGATCAAACTTACCTTACCTTACCCTATGATTATATGATTCCTGAAAACGCTTCTTTGTTTGAAGATACTAATCTAGGACATAGCGATATCAACCCCTGCAGGGTAACTGATTAAGGATTTCTTCGACACCCTCCAGTTAACTTTCTCTTAGCTTTATTCTCTTCCTTTAGCGTTTTGTTAATATTCAGCAATCAATTAACAAGAGTTCGGAACCTCCCAATAATTAGTTAGCATGTTTCTGAAGCGCCATCATGCCACTACAGACACGGGAATGAGGAAGATTATTTAGAATTTTCTTGTAAGATGTACTTTACAAACAAATTGTACAATCCATTTCTCATATTGGAAACAGTACACTGAGTATCTTCAATGTACTAAGTGAGGCAGATTTACCAGCTTTCCAATAACATTCATTTCAAAACGAAGCCATTATTCTACAGACTCAATATAAAGAAGTATGCGAAGCTCATCTATTTCATTTGTTTATTCCAGGTTCTGTTAGCAAATAAATTGGATGGGGATATCCACTTTTCATTCACCGTAGTATCCAGTCCTCTATTCATATCATTTTTCACATTGATAATTATGTCTTTCAGTGCAAAAGGATGCAACAAATGTAAGTATTTGTGAATGTTTTTAATTGCTAGTATGTAGTTGTGCAGATGAAATATACTACTACTTTTTCGCATATACTAAAATTAGGTAGTCCCGTATTTTATGCTGACGACTTCTGCGCACCCAAAACGAGTCAATGAACTGTTTTGACAGTTTGACAGCATTTGATTTTCATACAGTGTTGTCAGATTTGTGACATATTCTTCTTCAATTGGAATTATTCTCGTCTCGTCATTGGAATCATAAGCGTCATTTCGTTATCTATTTTATTAACAAATTAAAATTGAGGAATAGAGCATGATAAGCCATTTCAATAGATACGACGAAAATTCAACAGAATAATGAATTTTCAGTTTTAATTTATAATTCAATTGACGAGGCTTTCACGTGATAAAAATCCATTTTCACAAATACAAGTAAACGATGATTTCTACTAAAATAAAGTATTAACTGCTCGACGCGTTTCGATACACAGTATCTTCCTTTATCAAGAGCGAATGAATACTACAAATATATTTACTAACAAATTTTATATATACTAAAGAGGTAATCCACTCAGACCTATCCGTACTTGAACTAATGTTTAGGAAATAAATTTAATAAGGGTGAGTTATTTATGTCTACCTGATCATTAAGAATTTCCGGTGAATACCTAAATCTGTTTAATTTCAAGTACTTCCAGAAGGTTTAGTTTTATACCTCTATTCTCAGAATGTAGGATTTAAAATTCTGAATTGAAAGAGTGACCATTTTCCTAAGATGATTTGAATAATTTGAATCGATTTTTCCATTGATGAAACTGCGTTAGTTCAGAGATTCTAACATTAAAATTTCTTCCTGTTTTACCTATATAAAAACAATTGCAATCTGCACAATCCAATCTATAAACACCTGATTTTTTTTTTTATTAATTGGAGATTTATAATTCCTGATCAATGAACCTAAATTTGTTGATGTTTTGAACGCTATATTTAAATTTGAATTTTAAGAAGGATTTCACATTATTGCTAGTATTGCCTAAATATGTTAATCTATTGAATTTCTTGTCTTGGTGTTCACCGATTGGATATATATGTTGTAAAGCTAATTTCTGTTTTTTCTTATGTAATATGCTGCTAACTAAATTTGCATCATAACCATGGTTATTTTTATATAGGTAGAACAGGAAGAAATGTTAATGTTAAAATCTCTGAACATAAACGCAGTTTCATCAATGGAAAAACCGATTCAAATTATTCAAATCATCTTAGGGAAAATGGTCACTCTTTCAATTCAGAATTTAAAATCCTACATTCTGAGAATAGAGGTATAAAACTCAACCTTCTGGAAATACTTGAAATTAACAGATTTGGGTATTCACCGGAAATTCTTGATGATCAGGTAGACATAAATAACTCACCCTTATTAAATTTATTTCCTAAACATTAGTTCAAGTACGGATAGCTCTGAGTGGATTACCTCTTTAGTATATATAAAAATTTGTTAGTAAGATATATTTGTAGTATTCATTCGCTCTTGATGAAGATACTGTGTATCGAAACGCGTCGAGCAGTTAATAATATATTTTAGTAGAAATCATCGTTTACTTGTATTTGTTAATTTATAATAGCTGTCCATACTTTCGCAAAAATGTTCTAGATTCAATATTTCATCATCATCATATTCGCCAGATAACTTAAAAAAATAGAGAACACAGAAGCTAGTCTTACCATATAGAGTAATAATCTGGCAGTGTCACAGTAATCAAACAAACAAAAATCATTACTGAGGAATGCAAAACGAAACTTATCAGCAAACGGCGAAGTAGCAAATCTTCTTATATACCTGCACAACACTTGTTCTCTGGGTTGCCAATGTTTATATTCTGAATAATCTGAAAATATTATCGAAAATCACCCATTCTGAGAAGAAAATTGATTATTTTATACTGTGGGACATGTGATTTCCATATATTCGAAAAATAATAGTGAGATCTGATAAAATACTTTGGAATTCTTTATATTTTGGTGAAAATTTATACCGTAAACTATGTTTTTTGGTGGTATTACCAATACTACATAAGAGAAGTAGTTTATTATTTATTGACTAGAGACAAGAGCGTTTAAGTATTGTAACGCATACTGACGAAGCAGTTCGTCCAAATATTATTTTGTTCGTAATCTGACACTGTATAAAACTCAAATGCGTTCGGCAAACAGCTGATTGATTCGTTTTGGGAGCGCAGAAGTCGTCAGCGTAAAAGACCTTTTGTTGATTATGTATATATAACCTTACATGCATTTTTCACAGGGAAATCTAACCTAACCTAACCTTACATACATTTTTCACAGGGAAATCTAACCTAACCTAACCTTACATACATTTTTCACAGGGTGGTTCGGCATTCGAAAAGACTTCTGTTCCTTCATTCTGGGCGTCTGTCCGTTTCTTCAAGAATACGCAAACATTTCGTACTACCCTGAGCGAAGGCAAGACGGCGTAGAATTAGAGCAAACTGAGAAGATGGACTTGGCCTACCTAAAGAGGGCAGACCTACTAAAACCTGTGTTGCCAATCGTCTCGATAGAGACACCTGACTGAATTAGATTATAGGTATATATAAATATATGTATTAGTGCTTCCGTAATTTTGATAAGACTTTCTAAATAATTTTGTTTCGATTTAAAATATTCAATTTTTGTCATTGCAAATTTATTATTGATTTTATCTCGTTGTAAATTTGTTGAATGAATAATGTTTTGTAGATGAGATGTTATTTTGAAGCTCTCAGATGTAATATATGCGATTTTTAATGGAATCATGCACTAGTTTTTGAACAAATAATATTTTTACTCTTGTTAAGTTAGTTTTACGTACAAAAAATTTGATTGTGTATATTTGTATAAAAAGTGTCCAATTCTAATCAATCGAATATCTTGAGGAAACTCATGAAAATGTTAACTTCCAGTAGAGTTAGGTATCATATTCATGATAATATGTTATTACATGAGTAACTTATACAGGCAATCACTTGAATTTTACCTCAACTAGTAGAGTTAACTTCAAAATAATATATTAGTTTCTTCAATTGTTTCTGATTTATGTTCATTTGCCACAAAAACTTAAAAGGATGAAAAAGAAAAATGAAATTTGGATCAAAAGTATAAGAAGTTTATTAGAAGTTCTAGGTATTCAAGTAGAATTGAGGCACTATATAATTGTGATTAAGTTGTTGTTTTGTGGCCTCAACCTAATTTGATCTATTTATTATACAAAGAATTGTCATCAACTAATCACTATAATTGAATAGCTCATTAAATACACTATTAGTGATGTGCGGATAATCGTATTTGATAAATTATTGATTATAGTGTAAATAATTGAAATATATTCATAATGAGATCAGACCAGTAATCTTTAATAATGTTTATTTTTAAATAATAGTATATTCAAACATCAAAGTGAGTATCCAGCAACTTATAAGAATATATCATATTCTTTTGTATGTTTTCTAAGTAGATAATTTTTTCATTGAAGTTATACCTTTACCCTCTCAAGAATAATTTCAGTCAAAATTTTACACATAACACATTCTCCAGTTGCTATGATGTCTCCATATTTTACTTCCAAATTTATAAACATTGTTTTATATTTAAATTTAACATACAATTGCTTTAAACATGAATGCAATCTATACCGCCTCATGTTGCACTAAACTAAAAACAAGATAGGGTAAGTATTAATTGTATTGGAACATGTAAACGTCAACTGTCATTTCAAAGTGCACCTGCATGAACGGAATAAAAAGTTGAAATTCGTATTCGTATTCGCGAATCCATACACTAGAATCCGTATCCATGGATATACATTTTTAACGATCCGGCACATCACTAGACGCTATACACGGAAATTGCTTTCAACATTTTAAAATTATTAGTAATTTTTACTCATATTGAAAAACTAAGTTGTAGAGACAGTATATGTACTAAGATTATTTCCGTTAATTTAAGTCGTATTTGCCATTATTGCATTCAACACAAGTCAATAATAAAAATAATTAGAGATAGAAATTCATAAAATATGGAATATTTTTCACTTTCTTAAATTTTCCTGAAAAGTGCAAAAGTCTATTGATACTAGTTCAGTACCTGTATTTTATAAAATATCTGCTAGATAATAGTTCATTTTGCATACAGACTTTAATTATATGAAATCCTTGCCTAGATGAAAAAGCAAAATATCATGACTAGAGGTACATGTATAACAAAATTAATTCAAAAGTTCATGGATTCGTAATTATAGAAGCTAGAATTTTAGTAGCATGAAATAAAAAGTTATCTATCGCATGGAACTGAAGATTTATCTTGAAATGAATATTCCTTTTTTCATTTATATTTTTGCAATGCAATAATTATATCTCGAGGTATGTCAAATATCTTGATAAAATATATAAAATGAAGTTCATTTATCTCCAAATATTTTCTTATTGATGGAAAAATCTGATTCAATTTCCGTTGTTTTTTAGAATACTTGTTTCTTAGTTTTTATTATAAACTTAAATATTATCAGTATTATAGGTTTGTGTGTTGATTTCTTTTAGTTAGTTAACAGATCAGACTTTATTAATAAAAAATCAGGAAGAATATAAATGTTTTCAGTATTAAATTCAATTATTCAAATGAATGTTCTACAGTCATTGTTTGTTATTTTTATTTCATATTTTTTCTATTTCAATGTGAAAACTAGTATTGCTGAAAATACTCACTAAATTTGAGATTTTAATATCTCTCATATTTTTTGAGGACCTTTGAATTAATGACTTTTGCACTCTTTTTACTCTTCAATGCATAAATTTCACCTAACTCGAGTTCATATTTGACGTGTCATTTGAACGTTCGCCATCCAAGTGCGAGATAGTTGCTTTGAAAGATATCTCCATTCTTATCTGTTCCGTTCTTCAATAACTATATTCAGTGACCACTACATTTATCGTAATGAAATTCGCAAATGTTCAAATTTTATTGTAACAAGGATGGCTTTAGCTTTACGAGCAATTGTATCGAACTGAATTTCATACAGTTTTATTCCCGAGTTATTTGCAGTGTATTTAATATCACATTTTATAATTAATTTGAGCATGCTCAAGAAGATGAAATACTAGTACTTATACATTGATGTTCCTATGCAGAATTAAAACTGTGCAATGTTATTTTTATTTTCATCATAGAAGTTACATGCTGATAGTTGTAAGTGTTGACTATTCTGAAGAAAAACAGTGTTACTATATATGCACATATTGTGATTGTTGAAGGATGTATTAGGAATTGAATTACGAAGAATTGTAGAATAAATTGATATAAAAAACCATGGCATACTTATGTGATTCTCATAAATATAATATTGAAATATTCTGTTCGAATATTACTTTATAATATATACTAGTGAGCCTATTAAGATCGCCTTTTACCAGGATGTTCAACAAGTTTTGTCGATAAAAGAAGGCGTTGCTACTAGTCCAAATTTGTTTTTGTTTTGTTGGTACACTCTTCATATGAACGTATGTGAAGGTAAATTTCAATCTGTCAATTCATTCTTTGTTTACAAGCCATTTAGTGTCGCCGTGTCACAGTATTTTTATACAATGGAAAGAATTGAATATCGTGGAGTGATAAAATTCTTATTTTTGGAAGGTGTAGCACCAAAAAAAATCACGAACGAATGTTAAGAGTGTATGATGATTATTCACCTACAATTAGAACAGTAGAAAGATGGGTTTCTGAATTTAAACGTGGTCGTACAAGCCTTGAAGACGATCCACGTGAAGGGCGTCCAAAAAGCGCATCAACATCAGAAATCATAGCCAAAATAGAGAATATGATTTTGGAAGATCGTCGATTGATTGAGAGGGATTTAGTGGAGGCTCTACACATCTCATTAGGCAGTGTGAGCCATACTTTAAGTGAAATTTTGGGTTTTAGAAAGGTGTGTGCGCATTCGCTAACAATGGAACAAAAACACCTTCGAATGCGACTTTCCCAGCAACATTTGGAGCGTTTTAAAAAGGATAAAGTGGATTTTGTGCGTCGATTCAGGCTAAAGAGTGGTGTGAACCTGGTTGTTCGTCTTCGAAACGAGTTCGTGTCCGGAAATCGGCGAAGAAGGTTATGGCATCAGTTTTTTGGGATGCGAAAGGAATTTTATTTGTGGATTACTTGCAAACTGGTAAAACAATTAATTCTGAATATTATTGCAACCTTTTGGACCAGTTGAAGGAAAAAATTCGTGAAAAAAGAAATCATTTTTCATCAGGACAATGCCCTGCGTCACAAGAGCATTTTGACAATTGCTAAAATCTATGAATTAGAGTTCGAATTGTTGGAGGATCCACCGTATTCACCAGATTTGGCCCCCAGCGACTTCCATTTATTTCCAGATCTCAAAAAATGTATGCCTGGTAAGCGTTTTTCATCAAATGAAGAGGTCATAACGGCTGTTAAAGCGTATTTTGCAGACCTTCAGGGATGGGATCCACAGATTGGAGGATCGTTGGAGCAAGTGTATTAATGTTTTCAAGAAGCTGAAGGCCTTCTTAATTGAAATGTGTTACTATAGTATAGATGAATTCTTTCTTTAATTGTTTGATTTGTTCTCTAGTTTTGATGTTTTATATGAGATTGTGCAGTATGCCTGTATACTCATTTATTTTGGACTATTCAGTGTGTTGGACCATTTCCATAGTGTCTCTTTTCTTATGACACTCTACGGAAATAAAGTTATTATTATTATCCTGGACTTATGCACTAAATCAGCTTTTAGCTGGATATAATTTACCTTTCCCAGAAAGGGAATAGGCTCCATTACAATATACTTGACATAAATTTTCTTACTATCCTACATGTATTGAGAATTACAGCTTTTTGCATTTCTATATAAATATTTTTATGCAATTCTAATTTGTTAAGGCTATCATGCAAACTTTTGGGTATTAGCCCAGTCGAAGAAATTATGACAGGAATGATATCTATTTTATCGAGGTGCTACATCTGCTTGAGCACAATAGCAAGGTCTGTGTATTTGGACTTTTTCTCCTGGAACTTGTTCAGCACGTTGTTATTATTCGGTATGGCGACATCCACCAGCATTGCTGTTCTGGCTCTCTTATCATACACCACTATGTCCGGCCTGTTATTCGTCACCATTCTGTCAGTGATAACAGGCCTATCGTAGTATAATCTGATAGAGTCATTTTCCAATACGGGCGCCGGTTGATACTTATAATATGGCTGGAAGGTATTCGGAAATCCGTATTTGTGTGCAAGTTTCGGATGGATAATGTTGCACACTTGATTATGCCTGTGAAGATAGTCCGTATTAGCCAGTTGTTCGCAGCCGGACGTAATATGCTGTATAATCTCCGATCATTTATGGTATGTTCTGCACGTATCTGTTTGTAATGTGCCGTCCATAATTATAAATTTTTGGTAGTTGTTTGTAGCGATGACCTTGGTCTTGAATGGCCATAAGGAATTCTTCTGTTTCTGCGAATAGTTCTCCTTTCATTAACCATTTGTTGGAAGCTTCTTTGTCGATGTGTGGTTGATTAATCTCAAGGTGATGTCGTCCATGCAATTCCTCTCTTGACCATTGATCTTGTTTTAATTATCTGATAGGAACGGTAGATTCAGCAGGTCATCCCTGGGAGCAAGATTTAGAGCTGTATATCCTTTATCAGCCAACGATACCACTCTATGGAGATCAGAAGTGAGGGCTTTTGCAGAGAAGTATTCTCTGAGTTTTTATCTGTTCGGTGTGTAAGTTGGCAACATTCATTAATCCACGTCCTCCTTCTTTCCGCTTCAAAGTTGTTCTTATCACAGACGATTTTGGATGGTGATTGTTGTGCTTTGTCAGCGTCGTTCGGGTCTACCTTTGAATATCACCCAGTTCTGTCTTAGTCCATCTGATTATTCCAAATGAGTAAATCAACACTGTAATGGCGTAGGTGTTAGTTGCGTTGACTATATTCCCTGAGTTCATCATTGACTTCAGCACAGTCCTCAGACGCTGAATGTACTCTGAACGAATCTTCTCCTCTGATTGTTTTTGGTCTAGCAATCTGGCTTGTTGGTATCCCAGATGTTTGTACGTTTCGCCATCCCTCATACACTGTATAATATCACCATTTGGAAGTTGTGTTTCACCATCTATGACTTTCCTCTTTGAATGTTCAGAGTCTTAAATTTTTCAATCCCGAAGTTCCTATGAACATCTGCCGAGAACTTACTGACAGTTTTCAGTAGATCATCCAATTGCTTCTTGTGCGAAGCATATAATTTGATGTCATCCATATACAGCCGGTGGGAGATGGTGTCATAGTTCCTATCTTCTTTTATCTTAAATCCGTATCCTGTTCTATTGAGCATTGAAGACAATGGGTTCATAGCCAGACAGAACCATAGTGGACTCAAAGAGTCTCCTTGAAAAATTCCACGACGTATTATTATTATTATTACTCCGTTTCACTGAGGGGAACTACCTAATTTCAAATGAAACATCCTGGATATTCTTCAATTATTTTTAGATTCCTCGTTAGAAGTGGGATAAAGTTTGCTAAGCATACATGGTACGTAAAACCCAACTTGAAAAAACTCTTAAAACGGTGTCATAACTTTTTTTATATTGCCTCTAAACCATTTGGACAATCTTATTTTGTCATAAACTACTGTACAAATTGCATTTTGCTATTTGCCTAATAATAACTTTCTCTCCTCAAATAGTACCCGCATATTAGCCTTGACCATGAAGAGAGTCATTTATTTTTCTTTTCATTTATTGCAAGTTACAGGGAAATGGGAGATAGCCCACTTTTCTGCAGGTTATCTATATCTCCACATAACTGTCATTAAAGTTTATCTCCAACTGTTTAGGATAATTTATCAATTCAAAAATTTTCTACACTAGCCTGTTGAGGGTATATAGAGATCGAGATTTTTTATGTGGATCAGGTTTTTCAAATAATGGTAAGTTTCATAAAAAACAGCTTTTTGAATCGCCACAACCGCCTCGGTAGCTGCACGGTTAGTGCAGCAAATGGAAACTACTTAGACAAGGTGCCTGGTTCGAATCTGGGTTCAAGTTATGAATATTGTCCTTGAACAAAAAAGTGACACTTGCAAGAGTCGCCTAAAAAGGGCAAAAACTTCCTAGGAGGTGGCAGTTATCACTGCAGGGTCTAGGTAAGTGGTTCAGAATCCACTATAAGCTGTAGGTCCACCTGAGTAGATGGGCAAAGTTCCCGAGCACATTGTAAAAAGATGAAACAAAGAAACAAAGATTACCATTGAATAAGTGGATGTGAGTTTTGAAAGCCCATATCATCGAAACCATCATTTTCGAACAACTCCTGATAAAGACAATGTATCCTCCCTTCCTACAACCACCTTGACTTAGAGGATTTATTGAAAAAGTCTTCGAAAATGAGGGTTCGACAAGGTGATGCTCCTCCTCAAATTAATGCTCCCAAAATGGAGGACATATTGAATAATTGATGTCATAATAGAGATAAAGTTTTTATGTTTATACAACTGGCCATTATCGTTATTGATATATTATTGTGTATTGAAACCCTAGCGTTAACTAATACCAGAGTAAAGTTCCGTTGGCTTATCAAAATTTTTAACAATACTGTCAGAACTTAATGGATACTTAGCTACATATTCCTTAGAATTTTCAGAATTTACTAAGAACATTTGGGAATAAATATAGACAATCTTATACTTATAAAAATGGATATTATGGGTAATTCAATGTCTAGCCTTATACGGAGCATATCTGTGGAAGAAAAGTTTGTTAATCGTTGAACATTGTCATTTATTGGTCTTCGTATTTTTAACAACCAAAAAATACCAACTCTTTACAAGAATGCGAATGGTACTGTAATTTATAACAAAGTAGACTTTCCAAAACATAAATCTCTAACCTCAATGAAAAAGAGGCAATTTATAAGTACCTAGTGTGCTGTTCTCAAAACCATTATAAATATAACTATGAACTGAACATTCTGCATGACAAATTTACTATAGCCAAAAAAATTTACAATGGATCGAAACGAATATCACTGATCAGGTATGAATTGAAATAAAGAACATTTGAAAACTATTGCATAAAAACTGGAATTTATCGAAATTTCACGTCGGTTGATAACCATTTTCTAACACACCTTCGAAAAGAATGGACTGAAATTCAGCATTAAAAGTGGCTGTCAACTGAAATTGAAATGAACCAAATATAAAAATTTTGTACTAGTTTGGACAGTTAATAAACTTATACGTCCAAAAGAAACAATTTTTATTCAATATCTGGTAGAAATATTATAAACACTATTTGGGTAAAAAGTAAAAACAACAGGACTAATTTGTTTTAATGAAATAGTTCGGCCGTACGGTAGTTCAGAAATTTCTTTAATACACTACTTTCTTAAAAGGAATTCTTATTCATGAGCTTTATAGTCATTCTACTTGAATATAGAGGGAGCAACTTCGAATAGAATCAATACTTTAAGTAGACATTCTATGTATATTTTATCTCTCTCGTTGTGCCGTAGTTTGAGATATCAAATATAGTACTGGTTTCGTAACTTGATACGTTATCCCCTTGAACTTGAATAATTTTGATGGCGTCAGTAATAAACTAGTTTTGTCCGCCATTGTTGTGTGTTAGTGGCCATATTGTGCGACCATCTTTTATAAACAAAATAGGGAGCCATATAATCATGGCGGATCACCAAAATTTAATGTGCGAAGTGGAAATCCAGCCGGACATACAGGAATGCGTGGAAATCGAGTCTATTCCCGTAGATATGAGCGATGCCGTTGAGACAATAGTTGAATGCGGAGATACGATTATGGGAATGCAATCTCTGGAAGACAGGGACATTATTTTAGAAACACAGGAGGAAATAATCGACGATTCTGGCGATCCTTTGAATCTATACGATGTTCCGGTACCTGATTCGTCTGATTTATATGTGGAATCTTCCCCTGGACCTTCCAAAAAGAAAAGATCATTGCACAAAAATCGGGGGATATTGGGAAGACGCGAAAATGAAATGTTATTGAGTGATATGCATGTAGAAAGTAAACCTAGAAAATGGGAACAAAAACAGGTGCAAATAAAAACCATGGAAGGTGAATTTTCGGTGACGATGTGGGCTTCCGGTACAAGCGACGGTAGGTTGATATATTTTGTGAGAATATAAATAGTAAGAAATTCGTTGGGAACAAGTTTTCGACGAGCTCTAACCTGTTAGAGGTTATACATATAGGCAAGTTTTTGTAATGTTTTCTTACGAATCGCTCATCAGAAATAATGTTTCTTCCTTGACAAGTCTGGTGTTGATACTTTATTTTTGTTTTGAATGTTATAATACATGTGGAAAATGTTTCCACTTCGAATTTTATTTGACAGACACCACTGTAATTAGGTCATAATACGCAATGCGCCGCTATCAGAATGCATAGAAATATAAACATACAAACAAGATGAAAATGAACTAAGGAATGTGTTCAAAATTCTAATCATGTTTCGTCGGTGTTCCTAAATAGTAAACGATTATACAGGGCGACCCAACGAACGCGTGGATTGTCGTATTAGCAGGTAGGTACTTTATGAATTCATGAAAATGAATTGGGAGAATTTATAGTAGTATGAAGTAGAAAAAGGAATCCTGCAGTTTATTTTTTATCCAGTTCTTCGGGGGCTACAGTATGTTACAAATTTTACTGTACGATGAATATTCTGATCTTTGCGTAATACCTTACCACTGCATACTGCCAACCAGAAGACTAAAGGAAAACCGCCAATTTATAATTTTCATATGAATGAATGCTTCAATATTTTTTGGTATCTTTGGTTGAATAGTATCGGTAGTCAGAATTCACTGAAAAAATGTTCACTTTTACATAACATCAACTCCTATTCTTGGCTGTTGCCTTAAATTTTGAATATGGAAGAAATGTCGGGAGATGTTAGTTTAGAACGTCTTTTCTCTAAATCAGGTTAGGTTAGATTTCACTGAAAAAGTGTTTACTTACTAATTTTGGGGCCCAGAATCCAAATCTGAAATCGTTTTGCCCTGAAAGGCTATCATTTAAGAGAAAATAAAAAACAAAATTTCCTTGAAAATCCTATATCCTATATCATTCAAACTCCATCATTACTTCATTAAAATGTTTTGTTATTAATACAATGGATAACATATACGCACATGTACCTTTAATCAGTAATTCTACGCTCAAATATACATTAATTTCTTATTAAAATGCTTTTCAATTCGAATGTTTATTTTCTAGACAATTAACCCGCCATATTTACTTTCCAGAAATGATTGCCCCCAATTATCAATATTAGGCAAACATTTATAATCCAAGACCTACTTGACATGATCCTGACAATAGTGACATACTCGCCATCTCACGCCATAACAGAGAGGGATATTCAAATGGAAATGTCTTAAAAAAAAACTATCTAACCTAACCGAACCTCAAACCTTTTGTTGTTGTATGTTTCATCTATTAACGATGTTCTCGGTAACTTAGCTCATTTACACAGTGGACCTACAGCTTATAGTGGATTTCGAACCACTCTCCTTGACCTTGCAATGATAACTGCCACCATAAGGATTACAAGTTATCTGGTCTTCGGAACTTTATGCCTCCTTTAGGCGACTCTTTCCAGGTATCACTTTTTTGTTCAAGGACAACATCCATAACTTGAATCCGGATTCCAACCAGGCACCTCGGCTAAGCATATACCTACATACTTGCTCACTAACCGTGCAGCTACCGAGGCGGTTAACCTCAAACCTAATTCAAATTTATAATTTTGAATTAAATAGGTTAGTAGGTTAGATTTTAAGTACAATTAGGTTAGTTAGGTTAGGTTTGGAGGATCCCCATTTGAATTTCGGTCTCAGTTATGAACGAGAGAGATAGTAAGTACTTCTATCTATCTCTTTCTGCATCGTTTTGAGCCGTACGTCGTATAACATGTAACATGAAAACATTGTGAATATGGCTGGTTAACTGTCTAGAAAATAAACATTCGAATTGAAAAGGATTTTAATAAGAAATTTATGAATGTTTGAAAGTGGAATTAATGATTAATGGTACATATGTGCATATATTATCCATTGTGCTTGTAACAAGGAGATTTTAATGAAGCAATGGTAGAGTTTGAATGATATAGACCAAAGGACGTTAAAAAAATTTTGGTTTCTTTTTTCCTTAACGATAGCCTTCCGGGGCAAAACGATTCAGATTTGGATTCTGGGCGCTAAAATTAGTAAGTAAACATTTTTTCAGTGAATTCTGACTACCGCCACTATACGGTTTAATTACCCTAAATGATTTCATTTGCTTATAGTGTTTCTTTAATGTGTCACAGTTTTGTCACGAATGAGATACAAGATGATGATTTGTTTATGGTAGTAGACTGGTGTGACGGCAGAAATTTGGACGTTTTTTCAACAAGAAGATAATATGCAATCGTTTTGTAACTTTTACATGTTTATTTCAATAATTTGAAAGGTACAAAAAAAATTTTCACTTGATTTCACATTATATTAACAATATTTGATGTCAAAGTAGAGTACTCGAAAGATGAGCTGTTTCGGGGAAGCACACAGCCTTCCATAGTCATCTGTAATAAAAACCAAAGAAATTATTGTATAGACCCTATTCTAATTAACTAACCAATAATATACATAGTAAAAAAAATGCTGGACTTGTGAAAAGAAGGTACTCAAAATCGATTTTTTTTCCGTTGATGAAAAGTTTGAAAAAATCAATTTATTATAAAAAATTTAAATGTTTTAAAGGTTAGGTATTTAGATATGTGTATGTAGAATAACTGCTTAAATTTTTAGCCAAATCGGTTGAATAGTTTTGAGTCAGTGCTTTCCCGAAATTTCAAAAACATGGTTTAGAGAAACACGCGTTTAAAGTTTCGACAACAAATAATACTTACATCCATTAATCAGCTATGCCCGGTGCATAGAGCAATCCTTCCGTTACCTCAAAGTTGTTATTTTCAGTAGCTTTGAGAGCCCTTCGTGAGGTTCTGGTCTGTTTGCAGTTGGCTTGTGCAGTTTTTTCTGCCCTTAAAATCTGTCCATTGTCTGCGTAATCCCTGACTGTCTGACCTATTGTGACGCCCATCACCTCCATAATTTTGAGAACAGGTAGAAAACCCTCGTTAAAGATGCAGGCAGCCGTATAAGTAGCAATTTCCAAAACGTTTTTCCCAGTAAAAATATACTTCGGAGAGAAATGGTTGAAAGGGCCATTAATGGGAGAACGGTCAGAGCAGCTGCCGCTGACGTGTCAACAAGCTTTCATATTCACTACGGCGCGCTCTCTTGTTTTGCCTATAACTTTGAAAATATTCTAAATTTCGGTCTGAAAAACTTAAGAGCATATTTTTGAAATGTGGTTCTTTCGAAAAATGTGAACCCATCACACCGGTCTACTACCTTAAATAAATAAGCATTGACTCTAAGTGAAATGACGATTTAGTTTATCTATTGACTTCCAGAACTTACAATAAAGAAAATGTTTAATTTGATTGGCCTCGAGAGTGTTCATAACATTAGTAGTAGCTAATTTTTTTTATTATTTTGCCCCGACGCCAGACAGCAATGTGGTTATATGTTTCATCTCAAGAGCAAAGCTACGTATGAAAAATACTAAAGAGGTAAAAAGGTCAATTTTCAATTAATACAGAAATTGAAAAAATCAAAGGCGCTCAACAACACAGTACTTGTTTTTATTATTTATCAAAAATATTGGTTGGAAGTTCACCACTAGACTAAATAAGTTCAAACTAATTGGGCTATATGTATATGGATTACCATTGCAAATTTCAACAAAAAGGACTGAAGGATTATTAAGATATTTACGTAAACAGATTTAAGAAAAGAACGTCTATTGTTTCCATGAAATTTTTGCCTTAAAATTGAGTAAGGAATGGTCCACACCAGTGTTCTTGCTTACTTAGGACACCCTATAAATCTCAAAACTGACATTTGAAAGAGTATCTTGAAAAAAATGCCACGAATGCGCAAAATAAATTTAAAATTGGCAAATCATACATTCACACCACAACATTTATCCAGATTTTATCAGTTTTCTTATGTTCATAACTAAATGGTGTATTCTTCAGCAGAATATGTGGAGATAATTCTCATTTTGTACTACACGTATTCATCAAATGAACATTGTCTTCGAATGGTTGTTTGTGTCTTCAATGAGAATCACATTGAATAAGTATGAATCACAATTATGTGGAAAAGAGTGGTATTAAGTAGGTATATTTGCGAGTAAGTTATGTGAAAATGTTCAACTATTGAGGTAAAATTATAGTAGTTTAAAAAAAACACGAATATTGCAGAATGTCGATTGCACAATATTTTGACACTGGCACATAGACTCAATATTATTGTGCAATATTGTACAAGAAATTGAATCGTTTGGAGGCGATATTGATGGTTGTGCAATATTTTTAGTAATTGCTAGTGCAGATGCATAAGCACATTAGCACAATATGGTATGCCAGAGATGCAAAAATTAATCCCCATCAGAAATTTATGAAGTCATGTTTAGAGATACTGAACTGTATTGGATATTAATAGCTGTAGATGTAACTACAATAAAGAAAACCGGAAAAGTTTGGAAATGAGCTAAACAAGAGTTTATATATAAGGAAATGTACAACCAAGAAACATTACTCCAAGAACTAAGAATGATTGAACCAATTTTTTGCTGATGCAGAATTCTTTGATGATTATTTGACTTTCATAGCGATATGTACTAGACCATTTTTTCATATATTGCTCAGTGTTATCAACAGTCTCACAATAATTTCAATCGATATATTTTGGAAAGCATGAATGTCGGATTTTGCATAATCTATACAAAAATTCGATACAACATATGTTGTTAAGCATACAACAATACTTCAATCGAAGAAAGAATTGACAATAAATAAGTATATATACGAATATACGAACAAAAAAGGATTTATTAAACATACAATGACTGAATTGATTGTACTTCATCTGCGTGAAGATTACAGGCTTAATTCAACCAACTTAGATTCAATATATAAAAATCAATATTTGGTGGTTCGTATTTTATGCTTATCCCATTGCAATAAAACTAAACTTATTGTTTTTAACTGGCATGAAGGTTAAATTCATAGTACAATTCATTTACAATAGGTGGTTCGCGCGTTGTGCCGACACTTTGTATTTGAAAGAGCATTGAATTAGTGTCAGAAACGTTGTCTTGTATCTTACTCATTTTCATTGTGCTGATATTTCTCCTTTACATATCATTCGATTTCAATGAATGTATCCCTTTTCCACAAGAAAATATTCATAATAAAACATTCTAACATGAAAAATCTTTACAAACGAAATTTCCACAATTATTCCTTCTGGTATAGCAGAGGGGAGGTAACAACTAATTTATTAAGAATACTACCAAAAAAAAGTCACATCTCACATTAGAAATCTAGACATATTAATTAATTCATATGCAATTATCCGGGATATAAACTGTTCAACAGTTGGATTTCATTTATCAAAATGCGTATCTTTGTTGAACTAATCATGGTTCCAGAGAAAGTTTTGGACTCGAACATGAATATTTACAGTCTGTCGCATGCAAGTATCTTGTTGACTTTTAGTGTTACACATAAAAATATTGGCTGACAGGATTTTCAGGTTTCTACAAGTCCTAAGTCACTCGAGTTTATAAAAAAAAGAAAAAAACACCATTCACATTTTTCAAATTCAAAATTTTGAAAAGGTCCGTTATACAAAGAATTTCAAATTTATGAAATCACATGACAAGTGGCTGAGATATTTGCAAAATGAAAGGAAATAGTTTTTTTTATCTCTCGCCAAATTTTTTCTCTTGAACAGAACCTTTATAGGGCAATTCTGCTGTGGAAAAACCTAAACATCTTCTCGACTAATTCTTTACGACACCAGAAACCAAATGGAACCAACATTAGTTTGATAAGCATACGCATACTGATCGCTGAAAAAGTCCTATGGATGTAGGATCAACTTTTATGTATAACCAAGGAAATACTGAATAAAAACAAGCGAAAACTACCTAAAATCGTCAATTTTGAGAATTACTTCGCCTAGTCATTTTTGAAGCACTGAACTAACCGATCTAACATACGAGATATCTCCGTAATATGATCTTATTTCTATAACATAAAGCCTATGAATTGCATGGCATAATCTTTACTGCAGACGTCAATCTTGCACTATTAAAATTGTGAGAACAATTAATTCCTTCAGCTTTTATTGAAGAATCTTGTAGAAAACAAATAGATTAAGAAGAAATTTATAGAAATCAATTCAATTCAATTAAATGTGAAACTACCTTAGGTAAATGGTCAATTTCTATAAAATAATCTATTGAAACTGAAGGCCTACTATTTTGCTTACAGGCCCGTTTCCCGAAAAACCATAGATAATAAACCCTCGGACCAGATACAGGAGCTTCATAATGTAAATATTCTTCCTTTTAGAATCAATCTCATTTCATTATACTTCCAGATGCTTGATTCCTTAGTTTATTTGTAGTAAAGTAACTCCAATTGAATTTTATTCCTTTAAATTTGCCCAAACTTACAATCTCATTTTCAATAAACAGAAAGAATACACACAAACCCCAGGTAAAGTGTTTAAGAATGAAAGTGAAGCATCGACACAATATCAGTCACGCAATAAACTATATATCAAATGGGCTGATGAAAAGAACTCAACAACATACATTATAAATATTGCAGTTTCCGATGTAAACACACAATAAATATACTGAAAAGGCTCGAATATATTGCACCAGTCAATGAGATTGCAAAGAATTGAAACAAAAGTATTATAGTACATATTTTGCTCATTATTTTTTCTGTAACGCGAGCCAATGCATGCTAATCATTACATAAAACCATGAAATATGAGTGAAGAGGTAAAATCTATAGTTAAAGCTCTCTAATCATACAGGATAAGTAGCTTGGTCGGCACAAGTAATACTATAGTATGGGTCCTAGGCCGCTTAAATTATACAGTCTGTCTCAAAGTAAACGGGACTTTCCCAATAGGGACGTTTCTGGTGGCGCCACCTGTATTAGACTATTGGCGTCTGAAAGGTACATCTTTTCCAGACTTCCATTCAAAATTTCTTGATATTTGGTTCACTGAAAGTAGAGTTCTTGCGCCTATGTTTTGGTAATCGGTACAAAAATGAGCATCGTAGAAAGAGCCAATATTAGATTTTCTTTAAAACTTGGTAAAACGTTTCAATTAATGTAAGAAGTTTATGGTGACGATTGTCTATCCCATGGCAGAGTTCATGAGTGGTACACGCGTTTTGAAAATGACTGGGAAGATAATTATGACGACTCTCACGTCGGCCAGCCGAAATTCGTTATTACGCCAAAGAGCATCGAAAAAGTGCGCGAATTTCTTGAAATCTAACCAAAATCACCGTTGCGTTTCATGGAAATGGAATTAGTATGTCCAAAGATTCGATTCAACGCATTTGGGCTATCGGAAGGTGTGCCACACAAATTAATTGATGATCAAAAGTTGTGAATCCGTCATTGTAAGGATATCGTAGAGGCGAACAGGACGAAAACTTCCTTTTGAACATTGTGACTGGTGACGAAACGTGGTGTTTCAAATACGACCCAGAAACGAAACGACAAAGTACCGAATGCAGGCCAGGAAACGAGCCAACAACCAACAACTTTTGAGAACTCAAAAGTGAAGACAATGCTCATTTGTCTGATTCGAATGGTACTGTTCATCATGAGTTCGTTCCACCGGGCCAAACGGTTAATGCGGTTTATTATCTTGGTGTTTTGAGGCGTTTGTTGCATTCAGCCAGAATATCGTGGGAATGGAGCTGGCATTAGTTGCCCTTTCATCGATCGGCGATAATTACCGATTTTTTGATCAAAAATCAAATTTTATCGGTCAACCATTCCCCATATTCGCCGGGCCTAGCTCCGTGCGACTTTGATTTGTTTGGGAAACTTCATTTGCCAATGAAAGGAATGCATAGTGCTGTACCAACATTCTCAGAGCTATGCCGGCCAAGGACCTCAAACACTCATTCGAAATGTTATTCGACTGTGCAGAACAGTGTATCGAAGCGAAAGAAGTCTTTTTTGAATAAAATAAAAAAAATTGCCAAAAGAAACCTTATTTCTGAAAATTCCTGTTTACTTTGAGGCAGACTGTGTATGCAGGTAATTGAAAAGCGAATGAACTGGCTAGGAGTAAATCGGAAGCACCGTTGTTTTTGTCATACCTCAAACTCGTTTGAATTTTTGTTATCTTTCAGCACATGTAGTATTTCAAGTTCCAGAAATTAATATTCCGCTACTACACTCGGAGGCAAAATTAACGGAACACTCGAAAATTTAACCAAATTCGAAGTCCGATATTTTTCCTAATTCTCAACCGATTTAGATGATTTTTTCGGCAAGTTATAGATCAACTCTTCTGCTTTGTAGAAATTATAAGAGAAAACAAAAAAATTGAAAAAAATTTATACAGGGGCAAAACTAAAAGTGTTTTTTTTGTCAAAAATTCGTAACACCCTGTGGAATTTCGTGGTCCGAGTTGAAACGTACAATATCATGGTCTGTCAAGACACATCTTCCTACAGTAACGCCCTTCTTGTTTTATGCATTTATCTCTATCTTTACAAGAGATATCCAATTTGAAGCGAAAAGTCACAAATTTCAAGAATTTATTTTTAATCTTGCGTAGGTGCATAACATCGGAGGTTAGCCAAAAAATAAAATCGAAATTAGAGAAGCGGAAATCTAACGAAATTAAAATTTTTGAAATTCACTGGCCAATTTCACGCTCCGGGAGAACTCGAAGTACACTGGAAAAATCGTTGATTTTGCACATTTATTTATGAATTTTTTTGTGTGACACTCTATAATAATTATCATTCCTGTCCAAAATTGGGAGCAGGTGTGTATCCTGGCGATACACTCGTGAAATGAAATGAACACTGAGAAAAATGTTCATGATGACCCACAAAAAAAATTGATTTTAGTAGCGAGTATGACCCCCCCGAGCTCTTATTACAGCGCGCATACGATTTCGCATACTCCCAATGATGTTGTCTATCATCTGTTGAGGTATGTTGTCCCACTCTTCCACCAAAGCCAATGTCAGCTCTTCAACGTTGCCTGGATTCCGTTTTCGAACCCTTCTTCCAAGAATGTCCCAAACGTGTTCGATCGGGTTTAAATCCGGTGACCGCGACGGCCAGTCCATTCGTGTGATCCCAACTTCATTGAGATATTCTATCACTATGCGTGCAGTATGAGGGCGCGCGTTATCGTGCATAAAAAGGAAATTTCCCCCTATGTAAGGAGCAAAAGGCACATTATGGGGCTCCAAGATTTCTGTTATATACCGATGGGCATTAAGTGATCCATTGCCAATAATCTCCAGTTCTGTTCGCAAGCATATGCCACCCCATATCATAACTGACCCTCTACCGTATTGCTCAGTTCCTGCGAAGTTCGCTTGATTGTACCGTTCCCCTCGATGCCTCCATATTCTATCTCTACCATCCACGAAATTCACACAATATCGGCTCTCATCACTAAATAAAACTCGTCTCCACTGATTGATTATCCATGCTACATGCTCCCTAGCAAACGCCAATCTTGCTACCCGATGGGCTCTATGGAGTCTTGGTGCTCTTGCTTGCGCGTATGATCTCAGACCAACTTCATTTAATCGTCTTCTGACTGTCCTCACACTGACGTTAATGTTATCCACTGCTTGTAAAAGGTTACGTGCCTGAACAGCAGTAAGACGAGGATTTCTTATGGTTTGATTGACGATAAAACGGTCATGTATAGCGCGGGTTGCCCGATTTCTTCCTTGTCCTCGCCTCCTCATGTACAATCCAGTTTCCCTGTAACGTCGGTAGATTCGATGGATAACCGACGTCGAGACACCCAACATGGTACCGACTGAGCGGTAGGTGCGCCCTTCCTCGATCAATGTAACTGCCCTTGCTACTGAGGTTGGTGGTAAATTTCTCATTCTGAATGAAAAATACCGTTTCGAATCGTAAACAGTAAAAGAATCACAAAACACCGCAATCGATCGAATTTGTATCAAATCAAAGAATGGAAAACTCTCATTCTTTAAACAAGTGCAAATGTGGTCATATACAAAAAAAAAATGTGTGTTGTATTTCATAATTTCAAATTAACCAAATTGTCATCAATAACTAATGCAATTCGAACATAAAAATCGCAAACGACAATTTCGACACGCCTGAGTGATAATAAGAAAATTCCAAATTGATAGACAAATTTTAATGACAATTTCTTGATTCAATGGAATTTCTCCAAAATGGTGATTTTCCACTTGAAATTAAATATATTTTGCAAAAATAGAGATAAACGCATGAAACAAGAAGGGCGTTACTGTAGGAAGATGTGTCTTGACAGACCATGATATTGTACGTTTCAACTCGGACCACGAAATTCCACAGGGTGTTACGAATTTTTGACAAAAAAAACACTTAGTTTTGCCCCCGTTTAAATTTTTTTTGTTTTCTCTTATAATTTCTACAAAGCAGAAGAGTTGATCTATAACTTGCCGAACAAATCATCTAAATCGGTTGAGAATTAGGAAAAATATCGAACTTTGAATTTGGTTAAATTTTCGAGTGTTCCGCTAATTTTGCCTTCGAGTGTAGTTCTAATGTAATTGCTAAGAATATCTACTTATTTTATAAAAAAAGATCGATCAATGTTGAAATATGAATGGGGTGATATTGGTCGGATCAATTTCATAGTGTGAAACGGTAGTACTTTTGGAATGAAATAATTCATATCACCCCCGTTGATTTCGGCCTAGCAGTTTTTTGAACTTTTAAAAGGGTTGAGTTGGATCATAGGGTTTAGATTCATTACTCTTACTATGTTATCATTTATTCATATAAAAAGGCACAAATTTTTTGACAACTTGAAATGATTGCGTTGATTTCAAAGCAGTTAATCTTTCTTCGTATAGAATTGCGAAATCACAACGACTACTAACTTCAGACAAGCCCAACGAATGAAAGTTCCCACGTCCATTAACTATTCTGCAGTGCTGCCGGTTATATATGTCTTCATGTGTAACAGTGTTGCATGATCAATCTCACCACGATCGATAAAACTCATCTCGCTTCACGGTACTGGAACCTTCCTGCGGATTTTCTTATGAAAGCGCTTTTTTTTTATGCGCGCTTCTAAGGAATAGGCGAACCTGTTACACCACATGAGTTGTTTACTCGCTTCTTGAAGAGGGCCAAATTGTAGCATGTTGTGAAGATGTTGGACGGGAGCGAGTTCCACAGCTCACCGGCCCTGTAAACGAAGGAATTCTTGTAGAGAGAGGTTCGAAGGGGTCGTTAAATGTACCGCCATATGATGAAACTCCTTGCCAGCCTAGTGTGGCTGCAAAACATGAGTTTTCCCTGAACAAGGTCTTTCAGCTCCTTGGAGCATCTTCCGTGAAAGTATCTGTAAAACAGAGAAAGATCAACAACTTGTCTTCTGAGAACCAGCGGTTGGAGATCGCGAGTGATCTCCGGGTGGTCGATGAGGCGCACACCTCGTTCTTGCACACTATCCAACATCTGCAATGAATATTTGGGCGCAGATCCCCATACATGGGAACAATATGACAAAGCAGGTCGAATCTACGCCTTATATAGAAGCAACAGCTGAGATAACGTGAAGTATCGCTTGGCTCTGAAAAGAAAACTAAGTTTAGCTGATGCCGACTTGGCTATTGCTGATACATGTTCATGCCAGCCAACCCGGAGTTGACCGTTATTCCGAGAAGGTGCATCGAATCTTCGAATGCAATTTGTTGGCCTTGTATCATTAGAGGAGGTTCTCCAGCGGGGACCTTTCTAGAAAACGTAGTTGCTCGCGTCGAAGCTCACCAGGTTCAACTGACCCCACTCAGATCTCCTATGTAAGTCAGAGTTTAAGTTGTTAATTTGTTGACATCTCTGACGCTGAGATTCCGCAGCTGTAATCGGCTGCAGACTATTGAAAGACGAAACCAGAGTACAATTTTCTGCAAAACCGAAGATCTTGTTCTCTGTAGATGACAGAAGATCGTTTATCTGCAACAGAAACAAGGTTGGCGAAATAATGGATTCCTGAGGTACTCCTGCTTGCAACCGGAAACAATCAGATTATATACCGTCGACCACAACTTGTATTGATCTATTTGAAAGAAAGCTACTTATCCAAACCCGTAATTTTTCGGAAAGCCCATACGCAGCAAGTTTATTCAACAAGGCTACCAAACCCTATCGAAGGGTTTAGAGATGCCGAGGGCTATTGCTTTAGATTCCCCATGCTTTTCCATCTTTGATGTAAAACATGAGTGACGTAGGCGAGCAGACCTCCATACTGACGGTCGTTAATAATTTCCTGCGATTATGCATCATTGATGACTCTCCCCATCACTTTGGACACAAAGGGAAGAAATGCAACAGAGCGGTAGTTTTGGGGTAACGACTTCTTTCCTTTCTTTGGGATCGGTTGAATTCTCGCTATTTTCCAGGTACTCGGGAAAGTCTGGCTTTCATAAGAAATCTAAAACAGACATGCAAAGTGGGTAAATAAACTTCAAAGTTGTTAATCAATGGAAAAGAACATAATCTTGAAAGAAAGAAAGAATCGTTTTTGCTAGAGTGGCCCTACAACTATTCGACCAACCACCATATTTCTTCCCTAAGTTATGCAATCCTTGGATGTAATCACCATTGGATTCAACAGCATGCTCCCAAAATCTTAAGCAGTTCTGTTATTCGCGTTTCTGTCGCCTTCAAAGCGTTCGTCATAATTTAATCGTTTTTTGATCGTCAAAATGGATATCTTTCAAGCGGCTTTTAATCTTGAAACGAGCTAAAAGTCACGAAGAGCTATAAAAACGCGCTGGCGCGTTATCGTGGTGGAACAGCCAATCATACAATTTTTTCAGAAATTCTCCTATTATAACATTCCTTGTTGATTGTCTGACTTTCAGGAATATACTCAAAACTCATAATTAGAAAACCATCAACAATGACTTGACATTGCTCCTACTTTTTGGCTGAAGCTTCCGCTGAAACAAGTGTAGTTTTGTTTCGGGGTCGTTATTATAAACCTATGACTAATTTCTTGTTACAGTTACAGTACTGTTAAAGCAGATTTTCGTAATTATTGACCCTTTACAAGTTGTCCTGAGTAACAACATTATTATTTATCGTATGGCAAAAGACACTCAGTACCAAATTAAAAAAAAAAAAAAAAAAGAAAAGGCACATATAAACATAATCATGTAAGGGTATATATAATATACTTCGGAGGTTACAAACAAACATCAAGTCCATTGATATATTATATCGATCTGTCAGTTGCCAACAGAAAGTCTAAAGGATTACCACTATAAGATCTTGTTGGGCATTCCTCGACTATATGCCCAATCGTCTGAATTTCCCCGCAATTACACTGGGCAGACGGTAGTTTGCTCCATTTGTGCAGAAAATATGCGCACCTGCCATGCTCAATTCTGTTTCTATTGAGTTTGGACCAAGTTTTACGGGGAAGATCAAAACCTGGTGGCGTTTCAGTTATGCACGGCCTGTTATTAATTTGATGCGCAGTCCATTCCAGGGTCCAAGCTCTTCTTCTTCTTACGGTGCCTTATCCTTAAGGACGTTGGCGATTACATTTGCCCATCTTATTTTGTTTGTTGCAGCTCTGAACAATTCTATATAGCTCATATTAGTCCATTGACGTAAGTTCTTAAGCCAGGAGTTGCGTCTTCTTCCCGGTCCCCTTTTGCCATTGATTTTTCCTTCGATGATAAGTTGAAGCAGTTCGTACTTTTGGTTTCTCATAATGTGACCGAAATATTGCGTCTTTCTTTCTTTTATTATCTGCACAAGTTCTCGATCCTTTCTCATCCTCTGCATAACTTCTACGTTTGTCGTATGACTCATGTAAGATATTCTGAGCATTCTACGGTAGCACCAAAGTTCGAACGATTCTATTCTTTTTTGTGTTGTTTCCGTCATTGTCCATGCTTCAACGCCATATAGCACGGTGGAGAAAACGTAGCATTTCAGTATTCGAACTCTTAATGAGATATTTAGTTGGCAGTTGCATAGTATTTTTTGCATTTTATAAAATATAGCTCGTGCTTTTTCCAGGCGTGTTTTTATCTCTAGTGAGTGATCCCAAGTTTCATCAAGGCTACTTCCTAGGTATGTTATTTTGTTACTTGTTCTAATTCTGTTCCGTTGACCCTAATTCCGACCTTTCTGTTTTGGTGTTTGCTGATAGCCATCGTTTTTGTTTTCTTTGTATTTAGTTTCATTCCAAATTCTTTACATGTTATCATCACTCGGTTCATTAGGCGTTGTAGTGCTTCAGCGCTATCTGCTAGAATAACCCTGTCATCTGCGTATCGCAAGTTGTTAATGCATTGTCCATTTATTATTATGCCATCCGAGGTATCCTGTAGTGCCTTTCTAAATAACTCTTCCGAAAAAACGTTAAACAACAACGGGGAAAGAACACATCCTTGCCTTACTCCTTTCTCGATGTTAATGTCTTCAGATGTCTCTCCATCGATTCTAATTTTAGCCTTTTGGTCTTGGTAAAGGTTTGATATGATTCTCAAGTCTTTGTCGTCTATGTTACAAGACTTGAGAATTTCTATTAGTTTATCGTGTTTCACCAGGTCGAAAGCCTTTTGAAAGTCTATGAAACACAGATATACATCAGAGTCTACATCCCTACATCTTTCAACAAGCACACGTATTGAAAAAAGTGCCTCTCTTGTTCCAAAGCCATTCTTGAAGCCAAATTGTGTTCGTCCCGTGTGTTCGTCCAATTTGTTATAAATTCTATTGTGTATTATTCGGAGGAACAATTTCAGTATATGATTCATCAGACTAATGATCCTATATTCTTCACATTTCCTGGAGTTCTTCTTCTTTGGTAGTGGTATAAACACCGATGTCAGCCAGTCTTTTGGTATTATTCCAGTTTCGTATATTTTATTAAATAAGTTCTCCATAACATCGATGTGTTCGTCTGAAATTATCCTTATAATTTCAATTGGGATATTATCTTCTCCAACAGCTTTTTTGTTTTTTAGTTGTTTTGTTGCTTTAATAATTTCCTCCTTTGTGATGTAGGGTCCAGACGCTACTTTCTGTACATCTATGCTTTGTCTCTCCTGGTCTTGAAACATGTCTTCTATGTATTCTTTCCACCTGTTTATTTGATCTTTTATATTCAGTAGGGGTTTCCCATGTTTATCTTCGACGAAAGATGAAGAGGATTGCTTCCACATTCCAGCTCCTTCTTTTATTTTTTTGTGTAAGTTGAAAGTATCATGTTTTTGTTCTAGTTTCTCAATTTCTTCACATCTTTTTTTAGCCAGGTAACCTTAGCTTCTTTGATTTTTATTTTGATATTTTTATGTATTCGTTTATATCTTGTTTCGTTTTTATTTCTGAATTTTCTTCTTTCTTCCATCATGTCCAAGATTTCTTCTGTCATCCAAGATTGATTCTTTTTCCTGGTCTCCTGCTCAAGGTGCTTCTCTGTAACATTTTTTAGTGTTGTTTTAATCTTTTGCCAGTCTTCTTCAGAAGTTTGCGTCGGCTCTACGTCCAAGCTCTACTAATATCAAATCCCTCGTGTACAGCCTCCCTCGCTGATCTTGTTGGTGGCTTTCTTGACCGAGGTCGGTTGTTGTTGGCTTCTGCAATATCCTGGTGGATATTGGCTTAGTATTGGGAGCCATTTCATGGGAGTGGATTTGGTTTCGCCTGCAATCATTCTCATAGAATTATTAAGTTGAGTATCCACCTTCCTCACTTGCGGGCTATTCAGCCAGGCTGAGGCACAATACTCGACAGTGGAGAAAACAAGACCCCAGAGCAGAGGAGCTGAGGGTAGATGCCGATGTTCCCCAGGAGGTGCCACATAGTTTTTGGAGAATATTGTTTCTTGTTTTAAGCTCTTCCGCAGTGTTTGACAGAAGTGCCTTGAAAGACAAAGTCCTAGCGAGAGTAATGTCCAGATACTTTGGTGTATTTGAGAATTGTTCCTTCGAAGCGCATGGTGATTTCTTTTCCAGCGAGTTTGTTATTCCGTTGAAAACAGGTCACCTCTGTCTTGAAGGCATTAGGTTGGAGCCTCCACCTTTTAAAATATTTTCCAACAATCTCCAGTAACAGAATATATCCTATTTGAGTGTTAAACTTTGACATGTTGAAGATTCCAGTCCCTAGATACTGAGAAGGAAAACATCAAAGAATACACATAGGCATCATCATACATTCATTTGAATACACTTACAATGACCAAGCACCAGCTCAGAGTCGATATCATCCATTACAAAGAAGAGGGGACCATCTCGAGGTAAGATGGAATACTATAATTTTACAATACTACGAACGAATAGGCTTTATTCAATAATTTCGTCGTTCTTATCAAAAGACACAATAGAAAGATGACTAAATAGGAATCCCGAAAGTTAATATAAACAATGTAAGTAGTTAACCCACCTTTTAACCAAGTCTTGAGGTTTCTCTCAGTTTTATTGTAGTACTATTTACCGAAAAGATTAAAAGTTTTATATACTTGAATCTTTGAAGAAACAATAACCAATTCTTTCCTTACCTGGTTAACAATTAAAAGCGTGTGAAATATCAATTGTTTCACGATTTGGACCTTTGCACCATTCTAATACCAATCACAAGAAGTGTGTAATATGATGTCGCCATCTTCATACTGAAAGAAGGTAACAATGGAACCACTATTTCAATTTTAAATTTATAGAAGCTCACATGAACATTGATGAAAGCAATGAGATAAAAAACACAAGGTTTAACTTTAATCTACACTTTATTTGAAAAAATTCGACGACGTTTCGCTGACACAGCAGCTTTATCAAGAATGAAAAACAGAATGAAGAGTATGGTATTATAAACAAATCGTAGAACAAGTTGGATGAATAACAGGAAAATCCACACCGAGCCATTGTACAGTTAGTATGAAAGGTAATAAAAACAAATTAAACAAGTTAAGTAGGGGTGAGTAATTCACATCTACCTGTTCTTTCAAAAGCTTGTCCGAATGTTTGTATCTATTTATTTCTAATGCTTCTAGGAGATCTAATTTTGAACTTTTTGATTTTATATGTAATATGTCAAAGTTTTTATTGAATGAATGGTTTTCTTTTATTAGGTGGTTTGAATAATTTGAATCAGATTTATTTTTATCGAAGCTACGTTTATGTTCAGATGTTCTTATGCCAAAACTCCTATAGGTCCTACCGATATAAATTTTATCACAAGAACCGCAATTGAGTTTATAGATTCCCGATTTACTTGATTTTTCAACACGAGATTTATTATTTTTAATATGTTTACCTAAGTTATTAGAAGTTTTGAAAGTTATATTAAGATTTTGTTTGACGAGAAAGGATTTAATATTTGTACTTGCAGAACCGCAGAATGTTAAACTGTTGAATATTTTATAGTCTTTATGAATAGGATATACTTCATTTATTGCTTTCTGATACAGTTTTTACGAATGATTAGATCTATAATATCCGGATTATATGAATTATTAATGGCTATCTGTTTGATGATGTTTAACTCTTTATTATAATCTTCTACTGATAAAGGTAAATTGAGTAACCGATGTACCATGCTGTTTAAAGCTGCAACTTTGTGTTGAATTGGATGAATTACATCCAATTAGAAATAAATAGATACAAACATTCGGACAAGCTTTTGAATGAACAGGTAGATGTAAATTACTCACCCCTACTTAACTTGTTTAATTAGTTTTTATTACCTTTCATACTAACTGTACAATGGCTCGGTGTGGATTTTCCTGTTATTCATCCAACTTGTTCTACGATTTGTTTATAATACCATACTCTTCATTCTGTTTTTCATTCTTGATAAAGCTGCTGTGTCAGCGAAACGTCGTCGAATTTTTTCAAATAAAGTGTAGATTAAAGTTAAACCTTGTGTTTTTTATCTCATTTATATCATGGATCTACATCAAGTAACGGCCTCCACAATTCAAATATTGATGAAAGCGATGATCATTTAGTTTCAAGTATTGAAAATCCAAGAGAATTGTCTGAGGCAAGAATGGAATATAATCTCCTGACGGAGACAATTGGAAACAAATAGCACTTCAACAATTGTTACTTGATCCACCTCATTCAGTTGTTTATAGCCTATTTGAGTTAGTGTGTATGGTGCAATACATCATTGTATATACACAACAAAATTTTTATGGAATCACCCGATATTGTGAATATTACCTCAGGGATTTTGGAAATTTCGAAGGATTCTTAGAATTGATCCTTTTCAGATATTTTAATTGAAAAAAGAAATAATTTAAAGTTTATTTTAAGAAAGAAACAAATCAAAGAAAATAAGAGACTCTTTCCGCATGTAGTAAAAAAATTGAAAATTGTTTTCTCACGGAGTAGGTGTTTTTTCTCGACCTCAGTAGCTTGTATTACTTCCTCTTGCACTGATACATGTCTGAATCTGTCTAGACATGCTCTGGATTAGGTTTTCGACCTCCTCTGGGGTGATATTCTGCCACACTTCTGTGGCGGCTTGGATGAGTTGTTGTGGGGTTCTTGGATTATACTGGCGCGATCTAATTTTCCTTTTGAAATTATCCCATAAATGTTCAATAGGATTTAGGTCTAGAGAGCAATCTGACCAGTCCAAAATAACTATTCCCTCTGTTTCAAGATAATGTCGTGCGAGGTTGCTAGTATGCAGAGAAGCATATCGTGCATAAAAGTTAAATTCTCACCGTAGGCACGGTCCACGTAATTTCTTGGCGTTACACTCTCAAGTAACGAAATCAAATCTGATTGCCTCCCAGCATAATGCCACCCCAAAACATCACACTGCCCCTCGTTATTTCGGAATTTGTCTTGTTGCTCGGAGTCTAGCTTGTCTTCCACGACCCCTTAAAACCCGAATCCGGCGATATTCTGATCTCATTCGAGAAAAGGACATTTCGCCAATTCTCAATATTCCAATTTTGATGCTCGATACACCAATTAAGTATGTTACTTTTTTGTTTGGTTAGTTCTGGAACTCTTAAGGGCCTTCTGCTGTATAAACCCCTTGAACGAAGTCTTTGACGTATCGTTACGACTGATACACTGATGCCTGTTGCTTCCAGAAATTGCCTTTGGAGTATGGGGTGCGACGCACTAGGGTCTCTTCTTGCAATTTGGCACAAAAAGCGGTCTTGTTCTTTCTACGACTTAGGGGTCTATTTTGTATTTCCGGATTTCTTTTTTTCCCGATATCTCGGTTCTTATAGAAGATAATTGAAATCTGTTTTTACGTTTCTAAAACGGTTTTCTGAGTAGATTCAGTGACGTACTCGAAGTTTTTTTCATTAATTATGACAGATATGACATAAAGTTGCATTTTTAAATACGAACATAGTTTTTTTTGCATATTCCGATTGCCGTTTTTTCCTTTTCAAAATATATAACATGATGACAAAATTTCCACCCAATTTGAAGAAAATAACGGAATAATGATTTACCCCTAATGGCTGGGCGAAGGAACACACGTGAGCGGACGAACCATAGAACATTTGTAGTTATTCGATGAAAACGATCAAAACAATGCAAAATCTTCTCGACCGAAATAATGGAGCTAGGCTGCTCCTAAGATTCCATCGTTATTTATGACATCCGCAATTTCCGCTTTTATTTTATTTTTGAGATTGTCGTTTAGTTTCTAGAGTTCTCTGAGAAATACCTACATGAGAATAATAATAGGCACCTAATAATTTACTCAAATTTACTTCTCATAATGATTTACATATATTACTCGAACTGATTTCCATCATGTTGTAAACATAAAGTGCATCTTCGGATTATATCTTCTATGTCTGAATGCTCTCTGTGAACACAGAAGTCTTCATCTATGCACGTTCATTAGAAACCATAGAACGACCAATAATTATTATTATTCATTATCTGTGGATATATTGGCTTCGTTCTATTTGAATTCGTAAAATTAGTGTTCGTTGTTGAATTTGGATTGTTTAGTTAATTTCTGCAATTCACACTATGGAACAAAATAGAAGATACGAAAATTTCGAAAAGTTGATATGCTGAAGGTCTACTTTCAGTGTCACTGTAACGCAGTCCGTGCATCAGAAGAATATTTGAATAGGTAAGTTCGACAATGGAAATGGAAGTAGTAATTCTAATCAATATTAAATACCTGACTGACACTCTCCAATAGATTTCCTCAAAGAATTCAACCAAACAGGAAGTTCTTCACCAAAATGGAAGCAAATCTTTCCAATTATGGTTCGTTCGAGAAACCAAGAAGTAAAACTACAATAAACGGAATAGAGGTGATAATGAACTTGACGTGTTAGCAGCTGTTGAGGCTAACCATTCTACATCGTGTCGGCAAATTGAGAGCGAAGTGGGTGTGTCAAAAAGCAGAGCCCAAAGAATTTTGAGAAAGTATAAATATCATCCCTATAAACATAAAATAATTCATCATCTCAATGCCGGGGATGCAGAGAGAGAACGGCGTTCTGCAATTGGTATTTAGGAGAATCATAGGTGAAACTCGTTTTGGGCGACATATCATTTGGTCTGATGAGTCAAGAATCAGCAGTGCCGGAATCTTTAATCGCCATACGAATAGATTCTGGGCAAACGAAAACCAACACGATGCAGTAGCTCGACGGCAGCAGGGGAGGTTCGGTTTCAATGTGTCGTGTTTCGTAATGGGCAACAAATTAGCCTACTATATCTTTGATGGCAACTTGAAAATAAATGGATCGGTACCAATGGCCCAATTCAATGGCCACCTAGGTCTCCTGACCTATCCGTTTTAGTTTTTTTCTTTGGGGTTATTTAAAAAATAAGATATATAGGAGGCAATACGCCAATTACGATCAATTGAAGAATGCAACAAATGAAGCATTCAAAGATCTGAGGAGATCCTCGCTACATTTGACTAGGGCCATAGAAGATATAATCCGAAGATGCACTTTATGTTTACAACATGATGGAAATCAGTTCGAGCAATATATGTAAATCATTATGAGAACTAAATTTGAGTAAATTATTAGGTGCCTATTATTATTCTCATGTAGGTATTTCTCAGAGAACTCTAGAAACTAAACGACAATCTCAAAAATAAAATAAAAAGCGGAAATTGCGGATGTCATAAATAACGATGGAATCTTAGGAGCAGCCTAGCTCCATTATTTCGGTCGAGAAGATTTTGCATTGTTTTGATCGTTTTCATCGATAACTACAAATGTTCTATGGTTCGTCCGCTCACGTGTGTTCCTTCGCCCAGCCATTAGGGTAAATCATTATTCCGTTATTTTCTTCAAATTGGGTGGAAATTTTGTCATCATGTTATATATTTTGAAAAGGAAAAAAACGGCAATCGGAATAAAAACCGTTTTAGAAACGTAAAACAGATTTCAATTATCTTCTATAAGAACCGAGATATCGAGAAAAAAAGAAATCCGGAAATTTTCAAGATTCGCGAATAACTGAAAAACCACTGAAGTTAGAATAATTCTGATTAGCTCTATGAATTTGTCTCGAAAAAGTAGCCAAGGGTCGTGAAAACCCCATCTCTCTATCTTAAATAATAACAGAGATGCTCCTGGTGGCACCCCCAAAATGGGACAATATCTGTACAATATCCCGAACATGGGGTGATAATTCAACCTTTCTTATCATACTATCCAGTTTTTTTACAACAAAAAACTTCATTCTTCACAAGTAGTCTAAAGATCCATGGTTTAAAACAATTAATAATGTGAAATACTGAGTGATTCCATATAAATTTGATTGTGTGTATTGCGCATTTTGTCTCCTTGATGTGGGTTCATAAATAAAGATGGCAAATACGTTAAGATGAAGAGATCCATATTTGTGAAGCTTTTGTCTTAGTAAGATAGTGCCAAGTGCCCCAACAGTCATAGAATAAATTTCGCTCGTTTTGGAGAAATTACTAATAGACCAAAGAATCGGTCAAAAATGTCAACTTGTCAATTTCAAAAGTCATAAAGAGTTACAAACTGAAGCAGATATATATGTCCTGAACAAAAACAAGACATTTTCGTGCGGCCTCAACATTTTATATAGAGTGAGAAAATATTGAAAGTCGAACTATTTCAGTAGGTTACTTTTGATAGTGTTGCATATATACTTACAACAATTATCACCAAAACGGTTTTCCTCTTATTGTGAACAACGTAGACGGCCGTCTACGCTTAGATCTTTCTAATTTCACAACATATTTCAAAGGGGTTTCCATCAATAGGCAGAGTGATTCAAGAGGAAGGTTTATATACAGGGTGCTTCAACGAAAACTAAACAGATGCTATATCTACCAAGATATTCATTTCTGATCAAAACGCAAAAACAGGTCAATTTTTGTACAATACTTGCCTGAAATATCAACCCCTTAAGCGGGGGTTGCAATCCTTGAACATTTTGAAAACGGAAGATGGGTCGAGTGCTGACTCAAAAGAAAGGTGGTATCTTTGTCTACATTGCCTTGAACAAATTTCCATTTTTAATTGAAAACTTTAAAAGATACAGGGTGAGCAACTGAAAGATAGGGAAGACTATTCAAGTTTCAGTGAGGTGAAATGGAACAGATCCATGCTGATCAATGGCAGTCATCATCAAGTACCATCCTCGTCTCGAATTTCAACCCCTGGAGCAGGGGTGACAACCCTTGAAAATTTGGAAGAGGGTAGATGGGTCGAGTGATAACTCGAAAGGAAGGTATTATCTTTGTCTGCATTCCCGTGAAAGAATTTTCATTTTTGATTGAAAACTGTAGAAGATACAGAGATAGCCACTGAAAAATAGAGAAGACTATCGCCCCAAGACTATTGGAGTATTAATGCAAAAAACTGGAATAGATTCATTTAGATCAAAGATGACAGCCTTTGATCTGGAATGAATCGAGATCCAGGGTGGTACTTGATGATGACTGCCATTGATCAGCATGGATCTGTTCCATTTTACTTCACTGAAACTTGAATAGTCTCAGGAAGATAGTCTTTCCTATCTTTCAGTTGCGCACCCTGTATCTTTTACAGTTTTCAATTAAAAATGGAAATTCGTTCAAGGCGATGGAGATACCACCTTTCTTTTGAGTAATCACTCGACCCATCTTCCCTATTCAAAATTTTCAAGGATTGCAACCCCCGCTTAGGGGTTGATATTTCAGGCAAGTTTTGTACCCCAAAAGATGTCCCCTTTGAAACAAAAATTGACCTGTTTTTGCGTTTTGACCAGAAATGAATATTTTGATAGATATAGCCTCTGTTTAGTTTTCGTTGAAGCACCCTGTATAAATATTCCAATAATTGAGAGAAAATGAAAAATAAAGTCGAAGTCGCACACACTAATTTTGAAGTCCGTAGAGATGACTGGTTCTTCCAGGTTTATAAAGAAATGAAAAAGAGATATAGATAAGAAATTGAGGCTCCAATTAAAAAAGGAAATTTTGAATTCATTGCAGGTTCGACAAATAGTCACAGTGCAATCTGGAAGGTAATAAATGAAAATATCAAGGGATCGCATTCAAAAAGAAATAATTTCTCTAGATGCTACAATGACGAATCGATACTTCGTGGCCATCAGGTCGGCGCTCGATGATTGTGTAGATCGTACGAGTGATGCAGTGGAGGGGATTCGGTCGTCGAGTACAAATTCAATGTGTCTCCGCGCAACTACTCCAGAAGAGGTACTTAATGCGGTCGCAAGTATGAAAAATAAGTTCACATGCGATATTTATGGAATGAACGTAAACCTCCTCAAAAAGATAGTACATATACTAGTTAAACCTCTCAGTGGCCTCATAAATTTGTTTCACTGAAGGTGTTTTTCCACATTGCTTGAAAGTTGCAAATGTTATTCCCATCCACAAGAAAGAAAAGACTTCGGAAACCACCGGCCCATATCTATTTCCCCCACATTTTCTAAGATTTTTGAAACACTACTGAAAAATCAAATGATAGAATTTATGGAAAAAACGAAGTAGTAAACGACTCTCAACACGGTTTTCGAGAAAAAAGATCCACCACTACGGCATTAATAGATATAATTGACTTTCTGATGGGGGTTTTGGAAGGCAAAGAGGAAGCAAGCGTTAAATGCTGTGATCTGGACAAGGCATTTGACTGCATGAATCGCAATGTTCATCTCAAAATCGAGAAATATGGGTTCAGAGGTGTTCTCGGTGCTATTCTCACATCGTATCTAGAGGAAAGGTTTCAATCTTTCGACATAGGAAACTGCGTAAACCCTCTGAAGGAGGTCAGTACTGGAGTGCCCCAAGGTTTAATTCTGGGACCTATTCTGTTTTTTTCATACATGAATGATTTATATTTAAATGTAAGCTCCGAAAAAGTTTGTATATTCGCAGACGATACAACCCTTATAGACAAAGATCTAGATAGAAAACACCTCAATGTCAAATCTGAAATTACGATGAAAAAAGCCCAAAAGTGGTTCGAAGCAAATAAATTATGTCTGAACATGGAAAAGACACAGGAACTGATTGTCACAAATAGAAGACTTGACAAAGTAAACGAACCGATAAAACTTCTCGGATTTCATCTTGACGGTACACTGTCGTGGGCCTGTCATATTGCAAATTTGGACAGGAAGTTGTCGTCTGCGGTGTATGCTATACGGAGAATAAATCAAATAGTGGGGGGAAAAGCAACAATACTCACCTACCATGCTAAATTTCATAGTGTAGCCACCTATGGCCTTCTTCTTTGGGGTGCAGCGACCGATGCTCCGGAAATTTTCCTAAAGCAAAAAAAAGCCATTAGAACCATAGTCGGCGTTAGTGAACAGCACAGCTGTCGGGATCTTTTTCTAAAATATAACATACTTACAATCCCATCCTGGCATGCCTGTGTTTTGTTCATGCTCGCAGAAATTCTTACATGGCATATAAGAACGTCCACTACTACAATACGCGTCCAAAAGAGGACATAGTAATACCCTACCATAGACTTACTCTCACCGAAAAAAACTACCAGTGCATCTGCAGAAAACTGTATAATACGATACCACCATCAATCCGCGAGTCAAATCAAAAAAAAATTCAAGCAGACCGTTAAACGTTTCTTATTCGATCGAAGATTTCTTGATGATCTGTGATAAACTGTGATATAACTTTTATGTTGTATGTTGTTTCTGTGAGTTATATCAATGAGTTGTGACGTCTCATGTATGCTTGATGGGAAATAAAGTTATTATTACTATCCTGGACTTATGCACTATCTCAGCTGTTAGCTGGATATGATTTACCGTTCCCAGATTCAGCAATCAAAGGGAATATGCTGGATTACAATATACTTGACATAAATTTCCTAACTATCCTACATGTATTAAGAATTACAGCTTTTTGTATTTCTATATAGGTATTCTTATGCAATTCCAATTTCTTAAGGCTATCATGCAAAGTTTTGGGTATTGAACCAATCGAGGATACGATGACAGGAACAATATTTATTTTCTCGAGGTGCCACATCTGCTTGATCTCAATAGCAAGGTCTGTGTATTTGGACGTTTTCTCCTGGAACTTGTTCAGCACGTTGTTATGATTCGGTATGGCGACATCCACCAGCATTGCTGTTCTGGCTCTCTTATCATACACCACTATATCCGGCCTATTATTCGCCACCATTCTGTCAGTGATAACAGGCCTATCGTAGTATAATCTGATAGAGTCATTTTCCAATACGGGCCCTGGTTGATACTTGTAATATGGCTGGAGGTATTCGGAAGTCCGTACTTGTGTGAAAGTTTCTGATGGATAATGTTGCACACTTGATTAAACCTGTGAAGATAGTCCGTATTGGCCAGTTGTTCGCATCCGGACGTAATATGCTGTATAGTCTCCGATCTTATATGGCATTTTCTGGACTTATCTGTTTGTAATGTTCCGTCCTTCAATATAAATTTTTTGTAGTTGTTTGTAGCGATCACTTGGTCTTGGATGGCCATAAGGAATCCCTATGTTTCCGCGAATAATTCTCCTTTCATCAACCATTTGTTGGAGGCTTCTTTGTCGATGTGTGGTTGATTAATCTCATGGTGATGTCGTCCATGCAATTCCTTTCTTGACAATTGCTCTTGTTTTTCAGTATCTGATAGGAACGGTAGATTCAGCAGGTCATCTCTGGTAGCAAGATTTAGAGGTGTATATCCCTTATCAGCCAACGATACCACTCTATGGAGGTCAGAAGTGAGAGCTTTTGCAGAGAAGAATTCTCTGAGATTTTTTATCTGTTCGGTGTGTAAATCGACAACATCTATTAATCCGCGTTCTCCTTTCCGCTTCAAAGTTGTTCGTATCACAGACGATTCTGGATGATGGTTGTTGTACTTTGTTAGCATCGTTCGGGTCTGCCTTTGAATATCACCCAGTTCTATCTTAGTCCATCTGATTATTCCAAATGAGTAAAGCAACACTGAAATGGCGTAGGTGTTAATTGCCTTGACTAGATTCCCCGAGTTCAACATTGATTTCAGCACAGTCTTCAGACGCTGACTGTATTCTGAACGAATCTTCTCCTTTGATTGTTTTTGGTCTAGCAATCTGGCTTTTTGGTATCCTAGATATTTGTATGTTTCGCCATCCCTCATGCACTGTATAATATCACCGTTTGGGAGTTGTGTTTCACCATCTATGACTTTCCCTCTTTGAATGTTTAGGGTCTTACATTTTTCAATACCGAATTTCATATGAACATCTGCCGAGAACTCACTGACAGTTTTCAGCAAATCATCCAATTGCTTCTTGTTCGAAGCATATAATTTGATGTCATCCATATACAGCAGGTGGGAGATCGTATGATAATTCCTATCTTTTTTTATCCTAAATCCGTATCATGTTCTATTGAGCATTGAGGACAATGGGTTCATAGCTTAACAGAACTATAGTGGACTCAAAGAGTCTCCTTGAAAAATTCCACGACGTATAGATATCTCGTATTATTATTATTTTTATATCTTATAGTAGGGAAGAGCCTAGAATTTTAATGATTTTTTGCCTTTACATAGCAGACGCTGGCAAACGAGACATATCAAATGATTTGAATTTTATATATCTTGAAACTGTCTAGAGAAAAGTCGGAGATGGTTATGTTTATCTCCTAAGGATAACCTACAGTAATAATTTTTATCTTTTACGAAAGAATGGGATATTTACAAAGCAGTTACAAACAATGCAGTATTATTCTTTATCCAATTAAATATGTTAGAAACGTGTTTAATTTTGATCAAAATTGCCCCTTACGTCATTAAAATGGATATCTTAGAAAATATCAAATTTAAAATATGGAGGCGGAGCCGCCGTCAAGACGTACGTCCATCCCGGACACCATATTAGTATCTTTATTACATTCGTGTGAGTCCAGGGGCGATCGTGAGTAAAAATTTGAATAAATACCACAGGATTATGTAGTGTTTCAAAATGTTCAGCTGAGTTGCTTCGAAACATCTTGGAATTAGATATTCTGGTGCTAGTATGAAAGAAAGGTTAATACTTAATATTCATATGAACTGTTAGAATTGTCTCCACATACCTGCATACATTGTTACAAACGATTTCGTATTCCTTTTAACTTTTGCAAAACACTCAGGAGTATCTGGTGATGATTCTTCTCCACAACTCCCACAAGTTCTTGGGTTGTGGGGTATAAACTTTCGATTTTAGATGACCGCATAAGTGGAAATTTAAGAGATTCAAATCAGGTGATCTGACTGTCCATTTAACAGCCCCTTGTCTGCCAATCCACTGAACGAAAATTATAATCCAAATTGTATCTATACGAACATCGAAATGCGGAGGAGCACCATCTTGCTGAAAACGTATTTACTCTATTAGAGCTTCATCATTCCCCAAAATTTTAGCAAATCTGGAACGTTCAGCGTGAGTTCCTCCAACAACTGCAGATAACTGTTTTCGTTGAGATACATTTGATGAAAAAACCCATACATGATTCTCATAAATTCCTGCCCAAACGTTCAATTTCTGACGCGTTTGTATGTGCACCTTTCTGATGATTTTGGATATTCCAAAAACCAATAATATCGCTGTTCTCTCTTAACCATTGAACATGAAGGCGCTTCACAAAATTACAAGTGACGATCAGGATCATCATCTTCGTTCGTTTCATAAAGTAATAAAACTTATAAGCATGGAATTTGTGATGTTTCACTATTCTGTAGGTTAGGTTAGATTTATTGATGATACGCCAATCACACGAAATAATCTCTTGATGAAAATTGTGTTTTTCAACTACAATTGAACCACAACTGCCATTTTGATTGTTTCGTTTTATACTAAACGAACAACTTCATGTTTTTTGTTTGCCGCAGAAAAATTTATCAATCAAAAATGTAACATATTGGATTATTCATATTGAATATCCTTGGCGTTTATTTGACAGAACTGTTGTTATTGGTAGGTAGAAACAATAAAAACAATTCCGCCAGTAAAAATTCGATGACATTTTCGCTTGTCATCAGTAATATCATGAAATCTAAAGTTTATACTATATAGCTAATTTCAGAGATGCTGCAAAGGAAAATCATTACTGAATACAGAATTTTGTAGCCTGTTTTTCTGAGTCCAATACTCTCTGATTGATTCATCATTCGATATATGTTTTTTTTATGAAAATACAACTTTATTGTAAAAAATTATTACAAATGAATCATTCAAAATATTGAACATTACTAGCTACAACTTTTTCCCATCTTTCTGGCAGAGCTCAAATACCGTGACGGTAGAAGTGTTTGTCTTTTGAGGCTATCCACGAATCAAGCCATTTTTCGAGCTCTTCATATGAGGGGAACTGCTGATCAGCCAGACCATGTGCCATCGAACGGAACAAGTAATAATCGGATGGTGCAATATCTGGGGAATATGGCGGGTGGGGTAGGACTTCCCATTTGAGCGTTTCCAAGTAGATTTTAACGGGTTTGGTAACGGCACGTTGTTTCACTTAGAGCAACATTTCCGTAAACTTTGTGGAGCTCTCTAGGAGCTCCAGCCGCCGTTTTCTTCGAACAGCACTTACTGCTGGAGCCATCTAATGACAAACTGCGAGAACTTAGTTGCGCACCTAATACTATATCCAAAAAATAAAGTGACTCAGCATCAATTTCGAAAAATCTTTATTGTTCTTCCAAATCAATTTCATCGCCTTCATAGCAATCCCTTCAAGATAAAAAGGACTTATGACGAATTTTCCAATCTTCAAAACAGTTGTTAAAATAGATTTCCGGGATGACCTTCAGTTCTCTCATTTATGCGGCTTGTATCTCTTTTATTGACTCAAAACGGTGCTCCCGGAGCGGTCTTCTGAGTTTGCTGAATAACCAGAAGTCACACAGGTGAATATGTCTGTTGTGGGTCGAATTTTTGGGCGAAATGGACACGAAGAATGTTTGCAGTGTGAGACGGATCATTATTATGGTGCAAAAACCTAAAATTCTCTCGTCACAATGAGGCCCATAACATCCTTCAAAATAGCATTGACCGAAACTTTTGGAATGCCAAGATGATCAGCAATATCTCTACCTGTTAACCGACGATTTACAAGTACCAAATCTTTGATTTCTTGCATGTGAGTTACGTCGGTCGAGGTTGATGGTGGACCGGGACGCTCTTCGTTTTCTACACGTTCTCGACCTTTTTGAAACTCTTTATACAGCTTGTAAACATTTTTTTACACAGCCTCATCACCAAAGGCTTTTTGCGCCATTCTCAATGAATCAGCAGCAGAAAATTAATTCCGCAAGCATAATTTAATGCAAATTTTTTGCTCAACGAATTCAGACATTAAAAAATCAAAAAATTCACTTCTAGGAGATTACAAAACGAAGCGTATCTTAAACACTAATGCATATTTTGATGTAAACCTTGGCACAGATATCAAAGACAGTGCTACCAACCTAAAAATAAGAGCACTACCCCAAATCCATTTGCGCGCGCAGTTTAAATTAAAATGTCACCTTACCTTTTGGACACAGTAGTATTACGGGATAAAAATTGACATTGGTAATGTGTGATAATATATTTTAAACAGCGATATACGAGGGTAAGCACAAATGAATTTTGAATCGCCTTGTAGAATTTCTGAGCTGACTTTTGTCATGAAAATACACTTCCTTACAGAGCTACATTCATTCTCAATGACGTAGCATTTGATTCTATCGTTTTATTTAGAAAAAATTACCTGAATTCATACGGAGCCCCATGAATTTCCAACGCAGCGAGAATATCATTATTTATCGAATGAGGGTGCTATAGAAAATGCAAATGTCATTTTGACGAACAGGAGAGTGTTTACAAGAGACTGGTAAATTTACAAGACGAAGAGGAACGGAAAGAAGAAGGAAAACGACTGCTCGCGATGATGCTTTTTAAGGCTTGGTGTTTTGTGAAACAGATCTAGTACCGCTGTACAGGAAAGAAACAGGTTGGAGGAAGTGAGTCAACAGTAGGGAGACTTTTCAAAGAAATTGGCTTTCATGCCAGAAGACCTACAACGGGTCCAGCATTGAATAGAATACACCGCAGCGTGTCTTCAATTCGCCAGAGAACACCAGCATTAGGGCAAAGAAAAATGGGGAAACGTTCTGTTTTCTAACGAATCCAGGTTTCCCTAAATCTCCAGAAGGGCATCTAAGAATTTATCGGCGAAGTGGTGAGCGTTTGAGTCAAGGTAATTTTGCTACAGGATTAATTACAGTTTATTGGGGATTCATAACTTCTGAGAGACACATACCGCAAGTTGTAGGTTCTTAAGTGGCCGCATTCACTCATGTATATAGTTAGTATACAGGGTGCTTCAACGAAAACTAAACAGAGGCTATATCTACCAAGATATTCATTTCTGATCAAAACGCAAAATCAGGTCAATTTTTGTTTCAAGGCGGACATCTTTTGGGGTACAAAACTTGCCTGAAATATCAACCCCCTAAGCGGGAGTTGCAATCCTTGAACATTTTGAATAGGGAAGATGGGTCGAGTGATGACTCAAAAGAAAGGTGGTATCTTTGTCTACATCGCCTTGAACGAATTTCCATTTTTAATTGAAAACTGTAAAAGATACAGGGTGAGCAACTGAAAAATAGGGAAGACTATTTCCCTGAGACTATTCAAGTTTCAGTGAAGTAAAATGGAACAGATCCATGCTGATCAATGGCAGTCATCATCAAGTACCATCCTTATCTCGAATTTTAACCCCTAGAGCAGGGGTGACCACCCTTGAAAATTTGGAAGAGGGTAGATGGGTCGAGTGATACCTCGAAAGAAAGGTATTATCTTTGTCTGCATCACCGTGAACGAATTTTCATTTTTGATTGAAAACTGTAGAAGATACAGAGTGAGCTACTGAAAAATAGAGGAGACTATCTATCGCCCTGAGCTATTCAAGTATTAGTGCAAAAAATTGGAACAGATTCATTCCAGATCAAAGGCTGTCATCTTTGATCTAAATGAATCTATTCCAGTTTTTCGCACTAATACTCCAATAGTCTTGGGGCGATAGTCTTCTCTATTTTTCAGTGGCTCACTCTGTATCTTCTACAGTTTTCAATCAAAATGAAAATTCTTTCACGGGAATGCAGACAAATATAATACCTTCCTTTCGAGTTATCACTCGACCCATCTACCCTCTTCCAAATTTTCAAGGGTTGTCAGCCCTGCTCCAGGGGTTGAAATTCGAGATGAGGATGGTACTTGATGATGACTGCCATTGATCAGCATGGATCTGTTCCATTTAACCTCACTGAAACTTGAATAGTCTCAGGGAAATAGTCTTCCCTATCTTTCAGTTGCTCACCCTGTATCTTTTACAGTTTTCAATTAAAAATGGAAATTCGTTCAAGGCAATGTAGACAAAGATACCACCTTTCTTTTGAGTCATCACTCGACCCATCTTCCCTATTCAAAATGTTCAAGGATTGAAACCCCCGCTCAGGGGGTTGATATTTCAGGCAAGTTTTGTACCCCAAAAGATGTCCCCCTTGAAACAAAAATTGACCTGTTTTTGCGTTTTCATCAGAAATGAATATCTTGGTAGATATAGCCTCTGTTTAGTTTTCGTTGAAGCACCCTGTATAGTTAATAAACACTGAACTCCGTACAGTGTTTCAGACAACGAGCAAAATGTTACCCCTCTCTCATTTTTCTTCCATTATATCGCCAGAATACTTACTGCAAAGTTGTTCCGAATCAATTGAATTTATGAACAATTTCAAATAATATATTTGAGAGGATAATCGAAAGACTTTCAAGGAAGTGTCACTCTACCCACTTTCCTTGTAACGAATTTGTAATTAGGGAATGTTGAGTGTGAGGGGGGAGGGTTATTACACATGCATCTTAAAAACGAAGGGGCACTATCGATCGCCTTAAGCCGTGTAATACTAGCCACTCATCTTCTCAGCTCATCATTTACTAAGACGGACTGGTTACGTCCATGTCCCACAGAGGTCGCCTCGACATTTTGGCCCGGATATATAAGAGTAAGCCGGATATATTTGAGACTGGGTTCATATATGTATATGAAAATCGTTGGTGAGCGCGTACCTGAACTGAAGAACTGGATCAATTCGGATATTTTTTTTTTCGTTTTAAAGTGTTCTTAATTGTCCAAATTAGGTTTTTGAGGAAAGAAAAATCGAGCTGGAAATGGCCAAATTCGGATAAACCTATTATTGGATAAACCTATTATTGTAATGGAATTTTCAATTTGAATAATTTGATTAATGAATAAAAAACATTTAAATAACAGGAAAGACAAAACAGACAAAAGCAAAAATTATAACTGATAATATGAATAAAATATTTGGTTGATCCTGTTTTGATTTGTCCTTTATCGTTTATTTTTACAGAAAAAAAGAAAGAGTACAAGATACCTCGGAAATTACAAAAATTATAATTTTTGTAGGCACCTTCGATTATAACTACATATCTGGCGGATTCTCTGTTGTTGTGTTCGTTAAGGTTATGGAAACATTCGTTACAACCTCCAATAAAGTGGGAAAATTTGGATAAATCATAAACATTTCAGAAAAGTAAGTTGCAGGCTGGAACTCTTGGCGTTGGCACGCTGAAAACACTCTACATCACCTCACCAGAACATTATTTCAAAAATCGAGGCAAGTTTCGCTAACTGAGTTGGCATTATCAGGTGATGATAATACACTAAATCTAATTCTACATGGCTCTATGTATTTATACTTAATGTATTCTTGCTACTAGACGCTTTCGACGAACCGTCGTCCTCATTAGTCCAACGCGCTATTAGTGGGCGTGTCTAATCTAACACATTGTAGAATACACTGAACGGAATTAAACCTTTGTCCTTGTTTAATGGATGTTTATGCTTATCATCATATGGATAATTTCGACAACGTTTAGTAAAATAGCGTTCTTAATATTTCATTTATCAATTTTACATTTTCAAAATCTATTATTTGGTTTTGATCAGAAGCATGTTGGACAACGCTAGATTTTTCTGTACGTCCCTATTTCAAATGTGCTTCGCGTTTTCTTAATATGGTTTAATTGATCTTTGTCCGACATTCTCCTGCTCAATCTATACAATTATTTTAATATTAGTTCTTCAGGTTCAGGTAAACCATCTTTATAATAATTCGAAGTAGCTATATTCTTTATGAGAGCTTTTTCTTTCTTAAACCTTCTTCATTCAGGGGAAAACTAATCTATCTGCCAACTAGGAAATGTAAACTACCTATTTTTTGATGTTGACAATGAAACGAGTCTGAAGGATTTTACCTACTTGTGGCAGCGCTCTTACTGTAAACGACAAATTCTAAGAATTTGTTGTTACTGATGACGAGTGTGTTCAAGAAATCCAACCAGTTATCTTCCTCTACTTCATATGTGAATTCAATCGAATGGTGATAATCATTTAACTTTCAAAGGAAATTTTCAAAGTTCGTTTTCTTAAAAACAACTAATATATTATCAAAAAGAAAATTATTTTTCAAATATTCAACCTTCCGTAGAATGTTAAATATCCTCCCTTGAAGGAGCTAGTTTTCCGATCTACTCTTCATAATCACCGTTAACTGGGGCCACAGGGAAGTGGTACAGCACGGTCAGATGTCACGAATAGGAACAATGGACTGCAGTTTCGGTCTCGTTTGACGTCGTCAGCATTGTCTACCCATTCGTAACACAAGGCTATGCCGTTACCTTCTCATCTCAATTCGTCGGAGCGAACGCAGTAATGTAAAAGTCACTGCGCTCCCCAACGAACCGAAACAGAGGCTACGTCATCAACGTCCCGCGAAACGGTTAAAACAAAAAGCAGATAAAACAGGAAAACGTTAAGTGGTCAAACTAGTTCGATAACATACCGCCATGCGACGCTCACGTATCAGACAGAAGCGGCTGTCGAAGGACCGACGCTCCTCATTTCTATGTGGTGGGTATACAATGCTGACGAGGTCAAACGAGACCGAAACTGCAGTCCATTGTTCCTATTCGTGACATCTGACCGTGCTGTACCACTTCCCTGTGGCCCCGGTTAACGGTGATTATGAAGAGTAGATCGGAAAACTAGCTCCTTCAAGGGAGGTTATTTAACATTCTACGGAAGGTTGAATATTGTCCCTTGAAAAATAATTTTCTTCAATTTGTCTACACATTGCGAGATCTCACATATAGTAACTTTTTGTTTTGAGATGTTTAATATATTATCGACGTAGCTGTACCACATTTTTAAAAAATATTCAAAACTTTAATTTATAGTTAGTTAATTCCCCATGTTTGTGCCTTGGTTTAATTATAAAATTGATTTTTGTATTGAAAATAATTTTGACAAGGTTTGGTCAGAATTGGAAATTTCCCAAAAAAAAATTATGAACAATACGAAGGCACGGCCATGCGGAATCGTCTTTCGCCTTTTATTACCAACATATTCATGAGTAATTGTTAGATTAGACAAACTCACTAATAGCGTGTTCGACCAATCAGCGTCTAATAGCAGGGATAGACCAAGTATAAACGATAAAGCCATGTAGAATTAGATTGAGTGTACTTTCTCCTGATGATGCCAACTTAGTTGGCAAAAGCCAGATTCGTGTACAATGTTTTTGATGTGATTTCAAAAAGACAACATTTCGTGTTATAAACAATTATTTTAAATCTTTTATTATTATTAAAAAAATAGCACGAAGTGGGAAGAAATTTCATAATTATCTAATCTTCAAATTCAATTTGTTGTCTTCTTTCTGCAAACACGAAGAAATCATTATGATTTCGTGAAACGATTATAGAGATACTTTTGAGCAGATAAAAGATGTTGAGATTCATTTGACTGTTGTGAGCTGAGATCTGACAGTTAAAGGTATCCAAAAATTATACTAAGCGTTATAAATAGGCTGTGATCACTCATCAATGAAACTGGAAGCGTAAAAGAATTGACGAAGCTTTTACGTGATAGAAACCCATTTTCACAAATACAAATAAACGATGATTTCTACTAAAATATATCATTAAATGCTCTAAACTTATCTTACCGAATCCTTTACCAACTTTATTCTTTAGTTAAATTGCACAAAAGTGGTTATCCAATAAGACCAGTGGTATCATTCACACATGCCCCAGCCTTCAAGATTTCCAAATTTTTAATACATATTCTGGAAAAATTTTGTAATTTCAAACCGTCTTTTTCAATTCGTAAGTCAAATGATTTGATAAGAAAAATAGAAAATGTTGTCATTCCAAGTAATGCAAAGTTAGTCTCTTTTGATGTCAATAATTAGTTTCAAGTATTTCACCGAAAGATCCGTATAATATAATCAATAATTTGTTAACACAAAATATGACGAATCCACGAATTAAATACGACATTATGGCTTCATTAGATGTTTGCATATCTCAAAATTATTTTTTATTTAACGATTGTTTTTATAAAAGTGATGAGGGAGCTATAATGGGAAACCTCTTAAGCTCTCTTTTAGCAGAAATCTTCATGGATAACATAGAAAAAACTATTCATAAACACCCCTTAGTAAACATTTCCTATATTGGTATCGATATATCGATGACATTATTGTGTGTTTCACAGGAACAAACAGTTCACAGTATTCGAAAATTTCATCAACAACCTGCACCCAAAAATAATATTCACTTCTGAAATAGAACAGAACAATTCGATCTATTTCCTAGACCTAACAATAACAAAATCAAATAATGAACACCAGTTTTCAATTTATCATAAGCCTTCTCATACAGATATCACAATTCATTATACATCTTTATATATTTTTCTTGTTTTATCTAGTTTTTCTGTAATATTTTTCTATTCTTCTCATACTGTTGTTTTAAATGAGAGGATATAGTCTCTCTCCATTTTCATTTGTTATACTATATGTGTTCACACTGCTGTTGATAACTATAATTTGGAACTAACCGTTAGATTTTTAATATCATATTATTTAGACTTTTATATACTTATAGGTACTTTTAAATTTTTAGCGTTAAGATAATTTAAGTTCACTTTTTTATATCTATTAAGTGGGTATTTTTTGGGCCTTGGCCTGTTGTACCCCAAAGAGCCAAAATAAATAAATAGATAAATAAATAAATAAATAAATAAATAAATAAATCGGCCAGTGTATGGGTGGCATCTGTCCAGATCACACCTATACGATAAAAGTTAGAGAATTACCGCGTTTTATAGCGAATTTACAAACCTTTAACTATTAAATAGTAGATGGTTCATTAAGAAAACATGGAAATGGAAGTAGAACCAGGAGGAAGAAATAAAGAACTGCAAGTGAAGCGGAATTATTGGGAACAATCCAAGATTTATCCGATGATGACATTGAAGAATTGCTTGGATTCACGAAAAATACCGTGTAAAAAGTCCAGATGTCCGCGACAACGATAACGAAGAATACATCACCGTATGCCGTTCCAAACGCAGAGGTCAAACACCTGCCACACAAACAAAACAAGCTGCTGTTTATCAACAAACCCAAAACAAACTACCCACACAAAACACTGAATCACGACGAAATATCCAACACACAATTCCAAAACACAACAGAAATTATTCAGTCAGAATGAACGAAATTAAAACACACAATATGATAATTTATTTTACATAAACGTTGCCGAATCCACAGTTACCGATAGAATTCAAATGGCAAATTTATGGAACTCGAAATTCCCGAACAGTAAGGACATAATTTTGAAAACTAAATTAGGATATCTGGTGAAATCAAACAACAACAAGAATGATTTACAAAATGCATTAGAAGAGCTTAAAATTGAACAAAAGATAATTATGTACAAAGAAACAGTTGCCCAGAATGAAAGCAAAGAAAAATCAGAACGGCCTCAAACTTACTCAGTGGTCATCTCAAATGTGGAGAAATTTATAAAAGACGAAGATATAAGCAAACAACTTACAACATTGAAACTCCAGCATAGATACTGCAAAGGATAATATCAAAGGCAACAAACAACCCAACAGGATTAATAAGAGTTATTACAGGAGAAGTTACCACTTTTGAGAGGCTTCTGGGTGAGGGCCTCTTTTACAGAAATGCACACTACTCTATATATCCCAGCCTTCCACCACAGCCAACCCCTGTACCTTGTGCGGTGTGTTTCAGTTTTGACCACCTTACTGAGAAATGTGACCGTACACCGAAATGCACCAAATGTTTTGGTCCACATAAAACTACCCAGTGTAAAACTCAGCTTTCGCCCAGGTGCACCTCTTGTGGTGATGAAGGACATGCAGCTTGGTCCCTGAAATGCCCGAAACATCCAAAGAAACCGCTGGAAGGAATCCCAAATGCACAGATTAAATCTCTGAACAAAAGAACCAGAGAAATAGAAGAAATTGATAAAAAACAAAATAGAATACATTCATCGATTACAATCCACGATGACATAATTAATACCTACATCCGCAAATTCAATAAACCACAAACTGTCGACAGAGAAGAACTAATGAAGAAGCTGAAAAAAAGGTTCATTAACCAATACAATATAGACACTACCGCAGTCTTTTCTGGAAACAGAGTCTATATTTTGATGTTTGACCTAGAATGCCCAAATGAACCATCTCCTACTGAACCATCAAGTAATAATAGCAGGCAAATTCAATTCAGAAATTAATATTTTCTACAACAATGCAAACAGTTACTGGGCAAAACGACATATAATAAACAATTTCATCGAAACTAACAATATTCACTGTGCTATGTTTGTAGAAGCAAAGATCAAAGAAGAACATGTAATTTCTTATAAAGACTGGAAAGTATTGAAGAAAGTTGGTGATTATCAACTAAACGTTAGGGGGGGCAGTATCGCTATGTGTCATCCAAAAATAAAATGGGTAAAGCCAATCCACCATCAGTGAATAACAGGCAAAATGAAGTACTTCACTTCACTATTCCTTCAAAGACGACAAGCTCCACATTTTTTGGTTTATATACATCCACATTGCAGAATAGAAGAAAATATTTTACCAAGGCTTTGCTTTATCAGCATGTAATAATTATAGGAGATTTCAACCCAAACCCTAGTAAGAAAAAACAAATAAATAGATTTCTACAGTGTGGACTTTTCACCAAGGCAGAGACAGCCCCTACTTTCTTGATGGACCATAACCCTGATAGTACACCCGATTTAATATTTTACTCAAAAAATCTACAGAATAACATCAGAAGAATAACTTTAACCCCAGACATAGGATCAGATCATTTGGGCGTGTTGTTGACAGTTGATATGGGAGGTGATGTGGTGAAAGAGTCTATAACGCCTATATATAATTACAACAAATGCAATGTTAAAAAAGTGAATTTGGACATTAAAAGCTTCATACAACAAAACATGGGAAAAGAAATTAATGAAGAATATATAGAGTCCTTCAATAAGACAGTCTCTACAAGCATTAAAGCCAACTGTCCAATCAAAAAACCAAATAACTTTAGACACGAACTTCCACCCTACGTGATAAAGTTGATTAAAACAAAGAGAAAAATGTATAGGGAATACTGCCAGAATCGAGATCCTCTAATTAAAAATCAAATTAACATCTACAATAAAATATACAAAAATGGTGCAACAGTATACAGAACACACATGGGTTGAAGCATGCAACAACATTAATCAAACCAAGGGTAAAAACTTCTATCAGGAGATCAAAAACTTTCCAGATATAAACAGACATTCTCAGTACCTGATCTTGAAGAGAATGGAAAGTGGTATGTAACAGAAAAAGATAAGGTTGAGGTATTTAAAATTACTATGAATCTGTATACACATATGATGATGACCAAGAATTCAGCAAAACAACAGAAAGATATATAGACAGATGGTATAACGAATTTGTGGAAGAAGAATTTACATATTCAGAGGAGGTTGTTAAAATAGAAGAAAGCGATTATTACCAACTACTGCATTCAACCAGAAATAGTGCTCCAGGCGTGGATGGCATTTCGTGGAGAATAGTTAAACAGTTTGACCCGGAGATACACTCACATATAATACAAATTTTCGAAAACTGCCTCAGAAAGCAACAATTTCCGCTAATATGGAAGACAGGATGTATAATAACAATTCCTAAACCTAACTCAAACCACAAGTCAGTTAAAACTACAGACCTATTACACTTCTACCGGTACTAGGAAAGCTTTTCGAGAAAATAATAAAACTGAAGATGGAAAAGCATATCACCAACATTTTGCCCACTTCTCAATTTGGATTTAGGAACAAGAGGTCTACCACGCATCCACTGGCCGTTTTGGTATCGAACACACAAAATGCAAAACTAAAAACTTTAAAACAGCGGCCATAAGTCTCGATATTGAAAAGGCTTTCGATAGCATATGGCACAGGGTCTAATCTTCAAATTATACAAAATTAACCTACCGAGATTTCTTATACACATAATCATAAATTTTTGAACGATAGAAAGCTGACAGTGAAAATTAGAAATACAGTGTCGGAACCATTCTCCCCAAACAAGGAACACCGCAAGGTTCTAGGCTGTCACCGTTTCTCTACATAATTTACTGCTATGACATCCCAAAAGAAAGAAACAACCAGCAATATTCTCTTCAGTATGCAGATGACACTTTTATAATTTCCACGATAGCTCACTGACAACCTGCTTGAATGGATTGCAAAGTATGATGAACAAACTTGAAATGTGGCTGAGTAAATGGCGCCTGAAACCCAATCCAAGGAAATCACAATATATAATTTTCCATCATAAAATTAGTCAAAATTCGCCTAGTATAACAATTAAAGGAATCGCCAAAAACCTACAGCGGAAATAAAATACCTAGGGGTTGAAGTCGACAACAAAATGAATTTCAACAAATATACCAAAGCGATTAAGAAGAGAACCATATCAAGAGCTAAAACTTTCACTAAACTAACCGTCAGGAACAGAGGAATAAACACAAATAATGCAGTTAAAATATACAAGACAATATGCAGACCTGTCCTGAATATGCACATCCCATCTTTGCTAACTGTAGACGCCCAGCCTTGAACAATCTAAAAACCGCCGAAACTACATCTCTTCGTACAATAACAAAGATTAGACACCCGGAAAACAGAATACATAACCCACCAAATGAATTACTGTACCAGATAACGAATATACAACCGATAGAAGAAAGACTTAAAAGTTGAACAAGAATTTTTACGCACTTCTTAAAGACTCGCAGGACATTCTGGATCTCTTCCACCATGAACATATCGCACAAGCAGCAAGAAAATACCCACCTAAGGCACATCCGTACCAACATAAAGTTGCAGCATTTAATAGCTATATACATAGACTCTTGAACACACCGATGTCTAATGATAATCATTTCAAAGAATTGAATTTGATAAAACAGATCGCAATAAATAATGGTTATGATGCAAATTTAGTTAGCAGCATATTACATAAGAAAAAACAAAAATTAGCTTTACAACATATATATGCAATCGATGAACACCAAGACAAGAAATTCAATAGTTTAACATATATAGGCAATATTAGCAATAATGTGAAATCCCTTCTTGAAAATTCAAATTTAAATATAGCTTTCAAAACATCAACAAATTTAGGTTCATTTATCAGGAATTATAAATCTCCAATTAATAAAGAAAATAAATCAGTTGTTTATAGATTGGATTGTGCAGATTGCAATTGTTTTATATAGGCAGAACAGGAAGAAATATTAATGTTAAAATCTCTGAACATAAACGCAGTTTCATCAATGGAAAAACCGATTCAAATTATTCAAATCATGTTAGGGAAAATGGTAACTCTTTCAATTCAGAATTTAAAATCCTACATTCTGAGAATAGAGGTTTAAAACTCAACCTTCTAGAAGTACTTGAAATTAACAGATTTAGGTATGCACCGGAAATTCTTAATGATCAGGTAGACATAAATAACTCACCCTTATTAAATTTATTTCCTGAACATTAGTTCAAGTACGGATAGCTTTGAGTGGATTACCTCTTTAGTATATATAAAAATTTGTTAGTAAGATATATTTGTAGTATTCGTTCGCTCTTGATAAAGATACTGTGTATCGAAACGCGTCGAGCATTTTAGTACAAATCATCGTTTACTTGTATTTGTAAAAGAAAGCACAACTCGCTCTAGCTATCCCCCCCAAAACCAATATTCAATTTCATAATCCACAGCATCCTAAATGGTTCAATAGCTGTCTCGAGTATATGATGTATAATTTTCTGACTAAACTGTTAGAAATCGGTTGTATGGAGGTTAATTCCACTCCAGACGTTCTTTGACTGACACTCTGACTGAAATCGCAAGCGTTTAGCTTGGTGCCAAGAACGTAACTTGGAATCAGAAGAGACGGGCCACAATTCTCTTCGGTGATGGTCATGATTTGAGACGAATTGAAAAACGAAGGGAACCTTACCTCTAACAGTGAACCCTGATTCACTCTTCCTTCAAGATATTATTATACTTTATTGTGCGATAGTTGTCCAAAATGCACTGGTGGAGAACAATATCAATGTTCTTCTTCGACCACGATGTTCTTCAGATCTCAATCCCATCACGCATGTATGGGATGACTTTGATAGAAATCTTGAGAAGCAAAACTTCTCTTAACATGAACAGAAGCTTCGCTTGGCAATCCAAGGGGTTTGAAATTAGTAAGGCCAAAAGGTCATCGATAATTTGACCTTGAGGATATCAAGATTTTGCCTCAGTGACAACAATAACAGAGTTGGACCTTCTACAGAATATCATTTTTCTCTATAACTGGTCTTATAGAAGCATGAAATAAACTTTCTTCTTCTTCAAATGTATTGTTCTCAATATTTCACAGAGATAAGCAGAAACTGAATTGAAGAACAAATCTGGAAGATCAGAAAAAACAATGGCAAATTTATTGAAATTTTGATAGGAAGTGTATGTCGGGTGAGCTAGATATTAATAATTAACAATCATTAAGACTTCGTTTGTTTGGGAAGCTGATGAAGACAAAGTTGGCTATCCCCTAACAAATTTATGAATAACAGCTAGTAGTGAGATAGTCAAGATATTGCAATTATCGTTAATAGAAGTACTCTTCGAAACGAATCATCACTGACGACGTGGTGTCTACAGTAACTTCGAGAGCAAAATATCATGAAGTAAAGAGCCGAAAGCCCAATCAAAAGTTAATGACGTCATGTATTTAGTATGATCTTAAAAACATCATTTTCTTTTTACTTTTACCGAACAATACCATGATTAATTCGGAAGTGTTCCATCATGAACTGAACAAATTGAATGACTAACTCAAAATAAAAATTCATTTAATTTGTTAGCCTGTTATAATTGTTTTCAAATATCCTAATCGTGAAAGCATGATAAGTGATTTAGGAATCCTTCATTTAATCATCTCAATCACATATAAATTGTACTTATATAGATTGTTTGTTATTCCAGATGAAGGTTCGAATCCGGAGCCAGACCCTGACTACACTGAATATATGACAGGCAAAAAAATTCCTACTGATGCAATACCTGGCTTAGATTTATCGGATCCGAAACAATTAGCTGAATTTGCTAGGCCTGGTTTAAAAAGTCCTCGAATCCGAAGACCTAACCAGGATAGCTCAGATAGAACAATTGGTAAGTAGAATTTTTCTCTTCAACTCTAGAACTTATACACTTTAAATACCTTTGATGTATTACCTTATCAATAGTTTATATCCTCGCAAATAAAAGGGGACTAATTTCGATGATGTTAAGAAATTAAACTATGTATTATACTATCATAAGAGATTTATTGAAAATCAGGATTGCAATTTCCGTCTCTCGAACATCTTCAGCTGATAACAATTATTGAACTGTGATAGTATAATACAGGGGTGCTCAAACTTGAAATGCTGGCGATCTACCTCAATATTTTAAGACTACTCACGTTCTACTCTTGAGATGCTGAAAGTATGTGTGATGCAGGGTTGTCGTACATACACGATACACCTTATCTACCTACCTAGGTAGGGTGTACCGTAGCATATATAGATATTAGCTTTCCACACAATATACATTGTTTTAGTCAAGGTTTTGGTTAGGTTTAGTTAGGTCCTTCTCTATAATATCAATGAAAAACCCATAGTTATTCAAAATTGCGAGTTTATTGGTTATTACAAAAGAGTTACATATGGTGTTAAACTTAACTAAGGAGTGACTTTGGATGTTGAAGCGTGACACTGCATGTCCTCAGCATACTTTTCATAAGATGGTACGTAACCACTGAGTACTAATCGCAAGCATGATAACATATGATCGTCAGTTAGACGATTGCGATGTTTTGACTTAATTATCTTCATTTCAGAAAATGCAAACTCGCACAAGTAAGTTGACCCAAACATTGCCGTCAGTTGAAGGGCAATTTGCCTTAGATTCGGATATTTATCTTCTGATATAAAACACCAGAAATTTGTATCAGATGATGTAGCTTTGAGATGTATATCTGATATAATCTGCACCAACTCATTTTCAACAGAACATGAGTTAATTTTTACATGAAAAAGGATAACTCATGAATGATGCTATATTTGCCAATTTACTGCAATCATAAAAACGCATTTCGAATTGTCCCAAAATATTTGATAATTCAGCCTCATACGTATCATAATTCAACTGAGGAATCCTTGCTTTCAAAGACGGAATATGTTTCAGATCCTTTCTTTTCAGTTACTCTATCATAAGTTGCAATTTACTTTTGAATGCGTTTACTGCGCTAATCATCAATAATAGTTTTTCCTATACATTGAAGCTTCAAGTTAATGGTGTTTAAAAGTACATTGTGATGTCAGTCAAAAATGCCAAATCAGTCAGCCATTTTTCGTTTTTCAACATCAGAGTGTCATCACCTCTTTCGTCTAGAAAAGCTGTTATTTTGGGTAATAATTCTATAAACTATTCTAGGAATTTTCAGCGACTCAACCACCTGACGTCCGTGTGAAGAACTAAATCAGTGTGTTCAGCTGACTCCCTATCTTCTAACTGCAACTCAAAGAGCTGCCGTTGCAAGCTACGTGCACGAATGGAATTCACAATTTTTGTTGCAATACCCATAATTTCCTCCGTGTTTAAAACTTTTGAACACAACACTTGTTGATGCATAATGCAATGGAATGAAAAAAATTAAGGGAAATCGTCATAAGCTCGACACTACCACAAAACCGTTTTTGTTTCCAGTCACTACTGGTGCTCCATCGGTTGTAATGCACAATAATTTATATATTGGTAGCTTGTAATTTTTTACAAAATTGAAGAAAACTTCATATATCTTCGCCACGGGTCTTCCCCTTCAGAGGAATGATTGTCAAAAATTCTTCTTTAGCCTACATGTCATTGAATACCATCCGAATAAAAATACACAGCTGGGCGGTGTCTGTCATATCGGTGGATTCGTCGAACTATAAAGAAGAGTATGTACATTTCATGATATTATGTTTTAGTTTATCTGCCATGTCCTGACTCATGACTTCAATACGCCTCGTGACAGTTGGACGAGATAACTGAAGTTCTCTAATAGCAAACATGATTTCTGTTTTTATTTATTTATTATCAAGATATACATTCTTAAATAATAATATATACGGGTTTATCTCATTTCATTCACAAAGTCTTTAAATGAGAATATCGAAAATAACAAAATATCGAACAAAAGTTTACGAAACAGAAAGTAAGACAATAATCAACTGAAACAGTTATGAAAGTGATTCAAAATTTTTTTGTTTTAAAATCTTGCAACTGACGCTCGACAAATAAGACAAATGCACTTATCCTTCACCATACAAAAGAAAAATTCTTCCTCCCAATCGTTATTAAAATGATACGTTTTAGATTTCTTCGCTGTACTCATTTTCTTCTATTCAATAATAAACTTTGTATCGACGTAGTATTGCCTTCAAGTTACAATTCAGAATGACTCCTATTCCTGCAGGCGCAAAATTTATATCGGCGTGAAAGAAAGTCTCGAATGTTCTCGTCAAACGCACTGCCCGAAATTTCTAGAAAAGCGGCAAGGATAAAAAACGCGGCTTTTCTTTGACAAGTACCGCGCGTTCCTTTGATAAAGCCGTCTTTTGCCGCTAGCAGAGTGTTGTTTTATTACGTAATATATTTTTGTAGGTTAGTTACCTACTTATCAAAAAAACTCTTCTCGAGATCTACTCAAAAAGCACTCGCGATCGCCTGGTCGATCGACCGTTTGAGCACCCCTGTGTTATTTCATCTCAGCAGGAAAATGTACACCGAATGTTTCCGCTGTTCCACAGGCACTCACTCATTCATGTTTCAAAATTTCTGATGTCTTAGCATCATCCTCACACGGATATGCCAAATTTTCATTTGAGTTCAGTTGTGAATTGGTTTCTAGTTTTTTGTTAACAGTAATAATCAAACAATAAATGAAAGGAATGAATTATTAACTCAATGATAAACAAGTATTTCTAACAAATGTATAGTTGATGTTTTTGTTGTAAGTAATAGCAATGTAACATAAGGTGATGATTCAAATAAATGAATATATTCATATATTCTAATATCTATCTATCTCTCTATCGATCAATCCATAAACGTCCATTTCATTCTATATTCATTTTGTCTTTCAGACTGCATTTTTATTTGTCTTATTTGTTTTAGCATGCCCACATAAAGGTTGCAACAAAATGTTCCGAGATAATTCAGCGATGAGAAAGCATTTGCACACTCATGGGCCCCGAGTGCATGTTTGTGCAGAATGTGGTAAAGCATTTGTTGAATCATCGAAATTGAAAAGACATCAATTAGTTCACACTGGGGAGAAACCTTTCCAATGCACTTTTGAAGGTTGTGGGAAAAGATTTAGCCTCGATTTTAATTTAAGGTAAAGTAACATTATTTGTATTTTAGTTATTTTTAGGAAAACTTTCATCATCATCATCATTCAGCCCTGAACTGTCCATTGCTGAACATAGGCCTCCCTAAGGCATTTCCATCTTTCTCTATTCTGTGCGGTTGCCATCCAATTGGTGTGGATTCTTTTCAGGTCATCGGTCCATCTGGTTGGAGGTCGGCCTCGGCTTCGCTTATCTGCTCTTGGTCGCCATTCCCGAATTTTCCTCGTCCGCCTTCCGTCGTTCCATCTTGCAATTGTCCTGCCCACCTGTTTGTCCTTCTGTCTGTCTCTAGACTTATTCCCAGCATCGATCGTTCCATCTTCGTTGTGTTTTTGTAGTTTTCGTGCCGATGCTTTAGTCAGGTTAAGGTCTCTGCACCGTAGGTTAGAACGGGTAGAACTGTTGAAAGCCTGTTTGATCAGAATATCGCTCTTGAAGACATCACGAAGTTTGTATATGCTGCCCATCCTAATGTTGTTCTTCTGAACTGCTGTTTGGTTGTCTCTATCGATCCTCACTTCATGTCCCAGATATATGTAGCTATGGACCATTTGTATCTGATTGTTGCAACACTTAATAGCTTATTGGGGACTAGATTGAACATCATTGTTTTTTTGAAATTTATCCTCAGTCCTACCGCCTGTATTGCGTTTTTTAGTTCATAATAGCGGCTTCTCTTAGATTGTCAGAGATGAGTATGATATCGTCGGCGAATCTAAGATGATTGAGTCTTTCTCCATCGATAATGATGTCCTTGTTTTCCCATTCTAACCCTTTGAGGGCATACTTTAGGACAGTGATGAATAGTTCAGGCGATAAACTATCACCTTGTCTTATGCCTCTTTCTATTTTGATTTTCTTTGTCTGGGAGTGAATGGCCGTTAATTCTTCCGTATCAAACGCTTCGTGGAAATCAACAAATGTCAGGACTAGAGGTCTATTATATTCAATAGTCTTTTCGATCAAGGTTTTCAAGCACTGTAGGTGGTCGTTAGTGCCGTAACGAGCTCGAAATCCAGCCTGCTCTCTTGGTTGGTAGAGCTTAAATTTCGATTCTAATCTATTTGTAAGAATTCTGGTGTACAACTTGTAGAGATGATTAAGCAAGCTGATTGGCCTGTAGTTTTCTAGCCTTGTCTTGTCTCCTTTTTTATAGAGCAGTATCGTAATTGAGTCGTTCCATGAGGTTGCGATTTTCTGATTATGTAGGCATAGATTGAAGAGTTCTAGGATCTAGGATTATCAATATTGGTCCTCCCAACTTTATAGCCTCCGTTTCAACCTCATCCTATCCAGGAGCCCTGTTATTTTTCATTTTATGAAGTGCGTGGTATAATTCATCACAGAATATATCGGGTATTTCTTCGGATCCTTGGTTGTGTATCTTTTGTAGTGGTTCCTCTCTTGTCTGATCTATTGGAGACTTATATAGAGCTGTGTAGAATTCTTCTACTATTTATACTAGTTTATCTCAATCCGTTAATATACTACCGTTCTCGTCTTTAAGCTGAAATATTTCTTTCTTGCCATTTGTGATTTTTTCCTCATCACCTTCACACCTTTGTTTTCCTCAATAGTTCGGAGTATTTGTTTATTTTTGTATTGTCTTATGTCCTTCCGAATAGCTTCCGATATCTCCTTATTGATGGCCTTCATCTCATGTGGTTCCGTGTTAACATTTTCTTAGTTTCTGGACTTATTCTCTGCTCCTTTTCATTTTTCGGACAGAATTTGTTTTTTGCCTGTCTGATGGTGTTGACTATTTTGTCGTTTAGTTCATTTATGTCAGTTGGAGCCGACATGTTGTCCATTTTATCATCTAATAATTTGATTGAGGAGGTCGTTACTTGATGAAAATCGATATACATATTTTCAATGAAATAAAACTAAAGTATTTAGATTTTCACTATATTAACAAAACTATGACCGGTTTCACCACACTGTGGCTTCATCAGATAGATACAAACTAATGAACAGAGTTATTCCTTATATATTAGTCTTATTTCCTACTTAATATTACAATAGGTACAAGAGGTATGTTGGAAAACCCATCGGAGTTGCTTACTTTATGAATTGAAAAGATTGAGTAAAATAAAATTCAGCACACGATACTACCACCGAACGCTAAACTTATGTCATGGGATGTAGTAAATCTCTTCCCTAGTGTTCCACCTAGTGATAGAGTGAAACTCATCAAGAACGCCCTTCAAATTAATAAAGTCAATCCGATAATTCAATCAGAAATCTTACGCCTTTTAGAAATTTGTTTAGAACGAAATTATTTTAACTTCAATGGAGTATTATATAATAGTATATAATATTATAATATATACAATATACCTATTGTAATATTAAGTAGGAAATAAGACTAATATATAAGGAATAACTCTGTTCATTAGTTTGTATCTATCTGATGAAGCCACAGTGTGGTGAAACCGGTCATAGTTTTGTTAATATAGTGAAAATCTAAATACTTTAGTTTTATTTCATTGAAAACATTTTATCATCGATGAATTGCCTGAATACTGTCTCATCTGCTGGATGAACCCATGATTTGGTCTTTTTGACCATTTTGTGTCATTTTAGGAAACCTTTAGTATTCAGTAATAAGCATAAGTTGTCATCAATTTACCAAAACATCATTTTTGAATCTTAACCCGCGTTTCTCTAGCCATATTATGAAGAGTATAAGATAATATACTGAAAGTTTGCATTATGTAATCAATTATTTCTTCCCTGGACGACACTTCTATAGTTCAATTCATTATTGTAACTTAAAAATCTAGAGATGTCCTCGTTATGCAACTTTAGTATTTGGTAAACAGAATTTTGATGATGAATATATTTCTATTTCTACATGAGAAGCTTACAGAAACAGTGTTTTTAGAGGGATATTCATGAAACGTTAAAATCGCTATTATTTCATCGATAGACGATCATACAAATAAAAGCTTATGTTATCAACCTAACTAACATACATTTCTCATTTCAGAACTCATGTACGGATACACACAGGTGATAGACCCTATGTATGTCCATTCGATGGATGCAATAAAAAATTTGCTCAGTCTACTAATTTAAAGAGTCATATTTTAACTCATGCCAAAGCTAAGTAAGTATTTATGTTTTGAGAAGACAACCATATTGATAAAATATTTTGACCTCACTAAGTGAATTCTATGTTCGAATATACAGTGTGTATTAACCAAATGCATCAAATTTTTTAACCAAATAATTCTATTTAATGTTCAATTTTGCAATAAATCACAGTTGAAGATAGGTATGTGACATTGTACACGAAATATGTCTAAAATTTTCTTAGGAATCCAAATAATAGTAATTTTTCGATTTCGGTTCAATTGGAAGGCGCCGTTCCGAAGATTGTTGTTTGCAAGTCAAACTCAAACCTATGGCTCATCACCAGTTACAATGCATTTTATGAATGTGGGGTCGGAATTGACATGTTCTAGCATGTCTTCAGGACCTTTACGCAATTCAATTTTTGAAGAAAATTCAGATCTTCTGGAACTAGTCGAGCGGCAACGCGTTTCATGCCCAAACAATCGTTTGAAACGATACGAATTGATTCGTGAGATACAGAAAGTTCATCGACTATCTCTCACAAATTTTAATGACGTTTTTCAATTACCATATCTTTCACTTTATCCATGTTAACTTCAGTTAAAGATGTTGATGGTCAACCGAAGCGAGGCAAATCTTCTACCACATCTAGGCCGCTGGTGAATGCACTATACCACTCATATGAACGTATTTTTGATAAAGTCGATTCACCGTAAGGCTTCTGTAACATTTTCAGCGATTCGGCACACGGAATTTCATTTGCAATACAAAATTTGAGACAAATTCTTTGTTCGATATTTTTATCCATTGTAAAAATCGCGAAACACGCTTGTGCGAACTGATAAAATCGAGCACTGTAAACGAACTGAATGACGGATCGCGTTCAAAATCCGCGTCAGCATAGCAAATAGTTGTGCCAACTTTACAACATCAAAAATTTGGGCAATCGATTTGAGCAGATTTTTTAAATAATTAATTCTGGGTACCAATCGAGCTCGGAGACCATTTCATCGAATTTATTCCATTTGGGCGTTACACGCTATACCGAGTGTAACTGAAACTAGGGCCACCCCTGTGACTTTTTTTCTATTTAGAATAATTTGATGAAATTTGGGAATCAGATAGAAGATAGGTTTCGTTTACGGTTATGCCGGTTTTCAAAGACAGTTCCTTTACCAAGAATGTCTGTGAGTTGGTTTTTGATTTGGGCATTGAAGTACTACACCAGTCAACAGTTTCCAGTTGGTGTGGAGAATTTAAACGCAAAAGAGTTAGGCTTAGCGACGATACACCAAAAACAGTGATTACCCAAGAAAATGTGGGTGTGCTGTGGGTAAGATTATCCAGGAAGGTCGGCATGAATATCGAGAGATTAATGTATCATTGCGGATTTCAAAGACCTCAATACAAAACATTTTGCTCGAAGAATTATGTCTGAAAAAATTTGTTTCTTGTTGGATACCACATATGTTGACGAAAGAACAGAAAGCTGCAAAGGTGAAAGGGTTTTAAAAATCTCTGGACCGTTTAACTTTGGAAAATCTAATTTAGAACATTGTCAGTGGTGATGAATCTTGGATTTATTCTTCATACGAGCCAGAGAATAAACGCCAGTCTTTTGTTTGAATGTTTCAGGGGAAAGAAAAACCTTCAGTTTCTGAATCAGGTCATGACACCGTTACTGCCGATTGATACACAACCATTTGTTTACCGCAAGTCGTTAGTAAGCTTACAGAAATCAACCCCGATTGGCAAATCATCCCTCACCAAGACAATGAAAGTTCGCACAGAAAACAATTGAATATTTACCGTAAAAAACATCGAATCTTCACAATAGAGTCAAGAACGGACTGCGTCGTTAAAGGTTTCAGTCTTCAGAAAAGCTGTTGATTCCTTCCAAAAGGCCATTTTGAATGTAGCATCAAACGATTGGAATAACTGCTTCCAGAATTGTTTCGAACGAATGCAGAGTATATTGATCTTCGCGGAGAATACTTCGAAAAACAATGAAGGCTTCAAAAAATCTCATAAGCAAAACTTAAAATACATCCCTCGCATCCCAAATACCGTATTTCTCTCAGTATAATATCATCATTTTCAATGTTTTTACATAAATGGGGAATGTAGGTTTTTTCTCCTCAAAATTGGAGGTTTTCACTCATTTTTCGGATAATTCAGAAAATAAATATTGGCCACCCGTATATATATATATATATATATATATATATATATATATATATATATATATATATATATATATATATATATATATATATATATATATATATATATTAAAATAAATTAATTCAATGGTTAGTGAAAAGGCGCTAATTACACAATTCTTGCATGCACAATGTACGCCACATTCAGATATCCTCCATAAAACGAATCAAAACTAGAGATGGGTATGAGTGAAGGTGCAATGAGCATCAGAATAAAAGGGTACGATAAGCGATGAAAATCTATTATTAAACTTTATTTTTATGAATCTCACATTCCAATTTTTCCGTCCGTCACGACTCTTGTTATTGTATACTTTAATTTGATAAGTTCTCCGGATCAATAGTATAACGATTGCTGCGTAGAAAATGTATTGACAAAGATATAATTCCCATAAAATATTCATAATTGTCAAATAGAACTGTGATTTTGAAGAGTGTGGTGTCTTCACTGGATACTCACCATCACAATCACAAAATTCTTATAGAGAGAGAGAGAGAGAGAGAGAGAGCTAAATGTACCGCCATATAATTAGAACTCCTTGCCAGCCTAGTGTGGCGGCAAAACATTAGTTTTCCCAGAATAAGGTCCTTCAGCTCCTTGGAGCATCTTCCGTGAAAGTATCTGTAGAATAGAGAAAGGTCAGCAACTTGTCTTCTGAGAACTAGCGGTTGGAGATCGCGAGTGAACTCCGGGTGGCCGATGAGGCGCACACCTCATTCTTGCACACTATCCAATATCTGCAATGAATATTTGGGCATAGATCCCCATACATGAAAACAATATTCCAAAACAGGTCGAATCTGCGCCTTAAGTTACTAATTTCTTGACATCTCTGACGCTGAGATTCGACAGGTGTAATCGGTCGCAGACTACGGAAAGACGAAACCAGGGTACAATCGTCTGCAAAACCGAGGATCTTGTTCTCTGTAGATGACAGAAGATCATTTATCTGCAACAGAAACAAGGTTGGCGAAAGAAAGGCTCCCTGAGGTACTCCTGTTTGCAACTAGAAACAATCAGATGTTATACCGTCGACCACAACTTGTATTGATCTATTTGAAAGAAAGCTACTTATCCAACCCCGCAATTTTTCGGCAATCCCATATGCAGCAAGTTTATTCAACAAGGCTGCATGCCAAACCCTATCGAAGGCTTTAGAGATGTCGAGGGGTTTTGCTCTAGATTCCCCATGCTTTTCCATCGTTGATGTACAAACAACAGTGACGTTGGCGAGCAGGTCTCCTGTCGATCTTTGCCTGCGAAAATGATACTGACGGTCGTTAATAATTCCCTGCAACTCAAAATATTCTATGAGTTCATCGTTTATGAGTCTCTCCATCACTTAAAAAATGGCACAATAGAGCGTTGTTGAAATGGTCCGAATCTGGACCATTAATGTTACCACAGAAACATTATACATTCATGGAATAATATAAATAAAACAATGTGGCGTGTTATTGACAAGGAGACTGGTAGACTGGGTGCAAAAAAGAGAGCAATTAAACTTAGAATGGAAGATTCCATATGTGATAACCCAAGCAAGATTGGCTTTCGAAAATTACCTATCAACCATAAATAAAACATGTCTGTTTGAACACTTTGGACACAATCTACTGAAATCATGTACTCCATCTTGTATGGCAAAAATATCTCTTTTCTCTTTCCTCTATCAAAGGAGAAAGTTTTTTCTGCTTCTGAAAAATAAAAAACACTGACTTCATTTTTGCAAATTTGTTGAAATTCATATTAGAGGCGTGTCTCAGCCACTACCACATCTGTTACTTCTGGCAAATTTCCACTCTTTCTGAAGGAGGCAATTGTGATACTTATATCTAAGAAAAATGACGGTTGGAGATAGCAAATTACCGCCCCATCTCTATTTTGGGTGTTCTGTCCGAAATTTTTGAAAGAATTGCCTTCAATCAGATCATGAATTACTTAAACAGACATAATAGTATAACAAATTATCAGCATGATCGGAATTCGGTCGGGTTTACTGAGCTTGCGGTTGTTACTTTTGTTGAACATTTTAATAAGTTACTTGATCTTGGACTTCGTGGTAGGTCTATTCTTTGACCTGATATAAGCTTGGATTCTGGGGTACCTTTCTGAACTGGATTGACAGTTTTTCATCAGACAGACGTACGAGGGTTTGGGTGCAGAATAAACTATCGCCGGCTGATCTTGGAGTTCTACAGGACACTGTTCTCGGTCCACTTTTGTTCCTAATCTTCATAAACGATCTTTCCGAACATATTAATGCCGATATAACAGTAATTTCTGCTGATGATACTTCTTTCTTGTTAACGGCTAGGGGAGCTTTCAGAGTGTACACTACTGATAGACGAGTTCAGCAGACAAATGCCTTGATATTGAATATAAATAAAACTAAATGTATCTTCTTTAATAGGAGTATCGGGTCTGATGTCAGAACACCGATTATTTTCGAGAACAATCAGCTGGTCCCAGCAGTAAGATCAGGTTTCTGGGGTTGTACCTGGATTCAGATTCAAGCCGATCTTTTCACATGAATGCAGTTTGCAAGATACTCAATTCCTCGTTTTATACTTTTTATAAAGTCAAGGACTCTCTCCCTACAAGTTCCCTGGCTGATTTTTACTATAAGCTTGTTTATAGTCATTTAAATTATGTATCTTATGGGGTAACACAGGAACGAAACAAAATTTGTAAAATTATGTAGCTTTCATAAATATTCACCCTTAATGTAAAATTTTTACCAATGCCTAAGATTGCCACGGCTAAATATGTAAGATCACCAACCTACCAGTGCATAACATTTTCAAATCACCAACAAATAAATTTAAACAACTTGATTATGGTGTGTTTGGGAAAATTATAAGGTTGGTGTTCATTACAAATTGTTACTATAGCTTGAGTGAGTGTCTGTCTGATACCTGTATTCTGTATTGATTGACTTGTCCTATACCTCTCATACGTCAAATTGGTGTAATAAAGATTATTGTTATTATTATTATCCACTACAAAATAAATATTAATATTGAGTATTTCATTTTCAGATCTAGAAATAATATATCAAGAACACCTAATAATTTACAAATGCTTCAGCCTCAGTTTGTACAAGTAGAAGTGGCAGAACCTGAATATATTGTTTATACTGATTAAAGTCAGGTGAGTACTACGTTAGGTTAAAATTTTCGTTGTGTGCATTTGAGTGTGTTCTTGGATGGTTTGGATGCATAATTGGATCTGGTATTTAGCGTTGTAATAGGGAAAACAAACATAATTGACCTTATCCTGACATTTTAAATTTTGCTGTGTTTCGAGATGTGGACCACAATATCTTCTTTGAAATAACATTATTACACTCACCACCAATCTTACAAAATGTATTGCCTCTTTCACCAAATGTGCTAATGACGAACACCAAATGTTTTCCGGCCATAATACGAGAAGTGAACGGCGCAGTATAACAAAATTGCACTCATTTTAGGATTCCGTATTCCAAAATGAATAAGTATAAATAAATACTTTATTAACGGAATAGACCTTTGAAAATACTGAAAAAAAATAATAGTATACACCTAAATAACAAAATACCTAAAGAAATAACGAAACCCAATAGTATAATAAAAATAATATAAAATTAATTTAGTAATATCCCAATAACATATTGACAACTAATTATTCAAAAGAGACAACTTGAGTGTAGTTTTAAAATTAGAAAGTCTCTAAGCAAAAAGATCAGTATCGTCAACCACTGAAATCACCCTACTGCATATTCTCGTGAGAGGGGAGAGAAATTTAGCATAAACCTTTACAAAACCCTTATGGTACCGTTCACCAGGAAGAGGAGGATATTTGTTTCCCCTCCCGATCCTGGGCGGGGTGTTTATTCCGGTTGTGGAAGAAGCAAAACATCTGGTGATTTCCCTGGATAGCAAACTCACGTGGAATTCGCACCTGGAAAACAATAGACAAGGCTAGACATTCCCTATGGGCATGTCAAACGACCTGTGGAGTCTTGCCCCAAAACAACTTCAGTGGCTATATGTGATAGTGGTTATACCACGTATTACGTACGGCTGCATTGCTTGGTGGGAGTGCAGCCTCAAGAAGCAATGTCAACTCAAGCTCTCTAAATTACAGAGAACAGCCTGCATGATGATTACTGGAGCATTTCGCTCTACACCCACTGCGGCCATGGAACTGATATTGGGCCATGCCCCTCTTCATCTGGTGATAAGAGGAGTGGCTAGAATGGCTTTCTACAGATTCCATCATCTTTCCCGTAATGAAGCGGGTAACTTCGGCTTTGTGCCTGGCGCCTTACCGTCTGAAATCGAGGATAATGAAGTGTTGAGTATGAGGTACGACATAGAAACACCTAAAACCAACATGGAGAGGCCATTCCAGATCATCATTCCCGATAGGCAGGAATGGATCAGCTCCAAGGACCGTCTACTTGTGGGTCCCTGTTGGTACACGGATGGCTAAAAAACTGAAAGGTGTTGGAGCTGGTGTCTACGTTTGAGGTGCCGCCAAGGAACAGTCGATCTGTCTTGGTGGACATGCGACTGTCTTTCAAGCAGAAATATTCGCCATCGACCACTGTGTTAACCTCTTGCTTGCTTAACAAATAGGTCAATTAAAATCCTCATCGGTAGCCAAGCTGCACTGAAAGCATTGGCATCCGATACCTGTACGTCACTTATGGTGCAGGAATGTCGCTTCACCCTTGCCAAACTAGGAGATCGGAGCGGGCTCCGTCTAATATAGGTTCTTGGTCACTCGGGCATTGAGGGAAATGAGAAGGCGGACTCATTGGCCGCTCGAGGAACTAACCTGGAGTTCATAGAACCGGAGCCTAAACTCGGAATTCCCCTGGAAACTGCAAGGGTGGAAAACAACCGATGGCTGGACTTTAGGGTACGTGAGCATTGGATGAGTCTCCCCAGGTCTTAGACACGCTCGACGTGCCATCAGTGGACGTTCCACTACTAAAGCCAAGGCCTGGCTTAAACTCTCTAGGTTGGAACTGAGAGTTTTAACTGCCATATTAACGGGGCACGGTCGCCTCAGGAAACACCTAAATAAATTAGGATTGGTTGAGGATCCTTCATGTAGGCTATGTGAAGAAGATATAGAATCAATGGAACATGTTATGTGCGAGTGCCCAGCTGGAGACAGGGTCAGGATGGAAGAACTTGGATCTTGCAAACTGAAGCTGACTGAGCTTATTAAGCTCTCACCCACGAAACTCGTATCCTTTACGAGAAGGATGGAGCTCGTGGATGGATTCTAGAACGGAGTGTGCTACAATAGACCACTGGGTCGCAGTGGCCTGGCTTCTAGGAATCCCTCACTCAAATAATAATAATAATAATAATAAAATAATAGTGAGAGGGGAGTATTGACGATAATTTGTTCGATGAATGTCGACCTGCAGCAAATTGCTGCGTCTCACAGTACGGCATGGAATGTGCAAAGAAAAAAGTTACCAGGACAATTTATATAGGAGTTCATTACCTTGTATTCAAACATTACATCAAAATAGACTCTATGAGATTGAAGGTGTTGCAAGCCAAAGTGAGTCAAATGATGTTCATAAGTGACTCCATGGAATGCAATTCCACTTTTAAAGCTTAATAGCTTAATGAACTTCCTCTGCACTCTCTCCATTCTACCTATATGGGTGGCATATGTGGGAGACCATACAACACAACAATACTCAAGAATTGGATGAACAATACAAAACAGTTTCAAGAGGAGTCCCATCTAGTGTATATATAAAATTTAAGGGTTAGAGCTGCCTAGTAAATTTGACGTGTTTGCACTCTGCAATGTTTGAAGTCAATCCATTAACCAATCGTGGAACGAGTTCAAACTCTCTTGCAGAACAATCTGATCATCAATCATGCGAATGCATTTGAATATTTTGCAGTCATCGGCAAAAATGAGGAACAAACAATCCTCAAACGCCTCTTTAAGGTCATTAACAAATAAAAGGATCTGAATTGGTACAAGGTGAGCACCCTGACCAACTCAAGATGTGACATCAAAAGGATAAGAATAGAAGACATTACAAGTAATCTGCTGAGATCGACCGGATAGATAGTCCCTCAAACATGACAAGAGGGGGTCGTGAATACCATACAATCGCTCCAACTAGAACAACATGTAGGAAATCAGTCCACAATCGAATGAAAAGAAAAGATTAGACTCGGTGGGTTTGCCTCGCATGAAACCCTTATAGGACCACTTCCTTGTCTGAATACTTGGGTGGTCATGTATTGAAGCTGTGAATAAGTCAAACCTTTAAGTCGAAGCAACGAAAAGATATGACGATTTATTTTGGCACTTTGTGGCATATTTTGCCACTCTCAAGAAATTGTGTGGACGATATTTGCCTCCCTCATTTACCAAAGCGCCAATATGGATACTATTCTAATCACAGCGGATTGTCGTCGTTGGGTTGGCAACTGCGTACAAACTACTGAAGGTATCCTATCATGTCTCAGTATTAGTTTACTCGTTTACTCCACCGTCAGCGAGGTTTGACTACGTATACCTCAACCTCATAGGCATACCATATTGTGAGCGCTATTATTACCGTTTGACGATGACCAATATGTTGTCCCGCTAGTGCGGGGTTATACCGAGTAGTCCCAAGAGCATTTTTAAACAGCTGAATAGCTCGTTATGATGTTCTGCTCGCTTTATAATGGATTAAGATCGGCAACTCGACTATCGCTCGATAGGTGAGATTCTATTCGCATTACAACGTACTAACCAGCAACAAACGGCACGTCGACGATCGTTGTCATAACAGTCGATGGACACAGGCACTTCTGTTTTACTTGAGATTTGGGCATGCCAAAAAGAAGATATTAAGATGCTCTACGGTCAGTTCTAATAAGCCAACTAGAAACAAAATTCAGCGATAAGCAATGTCTTATAGCATGAATACAGGGGAAATTTACAAAAACTGAACATTTTGTAGCTATACCAAGAAATAATTTTTAGCTATATTGAATTTATGTGGAACCCCCTCTAGTCTTATTTGAATTTTTTGATTTTGTTTTTGAAAACAGCAAATCACACATGAAAGACAGAAAAATGTAGAGTCCAATCCTGTAGTAAACTTTATGTGAAACGCTGTTAAAAAGTCAATGTCAATACTCCTTTCAGTAACCGAATAGTTTGAGGTGATGTACTTACTGCCGTTGAATGTTTTAAAAACAATGGAGATCAAGCTATATTTGCTCAGAATTTTTATTTATTCAATTCTCTTTTTTTTTTCAAATTCTTTATGTTCATTTAGTTCAGTACTTAAGTTGTTTGTTTGGTATTCTCTATCGGTGTCAACGATTTTATTTGACAGGTGATTTGAAGGATCAAAAATCAAATTCTTTCCATTATAGTCTCATTTTTAGTTTGAGAATATAATTGAATATTTGAGCCATATAAAGGTGTTGTACATTTCTAGTGGAGGTTGTATTAATGTTTCTGACAACTAACAGTACCGTTGTTATAAAACCTTGGCTCGTTGCTCCACAAAATATAATTAGCCATATTAGGATTAACATTGAAAATTATATTCATGAAAGCAATGAATGCTTATTTTCGCTCGAAGCGATGTTCTTGTGGGGTGAATTTTTAAGAGATGATATACAGAGTGCTATATAATAGTATGTCACAACTTGAGGGGTCAATCTACGTGCAATTTTGAGAAAAAAAGTTTATATAAACATAGGTCCGCAAAAGCTTCGTTACGGAGCTACAGGGTGTGAAAATTTCCGGAAAAAATTATTTATTTCTTCAAAACTCCTGCAGTTTTTGAAATATTCAGTCCAAATTTGGAATGCAAGCTGTTTTTCACAGCCTCCATCATTACAAGTCCTAGATTTTAACTGAAATTCATAAGGTTTATCCTTTTCCGAGGCCATGTCTCCTTTTGCCGATTTAAACTTTTTTGCAGTACGCCACTGATCAGCGTACAATCAATTTTCGTCATGTTCGTTCTATTTAGAAACTTTTTTGATCCTTATAATTTTTTCGTATCTTCAACCGTTTTCGAGTGAAAAATTATTGAATTTGAATTATTTGAATTGTATGTTATTCGCTAAATAGAAAAAATAATAGAAATACTCGATAGATATGCCCAAAATTTGTTTTTATTTTGATAGCTCGTTTTCTGAGACTCAACTTATACTTTTTCAATATCAAACTATGAAAAGAACAATAAATTGCTGGAAGTGCCCTCCACCTGCAAGAATATAGGCCTCTGTCCTTCTTCGCATATTATCACGCACTTTAAAAATATTCCTGGGGTATTTCTTATCGTGTCACAAGAGTTTATTATTCGATTTCTCAATTCTTCTACAGTGTTCACTGGAGTGGTATAAACTAAACTTTTGAGATATCCCCAAGAGAAAAGGTCTAAACTATTTGAGTCTGGGGACCTAGGAGAGCATGGTTCTGGCCCACCCCGACCTATCCATCGGTTGTTGAATCTATTATTCAAGAATCCCCTAGCTTCTCCAAAAATGTGCTGGTTCCCAGTCATGCACGAACCACATTATGTTTCTCACCAAAAGTGGCACATCCTCGAGCAATAAAGGTAACTCCTTCTCAAAAAATTGCCGATAAGCGGGACCGTTTAGTATGTTAGGCAAGAAAAATAGCCCAATCAAATAATTTCCAATTATTCCGACCCTGACATTTAGTGAGAATTGTTCTTGATGATGAGATTCTTCAATCAAATGGGGGTTTTCCTCAGCCCAATAATGATTATTGTGAAAATTTGTGATAGCACTTCTCGAAAAGTAAGTTTCGTCTGTGAACATTATTTCACTATAAAATGAGCATTTTCTCTAATTTTATCTGACAACCATCGGCAGACATTCAAGTCTTGAAGGAAAATCTCGACGAAGTAGAGTTTGGAAGCGTTGAATATGAAACGGGTACAATAAAAAGTTGTGGGGAATCCTCCAAATTAGAACATGTGAAATATTCAACTGATTTCCAATTTTTCTTGTACTCACATGAGGATTCAAATCAATACAATTCAAAACTGCTTCCTCAAAATCTGGAGTTCTCATAGTTTGAGTGCACCTTTTAAATGATTATTTGCAGTTAAAGTACCAGTTTCCCTCAACCTTCTGTGGATATTTGATAATGTTCGCCTGTCTGGTGTTACTCGATTTGGAAAGCGCACCTGATATAATCGCCTAGCTTCTGCTGTGTTTTCGTCAGCCAGACCGTACATATAATGGATATCAGCCAATTCGGCGTTAGTAAAATTAGCCATATTTTCTTACAGCAATAACTTCAACAGTATTAAAACTAATCGTTAATTTAATAAACAATACGAGCAGACACTGGTTCAACTTTAGCAACTGTCAAAATAAAAAATAAATGAAAAAAATCAAAGCCTACTAGTAATTTTTCTAATTAGAAGTGCTTTCAATTCAGCGAATGCATACAATCGTTTAATAATTTTTTGTTCGAGAACGGTCGGAGATACGAAAAAATTACAAGTGTCAAAATTATGGCTGAATATCTTAAAAACTGCAGGAGTTTTGTAGAAAAAAACAATTTTTCCTGAAATTTCAACATCCTGTAGCTCCGTAACGAAGCTTTTGTGGACCTATGTTTTTATGAACTTTTTTCTTAAAATTGCACGTAGATTTACCCCCTCAAGTTGTGACATACTATTATATAACACCCCATATACAAAAAATATAGCAACAGCATATGTCTAACTATTATAGTAATGTCACAATAAGTGTTCATTTAAAGAAATATATATATAAATGCCACCGTTATAAAAGCTCTTTTTATTTATACTATGGAATTAATCATTATCATAATAAATGACTTCATATTTAAGTTTGCTTCAATACCATTATATAACTTTTTGAATTATTCAATTTAGACATTCCATTCGAAAGATATCACAAGTTTAAAAATGTAAGTTATTCGAAAAATGACGCATTGTTTTCGCTCACCGCTCGGTTAGACGGCACCATAATAATAATAATGAGCGATGTAGGCGTCACGAGGGTACGGGAGGGGAGTCAATATAGTTTACGAGCTCCGACTCAATAAATTGATTTTCATAAGCAGAGAAAGTAAACTATATAGTAAAGGCCATTTTACCAAACATTAAAAATAAAATATAAAAAAATAATACAAATAAAAATTAGATTAAATTATTAATATTCAAATTTTCTTCATTTTACTCTTTTTCGATAACCCCACGCAAAAACGAGTACGTATGGGAGAATGTGTGTGTGTGTGTGTGTGTGAAAATTATAACTTTTGAAATGTTTGTTTTGTTTAATATCCATGCGAAGCCGGTGTAGGCTGGTAGTTGTTGTATAATGATGATTTTATCAATATACGTAGATTTTTTCATTATATTAATACCACAATGTAAACTTTCATTGGAAACACTTTGTAGATTGATTAAAACCTTATCTGAACTGTTCTTTTACACCAACAATGATCTAAATTTTATAATACTAATTTTCATTATTTTGTTCCAGGTGCTTAATAATATTGTAAATATATATAAATAGATAGTCGACACCATAAGAAACAATTGGAGTAAATATCATTACTTTGAGTGCAATTTTACAAACTATTTTGTGAATATCAGAAACCTGAACTTCTAACCTCATAATTTTAATGTTTTAATTGGTTTTGAATTATTGTTCAATTGAGATTGATTTCAATTGAAATATATATACTATGTATATGTTTAAGCTTCATGAGAAAAATCAGTGTGGTATTTTTCAATTGCTAGGAAGTTTGTTCAAGTGCCATCGTTTTTAATGAAATTTTTCTTTGAAAACTAAGAATATCCATTTATTTTAAATGAAAATTTTATATCTAGGTGCTCTGATAATAACAATTTCTAATTGTTAATTCATTTTCCAATCTTCTTCATATAAACTGAAATTATTATTCGGAAAATTATAGTTGATGACAATTACACGTTTTCCAATGAACATTCATCAATGTATGATCAAAATAAAAGAAATTTATCTAGGTAATGGCATAACAAGACCATATGAAAAATCTCTTATAGTAACTTTGTAAATTTAATCAGGCAAAAATCGCGAAAAAGCTAAATTTTTTCCATATAAAGAAAGTTCCTAATAATTCTATCCCACTTGTTGAAAATATTTCAATTTTATTGAAGTAAAAAGACAATTTGACAAAATTTGTTGAAAAAGTTCCTGAAGCTGAACAGAAAAGTAATTATGGAATTTTTCCAATAAAATCATCTTTCAATAATTTTAAGTTACCATGAACTATTGTCTTCAAGGCATCTGACTTAACAAGGCTTTTCAAAGATTTCTGATGTTAGTATTTCCTCAGGAAGAAATTCCAAAATAAATTATAATTTAATGAATTGAAACTTATATTCCAGTTCTTTATTGGAATGATTTTGTAAATATTTTTGGTTATTGTTTGTACAGAAAATATATCGATTCAATAAATATAAATTTATACTTAACTTTGCAAGTTTCAATTAAACTGGTCATTTTTGTTCGAACAATAACTTCTTCAATATAAAAAGTTTGTTGAATGATTACTTGAAAGTTGGATCAGTTGAATATTAACAGTGATAAATATTTTAAACATAAAGGAAAACATTTTATCAAAATTGGAAGGATTATTGTTTTAACATCATGTTACCGTTTTATTCTTCTTGTAATTTTATTCTTGTCAACTGAATAATAGATAAATTGGATATTGCATTAATTTCAATTCAAAATCTATGCATTATATAGAACAATTTCTCATTTTATGTTTCAGGCAATAATACAATTTTGTTTGATCTTAATTTATCAAGTTCATTTTTAAATTTTCGTAAATTAGGAAAAAGTAAAAAATAGTTTGGTATTATATCGAAGGGCACCTTGAATCCAAGGTGGTTAGGTTTTTCATGAATTTGGTGACCCAAACCATGTTAATTATTTGAATATAATTTTAACCGTTTTGTTCCAATTTAGAATAATTTGAAAATTAATCATCAAGTAAGTTTCAAGATCAAATATCAGATCACAAAAAATATTAAATATTATTTATATAATGCACAGATCAAAGGAGAGTCCTTCATTTTTCAAACACCTGTTCATATCGAATATTTTATTAAGTGTGTCTGAAGATGGTCTTATAGATGTATAATTTCAATTATAAAGTTAATCATCTTCTGAAATGATTGAAAAAATTTTTATTTATGTTTATTCTCAATACATAATTTACTACCTAATTAATCATATATTTCACTCAAAGTACTGAGTTTAGCTCCTGTCTCTTTCCAAACCAAAAATATATAATAGTATCATCATATTCTCTATTTTTGATAATTGAGTAACTGTAATTTCGACGAAAATTATTTTTTATTCACAAGTACAAATCTCTTGTCTTTTAATTGTTGAACAGAAGCAAAAGACTCATTTTATTTTGATTAAATTCAGTTTTGAAAATGTTTGGTTTTGTTCTAGTTTTTGTGATTTAGTTAAGCAAATTTGGTAACTTTACAATCAAAGTTATTGTATATGTCAACTAATTTAAGTATTCTCAATGATGTATATAAGAAATGAAATAAATAGGGTAATTTTGTACAGAGTTCTTGAATTATTACATCTTCATTAAACCAGTGAAATATAAATGCACTTGCTATTTCATCGAATTTTCGGATAAAACATATTCAAGCTGAAGAGTGGATTTATTCATTCAAGTTTGATTGTACGGATGGTTCGTTTCTCAATTTGAAATAGGTGATCGTTGCCTTCTGGAACTCTGAAATGAAAGAATTGTCATTCAATAATACTCTGTCATTGAGTATGTATTCTACTTGATCATCTGGTACCGTGTAGTCATCGCAAAACAATTATTCATTGATCATATTGTCCATATATATATATATATATATATATATATATATATATATATATATATATATATATATATATATATATATATATATAGTTTAGTGGTGTTTTGTTTCAAAAATAGAGAGATTATCTATCGCCATAAGCTATTCAAGTTTTAGTGCAAAAGAATGGAATAGATTCATTCCAGATCAAAGGCTTTCATCTTTGATCTAAATGAATCTATTCCAGTTTTTCGTACTAATACTCCAATAGTCTTGGGGCGATAGACTTCTCTATTTTTCAGTGGCTCATTCTGTATCTTCTACAGTTTTCAATCAAAAATGAAAATTCTTTTACGGGAATGCAGACAAAGATAATACCTTTCTTTCGAGTTATCACTCGACCCCTTTACCCTCCTCCAAATTTTCAAGGGTTGTCACCCCTGCTTTAGGGGTTGAAATTCGAGATGAGGATGGTACTTGATGATGACTGCCACAGATCAGCATGGATCTGTTCCATTTTACCTCACTGAAACTTGAACAGTCTCAGGGAAATAGTCTTCCCTATCTTTCACTTGCTCACCCTGTATCTTTTACAGTTTTCAATTAAACATGGAAATGCCTTTAAGGCAATGTAGACAAAGATACCACCTTTCTTTTGAGTCATCACTCGACCCATCTTCCTTATTCAAAATGTTCAAGGATTGCAACCCCCGCTTAGGGGGTTGATATTTTAGGCAAGTTTTGTACCCCAAAAGATGTCCCCCTTGAAACAAAAATTGACCTGTTTTTGCGTTTTGATCAGAAATGAATATCTTGGTAGATATAGCCTCTGTTTAGTTTTCGTTGAAGCACCCTGTATAACCATATTCCTCGAGAAGCAAGAAAATGGCCAGCAAATAAACTAAAGAAGAAATTTCATCTGTATTTGAGAGCAAATATATTAGATACTCCAAAGAGTATCATTTATGTCTGTACATCCTCGTTCAAGTCATCAAAATTATTTATTTTATTCATTGTACCTGTAATTCAATCTATTCAGTTTTATTGAAAGGTAATGTTTGTGTGAATATTTTTATTTTTATCTAACATTGAAATTAATTTATTGACATGATGTATGCTATATCTGAGTCTTTTGTAGCAAATAAAGATTATTATTATTATTATTACACTGAGGCAATAAATGAAATGAGAGGGAAACCATAATAGTGGCGTATGAAGTGACTAAAGCAGAGAGTACTATTGGAAAACTGAAGAAGCCAGAGAATTGAAATATATAGCAGATGACTTCAAAACAAAGAGTGGAAACACAAGATAATGAATATAAAATAGAAATAGACAGATAAAGAGAACAAATACGAAATGAGACTGGAAAGAGATTGATAGAATTTTACAATTTTCGAACTTTTTCATCAAGGTGCTATAATAATAAAAACGGTTGTAAAACCATAATATATTCAATCAACATATTACAGAATTCAATAAAACAATAATTTATCATCCTTCTCAACTATTCACACCAATAAATTTGAATTTAGTCTTCAGAACACTCTGTAATTCATTCACTGCCTGAACATGACTTGACAGTATATTTTGGAACACACTGTTACCGTTATTATTCAAATTTAAACACTCTAACTCCGTTGCTATATCAGTTTGAGTAGACACTGTCGACCACAAATGTAAACTGGTATCGAACTTTATCATTGTAGTCTTTAGAGTGTCAGCAAGGTCCAGGATGGAATCTCTTCCCTTCGTTTCGGTGAGGTTTTTCTTGCCCTTTTTACCCTGCTTTGGCTTGACTATGTCATGACATATATTACATATTATGCATGATATACATACTATCTGAAACATAGAAAATTTTATATTAATTAATAGAATGATAATGAAAACTAATTTACGGTTTGCTTAAAAAAGGGTGCTTCATATAATCGTTTCAATTTGTAATGCTTATTACAAATATTGATTCATTAGCAACTAATGTCATGAAATTCGAAATATTTGTGAAAGATGTGCCAATATAAGAATTAGATTACAGTAACATTTCCTTCATTCTTCCTCAGAAGTGTAGAGGAGAATCATAGTTCAACATATTGCCAAAGTGAATTATCAGCTACTTTTGGAAAATTTGAAATGCGTTTTTATGATTGCAGTAAATTGGCAAATATAGCATCTGTTATGAGTTATCCTTATTCATGTAGAAAGATTCAGGAATTAGGTACTGAAATAGCAAGTCAGTTTAATATGAACTCATGTTCTGTTGAAAATGAGTTGGAGCAGATTATATCAGATATACATCTCAAAGCTACAGCATCTGATACAAATTTCTGGTGTTTTATATCTGAAGATGAATATCCGAATCTAAAGCAAATCGCCCTTCAACTGATGGCAATGTTTGGGTCAACTTACTTGTGCTAGCCTGCATTTTCTGAAATGAAGATAATTAAGTCAAAATATCGTAACCGACTAACTGACGATCAAATGTCATCATGCTTGCGATAAGCACACAGTGGTTACGTACCATCTTATGAAAAGTATGCTGAGGACATGCAGTGCCACGCTTCAACATCCGAAGTCACTCCTTGATATTTTCAAAGGTTTTTGAAAAAATTATTTGTAATCAAAATAGTTTGTTACTTTGGGGAAAATATGCTTTTTTCACAGCATCAATTCGGTGTCAGAAAAGCACGTAACACCGCGGATGCCATTCTTGAGTTCATCAATAACACCCTCAACTGTTTTGAATTAGGTTTTTATTCATTCTCTCTGTTTTTGGACTTTCCTAAGGTCTTTGACCACGTGGCTCACTCGGTTCTGATGCGGAAGCTTTCTCGGTATGGGTTTGATACAATTAGTTGTAAACTTATTTCCTCATTTCTAACTGATAGGTTTCAAAAGGTTTTTGTGAATGGCTGTTTCTCGGGTAAGGAGAGAGTTGAAGTTGGAGTACTACAGGGTTCGGTGATGGGTCCTTTATTATTTCTCATCTTTCTTAATGATTTTCCGGATTACCTGAGCGACTGCCTTCACATTCTGTTTGCAGATAGATAGATAGATTTTATCTTTGAGTGAGGGCTGCCTAGTTAATATGGCAGTTGAAACTCTCAGTTCCAACCTAGAGAGTATTTTATTTGACCTATTTGTTAATTCCCCCCCTACCAAGAGGTTAGCACAGTGGTCAATGGCGAATATTTCTGCTTGAAAGACAGTCGCATGCCCACCAAGACAGATCGACTGTTCCTTGGCGGCACCTCGATCGTAGACACCAGCTCCAACACCTTTCGCAGCCTTTGAGCCATCCGTGTACCAACAGGGATCCTCAAGACGGTCCTTGGGGCTGATCCATTCCTATCTATCGGGAATGATGATCTGAAATGGCCTTTCCATGTTGGTTTTAGGTGGTGCCATGTCCGACCTCATACTCAGCACTTCATTATCCTCAATTTCAGACTGTAGGGTGCCAGGCACAAAGCCGAAGTTAACCGCTTCATTACGGGAAAGATTATGGTATCTGTAGAAAGCTATTCTAGCCACTCCTCTTATCACAAGATGAAGAGGGGCAAGGCCCAATATCAATTCCATGGCCGCAGTGGGTGTAGAGCGAAAGGCTCCAGTAATCATCATGCAGGCTGTTCTCTGTAATTTAGAGAGCTTGAGTTGGCATTGCTTCTTAAGACTTCACTCCCACCAAGCAATGCAGCCGTACGTAATACGTGGTCTAACCACCAACACATATAGCCACTGGAGTTGCTTTGGGACAAGACCCCACTTTTTTCCACAGGTCTTTTGACATGCCCATAGGGAATGTCTAGCCTTGTGTATTGTGTTTTCCAGGTGCGAATTCCACGTGAGTTTACTATCCAGCGTCATCCCAAGATATTTCGCTTCTTCCACAACCGGAATAAACACCCCGCCCAGGGTCGGGGGGGAAACAAATATCCTCTTCCTGGTAAACGGTACCATAAGGGGTTTGTAGGGGTTTATGCTAAGTTTCTCTCCTTCACACCACCCCTGAATTGCAGATGACACCACTGTATCTATACCTAGTGATAGTTTGGTGGAAGCTGAAGAAAAGTTTGCGCATACGGAGTCGAGGGCCTTGGAATGGTTTTCGGGCGATTTATTGAGCATGAACAAGACTGAGAGAGTTGTTTTGGTGCTCTTTGTCTAGGAGGGTACTGAGAACTGCCTATTTTTTGCCCTTATTGAGACACATTTGAGATACAGTATCCTGGTGTGGGGAAATTGCAGTGAGTTTGATCGGGTTTTCCGAATACAATGACGATCGGTGAGAATTGTTGGTGGAGTGGGCTATAAAGATTATTGTAAAAATTATTTCAGGGAACTGAATATACTGACTCCCTAGCTTGTTTGTACTTGAGTGCCTACTCTATGCTCATAAAAACCAACAATTAGTAACTTTAAATAGCCAGTTTCATTCCTATAGTACCAGAGGCAAAGATAAATGTAAGAATCGCGTTTTATAGGTTGAGGTCACAAAATGGACCAAACTTTCTTTGTTACAAATTATAAAATGTTTAATTGTTTGTATGCATAGACTTTCTGTGGCATCATTTGAAAATAAAATCAAGAAATTTTTAATTGTAGAACGTCTGTATAAGACTTATGAATATTTTAAACCTGAACTCTATTAGATGTGTTGGCTTTTGAAGAGATATCAGGTTCGTTTGTAATTATTCTGTGATGTAATGTGTGTAAATACTTTTGTATATTAGCACTAATAAATACTGAATACTGAATAATGTACTCTGCCATAAATACAAAAGGACAGATTTATCAGATGGAGGTTCGCAAGATTTGACGGTACAAGTGTGTCCTATGAAATACGTTTTCTACTTACTTCAACATTATTTACAACATATTCCATTGTAGTTCTCAACTGCAAAAAATCTGAGGTATCTTTTATAGTAACTTCAATATTTTCCATTAATTTATTTAAATCAGTCTTTATGTTGGTCAAGAGGTTTTTCCTTTGCTCGGCATTATCATCAACAACAGTTATGAGAAACTTGAAAAGTCCACCCAGTAAATCTTGATAAGGACACTCTAAGTAACAGTGAAGCCTCGATGGTAGGGGTATTGTCAAACGATCCTAAAAAGTCATTGAAACTAAAATTACTCTGCATTTGTCATGTTTAATAAAGTAGTCGGAAATTATATTTTCTAAAAAACTTGATTGCTTCATCAATTTTCAAAAGGATAAACTTACCTGATCAACAGGTTTATAATCTTTTTCCTAATAGATGCTTCTAATACTTTCCAATCTTCAAGAACTTTCTTTAATTTTTGTACATGAGTTTGTCTGATACCGTCTGTAGATTTCAATATGTCTAAAGCTGCCGTCATGGCCCATATTATATGAGTGCGAAGTTTCAAGAAGTCCAAATCTTGGGCAAATAAGTTCCGTACATGTTCGCAATTCTCGGGAGCTCCTTCTATTCTTTCTGGATCCCAACTAGCGTAAACGCTCAAATCGTGATTGTCCCTAGAAATTGGCTATTGAAAAATGTTTTCTATTTAACAATTGTATGGGCGCTAATTTGAAATGAAATAGCGGAAGTAGGATCACAAGCGGGCTTTTGGCACACTTCAAGGTCGATGGGTAGCTATTAGTATATAGAGCGGTTGAATGACAAGGTAGAGTTGCGCTTGCGTGATTGAGGATAAATGTAACCCTTCGTTAGTCGCCTAAATATCACTATATTTGTTGTAGTTGAGATTATTATAGAGTTTAGTGATGGTTATATCAAGGAAAATCATTGAATTGTTGCGTTCAATTTCAGCAGTGACGGTTATTTTATTATGCATTTTATTTAGAAATTCTAATAACTGATCCATTTGTCTGTTCAAGTCTAGAAAACCCACAAGAATATCAACAACGTATCTGTACCAAAAAATAATGTTTTTGCGAAAAAAAATTACATGGCATGTCATTTAAATCAGCATATCATTTTGTATATCACAATAACACAATTTTTCGGCAAGTTATAGATCAACTCTTCTGCTTTGTAGAAATTATAAGAGAAAACAAAAAAATTTGAAACAAATTTTATACGGGGGCAAAACTAAAAGTGTTTCTTTTGTCAAAAATTCGTAACACCCTGTGGAATTTCGTGGTCCGAGTTGAAACGTACAATATCATGGTCTGTCAAGACACATCTTCCTACAGTAACGCCCTTCTTGTTTTATGCATTTATCTCTATTTTTACAAGAGATGTCCAATTTGAAGCGAAAAGTCACAAATTTCAAGAATTTATTTTTAATCTTGCGTAGGTGCATAACATCGGAGGTTAGCCAAAAAATAAAATCAAAATTAGAGAAGCGGAAATTTAACGAAATGAAAATTTTCGAAATTCACTGCCAATTTCACGCTCCGGGAGAACTCGAAGTACACTGGAAAAATCATTGATTTTGCACATTTATTTTTGAATTTTTTTGTGTGACACTCTATAATAATTATCATTCCTGTCCAAAATTGAGAGCAGGTGTGTATCCTGGCGATACACTCGTGAAATGAAATGAACATGTTGAGAAAAATGTTCATGATGACCCACAAAAAAAAACATTTGATTTTAGTAGCGGGTATGACCCCCGAGCTCTCATTACAGCGCGCATACGATTTCGCATACTCCCAATGATGTTGTGTATCATCTGTTGAGGTATGTTGTCCCACTCTTCCACCAAAGCCAATGTCAGCTCTTCAACGTTGCCTGGATTCCGTTGTCGAACACTTCTTCCAAGAATGTCCCAAACGTGTTCGATCGGGTTTAAATCCGGTGACCGCGACGGCCAGTCCATTCGTGTGATCCCAAATTCATTGAGATATTCTATCACTATGCGCGCAGTATGAGGGCGCGCGTTATCGTGCATAAAAAGGAAATTTTCCCCTATGTAAGGAGCAAAAGGCACAACATGGGGCTCCAAGATTTCTGTTATATACCGATGGGCATTAAGTGATCCATTGCCAATAATCTCCAGTTCTGTTCGTACTCCCAAGCATATGCCACCCCATATCATAACTGACCCTCCACCGTATTGCTCAGTTCCTGCAAAGTTCGCTTGATTGTACCGTTCCCCTCGATGCCTCCATATTCTATCTCTACCATCCACGAAATTCACACAATATCGGCTCTCTTCACTAAATAAAACTCGTCTCCACTGATTGATTGTCCATGCTACATGCTCCCTAGCAAACGCCAATCTTGCTACCCGATGGGCTCTATCGAGTCTTGGTGCTCTTGCTTGGGCGTATGATCTCAGACCAACTTCATTTAATCGTCTTCTGACTGTCCTCACACTGACGTTGATGTTATCCACTGCTTGAAAAAAATGTTACGTGCCTGAACAGCAGTAAGACGAGGATTTCTTATGGTTTGATTGACGATGAAACGGTCATGTATAGCGCGGGTTGCCCGATTTCTTCCTTGTCCTCGCCTCCTCACGTACAACCCAGTTTACCTGTAACGTCGGTAGATTCGATGGATAACCGACGTCGAGACACCCAACATGGTACCGACTGAGCGGTAGGTGCGCCCTTCCTCGATCAATGTAACTGCCCTTGCTACTGAAGTTGGTGGTAAATCTCTCATTCTGAATGAAAAATACCGTTTCGAATCGTAAACAGTAAAAGAATCACAAAACACCGCAACCGATCGAATTTGTATCAAATCAAAGAATGGAAAACTCTCATTCTTTAAACAAGTGCAAATGTGGTCATATACAAAAAAACGTGTGTTGTATTTCATATTTGATAAAAAAAGGTGTGCACATGTGTAAATGAAAAGTTTTATCAATGGTCCCAGAATTCGGTTGTGTATTTTAATACCTACCGACTGTTATCTCCTATGAATTCCTAATTTTCACCAAATTAACCAAATTGTCATCAATAACTAATGCAATTCGAACATAAAAATCGCAAACGACAATTTCGACACGCCTGAGTGATAATAAGAAAATTCCAAATTGATAGACGAATTTTAATGACAATTTCTTGATTCAATGGAATTTCTCCAAAATGGTGATTTTCCACTTGAAATTAAATATATTTTGCAAAAATAGAGATAAACGCATGAAATAAGAAGGGCGTTACTGTAGGAAGATGTGTCTTGACAGACCATGATATTGTACGTTTCAACTTGGACCACGAAATTCCACAGGGTGTTACGAATTTTTGACAAAAAAAACACTTTTAGTTTTGCCCCCGTATAATTTTTTTTTGTTTTCTCTTATAATTTCTACAAAGCAGAAGAGTTGATCTATAACTTGCCGAACAAATCATCTAAATCGGTTGAGAATTAGGAAAAATATCGAACTTCGAATTTGGTTAAATTTTCGAGTGTTCCGCTAATTTTGCCTCCGAGTGTACATTGAAATAAATTATTGGTCATTTATTTAAAAATTCTTCTACCGTGTATATGGTGTCCTCAAGCAGAATCCTCTTCACAAACGCCACAAACCTTGTCCTCTTTTTGATCATCTTTATATGCTGGGGCAGTTTGTTATAAAGTTTAATGCAGAGATGATTAACTCCCATCTTGGTTCTATTGATTCTATGGTAAGTGATGTTCAAATCATCCCTCCCCCTAGTTCCATACTGATGAAATGCCCCATTTGCTGTAAATTTTTCTTTGTTGTCGAAAATATACTTCAGGCAGGTGATAATATGAACAGACGTCACAGTTAGCACTCCCTGGGATTTGATTACGGGCCGACAGCTTGTGGTATATGGAACGCCGCACATTGCTCTTATATCTTCCTTCTGCTTTAGTAACACCCTTTTCAGTCCTGAGCTGTGACCCCACAGCAATATGCCGTAGGTTGCTGCAGAGTGGAAGTTGGAAAAATATGATAGTCTACATACACCATGTGTTGATATTTGTTTCATTTTTCTAACAGTGTACACGGCAGTGGATAATCTTTTGGTTGGTGCTGTGATGTGTTCGTTCCAATTGAGGTCGTTATCGAAAGTTATTCCGAGAAGTTTGATGGTGTTAGAAGGTGGACCTCTTGTACCAAAGCAGATTCGTTTTAACCCATTAACATTGAACCATTCACTAGCTTATGCAAGCGTACACATGGTTTGATTGGACAGATCTGCTCCTGAAGTTGCTACATTCGAAAAGTTAATGTCATCGGAATACAAACAGGCTCTGGTACAGGAAAGATTTTCGGGCAAGCCATTTATGTAGAGAATGAATAGAAGTGGCCCCAAAATTGAACCTTGCAGCACGCCAACTTCGATCGCCTTTTCCTTTGACCAACTGTTCTTCCACTCCACCAGCTGCATTCTATCAGACAGGTAGGACTCAAGCACTGACAAAGCTGTCCCTCTAATTCCATAGAACTCCATTTTTCTTAGCAGAACCTCCCCATCACACAATCGAAGGCCTTGCTAAGATCACAGGCCAATATCTCCGCTCCCTGATAGTGATCCAGGACCTCAGCAATTCCCTCTACCAAATCGATCAATGCAGTTGTTGTTGATTTATCCGATCGAAAACCATGTTGCTGTGGATTGAGTACGCCTGCTCTACCCAAAAACCCAACCAATCTTTCTTTTAAAATTTCTTCAAATAATTTTGATATCACTGGGAGAATTGATATAGGCCGATAATCGTTACAATTATTGATTTCCCACTTCTTCAAAACAGGTATAACCTTGGCTAGCTTGAGTTCTCGTGGAAACACACCCTGCTGCAGGCACTGGTTTATGACGCGGCACAGAAAGTTTGAGATGATAGGATACACTTTTTTAAATAGGACAGTATTCATTCCATATACATCTGCGGTGTGCTTACTTTTGAGGTTTTTAACCACACTTGCAAGTTCATACTCGGTAGCAGGATAATTAAACATGGAATTGTATCCCTTGGTTTCTGATTTTTTAGCATTTTAGTTGCTTCACACTGACCAATCATTGACTCTCCGATTGAAGAGAAGAAATCATTAAGTTCGTCTGCAGTCAAGTTTGACTCATTCTCATGTCTAACCCTCATGACTCCACTTTCTTTATTTATGAGGTTCCAGATGGCCTTGGTTCTATTTCCTGCTTCTTCAATTTGTTGAGAGTTATGAATCTTTCTATCATTAGTATAGCTCTGTCTCAGATGTTTTTTCAAGATCGTTAGTGACTCTCTTGACTCTGCTGTTTTCTGGACCCTGTGAATAGTCTCAGCCGCTTCAATTGCCCTTTTCAAGGCTGAAATGCCATTATTTGGTCTAGTGTTATGTTTACGACCAGGCCTCTCTCTCACGGCTATTCTGGGGAACGAATCATTGAAACAATGCTGAAACATGCCATGGAAATTCTTATATGAGTTCTCTGCTCTTTGTTCCATTAGGGCATTCCAGTTCACCAGTTTCAATGCCAGTATGAATTTTTTGGTATATTCCTCATTTATGTTGTGTCTGATAGTAGTATTTATTTCCTGCGCAGCTTTGGTATGCAATTTGATCTCTTGCACCAAGTGGTCTGAAAGGTGCGGGTCATATGTGTCTTTAAGGTAGGTATGGCTTTCTAAATTTGAAAAGATATTATCAATGCACGTACCGCTATTGTTTGTTATACGGCTAGGTTCTTCGAAAATTAGCCTTAGACCAAAAGCAAAAACACACTGAAGGATCTACTCCTTGCATCTTCTCTTATAGGAAGACCCTTGATTGTGAATTTCCTAGTTGGGAATTTTTTTTCCAAATGATTACGAACTGTGTCCTCCGTTGTGTTTAGACCCGCACGTCCAACGTGTACCCAGATCTGCTTGGGAACAGCTGTAAAGGGGATGATTGTTCAGTACCGCGTACCAGTTGTTTTTCTTTCGTATATTTGTTCCTATTTTGGATCTTTGGTACTACGTCTATGTTTGCCCTCAACGTAGTGTGATTGTCGCGTTGACTGCTTTTTCGTCGATATTTTTGTTCCGTATTTGCCACGATTCATCTGATTTACCAGTAAGAGCCATTTTCAAGTTCGGGATGTCCATTGGCTCTTTTTGCTCTCTCTCCATTCACTGTTGATGATTTCAGTTCTAATGAAGAATCAAATGTGGGGTCATTGACCTTTGACAAAAGCTCACTTTCATTTTCACTTATTTGCGGTATTGAGGGTGAAGCATTTGGTTGTTTGGTGTTGGTGAGCATCTCGACCAGTTCTATATTGCTCTCACGCAGGGCTCTAACTTCTTCTTTTAGTCCATGAATTTCGACTCTTAATTCATGTGTATGTATGCATTCTTTCAAGATTGGTTCTAAATTTTTAATTAAACTATTAACATCAAAACTTCTGGAATTCGTTTATCGTCATTTGGGCCGCTATTTGAAGAAGATTCGAAATTCGTATATTTCTTTTAAAGTTTTTACGGGATTTCTAACCTCACTTTCTGGACGGCATGTGATGCACGTAAAGAGCCTCTTCTTCCGAACTCCTTAAATTGTTATTTTAGCACATTTTTTGTGTATCCACTGCTTGTATTTGCCAGTGCACTGTATTGAATAGTCTTTTTTCTCGTTTATTACAAGAGCACAAATTCCGCGTATTGACTCGCCAGCCATCTTGAAATTGTGCTATAATAAGATAGCACAAAACATATAAGGTCGACATTTAGAATCAAAATTATTATTGAATAAACAAACCACATAATAACATTACTTAATTTGAAATGCACTGAATGGACGACAATGAATCTCTTGGGAAGTTTGGGGATTTACAAAGTTTGTAAACACCCAAAATTCACCACTCTCAATAATCAACTAGAATTGAATATCTCTCCACTACTTAACAATCAAAATAGGTAGAGTTGACGTAACTACAGAAAGCGGTCGGATGTATCAATGATAAATATAGTGGAAATCAGACAAAAGTGTTTCATTTTATTTATATTAAAATGTGTTTCCATGAAATGAACCCACCAACAAAATCATTAATGATCGCGTTCCTTTTTTTCATAGATGTCCAATGGTATCGAATGATTTCAGGTCAAGGAATCAGTTATAACAAAACAATTTTCTCTTTCACCAATCAGTTATGAAACTTATGAAAAAAGTGAAGGATTTTCACTGACTTGAAACTCAACAACCTGAAAGGAACGTCTCAACAAAAAAATCTCAAGAATAACGCAGACATCAGTAGAATAGACGCAAAAAACATGAATGATACTCAAATTAAAGGTGTAGTGACTGCTTATGGTCGAAAACTAAATGTACAACTCTCAAGCAAGAACTTCGAAGCATATAAAATAGGGAAGAATAGCGAACGCCTGAAAGTCTGTTTCAAAGAATTTTCCATAAAAAATCAAATAATGAAAACAAAAAAAAAAAGTACAGATAAAGGCAGAAGACATTGGCCTCACTGGGAATAACTATATCTTTATTAATCAGGATCTCACACCATACATTCAAGAGCTGTACAAAAAAGTAAGGGATTTCAAGCATTCATTACTATAATCTTTTGCCCAATAATTTGAAACAAATCACTTCGATCAGAACATTTTCCAAATCTATAAAAAAGTACCTAACTGCTATGTGTTGATGTTGTTTATATGATACTAAATTGACTCCGCTCACACAAACTATTATTGCTACTATTATTGTTACACCGATAAATGAACTTAGATGTACTCTGTGTTAACAGCACTATATGCTGATTTACACTTTATATGTGAATAAGTAAATAAATAAATAAACTCAAGAAATGGAGACATTTCCCTTCTTATTATATTCGTAGTCTAGAAAACATAAAACAAAATGTCTTTTACCTAAGAAGATCCCATTTTGGATCTATTTCCACACTATACATAAGCGCTTCCATATTTAGGCAACAGGTAAAGGTAAGCATTATCCTATCTATTGTTACAGCTGCATAGTGCAAGCTATTATTCAATTTTTCTCGGAAATCCATGAATTCGTCTAATTTTGCAAAAGATCCATATTTGTAGGATGAAGTTAGATGATCGGAGCTCTGAAATATTAAGGAACATTTATAAAGATTCAATAATTAGTTTTCAAGACCATCAGAAATAAGATATATTTAAACACCTCAAAAAGTCTAGGAACATTTACCAATATCTTTAAAATATGAATCTGATGATTCGAATTTATAGAAATCTTTCGGTTTTTGTTAGGATGTATTGTATATAATGTATTCTCAAGAAAACAAAATAATATTTGACTTCTCCAAAGCACCTATTATAAAAAAAATTTGAAATTTGGTAAAACACAAAAAAAATCCTGAACTAATATTTTCGAAACGATAGGGAAGCACTTATATTTTTCAGTACCCAGAAGGTCCGCCTCTGTTATTAATGACGCTTTGGCATCGTCGAGGCATGCTCAATATTAAATTGTCTATTACATTTTGGCCTAAGTCATTCCAAGCCCCCTGAACTGCTAATCGAAGCTCCTGTTCATGATGGAAGACGTTTTGACGCAGGAGATTTCTTTTTAGGGTGTCCCACACATGCTCGATGGGATTCAGATCTGGGGAGCAGGATGGCCACGGTAGAAGATCGATATCATTCTCTTCAAGAACGTTCAAGACAACTCTTGCACGATGAGGAGGGGCATTATCATGTTGGAAGAGTGGATTTTGACCCTTTGTTTGGAGATACGATACCACTACAGGTAAAACTATCTCATTTGCGTAAGAATTTCCCGTGAGGTTGTTCTGTATGAAAACGAGGTCAGTTCTTCCACCAAGGCGTATACCTCCCCAAAACATCACTAATCCGCCTCCCTGTCTAACAACTTCTCGAGCATGCTGGAGGCGGTTTTGCTTTCCAGGTTCCCCCCATATTCGAATTCTTCCCGAATCGGGATAATAACTAAATCTAGATTCATCACTGAAGAGAACTGTGGCCCACCTCTCTTGATCCCAGTTTACGTGTTCTTGGCACCAAGCTAAACTCTTAAAGGACGTCTGGAGTGGAGTTGACCTTCGTGCAGCCGATTTCTCACAGTTTGGTCGGAAATTTGTACATTATGAACTCGTGATAGCTCTTGAGCTAATTGAGATGTTATGGTAGTACGATCTCTTCTGGCTTGTAAAACCAAAAATCGGTCTTGAGCGACTGTAGTAATCCTGAAACCACCTGTATGGCGTTCTTCTACGCTACCTGTTTCATTGAAACGCGACCATAAACGGTTTATGACACTTGGGCTACTTCCCAGAACCCTGGATACTTCCTGTTGTGAGCTCCCAGCTTGGAGCATGCCAACGGGTCGTAAAATCTCTTCTCCCGTCAAATGTCGTCTTTCCATGGTCGAATCACAAAACTTGAATCTTTTATTTGTGCTTATAACAGAAACAAAGTGCCAACTAACTGATTTCAAACACTGAATACATGAAATGATTATGAAGCAGCGTCGCATCTGCTGCATTTTTAGTTTTTTATAAAAAAAAACTGACATCTGTTGCGGCACTCTACATAATTTGGTGAGAAATTGATGCAGGTGTTCATTTCTTTAAAAAAAATCATCCAAATTGATCGTTCTGGATACGATATATCGATATTCAGAAGTGTTCCCTAGAATTTTTTGAGGTGTTTATTTATGCATGATGAACACAGTTTCAATTACGTCCAAATATTCATCAGAGTTGTGCCAAGATATTAGAACTTAATAGTCACAAAAGTTTTCGACTTGATAAAGAGGCAAGACAATTTATTTTTCAACATATTTTTCAAGCAAGTCAAAGTACTTTATCAGTTATGTTCACATGATTTTAACACTTTCAAACAGTACTTGACATATTTCTATGGAATCGATTTGTTAAAAGAGGGGATGATTAATCATTCTACCCTAGTTACAAGGGCTAGATTTAGTTAGTATAGTCCAGTGGTTTGAAACGTCCTTAGAATATTTTATCTTAGTTGATTTATATTGACTTACATCTTTATAATTTGAAGAGAAGAATTTCAGTGTAACATCATATAAAGTGGTCGCGAAACCAATCAAACCAGTTGTAGGAAGCCTTGCACAATGAATGTAGCCCAGAGAATCCAATTGTAAATGTTTTATTTCAAGGCTGCAGTATATGTTTTGCGCACCAATACCACCACCTGGAAAATATAATGATTAATTTTCATATTTCATACATGTATTACATTTCATTAAGTTAAATGATACGGACTAGTCATCAATAGACATGAGCTTAGTAAGATGAATGGACAGGAGCAGAAAGGAACTAACCCCGATAAACGGTGAATTGAGTTATGACTTTCGTGGAATGGGCCACGTTTTTCTGAATGAATGGATTCGCTTTCTCAATGAAATAACACAGCATTGAAAAAAGAACTCCACCAGATTAGCAGACATGAAATGAGATCAATCCAGGTTACTTGTAAATATGTTTATGGGGTAGTTAATTTCTGCTTAACTCCTCCCATATAAGAATGGAGTAGTGCCTTTACAAATAAGATTTTTTAGCGACAACAAGTAGTTTATTCCAACAAGTAGTTCTATGACAGTTCTGAACTGATTCCAAATCATATATACGCCCAAGTGTGAGGAATTACTGTCTCAAAATAGATCAACGATTCGACTGACGTTGGAACACTAAACTGACAAGTTGACAACCTAACCTGAAAATATCCTCAGTACGCATGATCGCGATAATTCATTTTCAGTCCCTCCCTAGAACCAAAAACTGATATCACCGTTCTAGAATAATTCTAAGAACGTAGGAACAGTGTTCACCAGTTCGGAATCAATTGGAATGGTTGTAGGAACGCCAATTTCAATGTGCTTACAATCCACCCGGTTCTGGACTAATTAAAATCTGTGTTGGAACAAACCTAGTATTGTCAATCTCGGCTACCGTATATGTCAAGTACATGAGATAGTACTTATAGAGAATATAATATTTTTCAATAAATTGAAGGGAAGGTTTAGAACTGTTATATACAGCAGGGTGCTTCAACGAAAACTAAACAGAGGCTATATGTACCAAGATATTCATTTCTGATCAAAACGCAAAAACAGGTCAATTTTTGTTTCAAGGAGACATCTTTTGGGGTACAAAACTTGCGTTGCAACCCCCCCTAAGCGGGGGTTGCAATCCTTGAACATTTTGAATAGGGAAGATAGGTCGAGTGATGACTCAAAAGAAAGGTGGTATCTTTGTCTACATCGCCTTGAACGAATTTCCATTTTTAATTGAAAACTGTAAAAGATACAGGGTGAGCAACTGAAAGATAGGGAAGACTATTTCCCTGAGACTATTCAAGTTTCAGTGAAGTAAAATGGAACAGATCCATGCTGATCAATGGCAGTCATCATCAAGTACCATCCTCATCTCGAATTTCAACCCCTAGAGCAAGGGTGGCCACCCTTGAAAATTTGGAAGAGGGTAGATGGGTCGAGAGATACCTCGAAAGAAAGGTATTATCTTTGCATCCCCGTGAACGGATTTTCATTTGTGATTGAAAACTGTAGAAGATACAGAGTGAGCTACTGAAAAATAGAGGAGACTATCTATCGTCCTGAGCTATTCAAGTATTAGTGCAAAAAAATGGAACAGATTCATTCCAGATCAAAGGCTGTCATCTTTGATCTGAATGAATCTATTCCAGTTTTTCGCACTAATACTCCAATAGTCTTGGGTCGATAGTCTTCTCTATTTTTCAGGCAAGTATTGTACCCCAAAAGATGTCCCCCTTGAAACAAAAATTGACCTGTTTTTGCGTTTTGATCAGAAATGAATATCTTGGTAGATATAGCCTCTGTTCAGTTCTCGTTGAAGCACCCTGTATAAGTCACTGACAATCAAATCTTAACAGATATATAGTCTTAGGGTACCATTTAAGTATTTTATAAAAACAACGAAGCGAGCGTGGAAAGATTTTCTATGCTATAAACCATCTTTATTTCTCTCTTCACGAAAGTGAAAAGAATGTTCGGGGATTTTCCGAAATGATTAATATTGCTTACTCGCTCTAACGCGATGTTTTATAGCAACGTCGAAATAATCAATGTAGAGAAATTGGCGAATGTTATTCAGTCGCCTAAATTTTTGTTTGGTCTCACATTGGTTTGGTCGGTATCTTTGGATTTGGCGTTTTACCATTGATTCACATTTAAAATAGTTATAGACAAGTAAATTTGGCATCCCACAGCTGCATATAGCTTACCGAATGATGCAAGAATGCTGTTCTATCCTAGTTAGATGGAGGAGGGCCACAGATTTTGCCTGATTTCGGCCCAGGGCCGATCGGACAATGAGATGGCGGACTCATTGTCTGCCCAGGAGGCTACTTCGGGGTTCATTGGTCCAGAGCCTGAGCTCCGCACACCTCCTGCTAAACCAAAGGCTAGCATGCTATATTAACAGAGTACTGTCACCTCAGAAGTCACCTGAATTAATGAGGATTGATCGAGGACCCCTCAATCAGATTATGTGACAATGATGAAGAATCAATAGAACACATCATTTGCGAATACTCGACCAGTCTTGAGCAACTTGGATCTCACAAACAGGAACTGAAGGAGTCCAATAAGCTCTCATCGACTAAGGTATCAAGTTTAATAACAAGGATGGAGTGTGCGGAAGAAGTCGTAGAGTGTTTTGTGTTCGTTATTGTTTATATTATTGTTTGTTAAAACATAACATACTGAATGCTTCAAATAGCTAGTTCTTAGAATTTTGGAAATTAATTAATTTTATCGAAAACTGTTGGGATTATAAAGATAACCTTATATAAATTATACTATTAGTTAGATGAATCAGGAATAAGAATATATTATTATTTATATGTAGCACACTGTTACGGTTACTTTTGCAACCCCTGTAAATGTTAACAGGATACTCCACAAAAATGGATGAGACTGTTTCTGTAGGGAATTTTATGGGCTTCAATTTTTCTCATAGCTTTTCTCTTGTAAAAGTAATAGTTTCTAAGGTATTAGCGAAAAACTGACAAATAGATCTTTAAACTCTAAAGTAGTTCCTACCTTCAATTTTTGGGGACTTTTGACACATTTATGTAAAGGACAAGGAAAAAGGTCTCTCATTCCTACGCCAGACAACATTGTTTAAAATTGCTTACCATTAGTAATGAAAATAAAATTTTGTAAGAATTTCCTATACTGAAATATCTCAATCTGATTTAGCATCCATAATTATGAAGCTCACAGTTCAAAAACTATATGTCTTAGAACAAAAATGCATGGCACCATTTTGTGGGTAACTTTATCAGCTCTAATATTATATATTTAGTACATTCCTGTATGAATTATACTTTCAGGAGACATATATTCTGTCAAAAAAGTACCGGGAATTGGTCAATGAAATACAGTATATTTATTTTTCATCCAAATTTAATGTATCGCTTTCAAAGTAGGCCCCTTCCGAAATAATACATTCACACCAACTAATAATCCAATCATCAATACATTTTTCAAACGCTTTTATCCGGAATCGACTTCAGTTCTCGCCTCTTCTATGCCTTCTAATGAGTTAAAACTGATACCTAGAAGTGATAATGTGAGTTTTGGAAAAAAGAAAAGAGTCGGCCGGAGACATATCAGGTGAATATTGGTGCAAAATGCATGAGTTTTCTTTTTATTATTATTATTATTATTAAGAAAAGAGTCGACAAATCTGGCATTTTTCGACAAATTTGCTCTATCAAACGCCACATTTTTTATTATTATTATTATTTGAGTGAGGGCTGCCTAGCAGCGACCCAGTGGTCTATTGTGGCACACTCTGTTCTAGATTTCATCCACGAGCTCCATCCTTCTCGTAAAGGATACGTGTTTCGTGGGTGAGAGCTTAATAAGCTCAGTCAGCTTCAGTTTGCAAGATCCATGTTCCATTGATTCTATATCTTCTTCACATAGTCTACATGAAGGATCCTCAATCAATCCTAATTTATTTAGTTGTTTCCTGAGGCGACAGTGCCCCGTTAGTATGGCAGTTAAAACTCTCAGTTCCAACCTAGAGAGTTTAAGCCAGGCCTTGGCTTTTGTAGTGGAAGGTCCACTGATGGCACGTCGAGCGTGTCTGAGACCTGGGAGGCTCATCCAATGCTCACGTACCCTAAAGTCCAGCCATCGGTTGTTTTCTATCCTTGCAGTTTCCAGGGGAATTTCGAGCTTAGGATCCGGTCCTTTGAACTCCAGGTTAGGTTAGACGGTACTTGGAGCTGATCCATTCCTGTCTATCGGGAATGATGATCTGGAATGGCCTCTCCATGTTGGTTTTAGGTGTTTCTATGTCGTACCTCATACTCAACACTTCATTATCCTCGATTTCAGACGGTAAGGCGCCAGGCACAAAGCCGAAGTTACCAGCTTCATTACGGGAAAGATGATGGAATCTGTAGAAAGCCATTCTAGCCACTTCTTTTATCAACAGATGAAAAGGGGCAAGGCCCAATATCAGTTCCATGGCCGCAGTGGGTGTAGAGCGAAAGGCTCCAGTAATCATCATGCAGGCTGTTCTCTGTAATTTAGAGAGCTTGAGTTGGCATTGTTTCTTAAGACTCCCACCAAGCAATGCAGCCGTACGTAATACGTGGTCTAACAACCATCACATATAGCCACTGAAGTTGTTTTGGGGCAAGACCCCACTTTTTTCCACAGGTCGTTTGATATGCCCATAGGGAATGTCTAGCCTTGTGTATTGTGTTTTCCAGGTGCGAATTCCACGTGAGTTTGCTATCCAGGGTAATCCCAGATTACTTCTTCCACAACCGGAATAAATACCCCGGCCAGGGTCGGGGGGAAACAAATATCCTCCTCTTCCTAGTAAAAGGTACCATAAGAGTTTTGTAGGGGTTTATGCTAAGTTTCTCTCCTTCACACCACCCGTGAATTGCAGACAGTCTCCTGAAGTCTGTCGGAAACATCGCTATCATCTTCGACAGCCAGAATGACTATATCATCAGCGTATGCTTGTACATAAACATCCAGTGCGCCAATTATTGCCAGAAGGTCATCAACTAGCAGGGACCACAACAGTGGGGATAGAACTCCTCCCTGTGGGTAGCCTCTGCCAGCCACAAAAGTGACTACTTCCCTTTCAGTGAAGTGTTGATCACTCTGGCATTTAGCAAGTTACTAATTCATTCCGCAATAATATTTGGTACTCCTCTGGCTCTCACAGCCCCACACAACGAGCCAGTGGGGGCCGCATTAAACGCACCTTCAATGTCCATGAAGGCTGCAGCTGCAGTCTCTTGCGGTCCAGAGACTGTGTGATCCTGCCTACTAAGTTTTAAGTGCAAGATCGGTTGATTTACGTTTTTGATAGGCGTATTGATGTTCACTCAGAGGCCTCAGCGAGAACACCTCGGTCCTGATGTATCCATCTAACACCTCCAGGGTTTTCAAAACAAAAGACGTAAAACTAATCGGTCTAAACGATTGCGAGTTCGATTTACCCACCTTAGGGATGTAAACAACCCTGGCTCTTCGCCAGCTGGCCGGGACAACATTCCAGGCAAGACTCGACCGGAAGAGCCTAATAAGGTATGGGAGGAGGACATCCACCCCTGTTGTAACAAGGCAGGCATGATGCCATCCTCTCCAGGAGCTTTGAATGGCTTAAATGAGCGAATCGTCCATCTGATTGCTCCGGGCTTGATGATCGTTCTTGCGTTCTTCCAATCGTCCTTTTTTGGCCTTTATACAAGGACCTTCAGAGCGACGGTGTCACAGCTTTCACTGATATCAAGAAAGCGACAATCTGGGAAGTGTGTTCTCGCAAGAATCTCTAACGTCTCGAAATAAAATAAAAATAACGTTCAGGTAATATTCTTTATTTACCATCTGACCTTCTGGCAAGATTTCCGAGTGCACAACATCGCGATAACAAAGAAAACAGTCAATATTACCTGGACTTTTGATCGACTTTGACGTGGTTTTTTCGGTTTCAGTTCTAGGTTGTCTTTAGCGACCTTTACGCGATTCAATTTTTAAGGAAAATTCAGGTCTTTTGGAACTAGTCTAGCAGCAACGCGTTTCATGCCAAAACAATCGTTTAAAATGATACGAATTGATTAGTGAGACACAGCCTATCTCCCTCAAACCCAAATGACGATTTTCAATAACCATTTCTCTCACTTCATCGTTGTTAATTTCAGTTGAAGATGTTTGATGGTCGACCAGAGCGAGGCAAATCTTCCACCACACCTCGACCGCTGTTGAATGCACTGTAGCACTCATATGCACGCGTTTTTGATAATGTCGATTCACCGTGAGCCTTCTATAACGTTTTCAGCGATTCGGTACACGAAATTCCATTTGCAATACAAAATTTCAGACGAATTCTTTGATCGATATTTTTATTCGTTGTAAAAACTGACAAAATCGAGACTGTAAATAAACTGAATGACATATAGCGTTCAAACTCCGCGTCACAATAGAACACAGTTGTACCAACTTAGCAAACATTTTTTTTTGAATAATCAATTTCCGGTACTTTTTGACAGAATGTATGTCCAACAACAAAAAAGCATGGCACAGTTTTATGGGGAACTTCATCAGCTTTAATTTGGTATATTTAGTACATTTCTATATGAATCATAATTGCTGAAGATATAAGTGAAAAACTGAAAAAAGAAGGATCTTTCAATAGTCCAAAACCCTAGGATTTCATACACCAATTTTTCTAATTTAACAGAACTAAGAAGCTTTGATATGAAGCGAGGAACACTTCCTTACCTACTGCATGATATAATCTGATGCACAGCAATTTCGCATGAAAATTGTTAGGGCTATTTTTGAGCAAACACTCCAACAGTACCAAGGCGACTATTATAGGCTCGGCACTTTTCTGTAATTGAGCAAGATCGTACAGAACGTGGACTGCCAGCAGAGCGTAGGGATCCGAGGGCCCTAAGTCAGTCGGTAGTAACTGACTACCGTATGATTGGTAACCGTGTTGATAATGTAGAGAAAATGCGGTGACTAGAGCTTTTAAGTGAACTGCGGGTAGGCTACGATGGCTTCCACAGAGTCTTGAAAGTTGGAGGGCGCATATATGCCTCTGCATTTGTTGTTCCTGAAAAAATTCGTACTTTGATTTCAAAATCATTCAAATTGTATCTTTTAGTTAATTCATCAAGTTTGAAGAATTTAATAATAGCTTGAATTTCAGTTGAACAGCGCCCTCTGTCAAATCTTAAAGTAGACATTGAATGTGTGAAAAAAATAATCAGAACACTCTGATACAGGGTGTTCCATCTCAAAGCAGATGGAATTCTCATCCCATAATAATTTTGTTTGGGATACAACTTTTAACGTGTATTTGTGGCTTTAACGAAAAACCTCTTAAGAGGGTGGCGCTTCAACCCCTAAAAATTGAAATGGGTAAAGGAGTCAAGCGATACTTCATTTAAAAGCTCTTTGAAGCCTAGTTACAACGATGTGTGAGAAAAGTAGTTTTGACGAATCTAAACGAGCCACCCTGAATATTTTGGCTAATTGCAAGATTATTGAAAAAGGGGAAAACTTGATAGAGAAACCTATCAAGGGTAGTTAGCGCCAATTATTCTTGAAATGTTTCCCTTCAAAACAAAAATCGATTTTTTCCACTTTTTTCCAATAATCTTGAAAATAGCCAAAATAATTATTTTTAACGAAAAAGACGTTAGAATCATTTTCCTCATACATCTTCGCAAATAGTTTTAGAAAAGCTCTCAAAAGAGTTTTCGCTCAACGCCTTTGCCCTATTCAATTTTGAGGCGTTGAAGCGCCTCCTCTAAGGGGGTTGCTCGTTGAAGCCTCAAATATATGTCAAAAGATGTCCCTAAACAAAACTACTACGGAATAAGAAATACACACGGTGGCGGGTTTAAGATGGAGCATGCTGTGTGTTATTTCACATGATTACCCCATGAAAAAAATTTATCCATTTTTTGAAATTCATGAAATTTCTCTCATATGATAATCCATACTGCATTCAACTTTTCTATAGTTTCGTTGTAGAAATACTTATCTGTGGCACCGTACAAGCCAAATCTTCCTCTGGAGTATCTTTTCCAAATCAGCAAAGAGCCGGAAATCACTGGGTGCCAGATCGGGAGAATAAGGTGGGCGCGGCAACAATGCCAAGCGTAAATCGTTGGTTTTGCCATAGTTTACTGACTTCTGCATTGGTGCATTGTCTTGATGAAACAATTTTTTTTCTTTACCATATAAGGTCGATCATGCTTAATCTCGACACTAGATCGGTCAAGTAAGGGTATACAATACTCACTGTTGATCGTCTGGCCTTTCTTGAGACAGTGGATGAACAACATTTCATGCCAAAATACAGACGCCATAACCTTGCCAGCCGATTGTTGGGTTATTGGACGCTTTGGACGACTTTCACTCCACTCAGCCGATGCTTTTTTCGACATGGTGGATCCATGGTAACATATCAACGCAAAAGATCAATTTAACGCGCTTCAAAAGCTCCACACAAGACCCAGATTCGTCAATTCGTTTTTGTTGTTGTTCCACTGTGAGTAAACGCCTTTTGATATCTTTAGGAATTCAGCTAACTCTTACAATTTCAGTTTGCGATCGGCCATAATAATTTCATAACCTTTTTGATATTTTCTGACATAATCAGCTCTTTTGGCTTTCCAGAGAGTTATGGACCTGTGGTCATACGACCATGTTTGAAATCAGCATATCATCTGCAAATGGTTGTTTTCGGAGAATTTTTCCGGTAACACGTTTCAAGTAACCGGCTCGGTGGCGTAGAGGATATGATGCTCGTCTACTGCGCAGATTTACCTGGGTTCAATACCCACAAAGTCAGTGCGATTTTTCGGATTCTGAGAATCGCTTGAGTATCCACCTTTAGCGTTTCATTGGCCGAAAGGCGGAAATAGAGCACGTTAAAGGAATACCAAATTAACAAACGTTTCAAGCAGACTTGTACGGTATTTTTATCCATCAAATAGCAGTGTTTCAATAAGACATGAAGCTCGATTTGATTCACTTTTTACAAATTGACAAAAGTAGCGTCAGAACGAAATGTCATGCAATTTTGACACGTTTCTTTTAAAGATTTGGTATTACCTAAAACAGTCGCATTCGATATTTCTGGCGCCATCTATTTGTTAGACCCGGGACTTGTTGACCCATGTTTTATCTTATGAAAATCATATTATTTTTCATTATTTTCCTTCATAATTTTTAAATAAATATATTGAATTTTTATTTGAACAGAAAATTGTCTTTTATTATATTCCAGTAAAGACAGCCTTTTTGTGATATTTAGTGATTGCTTTTACATATTATTTGATTGAAATGTTTTGGCAAAATGATTGATTCTTGAAACTAGTATCCCTTGGAAAGAAATACTTACTGATTTTGGTATATTGGTTGCACTAATGCCTACATCCTTGAGCAGTCTAGTATTCAAATCCGATTTTTTGTCGCCATCTAGCAATTTTAAATACGATCTTAAATCAGTAACGCAACATGGCTTATGTCCAAATTTTCTGAAATACTCTACGAATAACTCAATTGTTTCTCCCAGTAACTCCGATGTGTCCACATTTTTCTCAGACAGCCTAAGGCACAATTCAAACCTTGCCAGATATGGCCCCCTAAGTAGAAAACCTGAAAGTTAATAGGTTATCTAGTTTAGCTAAACAGAATAATATGTATTGTTTACATGAAAAGCTTTTTCTTTGACCTTTAATAATACAAAAGAATGAAGAAGAATCCAAATAGTGAATTTCCATTCAATCATACTGAAAATTGATAAGAAGTCATTCTCACCATTATCAGCCCCATTTTCAACAAGTCTACATATAAACTCATGAGTCTTTTCAGGAGAATCATCCACACTTTCAATATCACTGTCCTCAAACTGTTGATTGTCTATGTTATTAGAAGCTTTATTAGAGGACATCAATTCCATCACGGAATTGATGTAATCTTTCCAGACATTCCATCTATCTACACTGAAATATTAAAAAGAAAAAGATGAAACAAAAACGGTACATTATTCTTCAAAATATATTTCATCTCTTATACTTCTTCAAATCCTCGAAACAGTTATACTATTAGGTTCGCAACAAAGTTCTCGCTGTTTTTTTTATGAAAATACAACTTTATTGTTAAAAAGGATTACAAATTAATCATTCAAAATATTGCCCGTCGCTAGTTACAACTTTTTCCCATCTTTCTGGCAGAGCTCGAATACCGTGACGGTAGAAGTGTTCGCTATCCACTAATCAAGCCATTACTCGAGCTCTTCATATGAGCGGAACAGCTGATCAGCCAGACCATGTGCCATCGAACGGAACAAGTAATAATCGGATGGTGCAATATCTGGGGAATATGGCGGGTGGGGTAGGACTTCCCATTCGAGCGTTTCCAAGTAGGTTTTAACGGGTTTTGCAACGTGAGACCGAGCGTTGTCATGCTGTAGAATTACTTTTTCGTGTCTCTGCTCGTATTGTGGCCGTTTTTCGCGTAGTGCTTTACTCAATCGCATTGAGTTCGATACCGTTCCCCAGTGATGGTTTCGTTCGGTTTCAACAGCTCATAATAAATAACACCGACATGGTCCCACCAAATACACACCATAACTTTCGCAGCGTGAATATTCGGCCGAGGCGATGACGTAGAAGCATGACCGGGCAGTCCCCTTTCTTTTTTGCCGCTGGAGTAGTTGTTCACAGGCGAAAAAACGAAGCTCAACGTCTCTTAGCTTCAAATCATAAGGAACCGAAGTTCTTTGCTTTTGAATCATTCCCAACGCATGCAATCGCTTGGAAATGGCCTGGCGGGTAACTCCTAAGGCTGAAGCAAACTCTTCTTGCGTTTGGTACGGATCCTCATCGAGCAATGTCTCCAGTTCAGCGTATTCGAAGATTTTCGGCCTTTCTTCGCGGGGACGGTCGTCCCCATCGACATCACCATTTTTGAAGCGACGGAACCAATCCCGGCACGTTGTTTCACTTAGAGCAGCATCTCCGTAAACTTTTTGGAGCTCTCTATGAGCTTCAGCCGCCGTTTTCTTCGAATGAAAGAAGAAAATCAACACTTCCCGCAAATGACGATTATTTGACACAAAATCAGACATTTTCTCACAACTAAAAGTATATGTCGCAAAAACAAAATCACTAATGTGTCACAGTGGTTTGTTTACCATATGTCTAAGCTTTGTTCAAGACGTTCTTGATATGTAAAAATCGACCAGCACTTACTGCTGGAGTCATCTATTGACAAATATCGAGAACTTAGTTGCGCACATAATAGATTTTCACCTTCTCAATCATGTCGATCATCATAAAGTATTTTTTTTTAATTGTGGAAGAGGTAAAAAAGTAGCTTAATCAGGTGACGATGAGTGAAATTTTTTATGAAAAAGTCGTGAGTAACCGGAACGACCAAAGCAGTATGAGATGGCCCATCGTGTTGGTGTTTGACCACAAATTTGGCCTCTTCATGAGTGTTTTCCAACGCAAGCGATATGTAATGCTCAAATAATATTCTTAATAACAGTTTGAACGGGCGGAGTGAATTTACAGTGGATAACACGAGGTGAAGAAAATTGAACCTTGATTTCTAAATCACTTCAAAACAAAATTTAATGCAAGTTCTTTGGTGAAAAATTTTGGAAGCAACTGTTAACAAGAGTAACTGAATGAAGCATGTCGATTTTTTTTATGGTTACATGTAGGTACTTTTCACACACAATATTGCCAACCGAAAAACCATGGAAGTATTCCTCCAATTATGCTGAAAAATATCAGAGTTTTAACTTGTGAAGTAATATTTGAAATATTCTGTTTCAGGACAATTTGTGGATTTCAAAACGTCTAGATCTAAAATAAATAACAATCAAGTCCAATCGTTTCAATTTCAAGCGAAACTGAAATGCAACAAAAACATCGATATGCTTCATTCACCGTGGTATTTCTGGTAATTCCAAGATGACTTTCCTGACAATTAATTGATATAATCGAGGACAACCTACTAGAAAAGAAAAAAACGAGACGTCAGATTCAGTCCATTTGAATAGTAATTGGTTTCGCACCTTTTCTCTCGGAATTCTGACCAGAATACCTTTGATGAAGATTTTGAAATGGGTCTCGTATTGAGAGATCGAAATGCATTTGAAAGGTTTCCGGTCATATAATCTACTAATTTCAGGTCCTCGAGCGAAAAATTGTAATTTTTGGGATAAAATCGCCTATAATCACCCGGTATATAGGAGTCCAGTTCTGCTTCGATATAGAAGAAGAATATTAAACGTTTCTATATTTAATCCACAGATTATTAGAGGATCATACTTTAAGTATGAGCTAAACATGAAAATAATTGAATGCCTTTTAACATGTGTTCACATGTTGATGTACACAATGTTCTTGGCATTTGAAACCAATATTGATACAATGCGACTAACGAAATAATGGGTGGCTACAACTTCATAACTTCGAAATTTGTTTGAAACTTCTGTTCTTTCTCAGCACCAATATACGTACATGTGAATGATAAAGGAGTACCATTCCCGTCGAAGACCGGTTCTTGCAGATAACGGAGAAGGAATTATATCTTTTCAGCTTCACTCATCCATTATGCCTCGAAAAATGCAGCTAGATTAAACAAATCTACTCCAACAGCGAGAAGAAGGTTGTATGAGATTCGTCAGTCAAGTAGGCATCAACGTCTAATTCGACGATAGTGGGTCGATGAACATCGGAATTGGACCATAAACGATGAAAAGGAATATTGCTTATTATTAACATTCTGATCGACTTGTGAAGATATAGAAAAAACGAGGCCAGCATATGTAGATGAATTTCAGATGAACTACATTGAACATGCTCGGGAAAATATGACTTGACAATTCATTCTTCAAAACCCAATTGAAACCCTCGTCCTGCTTGAAACAGCCCTTGGTACAATGCTCGGGAAAAGATGACTTGACAATTCATTCTTCAAAACCCAATTGAAACCCTCATCCTGCTTGAAACAGCCCTTGGTACAATGGTAATAGAGGTACAATTCAGTCAAATATCTCGACTGCAGTTTCATCCTAGTTTGAACTTGTCAGTGGTGAAATCCTTTTCGCAACATTCAAACTCTATAGGGATTCGGTGATAGACTCATATATGTATACAGGTGGCGCCCCCCAACGAACCAAAACAAAAGACCTACGACCCGCAACCTGGGAAACGATGAAAACATTAAGTAGATCAAAATATAATATAATAATATATTATAGGTTGGTCATTCAAGACTCGCTTGGTAACTTTCAGAAGTGTAAAATAAAAAGATATCATTCAAAAGAGATGAGTTTATGATGGAAAATATCAACAATTTTCAAGTTAATGCAGAATTAAAAAATTCTATCAACTAGCATTGAATGGTTACTAATCATTTTCAAAATCAAGTGTTTCCTCCCCGGGCCCTAATTACTGCCAGTATCTGTCTCGGAAGCCCCTCAAACAAATTTTGGATGTACTCTTGAGTCACTGAGTTTCAAATTCCAGGAAGCAGATTTTCTAGTTGTTGGAGTGTTCTACAAGGCATCCTACGTTGCTGAATTTGCCACCCCATGTTGTCCCAAACATGTTTTATGGGATTCAACTCAGGACTTCTCGCTGGCCATCTTGAAATATCAATTTCGGCATTTTGCAGAAATTCTGTAACTACTCTAGCTGCATGAGGCCGAGCATTATCATGCATATAAATGAAGTTTTCGCCAATCAATGGGCCAAAGGGTTCAAGGATATCTGCGATGTATCTGGCCGCTGCCATTCTTCCATTATTCACTAGGACTAACTTAGTTCGACCATGGAAAGAAATGCCTCCCCATCCCATTACTGAGCCCCCTCCGAAGTTTTCGGTTTGCCCGATATTGCATTGCTGATACCGTTCCCCAGGTCGTCTGTATACAGGCATGCGTCTATCATTTGATACTAGACAAAACCTGGACTCGTTGGAAATAGAACATTCGACCATTCTGGAATACCACAATTTGCATGTTCCCTCGCAAACTGAAGTCTTGCAGCTCGAGGCTCTCTGGTGAGACGCGGGCCGGTAGATGCAGCCCTTGGTCTGATATCGTCTTCTCTGAGCCTGTTCCTAACAGTTTGCAATGAAATATGCACATTTCTGGAAAGTGCAAGTTCATTTTGTAGCATTCTAGCCGTACAGTGCCGAACTCTTAGTGCAGTTAAACGAAGCCAACGATCATCAACTGGTGTTGTTATCCGATTTCTTCCCTGTCTGGTCCTTTCATATTCCCTGTTTCCTGGTACCGATTAATTGCTTTGGTTAACATTCAACAAGTTAGCCACGTAACGTTGGCTTCGCCCCTCCTCTAGAAGGGTTACAATTCTTACCACTTCAAGATCACTCAAATAGCGTTCAGGACGTTCAGCAACCATTACAATAAATTCAAAGATTCGAAAATCAACAAGAAACTCAGAAAACTTGCATTAATTCAGCGTGAAAACTGAAGAGAAATTGAATGAATACTCATAGTCAAATAAACTCATTCTTGTTTCAGACGTGTTTGAGATCATATGGAAACAAATGTTACTACATAGATAAGATTTTTTCCCTCATATGTTCAAAAACATATGTTGACAAAGAAACTGCGATCGAGCTGCTTAATTGATTGTGGAATTCAGATTTTTTTGTGGTGTGTGTATTAAGACTGGTTTGACTGACTACTGGTTTGGCCATTTACCATAGCGCTATACCCTGTATCTGGCATGTGGTCAATCAAACTTGGTGCATTCTAGTACTTGTAAGATCTTCCTTAGATAAACATCATTGTGTAATAATGATGATATGATATACATCAGTGTTTTTAAAGCAATGAAAATTTCTTTCTATAAGCAATAATCAATCCTCTTTAGATTGTTAATTATATCTCCCTGAATGAACACCTGGAAAGGGATCTGGCAACACTGGCTGAAATTTAAATCGTTCGGGAAACATTTCCCGTCGACTCGGCACTGGTTGCGCGAAGTGGTCAGCGTAAACAGCAAGATTACCCTATTTTCTGTTTGTGAACATCAAAACTTATGCACATTTTAACGATATCATTCATTTTGAAAGCATCATAAAACATGAAAAATCCTTAAACCTGTAATCAGCGAAATATGTGCATGTTGAAAAACAAATTACAACTATCAAATACAATGCAGCAAATATCAAAATTTGGTTACCTGATACATACCTTTTCAATAAAATTTTTTTACAAATCAAATTAACTTCACTCCATTTTTCTAGCTTGATCAAATAAGGAATTTTAACTGAAGGTATATCTGTACACGATAATTTTGCACCCAGGGAACCGTCAAGAACTTCCAGAATTTCATTGAATTTTTGTTGCTGTTCCAACACCATAATATATAATTGAATTTGTTGTTCAGCGTCCATTTTATTCTCTGCTATAAGTTTATCCATCATTCGTTCAGCGAGACTCAGCAACAGTTCTTTCTTTTTAGGATCGTCTTTGCCTGGAATACATTTCATTATTGAACAACAGATTGTCAATTTTATATACTATGAAAATTATTGCCATTTATGAGCTTCTCTTAACAGGTTAATTTTAGAACTTCCACTGACTTCATGAAATCTTAAATTGAAGGGAGATTCCTGCGATAAATGACAAGTAAATTTTTGATTTGAGGGAAGCTTCATGAAGATCATTCGAAATTAACCCCCTGATTCAAAATTCACTATAGGAAAATGGCTTGAGTGGCAGTTTAAAAGGTCTTTCGATCTCTACTAAATTAAGTAATTCAATTGACTCGAAAATTCTTGGTAGTACGTATTCTTGTGTCATGATGGAAGAAGAAGGATCTAAGGCCTTTGAAAATATATCTGAAGTATTACTGTTCAAATTTTGTTGAAACCTCATTTATCCCATCAATCTTCATAAATTTCAAACTTACCTTCTCCTCGCGAAGCTTGTAAAATTATACTCATTACTGCCCAGCAATAATAAGGATTTTTTGGTTTGAACTTATATAGAGCCATTGCTGCTTTCTGCTGCGATTTGAATTCAGAAATTCTCACATAGGACATAAAAAGATGGGTGTGTAGTTCCTCATTAGTAGGATCCAGTTTAACGGCGGTCTCATATATCTTACAAATCCTATCCACTAGAAATTAGTGTGTGGTAAATTGAAAACGATTAGAACTTAAAGAAAGTATTTTGTTTCCCAAATGTATTCAAAATTTCATGAAAAAATCAGTACTCATTAATTCTGGTTCCTAGAATCCGAATCTGAAATCATTTTCTTCGGAGGGTTTCGTTAAATCTTCTTTCTTCGTTTTATTTTCAGATAATTATTTTATATACAGTACAACTTCACTAGTCCGGACACGCGCTATATCGGGCACTCCAGTAACTCGAACACTTTGAGAATTTTACCTTCATAATCCGGGCACCGACGCCGGCTGATATACAAACAATAATAATTTTTCTGTCTGTACATGTATGTATGTACTTGTACTATCTAAGAATGGCGAGTATCGTTCTACAGTTGCATTTTGCATTTCAATCTCGCCGGTGGTGTGCATAATGGCTCCAACCAAGAGAAATCATAAAACGCTCGCACTGGCAGAGAAATTAAAAATAATGGATTTTATTGATGATGGAATGAGTACTCGTCGAATAGCAGCAAAATTCACTATTCCAAAATCAAGCTCCCCGAAGAGATTCAATAGAGGTGAAGGGCTTAAATCGACTTGTTCATTGATGAGTCTACCTGAGTGTTTGTATTTATTGATTTCTAAAGTTTCCCAAAGATCTATCATCCAATATTTATTATCTGTATGCAAAATTTCAAAGTCGAAAGAGTGATTATTTTCTAAGAGGTGATTGAAAAACTGCGTTTATGTTCCGATATTCTAATATTAAAATTTCTATGAGTTTTACCAATGTAGAAATTATCACAGTCATTACAATTCAATCTATAAACACCTGATTTATTGTTTTTACCTGGTTTGGTTTTATTATTTTTATATATTTGCCTAAATTATTATCAGTTTGGAAAGCTATGTTGAAATTATTGCTACTCAAGAATGATTTCAGTTTCTCACTTGTAATGTCAACGTAGGTTAAGGTGTTGAATTTTCGTTTCAATTTATCGACAGGGTAAACTTCATTCAATGTGATTCTACTTTGTTCTTTATTTAAAATATTATTTATTAGTTTGGGATTGTAACCATTACTTTTGGCTATTTGTTTAATGGTTACAATACCAAACTAATGAATAATATTTTAAATAAAAACAAAGTAGAATCGCATTGAATGAAGTTTACCCTGTCGATAAATTGAAACGAAAATTCAAACCTTAACCTACGTTGGCATTACAAGTGAGAAACTGAAATCGTTCTTGAGTAGCAATAATTTCAACATAGCTTCCCAAACTAATAATAATTTAGGCAAATATATAAAAAAATAATAAAACCAAACCAGTTAAAAACAATAAATCAGGTGTTTATAGATTGAATTGCAATGACTGTGATAATTTCTACATTGGTAGAACTCATAGAAATTTTAATATTAGAATATCGGAACATAAACGCAGTTTTTCAAATAAAAATCAGATTCAAATTACGCGAATCACCTCTTAGAAAATAATCACTCTTTCGATCCACAGTTTGAAATTTTGCATACAGATAATAAATATTGAAAGATAGATCTTTGGGAAACTTTAGAAATCAATAAATACAAACACTCAGGTAGACTCATCAATGAACAAGTCGATTTAAGCCCTTCACCTCTATTGAATCTCTTCGGGAGCAATCTATTCCTTAATTTTATTGGATATACCTGTCATAAATAACCACTTAAGAAGAAGCAACCCAATAAGTTTTAATTACTCAAGAACATTTATATTTATATTTTCTGTACATTCATTCGTCTGAAGAAGCTACGGTGTAGTGAAACGCGTTACGAATCGCAATTATTAAGTAAAATTCGCTAAAACACAGTACTTGTTTTTATTATTGATAATGGAATTTTACCAGGTAAAAGCCTCCTACATTCACAACTTAATTTAATTTATATACTAGTCAGTGATAAGTTAAAATGAAGTTTAATAAGTATCAAGGTAATATAAATTAGTTCACATCATCAATTAAAATCTTATGGAACTCAAATGCTGTTTGAGTGCCAGATGTTTAATATGGATGCTGAGTTAGTGATCCACCCTCCCACCACGCTGCCCACCTCCGCTCGTATTTGCTTCGATAGCATATACCTTTGGCTAGGTAGTTTTTCCAGAAATTCCAGAACACAACTTCCTAATTTTTCAAATTTTAATCAAGAGCTGGTACATATTTTTTCATGTCTAAATTTATAACACAATACGGAGTGTAATTAAATAGAAATAATTCACGAAGACCTCTGATAGTAACGGTTAAGATGTGAATATAAACAAAAATGACGTGGAATAGAATGTGTTATCTTGACATCGAAACGCAACATCATCTACCGGACGTCTACGCAACTGGAGGAACTGCAAAGGCGTCTTCAGTTAACAACTCCCTGAATGAAAACTTCTAAGTTAATCAAATTATTCAACCTTCTGTGTTACCATATGCTACAGTAATTGGGAAAAACTTTATATTCATGCATGATACTGCCCATCGTCAGATGCAAAGTCGAATTTCTTAAATATGCATGAATTAAATGAGCTTGACCTGCTCAATCAACTTGAATCCGATTGAGTATGCTGATTTTCAAAATCGGCTATAATCGTTTAATGCACTCGAATAGACTTGGCACACTAGATACATAGTTTATTCTCTCTCAAGACTACTACAGCACCCCCATTGATAGAGTATACAATAAGAAAGTATTATTTACAATAATCTAAATTACATTTAACCCATAAAAACAGTTTGGCCACATCTAACTGGATAACTGCATCTCATCGAAATATATAAATAGTTATTTACAGAATAAAACACTGATCGTAATAAAATACAAAATTTTTCTTACATATCGTTTCAAATATGTACGTCTATTCCCTTTCATTTAAGGCGATTAATCACCGTGAAATAATCAGGTGCAAACGCGAGTCTCAGGAAATTCTCTCAATGTAAAAAAAAACTCCGGCCATCAAAAACTGCTTCACCCTTTGTTTAACAGGACTCGGCGTTTTCATTTCTCTGATGAAATGTTTATTTGATTATAGCATCTGATCCTCACATAATTAGAATGACTTTGTCCCACAAAGAATCGTGAAAAACGTAAACGCAAACCGCTTCTTATTCTAGTGCTGTAATCATGCACTGTATCTCTTGTGGAGGAAGATTTTTATTGTTCCAAAAGTGTAAGTAGATACCAGACCTGAAAATATTTAGGCAATGATTTAAGTAAGTGTGACCGTCCGAGGATGATACGAATAATTCTTTTCTGTGCGATAAATGCCAAAGAGCCCCAAATATTTATCCTTACAATAAGGTTTACTCAATCCACCCATATGTTAACTGCGATGTATATGCTTGCTTTGTGGACTATAGTAAGGCTTTCAACCGTAGTAAAACATCACAAATTAATCGATATTGGCAATATAGGTATCGACGGAAAAGATCTGGCCATAATATCACAAATATATTGGGGACAGTCAGCGTATATAGCCATAGACGAAGAACAGTCAACGGTGATAAGTATTTCCAGAGGCGTAAGACAAGCATGCGTGGTTTCCATACTATTATTCAATGTGTACTCGGAACACATTTGTAAGAAAGCAACGGTAAAATACTGAACAACATCCGGTACCCTGACGATACAGTAATTATGGCAGATAGTGTGAGTGGATAACAACAACTGATGACATGAGTGGTAGAAGTCAGCATATGAAGTACGGTCTAGATATTTATGTTAACAAGACAAAGTACATGGTGATCAGCAAAAATCCCACACGAACATCTAATACTCAACCAACAACAAATCGAGAGAGTGACAAAATACACATAACTATGCACTGTACTTAATGACCAATGGGATCATTCGCAGGAGATCCGTTGCAGGATAGAGAAGGCAAGAGCAGTGTTCTTTAAAATGAGCTCAGTGCTTAAGAGCCGATCTCTAACTTTTAGCACAAAAATACGACTTCTCAGGTGCTACGTTTTCTCTGTCTTACTTCACGTCATGGAATCATGGACCCTAATAGAGGCAACTACCAAAAAACTTGCAGCCTTTGAAATGAGTCTTCATCGTAGGATTCTAAGAATTCCGTGTATAGACCATGTCTCTAACGAAGAAGTCTGCCGAAGAATGGAGAAAGATCCTGAATTAATAACTACGATAAAGACGCGCAAACTTGAATATCTGGGTCATATAATGAGAAATGAAGGAAGATATGGGCTGCTGCAAAGGATACTACAAGGGAAGATCCCAGGTAAACGCGGGCCTGGCAAACGAAGGATCTCCTGGCTCAAGAACCTCAGAATATGGTTCTCAGTATCAACAACAGGACTTTTCCGTGCCGTAACAATCATGATTATAATCACCAGAATGATCGTCAACACCGGAAAGTCACCACAAGAAGAAGAATCCACCCATGGTACATCAATCTGAGAACTTCACGACTAACCACATCTCGCAAACATCCGAATGCTAAGCTTGATATACTCAATCTATAAGACAACAAGTGGGCAAGCTTTTCCCATAATAATTTTAGATCAAGAGCTTGAATATATGCAGCAGATATGCTCCTTCCCTGTGCTCTTATAAGGAAACTGGTATCAACTAAATCATTTTTTAGCAACAACCTCATGTGTTTCCTTAATATTAACAATTGAGCTATTATATCAGCACCAGTTCTTAAAATTCCGAGATGCAACGTTACTATGTTGGACAACTTCTGACGTGGACTGTCCAGAGATTAGCAAGCTTGCAACATCTGCATAAAAAACCAGCTCATGTGGTGAAATACATTCTGTCAAAAAAGTACCAGGAATTGGTCAATGAAACACATCCAAATTTATTGTATCGCCTTTAAAGTAGGCCCCTTCCAAAATAATACATTTACTACAACGAACAATCCAATCGTAAATACATTTTTCAAACTCTTTTTCCGGAATCGACGACAATTCTCGCCACGAATTCTCTTTTATGTCTTCTATCGATTCAAAACGGGTACCTCGAAGTGATAATTTGAATTTTGGAAAAAGAAAAAAGTCGGCCGAAGCCAAATCAGGTGAATACAGTGGTTGTTCAATGGTATTTGTTGAGTTTTTGGTCGTCCGTTCGTTCACGATGATAGCTTGGCATATTATCTTGGTGCAAAATTCATGAGTTTTCTTTCCGCAAATCTGACCTTTCTCGACGAATCTGCTTTCTCAAACGCCGCAAAATGCTCAGGTAATATTCAGTCAACATTACCTTAACTTTTGATCGACTCTGACGTGGTTTTTTCGGTTTCGGTTCAGTTGGAAAGCGCCATTCCGAAGCTTGCTGACTGGTTTGCATGTCAAACTCATAAACCCATGTCTCATCACCAGTTACAATGCGTTTTATGGACGTGGGGTCGGAATTAACGCGCTCTAGCATGTCTTCCGCGACCATTACGCGATTCAATTATTGATGAAAATTCAGGTTTTTTGAAACTATCGGGCGGCAACGCGTTTCATGCCCTAACAATCGTTTAAAATGGTACGAATTGATTCGTGAGACACAGAAAGTTCATTGCCTATCTCTCTCAAACTTAAATGACGATTTTCAATTACCATTTCTTTCACTTTATCGATGTTGACTTCAGTTGAAGATGTTGATGACCAACCAGAGCGAGGCAAATCTTCCACCACATATCGGCCGCTGTTGAATGCACTGTACCACTCAGATTTTCAGCGATTCAAAATACAAAATTTGAAACAAATCCTTCTTCCGATTTTTTTTATCCATTGTAAAAATCGCAAAACACACTTTTGAGAACTGCCAAAATCGAGCACTGTGAACAAACTAAATGACAGATCGCGTTCAAATTCCGCGTCAGTATAGAAAACAGTTGTGGCAACTTAGCAACACCAAAAATTTTGACAATCGTTCTATGCAGATTTTTAAATAATCAATTTCTGGTACTTTTTTGAAAGAATTTAATACCAAAGTGGTCATTTAGGGTCCAAGAATCGATCCCTGTGGCCCTCCCTGTGTTACCATATCTCCATGAGCGTACATCATCCATTACCAGAGTTATTTTTCAATCTGAAAGTCGGAGTTCTTTGATTTTGTTCAGAGATGTGAGTGTTCAAAGATTGTATTTCTGTCCCTCCACAGTCTCAAAGAGGCCCTCATGGCCACCTCCTCCACCACTATGTGTAGCGAAGGGATGTCCAGAAGACACTCCATAGAGGCTGTGGGTGTGGATCTCAAGGCTCTTGTGACTGCTAGACATGCTTGCCTTTGGATTTTGTTCCGTTTTATCTCTTTATTTAGTGCAGGCCTCCACACGATGGCAGCATAAGTCAGAAGCGGTCTTATCACTGTTGTGTATAGCCAATATATTGTTTGATTTGAGTCCCTATCTGGGGATACGCTCTTTGCGTTTGTCTTTCGATGTGATTGTCCCAATTTACTTCCAGTGTATCAAGACTTTGGATGTCTGTCAGTCCCGCTGCAGAGAGGATGCGACGAAGACGGTTTGCCTCCAGTACACGCTCTATTTCTTCGTAGTAGGAATGCCATGCTTCTTTTTTGGATTTTTTGATCAATCCTTTGTATGCTCTTTGGGCTTCCTTGTAGTTGTCCCAATCACTTTTTGTGCTAGTGCGCTTCGTTTTATTTAGGATGCGTCTGCTTTTCATCCTTTGGGCAGTGATACAAAGGGCAACTGTTATTGTACGTCAAGGTGATACTGGTTTGCAGTTTCTCAATGGCAGCTTCCAGATCCTTGATGTTTTTCGGTGCCTTAGCTGTTGGTTCCATCATTTCCGATAATTGTTCCTGTTTTTTTATGAGTTCCTGTAAGGCATTGGTCGTTGTTTCATTATATGTTATATTTCGGTAGAATTTTCAAATAATCAATTTATGGTACTTTTTTGACAGTATGTAATACCAAAGTGGTCATTTAGGGTCCAAGAATCGATCCCTGTGGCCCTCCCTGTATAACCATGTCTCCATGAGTGTACATCATCCATTACCACAGTTATCTTTCAATCTGTATGAATCAATCCATGCCAAGGAATTACTCCAAACTCAGACACTATATAATTTATCGCTCTCCTTGAATCATAAAAGATACCCACTATCGGATTTCCCTCATTAAGTTGCCCACAAATGTATAAGATCCCCAGCAGAGCAAATGATGTTAATCCTCCCGTGACAAACGCATGATGAGACTTATGTAATACATTCATTCTACTCAAGAATGTATAAATCCTTCGAAAAAGAAAAATATATAATTTCTCTGAGATCACCTTAAAATTTATTCAATGGGATTTTTCTGTTTCAGTTTTATTTCAAGAATTGTTGAAATTTTGATAGTCAAAATTTTTATTTCTGCAAGCCGCAATTTGTTTATGTAATTGTTGCTGATTTATACATATCATGTTTTGATTAATCACTCATCACTCAATAACAGTTAGTAAATAAGGAACAAAGAAATACCAAATATCCCAACATTTTAGACCTGTGTGTATATTTTTGTTATTGAATGGCATTGTTTTCAGATTTAAGTTCTTATTTTTCGATTTTAGTTATTGAGGAATTACAGGACCTACAAACCCTATTCATCCCTACAGAATTAAGATGCAACATGCTTGGATGGTGTCAATATAATGAAATTTACCGTCATTGAATAAAATAAAAATAATTCAGTAATTATTTAGTATAGTACCAAAATTTCCTTGAAAGTCCTCTAGTCTATATCATTCAAACTATATAATTGCTTCATTAAAATGCCTTGTTACTATTACAATGGATAATATATACACATGTACCATTAATTAGTAATTCTACACTCAAATATACATCAATTTCTTATTAAAATGCTTGTCAGTTCGAATGTTTATTTTCTAGATAGTTAACCCCCATTTTCACAATGTTTACATGTTACATGTTATTCGACGTACGGCTCAAAACGATGCAAGAACTATCTCTCTCGTTCATAACTGAGACCGAAAATCAAATGGGAATCTATCCAAACCTAACCTAACTAACCTAATTTTACCTAAAACCTATCCTACTAACCTATTCAATTCAAAATTATAAATTCAAATTAGGTTTGAGGTTTGGTTAGGTTAGTTGGATTCGGTTTGAAGAGATTTCCATTTGAATATCCCTCTCTGTTATGACAGGTGATGGCGAGTAGTTCATTATTGTTGGGATCATGTCACGTAGGTCTTGGATTGTATATGTGTGAAATTGTTGCCTAATATTGAGAATTGAGGGACATTCATGTAAATATGGCGGGTTAACTGTCTAAAAAATAAACATTTGAATTGAAAAGCATTTTAATAAGAAATTAATGTATATTTGAGCGTGAAATTACTAATTAATGATACATGTGTGAATATATTATCCATTTTAATAGTAACAAGGCATTTTAATGAAGCAATTATAGAGTTTGAATGATATAGACAAGAGGACTTTCAAGGAAATTTTGTTTTTTTTCCTAAACGATAGCCTTCTGGGGTAAAATGATTTCAGATTTGGATTCTGGTACCCAAAATTAGTGAGTAAACTTATTTCAATGAATTTTGACTATCGACACTATACTAAATAATTACGAAAAATTCTTGCTATGAAAAAGATTACCCATATGTGAACGTAAAATTACTTATTAGTCATTCAAATGCATACACCTTATCTGATGAAGTAATAACAATGTTTTCACACAGTTATGATCAATCAAACAGATAATAAGAGTATGAACATATGAAGAAATTTAAGGAATTTTTCAAAAAAACAGCTGGTGTCCAAAGAAACATTTACTTCAGATTTGAATTCTAGGCTGAAATTAGAGAGTACTGGTTTCTCATTAAACTATTAATAGGGTTGGGAACAAACTAATTATAAAACATAAAATTTATAGATACCTTGCTGTAGTTCCCGACAACACAACGTCATTGCTTGTAGAGTAGCCTCATCAGTTGGCTTTTCTTCTGTCAAGCTATCTAACACAGCTATAGAATCACTCTCTTTGCCTATTCGAAGTAAAGTCAAAGCTTTTAATGCTTTAGCACACAGTAAGTTTGGTGTTTTCTTTAATACCTTCTCACATTCTTGTAAAGATTTCTTGTTGTTACCGCTGTCTAGCCATTCTACAAATAAAGTTAAACTATTGAAAAAATTAAGAGATGCGATAAATGTCGCAAATGAAGTTTCTCTATTGATATAAAACCAAATGGACCTTCTCATATTGTGAGAATTTTATTAATCATACTCCAAACATAGCTAAAATGAAATTCTTTACCGTAAATTGGCCGGAGCCTTCTTTCGGCAATCGAGCTGTCTTGCACGTGGTTTTTCGATGCCATCTCTAATTTTACGCTATACAAAAGACTTTCTTCCTCTCAATTATCAAAAATGATACACCTGATATTCCTTAAACTGCTTAGAAAACAGTTTGAACAGCCGGAATCTTTACAAATTTAATTTTAAATTGGTATTCCACAACACACCGCCATTATGATTGAATTTCTAACCTAACATGTGTAACTGTCATTGTCAAATACATTTAATCTAAGTTTTTTAGATAATCGGTTATTTTGGTCACCAAACGTAGTACCTTATGACGTTTATATTGGAAATCAAGCTTTAAAGCAAATAAAGAAATATTATTGTTTATATATAATTCTATTTTGCCTATTCTGTAATATGCGTCTCAAAATTCAAATTACGATATTACTTATTATTGTACAAAGAAATTAGAGATATATCAAGATTATACAAATTCGTAGCATTCTTTTATGTAATTAGTTCGAAAAACTAAGTAATTATTAGTTGGCATCAACTATGCTTTATTAAACTAATATAATTACAATGTCTGAAGTTTTTCAAAAGACGGAAAACGAGAAGGTACGGTTTTAAACTTCATTTTCGGTGCAGCTTTTATTTTTTCAATTAAATCAAAATGATGAATACCAAGTATTTTTCGGGTGTCGAGTTAAGCCAGAAGTTAAATGGAGCAAAATCAAATAAAAGATTAGGTATGGTAATGGGCTAGGTTAGGTTAGGAGGATTGTTGAATGAAAAGGCCTGAAAATTTATTTTTAATGCATAATATACTATGCTTATTGCTACAATTGCTTAGAAAAATATTAAAAATATTAGCAAGATCTTTTCTGTGACGAAATGTCTGTGATTCTTCGCAATACCTCTGTTAATATCCTCTCAATCTTTCTTCCCGAGGCGTTGAGAGGTATACATCAAGAAAAAAACTTTTATATATCACTCCTCAACCGGGATCTCTTTCTAAGTTTTTACCCCTTATCTCAGTGAAAGCATGTTGAGCTCAATCTTCCCAATAACGTCAATCCTTTCGATATGGAGACTATAGACTAAGCCCTGGGAACTCTGAAAACAGGTCGTATATTTCCGAAGATTACTTTACTCCTAATTATGAAACAAAAACCCTTGATAGCTTACTGGAATTCACTTATAAGGGTTTAGAACCGGTCCAAGGGTATTTTTAAGACTCCTCTGAAACATGAGCTGTCATCTGTGAAGGATTAGGTGTATATGTGAGTTATGGAGAGGTTGTTGCATGAAAAGACCTGAAGAACCGCTTCGTTGGCCCCACTTACTTCTTCCTTATTTGTAATGCATAACATACAATGCTTATTGATATAATTGTGAAGAAAAATATCAGCCAGATGTTTTCTTTGGCGAAATATTTCAACTTTTCGGTTCTGATTCGTCGTAATACCGAAGATAATATCTCGATTATTAAGATATCATCCCTGAACCGGGATCTTTTTTTAATTTCCCGTACTGCTTCTTCGCAATATTTGAAGTGATAACCTCAAATTCGCCTTAACCTTTCCCCCGATCCAGAAATATACGTATATATAAATTAAATTGAAAAACTATTTCTCGATGCATGTACAAAGACAATTCTTTGTGAACAATTTTTCAAGTTGTTTGAATTCCAACTTTCAAATCACTAAGTTAATTTCCAAAATTTTGCAAAATCATCAATTATTGTTTGTTATTCGAATCAATATTGCTTAATTATTATTTTAGGGATTTCACTCTCAATACTGAACCATACCATAATCAATGTGCCTGCATAAAGGTTCCTTTTCATTAGAGCGTTTTGATGCTGATTCGGATGGTCACGTGATTTTCAGCGTTGACGCTAGAAAGTTGGGATTTCTGAACTTTATAGGCAGACGCTGGGAGAGGCAAGTGACAAGTGACAAGTTTATATTTCCGTCTTCAAGGGTTGCCAATAAAAACCCTGAGGCAACCAGTTTTCTTCAATACAAAATGGCTTAGTCTCTTCTTAACGTCATCCAGTTATTGCGCCTTATTAGCTTTTGATACTCGAACAACATAGTTAGAGGTCTTAAAAAAAGAATTTCGCAATATATAACACTAAAGATTCCAGAAATGATACCATATTAATGAAAAATAGACTTCATATTCATCAATTAAGTGTTTTAACCTAAAATAAGTGACAAATGACATATTTTGACACTGAATACCCCTTTTTATGGGAGCGTCATGATTTCATAGAAAAATAGGTTACATGACCATTTTGACGCTTGAAACAAGCGTCAAAACGCTCCAATGAAATGGCATCTTAAAATATGGGAAATCGAGGTATATTAATATCTTTCAAAATTAATTTATGGGCCCAGGTAAAAGACTAATAGCCCTACCAAAACTTTGCTCCCGGTTATGGCTCTGGTAGGAGCTCCGGAGAGAAAGTTTCAAGTTTGTAAAAATTCCTGGAATTTCCGAAGTGCATCTGTTGGAATGTTTTTCTCCTCTTACGTGTGAGACTAATATCCTTGAATACTCTCAAGAGAGTGTAATATCAGTTCCGTTTTTCCGTTGTTAGAAATGAAATCTAAAATAAAAAAATTTTATATTTCATTTCTAAGATTTTTCATTCAATTTTCAGGAAATACATCTCTTGATAGAACTGTTAGCGCTATTTTTGTTTTCAGAATAATACGAGGGTACCGTAATAAAATTGACATTATAGCAGTTTAACCTCTATCCCACGCAGCTGAATTAAAGAAGATTTGTTAGAATTTTTTTGTTGTAAAAATCCTCAAAGTAATAGTGAAAATAATCAATACATATAACATAAATATTCGGCTCGTCTTTCAGAAATCTGAGGAAACTTAGGTTATACTCAAAATCGCTAGTAGAAATTGGCAGACTAAACCAAACGTAGTTTGAGTAATAAAGTATCATATTTGTAACACTCCATGCTGAATATACTTTCAAAAGAAGGTCGAATTTGTTAGCACAAATCGTCAAAATCTACACCATCATTTCAGGGATGCGAGATCGATGTCGATGATTACAAATCGTCGATGTTTTCGAAAAAAATATGAATATTTAAACATCAATATTCTACCCTTCTCGTTAAAATTTTCTGAATCGGTAAATTGAACATTCAAATTCTAATTTATCGGTTTTATGATTGTTCCACCCACATACAGCAACTAGGAATATTACACTGAATAAGTAATCTCAGCTATTATCGAGAAAGAAATATTTGAGGATAAATTGACAGAATAAAATTTGTTTATTTTAAAGTCATTTTTGAGTGTAGGTGCGATTTTTCGGATTCTGGGAATCGCTTGAGTATCCATCTTTCGGAGAAGATGTAAAGCCGTCGGTCCTGTCAAACAGAGATGTGTCGAAAGGCGGAAATTGAGCACATTAAAGGAAAAACAAGCAATAGTCAGTTTTGGACTCTTAAAATTAATGCAATTACAATTACAATTTTTTTAAAGTGACAGTACAATGCATCAAGAAAAAAAAGAGTCCAAATTTGCTTCTCCAGGATTATCTGCCGTCCTTCCATTCGCGAAAAACCGTTTTTGTTGTTTTTCTTACAATTTTTTATATTATACGACCATATTTTTTGTTTACTGTAAATGTTTTTTGGAGGTTCTTACACCTAATAATACAGTTGGAGTTGTCAAATTTGGAAATGGCCAAGCTTGGATTATTTGACTATTTATCAATGAAATTCCTGTTATTTTATAATCCTATATGAAGTTTGGAAATTACAACCATTGACAAGAGATTTATGGGTTGTTTAGAGTTCCCATTCTAGTGGCAACACTGAAATCACGTGTTTTACAAATTACTGTCGAAAAGCTCTAATGAAAAGAAATCTTTAGATATAGATTTCCTGGGGTATTATATTTAATGCACCTCGGTTTGTTTGTAACGTCTCTGTTCACACCTGAAAGTTTGAAAATCATGTCGAGCAAAGAAATAATTGATATCGCCAATCTTTGAGCCTGATGTTGTCGCATATACACACACGTTGAAAATTATGTACACAAAAATTATTTTTTACAAATTCGTAAATTGAAAGAAATTTTGTTCATTTGATATCAACATTTCAATTAAATATTGATATGTTTTAATTTATTTTCTCGAATGACTTATAAGTCATTTCTATAAAAAAAAAAACAAAATCGGGATACTATCAGAATGTCACATAAGCATGTGAGTCAAAACACGATCAGAAGACACCACAGTATGTAGAATGGACAAACATTCAAATACACCAAGTTATCTACAATTGTCCTATAATAAAGCTCAGAAAAATGAAAAAGATCAGGTGAACCATATTTGACTGTTTCTATGATTCAAGAGAACAGGGGTCAAACACGTCTCGCTTGTCGCTGATACATTGGTAACAGCTAGTCAGTGAGTGGATAAAAAGTCTAACCAGAATTATTGTGCTCTCGCAAAAATGCAAAAAGGATTCGAATATTATATGAACAGACTAAAGTAGCATCTTAAATCAAAAATGTTGCTCGAAGGGTAGATGATAACAGACTTTTTATTTTGAAACAAAAATTCGCTACGTAACTTATTTCAATTACAGTACAACCTCTCTATCCCGAATTATATGGGACCAGGGCTTGTTCGGATTACTGAAATATTCGGATCATCGAGGTTATTGAAATGAAATAGTAAAGAAAAGAGATGGCTGAAAAACGTGAAATATTTATCGAAAACGTGAAATGTTTATTGAAAAACATAAAATAATCATTGAAAAACTCAAAATTATTGTGATTCGCAGAAAAACATGAAAATATAACTACATACAAGTGATACATTTCACAGATCATTTTTTAGGTTCTGAAGAAGTCTTGGATCGTTTTCCGTTTTAACGAACGAAGATGAGAATTTGCAGCTTCCTCTCTCAATTGGTTCAATAATAATATTTGGTGCTGAGGGATATCATTATCTGTATACCATTCCAAACATTTGTTGAAACACAAGAGAGCTTCTTTATGTTTCACTAAATTCATGGTGACATCGTCTTCTTCAAGTTCTTTTGTATCCTCGTCACTTTCTATGTTGTTGATTATTTCAGCTTCAGAGAGATAGTTCTCATTATCTCCTAAAACCCATTCTTCAATCAGTTTTTAATTGTCGACCAGATACATTTGTTAGCACATCTGTCATCATGCGTAGATCGCGATTTTTTCTTCTTTCTCTAACAAAATTCTTTCACTCAACCGTGAAAGAGGCAACAGGTCACCTGCGTCATAATCATCATCTTTTGTGGGCCATAAATTCTTCCATGGTTTCTGAATTAACTCTTGGGACACAGATGACCAGGCCCTTTCAAGAGAAAACACCACATGTTTGAAGTCCAATTGTTTCAGTAACTTCTTCTTCTTCTTCTTTAAATAGGACGATGTCCTGTTTTTCTGTTACAGCCCCTGCTGCGAACCGGAGCTCCAGCACTCATGCCATCGCTTTTCGGCCTTCCTATGGGTCTTCTAGTGTTGGGTTTTGTGTTTTGCCCACTTCGCCATATGTTCGGGGCCCATTCTGTCTACGTGATCTCTCCATAGGCGTCGACGTGCTCTTGTCCACCTCACCACATCCTGGACACCTAGCTCCCTTAGCGTATCCTCATTCCTTATTCTATCTCTGCGTGTAATACCTCTTATAGCTCTTAGTGTTCTCATCTCTGTTGTTCTCATTAGTTGTTTTGTTTTTGTTGTCTCAGCTCTTGTCTCAACCGCATATGTCATCACGGGTCTCACACAGGTTTTATAGATTCGGACTTTGCTTTCTGTGCTTATGTACTTATTCCGCCAGATTACATCTCTCAGGAAGCCAGATATTCTCGATGCTTTCATTGTCTGCTGTTTTGCGTCTTGTAATAGTTGCCTATCGCTCGATACTTCTACTCCTAGGTATTTAAAGTGTGAAACTTGCTCTATTATATGGTCGTTCACTACTAGTTTGCATCTAATTGGATCTTTCGCTATTACCATCGATTGGGTTTTCTGTGTTGATATTACCATGTTATATTTTTCTGCTGTTACTTTGAACTTTTGTAGTAGGCGTTGTAGGTCGTCCTCATTCTCGGCTATTAGTAAAGCATCATCTGCGTAGCACAGTATTCTCATAGTTTTGTTACCCATCCTATAGCCTTGGTTCATTTGGTTAACACCTGCTATTATTTCATCCATGATTAAATTAAATAGACATGGGCTGAGGCTGTCACCTTGTCTAATGCCTGCGTTGATTTTGATCTCCCTTGTAAGTCCCTGTGTAGTTTTTACTTTCGTCTTATTAGAGTTATTTAGTTCTTCGATTATGTCTATGTATTCTCTATTTCCAATATTACTTCCTGGTCTTTTGTGTTCCACGATGTAGTGTTCCAGCATGCTAGTCGCATGACGTTTTTCTTTTTTGATAATCGTGTATACCGTTTTCTTGCCATGTTGTTATCGTTAATCCGTCCGTCATCCGAGGCTGTTGTAACAGTTCTTGGAGCAATTTTAGTTTTTTATAGAATGGTAGGGTGCTAACCTTGCCCTTCAACCCTCCTCCTTTATCCGGGCTTGGGACCGGCAGTGAAGTCGACTTTGGGCTACTCAATCCACCCATTGTCGACAACCCAGGCGGAGTTCCAGTAACTGCGAAACGTTATTGTCTTCTTGTCCCACAATATTCAGTAGCAAAGATTTTCGATAATGCAATTTCACATTCAGTGTTACATGTTGATCCATTGGTTGTAATAATGGAGTACAATTAGGAGGTAGAAACATGACCTGAATATTTCGGTCCTCACTGATTAATTCCTCTTCTCTTGGATGTCCAGGAGCATTATCTAATAAGAGCAGAGCTTTTTTGGCAATTTCAGCTCGTTCATTTTATTATTAACATCAGGAATAAATTGTTTGTGGAACCATTCATAAAAAGTTCTCTAGTTACCCACCCTTTTCTTTGACCTTTATAATAAACAGGCAAATTGGAGCAGTTCTTGAACACTCGGGGTTTGGCTTTTTCGATGACCAACAATTTCATTTTATGGATACTGATGTATTAGAGCATGGCATGACTGTTAGTAATACGGTCATTACTCATCTTCCGACCTGGAGCTGAATTTTCAGAAGCCTGGACTAGTGTTTTGTTTGGAAGAATTCGCCAAAATAACCCACTTTCATTTGCGTTGTAAGCTTGATCTGATGATTAGGACAATTTCTCTCCTGATATGGTAAGTTATCGAATTCCATACTTGACTTGCCTTGAAATCATATCTACCTGTTATTCTGGTGTATAACGACTGTCAACATTTTTTCGCAAATTTTTCTTTATATTAAACAAGTTCCACGAAGAAATAATATATGGGCGATGTCAACCCCGATTATTGGGTCCATAATGATTCTAAAACATCTATAGATCATAATCGGCATCACTTGGAAGACTGAACCTGGCAATCGGGGCTCTCTCGGTCAAACAGAGATGGAATTTGAGGATATATCGCAGGTTATGTATTTTTTTATTATCTCCTTAGTCCCTTTCATGACCTTGCGTGCTATGTAAAATCTTTTCTTAGATTTGTTTAGACATATAAGAAGTTTGATTGTTGAATTATTTTTCTGCTGGTTTTCTTCTTTCATTGTTACAGATTCCTGTCCCAAACCCCTTTCCTTTCACCCTTGTTTTTGGAAATCATGGAATGCAAGAGAGAATGAAGCGGCTAAGCAGAAAAATCTTTGGTACTCTTTATGTACACACGACACTAACACATCATAAACAGACAAGGTATTGCTAGTGCAATAGCGACAGGGAAACGAGTTTTTTCCTCAGGTTTTTCACTCGTTTATTGAATCATATACAAGATAGTATGGTTCCCCTGTTACATTTCCTGAGCTCACACTTGTGTTTTTTCTGACACACACCAAAATTATAGATATAAGCACTTATTGTAAATACAATTATTCAAATATTTGTAAATCCTCTTTTTCAGAAAAATATATATATATATATATACACTTTAAGTGTATATATATGTGTAAAGGTGTAAAGTGTATAGAGCATCTTCAACATTCGGATTTTCATTAGTTTTGAGCGTACGCCGTTTCCCAGGACCAGAATCAGAAGAAGATATAAAATTTTCAATTGATTTTCTTTTTTCTTTATAACGCATACTGTAGATTTTCCAATCGAGTGTATTCTGGCCAGTTCAGAAACACTTTTTCCATTATCTAATTCTTTCAAAATTTCGCATTTTTGCTGCAATGTTAACGTTTTATGTCGACGCGACATGATTAGTACGGATATCAGACGCTGAATGTGAGAAGAGAATCTAATCTGCACAAGTGAAGCGAGTATTCAGACAAGATATTGCAAGCTCGGACACTTTCAATCGATGAAATTATTGACGAGTTCGGATTATAGAGGTAAAAAATAATTTGTGCGGATTATAGAGGTGGGTGATTTCAAAGTTTCGTTGTTTGGATAACTGGATGTGCGGATTACAGTGTGTTTTCCGATTAGAGAGGTTGTACTGTACTTACATATCACACTAAATTGGTAATACCAGAGTCTTGACAAAGACTATTAAAAAAAATGCAACTCCTTACTCAACACTTCAACAGACTCTGACCTTTCAATGCAAATCACTACATGAACTGAATATGACACTGTGCAGTTAGTTGATCGATATTGGGGATAGATTCATTTGTTAGTTTACACTATACTCAATATAATTAGGGTTTCCAAAGTTCCAGAAGAAAATCTGGATATTAATTTACAATTATGAAAAAACAAAGGCTAAAGAAATGAAAATTTTATTTCAAAATGAACAAGAAATGTGAAATGTCTGAACTGTACACAATGCACCATATGAGATACAAATTTCAGTCTTGATGATTTCTTGAAATCTCAATCAACAAAGTATTTATATATACAGTTATGAAAAATACTTCACATTATTTTTATAAATTACCAGAACTTAATAAGTAAATCAGTAGGAACAAAAATTTTAAACTAAGTCAGCATGAACAATTAAAAAGATTCTATATTGAAATTCAGTTAATTTCTTCAAAAGTCTTTTCAAGAATTCTTTAATTAATTATCACCAAATCAAACCTAATTTTCATTAATCTTCATCTGTGTAGTTTTCCTGGTCACTTTCTTCATCATCTGTAAGATCAGTCTGATGGAAAGATGTCTCATATTCCAAAATTTCATCATCACTTAAGTGTGAATTTCCTTCTATGAATGAAGCAAACCTTTTCACATCTTTAAGTTTTAATGCAGTTTTCCACTGATTACACTTCGGACTTAAACAATATTGTCTAAGTTCTTCTAAATTTTTATTTGTTTCCCTAACACCCTGTTCATAATATTCGTCATTTGTTAATAATTTAATTTTAGGGGGAAATTTTTTTTTTAAATAAATTTTTGGTTTTGATAACCAGCTGCTTGGCATATTATAAAAAATGAGAAGAATTACTATTTGAGCAATCGCTGCTTCTTGAAAATGACTACTACAAAAGATCGAAATCAGTCCCAGGCTTTGAAGTGACCATTTGATCAAATTACGTGTTTTCGCATCTTTAATAGGACCCCATCGATAGCATAAAATAAAACTTATTATTCCTGAAATTACAGTGTAGTATAGAACATATATTCTATATGTTTCTAGAATTGTTCTAAGATTTTCTTTAATTAACTGAAGTAAATAAAACTTACTGTCCAACCAGTAGCAAAAATCCCATACATAATAGGTTTTAGAGAAATAATTTACTTATAAAGTATATCAAAATTAAGAATGAAGCTGTAATTCCAAATGTCACACCACACAGGTAATAAAATAGCACATTTCCACTTAATTTATCAGCTGATATATAAATGAAGACACCAGCCACTAACATAAGAATTTTCCAATAATCTATATGAATTACTTTTAGTATCACTGTATAAACATCATTACTTTCTATACCAACACAACTTTGGTTGAAAGGATCTAGCTTCATATTTTTGCTCCTCCAAGACAAAAGATTCATGCTCCAACTGGATCTATGTGCATCATACTCTTGTTTAACAGATTCTGGTGTGGGTCCATCATACTGTGTATAATCTTCACTATTCAAATCAATGTTAAGAAAAATGCTTTGCCATAAATACAGGATACTTTTAGGTTTACCTTCGTAGCAATAGATTTGAAATCGCTCCGATTTTCTGTACTGTTTGGGGTTGAACGTGACTGCTTCGTTTGGGTTGAGATAATTCACTAGTATTTGTGAAGAAGCGAAATGAATATATGTAAATAAAAATACTGAACGGAAAACGAGAGACATTTTGTTGTACCATGTGAATTTCAGAGAGAGAAATGTGCGAATGAGGTATTAATAATCTCTTTGTTATAAAAATATTTCATTGCATTTGTTTGCAACCGTTCTTAAAAGTTTTTTTTGATATGAATACTTTTGAGGTTGGAAACGAATAACCGATGTTTGTGAACTATTACTTTTCTATGGATTATTGCAGTTAGAATTTTCGTGAATAACCATTGCTACGTCTATCAAGTTGAAATAACAAGATCTGTGGGAAGGTTCTCCAGTTTATTCTTTATAGGAATAAGTAAGATAATACCATATAGGACATTCTGCTTTAACCATATTTTACAGATCAGTTTCATAATGTTTCGACAGTACAAGAAATTTTGAAAAGAATTAGTGCGGAAATATAAACATAACAAAACTAATTTGATGAAATTTAACAATTCATAAAGATAAACTTCATGGAAGAGAACATAAAATTTCTAGATTATTATATAATCATCAGAGCCTCTCTGATTTCAGGCAATGCTAAACAATTTCCATATCGTCTTCACCATTTTGATTTTCTGTGAGATTGTCACCTAATTTGCACGTATTTTGAAAATGTATGTTTACAAGAAAAGAAACATCACTTTTTTAGACGATAAGGTGTCTAATCTAAAGAAAACAAGTGCATCGACTTTTGAAAGTAATATACGTATAGATATCATTCGAGATAATAATAAATTATAATTTTTCTCTAATATTTGAAACTGATGGATTGTTTGACATTATGAGACTGTTGAAAACATATTATACATACGCCCACGAATATTTTAGAAGCGATACCATGAAAACCAGTATTGATGAAAGAATTTTGATCTAACTTTAGTCTAACTGGTTATAATAAAAATTTTATTTGAAAATATTTGCATCAACCTCTATTGATGAATTCAATTATTTATCCGTGGAAAGCAACTCCAGGCCCTTTCTTTTTGACTATGGCTCTTATATCCAAATGCCGAACAATTTGCCATGTCTTTGTTGATAAAAACGAACTATATTTGGACAAAAATCCAAAGGTTGACAAACATTTTTCACCAAAACAATGGCCGCCAATACCGATATGTGCCGCGCACAGATCTGTGCAGTGTTTGATTAGAGTTATCCTCTCATCAAAGTTTTCTGGGAGTAGTTCCTATGTCCACAATCCTATGGAATATGGAAAGTGTCAAATTTTGAATTTTGAAGGTTATAAGTTAAGTTCTATTATCTCCGAAAACAGTTTCACTCTTAAAATTTAAACTCCAATTTTAAAATGAGTGGTGGATTAGCACCAAGTAGAAGTACCGTGTATATATCTAATTTACCTTTTCAACTGAAAAATAATGACTTACATAAAATATTTGAGAAATATGGAAGAATCATAAAGTAAGAATATTTTGTTCTTGATGTAAACCAATAACATAATCTTTGAATATAAATTTTCAGGGTAACAGTCTTGAAAGATAGGACTACAAGAAAGAGTAAAGGCGTAGCTTTTGTATTATTTCTGAAGAAAGAAGACGCCCATAGCTGTGCGAAAGATGTAAATGAAAGAGAGGTAAGCAGGATACGCAATTGTTGTTATTTACAATATCTTCATAGTACTCATCATTATAAATAAAAAGTTGATGAGGTCATATATGTAACTGCTACAGTTATGCCACAATCAATTCTGTTTATAGGAGTACTATAAACATGTAGTACATTAGTATTATAATACTGAAGTGTATTATATGAAAAATAGTATCTTAATAAAGCAATTGCTTTTTCTAGATGTTTGGAAGGGTCCTCAAAGCAAGTATAGCAAAAGATAATGGTAGATGTTCAGAATTTATCAGAAGGAAGGTGATATTTCCTCTGAAAATTGAAATATTGGAAAAGTACTAATATACAAAACCATTTTTCTAGGAATATCCTGATAAAACAAAATGCTATGAATGTGGAGAATATGGCCATTTAAGTTACAAATGTAGTTCGAATTTGTTAGGTGAAAGAGATCCACCTCCGAAGAAGGTCAGGAAGAGGAAGAAAAAAGAAGAAAGGACGTTGACACAGGTATAGCTGAGAAATTATCTATAAAATAGGATCATTTACTTAATTTTTAATTTGTTTAGGAAGAACAAGATTATTTTAATTCAAGTGGGGATGAGCTTCATGATGAAACAGAGAATGATAATGAAACCCTGAGTGCTGCCATAGCAATGGAGGTAATTATTGGCGCAATAAAAACAATCAAATTTAAATAATTAAACAATTGAAGTCAAGGCAATAGGCTTGAGTTTAACGAAATAAAATATGTTTGATATGTTTTGGGTTTTATCCCACTTTCAAAAACAATTAAAATGTCAATTATATCTAAGAAACAGATGAGAGAAGTGAGGACAAAGGAAATCAAGCTAGTTGTTATTTATTGGTAGATTTCTTCTGAGCTGATGAAATTTCTATGAATTCTTATTAATCTAATCTCCTGCTTCTGTTACTTGAATGTAAAATTTGGGTTTTTGTGTAATCTAAGGAATGATTTTTGTCTATACAATTTTCTGAAAACCAGTTGTTAATTTATTGTAAATTATTGATTTTTTATGCTTGTCTACTCTAGTACTGGTGAAACAACAACCCTATCTTTCAATTGCTCACCCTGTATCTTTTATAGTTTTCAATCGAAAATGGAAATTCGTTCAAGGCGATGTAGACAAAGATACCGAGTCAGCACTCAACCCATCTTCCCTATTCAAAATGTTCAAGGATTGCAACCCCGCTTAGGGGGTTGATATTTCAGGCAAGTATTGTATCCCAATAGATGTCCCCCTTGAAACAAAAATTGACCTGTTTTTGCGTTTTGATCAGAAATGAATATCTTGGTAGATATAGCCTCTGTTTAGTTTTCGTTGAAGCACCCTGTATACACCACTTTTTCCACCTGTATCTTGTCGATGTTTGTTACTGATGTAGAGTGCACATAGATTTTTCTTAGTTCTCAGACATAATTAATGTTGAGATTCTATTGTTTTGTGAACCTGAATGGTGGGGTAAATCGAGGATATTAATCATTTGTGTTGTTTTCTAGCTGTTAATTGGTCTTTGATGTTATTGTCGTACCCGTTACGATGCTAATGTTTTCAAAATTCTAATTCTCTTTCAGAGTTGTTTCGTGAAAGGGGAACCGCAGTAATCTATGCACAAATGTATGAAACGCGGACATTTTGATTTTATTCAGATGGAAACTACTATTGTTTATTAAGATATCGGAGAATGATGGTTCTCAATAATCTCAAATTTAAGATAATTATCTATTTTCATAATTTTAATATCTGAGAAATTAAGTGTTTTATGCATATTTTCAATTTCCATAGTGTATTCGATCGTATCATAAAATGAATTTAAGAATTTTAAGAATAGATTTAATCGTGTATCAGTATCTGTCTAAATACGATTTTCGTCTGTTCCTAATTTTCTCATCTGTTTCTTGGGTATAAATGACATTGTTATATTTTAATTTCAGCAGAATAATAGGGACAAATTAATTGTTGTTCAATTTTTCATGAAATGTTGATCAAATTTTGCAAAATCTTCAATTCACAAAAATTGCTAAGCTTGCTGTAGTTTAACCTTTTCATTACTACGCACGTATAAATACGTGTACGATGTCCAGGCTGGGGGTGCTACGCCCGTAATATTACGTTTTCTTGGCGTCTGTCATGACATTCACGTTGTTCGCAGTTCTACCTTCTGGTCGCTTCGGAAGTTGGTTTACTACACTAGGTTAGATTGTGAGTGGTTGTTTCCACCTGTTGCATTCTGTTACCGTGTACAGTTTTTTCGGGATGTCGCCTCGTGCTTATACCGATGAAGAACTTCTGCGCATACTCGAAAATGGTGAAGACGAGAAGGATATTTACAGTGATTTGTTTGGCGAGGGGTATCACGACGAAACGAGCGGCTCAACAAGCCCATCGTTGGGGTTGGGTGATCCTTCAACTTCGTCAACCCTTGCTCCTAATACGCCTGTCTGTCGGCGGTCTTTGGATGATGTCTCCAGCAGCGAAGAGGAGTATGATGACCAGGGAAGAGATCCGGTGTGTCATGATGGTCGGATATCTACAGAACCCAGTACAATTTTTCATGACTACTGTGTAGACAGTGTAATTTTGGCAAAGGTTATTTGTGATCAGTCAACGAGATTGGAATTATTTGAGTTATTTTTGTCCTATTCAATCCTTCAACATATGAATGATATGATGAATCTAATAATTATTACACCTACCCCAACAACAAGGGAATTATATATCAGACGATGCAGAAACAGTTCAAAATTGTGTTTGTCGAAGAATTCTTCTTGAGACTCACTTTATTGATGCCACAAACTACAAAGCTGAAGCTTCAAGAGTCAAAGACTCATTGATTCAAGCTCCTGTTTTTGGTCAGATTATGGCCCGAGAAAGGTACATTCATATTTTACGCGTTCTGCAATAATGATTTGTTGGCTGGTAATGACCCTCTCTATAAAATACGACCACTTCTGGACCATTTCGCGAACGTCTTCAAAACTGTTTTTTACCCACTCCAAAATATTTGCGTTGACGAAAGTCTTCTTCTATATAAAGGCCGTGTTTATTTCAAGCAGTACATCCCCTCCAAACGCAGTAGGTTTGGAATAAAGATTTATCTCCTATGTGATTGTCAGACCAGCTTCATCTTAGGTTTCATCATTTACACAGGTGCTAGAACTCAGGTTTTTCCTTTGAGGACGAACTGGGAAAATCTAGTAAAGTTGTAGCCACACTTATACAACAATATCTTCATAAGGGGCATACTCTTTATGTCGATAATTTTTAGGCAAGCCCTACATTGTTACAATGGGTGTACGAACGTGAAACAAACGCCTGTGGAACAGCACGTAAAATCCGAAGAACATGCCTAAATTGACCAAAAATTGAGGGGAACGGATTTTGAATCTAAAGGAACTATGAGAGCTATAAAATTGATGGACAATAAAGAGGTGTACATATTGACAACTTTCTACAAAAGCGCATTGGTGACCACAGAGAAGAGGGATCATTCCACAGATTCTTATAAAGTGAAGCCTTAATGCGTTGTTGATTATAGTACCAACATTGGCGCGGTTGACAAAACTGATATGTTGCTAAGTTCAATTGAGTGCATCAGGAAAACAGTGAAATGGTATATGAGAAGGTTTTCTTCCATTTTCTGGATATGTCTGTTTTGAATGCTCATACTCTATACAATGTACAAACTGGAGCCAATGAGTCTTCAGCTCAATTTCAATTTTAAAGATCTTAGAGTGGAGGTCGTAGGTTGGCTGAGGGCACGCCTTTGTGGCTTCATGGGCGGTATTTCCTTCATTGCTTCCAGAAACATCTAAAAAGAATCACCCAGCAAGAGTATTTATTGTCTGCTCAGCACAAGCACAAAAAAAGAAAAGAGAGTCGGTATAGGTGCCTGCGGAAATTATCAACGCCGATTTGTCTAGAATATTCGACTACTCCGAGGCATATGGTCTTAAATTAAATACTAGTAAATGTGATCTCATACTGTTTGGTACGAAATTAACTAGAAAGCTTATTGACTCGGACTTTGTTGTTGAGATGTCGGGGGAATCAATAGCTGTGGAGAGCTCTGTAAAGAACCTCGGTGTTATTTTTGACTGTGGCCTTCGTTTTCAGGCCTATATTTCCCAGGTGATCAGAAAATGTTATGCTGCCTTAAAGGCATTATACATGAATGCTAGAGTTCTTAATTTCAAATTCAGAAAAAACTAGTTGAGACATTAGTGCTACCTATTTTGAATTATGCTTTGGTTGTTGTATTTCCTTGCTTGTACAAGCTAACGCAAAATAGACTGCAGCGTGTCCAGAATGCATGCTGCCGATTCGTCTGCCGTTTGCGGAAATATGATCATGTTTCTGCCAAAATTCAAGAATTAAAATGGCTGAAGATTCGTCACTTATTTCAATTTCACCTTATTACATTAGTACAACGCATTCTACATTCGGGTGAACCTTCGTGAGAAATTAATATATAGAAGTGATATGCGCTCTACTAATCTGAGAAATTTCCTTACACTTTCAATGCCTAGATTCGATTCGGCTTTTTTCAGGAGATCGTTTACATATAACTTTGTGAATATTTATAATCAGGTTTCAAATAGCTTCGAAAATCTTTCAACAATCTCAATGCGTACTCGCCTGAAACAACACCTAATCCATTTGCAACATTTTGGGCTTGATTTTTTGGTTTGGTAAATGTATCTCTTCTTTCTCTACAATTGATTTTGCTCGTTTTTGTTCTTGCTGCCCTGAGATGGTCTTCGTTTTCACTTTGTTTTTTTGCTTTATATTTTTCCGCGGTTAACTTGTATGGCTTTTGCGTTTTTCTTGTAAAACAATGGTATTTCATTTCTGTTCTTTTTATTTTAATCTATAATTATACTATATAATAAGGTTAAGTAGGAATAGCTCTGCTAGACTTCGCCTTAAGTATTATTCTGTTAGCAAGATAAATTGCTCACAAATTAAGACCTTTTATTATTATTATTATTTGTGACGTATCATTTTGTGTAGTTCCATGCTTTGAACAGTTTCATACTTTGAAAAATGACCTAATAATGACTAATACTCAAAAAATGTAATACTCATATTAGGTCCGCAACAAAGTTCTCGTTTTTTTAATGAAAATACAACTTTATTGTGAAAAATGGTTACAAATGAATCATTCAAAATATTGCCGTGACGGTATCGCTTTGAGCTACCACTTTTTCCCATCTTTATGGCGGAAGCTCGAATACCGTGTCGGTAGAAGTGTTCGTCTTTCTGGGGCTATCCACGAATCAAGCCATTTTTAACCAGCTCTTCATATGAGAATTACTTTATCGGAACTGCTGATCAGCCAGACCATGTGTCTCATCGGACGGAACAAGTAATAATCGGATGGTGCAATATCTGAGTGTCCATATTTCGGAGGAGATGTAGGACTTCCCATTTTGGCGTTTCCTCGAAGTAGGGTTCGGCAACGGGTTTGGCAACGTGAAGCCGAGCGTTGTCACGTTGTAGAATTACTTTATCAAACTGTCTCTCTTCTCGTATTGTGGTCGTTTTTCGCGCAGTGTTTTACTCAATCGCATCAATTGAGTTCGATACCGTTCCCCAGTGATGGTTTCGTTCGGTTTCAACAGCTCATAATAAATAACACCGACTTGGTCCCACCAAATACAGCATAACTTCAGCAGCGTGAAAATTCGGCCGAGGCGATGGCGAGGCGATGGATTTTTTCTTTGGATTGTGTTATGAATCCATTTTTCATCATCCGTTACGATCCGAAAAACGACGCTCAACGTCTCTTGGCTTCAAATCATAAGGAACCCAGGTTCCTTGCTTTTGAATCATTCCCAACCCATGCTATCGCTTGGAAATGGCCTGGCGGGTAACTCCTAAGGCTGAAGCAAACTCTTCTTGCGTTTGGCACGGATCCTCATCGAGCAATGCCTCCAATTCAGCGTCTTCGAAGATTTTCGGCCTTTCTTCACGGGGACGATCGTCCACATCGAAATCACCGTTTTTGAAGCGTCGAACCAATCCCGGCACGTTGTTTCACTTAGAGCAGCATCTCCGTAAACTTTTTGGAGCTCTCTATGAGCTTCAGCCGCTATTTTCTTCGAATGAAAGAAGAGAATCAATCAAATCAGACCTTTTCTCAGAACTAAAAGTATATGACGCAAAAACAAAATCACTAATGTGTCACAGTGGTTTGTTTACCATATGTCTAAGCTTTGTTCAAGACGTTCTTGATATGTAAAAATCGAGCAGCACTTACTGCTGGAGCCATCTATTGAACTGCTGGAGCCATCTATTGAGAACTTAGTTGCGCACCTAATAAAAGGAACTTATTAAAATATAATAAACTGTGACAAAATTTCATTTTTTAAAGTTCTTTTCGGTAATAACCCATTATAGATATATCAATGAAAATATGTATAACTCAGGTGAAAAAGTATTTAGCACGGCAGAAACAACTGAGCGTCAGAGCCTGTAGATGTCCGGCAACACAATGGTCAGGGATGTATTAATGAAAAGGTTAAAAACAAAAATAGCTCTTCAATACCGACACGTTTATGTAGAAATGGAACAACTTGAAGCAATTGCTATTTTTTTAATTCTTAAGAATAATTCATATTTAGTCAAAATTATCAGAAGCATTGAAATATCTCTAGCTGATATTATTTTTCAGCAAGAAAAAGTTGAACTTGAAGAATATAGGTACAGAGTGGCCACAGGTAGCTATGATATTCAAGATGATGAAGAAGGTTCAAAGAAAAGAATAAGGAAAAGTACTTATTTCAGTGATGAAGAAGAAAGCGAATGATATTTACTGATGTATTTTAATGTGATACTAATTTTTGAGTTGTACAAAGAGATGCAATATATGTTTATTTGTAAAAATAATTTTTTCTATTGAGCTAAAATATTCACAGGATGCTAATTCCAATACAAAGACTGCTGGATAAGTCTGTCAAATTTTTGAAAATTATATTAAAGCAACACTAGGCGAAAATAACATATAAAGGAGTAAAACATACTGAAATCTTGGATTATGCAATTTACATTTATCTCACTTTCTGGAAGTGAGCAATAAAAGCCATAGCTTAGGGTTTTCCCAGTGACTAGTGTCATATATACTTAAATATATTGCAGTGTTATTTGTCTAAATGAAGCTCGTCTGGAACTTACTATACCCTAGCTCCAGTTCTTATTCGAAATACTAAGTGCAATTTTGCACTGTCCAATCAGCATTCCATAATGTAAAAGCAATGTTGAGATTGTTTTTTGTATGATGCTTGCAAATTGTTTGGGAAAAAGATATTTTTCTCAACTAAAGAAAATAAATGAATGCAGAACAATGATTCAATCAATCAATTATTTTGCTGTTTTTGATTGAACAATAAACCTTTATGAAAAGAAAATTGCATTTTGTAAACCCAAAATTTTTAAATTTGAAAGTCTAATTGTTAAACTTTTGTTGAGTACTGTTGCAAAAGCAGAACATTGAAATAATGAAAACAACAAAAAGTCTAGACAAATTTATTTATTTTATTTATTTAATTAATACATGCCCTATAGGTGTTCTTCCAATTAGGGATAGAAAATGATACATTAGAAATTATAGTTTAAATAAACATAAACTAAATACAATTTGAAATACATACCAAAATACTTAAAAAAGAGTAACATCAGTCTCATTTTATTCTTACAAAAGCTAAAGAAATGATTATGTAGTTCTACCCTTCGTAAGGGTCAGAACTCAAAAGGGTCAGGAGTTCTCCGAAAATTGTTTTTACTGTGCGAAAAGTCCGCAAGGGACGCTGTGGTATTGTAAAAATGACAGTTGCGATTTATTGGTGAATTGAAATAGATATCTGTTGATGCGCTTGTGACGTAAAATTTCATTTGGTTCCTTCTCATGGGCCTCGGGACTAAAAACTTTAGCTGTCCAAGCTAAGAATATGCTTCGATTAGCAAGTTCTATCACAGAAAAGCGTGTGGTGAGAATACAATTTGGTATGCCACGGTAGAGATAGACTCCATCCAACTTGAACGAAATGAATTTCAAAAAAGGCCTCTGGACATCCTCAAATAAAGAAACATATTTAACATCATGGACATGAAGGACACACCATAGAGGCATACTCTAACCTTGGGCGAACGAAAGCGAAGTAGAGTCCCTTGAGCGTCTCAACATTTTGAAAACTTCTGGAATTTCGTAAAATAAAGCCTAATATTCGTTTGGCCGCCAGAACAACTTCGACAACATGATCGCCAAAAGTCCACTCAGAGTTGAGAAGTACCCCGAGATCCCTACAGCTTGATGCTCGCTTCAGTTCAGTATCACCCACTGAATATGGGCAAATAATCGGAAAGTGCTTGCGTGTGATGGTCATAATCTTACATTTGGACACGTTCAAGGGCAGCCTACACCACTCATGAACTCGAGTCAATTCATGCTGAAGATTTAGACAGTTTTCGGCTGCACCTATCTCAGAAAACAATTTGAAGTCGTCTGCGAAGGCAGCTCCCTCAACTTGAATGGTTTCTAGTAAATCATTTATAAAGATTGTAAATAGAAAAGGACCCAAAACGGATCCTGGGGAACCCCAGAACGGAATTCAAATTCATTAGATTTAAATCCATTATATAACACATTTTTCTGTCAGTCAAATATGACTGAAAAAACCTCAATAGTAACGGAGAAAAGCCAATGCGATACATTTTCCTATGCTGAATCAGATGGTTCAGGCGATCGGATGCCTTGGGAAAGTCGGAGAGTAGCCCAACTACTTGACTGCCACGATTTAAAACCTCAGTGGCATACTCTGAGAAACAAACGAGATTTGTGATCGTTGACCGCTCCTTCCTAAACCCATGTCTTCGATCTGAGATGACATGTTCAAGCTGAAAAGATAATGACTCATGGATGAGGGTTTGAAATATTTTAGAAAACGAATTAAGAAGGGCAACTGGACGATAGTTCGATACGTTAGACTTATCTCCGCTCTTCAAAATAGGACAGATTTTCGCAGTCTTCCATTGAGATGGAAACTCAGGGGAGTGGCCAGCAAATGAATAATTTTTCTTTCATTTTTATTTCGTTAACTAATTTTGAATTTCGTCAAAATATCAAATCTTCCAAATGATTGATCCTATTCCATTCAAATTTTGTGATATATAATTGTATGGGGACTTCAATCAATAAAGTTTTATAATAAAAAATACAGGATGTTAAAAAAGACATGGCAATGATTAAGGAGGAGATTGCTGAAGTCGTTTCATGAAAAATGTTCATATAAACGTAGGTCCGCGAATACTTCGTTTCTGATTTACATACAGGGCGTTAAAGTTTAATCGAAAGATGCAGTTAATATTGAAATTTTCGCAAACCGCTTGAGATATTGAGGCAAAATTCTGGGAGTATCGAAAACTTTCAAAGACGCATAATTTTCAAGAAGAAATAATATTTTGGACTCACCAGTGGCGCGCGTATGAGCACAACGCAGGTTTTCTCAGAGAAAAACTTAGGACGGTATTGGTTTTTTCAAAGAAAATGTTTTGGAATTTTTCAATTCCAAGAAAAACGCTTTCCTGGCATATTTTTGTACCACCCCAGTTTCTGAGTAAAAACATGTTGGAAAGTTTTCTAGGAATCGTTACAATTCCATTGCTAATACTTGTTTTGATCACAGCCAGGTCCGTGAATCTTGGAATAATCAGGAGCCTGAAAGACCCACAGACCCAGCACTCAACCCAACTTTGTAATGGCCTTCATGCTGAACTGCTGAACTCTTCGTCCAATCGATCACCGTCACATACACTACCGAAAAAATCGGCGAAAGCCTACAGTAACGATGCTTTGTTGATTCAAGAATTTATTTTAATCTTGCGTAGATTCTACCAAAAATAAAATCAAAATTACGTTATAACACTGGCCAATTTCACGCTAGAACTCGAAGTACACTGGAAAAATCGTGGTATTTCACTCTATAATAATTATCATTCCTGTCCAGGGCCCTGGCGATACACTCGTGAAATGAAATGAACATGTTGAGAAAAATGTTCATGATGACCCACAAAAAAAAACATTTGATTTTAGTAGCGAGTATGACCCCCCGAGCTCTTATTACAGCGCGCATACGATTTCGCATACTCCGAATGATGTTGTCTATCATCTGTTGAGGTATGTTGTACCACTCTTCCACCAAAGCCAATGTCAGCTCTTCAACGTTGCCTGGATTCCGTTGTCGAACCCTTCTTCCAAGAATGTCCCAAACGTGTTCGATCGGGTTTAAATCCGGTGACCGCGACGGCCAGTCCATTCGTGTGATCCCAACTTCATTGAGATATTCTATCACTATACGCGCAGTATGAGGGCTCGCGTTATCGTGCATAAAAACGAAATTTTCCCCTATGTAAGGAGCAAAAGGCACAACATGGGGCTCCAAGATTTCTGTTATATACCGATGGGCAATAATCTCCAGTTCTGTTCGTACTCCCAAGCATATGCCACCCCATATCATAACTGACCCTCCACCGTATTGCTCACTTCCTGCGAAGTTCGCTTGATTGTACAGTTCCCCTCGATGCCTCCATATTCTACCTCTATCATCCATGAAATTCACACAATATCGGCTCTCATCACTAAATAAAACTCGTCTCCACTGATTGATTGTCCATGCTACATGCTCCCTAGCAAACGCTAATCTTGCTACCCGATGGGCTCTATCGAGTCTTGGTCCTCTTGCTTGCGCGTATGATCTCAGACCAACTTCATTTAATCGTCTTCTGACTGTCCTCACACTGACGTTAATTTTATCCACTGCTTGTAAAAGGTTACGTGCCTGAACAGCAGTAAGACGAGGATTTCTTATGGTTTGATTGACGATGCAACGGTCATGTATAGCCCGATTTCTTCCTTGTCCTCGCCTCCTCACGTACAATCCAGTTTCCCTGTAACGTCGGTAGATTCGATGGATAACCGACGTCGAGACACCCAACATGGTACCGACTGAGCGGTAGGTGCGCCCTTCCTCGATCAATGTAACTGCCCTTGCTACTGAGGTTGGTGGTAAATCTCTCATTCTGAATGAAAAATACCGTTTCGAATCGTGAACAGTAAAAGAATCACAAAACACCGCAACCGATCGAATTTGTATCAAATAAAGAATGGAAAACTCTCATTATTTAAACAAGTGTAAATATATATAAAAAACGTGTATTATATTTCATATTTGATAAAAAAGGTGTGCACATGTGTAAATGAAAAGTTTTATCAAATTGGTCCCAGAATTTGGTTGTGTATTTTAATACCTACCGTCTGTTATCTCCTATGAATTCCTAATTTTCACCTAATTAACCAAATTGTCATCAATAACTAATGCAATTCGAACATAAAAATCGCAAACGACAATTTCGACCCGCCTGAGTGATAATAAGAAAATTCCAAATTGATAGACGAATTTCAATGACAATTTCTTGATTCAATGGAATTTCTCCAAATGGTGATTTTCCACTTGAAATTAAATATATTTTGCAAAAATAGAGATAAACGCATGAAACAAGAAGGGCGTTACTGTAGGAAGATGTGTCTTGACAACCATGATATTGTACGTTTCAACTCACCACGAAATTAGGAGTTTTACATTTACAAAACAACTTTTACCCCATAAAATTTTTTCAAAATACAGAATCTTTATAAATAGAGTAAATAAGCCAAGCTCTTTCGAATTTTCCTCCATTTGCTAGATTTATTTCAAAGTATTTGCACGAAAACTTTCTCTTATCTTTATTACTAGAAAAGCTAAAACTGATGTATATCAAGGGCGGACCACGTTTAAACAATATTTGAGCCATCTCATAGGTGATTCTTTCGGGCCACAAACCGGGGTCGGACAGAATTATATCGATACTAGCCTCATTACAGCCTTCATCGAAAGTGTCACTTGCAGCAGGTATTTCGGTAGCTGACATTACCGAACTTTTTACACAAGCTGAATTACCTGAAGTGGATTGTTCAAGTGCTGTAGACGAGGATGGTGTAATTGCTTCATCGGGCTCTGCATCAATAGAAGCTGTTTTGCTGCTATAACCACTGCCACTTGTTGAAGGACCTGATGTTACTGTTGAAATTTCAGATGGTCCAATCACGGTTATTGATATTACGGAACATCGATAGTCTCAGTGGAATCTCGATTGTTTTGCAAGAAATGCTTTAAAGATTCAACCATTTTTTCCCTTTTTGTAGTCTAGGTTTCTTTTGCTCTCGAAACTTCGCACCTGAAGGTCTCTTTCTTTTATCCTGAAAAAAACAAATAAATAACTAGTACTCATGGGAATTAGGAATTAACTTATAAAGTAACCACCATGTGGGTAGGGTAGGAAATATTCTTAAAAAGTTAACTAAGTAGCCAATAGTTTTTAACCCTTTATAGGGCAGATTATTATTAAGTAAGATATGGTCGATTAAAGTTTGCATATTTGAGTAAAAAGCAATTTGTTCGGGCCCTTTCAGCTTAAATCCTTTCAAAAATAAAGGCAAAGAAGATATTAAACTAATTTGATCTTATAGCCCTTAAAAAATCCTACCAAATGGTTTTTTAGAAAGATCATCAGCATTAAAACTAAGCTACTTCTTTAAACTCGTACATGACATTTCAATTAATAAAAAGTAATTTGGCTAAAAAATTAATTATAACCAGTATCCTATGAAGGGTTAATGTTGATAGTATGAAGTAGGAACACTTACCATTTTATAAAAAATCAAGCCGTTGAAATTGTAGGCAGCAAGTATTCGGCACTCAATTAAAAAAAAGTAGTAAACAAAATATTACACAACACAACAACACACTTGACAAAATAAAGATAACTTTATATGTAAAGATTAATAGGATTACTTGTTTTTATTCACTTGTTGCACGGTCCAGTGAACTAACTGATTTGAAAACGCCTGTGGCGATGCATCGCTTTTACAGCGCTCCAGGCGTTATTCATGTCTGAACAGGAAAAATCAAGAAACTGCCGCCTGACATGTTCTCGCAACATAATAATCGGGAGTAACTGGATGATATACTAATAAAATTTCGCTGTATTTATACCTGATCGTATTTAATTTCTCAACTTTTATTTTAATTCTTTTTTGGAGCCTGGGTTTTGGCGCCTCTAAAGGATGGAGCCCGTGTGCATTGCACACTGTGTACATATGGTTGCGAGTTCATCCGTTTTTTTTATTGCGTATGAATGACCAAAATTTTTTAGGTTCCCTTTCAAAACTGTCCTCCATTTCGCTTAGATATTTTTTATATGCGCACTTCATTTTCACTTTGACAATTCTACGCAACTCACGGTACAATTCAAGATGGTTATCATCTTTAGATTTTATCATGAATGAATATTTTAATCCACAATAAGAAAAAAATTAGTCTGAACTATAAACAATACCTCATATGAGATTCAAATTTCAGTCTCAATTGAAAACTGAAAATTACGTGACCATCGGAATCAGCGTCAAAAAGCTAATGAAAAGAAACCTTAACGCGTAAAGGTTCCTTTTCATTAGAGCGTTTTGACGTTAATTCGGATGGTTATGGGATTTTCACCGTTGACGCTAGAAAGTTGGGATTTCTGAACTTTATAGCGGCAGACGCTAGAAGAGACAAGTGACAAGTTTATATGGAGCGAAAATTCAAATGAAGGTCTTTGTGCGCCAATTTCTAAAGGACAGAGACTCATTATCATGAATGCTGGCGGCGAGACCGGTTTTGTGCAACATTCTTATCTGAAGTTTAAATCGAACACAGATTCAGGTGACTATCACAGTAAGATGAATTATGTCAACTATAAGAAATGGCTGAACGAAATGCTGATACCTAATCTACCAGTCAAAAGTGTTCTGGTTATAGACAATGCTCCATACAATAACGTTCATCTGAACAAATGTCAAATATGGCTTCAAGAAAAGGTGAAATGCAAGAATAGCTCAGACGGCGTTGACTACCTTTCACCCTATGACATCATATAAAGTAACAAATCATGATTCAAAGAATACGAAATAGATAAAATAATGGGAGATAGTGGTCACACTGTTCTTCGACTTCCCCCTTATCACTCCGACCTGAATCCGATAGAGTTGGTGTGGGCATGTATGAAGCATAATGTCGCATAGCGGAATGTGATGTTTGATTTGATCTTTGTGATGACTTTTTCAATTCATTTCCGACAGACGAATGGAATAGTCGTTGTAAACACGCCAAGAAATTTGAGAAATTTTTGAAGACAAGGAGCCAGCAATAGACTTTGCTATTGATGACATAATTATACATTTACAGGCTGAAAGTAATGTTTTCTCAGATGCCTATAACGTCCTTTCTGGAATTGAACCTCTTTAATTCTTTATTCATGTTAATCAATCATTTCTTCGTACCTACTTTATATTTCGTTTCGGTCTTCATTGTGTTCAACATTCTTTTGATGTTATCATAGTATGATGACTACACCACTTGAATTACTTATATTTGAGAAATATTCCTAAAAAATTGTTTAATTTTGAGCACCGAAAATGATTCTAGTAATTACTTAAATAATGATATTTCAGGCTCTTTTCGTTAATTATATATCTATTAATAAGTAGTTATCTGTGAGACACAGGTCAGGTAAGTAGTATTAATTCACATTTGATCAGAAAATCGCAACTGCTCTGAAATTTTCTATCTCAATTCGTGTCCATCGTTATCCGTTCAAATTTATACTTGAAAATCTTAATACGGATTGTACTTTGCCGATCTTCGAATCATGCGTCCTTTCTATCTCCCTCGCTCCGAATATTTTCTCTGTTGGTATTTGGTCATACTCCCAATATTCGCGATGATTTTTTCTACGTTTGTGGGAATGTACAAGGCTCTCTCTCACTATCTATATACTTCTTAATTGTATTTCAGTATAACTGTTGTTTTACCAGTTTTGAAAGATATTTTAATAAAGAAGGTGATCTGTAGTTATGTGGTAGTATGGTATAGGTTCAACTCGAAAGAGTATTACCAACCACCCTTTGTTGATGGTTTGAAAACGTTTCAGTACATATTTTAATTCTCAACATAATCATATTCAAAAAGACATACATGTTCAGAAAAGCTTTAATAGAGTGATACTGATTGAATGTCAAAATTGGCTTTTAGCATTGATGCTGTTGTTTTTCACCTCTGGCCCTTTTTGATATTAGAAAATACATAAAAGTTGCTAGGGCTCTCATCTTGATGAGAAAGTTAACAAAATTAACTTCGATTTATTGATTTCAATCATCGCTAAGAATGTTTAAAGGGTTGTTATGGTAAATCAAAGTCCGTTTTGAACAGAACAATCCGTTACTCAATAATAAAATATTTGTCAAATTGTTTCAAAATATTCATTTAATTTTTATAATTGTTCCTGATGAACACCAATTAACTAATATATTTTCTATTCTATTTAGATATTTTGTGCTCTCTATGCGTCTTTGTATTGAAAAATACACATTCAATCAAGAATAATTTAATGATCTTTACAAACAATGTGAGAATTTCAATTAACTATTTTATCACAATAAATTTTCTATAATAAACCGGAAGAATTTGATATGTTATCTTTAAGAGTCAATACTGTTTTTCATGTTAGATTTCATACATTTTGTTTCTTCCATTTCGGCCTCGTTCAATGGTTTCTTGTGAAGATTCAAATATGGTTCTGGTCCTATCACACTCAGAATAATTGGCATTACTATGACTCCATGATAAAGACCAAACATTATGACTAGAAAGAATATCTGAAAATGTTCAAATGTTAATGTTTCATACACAACATTAAATGGATAATATATTTGTATTTGGGAGGCTTTTACTTGGTAGAATTCCATTATCAATAATAAAAACAAGTAATGTGTTTTAGGAATTTTACTTAATAATTGTGATTCGTAACGCGTTTTACTACACCGTAGCTTCTTCAGACGAATGAATGTGCAGAAATTATGACAACTATATATAGATTAAGATGAGAATATAAATACAAATGTTCGTAAGTAATTGAAAGCTTATTGAGTTGTTTCTTCTTAAGTGGTTATTGATGACAGGTATATCCAATAAAATTAAGGAATAGATTGCTCCCTGAAGAGATTCAATAGAGGTGAAGGGCTTAAATCGACTTGTTCATTGATGAGTCTACCTGAGTGTTTGTGTTTGTTGATTTCTAAAGTTTCTCAAAGATCTACCTTCCAATATTTATTATTTGTATGCACCTGATTTATTATTTTTATCTGATTTATTCTATTATTTTTTATATATTTGCCTAAGCTATTATTAGTTTGGAAAGCTATGTTGAAATTATCGCTACTCAAGAATGATTTCAGTTTCTCACTTGTAATGCCAACGTAGGTTAAGGTGTTGAATTTCTGTTTCAATTTATCGACAGGGTAAACTTCATTCTATGCGATTCTACTTTGTTTTTTATCTAAAATATTATTTATTATTTTGGGATTGTAACCATTATCTTAGCTATTTTTTAATCAAATTTAATTTTAGTTGAAATTTTCTGGTGATAAAGGAATGTTAATCAATGTATGAATAAAACTGTTGAAGCTGACATTTATGTAGATAAGGATGACACGACGAGTTATTTATTTATTTATTTATTTATCAGTATGGCGCAACAACAGGTGAATAAACACCCAGAAACTGTGATCACAAATTATTCAGATACAAAGTGTTTTCATAATATAGAAAGATTTGAAACTATTTCAATGAAATTTTAAACAATAACATATGAAAGATAAAGAATAAATACCTACAAGTGTTGACTTTGAAGCAGTAAACGCTTCAATTCATACTTTACATTTTGTCTTTTGGAGCCAAATAGGTCGATCTGATTCCCAAAAGAAATACAGAGATGTAATATTCTCCGTAGTGGAGTGTTGTCTGAAACGTCTAACTGGAACGTAAAAACAAACACATTGGAGAATCTCCATCGATTCTAAGAAGCCCTTAACAAGTTTGAATGCGAATAGAATGTCATTTAAGCCAGCTCGGTGGCGTATGGTATATGATGCTCGTCTCCTACGCAGAGTTACCTGGGTTCAATCCCCACAAAGTCGGTGCGATTTTTCGGATTCTGGGAATCGCTTGAGTGTCCATCTTTCGGAGGAGATGTAAAGCTGTCGGTCCTGTCTAACAGAGATGTGTTGGACATTAAAGATCCCTTCCCTCGACACGAGAGGGGTTCGGCAAAATTCCCGGATTAGTGAGGTGACAGAATTCCCCGGCGTGTCATTAGCCGAAAGGCAGAAACAGAGCACGTTAAAGGAAAAACAAACAAACAGAATGTCATTTGATATTCTACGGTTTTCCAGACTCAACAACCCAAAATAATGAAATAATTTTCAGAATAACCAGGCTTCAATCGGAAGTTACATTTGAAACCCAGAAACCTGGCAAATTTTTTCTGTATACCTTCTAGTCAGAGAATGTAGGTATTATAGGGGAGACTCCATATACACTCGGAGACAAAATTAGCGGAACACTCGAAAATTTAACCAAATTCGAAGTTCGATATTTTTCTTAATTCTCAACCGATTTAGATGATTTGTTCGGCAAGTTATAGATCAACTCTTCTGCTTTGTAGAAATCATAAGAGAAAACAAAAAAAATTTGAAAAAAATTTTATACGGGGGCAAAACTTAAAGTGTTTTTTTTGTCAACAATTCGTAAGATCCTGTGGAATTTCGTGGTCCGAGTTGAAACGTACAATATCATGGTCTGTCAAGACACATCTTCCTACAGTAAAGCCCTTCTGGTTTCATGCGTTTATCTCTATTTTTGCAAAATATATTTAATTTCAAGTGGAAAATCACCATTTTGGACTAATTCCATTGAATCAAGAAATTGTCATTAAAATTCGTCTATCAATTTGGAATTTTCTTATTATCACTCAGGCGTGTCGAAATTGTCGTTTGCGATTTTTATGTTCGAATTGCATTAGTTATTGATGACAATTTGGTTAATTTGGTGAAAATTAGGAATTCATAGGAGATAACAGTCGGCAGGTATTAAAATACACAACCGAATTCTGGAACCATTGATAAAACTTTTCATTTACACATGTGCACACCTTTTTTTATCAAATATGAAATACAACACACGTTTTTTTGTATATGACCACATTTGCACTTGTTTAAAGAATGAGAGTTTTCCATTCTTTGATTTGATACAAATTCGATCGGTTGCGGTGTTTTGTGATTCTTTTACTGTTTACGATTCGAAACGGTATTTTCATTCAGAAAGAGAGATTTACCACCAACCTCAGTAGCAAGGGCAGTTACATTGATCGAGGAAGGGCGCACCTACCGCTCAGTCGGTACCATGTTGGGTGTCTCGACGTCGGTTATCCATCGAATCTACCGACGTTACAGGGAAACTGGATTGTACGTGAGGAGGCGAGGACAAGGAAGAAATTGGAAAACCCGCGCTATACATGACCGTTTCATCGTCAATCAGACCATAAGAAATCCTCGTCTTACTGCTGTTCAGGCACATAACCTTTTACAAGCAGTGGATAACATTAACGTCAGTGTGAGGACAGTCAGAAGACGATTAAACGAAGTTGGTCTGAGATCATACGCGCAAGTAAGAGCACCAAGACTCGATAGAGCCCATCGGGTAGCAAGATTGGCGTTTGCTAGGGAGCATGTAGCATGGACAATCAATCAGTGGAGACGAGTTTTATTTAGTGATGAGAGCCGATATTGTGTGAATTTCGTGGATGGTAGAGATAGAATATGGAGGCATCGAGGGGAACGGTACAATCAAGTGAACTTCGCAGGAACTGAGCAATACGGTGGAGGGTCAGTTATGATATGGGGTGGCATATGCTTGGGAGTACGAACAGAACTGGAGATTATTGGCAATGGATCACTTAATGCCCATCGGTATATAACAGAAATCTTGGAGCCCCTTGTTGTGCCTTTTGCTCCTTACATAGGGGAAATTTCCTTTTTATGCACGATAACGCGCGCCCTCATACTGCGCGCATAGTGATAGAATATCTCAATGAAGTTGGGACCACACGAATGGACTGGCCGTCGCGGTCACCGGATTTAAACCCGATCGAACACGTTTGGGACATTCTTGGAAGAAGGGTTCGACAACGGAATCCAGGCAACGTTGAAGAGCTGACATTGGCTTTGGTGGAAGAGTGGGACAACATACCTCAACAGATGATAGACAACATCATTGGGAGTATGCGAAATCGTATGCGCGCTGTAATAAGAGCTCGGGGGGGTCATACTCGCTACTCAAATCAAATGTTTTTTTTTGTGGATCATCATGAACATTTTTCTCAACATGTTCATTTCATTTCACGAGTGTATCGCCAGGATACACACCTGCTCTCAATTTTGGACAGGAATGATAATTATTATAGAGTGTCACACAAAAAAATTCAAAAATAAATGTACAAAATCAACGATTTTTCCAGTTTACTTCGAGTTCTCCCGGAGCGTGAAATTGGCCAGTGAATTTCAAAAATTTTCATTTCGTTAGATTTCCGCTTCTCTAATTTTGATTTTATTTTTTGGCTAACCTCCGATGTTATGCACCTACGCAAGATTAAAAATAAATTCTTGAAATTTGTGACTTTTCGCTTCAAATTGGATATCTCTTGTAAAAATAGAGAGAAATGCATAAAACAAGAAGGGCGTTACTGTAGGAAGATGTGTCTTGACAGACCATGATATTGTACGTTTCAACTCGGACCACGAAATTCCACAGGGTGTTACGAATTTTTGACAAAAAAAACACTTTTAGTTTTGCCCCCGTATAAAATTTTTTTCAAATTTTTTTTGTTTTCTCTTATAATTTCTACAAAGCAGAAGAGTTGATCTATAACTTGCCGAAAAAATCATCTAAATCGGTTGAGAATTAGAAAAATTCCAAAAACATAACTCTGAAGTTTGGATCAGTATTGATCTCTTCCTCAGGGGGGTGCGATGGTGCATTGTCTACCAACAACAGAGCTTTAGAGGGCTTGTTAATCTTAGTTGAGAAATTCTTCACCTCGGGGATAAAAGATGTTTCAAACTATTCATTAAATAATGGTCTGGTCATCCACCCTTTGGTAAATGCTTTGTAGACAACTGGTAGTGAACTTTCGTTTTTGAATGCTCGTGGATTTGCCGCTTTTCCCAAGACTAGTGAAGGTACTTGGTGAGTTCCAGCTGCGTTGCAGCATGGCATGAATGTTAAGCGGTCTTTTGACACTTTTCGACCTGGTGCTGATTTTTCCCCTTGATGAACCCAAGTTGTGTCTGGTAAACATCTCCAAAAAATGGCCGATTCATCAGCATTATACACCTGTTCTTTGCTTAATTCCATCTAATAAACAACCGATAGAAATTTTTCCTTAAATAGTATCACAGCGGAAACAACACTGGAAAGTTTTTCACTACAAACCTTCAAGAAACGAATTTCACGTCTAAGCTTGAATTCATCTAACCATCCCGAACGTGCCAGAAAACCTTTTTTCCTGTGATTTGTTCATAAAACTGTTTGGCTTTGCTCTCAATATATCTATGAGATAAAAAACACAAGGTTTAACTTTAATCTACACTTTATTTGAAAAAATTCGACGACGTTTCGCTGACACAGCAGCTTTATCAAGAATGAAAAATAGAATGAAGAGTATGGTATTATAAACAAATCGTAGAACAAGTTGGAAGAATAACAGGAAAATCCACACCGAGCCATTGTACAGTTAGTATGAAAGGTAATAAAACTAATTAAACAAGTTAAGTAGGGGTGAGTAATTGACATCTACCTGTTCATTCAAAAGCTTGTCCGAATGTTTGTATCTATTTATTTCTAATGCTTTTAGGAGATCTAATTTTGAACTTTTTGATTTTATATGTAATATGTCAAAGTTTTATTGAATTAATGGTTTTCTTTTATTAGGTGGTATGAATAATTTGAATCAGATTTATTTTTATCGAAGCTACGTTTATGTTCAGACGTTCTTATGCCAAAACTCCTATAGGTCCTACCGATATAAATTTTATCATAAGAACCGCAATTGAGTTTATAGATTCCTGATTCACTTGATTTTTCAACACGAGATTTATTATTTTTAATATGTTTACCTAAGTTATTAGAAGTTTTGAAAGTTATATTAAGATTTTGTTTGACGAGAAAGGATTTAATATTTGTACTTGCAGAACCGCAGAATGTTAAACTGTTGAATATTTTATAGTCTTTATGAATAGGATATACTTCATTTATTGCTTTCTGATACAGTTTTTACGAATGATTAGATCTATCATATCCGGATTATATGAATTATTAATGACTATCTGTTTGATGATGTTTAACTCTTTATTATAATCTTCTACTGATAAAGGTAAATTGAGTAACCGATGTACCATGCTGTTTAAAGCTGCAACTTTGTGTTGAATTGGATGTAATGAGTAGTTATGTATAATTGTATCAGTATGTGTTGGTTTACGAAAGACCGAAAAACATGATTATTATTTTGTTTAGTGATTTTTAAGTCCAAAAATTAATGGAATCGTTCTGTTCAATTTCTATCGTGAATTTAATATTCAAATGGATGGAATTAATGAAATTAAGAAATAAGTCTAATTGACGAGTAGTTCCAATGAAACATACTAGGATGTCGTCAACATATCTATACCAATAAAGAAATTTGGAAATGAGTGGATGTGTATGAATTTTCTGTTCAATATTATTCATAAAATCTCTGCTAATAGTGGACTCAAAGGATTTTCCATGATTTGAGTCCACTTTTAGCAGAGATTTTATGAATAATATTGAACAGAAAATTCATACACATCCACTCATTTCCAAATTTCTTTATTGGTATTTACCTTTCATACTAACTGTACAATGGCTCGGTGTGGATTTTCCTGTTATTCTTCCAACTTGTTCTACGATTTGTTTATAATACCATACTCTTCATTCTATTTTTCATTCTTGATAAAGCTGCTGTGTCAGCGAAACGTCGTCGAATTTTTTCAAATAAAGTGTAGATTAAAGTTAAACCTTGTGTTTTTTATCTCATTTATATCATGGATCTACATCAAGTAACGGCCTCCACAATTCAAATCTCAATATATCTGACGAAATTGGTACGTGTGCGTTGCGTTGTTGAAGAAACTAGTTATACAGTGCGATTTCAACATCAGGATTTTCAGCTTCCTAATAATATTTCTTTTCCTACAAAATACCTTGGATAGAATAAATTCGAGAAAAGTTTAAAATAATATTCACCGAGGGCGAGTTTGGCCGAAAGCTCGGTACTTGGCTTATTGTGAAAACCCTTGCTCGGTGCATCCCTAATTCCTACCTGTTCCTTGATACGATTTGGATATAAATCTCCTTATTTTGTCCTGATATTCGACAAGTACTCATTCCATCATCAATAAAATCTATTATTTTTCATTTCTCTGCCAGTGTGAGCGTTTTATGATTTCTCTTGGTTGGAGCCATTATGCACACCACCGGCGAGATTGAAATGCAAAATGCAAATGAAGAACTATACTCGCCACTCTTAAATAGCACAAGTACATACATACATGTACAGACAGGAAAATTATTATTGTTTGTATATAAGCCGGCATCGACGTGCCCGGATTATAGAGGTAAAATTTTCGCAAAGTGCTCGAATGAGTATCGTGCCCAAGTTACTGGAGTGCCCGATATAGCGGGTGTCCGGACTAGTGAAGTTGTACTGTATTATTCTTTTCAACATATCAAGCTAATTGAAAAAAAGTTGACGGTCTCCCGTACAATCCAAGAAAAACGAAATTACTTGCAAAACTTAACTCGTTGAAAATAAAAATCGACGTGTCTTATGAAGTTTCCTGAATAATATTTATTGCCTAACGTTTTACTTAAATGGAAAAAAAAAATAATAATAGATTTTACTTGAAGACTTTTATTCAGAGAACAAAATTCAACCTTTCGTAAAATGTTAAATATCCCTCTCAGATTGACCTGTTTTTCCGATGCACCCTTCATAATCACCATCAACCAAGGCCACATAATAGTGGTATAGTCCGGTCGGATGTCTTGAATCGGAGAAACATATTCCGTTTAGGTCTCGTTTGACCTCGTCAGTGTTGCACACGCATTAAAAACACCATTTGTATTTAGAAAGTAAAAATTTACTTCAGCAATTTATTTTCTATAAAAAAATCTTGGGAGGTTTTTTCAGATTGAAAGACCACTTTTTTGTTGAAGATTCAAGAGCGTCCTAAACTCTGCTATAATGTCTGTAAGTAATAAGTTATTCTGGTGAGTAGTTTCGTCACAATATTTCTTTTTCCGTAAAAATTCATGAAAATAGGCTCTCACATCATCGCATGCTCCTTCGGCCATAGAGGATGAATACTTTTTTCCTTTCGTTTTCTTAATGCCCAAGGATAGCTTTATTGATGAATTGAAATAGATTATTCCCATTTTATACAGGAGTGACTCAAAAAAAATTATTGAATATAGTAATTTTGAAAATATCATATCTTGATTTTTTCAAACGGAACATCCTGTATTTTACTATTCATGTCAACGAATAAAATATTGTGCCATATTTTTACAGGAGTAACCTTATTTTTATCTTCGACCATTTTCGAAATAAAAAAAATAAACTAAAGTAATAAAATCAGAAGTTGCGAAAGAAGAGTTTATATATAATACTTGATCAGAGATGAATGAAGATATTTTATGGTAGTAAGTGTTGGAAATGTTGCCCGTTTCTTTGTAGACACAACTCAATCCTTCTGAGGAAAGACCGTTGAACTCTCGACAACATTTGCGAATAACTGACTGAAAGTCGTCGACTATTCTCTGTCTCATATCCATGCCATTAATGCCGTTAATATAACCCTACAAGAAAAAATCTAGACTTGTAAGGTCCGGAGACCTAGCTGGCCATCTAACAGGACCATCACGTCCTATCCATTTGTTTGGAAATACATGATTCAAATGCTACTTAACCTGATGTGAGTAATGTGCCGGTGCTCCATCCTGTTGAAACCACAAATTTTGTCTTATATGCTCTGGTACATCAGCAAGTAACATTGGTAGATGATTTTGCAGAAGATCTAAATACATTTCACCCTTGAGGTGCCCGTCGAAAAAGTGTGACCCAATTAGATTTCCATCTACTATAGCGGCCCATACTTCAAGGACCAACGATGCTGGTGGTCTATTTGTCTCATGAAATGTGGATTTTCCGTGGCGTAATAATGAAACTTGTGCCTGTTAACAAGCCCATTTTTGTGAAAAGTTGCCTCGTCCGAGAAAATTACTCTGATGCTAAACATATTTGGATTTTCCGCTACTTTGTCACTTGCCCAATTGCAAAAATTGATTCGATGTTCATAGTCTTGATTGTTCAGTTCCTGGTGCAGCTGTACATGATATGCATGAAATTTATTCACTTTCAAGGTTTTGTGGACGTAAGTTAACTGAGAAGTCTCTCTTTGGCTTTTGTATGGGTCCTCTGTCACTGTCAACAAAACGGATAACTGGTTGTCTTCAGCTGTAGCAGTTTTTGGTTTTTCATGTTTTTTGTGAGCGATATTACCGTTTCGATAAATCTAATTAGAAGTTTTTCAAAGCATAAACTCTACTTGCCAACAAAGAATTTCTATCACGATCACCCAGAATAAAAATTATCAACCATTTCTTCTTTGGAGAACTTCATGGCAGTCAATTGAGAAATTTGGGGTCAAACCTCACTTTAACAATGTTGAATAACGAAACACTGATAAGTTCGCCATGTGAATTGCAGAATATTATATGTCCGGACACCTGACAGAAGGCACAAATAAAAAAATGTCAACACATACTTCGATTTACGTTTTAATCATCTTGATTTAATTATTCGTTAAAAGAATTATCTTGTTTAGGTTTCATTTTTACTACTTGAATCATTACAGATCAAAACTTCTTTGCGAATAATGATGCATGTTGATGAGTTTGATACGGTTTGTAGAATTTTCATCTAAAATTTTTACAAATAATCGAAGATTTCGAAAATGATCGAAGATAAAGATAAAGTTATTTCTGCAAAAATATACCACAATATTTTATGCGTTGACATGAATAATAAAATACAGGGTGTTCCATTTGAAAAATCAAGATATGATATTTTTAAAATTACAATATTAAATAATTTTTTGAGTCACTCCTGTATGAAATGAAGTTATTCTTGGGCAAAAAGAAAACGAAAGGAAAAAGTATTCATCCTCTCTGGCTGAAAGAGCATAAGATGATTAATAGTTTCGCGTATTATGTTGATGTATTTTGTTAATTTTGTGACGAAACTACTCACCGAAAAAACTTATTACTTACAAACATTATAGCAGAGTCTAGGCCGCACCTGAATCTTGAACAAAAAGTGGTCTTCCACTTTTTCTTCTTACTTTCTAAATACAATACCGTTCGAACAAAAATGAAATCTTCAAGAGTTTACGGACTACAGAGCATCGCGCCACTAGTGAATCACCCAGTGTATTTGGCCCCATCCAAAAAAATGAGTACCAGCGCTGGTAATAGCCTTTAATACTCTACGAAAGGTTGAATATTGTTCCCTGAATGATAAACTTCAAGGTTTTATTGATTTGATGATTTTTTCACTTAACTCTACTCAAATCCAAATATTCGCAAAATATTTGTTTGATGTTTTTATAAAATGAAAATTTTGTAACACTTACCTTGAAAAAAGCTTGAAAAGTGTAAGCTTCAGAAATACCGAGCATCATTACACCAATGAGTGTAGATAGTCCTCCATAAAGTACTGCACTACCTATACTTGTCATAGTTTTCAAGGCTCTCTCTCTTCTTGTTCCATTTACGGTAAGAAAAGTATGTCCTATATGTGTTGCGTAATCTACGCAAAGTCCTATGGCTAGTTCAAGTCCTATGCAAGATACAAGGTCTATAGTAAGACCCCATAACTGCATAAATCCACATACGTTCACCATGGACAGTAAGACGCATATGAAAATCCAGAAACAAGTTTGAAGATCCGCTACTAGGACCAAAGTACAAATCATAACCGATAAAAGAGCCAGTTGAAGATTTCTAAGAACTTCAATGTCTATAACCTGCAAAAGACGAAAGTTAATGCAACAAACTGTTTAATAATAACATATTTTTGAGAAAAATAACAGCGGCGATACATGACATGATGAATTTCCTCGTTGATACAACGTAATGAAACACCTTCGAAAGAAGAGTGGGGTGCAAATTAGCACCTTTAACCGCGGCACATCGAAGATCCCGTTTGAATTTAGCCAGGGTACATGTCAATTGGTTAGAAGCTGATTAGGAGAGAGTTTTGTTTACATATGAGACGAGATTCTGTCTTTTTCATTGAAATCGACGTTCTCTAGTATACAGATATGAGGGATATGACCAGTGTCACTACCTATGGTTTTGGAGGAGGTCCAATAATGCTGTGGGGAGGAATTTTTTTGAATGCTCTCATCGATTTGATCATCGTAAATAATGGAACCCTGAATGCTCAGAGGTAAGTTACAGATATTTTACAAGAACATGTTGTACCATTTGCGGCAAAATGGATGAAAGCTTTTTGTTTATGCACGATAACGTCAAACCTCACCAAGCTCATAACGTTAATACTACTCTCAAGATCACGAAATAACAGCAGAGGAAGTGGCCAGCATGAAGTCCAGACTTCAATCCCTTCATGTCTGGGACATTCCTAATAGAGAAGATTAGGTACCGTGAATGAGGTTCGAATCAGACCAATCGAAATTTGGAGCTAAATGGATCAAGATGCTATCAATGATTGTAGGCATGTAGTAATTCTTGCTAGGGGTGGAAATATCCGGTATCAATAGGTTTTTGGGACTTTAATTTTTTCCAAAAGTTTTATATTTTTCATTATCAGTTTCATTTCAATTTTTATGAGTACCATTTTCATTTAGATTAATCCCAAGCATTCCTTAGTGCTGGTGGATTAATGGAAAATAATTTTTCAATATACAGGGTGTTACATAATAGTATGTCACAACTTGAGGGGTTAAATCTACGTGCAATTTCAAGATAAAAGGTTCATATAAACATAGGTCCGCAAAAGCTTCGTTATGGAGCTACATATAACATACAATTTGTTTTCTTCTTCAAAACTCCTGCAGTTTTGAGAGCTTCCAAATTTGGAATGCGAGCTATTTTTTACAGCCTCCATCATTACACGTCCTAAATTTTAACTAGAATCTACAAGGTGTTTTCTTGTCAGGAACCATGTCTTCTTTTGCCTTTCAAACTTTTTTGCAGTACGCCATTGATCAGCGTACAATCAATTTTCGTTATCTTCATTCAATTTCAAAACTTTTTTGTCACTTGTAATTTTTTCGTATCTCCGACCGTTCTCGAGCAAAAAATTATTAAACGATTGTATGCATTCGCTGAATGCACTTTTAATTGAAAATTCATTCATGACTAGTTGATCTAGGCTTTTGATTTTTTACTTTTAAGACATTCATTACATGTACGGTCTGGCTGAAATCGAGTGACACTAGACAGGCGAACATTTTCAAATATCCACAAAAGGTGGAAACTGGTACTTTTACTGCAAATAATCATTAAAAAGGTGCAGCTCAAATTATGAGAACTCTAGATATTGAGGAAGCAGTTTCGAATTGTATTGATTTGAATCCTCATGTGAGTACAAGGAAAATTGGAAATCAGTTGAATATTCCACATGTTCTACTTCCTAGAGATTTTCCTTCAAGACTGAATTTCTGCCGATGGTTCTCAGATAAAATTAGAGAAAATGCTCAATTTGATAGTGAAATAATGTTCACAGACGAAGCTAACTTTTCGATAAATGTTATCACAAAATTTCACAATAATCATTATTGTGCTGAAGAAACCCTCCATTTGATTGAAGAATCTCATCATCAAGAACAATTCTCACTAAATATCTGGGACGGAATATTATTATATCATTATTATTATTATCGTGGACTCATGCACTATCTCAGCTGTACGCTGGATATAATTTACCTTTCCCAGATTTAACAATCAAAGGGAATAGGCTCGATTACAATATACTTGACATAAATTTCCTAACTATCCTACATGTATTAAGAATTACAGCTTTTGCATTTCTTTATAGGTATTCTTATGCAATTCTAATTTCTTAAGGCTATCATGCAAAGTTTTGGGTATTAAACCAGTCGAGGATACGATGACAGGAACAATATCTATTTTATCGAGGTGCCACATCTGCTTGATCTCAATAGCAAGGTCTGTGTATTTGGACTTTTTCTTTCTCCTGGAACTTGTTCAGCACGTTGTTATTATTTGGTATGGCGACATCCACCAGCATTGCTGTTCTGGCTCTCTTATCATACACCACTATGTCCGGCCTATTATTCGTCACCATTCTGTCAGTGATAACAGGCCTATCGTAGTATAATCTGATAGAGTCATTTTCCAATACGGGCGCCGGCTGATACTTGTAATATGGCTGGAAGGTGTTCAGAAGTCCGTACTTGTGTGCAAGTTTCTGGTGGATAATGCTGCACACTTGATTATGCTTCTGAAGATACTCCGTATTGGCCAGTTGTTCGCATCCGGACGTAATATGCTGTATAGTCTCCGATCTTATATGGCATTTTCTGCACTTATCTGTTTGTAATGTTCCGCCCTTCATTATGAATTTTTTTAATTGTTTGTAGCGATCACTTGGTCTTGGATGGCCATAAGGAATCCCTCAGTTTCTGCGAATAATTCTCCTTTCATCAACCATTTGTTGGAGGCTTCTTTGTCGATGTGTGGTTGATTAATCTCATGGTGATGTCGTCCATGCAATTCCTTTCTTGACCGTTGCTCTTGTTTTTCAGTATTTAATAGGAACGGTAGATTCAGCAGGTCATCTCTGGTAGCAAGATTTAGTGGTGTATATCCCCTATCAGCCAACGTTACCACTCTATGGAGGTCAGAAGTGAAAGCTTTTGCAGAGAAGAATTCTCTGAGATTTTCTATCTGTTCGGTGTGTAAATTGACAACATCTATTAATCCGCGTCCTCCTTCTTTCCGCTTTAAAGTTGTTCGTATCACAGACGATTTTGGATGATGATTGTTATTATATTATTTATTATATTATATTATTATTATTATATTATTTGATTGGGCCTTTTTTTGCCTAACAGACTGAACGGTCCCGCTTATCGGCAATTTCTTGAGGAGGAGTTACCTTTATTGCTCGAGAATGTGCCGCTTTTGGTGAGAAACATAATGTGGTTCGTGCATGACTGGGCACCAGCACATTTTAATGGAGAAGCTAGGGGATTGATGAATAATAGATTCAACAACCGATGGATAGGTCGGGGTGGGCCAGAACCATGCCCTCCTAGGTCCCCAGATTCAAATAGTTTAGACTTTTCTTATAGAGATATCTCAAGAGTTTAGTTTATACCACTCCAGTGAAAACTGTAGAAGAATTGACAATTCGAATAATAACCTCTTGTGACACGATAAGAAATACCGCAGAAATATTTCAAACAGTGCGTGATAATATGCGAGAAGAAGGACAGAGGCTTGTATTGCAGGTAGAGGACACCTACAGCAATTTATTTAGTTTTAAATTGTTCTTTTTTCTAGTTTGATATTGAATAAGTATAAGTTAAGTCTCAGAAGACAAGCTATCAAAATAAAAGCGAAAGTTGGGCATACCTATCGAGTATTTCAATTATTTTTTTTAATTTTTCACTCAAAAACGGTTGGAGATACGAAAAAATTAGAAATGTCAAAAAGTTTCTAAATTGAACGAAGATGACGAAAATTGATTGTACGCTTATCAGTGGCGTACTGCAAAAAGTTTGAAAGATCAAAAGAAGACAGGGCTCCGGAAAAAAAAACACCTTGTAGATTTTAGTTAAAATTTAGGACGTGTAATTTCATTCTGAAAAAAAATAAAATAGCCTTCATTCTAAATTTGGGCTGAATATCTCAAAAACTGCAGCAGTTTTGAAGAAAAAACAATTTTTCCAGAAATTTCAACACCCTGTAGTTCCGTAACGAAGCTTTTGCAGTTCTATGTTTATATGAACATCTTTTCTTAAAATTGCACGTAGATTTTCCCCCTCAAGTTGTGACATACTATTATGTAACACCCTTCATCTAAACTTTTTCTGAAGGAATTTGAATTTTGATTTTGCGCCTTAATTCCTTGGCGCAGTGTAGATTGCAAGATTGGGAAAAAAGCGGATGATCTGAAGGTGAGATAACACTGGCTTATAAGACTATAACAGTCCCTGTTGTCCATTACTGAATATTTCACGTAGAGAGTCAAGGCTTGGCTCAAATTGCCATATTAACTGGGTACCGTAATCTCAAACCAAACCTTATTAAATGAAGGCTCGATGGAGAATCTTTCATGCAGATAAGAGGAAGGATGAGGAAGATGAAGCACTGAAAACGTCTTGTGCGAATGCCTGGGATGCGACATGAAGTTTGAAGAACTCACAAACTGAAAGTAAAGGCACTTGGTAAGTGGATAGGTAGAAATCTATCTATCTAAAGAACCTAAAATAACATTAACCTCTCATAAGGAGGAACACTTTTTCGTAAGTGAGTTTATATGAGGGGTACCGAATCTCCTCTAAAATTCCTGATCCACGTGAAGGTTATTGAGCTGATAGCTTGATCAAAAATCCCAGAAAATGTATTTCTTTTCAACAAACATTTTTCAGCCAAGAAGATGAGCTATACTACTAACAATAATTAATTATCAATTCTATAATAAACTGTTCAATTCAACCGTTTTCAACCCAAATGTGTGGAGAAAAGAGGCCGTTGGCTTAACACTTCGTGTTGGATTGATGAGAAAGAATGAAGGGGAGTTTTCTGTACTTCAACTAAGTGACTAAGAGACGATCAAATATATTTCGGACATGGAGAAAAAATGGGAGTATGTTATTCACTCTTCAGTTCATAGATATGGCCAAGTCTCAGCCTGGTGGAATTTCCTGCTTCTGAATGGTCTCCTATATTATCTTTACTATTACTCAGACTTCGGGATACGCGCTATGTTGCTGGCTCCAAAACGAATAAAGGAACATATGCCCGTTCTCACTTCTGAAGTCTTCAGCTTGATCAAATAATTTCAAGTTTGTCACGGTTCCACAAATGAAATAACGTAGCAATAATCAATAGTGCTTTAAGTATTACGGAATTAACAAAACGTAATTGTACTAACAGATACCAATACTGCACTGAAAGTGTTATAACTTGCAGCAAGATCATATTAAGATCATAGTGACCTAATACGAACATGAAACAAAATCAAGCTATCAATAGCATGTATCAAAGAGACGCAGGCATGATCTGCTAGCAATGGGATAAGATCAAAGAGCTGACGAACATTTTTCTTTCCTTAACGATTGATTAGCAATTCATTTTGTAGAAATTAACTTCTAGTTCTATTGGAAGATAGAAGATGTAAGCTCATTTGGGGGATGGAAAGGTATTGTATATCTAAATTGTCAATTGTCAATTGTCTCTGAATGAAAACCATCACTATTGTCTATTGTTTCTCAGTGAAGCAAATGTTGACAAGAAGGTTATCAATAGGGAACATCAGAAAAAATATCATATACAAGATCATTCTTCTTCTTCTAATGCATATCCATTAATGGATGTTTGCGATAACATTTTCCATTGCGTCTCCATCTCTTGCGGTGTGTATCAATGACTGTATATCGTGTAGTCCTGTCCACTGCCTGATATTTCGCAGCCAAGACATTTTCTTCCGTCCGATCCCTCTCCGGCCTTCGATCTTGCCTTCGATTAACAAATGCAGGAATCGATATTTCGTGTTTCGCATTATATGACCCAGATATGCTGTTTTCCTCTTTTTGATCACTGCAAACAGTTCACGTTGTTTGTTAACTCGTCTAAGAATTTCCTCATTTGTCAATCTAGCCGTCCAGGGTACTTTAAGGATTTTGCGGTATAGCCACATCTCGAAAGCCTCTAATTTGTTTATTTCATTCGCTTTTAATGTCCAATCTTCCATACCAGAAAGAAGCACCGACCAAATGTAGCACTTAGTGAATCTTAGCCTTAGGTTAAGGTCAAAGTCGGAGCAGGTGAACACTTTTCGAAACTTTAGGAATGCCTGTCGTGCTTGCGCTATGCGATATTTTATCTCTTTTCGGATGACCAGTCTTGAAACAGCCAGATTCCCAAGTATTTAAACTTTTCTACTCTTTCTATGAGCCTTGCGTTAAATATTAGCATAGAGTTTTCGAACATTTGCTGGTTTCTGGAAATAATCATAAATTTTGTTTTTTTTACATTTATATTTAGGCCCATTGATTGGCTTTGTTCACCTACCCTATTGACCAGTTGTTGCAGGTCGGTCATGTTGTCAGCTATTAAGACCGTATCGTCAGCATATCGGATATTGTTTATCCACACTCCATTGACTTTGATTCCCATTTCCATGCTTCTAGTGCTCTAGAAAATTGTATCTGAATACAAATTGAATAGGAGTGGAGAAAGCACACATCCCTGTCGTACTCCTCTTCTAATTTGGATGTCATTAGACATATTATTGTCTACTTTTATTTGTGCTGTTTGGTTCCAGTATAAATTCTCAATGCATCGTATGTCTTTTGGTCTATATCAAGCCTTTTAGAAGCTGCATTAATTTGTGGTACTGTACACGATCGAATGCTTTCTCGTAGTCTATGAAACATAGACAGACATCCTTTCTCTGATCATGGCAATTCTGGACAAGCACTTGTATGGCGACTATTGCTTCTCTTGTACCTAACCCTTGTCTAAACCCAAACTGCGAGTCACTTATGTCTCTTTCACATTTTTTGTAAGTTTTCTGGTGTATGATTTTAAGAAATATTTTTAAGGTATGGCTCATCAGGCTAATGAGTCTGTGGTCTTCACATTTTCTTGCATTGGTCTTCTTAGGCAGGGGGATAAAAGTTGAGCACAACCATTGCTTGTGATAGTGTCCTGTCTCATATATAGTGTTAAACACTTTATGTAGAGCTGTGATGCCTTTTTCATCTAGGAGTTTAAGTATTTCTGAAGGAATTTCGTCTGGGCCAACTGCTTTATTATTTTTTGCATCGCGTATAGCTTTTTCAATTTCGTCTTTAGTTATGGGTGGACCGGTTAGTGAAATATTGACATCAGCTGGAGGTCTGTCATCGTCAAATAGTTCTTTTATATACTTTTCCCAAACATTGTTTTTCTCTTTGCTGTCGAGGACTATCTGGTTGTTATTATTGACTGTTACAGTTGTTCTTATTTTTCTATATATACCAGCAGTTTCTTTTAGTTTTTTGTGCATGTTAAAATCATCATGTTGGTTTTGTAGTTGTTCGATTTCTTGGCATTCACGTTTAAGCCATTCGTTTTTTGCTATTCTAATCTTTGACCTTATAAGACAAGATCATTACTGTGGCTAATTTGAGATCATTCATTTCATTATTGACAGCAGTAATCAAATTACAGAATGAAACCTATATTATGTGCACAATGTATCAGTCTCCCCAGTTACGTGAGCGATTGAGCATTTTTTGACTACTTTGAGGGTTACATTGATGACTTCTATAAAAGCTTCACCGCTTGTTCTTCGTGGTGATTTAAATATTTTCTGGGCAATCTTTCTAGAAATACATTGAAAAATAATAAAATATCAGAATGACCTTCATCAGCTTGTCAGCAATTGCACAAGAATCACCTACGTTAGAGCGACAGTGATTGAACTCATAATTACAGACAATATAAGTATAACACGTTAAGTCCATTTGACGCCAAAGAGGTGATCATTGCATACTTTTGGTCAACATTAGGTGAACAAAACTCGCGTTGTTAAAGTAATCCAAAACGATCATTCAAAAATTTAAATGAGATAAAAAACACAAGGTTTAACTTTAATCTACACTTTATTTGAAAAAATTCGACGACGTTTCGCTGACACAGCAGCTTTATCAAGAATGACAAACAGAATGAAGAGTATGGTATTATAAACAAATCGTAGAACAAGTTGGATGAATAACAGGAAAATCCACACCGAGCCATTGTACAGTTAGTATGAAAGGTAATAAAAACTAATTAAACAAGTTAAGTAGGGGTGAATAATTCACATTTACCTGCTCATTCAAAAGCTTGTCCGAATGTTTGTATCTATTTATTTCTAATGCTTCTAGGAAATCTAATTTTAAACTTTTGATTTTATATGTAATATGTCAAAGTTTTTATTGAATGAATGGTTTTCTTTTATTAAGTGGTTTGAATAATTTGAATCAGATTTATTTTTATCGAAGCTACGTTTATGTTCAGATGTTCTTATGCCAAAACTCCTATAGGTCCTACCGATATAAATTTTATCACAAGAACCGCAATTGAGTTTATAGATTCCTGATTTACTTGATTTTTCAACACGAGATTTATCATTTTAATATGTTTACCTAAGTTATTACAAGTTTTGAAAGTTATATTAAGATTTTGTTTGACGAGAAAGAATTTAATATTTGTGCTTGCAGAACCGCAGAATGTTAAACTGTTGAATATTTTATAGTCTTTAAGAATAGGATATACTTCATTTATTGCTTTCTGATACAGTTTCCGGATTATATGAATTATTAATGGCTATCTGTTTGATGATGTTTAACTCTTTATTATAATCTTCTACTGATAAAGGTAAATTGAGTAACCGATGTACCATGCTGTTTAAAACTGCAACTTTGCGTTGAATTGGATGTAATGAGTAGTTATGTATAATTGTATCAGTATGTGTTGGTTTACCAAAGATGGAAAAACATGATTATTATTTCGTTTAGTGATTTTCAAGTCCAAAAATTAATGGAATCGTTCTGTTCAATTTCTATCGTGAATTTAATGTTCAAATGGATGGAATTAATGAAATTAAGAAATAAGTCTAATTGACGAGTAGTTCCAATGAAACATACTAAGATGTCGTCAACATATCTATACCAATAAAGAAATTTGGAAATGAGGGGATGTGTATGAATTTTTGTTCAATATTATTCATAAAAATCTCTGCTAAAAGTGGACTCAAGGAATTTCCATGATCAAACCATTTTCACTACTGTAATAGATGTTGTTGAAAGAAAAATAATTTTGTTCAATGCAAATGTCGAACAGATTCAATATTTCTGATTTAATTATGTGGTTAACATGATTCGAATTCAACATGTTTTCGATTAATATTTTGACATCACCTGGAGGAACACTTGGGTATAAATTCTCAACATCAAACGAAATAAGTTTTGCGTTAGGTGGTAGGTTAACGTTTTTATGTTATTTATCAATTCGGAAGAATTTTTACAGAAAATTTTGATTTGAATGAACAATAATTTTTATGATATCTATAAGGTAGTGCGACAATTTCACGGCTGGGGCTGTAACGTAAGATACGACTGGTCTAACGGGGTTATTTACTTTATGCAATTTAATGAGTGAATACAGTTGAGGTGGTTGAGGGTTTGGTAAAATAAATTTGTATTTATCTATTGCTTTAATCAAAGATTTTGCGTCATTTATTGCAATTTTAATATTTTTCTGGAATGTAATAGTTGGATCTTTGTTTAAAATTGTATAGTTTCCGGACGAAATGAAATTTACAGTTTTAAATAGGTAGTCATTTTTATTCAATGCAATAACAGTATTACCCTTATCTGCTTTTGTAAAAATAACTTCATTTAGTTGAGATTTTTGTTTGATGGCCTTTAAAATATTTTGTTCTTTACTCGGTTTAAAGTCAGCTAATGATCTTTATTGGTATAGATATGTTGACGACATCTTAGTATGTTTCATTGGAACTACTCGTCAATTAGACTTATTTCTTAATTTCATTAATTCCATCCATTTGAACATTAAATTCACGATAGAAATTGAACAGAACGATTCCATTAATTTTTGGACTTGAAAATCACTAAACGAAATAATAATCATGTTTTTCCGTCTTTCGTAAACCAACACATACTGATACAATTATACATAACTACTCATTACATCCAATTCAACACAAAGTTGCAGCTTTAAACAGCATGGTACATCGGTTACTCAATTTACCTTTATCAGTAGAAGATTATAATAAAGAGTTAAACATCATCAAACAGATAGCCATTAATAATTCATATAATCCGGATATGATAGATCTAATCATTCGTAAAGAACTGTATCAGAAAGCAATAAATGAAGTATATCCTATTCATAAAGACTATAAAATATTCAACAGTTTAACATTCTGCGGTTCTGCAAGCACAAATATTAAATTCTTTCTCGTCAAACAAAATCTTAATATAACTTTCAAAACTTCTAATAACTTAGGTAAACATATTAAAATGATAAATCTCGTGTTGAAAAATCAAGTAAATCAGGAATCTATAAACTCAATTGCGGTTCTTGTGATAAAATTTATATCGGTAGGACCTATAGGAGTTTTGGCATAAGAACATCTGAACATAAACGTAGCTTCGATAAAAATAAATCTGATTCAAATTATTCAAACCACTTAATAAAAGAATGCCATTCATTCAATAAAACTTTGACATATTACATATAAAATCAAAAAGTTTAAAATTAGATCTCCTAGAAGCATTAGAAATAAATAGATACAAACATTCGGACAAGCTTTTGAATGAGCAGGTAGATGTGAATTATTCACCCCTACTTAACTTGTTTAATTAGTTTTTATTACCTTTCATACTAACTGTACAATGGCTCGGTTGTGGATTTTCCTGTTATTCATCCAACTTGTTCTACGATTTGTTTATAATACCATACTCTTCATTCTGTTTGTCATTCTTGATAAAGCTGCTGTGTCAGCGAAACGTCGTCGAATTTTTTCAAATAAAGTGTAGATTAAAGTTAAACCTTGTGTTTTTTATCTCATTTATATCATGGATCTACATCAAGTAACGGCCTCCACAATTCAAATATTCAAAAATTTCTGCGTGGATACATTTCATGAAAAATTGGGAGACATAACTTGGAATAATGATACAGTGAACATAGATGATCTTCCTAACTCAGTCACTACTTCTATCATGGGTGTTTTGGATGCTACTTGTCTCCTGATTGAATTTTACATTCCTGTGAAATATCTATCTAACAAATGGATGAAGGAAGATATTGGAAGCATCTCGTATTTTATTAACCACAACGTTAGTCCAAAAGTTTTTGCCTCAAAGTTGAATGACAAATCGCCTACAATAATATTTCAGACAACTTAAGAAACATCCTTTATACTAATAATTCACTATATTCAACTCTATTTCATGCTTCTTTTACTATGTTGAAATATTCATCTAACCTAACTTATTACTCTTTTCCTACCTCATCAGTAACCCACGTGGCAAATGTGTACGACCAAACTGTACAAAACTTATCCCCAGTTGTAAAATTTGCATCCTCTGCTATTTTTCTAACTTCGTGCATTGCAGGTAGATATTCTGAAGGACCGTGGAAAATCGGAAAATTGAAGGAAATGTACGCCATCTGAAATATATTTCATTGAATCTTCTTTGGCATATGATTTAGGAAGTCAAAAATAATATTCTTCCTCCAAAAGAATTATTATTTTCAAAGCTCGAAATTCAATAACTTACTTTGATTTTAGGAGCTTCAACTCCACATTCAAGAGGTTTCTCAAATTGAAAATTCGATTGATACTTCGCATATTGTGGATTTGATAGGAACTTTGACAAGAATAAATTGAATCGAACATCATCTAATGTTTCATTGTAAATATCTGAAAACAGAAAATTGAAATGCACACAAAGCTTACAGAGTATATATAATTATGGAATACGATCATATGATAATGATAAATCTCAATCTAGCTCAAATGCAAATTCAATGCAAGTGTATTCAAATTCATAATGCTCTTGTCATTCTTTTTGTGATTATATAGCCTCCATTCCAAAAGTAACCCAACTTTTTGAAAAAGAAACAACCAGTATTAATTTTGAAATAAATCTCTCTATTAATCAATGTATTCGCCTTCTGTATTGACACACAAATTTACACGCGCCAACAGGTTGTGAAACGACTTCCCTATTTCTTTTTTTGGGATGGTAGTTAACGCGTCGGTCACCGCATTTTCAATGGCCTCAATCGAATCGTGCCGCTTTCTTTTTATCGTCATATGCAGCTTAGGGAATAGATAGTAGTCGCACGGGGCCAGATCAGGTGAATAGGTTGAATGTTGCAAGGCAATAATGTGATTTTCGATCAAAAATTCAGTTTCATCTCTTGAGCGATGTGATGGGGCATCATCGTGTAATAGAGTACAAATGCGTTACCACCATAATAATAAGGCCTGAGCGCTGTGACGTATCATGACGTCACACATCTCTAGTAGTCATAACAAGCATGCGAAACGAAAGCACAACAGGTGGCACAGTGTAATCGAAAAGCCGGTGCATTTCCTTTTGTTTTCTGTATTTCATCCGAAAATAAGTGTGCTTAATTTCTGTAGTAATGCATTTATAAGACATCAGGATACAGTATAGTATGTGTTTACCGAATAATTATAAATTTGAACGAATTTCAGTGAGGTGAATTGTGAGTGAGGTTAGAAAAGGCGTATTAGTGTACAGTTAAAATTTACGTTTATAAACCTAAATTTTATTGATATTTTTATTGTGAGAGTGTTAGTGTCTTTGAGATATTATGCCGTGCAGGTGTTGTGTTCCTTGTTGTTCAGGAAACTACGGTTATGCAGATGCACCGAAAGTGGCGGTATTCTCCTTTCCGGAAGATATCAGCTTGAAAGATAAATAAATGAGATAAAAAACACAAGGTTTAACTTTAATCTACACTTTATTTGATAAAATTCGACGACGTTTCGCTGACACAGCAGCTTTATCAAGAATGAAAAACAGAATGAAGAGTATAGTATTATAAACAAATCGTAGAACAAGTTGGATGAATAACAGGAAAATCCACACCGAACCATTGTACAGTTAGTATGAAAGGTAATAAAACTAATTAAACAAGTTAAGTAGGGTGAGTAATTCACATCTACCTGTTCATTCAAAAGCTTGTCCGAATGTTTGTATCTATTTATTTCTAATGCTTCTAGGAGATCTAATTTTGAACTTTTTGATTTTATATGTAATATGTCAAAGTTTCTATTGAATGAATGGTTTTCTTTTATTAGGTGGTTTGAATAATTTGAATCAGATTTATTTTTATCGAAGCTACGTTTATGTTCAGATGTTCTTATGCCAAAACTCCTATAGGTCCTACCGATATAAATTTTATCACAAGAACCGCAATTGAGTTTATAGATTCCTGATTTACTTGATTTTTCAACACGAGATTTATTATTTTTAATATGTTTACCTAAGTTAATAGAAGTTTCGAAAGTTATATTAAGATTTTGTTTGACGAGAAAGGATTTAACATTTGTACTTGCAGAACCGCAGAATGTTAAACTGTTGAATATTTTATAGTCTTTATGAATAGGATATACTTCATTTATTGCTTTCTGATACAGTTTTTACGAATGATTAGATCTATCAAATCCGGATTATATGAATTATTAATGGCTATCTGTTTGATGATGTTTAACTCTTTATTATAATCTTCTACTGATAAAGGTAAATTAAGTAACCGATGTACCATGCTGTTTAAAGCTGCAAACTTTGTGTTGAATTGGATGTAATGAGTAGTTATGTATAATTGTATCAGTATGTGTTGGTTTACGAAAGACTGAAAAAACATGATTATTATTTTGTTTAGTGATTTTTAAGTCCAAAAATTAATGGAATCGTTCTGTTCAATTTCTATCGTGAATTTAATGTTCAAATGGATGGAATTAATGAAATTAAGAAATAAGTCTAATTGACGAGTAGTTCCAATGAAACATACTAAGATGTCGTCAACATATCTATACCAATAAAGAAATTTGGAAATGAGTGGATGTGTATGAATTTTCTGTTCAATATTATTCATAAAAATCTCTGCTAAAAGTGGACTCAAAGGATTTCCCATGATCAAACCATTTTCACTACTGTAATAGATGTTGTTGAAAGAAAAATGATTTTGTTCAATGCAAACGTCCAACAGATTCAATATTTCTGATTTAATTATGTGGTTAACATGATTCGAATTCAACATGTTTTCGATTAATATTTTGACATCAACTGGAGGAACACTTGGGTATAAATTCTCAACATCAAACGAAATAAGTTTTGCGTTAGATGGTAGGTTAACGTTTTTATGTTAAAAAACTGTATCAGAAAGCAATAAATGAAGTATATCCTATTCATGAAGACTATAAAATATTCAACAGTTTAACATTCTGCGGTTCTGCAAGTACAAATATTAAATCCTTTCTCGTCAAACAAAATCTTAATATAACTTTCAAAACTTCTAATAACTTAGGTAAACATATTTAAAATAATAAATCTCGAGTTGAAAAATCAAGTAAATCAGGAATCTATAAACTCAATTGCGGTTCTTGTGATAAAATTTATATTGGTAGGACCTATAGGAGTTTTGGCATAAGAACATCTGAACATAAACGTAGCTTCGATAAAAATAAATCTGATTCAAATTATTCAAACCACCTAATAAAAGAAAACCATTCATTCAATAAAAACTTTGACATATTACATATAAAATCAAAAAGTTCAAAATTAGATCTCCTAGAAGCATTAGAAATAAATAGATACAAACATTCGGACATTTGAATGAACAGGTAGATGTGAATTACTCACCCTACTTAACTTGTTTAATTAGTTTTTATTACCTTTCATACTAACTGTACAATGGCTCGTTGTGGATTTTCCTGTTATTCATCCAACTTGTTCTACGATTTGTTTATAATACCATACTCTTCATTCTGTTTTTCATTCTTGATAAAGCTGCTGTGTCAGCGAAACGTCGTCGAATTTTTTCAAATAAAGTGTAGATTAAAGTTAAACCTTGTGTTTTTTATCTCATTTATATCATGGATCTACATCAAGTAACGGCCTCCACAATTCAAATGAAAGATAAATGGTTGAAATCTATTCCTCGAGCTCATTTTGAACCGTCGAAGTACAGTAAGGCATGTGAATTACATTTTCAAATAGATGACTTAATCAGGGATACTACAAAATTTGATAAAGAAACTGGTAAGTACTCTACTGTGCCAGTAAAACGTCTTCACTTGAAAGAAGGGAAGAAGGGGCAGTACTAGATATTTTTCCGAATTGCCCCACATATTTATCAAAACTACATGAAAATCGAAAAGGGAGGAAAGAGAAACTTATTGAAATAGAAAATCAGCTCAAAGCTATTAATGAAAGTAGAGCTGAATATACACACATACTAAAGAAAAAGTTACTTTTTTTCGATTAGATTATAGTCCAGGCCCCACAACAACCTATGGTATTGTTATCAATTCTAATTCAAAAATGGAAATATATTTTCACGGTCAGGAAATTTTTGTGAATATTAAAGGAGTGAGTACACCATACGACATTAACAACTTTAAATTGTTAAAAAATTGCTTGGAGGTACTAGATTCTGAAACAGAATCGTTGAAGAGTTCCCCAAAGTTCAATGATAACGATGAAAATTTGACACGTATAGTTAATCATTTGACAACTATTTTGGACTGTATAGATGACGAAAACTTAGGGAAAAGTAATTGTTTCAATTTCCTTTCCGAACAACTTAAACTAAAAATACCACCAAAAGAAAGATATCGCAACTCAACTAGAACTCTAATTTTGTCTTCTATTATGCTTACTATAAGTTCGCATGCTTATAAATTTTAACGACACTCAAATTGTCTGATTCTGCCACATCCATCCACTTTAAATAAAATTTGTAATAAGTTTTTAACAGATCCAACGAACGAAGCTAGACGTGCTTTCCTTTCCTACGCACGTAATATTTTCAAACTTTTAGAAGAACACGAAAAAAATGTTATGCTGCTTATGGACGAAATTCACATTCAACTCTACTTAGATTTCAAAGGTGGAAAAATTGTGGGGACTTCATATACTGATTCGTCTGCATGTACATCAGCCTATACTTTCATGATAACAAGTGTGACATCAAAATTCAAAGAAGTTATTTATATATTCCCCACATCGACAATTGAAAGTGATACACTTTTTGACCATATAAAAATAATCGTTCCAAAACTTGAAGATATAGGTTACAGAGTATTTTGTGTAATTAGTGACAATAATGCTATTAATAGTAGAGCCATGAATAACTTTTCCCCGAAAAAAAAAACTGAGCATAGTTTATCCTCATCCATCGGATAATAATCGACCACTCTTCTTTTTTATTCGACTCAGTTCACATACTTAAGTGTATTAGAAATAATTGGGTGAATCCTAAAAGTAATAAGACTTTAACGTTTCCAGATTTGAAGATAGATGAAGAGAAGATAGCCAACTTCAATTCACTTATACAATTGCATAAATTAGAACACGAAAAACTTTTGAAATTTGGATATTCTTTATCACTCAAGGCATTATTTCCTAGTAGTTTCGAACGCCAAAATGTAATGTTAGCTTTGAAAATTTTCAGTCCAATTGTTATAGAAGCTCTATTGAAATTTGGAAGTAATTTAGAACATTCATCAGAAACAGCGGATTTTATAAATATTATAGTTACATGGTGGAAAATCGTAAACGTGAAAACTCCTCTGAAAGGACAGAGACTCAGAGATGAACTGCAAATGTCAATAGCTTCTAAAAATCCAGATGATATCAAATTGGACATTTTTGAGCGATATGATCAATTGGCTGGATTGTTGGAAATCTTCTGATTTTCCCCATAAACTTACTCCTCAAACTCATACAGCATTATCGCATACTCTACATGGCATGATAGAAGTTATTCAGTATTGTTTTGAAGAAATCAACATGAGCTCTGTTTTGTTGGAGAAATATCAGACAGACTCTTTGGAACATAGGTTCGGAAGATATAGACAATTATCAGGTGGTAACTATCATATTTCGAAATGGCAGTTATACGAATCTGAAAGAAAACTGAGAATTCAATCGCTTTTATCATTAACGTCTCAAAATTTTGGCAATATTTGTATAACTAGCTTTTCGGAATATTTAGACGATTGTCATGAAGAACAGAAATTTTGTGATAATTCCTTTCAGCCAGATATTCATCTTGACGAAAACGATTTCGAAAAAGTTCAATTTGAGATGCCAGTTGGTACTCATTTGGCAGGATATTGCAGCTATAAGGTAATACGAAAAATTAAATGTGACTCTTGTATATCAAAATTAGTGTTTGAAGAGGAAATGGTTGTCGAAGAAAGTTATAATTTGAAAAAAAATTTGAGCCGTGGAGGTCTATCTTTTCCACACGATATTGTAGTCCGTTTGGTTTTAGTTAACTACGTTTTATTCAAGAAATTAATTGAAAATTTCGAGGATGCATTCTTGAAACTCAATTTCAACAAGGATTTTGTTGTGAGTTTTGTTTACAATTATTGGATGACAAATGAAATTGAAAACTATAGGTTACCTGCTTGTGAAACCCACAGCCCGGAATATATTTTGAAACTAATTATAATAGGTACAACAAATACTCTTTTGGAGAATTATTGCGGAAAAACAAATGATAGATTGGGAGAGAACAAAAAAAGGAAAATTGGATAGAGTATCGAATAAATGAGTATTCTTTTCTATATTTTCCCAGGCAATCTAGGTCTTTTGTGCTAATGCTTTTTCAAAATAAGAATCACTTAAAACTAAAAAATAACAACAAAATTATAAAAATCCAAAAACCCAAAAAAAATCAAAGTTTTCAATGTTTATAATAGTTGAAGAGCCTACGAGTATCGAGCTAGCGCGTTGTGACTACTAGAGAGACGGTGCGGTCCGAGCGCTCAGGCCTTATTATTACGGTGGTAACGACAAATGCCGTTTCTTGATGTTCTGGCCGAATACGAATTCTTGCCAGCAATTGCTTCATGACGCCCAAATAAAAGTCTCCTATGACTGTTTGCCTCGTGGAACAAATTCATTGTGGATAATTCCTTTACAATCGTGAAAACAAATCAGCATAACCTTCACCTTTGACCTCCCCACTTTTTCTGGGTTTTCCTTCATCCAACGCTCTTCATTCAGCAATTTGCCGGTTTGTTTCGGGATAATACTGAAAACACCATACATATATAATTTGGGAATATATTGAATTTTGATGATTTTGCAAGAACTAACAGAGAATGCTTCGAAATATTTGAATCAAGTAGCTGAACTGGCTACGCTCACCTGACAGGTGCCTAAAATTAATGTACTTGTCACTTCGTTCATTCGAATTTAATATTTCAACAAGAATTGTCGTTATTTCAGATTGTAAATATCCAAAAAATACAATACATTTGAAATAAAACCACTGGCTATTCAAACGAAAATATATTCGATCTTTTTTTAATTTATTTTAGAATGTCAAAAAGTAGTGGGTAGAAATTGTAGGCAATTCAATAACCAATTTCCAAATTTACCGTCTACGAGTAAAATAAAATTTCGAAGCATTAGAAGCAATTATCTACAATTCGGATGAATAAAAATTGTAGGAACTAAGCGAAAACCAATCATCGAAGATAATTACATTAATACGAATAAATGATAGCAAACATCATAGGAGAAAACTTATTTATGATCTGAATAAATGTTCAATATGGGCCCCATTTTGCTCGATACACTTGACAGCTCGTATACGAACATGATGAGTTGCCCTCTTAGTTTTCTCAGGATCAATATTACGAAGAGCATGATGAATGCGTTCTAGTAACTCTCCTTTACTTCTTACAGGAATAAGATACACTTCACTCTTGATTTTGTCCAATAAATAAAAATCAAGGGGCGTCAGGTCCGGAGAACGCGGAGGCCATAAATTTGGTCCTTGATTACCCCACCATCTATCCTAGAACATTTCTGTTAGCTGCCGATCTACAGCTCGTGTTTTATGTGCTGGCGCACCATCCATTTGGTAATAGCAATCCCTCAGAATGATGAGGGGTAATCCATCTAAAAAATTTGCTAATGTTCCTCTCAAAATTTTCAGGTATCTTCGTCCATTAAGATTTTCCTCATAAATGTGATTAGCCAACAAATCATTCATTAAAATTGCAGAAACGTTCACGCTGAATTTATTTTGGAAATCAATAACCTCAATGAAATGTGGATTTTCTGTGGCCCAAAAATGTCGATGTCTCCTGTTGGTTATTCCACTTTCATTGAACTTCATCAGACCATATAATTTTTTGCAGAATTGTCTCATCTTCTTGAAGCCGAATTAATAAATTTTCACAGAAATTTAGCCGCTTGGGAAGGTCAGTTGGTTTCAATTTTTGTAGTCTGATAAAAGAATACGAAAGGAAAGATCCTTTGAATGGAAGTATAACTCAATCCAATATCCATTGATGCTGACTTAATGGACGCATGTGGATTGGCACGAAAATACGCTAGCGTATTAATTTGATTTTCGTCGTCCTCGAGAATTGGTTTTCTTCTAGTTTCTATGTATTCTGTTCCACCAAATTGCAGAATATTGCGTCTAATCATTCGAAATTTTGTTTTACTCATAGGAGCCAAATTTGGAAATTGGTTATTGAATTGCCTGCAAGTTCTATCCACCACTTTTTGACATTCGCTACGAATTAAAAAGAAATTAAACATATTCTCGTTTGAATAATCAGTCATTTTATTATCAATCTGGTGTTTTTCAAAATTTTCCTTCAAATTACTAACAATTCTTGTTGAAATATGAAATTCGAATGAACGAAGTGACAAGTACATTAATTTTAGGCACCTTATTTCGGAACTATAAGAGATGGGTATAGTACATGCTGATACAATTCCATCTGAAATTTGACGCTTCATCTGATGGCGATATAAAAAATGGCACGTGCCATTTGAAAAAATTGAGTTATTGCTGTTTGAAAAAGGCCAAATTGAAAAAATCAATCAAAACAACGTAACAACATTTGACATGTGTAGACTGCTTAAAAAATTCCTTGATCATTCTTCTATCCACCCAAGCAAATATTGTGTCTGTAGTGCAAAAGATCTACGAGCTACAATTTTTTTAAATGTTCCTCAAAAATCGAGTTTATAACAAAAATAATTAAATCTGTCAAAAGTGCCAACAACCTGGGTATTTTATGCCTTGCTCAAATGTCGGTTCTAGATGTATAATAAAAAAGGTAGATTGCCATTTCAAATAACAAAGTGATGACCCACTTCCGGTATAACCGGAAATGGTATCACTTAGAAAATATTTCACTTCAATTGGAAATCGCTAGTTATGGCCGCGTATAAAATTTCAGCTTGATATTGTAATTGGAACTCAAAAAGTTTTTAACGGACGAATAATTTATATTCGAACCTTATTAGTTCTTCTGTAAGGTACAATTTAATTCAACACAATAATTATGACCGTTTTTTAAAAATCGATGAATTAAAATGAGATCAAGGTACAACAGGTTCCCCTACAATCGTTTTCAAGAAGTTTGGGTCCTTCCGAGCACTTTTAACGATGTCTTTGCCATGCTCAATTTGATTAAAGTTTGGTCGTCGGTGAGTTTGAGTAGTACAAACCTCGAATTAATCTGCTTAAGGCCCAATCCAGATTTGCGACGGCCTGATCTTTCTACCCGATTGGAATCACTTGAACCACTCGTACACTTGTTTACGAGATAGACAATCATTACCATATGCAGTTTGTGGCATTTGGTGTATTTCGGTAAAAGATTTACCAAGTTTTACACAAAACTCAATTTCAGCTCTTTGTTTCAAACTCATTTTCCGACCGATGTTCGATATTTTTCTAATTCTCAACCGATTTAGATGATTTGTTCGGCAAGTTATAGATCAACTCTTCTGCTTTGTAGAAATTATAAGAGAAATAAAAAAAATTTTATACGGGGGCAAAACTAAAAGTGTTTTTTTTGTCAAAAATTCGTAACACCCTGTGGAATTTCGTGGTCCGAGTTGAAACGTACAATATCATGGTCTGTCAAGACACATCTTCCTACAGTAATGCCCTTCTTGTTTCATGCGTTTATCTCTATTTTTGGAAAATATATTTAATTTCAAGTGGAAAATCACCATTTTGGAGAAATTCCATTGAATCAAGAAATTGTCATTAAAATTCGTCTATCAATTTGGAATTTTCTTATTATCACTCAGGCGTGTCGAAATTGTCGTTTGCGATTTTTATGTTCGAATTGCATTAGTTATTGATGACAATTTGGTTAATTTGGTGAAAATTAGGAATTCATAGGAGATAACAGTCGGTAGGTATTGAAATACACAACCGAATTCTGGGACCATTAATAAAACTTTTCATTTACACATGTGCACACCTTTTTTTTATCAAATATGAAATACAACACACGTTTTTTTGTATATGACCACATTTACACTTGAATGAGAATGAGAGTTTTCCATTCTTTGATTTGATACAAATTCGATCGGTTGCGGCGTTTTGTGATTCTTTTACTGTTTACGATTCGAAACGGTATTTTTCATTCAGAATGAGAGATTTACCACCAATCTCAGTAGCAAGGGCAGTTACATTGATCGAGGAAGGGCGCACTTACAGCTCAGTCGGTACCATGTTGGGTGTCTCGACGTCGGTTATCCATCGAATCTACCGACGTTACAGGGAAACTGGATTGTACGTGAGGAGGCGAGGACAAGGAAGAAATCGGGCAACCCGCGCTTTACATGACCGTTTCATCGTCTATCAAACCATAAGAAATCCTCGTCTTACTGCTGTTCAGAAACGTAACCTTTACAAGCAGTGGATAACATTAACGTCAGTGTGAGGACAGTCAGAAGAGGATTAAATGAAGTTGGTCTGAGATCATACGCGCAAGCAAGATCACCAAGACTCGATAGAGCCCATCGGGTAGCAAGATTGGCGTTTGCTAGGGAGCTTGTAGCATGGACAATCAATCAGTGGAGACGAGTTTTATTTAGTGATGAGAGCCGATATTGTGTGAATTTCGTGGATGGTAGATATAGAATATGGAGGCATCGAGGGGAATGGTACAATCAAGCGAACTTCGCAGGAACTGAGCAATACGGTGGAGGGTCAGTTATGATGTGGGGTGGCATATGCTTGGGAGTACGAACAGAACTGGAGATTATTGGCAATGGATCACTTAATGCCCATCGGTATATAACAGAAATCTTGGAGCCCCATGTTGTGCCTTTTGCTCCTTACATAGGGGAAAATTTCCTTTTTATGCACGATAACGCGCGCCCTCATACTGCGCGCAAAGTGATAGAATATCTCAATGAAGTTGGGATCACACGAATGGACTGGCCGTCGCGGTCACCGGATTTAAACCCGATCGAACACGTTTGGGACATTCTTGGAAGAAGGGTTCGACAACGGAATCCAGGCAACGTTGAAGAGCTGACATTGGCTTTGGTGGAAGAGTGGGACAACATACCTCAACAGATGATAGACATCATTGGGAGTATGCGAAATCGTATGCGCGCTGTAATAAGAGCTCAGGAGGTCATACTCGCTACTAAAATCAAATGTTTTTTGTGGGTCATCATGAACATTTTCTCAACATGTTCATTTCATTTCACGAGTGTATCGCCAGGATACACACCTGCTCTCAATTTTGGACAGGAATGATAATTATTATAGAGTGTCACACAAAAAAATTCAAAAATAAATGTGCAAAATCAACGATTTTTCCAGTTTACTTCGAGTTCTCCCGGAGCGTGAAATTGGCCAGTGAATTTCAAAAATTTTCATTCCGTTAGATTTCCGCTTCTCTAATTTTGATTTTATTTTTGGCTAACCTCCGATGTTATACACCTACGCAAGAAATTTGTGACTTTTCGCTTCAAATTGGATATCTCTTGTAAAAATAGAGATAAATGCATAAAACAAGAAGGGCGTTACTGTAGGAAGATGTGTTTTGACAGACCATGATATTGTACGTTTCAACTCGGACCACGAAATTCCACAGGGTGTTACGAATTTTTGACAAAAAAAACACTTTTAGTTTTGCCCCCGTATAAAATTTTTTCCATTTTTTTTTGTTTTCTCTTATAATTTCTACAAAGCAGAAGAGTTGATCTATAACTTGCTGAAAAAATCATCTAAATCGGTTCAGAATTAGGAAAAATATCGGACTTCGAATTTGGTTAAATTTTCGAGTGTTCTGCTAATTTTGCCTCCGAGTGTATTACAATAGATGACACCAGTAGTACTGAACAGTTCGTTTACTTTTGGGATGGAGAGTATTTAACTTTATTGGGGTTGAAAAACTGCGGCTAGACTTAGCTTTTCTTAACATTTTAGGGTCTTGATAGGATCCCATTTCTACTTGAATGGCCTCATTTTCAAAGTAAATGGAGAGATTGAAATAATTAAAATTTGTTTACCAGTAATAAATGTTTTTTTCACGAAATTTCTAAAGGATTCAGCCAATCTAGTACGTCTATGACGATATCTTGCTTGCTTTCCAAGGTTTTGACCAATTTCCTTATTTTCGGAATTTCATGTGTGTAATTTATAGCTCCCATATACAATCCGGCCTCGAAACCGCTATTTGGATAGAGTATCTTTCTTTCTTCGAAAAAAGTATGTAGTTGATCACTTTTTGGTACAAACCAGTGGGGATCAAATCTTTGTTCTAACTTGAAGCAGTTCTTCATGCTTACTGCTGCTAGCGCTATAGTTATTAGTATTGCCACCATCTGTAACATAAAAATCACGTTTAAATAAGTAACAAAAATCTTCCTGATTCTTTTCTGAGATGTATCACATGACCCCTTTTACCTATTAAAAGATTCGGGATAGAAACTTCCAGATATAGGGGTTGACAATAAAAAATCGACCTGTTTTAGGAAATTCAAGGAAAAATAAAACCAGCTGAGTTATTCAGAGTGGTTTGTTTTCTTTGGAACGCACTCTACATGATGCACTACAAAAGTGACCCAGACGATCATTTGGGTTGGCTTTGGAGTATTTTCATAACAAATGAAGATATCCTAATACATAATCATTCCAGGATATATTGTTTTTGTATAATCATAGCCTGGTATTCGTGTGTACATTCTGTCAAAAAGTACCGGGAATTAATAATTTAAAAATCTGCTTAAAACAATTGTCAAAATTTTGTTGGTGCTAAGTTGGCATACCTGTTTTCTATACTGACACGGAGATTGAATAGATCTATCATTAAGTTTATTCACAGTACTCGATTTTGTCAGTTTCGCGATTTTACAATGGATAAAAATATCGAACGAAGAATGTCTCAAATTTTGTATTGCAAATGGAATTTCGTATGCCAATCGCTGAAAATATTATAGAAGGCTTACAGTGAATCGACATTATCTACAGCTACAGTGCATTAAACAGCGGCCGAGATGTAGTGGAAGATTTGCTTCGCTCTGGGCGACAATCAGCAACTTCAACTGAAGTTTACATCGATGAAGTGAAAGAAATGGCAATTGAAAATCGTCATTTGAGTTTAAGAGCAGCTGAACTACAAGAAGGCAGTTGGTCTAGACCATAGCTTCCCAAACTTTTTGTGTCGTAGACCCCTTGCCATGTTTTTTGGGTTTGGGTAGACCCCCTACTTACCTGGTATTGATATTTTGTAAATTTCTAACTGTGGCGAAGTTTAGTACCAAAAATAAGTAAACTTAAAAATAGGAAAGCTCCAAATGAAGAAAAGATAACAAATGAGATGATCAAATATGGCGGAGAAGCCATGAGAGAAGAGTACACAAAACTGTTTAACATCATAATTCAACACGGAAAAATACCCGAAGAATGGAAAAGAAGTGTAACAGTGCCTATCTTTAAAAAAGGGGACAAAACAAATCCCTATCGCGGAATAACCTTATTAAGCACCTCTTTGAAACTGCTTACAAAGATTCTTGCTGATGACATAACGTCAACAATGCCAATCAGCGAAGAGCAACAAGGCTTTCGAAAAAACCGGTCCATGGTCGATGCACTATTTATAACAAGGCAACTAGTAGAAAAGTCTCTTGAATATAACACTCCAGCATATCTTTGTTTCATAGACTTAACGAAGGCCTTCGACAGAGTCCAACTGAAGGATGTAATCAAGATACTGGAAAACAAAGAGGTACCCAAAAAAATATAAGACTCATAAAAGATCTGAACACTAATACAACAACGCAAATACGACCAAACCACACCCTAACGCAGCATTTCGGAACAACGTCGGGCATCCGCCAAGGTGATAGTCTTAGCCTTCTACTATTTAATACTGTTATGGACCAACTTGTAGAGACCGTTAAAAACATGGGACTAGGATAGCGCATGGGAACCTACAAAATTAACATCTTATGCTATGCCGATGACGCCGTACTCATTGCAGAATCAGAAGACGACATACAAAGAATGTTATACGCCTTTAGCAAACGCATAAAAAATTTCAATATGGAAATCTCAACAAGTAAGACAAAATGCATGACCATAGCTAAGGAACCTCTGCGCTGTAAGTTAACAATAGACAACGCCACTATAGACCAAGTCATGTCATTCGAATACTTAGGATGCAAAATAACAAGCACAGGATACCTTGAAGATGAAGTGAGGAGACAAGTGAACAGTATCGGGACATCTTAAACAACCAATTTGGAGAAATAAACACCCCAGTATACCATGCAAATCCAGAATCTACAAAACATGTGTGCGACCAATTATGACATACGGGGCAGAAACAAGAGCGGAAACGTCGGTAACAAAGAGGATACTAAGAACAACAGAAATGAAAACGCTAAGAACTATAACCGGTTACACATTGAATGACAGACAAAGAAATACCGACATAAGGGAAAAATGTGAAACAGACGTTATTGTAAGATGGGTAAGAAAGAGAAGAAGAGAATGGAACCAGCATGTAAACAGAATGACCACAGATAGAATAGCCAAAATCGTATATAACAACATACCACACGGAAGAAGACCCGTTGGACGACCACCAAAACGATGGCGGGACAGTTGGCAATCAACTTCACAAGAACTGCTGCAGGGAAACCGGAACTGAACAGGCGTTACGCCTTCTACACACACGGTGAAGAAGAAAGAAGAGAAATTTCTAACTGTGGCGAAGTTTAGTACCAAAAACTTTTAGTAGAAACACCTGTTAATTTATACATTTATTAATTGAATTTAAATTAAAACTAGTCAAAATAAAATTTTGTATCTGTTATATAAAGTATACGTAACATAAAATAAACTAACCAATAAGTAAATATTTTTAGTGAGAACTATGAACATGATGCTTTAAAGATGAATTATCAACATTTGGTGTCAATTTTGTAAGGGTTAATCTTAAATCTCCTCGGCTAATGATGTCCAGTCTGTTTCTTTTTTTCGTTAGGAGATTGGTAACAGCGCTGAACCCCCTTTCCACTAGTTATGACGATTGAAAGAAAATTAAAAATTTCCTCGCTATATTCCATAATACGGGATAAGTAACGGGTATGTTGTTTTGTAGCCAGAATTGCTGATATCCGTTTTTAAACTGAATCTTGAATTCTTCGTTTGTACTCAGTCCAGTCAGTTTCTCTTGTATTATGACATTCGTTTCTTCTATGTCACCATATGGCTTAATTATCCACGGTGGTATTACCATGGTCAAAACATCCTCAAGCCTAGTTTCAAAATCTGAATAGAGGGCATTTATATGTTGAACTTAGGTTGAAACGTCTTCTTCCTGGCAGTTTGTCTGGGACAAATAGGGGAATTGAGAAAATTCGCCCCTTCCAATATTCTGCTGCATTAGTTTAACTCTGGCAAGAAACGCTGATAAGATGGACTTTGTTTTAATCAAACTTAAAATGTCGCCTTGTAACTGCAAATTAACCATATTGAATTTTTCAAACAAATCTGTTAAATAGGCGATGTCTGTTTTCCACTTCATTAAATTTTCTTTTGAAATTTTATCTTGAGTATCCAGGAATTCCGAAATAGTCTCAAAAATTGCAAAAAACATAAGAGTTTTGATAGCGTACTTCAGTGTGAAGGAGTAATTGATGAAAGTGTTGGTCATTTTCTTTACACAACTGTGCAAATAACCGCATATTCAACGCGTTGCTTCGGATTCGGTTTACTGCATCAATGAATAACACTGGTCTACAATGGTTTTGTTGCCCTAGATATGAAAATGATTTTGGGTCTATTTATGCACACAATTCGTGAAACTATCAATGATTTTGTAGGATTTGCTCTGATTTCTTTTTAAATCTTTATTTTCATTTGACATAACACAAATCGTAAAACAAGAAACAAAATAACAGATATATTTATAATGTCAGTTATGTTTTGAGAAATTCGGATACATCGAAGTAAATAAAGAGGAAAATGTCGAAAATATATTTCATATTTCCATAAAACGCCTTTTATGAGCTTTTCTTCTATAATTTTTCAGGGGACAATCTCTTTTCAAAGACCAGCAGTAATCTGCCATCATGTGACAATCCCATCGACCTTGATACCTTTCTTCCATCACTTTTAGATCATGATAAAACCGCTCTCCCTGTTTCTCACTATAATTTCCTAAATTATCCGGAAATTTATCTAGATGATTGCGGAGATAGTGTAACTTAAAACTCATATTTGCTCCTAAAGTCTGAAAGTTTGTCAGCATATTTTGCACAATTTCTTCATAATTTGCTGCTTTATGGTTACCTAGGAAATTTTTGACAACCAACACAAAACTTTTCCAAGCTTTACTTTCCGGAACAGTCATAACTTTGATAAAATCTGAGTCTTTCATCAATTGCCGTATTTGGGGACCATCAAATATTCCACCTTTCAATTTTTCCATACTAAGCTTCGGAAATTTTCTGCAAATGTAATTAAAAAATTTCCGTCTTTGTTCAACGCGTTTACAAATTGCTTAATCATACCTAACTTAATATGTAATGGTGGAAGTATGATTTTGTCTCTGCTCACCAGCGGCTCCCTTATTACGTTGGCTTTACCGACAGTTAAAGAATTTCTTACAGGCCAAACATCTTGTTCCCAATGAAGTTGCTTTGCTCTACTATCCCACATACAAATAAAGCAAGGGTATTTTGTATATCCACTTTGTTGGCCAAGTAAAAATTAACCATTTTAAATCCACACAGATCGGCCATTGATGCTCAGAGAATTTAATTTTCTCTAAAACTAATTTTACATTTTCATATTCTTCTTTGAGTTTCGTTGAATAGGCAATTGGAATTGATGCAAATTTATTTCCATTGTGCAATAAGACGCATTTTAAACTTCTCTTGCAACTATCAATAAAAAGGCGCCATTCAGTAGATTTGTACTCTTTTAAACCCATGTCTATAAGCAGCTTCGCGATATCATTACAATACACTAATCCTTCATTTTCACTAAAAAATTGTAATAACTCTTTTTCTCGCGTTCTGTATGTTGTAATTGTTACTGTTGGTGCCAATAAATTTTTTTCTTTCAATCTTGAGGCTAACAGTTCTGATCCTTGTTTTGATATTTTTGAGATCACGTATTAAATCACTGAGTTCATTTTGAGAAAATAACTTTGGCGTAGATGTTTCACCTTCCCATTCACTTCCACTAGTAGATGGTTCCGATTTCTGTGAATTTGGTAACATCATTGTTTCTGAGGGCATGCGAATTACTTTTGAAATGTATATGGGCCGAGGAGATTTTCACTGTGTAGAACCGGACATTTCGTAGACTGTAAGTCTGGGTATCTCCACGTTTGATTTCGATTAAAACCTTTAACATCTACTACGCAAAAGTAACAATCATCTAAATGATTCGTAGCCTCCATCCAGATCATAGGAATACCAAAGTCTAATCCAGAACGTTCACCTTTTTCCACAACCGTAAAGACTCAACACAGGACTTACAAACTTTATTAGGAACCCATAGTTTACCTAATTTGTCCATTTTGAAACCAAAATATTCAACATAAGTCTCCTTGACAAAGTCTGTGATATTTCTTTTTGTTTTTTGGTATATAAACACCGCAAATATAACAAAATAAATCACTACAATATTTACACTTTCTTCGTGACGAACTCATATTTTAGACTAGAAGACAAATATATAAGAATGGACATTCAGTAATTGAAACAAAATATTAATCCATGACACTTTATCCAGATTTACGTGTATATGTACTTCAATATTGTCAAATAACTGAGATCTCAGCTGTTCTGTGGAGCAAGGGGTCTGAGAGTGGGGATCAGGTGATGTTTGTATGCGCGAAAAAGTTGCGCAGAAGCCTAATCATGACTGGAAAATTAAATTTTATTTCTAACAAGCTTATAATTGTTCAAAATATAAGAAATGCAAAAATCATGAAAATACGAGCACATTGAGAACTTTCATGAATATATTCGTAATCTGGGCACTTGAAAACATGAAAATTTGCGATGATATCCAGGGCAACAATATAAAAATTTTTTTTGTAGAGCTGTGTAATTGAAGAGATTCATGCAATCTAACACTCAATTTTCGCAACTAAATGTTATCGATGGATGACCTAATGTATTGCTAACACCCCTGACACATTTTGGTTATAAATCCACGATAACGTCCAACCATGGTAGGATCTCCATCTGTAGCTACTGATATTATATTTGATAAAGGGATTGCTTTTTCAATGAAGTAATCCTTCAAAACATGAAATATTGATTCACCTTTAGTGTCGGTTATCAAAGTTCTTGCGAAGAGCAGTTCCTCGTAGATTTCTTGATTCATAACAAAACGAACATATGCCAATAATAATGCTGCATTACCAGGTAAAGTTGACTTGTCCAGTTGTATAGAGAAATGGGCCGTTTGCAAATAATTACACAAGAAGCTTCTAATATCAGAACTTATTTCATCAATACGTCTTTCAACAGTATTATTGCTCAAGGCAATTCTTTTGATGATATCAGATGCAGGTTTGTGTAAAACAGTTTTCAAAACCTTTTCACCGGCTGGCCAAATTAACTCCTCTCCGATAGTATGCGGCTTTGCGGATTTTGCTATAAGTAGCGAGATATTGTAAGATGCCCGCAAACCATCATCGTTTCTTTGTGATGTCGAAGCGAACATTCTGTCCAGTGTGGGTCTCTTCTGAAGTGTATCTTTGAGTGTTTAAAAGTATTTCAAATATTTATCTGTTTTATCAGGGTGACATCTTCTCAGATGATCCTGCAGCTTAGATAGTTTCATAGCGTCATTGCCCAAAACAAAGTTTTGGGCAATTGTTTGTCCGACAATGATGAAATGAATACAAATTTCATTTCTAATAATCAACACTGTACTGCCTACATTTCTTTTTAGATTCGGACATGGCATCAGTCATCTGTGGACAAAATTACATTATTCAAATAAAACACAAACACCAGCAGCTGTATATTGAAAATTTTTTTTAGATTTTTCCGAAAACATTCCATAATCCGAACATCTCCTTGCAGCAATTAGTTCGCTTTACGGAGATTGCACTATAATTATAATACCCGATTGCTAAAACTTTCAAAAAGAAATTATTGAGGAGTACTCTCTGCAAGATTGAATATTAAATTACTAATAACTGAAGTCATGATTGGCGTAATATATCAATCTTTTCTAACTACGAGTACAAAACTAAAATTTCATAAAAAATAATGTACTTACTTTTCTCCGACACTCTCAAACAAAATAACAACGATTCACTGTAATTTGTGTAATAAACTACCTGTTTATATATTTTCTTAGCACTTTACTTTTCAAGATTCAGGAAAAGAATGAACATATTTATCCCACATTCGTATTTATAGAGGGACGAATTGAACAAGTCAGTGCAAGTGAGCGAAGCTGAGACTGCTCGTACAAGATGATACTGGCATTTCATTATGTGCAGGTTTTTACAAGTCGAAAATGTACTGCGACCACCAAGCGAATGCCTACATCCTACAACTTACACAATTTTATAAACATATATAATACATTTTTTACTTCATAGGTACTTTTACAAATAATGTATATGTCTTTATATTATAAGATAGTATGAATCAAGCAAATAGGTACTATCAGTTTATGTGTTTTTAGATCCACTTTCGTGGACCCCCATTTTCATTTCATAGACCCCAGATTTTTTTTCGCTGACGTAGACCCTTGCAAGTTGTCATAGACCCCTGGGGTCGATATAGATCAATTTGGGAATCACTGGTCTAGACGAAATACCGCTAATCGTACTGAGAAAGTGTGCTCCCGAACTGGCACCCATTCTTAACCGTGTGTTTCAGATTTCTTATGAAAGCCAGACTTTTCCGAGCAGCTGAAAAATAGTGAAATTCAATCGATTAGGGAAAGAAGTCCTTACCCCAAAACTACAACCCTGTTGCACTTCTACCCAATATGTCCAAAGTGATGGTGAGAGTCAAAAACAATGAACTCATCAAATATCTTGAATTGCAGGGAATTATTAACGACCGTCAGCGTGGTTTTTCCAGGCAAAGATCGACAGGAGATCTGCTCGCCTACATCACTCATGTTTATACATCAACGATGGAAAAGCATGGGGAAATAGGAGCAATAGCTCTCGACATTTCTAAAGCATTCGATAGGGTTTGGCATGCAACCTTGTTGAATAAACTTGATGCATATGGGCTTCCCGAAACATTGCAGTGTTGGATAAGTAGCTTTCTTTCAAATAGATCAATACAAGTTGTGGTCGACGGTATAATATCTGTTGTTTTCCATTTGCAAGCAGGAGTACCTCAAGGATCCATTCTTTCGCCAACCTTGTTGCAGATAAACGATCTTCTGTCATCTACAGAGAACAAGATCTTCTGTTTTGCAGACGATTGTACCCTGGTTTCGTATTTCAATAGTCTGCGGCCGATTATAGCTGCGGAATCTCAGCGTCAGAGATGTCAACAAATTAATAACTTAAACTCTGACCTACAGAGATATCTGAGTTGAACCTGATGAGCTTCAACGCGAGCAAGACGCAAGCAACTACGTTTTCAAGAAAGGTCTCTGCTGGAGAACCTGCTCTAACGATGCAAGCTAAACTTAGTTTTTTTAAGAGCCAAGCGATACTTCACGTCATCTCAGCTGTTGCTTCTATATAAGGCGCAGATTCGACCTGCTTTGGAATATTGTTTTCATGCATGGGAATCTGCGCCCAAACATTCGTTGCAGATGTTGGATAGTGTGCAAAAACGGTCTGTGCGCCTCATCGACCACCTAGAGATCACCCGCGATCTCCAACCGCTGGCTCTCAGAAGACAAGTTGCTGCAACTCATATTTCGCCGCAACACTAGGTTGGAAAGGAGTTCTCATCATATGGCGGTACATTCAGCGACCCCCCGAACCTCTCTCTATATGAATGCCTCTGTTTACAGGGTGAGATGTGGAACTCTTCCATCCAACATCTTACCAACATCATACAATTTGGCCCTCTTCAAGAAGCGCGTAAACAGACACCTCAATCCTTCTCAGGCGCCCACTCATGTGGTGTAACAGGTTCGCCTATTCCTCTGGGAAGCGCAAATAAAAAAGAGAGAGGTAGGCAATGAATTTTCTGTGTCCCAGGAATCAATTCGTACCAATTTAAACGATTGTTTGGGCATGAAACGTGTTGCCGCTCAACTTAGTTGTTAGTTCATTATTGTAACCATCAATATATTCTATGGTTCGTCAGTATAAATAATTTGCATACATACAAAAGGTATATGGCTCACAGAAAAATATCACAAAAAATCACTAAAAAACAATAACGAAAAATAGTCCATTAATCCCTCGATACTATAACATACATTGGAAAGCAGTATGGATTTGATTCTCTTCTTAAATACGGAAGGGTTGAGTGTCTTGAACGTAGCTAGCAAAGCATTTTAAAGCTTTACAAGCACAAAATGACAACTATTCTGCGTCTTGCTGACCCGATGTTGGGAAGAATGGGGACGCTGTTTTTCAAGATTTTCAGGTACGTTACATAGACAGGTAAGTATAAACTTTATGGAATTGTTAATATTTCATATTTTAGAAACAATGGTTTGCAGCTATCATTCAGATATACTCCAGCCATTGCTCTAATGGCCTTTTTCTGTTGCAGAAATATGCGTTTTGCGTCAACGGAGGATCCACACAGAAGAATACCTAAAGTTGCCAAGCTATGGAATTAAGCGTAATAAGTAAGTTTGGCTGTCTCTTCATTTACTATATATTTTATACGTCTGATGGCGTAAATCGCTGAAGATAATTTCCAGCATATCGAATCAATGTGGCTCCTCTATGATAATGAGCTATCTATGGTAAAACCCAATAGTTCTATTGGGTTCTCGTTCTCATTTGGTGTTTTCGCGGACACAACTAGTCTCTGCGTTTTGTCTAAACACCTCAAAAAAGTCTAGGGAACACTTCTGAATATCGATATATCGTACCCAGAACGATCAATATGGATGATTTTTTTTAAGAAATGAACACCTGCATCAATTTCCCACCAAATTATGCAGAGTGCCGCAACAGATTTCAGTTTGTTTTTTTATAAAAAACTAAAAATGCAGCATATGCGACGCTGCTTTATAGCTTACAACGGGAAGTATCCAGGGTTCTGGAAAGTAGCCCAAGTGTCATAAACGGTTTATGGTCGCGTTTCAATGAAACACGTAGCGAAGAAGAACGCCATACAGGTCGTTTCAGGATTACTACAGTCGCCCAAGACCGATTTTTGGTTTTACAAGCCAGAAGAGATCGTACTACCACAGCATCTCAATTAGCTCAAGAACTATCACGAGTTCATAATGTACAAATTTCCGACCAAACTGTGAGAAATCGACTGCACGAAGGTCAACTCCACTCCAAACGTCCTTTAAGAGTTCAACAACTGAGCCATGGAAATCGCGCTGCTCGTTTAGCTTGGTGCCAACAACACGTAAACTGGGATCAAGAGAGGTGGGCCACAGTTCTCTTCAGTGATGAATCTAGATTCAGTTATCATCCCGATTCGAGAAGAATTCGAATATGGAGGGAACCTGGAAAGCAAAACCGTCTCCAGCATGCTCGAGAAGTTGTTAGACAGGGAGGCGTATCAGTGATGATTTGGGGAGGTATACGCCTTGGTGGAAGAACTGACCTCGTTTTCATACAGAACAACCTCACGGGAAATTCTTACGCAAACGAGATAGTTTTACCTGTAGTGGTACCGTATCTCCAAACAATGGGTCAAAATCCACTCTTCCAACAAGATAATGCTGAGATATTGGTCGGAAGGTCGTTTATATAGAGTTGGAAGAGAATCGGTCACAGAATGGAACCTTGAGGCACCCCAACTTAATTTTTGTCTAGCCGAGACAACGAACCCTTCAATGAAACTGTTTGATATCTGTTGCTCAAGTATGAACTGATAATGTTGTAAATTGGAATCCTCATGTCATAGCATCCCAGCTTCGGGAAAAGGACTCCCCGGTCCACGAAATCGAACGCCTTACTTAAGTTGCAGCTCCTAATCTCCGCATATTCTCTGTTGTCGAGTGCCTCGAGCAAAAAATCTATTATCCTTAACATCGCCGTGGTAGTAGACCTCCTTTTCCGAAAGCCATTTTGAAATTCGCTAAGAATACCCTTATTTTCAACATAGTCGACGATTCTCTTCTTCAGAAGTGATTTCCAAATTTTGAAGAAAGCGTCGTTTTTTTCTTCTTTTTTGAAAATTGGTGTCACTTTTGGGATCAAAGGATTTGGGGAGACTAGTTTCAAAAGACTTGAATTTTCTTCAAAAATTGAATGAAGCATGTAAACCAGTCAACAAGCTTCGGGATTGCGCTTTCCAACTGAACCGAAACAAAAAAAAACTACGTCAAAAATGATCAAAAGTCAAGGTAATGTTTGACTGTTTTCTTTGATTATCGCAGTTTTGAATCGTTAGAAGACATAAAAAAGAATTCGCGACGAGAACTGAAACGGAAAAAGCGTTTGAAAAATATTTTGATGATTGGATTATACGTTGGCGTAAATGTATTATTTGGAAAGGGCCTACTTTGAAGGCAATACAATAAATTTGGATGAAAAATGAATATTTTTTGTATGTATAACCTGAATGAACTATAGACGAATGAAAATTGGTACAATATTTTTCTTTCAGCCTAAAATCATTGTGTTTGCTAAACTGTTATTGCATTGTTATTAGTTGGGAAAAATAGTGTGAAAAATATATTTCACTACTTACTTTGAACGGCGTAGTTAAAATAATTTCATCGAAGATAAAATGAAAAACTCTGTTTGAAATATTTTTTTGGCTACATTCATTTCTTTGGTATACTTTATATTGTATGCATGGTATCATTCCATTCCTCTTATTCTCTATTCTTTTTTGATCAATTGCGAAACACGCACAGAAAAACGTAATGGCGAAAACGAAAGTCATAAGTACGGAAATTGCAGCATAAAAGCAATATGATTGCAGGTTTGGAATTATCTGTAAAAAAAAAGAAAATTAGTTTCAACAATTGCTACTTTAATTGAAAAAAAATCATCACAAATTCATAGACCAGTCAAATTAAAATAAAAATCATAGCATTTTGACAGCTGTCGCTGTATACTTCGTTTGATATAAGGCAGAAGATCTTGAACTTCGGCACGTATATCTGGGAAGCTATAACTCATACAGAAATAACCTAATGCACAGAATTCTTTCAACATGGCCCCACACATTTCTGTTCTAGCCTTTGGGTTTATTAACTGTGAGTTTAATAAATTCGAATGATAAATCCAATTGCATATTACAGACAATTAAATATTACCAGTCAGACCTATAAGATAAGTTAGTGAACTTTGTTCTTGTTTCTTAGGTGAACGTGTTTCAAAAATTCCCGAGGATGGGGTAGAGTTACTGTAGAGTAGATGAGAGACTTCTGAGGGAATTCTTATTGTCTTCCAGATTATCGCGTTTACCTCCTCAGCTCAAGGTCAGACCTCTTTCCTCAGTACAACGTGTCTGCATTGGAGCACTCATACAGAGTCTATTTGCAAGTTTAAGAATGATTCGCTAATAACTGATTGAGTTGAAAGAAAGGTGGAAGATCTTTAACTAACTACGCTGCCTAAGATGGCATACTATAAGCAATATTCATTAACTGTATCAAATATTGTGGTGTATGTTGCAAATGCTGTAATGTATTTAACATACTGTAGACAAAGAAGCCTCCAATGGCCGACGAAACTTCAGCAAACAATGAAGATAATATGATCTCTCACATTTAAATAGACTATTTGGGCCAATACATTCGATTTGTTGAACGGTTTGAATTAAATTTACTCAAAATTTATGTTACAAGAATATTTTGAATAAATTTGTTCAGGAAAATAAAGTACAATTTGTTAAACTATGCTATATTTGTGAACCCTGTAACCTGCAACAGGTTAGTCCAAGGGGAAGAATGCATGGGATTATTTTTGTAGAGTATTTTTTGTAGGAGATATACTTTCCAAGTTATAAGCAAAAACTGAATAAAAGGACCTTTCATCTTCTGATTTCTCTACTCTACAGATAATCCCTCTCTAATATCTTAATCTATACCCACTGGTATATATACAGGAATAATGTTTTCTGACACATAGTCCTAAGGCAATTTTTTCAAATAAACGAGGACACATAAAAACAATTCCTCAGAGAAGCTGGAATTATGTATATAGAGTATTTTCTTGTCAGAATTTCTCAGTTATAAGCGAAGCACTTATTTTCAACCCATTTTCCTACTACGGTTGGTCTACAGAGTTAGCTTGTTGTTTATTCTGAATTTTAATACCAAGCTGTTCCTTTATAGGCTTGATGAAGTTTGAATGAATATATTACCAGACAGACCTATAAGATAAGTTAGAAACCCTTGTGCTTGTTTCTTAGGTGAACGTGTTTCAAAAATCCCCGAGGATGGGGTAGAATTACTGTAGAGTAGATGAGAGACTTTTGAGGGAATTCTTATTGTCTTCCAGATTATCGTGTATACCTTCTCAGCCCTAGGTCAGACCTCGTTCCTCAGTACTACATGCCTGCATTGCTGCACTCATACAGAGTCTGTTTGCAAGTTTAAGAATGATTCGCCAATAACTGATTGAGTTGAAAGAAAGGAGGAAGATCTTTAACTAACTACGATGCCTAAGATGGCATACTATAAGCAATATTCATTAACTGTATCAAATATTGTGGTGTGTGTTGGAAATGCCGTAATATATTCAACATACGGTAGACAAAAAACTCTCCAATGGCAGACAAAACTTCAGCAAACATTGAAGATATAATAGTATGATCTCTCACATTTAAATAAACTATTTGGGCCAGTATATTCGATTTGCTGAACGGTTTGAATTAAATTAACTCAAAATTTATGTTACAAGAGATAATATTTTGAATAACATTTTTTCAGGAAAATGAAGTTCAATTTGTTGAACTATGCTATAAGTGTGAACCCTTTCACCTGCAACAGGTTAATCCAAGGAGAAGAATGCATGGGATTATTTTTGTAGAGTATTTTTGCAGAGATATACTTTCCAAAATATAAGCAAAAACTGATTGAAAGGACCATTCCTTGATTTCTCCACTCTACAGATGTTCCTTCTCCAATATCTTGATCTACACTCATTATTTTATGTATAGGAATAATTTTTTCTGACTCATAGTCCTAAGGCAATTCTTTCAAATAAATGGGGACACATAGAAACAATGGCAACAAGGAGAAAAAGTTTGGGATTATTTGGATTACAATGTTTTTCTATAGGAGGTTCCAAGATTTCAGCAAATTCTGATTGAGAGGACCTTTTCGTGCCCTGCTTTCTCTATTCGAGAGAGCTTTCCCTTTCAACCTCTTAACCTACACCTACTGGTATATATAAGGTGATAATGTTATCTGACTCATTGTCCTTAGGAAATAATCTCAAATAGATGAAAACACATTGAAAAATTTATCCGACAAGCAGAAATATTGTATATTATTAAGTTTTTAATCATTTTGTCGATATGAGTATTCTTCCGTAGGAGATATAGTTTCAAGATATAAGCAAAAACCGAATGAAAGAACATTTCATCTCTTGATTTCTCTACTCTACAGATGTTCCTCTCTAATATCTTAATCTATACCCACTGTACAGTACGTACAGGAATAATGTTTTCTGACTAATAGTCCTGAGGCAATATTTTCTAATAAATGAGAACACATAAAAATAATTTCTCAGAAAAGCTGGAATTATGTATATAGAGTATTTTCTTGTCAGATTTTCTCAGTTATAAGCGAAGCACTTATATTTAACCGATTTTCCTACTTCGGTTGGTTGTTAGCTTGACGTTTATTCTAAATTTTAATACCAAGTTGTTCCTTTAAAAGCTAAGTGAAGTTTGAATGAAAATATTACGAGTCAGACCTATAAGATAAGTTCGAGACCCTTGTGCTTGTTTCTTAGGTGAATGTGTTTCAAAAATCCTCGAGGATAGGATAGAATTACTGTAGAGTAGATAAGAGATTTTTTGGGAATTCTTGTTGTCTTGTTGATTATCGCGTTTAGCTCCTTAGCCCTAGGTCAGACCTCCTCAGTACTTGCATTGCAGCACTCACACAGAGTCTGTTTGCAAGTTTAGGAATGATTCGCCTATAACTGATTGAGTTAGAAGGAAGGAGGCAGATCTTTAACTAACTAAGCTGCCTAGGATGGCATACTATAAGCAATATTCGTTAACCGTATCTAAGACTGTGATGTATGTTGCGAATGTCGTAATGTATTCAACATACTGTAGACTCACATTTAAATAGACTATTTGGGCCAGTACATTCGATTTGTTGAATGGTTTGAACTAAATTTACCCAAAATTTATGTTACATGAGAAAATATTTTGAATAAAATTTTTTCCAGGAAAATAAAGTTGAATTTGTTAAACTATGCTATATTTTATTATTGCAAGTGGAAGGGGAAGAATGCATGGGATTACTTTTGTAGAGCATTTTTGGTAGGATATATACTTTCCAAGATATAAGCAAAAACTGATTCAAAGGACATTTCATCCCTTGATTTCTCCACTCTATAGATGTTCCTTCTCCAATATCTTAATCTACACTTACTAGAAGTAGTTGCAGTTGTATATGTACAGGAATAATTTTTCTGACTCATAGTCCTGATTGTAACCTTTTCGCAATATCTTCAAAAAATGAGGACACATAGATACAATGGAGAAAAATGCTTGGGGTTATTCAGACTAGAGTGTTTTTCTGATTGAAGGACCTCTTCGTCCTCTATGTACAGGGATAATGTTATCTGACTCATAGTCCTCAGGTAATATTTTTAAATATATGAAAACATATAGAAACAATTTATCCGAGAAGCTGGAATTATGTATATAGAAATTCCCTGTTATAAGCGAATCACTTATATTCAACCGATTTTCCTACTTCGGCTGGTCTACAGGGTTAGGTTGATGTTTAATCTAAATTTAAATACCGAGCTGTTTATTAAAGGCTTGACGGAGGTTGAATCTCGTAATAGTTTTCCTGTTTAGACGTGACAAATTTCAGAGGCGCAGGTGCTGATACATGAGGAGATTGATTATGGGAACGATAAGCAACTTGAGTTGGCCTAACCAAGACCAAGGGCTTTTCGTATCTTTCACCCAGCCAAGGTAAAATTATTTTAATTGCAAAATTAATTACCATAATTTCCAGCTCACAGATGGGAAGTCTAAGAATATTCGAACACTGCATATTTTGAATGGTATTTTCCTTCACAGTAAGATAAGCGTTGTTGCCTCTGATCAACATTGGGTAGTTGGCATCATAATAACTTAACGTACTTGATGTTTCTTGGCAATATAATTTCTCTACATATTCGCTGACAGTCAGCTTCGCAAAATAGTTGAATTGATGCGAAAGCTCTTTGGAAGAGTTTTCAATAATTTTCTCATACAAGATTCTACCCAGAAGGTGCTTGGCTTCAATCCTAGTAGAAAGATTTGGTGTATCTCGAATCGTTTGGGAACTTCATTTTGTCTTTTAAGATTACTAACATCCATCACAAATCGCAGATCTGGTTAGAATGAAACGTAAACACAATCACTATGATTCAATTTTCACGCCTACAACACACCCACAGATTAGCTGTTATTGATGTATCAGTGACGAGCGAGATAAGGTTTTTCCTCCTTATTCTCTTGAAACATGAAAAAAGGATGTGTATGTTTCACCCGTTAATATTCTGAACTTAAACATTATAGACAATAATGGGAATATAGTCTTCCAATTCTCTTTCAAACTAATAAATGAATAAAGAGGCATTCAGCGGCAATTTTGGGTATGTTATGTGGGCCAATCACTAATATCATGAGCTTTCCTTGGCAACCGAGCATATATACATATGATTACCCGAAAAACTTCACTGAAAATTTCTTTAACGCATCGTGAGAACACTCTTCAACTTAGCTTTAGCATGCAGAGCTCATCAGTATCAGTAACTAAAGCAAGATAATTCATAGATTGCCAAATTTGATTCTGTAGTTGAAGGAGAACTAGATTATTGGTTTCAGCAATCCGTAGTTAGGCTTCTGGTATCTTTAGGGAATCTTTTCATATCATAGCTTCAAATTTGATAGCTTGAGGTCCTAGCAAAGCTTTTTCAGTTTAATAAGTGCCCATATTTGAAATTTTCGGTGCCTTAGCCTCCTAATTCCTTGGTGGAAACGTAAACATATTTATAAGATGGACTTTCACACATTTCTTGGTAAAATTTCTCTTGGTTAGAAGCGTTTCCTAACTAGTTTAGAAGTACTAGCTTATTCCATTCCACTGAGGTTGTTAGTTCTAATTTTTTAACTGTACAGACACATACTTTATGGCTTGTTTATTCTACTGATAGAAGTCAACTTGTGAATCTTCTGGAATTCCTATTGTTCATTATGGTTGTCAATTGAATATTTTATTAGTGGCCTAGAGCTTCATTACTTGCCAAAAAACCTTTGCTAGTGTCAGTAAATTGCTTTTCACCTTTCCTAATCGGTGAACATTTTGAAGCCAACTGGGTGATACCAAACAAACTATTTGATCTGTACTATATCCAGAAATGTTTTCATATTTACTGGTACTTTACCAAATAACAGGAACTTTTGTTTTCGAAAGGATTGTGGCAATGAAGGTGTAAACGTAGAATATTGTTCACACGAGTTACGTGATGTGGAGATGAAAGTTATATCCGATAATCCTTGAAATCCGGTTTGCCTCATTTCATTGAGTGATATGAGTAATGATTCGCAAAAGGAAATGTTCAATTTATGTTTATAAACTAGGTTCAAAATAATCGGGAATGGATTGAATTCATGTTATACTTACAGTAGAAGAGCCTATTAAGAATGCTAAGATATCAGTGACTGAGGTAATAGTTATAGATACACCTGCATGCTTTAGCATCAAGCCTAATACTTCTGGGATTGGTAATTTTTTCTGATCTACACTCAGATCATCATAACAAGCCATTATTACGAACATGTCATCCACCCCTGAAAATAACAATGAAAGAATCAGAATTTCATGATTCTGAGGTTCAGACCAAACAAAAATGGTATGTAAGAATGACTTTGTTCGAAGTAACAACGTAAAATTTTCGAACAGATGACACAGTATATTTTCAGGACTCAATTTTTGTTTATATAATAACTACTTTTGAAAATAATATTCATAGCATTAATGAGGAATCGAAACATTACCTACCTAAACCCATAAGTAAAAAAGGTAGAGATGTGTGAACTGGACCATATGGTATGCCTATGAGGAAGCATATGCCACATCCTACAACGAAGGACATTCCTACACTTAATAGTCCAAGAGTACCCAAGATGATCTGAAAATGAAATTACATTAAACTGAAATTCTTGAGAGCTCTAATCGGCGAAATAAGTAGAAGTCGATCAACAGCAGGTTCAGTTGCAGAAAGTCCGCTTATTCAATCACATGAACAGCTACCTAGAAAAATGCCCGCTTCAGACGTAGGGGGAATGTTAGATGTAATCATTCTCCATATTCTACGGATGAACTTTCAAAAATAATCTAACCTTCGAATGTCGAAAATAATCCATTATTTTTAAGTTTGCTTCCACCTAGATGATTTTCTTCTACAGGTCTCAGCACCCTTAGGCAAGTCCGACCACATGTAACTTCGTACAGCTACACAATGAAGATCCAACGCTTTTCAGGAAGATATGACATTCTGAGTTGCTCACTTTATTAATTTAAAAGATTGAGTAAAGGAGAAGGATTTAGATCTAGTTGACTATTAAGTAACCTACCTGAATTCTTTTCTTTGTTAATCCCTGAAATTTCCCATAGATTGAGTTTTTGTCTATTATTCTCATTGTGTAAAATTTCGAAATTATCATTAAAGTTATGGTTTTCTTCGGGTAAGTGATTAGAAGGATCGGAATCTAATTTATGATAATTTTATTACAATCCCCAATATAAATTTTATTACAAGACAGTTTATCAATTTTAAATTTGCAGTTTTTGATATGTCGGCCTGAAGAATTATCAGTTCGGAATGCTTTATCGAAATTATAATGCGAGAGGAATGACTTTAATTTCAGACTAGGATTACCAATATAAGTTAAGCTGTTGTATTTGTCTTGCGGGGATTGTAATAAAATTTATATTGGTAGAACTTTCAGAAATTTCAAAGTTAGATTATCCGAACACAAATGTAGTTGTAATTATCATAAATCAGATTCCCATTATTCTAATCACTTACTCGAAGAAAATCATAACTTCAATGATAATTTCAAAATTTTACACAATGAAAATAATAGACAGAAACTCAATCTATGGGAAATTTTAGAGATTAACAAAGAAAAGAATTCAGGTAGGTTACTTAGTAGTGAACTAGATGTAAATCCTTCTCCTTTACTCAATCTTTTCAATTCATAAAGTAAGCAACTCCGATGGGTTTTCCAACATATCCTTTGTATTTGTACCTAATGTAATGTTAAGTAGGAAATAAGAATATTATATAAGGAATAACTCTGTTTATTAGTCTTTATCTATCTGATGAAGTCACTGTGTGGTGAAACCGGTCATAGTTTTGTTAATATAGTGAAAATCTTAATACCATAGTTTTATTTCATTGAAAATATAATTATTATATATTTAACGTATAGAATTAAGCGTAAGTTCAGTATCATGAAATTCATGAAATAATTATTTTTGTAAACGTAACTATCTAGATATTCACATTCAATTATTATTGTTTTTAAATACATTTGTGTTCAATTGATACAATTTGATTTTCGAAGAGAACCCTAAAATACACATTCGTCCTGGTTACTGACTTCAAATTTCAGACGAATAGTGGAAACATTTCATTTAAAACGAGGACAGCAATATTCGCAAGCAAGAAAAAAGGCAGAGAAGATCGTAGTCAGGTAGTTGGGTTGTTCCTGGAGAGTTGTACGAGGATTTCTATCAAAACTCCGGCAATAAATTGGTACCTGCTCCAATACAACAAATAGAAACTATGTACATTTATTTTTGAATTAGCCCACGTACCACATTTTCAAGGGATTTGTATACTTAATGATCTTTTATTACTCCACGTTTTTACCAAACAGACTATAGCAACGCTACGTACCTCTCTCTATAACAATTTTTATGTTTACAATGCTAGTTTCCATAAAACATTTTTCCGATAACATAGAATTTGCCTCTCTTCAGGAAACGAGTGAACGCACATATTATACAGGATGCTTCAACGAAAACTAAACAGACGCTATATCTACCAAGATGTTCATTTCTGATTAAAACGCAAAAACAGGTCAATTGTTGCGTCAAAGGGGACATCTTTTGGGGTACAAAACTTGCCTGAAATATCAACCCCCTAAGCGGGGGTTGCAATCCTTGAACATTTTGAGTATGGAAGATGGGTCGAGTGATGACTCAAAAGAAAGGTGGTATTTTCGTCTACATCGCCTTGAACGAATTTCCATTTTTAATTGAAAACTGTAAAAGATACAGGGTGAGCAACTGAAAGATAGGGAAGACTACTTCCCTGAGACTATTCAAGTTTCAGTGAAGTAAAATGGAACAGATCCATGCTGATCAATGGCAGTCATCATCAAGTACCATCCTCATATCGAATTTCAACCCCAAGAGAAGGGGTGACCACCCTTGAAAATTTGGAAGAGGGTAGATGGGTCGAGTGATACCTCGAAAGAAAGGTATTATCTTTGTCTGCATCCCCGTGAACGAATTTTCATTTTTGATTGAAAACTGTAGAAGATACAGAGTGAGCTACTCTAACTCCTATGGAACTCGATGAGAATAGAATTATTGCGAGCAGTCATGAAGGCAATCGAAATCCTTCACTTGAAAGGTATCACTGGATCGAAATATTACCCCTGCTCTAGGGGTTAAAATTCGAGATGAGGGTGATTTTGGAAGATGAAAGCTTTTGATCTAAAATGAATCTATTCCAGTTTTTCACACTAATACTCCAATAGTCTTGGGGCGATAGTCTTCTCTATTTTTCAGTGGCTCACTCTGTATCTTCTACAGTTTTCAATAAAAATGGAAATTCTTTCACGGGAATGCAGGCAACAAAGATGATACCTTTCTGTCTAGTTATCACTCGACCCATCTACCCTCTTCCAAATTTTCAAAGGTGGTCACCCCTGCTCTAGGGATTGAAATTCGAGATGAGGATGGTACTTGATGATGACTGCCATTTATCAGCATGGATCTGTTCCATTTTAGTTCACTGAAACTTGAATAGTCTCAGGGAAATAGTCTTCCCTATCTTTCAGTTGCTCACCCTGTATCTTTTACAGTTTTCAATTAAAAATGGAAATTTTGTCAAGGCAATGTAGACAAAAATACCACCTTTCTTTTGAGTCATCACTCGACCCATCTTCCCTATTCAAAATGTTCAAGGATTGCAATCCCCGCTTAGCGGTTTGATATTTCAGGCAAGTTTTGTACCCCAAAAGATGTCCCCCTTGAAACAAAAATTGACCTGTTTTTGAGTTTTGATCAGAAATGAATATCTTGGTAGATATAGCCTCTGTTTAGTTTTCGTTGAAGCACCCTGTATTAAAACAGACTCAATAACTGCAAAATTATTAATTTCTGGTCGAAACGTAAGAGACGGTTGATTTTTGTTTCGAATGGGACATCTTTTAGTTTAAGACCATAATCCGTTAAGCAGGGGCGTGCAAATCTGGATTTTTTGAGGAAGATAGATCGAGTGACACCTTATTGGGCTCTCATTCAATATCTTACAAGAGTGTCTAAAAATGTTCAAATTGTATCATATTCTGACGAACATACATGACGAGCTATTATCAGTGACTAGAAAATCTGTCGATTTCGAATGAAAATTCAAGACGGTATGATATTTTAATTTGCAATGAAAACTACGAACATGGTCAAATTACAGTGTACAACAGCATTTCTGTGTTTTTCCAAGTTTTCATGAAGATCTGAAATTTGTGATCAAAAATGACATATGTGAAAAATGGGTGTAATGAGTCCTCACATTTTCGAATGGATAAGTTGATTCGAGTGATACCTCAGCAGATACGTAATTTGAATGTCTAGATTAGTATAAACATACACACAACCAAATTTATATGGAATCACTCGGTATATCACATTATTGATTGTTTTTAAACATGGATCTTTGACTATTTGCGAAGAATGAAGTTTTTCTTTTAAAAAAGTTGAATAGTATGATAAGAAATGTTGAATTATCACCACATGTTCGGGATATTGTACTCAGTCGTCCCTGAGATTTGAAACTGTGAATTTCAAAATTTAAAAAAGCCTATAATCATAATTGAAAATGTCTTAGATTGGTTTGTCCGATATGCAGAAGGGTCGAATAATTGCTCTTGTTGAAGAAGGGGGGACAAAAAGGGGTATAGCGGCCACAATGGAAGTAAAGACTTGGTTCAAGGGGTTTATACAGCAGAAGACCCTTAAGAGTTCCAGAGCTAACTCATCATCATAGTCACAATGTCTTAACAGACATGCTGATTATCGATTGATTTCGAAGTTGTAGCATGCCATCTCTCGCCATTTTGAGTTAGTTTGGTGGTATAAAGAATTCTCAACGTTCTCCTCCAAGCCCACATTTCAAATGCATCAATGTGAGCGCGATCTAGCTTTTTAACAGTCCAAGTTTCAGAAGCATATAGGAATATAGAGAAATAAGAGTCTGAACTAACGACATTTTGGTGTTTTAGTGATATTATTGTCACGCCATATTTCTGTTAGCTTCGTCATGGCCGTCCGTGCTTGCTGTATACGTCGTCTAATCTCATTTCCACAGCCACCAGAATTTTCGATCAAAGAAACGAGATACACAAAACTTTGAACTACTTGGCAACGGCCAACAGACTTCATTTCAGGATAGTTGTTATGTTCCTGTCTACGATCATAACCTTGGTTTTATTATAGCTAATACTAAGACCATACGCTGCACTATGCTGTTCTAGGTTACTCAGCAAAGCTAACAATTCCTCCTGAGAAGCAGCAATAAGGGTAGTATCGTCAGCAAACCTTAAATTAGAAATCTTGCTACCACCAATAGTTATGTTGCCATACCAGTTGTCAAGTACATGTCTCATTACAAACTCGGAGTAGATGTTAAATAGCATCGGAGATAATACGCATCCTTGACGTACTCCTTTTCTGGTTGCCATTTGATCAGACAGATTACCGTCAATTCTTACTAACTAGCTAACTAGACAACAAAAAATTAACAGACTTAATTGGTGTATCGAGCACCAAAATTGAAATATTGAGAATTGGCGAAGTGTTCTTTTTTCGGATGAGACCAGAAGTGGTGTTCGATCAGATGACCGCCGGATTCGGGTTTTGAGCGGTCGTGAAAAACCAGCTAGACTCCGAGCAGCAAAACAAATTCCGAAATACCAAGAGGGCAGTGTGCTGTTTTGGGGTGGCCTTGTGCTGGTAGGCAAAATAGTTTTGATTTCGTTTCCTGCGAGTGTAACGGCTAGAAATTAAAGGGATCTAGTGCTGAGGCCCACAGTGAGACTCTGGCGAGGTACCCACGGTGAGAATTTCACTTTTGTGCAAGAAATGCTCTTCCGCATACCAGCAACCTAGCGCGACATTATTTTGAAACAGGGAATCGCTATTTTAGAGTGGACAGCTTGCTCTCTAGACCTAAATCCTATTGAACATTTATGGGATAATCTCAAAAGGACAATCCAAAAACCCCACAACAGCCCATTCAAGCCGCCACAGAAGAGTGGCAGAATATCACCCCATAGGAGGTCGAAAACCCAATCCAAAGCATGCCTAGACGGATTCAGGCTTGTATCAGGGCAAGAGGAGGTAATACAAGCTACTGAGGCCGAGAAAAAACATCTACTCTGTGAAAAACAATTTTTAATTCTTGTACTACATGCGGAAAGTCACTTATTTTGTTTTATTTGTTTCTTTCTTAAAATAAACCATGATTGTTTTTTTTCAATTGAAATATCTCAAAAAGGATCAATTCTAACAACCCTTTGAAATTTCCAAAATTCTTGAGGTAATATTCAAAATATCGGGTGGTTCCATATAAATTTGCTTGAGTGTATTTTTTGATTCTAACGTATTCTACTGGGAATCAGCGAAAGTCTGTTTGACCAGTGGTTGATAACTGATTTATGTAATTTTCCTGAAGTTGGTAATACAATTTTCCAGTAAAATTTCCTGGTAAGGAATATATATATATATATATATATATATATATATATATATATATATATATATATATATATATATATATATATACATAGGGGTTTCACCCCGACGAGTTGCCCATATATCTGTTCATGCAATCAAACTGATTTCATGAAATATATAAATCCACCACCCGGTAATTAATACCATTGCCAGGCAATGATTATAATCAAAACATATCCTGGAATAATTATATATTGGGATAACGTTAAATGTTATGAGAATATATCAATCTACCAGAATATATACATACTATAGCATCATCAGACAATGATATCAATGTACCAACGAGTAGTGTCAGAGGCTTTCTCCCGGAAAAATCCAGTGTACGGACCTTAGTCAAAAACACTGAATGTTACTCATTAATAGTTTCCTTTGTGTGAAGTGGTGAACGATCGAATAGAATACTGCTCTGAATATAAATATGAAAAATTGTCAGTTAATTATATTACATTTATATAAACAAATAAATAAAATATGAAATGAGATTCTGAGCAGTATAAACTAAAGAGAAAACCTATGACTCTACCTCATTTTTTTCGGAAAGAAACCTACGAAGAATATTACAAGATTTGATGACTGTTATCTTTTGTAACTGTTCAAACAAATTTTTCTTCAGACTCAAAATCTTAATACTTTTGTGAAGATTCCTAGGAATAACAAAGGACTGTTGTGGAAATAATAATCAGTAGAATAAATATTCTCTTCATTTTCCACATTTTTTAATCTCGTCGCCAAGCATCATATATTTAGAAATTTTTCATTGTATTTATTTTGTATATTATGTGTGTCGGGTATAGCAATATCAATTATATATGTTATTTGATGCTGTTTATCATTAAGAATGATATCTGGTCTATTGTGTTTTACAGCTCTGTTGCAAAGAATTGTTTTATCAAAATAAAGTTTATATTTGTCATTTTCACAAATAATCTCAGGTTCATATTTGTATATATATATATATATATATATATATATATATATATATATATATATATATATATATATATATATATATATATATATATATATATATATATATATATAGTGGTTTTACCCCGACGAGTTGCCCATATATCTGTTCATGCAATCAAACTGATTTAATGAAAAATATAAATCCACCACCCGGTAATTAATACCATTGCCAGGCAATGATTATAATTAAAACATATCCTGGAGTAATTATATATTAGGATAACGTTAAATGTTATGAGAATATATCAATCTACCAGAATATATACATACTATAGCATCATCAGACAATGATATCAATGTACCAACGAGTAGTGTCAGAGGCTTTCTCCCGGAAAAATCCAGTGTACGGACCTTAGTCAAGTAACACTGAATGTTACTCATTAATAGTTTTTTTTTTTTGTTTTTTTATATATATATATATATAAAGTGTGAGCTCAGGAAAATGTAACAGGGGAACCATACTATCTTGCGTATGATTCAATAAACGAGTGAAAAAACCTGAGGAAAAAACTTGTTTCCCTGTCGCTATTGCACTAATAATAGCTTGTCTGTTTATGTTGTGTTAGTATCGTGTGTATATAAAGAGTACCAAAGATTTTTCTGCTTAGCAGCTTTCAATTCTCATCTTGTACTCCATGATTTTCAGACGAAGACGACAAGGGTGAAAGGAAGGGGGTTTGGGACAGGAATCTGTAACAATGGAAAGAGAAAACGAGCAGAAAAATATTTCAACGATCATACCTGACTCTTATATGTCTAAGCACACTTGAATTTAAGAAAAGATTTTATATAGCAAGCAAGGCCATAAAAAGGACTAAGGAGATAATCAAAAAGAACATAACCTGCGATATTTCCTCTTTCTCGGAGATGTTCTTCCGTCGCAGTGTGAGTCTCCTGAAACATAATCACTTCCTTGTTCTTCAATATTCAAACTCAACAATAAAATTCCCTCTCTGTTTGTCCGAGAGAGCCCTGATGGCTAGGTTCGGTCTTCTAAGTGATGCTGCTACCGGGATGGGGTCACACACACGATGGAAACACTGATGGTTAACACAAACACTCGATTATGACCTATAGATGTTCTAGAATCATTATCAACCCAATAATTTGGGTTGACATCTCCCATATATTATTTCATCGTGGTTCTAGTTTAATTTAAAGAAAAATTTGCGAAAAAATTTTGACAGTCGTTAAAAAAAAGAATGGTCCATTTTAATGATATCGAGAGTAGAGTCTGATCAGTAACAACAATTATTTCGATTAACAATATCGTTCAGAAAAACATTCATCCGAAAAACAACATAAATTAAATCAGGATTGTTTGCGATTTGCTCACTCATTATTTCACAAAATTGAAGTATACTATCAGTCATTCTTATTCTTCTGAGCCAACATGATTTTACACTTATGGAATTTATATTGCTTCAAAATTCGTCGTACAGTCTTATCATAATGTTTTTCTTCGAGATTCAACACACGTCGTGAGTTTCCATTCAAAATTGTCACATTTTGTAGTCATTGAAAATAGCACCCTGTATCTCCGTCAGAATATCAAAAAATTAGAAATTTTTTACACACTCTTGTAAGAAATTAGCTTTCCAATGAGGTGTTATTCACCCTATTTTAAATTGTGGGGTACGCGCCATGGCTCAAGGGGTTGATGTAAAAGAAATTCATCCTACGATGAAAGATGTCCCCCTCCAAAATTAAGAGATTAAGAATTACCGTACCCTGTATATCGCACAAGTAGAACGAATATCAAACATCTCAAAATGGGTGCTTGTATCAAACCCCTCCATAGCGGCAGTATCAATCGGGCTTCAATAGGTTTGATAAAGGCAGTTTCACGAATTACATTTTCTGAGATATACGGTTTTCTTTCTACCTTTGCGATATAACAATAATAAAAATTCTCCAAATTTTTATTTATTATGTGAATGATTGTATACATACTCTGGCTTCGAGAAGATTGAATTTGGATATCACGAATTGTACATATATGGCCATAATCACTCCTCCAACGAACAGTTTATCGATATCTTGGAACATTGTTTTTCCTGTCACGTCGCCAAATCTATAAAAGAAACACAAGCGTAAGTAAACTTTCTAATTTACATTCCATAGTTATGATGATATCCTTTAGTTTTACTTGGTGATATGTGCACCCAGTCTGATTATCGATCTGTTTTTCCGTATCACTATCTAATAGGCAAAGATGCCGAGTGTCTGATAAAATGGGCCAATCTATCTTGCGTATGGGCAAAAACGTTATGTATTCATCATGATACTATAAACAATTTCAGACAAATTGATTTCAAACCAAACAAGTGTTCTGTGAAAGAGCGAATTGCATCTTGAATGATAATCTAGCATCCTAAGAAATTTTCATTGGTCTTTCAGTTTCGGAAACACCGGAAGTTGACCTTCTTTCAGACTTTTCGAATGGTAACCACATATTTCAATTTTTTTCGATTACTCATCAATTTTGAGTAAAAAAATATCACTTAAGGTACTATTACCTTCTGAAATTTTCAAAAAATCGATTTATTTTTAAATATTTAAATTCTTTATACCTTAGTAACTTTCTAAAATACACTCGGAGGCAAAATTAGCGGAACACTCGAAAATTTAACCAAATTCGAAGTTCGATATTTTTCCTAATTCTCAACCGATTTAGATGATTTGTTCGGCAAGTTATAGATCAACTCTTCTGCTTTGTAGAAATTATAAGAGAAAACAAAAAAAATTTGAAAAAATTTTATACGGGGGCAAAACTAAAAGTGTTTTTTGTCAAAAATTCGTAACACCACATCTTCCTACAGTAACGCCCTTCTTGTTTCATGCGTTTATCTCTATTTTTGCAAAATATATTTAATTTCAAGTGGAAAATCACCATTTTGGAGAAATTCCATTGAATCAAGAAATTGTCATTAAAATTCGTCTATCAATTTGGAATTTTCTTATTATCACTCAGGCGTGTCGAAATTGTCGTTTGCGATTTTTATGTTCGAATTGCATTAGTTATTGATGACAATTTGGTTAATTTGGTGAAAATTAGGAATTCATAGGAGATAACAGTCGGTAGGTATTGAAATACACAACCGAATTCTGGGACCATTGATAAAACTTTTCATTTACACATGTGCACACCTTTTTTATCAAATATGAAATACAACACACGTTTTTTTGTATATGACCACATTTGCACTTGTTTAAAGAATGAGAGTTTTCCATTCTTTGATTTGATACAAATTCGATCGGTTGCGGTGTTTTGTGATTCTTTTACTGTTTACGATTCGAAACGGTACTTTTCATTCAGAATGAGAGATTTACCACCAACCTCAGTAGCAAGGGCAGTTACATTGATCGAGGAAGGGCGCACCTACCGCTCAGTCGGTACCATGTTGGGTGTCTCGACGTCGGTTATCCATCGAATCTACCGACGTTACAGGGAAACTGGATTGTACGCGAGGAGGCGAGGACAAGGAAGAAATCGGGCAACCCGCGCTATACATGACCATTTCATCGTCAATCAAACCATCAGAAATCCTCGTCTTACTGCTGTTCAGGCACGTAACCTTTTACAAGCATTGGATAACATTAACATCAGTGTGAGTACAGTCAGAAGACGATTGAATGAAGTTGGTCTGAGATCATACGCGCAAGCAAGAGCACCAAGACTCGATAGAGCCAATCGGGTAGCAAGATTGGCGTTTGCTAGGGAGCATGTAGCATGGACAATCAATCAGTGGAGACGAGTTTTATTTAGTGATGAGAGCCGATATTGTGTGAATTTCGTGGATGGTGGAGATAGAATATGGAGGCATCAAGGGGAACGGTACAATCAAGCGAACTTCGCAGGAACTGAGCAATACGGTGGAGGGGCAGTTATGATATGGGGTGGCATATGCTTGGGAGTACGAACAGAACTGGAGATTATTGGCAATGGATCACTTAATGCCGATCGGTATATAACAGAAATCTTGGAGCCCCATGTTGTGCCTTTTGCTCCTTACATAGGGGAAAATTTCCTTTTTATGCACGATAACGCGCACCCTTATACTGCGCGCATAGTGATAGAATATCTCAATGAAGTTGGGATCACACGAATGGACTGGCCGTCGCGGTCACCGGATTTAAACCCGATCGAACAATTTTGGGACATTCTTGGAAGAAGGATTCGACAACGGAATCCAGGCAACGTTGAAGAGCTGACATTGGTGGAAGAGTGGGACAACATACCTCAACAGATAATAGACAACATCATTGGGAGTATGCGAAATCGTATGCGCGCTGTAATAAGAGCTCGGGGGGTCATACTCGCTACTAAAATCAAATGTTTTTTTTGTGGGTCATCATGAACATTTTTCTCAACATGTTCATTTCATTTCACGAGTGTATCGCCAGGATACACACCTGCTCTCAATTTTGGACAGGAATGATAATTAGTATAGAGTGTCACACAAAAAAATTCAAAAATAAATGTGCAAAATCAACGATTTTTCCAGTGTACTTCGAGTTCTCCCGGAGCGTGAAATTGGCCAGTGAATTTCAAAAATTTTCATTTCGTTAGATTTCCGCTTCTCTAATTTTGATTTTATTTTTTGGCTAACCTCCGATGTTATGCACCTACGCAAGATTAAAAATAAAATCTTGAAATTTGTGACTTTTCGCTTCAAATTGGATATCTCTTGTAAAAATGGAGATAAATGCATAAAACAAGAAGGGCGTTACTGTAGGAAGATGTGTCTTGACAGACCATGATATTGTACTTTTTAACTCGGACAACGAAATTCCACAGGGTGTTACGAATGTTTGACAAAAAAAACACTTTTAGTTTTGCCTGCGTATAAAACTTTTTTCAAATTTTTTTTTGTTTTCTCTTATAATTTCTACAAAGCAGAAGAGTTGATCTATAATTTGCCGCAAAAATCATCTAAATCGGTTGAGAATTAGGAAAAATATCGGACTTTGAATTTGGTTAAATTTTCGAGTGTTCCGCTAATTTTGCCTCCGAGTGTATTAAATCAAAATTCGTAGCCAGTGCCGAGATATAATAACGCAATCGAACGAGCTCTCAACACCCTGCAGGTGTCCACGCAGCTGTCGCTCGCACGGCTTATATTAAATTCCCCTTCTACAAAATATGGCTATACTTTTACCTTCAGTATTGTTTGTTTTCTCATAGATTCATTCTATTCTATTCTATTTTCGTGTATTAGAGAAAAGTGGAAAAAATTAAAAACCGAGATGGAGCAAGATCACTTTAGTAACGATGAAAATGAAGATGATGAATTGACGAGATTATTCGTTGTTTAGAAGACCGTGAATTTGATCCATCTCTATCTAATTTTGCTGTTTTCGCTGTGCTAACACGTGGCAGGCGGCCTCACCCCCGTTGCCCGGTGTGATACCACCACATCCAGCTGTAGGTCCCGTAAATTGGTCACCTGTGTGACTAAATTTCGGGATCTGGCGGATGGTCCGCCAGGATTGGCAACGAAGCATGTTGAGCTCTTCTGGGACAAAATCATCCGGAGTTAAAATACTCTATCATTCGGATCTCCGGAACTCGAGGGGTTCATGATGCGGGTAACTCGAGCACTCCTCCGGCCACTAATTCATTCACGTTCTAGAAAAAAAAGCAAACTCGTGATAGAGTTCTGCAATATCAGAGAACTGGGGCACTACAACGCGAATGTCGATGCAATCCACCAGCTTCTGCAAAACGCAAAACCTCATGTGCTAGCCCTAATCGAAACCCAAATAAGTCAAACAACCGACACAACGTATTAACGTTTTAATGCGTATGAGTTACATACGAGATTTAGATTTAAAGGGGGCCTCTGTGTTTTCGCCAGATCGGATGTTGCATGGCAGAGAGAGACATGATGGAGGACGACGTTTTCGACCTTGCGTGGTTTAAAATGTGTTTGCAGAATGAAACACTGTTTTATGCTGTCTACATCGCTCGCCAAACAATATTCACTTCCCTAGACTGTTTCAGTATCTAGATGATAAGGTGAACAGACACATCATCCGGCAGCTGAGATCATTGTACTGGGTGACTTCAACGTTTACAACACCAACTGGCTCCGACACTCCAATAGAACAGATGAAGCGGGAAGACAGGCTAAAACTTTCGCAATCAGCCATAACCTAACGCAGCTAGTGGACGAACCGACGAGAATACATGATCACCCAACCGACTTCTAATCTTCAAGGCATTCAAAGTTAGTCCATGGTCAAATGACCCAATGTATATACGGTTGATATCTTCATTTACTGCTTGTAGTGCTATTCTAATTTCTGAAGGAGAAAAAGATTTTATAATCTGTGCGTCGTCTGCATATAGTTGTATCTTGCAATTTCGAACTACTTTTGACATAAGTGAAGTATAGATGTTGTAGAGGGTCCAAGGATGCTTCCTTGTGGTACGCCTCTTTTGACAATGATTGGTTTTGGTCTTAGTCCATCGATTTCAACGAATTGTGTTCTATGTACTAGACAGGCATGCAACCAGCCCACCCATCCTCCAGAGACACCAAATACTGCAGTATAGCCAACATCAGGTTATGATCTATAAGGTCGAATGCCTTGCTGTAGTCTAATAAAACTAAGCATGATATCTCTGAACGGTTCATTGCCCATGTCAGCTCAGTAGTCACTCTTGTGAGGGCTGTACCACTACTATGGCCAGCGCGGAAGCCAGATTGCTCATACAGAATAATATCATTCGTATTAAGAAACTCCAAGAGAATGCCATGCACAATCTTCTCCATCATTTTGGGCAGAATAGGGAGGATGCTTATAGGTCTCAAATCATTCAGTGATGTTATAGACATCTGGGAATGGTCTCTCCAGTGACACTTTCCATATCTTTGTAAATGCGCCTGACTGCAAAGATAAATTATATATAGTTGTTAAGATTCCGCTAATATGAGGCAAACTATATCTCATAGGCTCCCATGGCCTTTGATTTGATACTTTTGAAAGCTGTAGCTTTCATTTATTTCTTTAAGTTCAAGAATTGTGTCGTCCCTGTAATTTCCATTGAGGTAGAAATTAAGAGTGTCTGAACTAATAGATGGGGCTTTCCTTTGCACTTCTTTGAATGCTAAATTTATTGCACCAGGGTCTTTCATGTTCGCAGGTATTTTCGCCAGATCAGCACTCTTAACACTCCACTGCTTAAGTTTCGACCACATCTTTTTTGCATCTCCTCTGATTAAATTAAATGAACCTGGTTCATGTATTCATTTTTTGCCTTTCGAAAAACAGAGGCGAGATGGTTTTTCAATATGATATAAGCATTTCTCTTTTCCAAACTGGGTTGGTTTTTGTGTTTATTGAAGGCTTTCTTCTTTAGAATAGTGAGCTCTTTTATCTCTCTGGCCTGGATGACCCTTTGATGACGCTCGTTTTGAAAGGTGCATAAATATTGAATGCATCAATGAGAATTCTGTTTAGGTACTCTACTTGTTCGTCAATTGTACCAAGCTTCGTCAGCGGCAACCAATTCACTTACTTCAACAGCATTTCTGTTATAGTGGTGGATTTCATGTCAGAGTTTATTTGATTTGGACCTAGATCGCTCCAAAACAGGTGCTGGTATTTACAGATCATCTCAAGAAAATCATTCAAGCATAAGTCTAGGCAGACTCTGCAGTGTTCATCAGCCTGAGGCATGTAGCATGGCTCAGTGCGCTTGTACATAGATCTAGAATACCATCCCAAGGCTATTTTATACTTACTGACTGTCAATCTGCAGTTAAAGCACTCGAATAATACTAGATAACTCCTCAATTGGTTTGGTATTGTTAGCATAACCTGCAAAGACTGGCTCGGTATACCAATGTATCTATTACGACTTTCGGATCTTTTGAACCATGCAGGTAATGAAAAATTGACTAGAACTGTGTCACAGGCACCGTTGGTAGTACCGGAACCTGTCCATGGCATTTTTTTTATAGAAACGTAAGCGCAGGGTGAATAACTGATAAAAAATAATGAATTTCAAGCTTGACAATCGATGCTTGATAATAGAAACTTGAATGGGGTCTTCGAAGAAGCTCACCGCGGGTATTCTTACAGGACACTGAGTCACAACATACATAGAACTGGAAATTATGAGGATAGCCGACTATCACATTCTATTTGAGTGTGAAATCCTGGCATTCAAAAGACTCCAGTCTCGAGTTCCACTAAGTACATGAAGGAAAACATCTGAGAAGATCCCATGAGTATCATCAGATTTATTAGACATATGGAATATCTAAACATACACATTCTTACACAGGATACATCCATGGTTGATTAATTTAGGCTTGAATGTTTCGTAAAGTAGAGAAAAAAAACATTCTCAACAGTTTCTCTTGATGGATGAAAAATAATGAAAACTTAACACTTACTTACGTTCTGGCAGACATAAAGTATAAGTTCATGGTTGTTGGCAAAGTTTTTTTTGTCTTTTTCATCACAGTTTCAAATTCCAACTCCCATTCTAGAGATTCCTCAGACGCCTGAAAACAATGATAATCTAAGGATTCGAAACTATAGTGTGCAAATGATGGTATTGAGCAGGGGTCTCCAAACTTTGACCTTAGGGCCATAATATTCTTTTCGATACGTTCCGAGGGCCAAAACAATTTTAATTTTCCTGCCAACCTAAGCAAACATAGGCGTTTTGCATTTTAATTACTATTGATTGTGTATTCAGTATATTGTGACAAGTAGGGACATCTAGTGGCGGGTAGTAATACTATGCAGGTCTGTGATGCAGGTACTATCTATTTCGGCTACACACTAACTACTAGCAGGTGGCATGTTTGAGAATTTCCGCATTGGTTCGAGAAAGTTCTGGTTCTGACTAGCTTTTTCGATCACTTCTAGATGGTAGTAATTGCATAGGTATAAAAAGGCTAGCGGCGCCATTGCGAGTCAGTTTGCGTGGGAAAGGCGAAGGAAGCAAAACTGCCTATTGTGAAATAAAGTAACACCCGTGTAAAAGTAAGAGTATTTTGATTAGACTTGTTTTATGTTTGATTTATTAGTATGGAAAAGAAACGAAAAACAGACAGTGAATGCAAAACAGTCCAAGAAAAATGGTACTTTCAGTAGCTTGTGATTGAGTGCAATAATGAGGCGCTATGTCTAATTTGTAATGAAACCATAGCTGTTCTAAAAGAATATAACATTAAACGTCATTATGAATCCAAAAATTTGCAAGATTACTCTAAATATACAGGAAGTTTGCGGACGGAAAAATTTGAAACTTTGAAGCGCGGACTGAAATCGCAGCAATCTTTGTTTACCAAAGCAAATGCTGAGCAAGATTCTGCAACTTGCGCCAGCTTTCGTGTGGCTCTTGAAATTGCAAAACGTGGAAAACCATTCACCGATGGAGAAATGATAAAAGACTGAATGATTGCAGTAGCGGAAGAAATATGCCCCGAAAAGGTAAAATTATTGAAAGGTGTCGGTTTGTCATCAAACACCGTGACTCGGAGGGTGCAAGACATCGCAGAAAATATATCATCTCAACTGTCTGACAAAAATGGACATCTTGAGTGGTTTTCTCTAGCCTTGGATGAGTCAACGGATGTGTCAGATAGTGCTAAGGTGTTGATTTTCATTTGTGGAGTAGATAAAAGCTATGACGTGTATGAAGAACTGCTTGATATTGATAGTATTGCCGGATCGGTGGCGTAGAGGATATGATGCTCGTCTCCTGCGCAGAGTTACATGGGTTCAATTCCTACAAAGTCAGTGCAATTTTTCGGATTCTGGGAATCGCTTGAGTATCCATCTTTCGGAGGAGATGTAAAGGCGTCGGTCCTATCTAACAGAGAGGTGTTGGACATTGAAGATCCCTTCCCTCGACAAGAGAGGGGTTCGACAAAGTTCCCGGGTTAGTGAGGTGACAGAATTCCCCGGCGTGTCATAGGCCGAAAGTCGGAAATAGATACGTTAAAGAAATAACAAACAAACATTGATAGTATTCACGGCACGACAACTGGGGCAGATATTTTTAAGGTATCACCACCGATGGAGGCAAAAATATATGTGAAAAAAATAACGGGGTGGTCGCACTTGTGTCGAAGGCTATAGAAAATGATGGTGGTTCAAAACCATTAGTCTTACATCGTAACATTCATCAACAGTCCTTGTGCGGAAAATGTTTGGATTTGTCTGAAGTTCTGAAATCAGTCATATCAGTTGTTAACTTCATCAGATCCACAGGACTGAATCACCGACAATTCCGCGAGTTTATTGAAGAGAAGCATCGCAATTGTGCTGATTTAGGAAACAGTGAATGGCTGTGGAAATAAGCATTCTATGTTGATTTGACGAATCATATGAGCGAACTTTATTTGAGATTGCAAGGGGAAAATCAGCATCTCCCTGATTTATACACCAATATCAAAACGTTCAGGCAGAAAATATTACTATTTCAATCGTAATTACGTAAAAAATGTTTCACGCATTTCAAAACATGTGAATTATTTAGCCACACTACAGAGACTGAGTTTCCCGTCGATTTTGCAGTCGAAACGTCGAAACTTTGAGTGCTTTAAAGATGAATTTCGATTCTCGTTCCTCAGACTTTGATGTGATTGCGAATGAAATTAGGATTTTTGGAATCCGTTTGAACTGACGTTGAGAGCCTGGCTCCGGAAATCCAAATGGAAGTTATTGATTTACAGTGCAATGATATGTTTAAGAACAAATATCAGAATTCATCTTGATTGGAATTTTACAAGAGTCTTCCATTGGTACAATTTCATAATTTGCATAATTTGTTCGTGGGTTGTTTTTTGTATTTGGTACAACGTACTTGTGTGAGAAAACGTTTTCCAAGATGAAGTACACAAAGAACGTTTACAGATCTAAATTAACTGATGAGCATCTTAAATCTGTTCTAGTAACTGGTACAAGTAAAATTAATCCACAACTAGATTAGAATATGCTTAAGCTGGGAAACTTAAGCTTAGGTTTCTGCGTGATAATTTCTGTCGTGAAGTTTTACCTTGCAAGTAAATGAAATTGAGTAATTATAATTCTGTGTTTTCATTTTCTTCCATTCAACTTATCACAGCAATAGTAATGACAATAGAACATTGGCTGTCCTGGACTAGATTGATGATACTAGTCTTAAGCTGTCGCGGGCAGAATTGATGGCACTGGTGGGCCGGATTTGGCCCGCGGGCTGTCGTTTGGAGACCCCTGGTTTAGAATGTTATATTGTTATAGAGAAAGATCCAGTAACATACTTCTTGATGTCATATCGAAAGTCAGTTCAAACTTATGCTACAGGCAGCTTTTTAGGACGGGTAATACCAGAGCAACATTGCTGGACACCATTAAAATTAAATAGTAAACTTCGTCGTGGCAAAATTGGGCACAAGATCGTTAATCCGTTAACATTTCGAGTAACGGATTTACTGTTGAGTTGTTTGTTTTTTATTCCATTAACGTGCTCTATTTCCGTCTTTCGGCTAATGACACTCAGGAAAATTCTATCACCTCACTAACCCGGGAATTTTTCCGAACCCCTCTCGTGTCGAAGGAAGTTCAACACATCTCTATTAGTCAGGACCAACGGCTTTACATCTCCTCCAAAAGATGGACACTCAAGCGATTCCCAGAATCCGAAAAATCGCATCGACTTTGTGGGGATTGAACCTAGATAACTCTGGGCAGGGGACGAGCATCATATCCTCTACGCCATCGAGCCGGCTGTTTCAAAATTTTATTCGAATCCGATGATTTCAAATCCCATATTGTCGATCGTTTTTCTCGGGAACATTCGAGACTTTCGTTCACGCCAATATAAATGTTGCGTCTGTAGGAATTGAAGTCATTCTGAATTGTAGCTTGAAGGCAATACTACGTCGATACAAAGTTTATTATTAAATAGTACAAAATGAGTGCAGCGAAGAAATCTAAAACCTATCATTTTAATAACGATTGGGAGGAAGAATTTTCTTTTGTATGGTGAAGGATAAAGCTGCTACGATCGTGTCGTTTAAAATATCTCATATATTGACGAAACACAAGAAACCATTCGAAGATGGATCGGTTGTGAAGGAAGCATTTATTGAAGCGGGCTAGACTTTATTTGGAGATTTTAAAAATAAAACAGATATCATTTCTGCTATTAGAGAACTTCAGTAATCTCTTACGACTGTCACAAGGCGTATTGAAGTCATGAGTCAGGACTCATATTTTTATTCGGATGGTATTCAATGACATGTTGGCTTAGGAAGAAATTTGGACAATCATTCCTCTGAAGGGGAAGACCCGTGGCGAAGATATATATGACGTTTTCTTCAATTTTGTAAAAAACTACAAGCTACCAATATATAAGTTAGTGTGCGTTACAACCGATGGAGTACCAGCAATGAATGGAAACAAAAACGGTTTTGTGGCATTGTGTCGAGCTAATGAAGATTTCTCTTCATTTTTTTCTTTCCATCGCATTATACATCAACAAGTTTTGTGTTCAAAAGTCTTGAATACGGAGGAAATTATGGGCATTGCAACAAAAATTGTGAACTCCATCCGTGCACGTAGCTTGCAACGGCAGAAGATGAGGAGTAAGTTGAACACACTGATTTAGTTCTTCACACGGACGTCAGGTAGTTGAGTCACGGAAAATTCCTAGAATGGTTTCAACAATTATTGCCTGCAATAACAGCTTTTCTTGACGAAAGAGGTGATGACACTCAGATGTTGAAAAACGAAAAATGGCTGACTGATTTGGCATTTTTGACTGACATCACAATGCACTCAAACACCATTAACATGGAACTTCAAGATAAAGGAAAAACTATTATTGAGGTGATTGGCGCAGTAAACGCATTCAAAAGTAAATTGCAACTTATGATAGATCAATTGAAAAAAAAGGATCTGAAACATTTTTCGTCTTTGAAAGCAAGGATTCCTCAGTTGAATTATGATACGTATAAGGCTGAATTATCAAATATTTTGGGACAATTCGAAATGCGTTTTCATGATTACAGTAAATTGGCAATTATAACATCATTTATTCGTTATCCTTTTTCATGAAATAACATTGAGGAATTAGCTACTGAAATAGCAAGTCAGTTTAATATGAACTCATGTTCTGTTGAAAATGAGTTGGTGCAGATTATATAATTCATAACTCAAGCAACAGAAGCTCCGTAAGCTATCATTTGTAATCCACATAATGCCATATAATTCTACTGCTTGACATATATGACAACGTTATTTATAACATAAACATTCAAGACAATAAAATTTAAACCTCGAGCATATTTCCTCTCGCTTCATAACTCCCAAATTTACAGAATGATCCCATCATTGGAATGAATGATGATTGAAAAATGATGTTGAAGTGGTAGAACTTTTTAATACAGAATGACGCATGATCAGTGGAAGTAATACAAAAAAAATGAGTATCTACTTACCCAATCAGCAGTACCCGCCATATTTCCAACCTTATTCATATCCACTGCAGAAAAATTCAATTTCGTCATCCACACATTTTTCAATGCAGAAGCTGATATAATATGCCCACTTTCATTTTTTTGAATACCGCTTAAAAGAGCTGTATAGTTTTTGAGATGTCCCAAGAATAGCCTGAAATAAACCAAATATAAACCTCGAATTTTGGTGTCAATATCATAGTGAACCTTATGTGTTTTGAGTTCTGAATTGCGTCTTATTTCTCGAAGCCAATATGACCCTAATTGATATATGCTTATGTGGTAAATAGAGTATTTATCTTTGTTTAAGTTGTAGGTTAGATAGACGGAAGATCCCAAAGGGTAATAGAAACACGGGGGGTTTTGTTACCCACTTAAGCTAAATTGATAACCCTTTTACATGATATGTTAACCCAGATTTAGTATATCTATCACTATCCTATTGTCGTCTATTCGTTGTGCATCTATCACACCTTCCCCGTCACTTGAAAAAAAAATTTATTAGAAACGAGAAAAAAAATTTTTGCTTACACTAACCTACATACGACTTCACCCTATTTTCATGTACCTTAACTATTTTAGCATCTATATCTATGATGTTTGGGTCATCTTCTCCGACTACTGTGACGGACCTTTGAATATAGCTTTGCACTTTTTGCCCGAATCATTTCGAACAAGAACTTTTTCGTCAAAATTATAATTTCTCAGCTGAGTATTTTGATCGAATTTTCTTTCCTAATTCCCTTAGAAAAATCTTAGTTTTTCCTAGCTTCATCACAAGCTACTTGAAGTCTATATTTCAATTCCAAGAGATAATGGTCAAAATTATAAATTGGGTCAGGGGTGCGACTGATACTTGATGGCATTTCGCAAGGTCTACCAAATACCAACTGGAATGGAGTGTATTTATTTGATGTATGCACCGTGTTATTGAAAGAAAAACGCCAAAAAGGTAACCAAGAGCTCCATGTTTCAGGATGTTCTTGAGTATATATTCTAAGATACGCACCTAGTTGTTTGTGCGTATTCTCAAGAGCTCCAATGGTCTCATGATGATAAGCAGCAGAATTAAGTTTTTTGATGTTTAAAAGTTGGCAAGATTCCTCAAAAATTTTTGACATAAATTCTATCCCCTGGTCAGTTGCTACTTTTGGAATTCCAAATCGTAATATGAAATTTCCAACAAATGACCTAGCAACTGTTTCTGCTTCTTTATTCATCAGAGGGTAGCATTCTATGAATTTTGACAGTTCGCATTGTATATTAGAATATACTTTTTATTTTTGTGATGGGGCTCTAATGGACATATAAAATCAAGAAAAATTTTCTGCATGGCCTCAGTAGCAGTAATTTTAATTGTCAAGGGTTGTTTCTAGTCATTTGAGTACTTGAATTTTTAATAATCATGGTATTTTCTAACAAATTGGTCTACATCTGCTCGTAAATTTTTCCAGTGGTATCTGCTGCGCATCGTATTATACATTCGATTGACACCTGCGTGAACGCCTGTTTTCAGTATATGATGTTCATTTAATATTAGATGCTGTAATTCTTTACTCTGAATTTTCGGAATATCTCTGACAACATTTATTTTAATATCTGCATTTATTAATTCATTGGGCGCTCTAAGTAATTTCTCCACAATTGGCAGGTTACATTCATTTTTCTTCTTCTTCTTCTTATGACGCCGTCTCCAAACGAAGGTTGGCGATCCAATTGGCAATAATTGTTTTCGACACTGCAGCTCTAAAAATTTCAGTGGACGTTCTTCCAAACCACCTCCGTAGATCTTTCATCCATGAGTTCTGGCGTCGTCCAACTGATCTTTTTCCTTGGACTTTCCCCTCAATAATCAGGCGAAGGATCTCATATTTTTTGCCGCGCATGATGTGCCCGATGTACTGGAGCTTTCTTTCTTTGATGGTTCTCATCAACTTTCGTGATTTTCCCATTGTATTTAGGACGTCGATGTTTGTCCGTCTCTCCATACAAGAGATACGCAATATTCTACGGTATAGATACATTTCGAAAGCGTCTATGCGTCTCTCCATTTCTGGATTAAAAGTCCAACTTTCACATCCATAAGTAAGGACAGGAAAAACATAACAACGAAGTAGTCGCATACGAAGCTGAAGATTAAGTCCGCGGTTGACGAAAAGGTCTCTCATGCCAACGAAAGTTTTACGGGCTTGTTTGATTCGAGATTTGATCTCTATTTTCGGGTCACTTTGGTCGTTCACCGTGGCTCCTAAATACCGAAACGAATGCACCTGTTCCACAGGTTGGTTGTTAATGCGTATTACAGCCTCCACTGCTTGCTTAGAAAACACCATACTTTTAGTTTTGTTAACGTTAACAGATAATCCAAAGCGTTGGCTATGCTCTACAATAAAGTTCATGGCTCTCTGCAAGTTTTGAAGGTTGTTAGCTAGTACCACGGTGTCGTCTGCGTAGCGGATATTACTAAGTAGTTTTCCATTTATTCTAATGCCTGTGTCTATTTTTTCAAGTGCCTCGTTGAATATTGCTTCTGAGTAAATGTTAAACAATAGAGGCGACAGCACACAGCCTTGACGTACACCTTTCCGTATTGCTACCTGTTCAGATGTTAGCCCATTAACTCTCACTTGTGCAGCTTGGTGCCAATAAAGGTTTGTAATAATGCGTAAGTCTTCTGCATAAACCCCGGTATTTTTTAGAATTTCCGCCATTTTTTTTATGTGAAACGCAGTCAAAAGCCTTCCGATAGTCAACAAAGCAGGCGTGAACATCGACATTCATGTCTCTACATCTTTGGGTGAGTACATTAAGAGAAAAGAGAGCCTCACGCGTTCCCAGGCCATTTTTGAAACCGAACTGAACTGGATCGATTTCTCGCTCGCATTTGGTGTAGATTCGAGTATGTATAATTCGTAGAAAGGTTTTCAGAACATGCGACATTAGGCTAATCATTCTGTAGTCATCACAATTTGTCGCATTGGTCTTTTTGGGCAGGGTGACAAACACAGATTTGAGCCAGTCTGCTGGGATTTTACCGGCTCTATAGATGTTATTAAACAGTGCTGTTAAGAGCTTAAGGGTAGCCCCTTCTTGCTGTGTCATTAGCTTAAGCGTCTCTGCATAGATTTCGTCAGGGCCAATAGCTTTACCATTTTTTTAAGCTTTATTGCTCGTATAACTTCTTCCGATGTAATGCAAGGACTAGTTTCATTAAATTCTTCAGGTTGCGGGCTTTCCGTTCGATCTTCCCCAAAAAGTTCTTCAATATAGTCTTTCCATCGTTTCAGCTTTTCTTCGACCCCGATCAGTAACTCGTTGTTGGCCCCCTTCAACATTCCACTGTTAGCTTTGTGTTGTCTTCCTGTTATCTCCCTGATCTTGTTGTGCATGTTGAATAGATCATGCTTTTTTTGGAGATTTTCAATTTCTGTGCATTGGTTAATTAGCCATTACTCTTTGGCCTCCCTACATTTTCGTCGAATTATTTTGTTCAGTTCTCTATATCGTTCGATGTTTTTTGTTTTCAGTTCTCTTCTATCGTGCATCATTTGAAGAATTTCGTCAGTCATCCAAGGTTGTTTTCTTTTTGTGCTGGTTAGTCCTATGTCGGTTTCTTAGGTGACTGTAAGCGCTTCTCTCAAAGCACTCCACTGGCGCTCAACGTCAGTTGTTTCAGATGTTTCAGCAGTCTTTCTTCAAGTCGTTGACTTACTTTTGCCTTATTTCACTATCGTCTAAGCTCTTCACGTTGATATGTTTAATTTTTTCTGGCCGCTTAACTGGTATAAAACGGTGCATTTGTAGGTTCATTACAACCGGGTTGTGATCACTGGAAACGTCAGCGCCAGGAAATGTTTTGGTAGATTTCACAAATTTTCGCAATTCGGATCTGATGAGAATGAAATCTATTTGGTTTCGAATCAAATGATCTTCTCTGTCAGCTGGAGATCTCCATGTATACAGCCGTCGGGATGTAATTTGAAAAAAGTATTAGTGATTGATAAGTTGTGTTCAGTACAGAACTGCACAAGTCGATCACCTCTTTCGTTTCTTACACCGAGTCCAAAGTGGCCAGTGATGTTGCCTTCAGCTCTTGCTCCTACTTTAGCGTTAAAGTCCCCAAGCACGATTGTTATTTCACCATTCTTTGTTAATTTCATTGCTTTCTCCAGGCTGGCATAAAATTCTTCAACTTCGTCGTCCGATTTGTCATTTGTTGGAGCGTAACATTGAATGACATTCAAAACACGATGAGTTGTTGTAAGCTTAAGAACCATGACGCGGTCGTTCAAAGGAAAAAGGTCTATTATAGATGGTTCCAATTCAGTAGAAATGAATGAAATTAGGAAATTCATTTTTACATATAATTAATTCCGGAATTTCATTTTCTACACAAATATCTTTCAGGTCTCGCAATGATCTACCTAAGTCTTACATAAAGTGAGTTTCCTGAATTAAGTAGATAGTACTAGTACTTTCATCAAATATAGCGTTGTCTTTTACTTTTACATTGGAATTGCAGTTTATCTTATTGAAGTCTTTTGCTTTAATGCATTTAACCATAACACAATCTGCAGGAGCCCTAATGAGGTCCACAATGCCAGAGTGGCCAATCCTGTCATTTTTTCTCGTTTCAAATAAAAATTTTTTACGAGTGACGTGGAAGGTTTGATGGATAAATTCCAATATGAGTAAATTATAATAAAGGAAGTTCATTGAAGTGATATTAGGTTACAATTCAATGAACTAGAAAATATATCCATTGCAACATCCGAATTGCTAAACTCCAAAAAAAGCATGGTTACTGTAATAATTATACATTAGAAATAGTTCCGAATGTGCACACTCGGCAATAATGATTCTGAATTTCGCTTAATATTCAGAATTTCAAACTCTGCAACTGTTACACCGAATACCAAGAAATTCGGCACACAGGACCACCTTTGCAGGATCTATCCAAAGCGGGACATAAATTTCGAAAATTTCAGGACCGGACTGAATAAATGTAGAAAATTGTGTTTTGGAGCGATACAACACCCGGTATAATGTTTTTTCAATGATTTGTTCACTGGTGCTCGAACCGCACAAACAGTGTGTACAAACTATGTAATAAAATCTTTCGGCACCATTGAAATGGCCTTTGAATAAATTTTTGATTTTGTTGAATCTGAAATAAAATTGTTTTTGTTTTTTACAAGAAATAGACGTGTTTGAAACTTGTATATGAATATATTTTAATTCTATTTCAATGTAGCATCATTTGAAACCTAAGTTTTTCCTGTTTTATCTGTGTATGGTCTTCGACTCACAATACAGGTCCGGACTATCAGTGGAATATTTTATTGCTCTCATTATGAAAGCTGTCGCTATCAAAATACTGGAAGCATTGATAAATGAATGATAATTTCTAGGCGTTCTGTCATAAATCTGCCTTTTCAAGAAGAAATTTGTTATTTGGCTATGGCAGTTAGATACCCATTAGTCACCAAAGAATAGGTATACTGTTTAATTTGAACCAAGTGATCTGTGAATGTTGAATAATTTAATGATTATTTAAAATAATGGAACTTGTGAGCAAATTGATACAAAGTGCATGCGCATCAAAATAGTTTCAGTCGTTTCAATACTTTGTGAATTTTTGAAACATGCATAACCTTTCATTCTGTATAAGAAGCTTCTCAATCCATTTTTAGTTTCAAACCACTGAAGCAATCATAGGTACTCATTTCTATGAGAGCGTTCTATGCTTGTCACCATAGATCTTCTGGCAGCTCCTTATGTCAGTATGAATAATTTTGAATTCGAAAATAGTAGTTTGTCGTTCTTTCTCAGAAAAACCAAATTTTAGGTTTCTTAATTAACCGAAATGTCCAAATTCGCTGATGAAGAATATGCTGATATTCTGTTCGTCTATGGATATTGCGACGGCAATGCCCGAACTGCGATTAGATAATACCAAACAAGATTTCCGAACAGAAGACTTCCTAGCCATGTGACTTTCAGTCAAACTTACCAGTTTTCGAGAAATCATGGGAAATTTCCATCTGTGGAGAAGAAACGTGATCACCATAGAAATATTGATAACGATGACCAGGTCATTAACTGAGCAATAGAGAATCCTTCCATCAGCACTCGAAAGATCGCAAATGAAATGGAAATGGCGCACAAGAAAGTATGGAGATTTCTGCATAAAGAAAAACTACACCCCTATCATCTTTAACTTGCTCAACGTTTGGAACCTAGGGATGAAATTCCGCGATTGGACTTCTGCAATTATATTATCAACTATAGAAGATCCATCGGTAGGATTTTCTTACAGACGAGTCAATGTTAATGAGAGATGGAATATACAATTCTCGTAACAGGTATTGAAAATCCGAGAGCTATCTTGAAGAAAAGATCACAGTATAAATTTTCAGTCAATGTTTGGTGTGGACTTCACAATAATCGACTAATAGGACCTCATGTTTTCAAATAAACTCTTAATGGGGAACGGTATCTCGAATTTTCGGGAAACGACCTGCACAGATTGAAGGCGGAAGTTGTTATGAGGGGTCATATATTCCACCATGATGAGGCAGGTCCTCATTATGCACTTCCAGTGAGGAATTATTTGAATCAACAGTATACGGATCGATGGATTGGCAGAGGAGGTCCCATCGCTCGGCCACCTAGGTCACCGGATCTGAATCCGGTTGACTATTTCCTCTGGGGCTTTCTAAAGAGAAGAGTTTACCAGGGGGAAATTCACACAAGGGAAGAACTCTCAGAAAGAATCACAGAGAGTTGTGATTTCGTCAGAGGAAACCCTGAAATTATTCAGAACGCAACCAGGCATATTTTCAGACGATCGGAAATATGTATTAATGAAGGTGGAAGCTATTTTGAGAAAGACCTCTGAAATTGGGTGTCGAAAATTATTAGTTTTAGCGGTCAGTACTTTCCTTCTGTTATTGTGTTATTATTCTGAAATATTCACACACTAGTATCGCAAGTAAGATTGGTAGTAGAGTGCTGAATAAATAATATTATTTATTCATCAATATTCTCCTCATTTTGATAGCAACAGTCTTCATTTGAGCAATAAAATATTCCACTGATAGTCCGGACCTGTATTGTGAGTCAAAGACCATACGTAGATAAATCAGGAAAAACTGAGGTTTCAAATGATGCTACATTAAAAAAAAACCAAAATGGACACATAAATTGATTTCAAACACGTTTTTTTCTTGTAGAAAGCGATAGCAATTTTTTTTCAGGTGAATTTTTTGTCATTCAGCAAAATCAAAAATTTATTTCAAGGCCATTTCAATGGTGCCGAAAGATTTTATTATATAGTTTGCACACACTGTTTGGTTGGTTCGAGCAATCTTGAACAAATCATTGAAAAACATTATACAGAGTGTTCTATCGCTCCAAACAATATTTTGTACATTTATTCAGTCCGGTCCTGAAATTTTCGAAATTTATGTTCCGCTTTGGATAGATCCTGCAAAGGTGATCCTGTGTAACGAATTTCTTGGTATTTAGTGCAACAGTTGCAGAGTTTTGAATTTTTGAATATTCAGCGAAGTTCAGAAAACAGCCTGTATATCTGAAACGAAGCTCCTCAGGGGATTAATAGGGGGGTGTTTCGAAATCACCTCAGTCATGTCTATCTTCCGTCAAGCCATGTAAAACCTTATGTGATACACCGTGTATAGATAATTTTCAATTGAATTGTAATGGTTATTTTTCTCTTTCTGAGTCGTTCATCTTACCTTAATAAATCATTTTGAAAAAATCTGTATGTTTCAATTTTTAAGTTGGAAAATTTTCAATTATTAAGTTTTCAGGTACATTAGCATCTCCCAAAATAGGTATTTATCTACGCTACTGAGAGAGGTTCTGAAGGTACAAGGTAAATTTTAAATATAGGATCAGTATCTGACTGTGGTGAGAATGTCGAGAACAGATTATACAGGGATATCCGGTGGATATCCCTATATTTTATATGAGGGTTTCTTGTAGATCAGCAGAGAGACTACGATTGTCTATCACATAATCTATCGGATTGGCAGATTTGCTTTCTGGTCTGAAAGAAATTGCATATTGAATGAGCTTTCATCACTCAGTACTATTTTCAAACTGACTAAAGACGTCATGCCGATTAGGCTTCACGCCTACTTAAAATTATACGCATGTATGAGTTCTGCTGATTCACTTGTTTTGTGGGTGCAGGAGAAGAAATTATGAATGAAGAGTACTCTCATTTGTTTTGAAGTCTCTGCATGCTATACTCTAGGCAACCGAAAGAGAGACCACGTCAAAACAAATACAGCAGACGCCAGAAGATTTAGTAGCTCTGTAATTGGCCGAATCATGTTTAGGGGGTGGGATCTGAATTTCAGTAGTCTGTACAGGTACGGTCTCGGTCCATCGGATAGAAAATTATTATTCATTATTATCATTATTGTTTTGGAAGTGTTATTGATCGAGTGTTGAAAAGTGAAAATATTGTGTGTTTAATGTCGTCTACGGATACTGCAGATGAAAGTACTGTTGAAAATTATTCTCCAAAAAAGCGGCCTAAGAAAGGTCATTTTACTTTGAATGAAAAATATTTTCAACGTCTATAATAGACAAATGCAAATAGATTCTGCACCTATCATCGAAATCGTCGAACAAGTGGCAAATATTGTGGGAGTTAATAAAACTAGTGTTTACAGACTAATAAAGAAGGATAAGGAGAATCATTCTTTTTCACAACCGAGGACGTACCCGAAAAGGGTGAAAATTGCGGATAGTGTTACTAATTTCGACAAAAATCTGATTAGTAGGAAAGTGCATCAGTTTTTTCATAGAAATGAATTACCTACAATAGATAAAATATTGAATGAAGTGAACAGTGATGTTGATCTGCCAAATTTTAGAAGAACAACAATATTAAAAAAAATGGACTTCAGATTTCAGAAGAGGGGGACTAATGGTTTACTATTGGAGAAAGAGGAAATACCGCGAAGAGAATAGAAAAATCTATTACCTGGATGAAACGTGGGTGAATGCTGGGCACACTAAATCAAGTGTTTGGGTAGATGCATCGGTCAAAACAGCCAGACAGGCTTTCCAAGAAGGTTTATCGACTGGATTGAAGAATCCCACAGGCGAGTGGTAGTTATATTATGCATGAATAATTCATGTATAATATAATATAATATTCATGATTTTCAAATGATACACAAGTTCTGTTGGTTCGTTTTTGATTGAAATCGCTAATTTCTTGATAAACTTATTTGATTTTTATTCTGATTCAAATCTTGATTTGAATCATGCTTACTCTTTATCAACAATAGGCACGTCATCAGGTATTTCATCATATTTTTGAAACCATAATTTTAACCTAAAACTAACTGCAGAATAAAGGTTATTATTCTATTATTATTATATTATTAATATTCCTGTTATTCCTTGCAAATTATGCTATAGGGTAAAACCCATACATACTATTCAATTTGGACGAATAGATGGGATCTTATTAAGGGTCTGTTGCTACTTCTGGGTTTTTCTTTATCTCTATTGCTACTGTAAATTAACTCAAGTAGGCTATGTACCACCTACCTGTCGCCAAAAGGTTTATCGGTGATTTAACTCAATTCTCTAATCATCAAAATTAAGTATTTTCTTGAATTATGATATTCCACATGATTAAGTTAGATGAAAATAGACACATGCAATCATTAATAGAAATAATTTTTATGTTTTTGCAGGTAAAGGCAAGAGACTCATCGTTTGCAATATTGGAAGTGATACTGGATTCGTTCCCGACGCACTGTGGTCATTCGAATCGAAGAAATCTGGTGGACAAATGCAAATAGATTCTGCACCTATCATCGAAATCGTCGAACAAGTGGCAAATATTGTGGGAGTTAATAAAACTAGTGTTTACAGACTAATAAAGAAGGATAAGGAGAATCATTCTTTTTCACAACCGAGGACGTACCCGAAAAGGGTGAAAATTGCGGATAGTGTTACTAATTTCGACAAAAATCTGATTAGTAGGAAAGTGCATCAGTTTTTTCATAGAAATGAATTACCTACAATAGATAAAATATTGAATGAAGTGAACAGTGATGTTGATCTGCCAAATTTTAGAAGAACAACAATATTAAAAAAAATGGACTTCAGATTTCAGAAGAGGGGGACTAATGGTTTACTATTGGAGAAAGAGGAAATACCGCGAAGAGAATAGAAAAATCTATTACCTGGATGAAACGTGGGTGAATGCTGGGCACACTAAATCAAGTGTTTGGGTAGATGCATCGGTCAAAACAGCCAGACAGGCTTTCCAAGAAGGTTTATCGACTGGATTGAAGAATCCCACAGGCGAGTGGTAGTTATATTATGCATGAATAATTCATGTATAATATAATATAATATTCATGATTTTCAAATGATACACAAGTTCTGTTGGTTCGTTTTTGATTGAAATCGCTAATTTCTTGATAAACTTATTTGATTTTTATTCTGATTCAAATCTTGATTTGAATCATGCTTACTCTTTATCAACAATAGGCACGTCATCAGGTATTTCATCATATTTTTGAAACCATAATTTTAACCTAAAACTAACTGCAGAATAAAGGTTATTATTCTATTATTATTATATTATTAATATTCCTGTTATTCCTTGCAAATTATGCTATAGGGTAAAACCCATACATACTATTCAATTTGGACGAATAGATGGGATCTTATTAAGGGTCTGTTGCTACTTCTGGGTTTTCTTTATCTCTATTGCTACTGTAAATTAACTCAAGTAGGCTATGTACCACCTACCTGTCGCCAAAAGGTTTATCGGTGATTTAACTCAATTCTCTAATCATCAAAATTAAGTATTTTCTTGAATTATGATATTCCACATGATTAAGTTAGATGAAAATAGACACATGCAATCATTAATAGAAATAATTTTTATGTTTTTGCAGGTAAAGGCAAGAGACTCATCGTTTGCAATATTGGAAGTGATACTGGATTCGTTCCCGACGCACTGTGGTCATTCGAATCGAAGAAATCTGGTGACTACCACCAAGAAATGGATGGACCCAACTTCGAAGAATGGTTTGAAAATATTTTACCGAAATCGGAAGAAGGATGTGTCATATTTTCGTTTTGGACAATGCGTCTTATCATTCTAGACGCACAGAAAAACTCCCGACATCTGCCAGTAGAAAAGCCACTATTCAAGAATGGCTATGTTCAAAAAATATTGCTTTCGGGGATGATTTGATTGAAGCAGAGCTTCTTCGAATAGTCAAAACCCACAAACCAGCGTATAATAAATATGAAGTAGATGAAATGGCTCGAAACCAAAATAAAATCGTGTGGCGACTCCAGCCCTATCATTGCGAGCTCAATCCCATCGAACTGGTTCGGGCTGAGATAAAGAATTATGTGGCATCTAAGAACACATCATTCAAATTCCAAGACATGAAGAAGCTTTTCCCGAATCCATTGAAAGGATTGATGTTGTCAAGTGGTAAAACTGCATTAAGCATGTCGTAGAGAAGGTCGAACCGAGAATGTGGCAATTAGATCATATAATAGACGAACAACTGGATCCTATTATTCTCGAGAATGATTCAAGTTCATCGTCTGAATCTGATAATGACAATGATAATCCTTGATGTCCTTTTTTATGTAACTCTTGTAATATATATGTTTCAATAATGTTCTACTACCAGAAAATATACCTACATCATTTGCGTATTACATTGCCTGTTTTTTATGATAATTCAATCAGTCATATCCGAAACTATTGCGTGAATACTTTATTTTAGAATGAAATTCTACATCATTGATGCCCATTACTTAATTCAGAGTTCAATTTCATGATCAAATGGAAGCCAGTCCCTGGATTCAACCCTGTGTGACATCACGTTCAGGCCTCGTGCGTTTGTTTTCTTTACACTCTCTCTTTTCGTTGTATCAAGTATAGTAAGCTTGTTAATTTATTACTTCCTGATTCGGAAGTCATCGAAAGAAACTTACAATTCTTCGTGATGATTTATTCTATTTATAATATCTTCTGTCGTCAAGTTGGCAATTTCTTTTCTGTTATAATTCCATAATTCCAGAATACTTTGATGGAAACATCCTAGCGGTATGGTTTCTAAAAACGAGCAAAACAACGTTATATCCATTGAAGAGGTTATATCTTTGTTTCCATTTTCTGTTTCTCTCGCTAACATTTTAGCCAAACCTCTGTCTATTCTCGGTAATCTGAGGAAAAATTATATTACTATCATTGAACCAAACACTGAATTAAAAAGTGGAATGAGGTTAATTAATGATATTTACTTAAAGCATACATCACTCCACGTAATGTTGTTTGGACTTCTGACTCTTTGTACTTCTTCATGAATATGTAAAACCTGAAACAAAGTTCAAAAAAGAATGAAAATTATAATATGGTCATGGTTTTCAGTTATTTGGGGATGTATGCCAACATACACTGGAAGTTCTAACTTGTGCCAAGGTATTGATAGTATCAAGATGAGGGAAGTGCTCTTTCTAGTTTAACACAACAAAATGACATAAACTGCGTCAAGAAATTAACGCGCAATTTCAATATCTCAACATTTCTTTTATCCGGACATATTCCAACAGAATTTGATTTATTTGGCGCACATGTTCCTCTCATGAGGTATAAAATGATATTTTGTAAGAAACAACCACATAACAACAGCCGTTGTTGATCAATTTTTGCGAGTAACGATTATTTCTCTTGGATATTTTAATTTTCGATAATAATGCAACGCGCATCAATTTTACTGCTGGATGTTCTTTCGAAACACAACGGAGCAAAATATATGAAATTGAAAATAGAGAAAATGCTATCGTCGACGTTTTAAGAGCAGTTGCAACCCAACGTGACATTTCAAGCCGTCAAATGGCAATTGAAACCCATTTCGAAGTTGACGTTTCGATTTTTCTTTTGTTGTGTTTGTCAAAGCTAAGCATTTGCCTGATTCCATCAGAGGTTTGGGTGGGTAACTTAATATGTTTCAGTTTTTTTAGATCTTATTATGGATAGAAGAACATTTTTGGAAAATCAGGGGTGAAGAAGCAAATTCGAAAGGCATTTTTGAAAATCTCAGAATTACAATGTAACGTTTAGTTCGATTGTTCTAATGTGAAATGTTTGCGTAACAACGATAAATTCTGCATTGAATTGAAACGACCCATAACTAAGGACTATTATTTTCGTAAGAATTATTCATTACTGGCTTGAAACGTGACCCAATTTCGTTTTATTATCAATTGTGAATAATTTATGCTGTAGATTTACCATTGAAGCATTTAATGTATTTTGTTTGAGTTAGAAAATTCCTGGCATTGGGTTAGCCAGAATCAGGGCCTCCGCAACCATATGTGCAAAGTGTGCAATGCACACGGGCGCCATCCTTTAGAAGCGCCAAAAACCAGGGTTCAAAAAAAATATTAAAATAATAGTTGAGAAATTAAATAGGATTAGGTATAAATATACACGAAATTTTATTAGTATATCATCCAGATATTGACGATTCCTATGTTGCGAGAACATGTCAGGCGGCAGTTTCTTGATTTTTCCTGTTCAGACATGAATAACGCCTGGAGCGCTATAAAAGCGATGCATCGCCACAGGCGTTTTTAAATCAGTTAGTTCACTGGACCGTGCAACAAGTGAATAAAATTAATATTAATTTTTACATATAAAGTTATTTTTATTATTATTATTGTTGTGTAATATTTTGTTTGCTACTTTTCTTTTTAAATTAAGTGCCGAATACCTGCTCACAGCAATTTCAAAAGCTTGATTTTCTATAAAATGGTATGTGTTCCCTACTTTATACTATCAACATTAACCCTTTATAGGATACTGGTTATAATTAATTTTTTTAGCCAAATATCTTTTATTAATTGAAATGTCATGTACGAGTTTAAAGTAGTAACTGGTTTTATCCATAACTCGCTTAGTTTTTATGCTATTGATCTTTTCAAAAAACCATTTTGTATGGTTTTTTAAGGGCTATGAAATCAATTTAGTTTAATATCTTTTTTGCCTTTATTTTTTAAAGGATTTAAGCTGAAATGGCTCGAACAAATTGCTTTTTACTCAAATATGCAAACTTCAATCGGCCATATCATACTTAATAATAATCTGTCCTATAAAGGGTTAAAAACTATAGGCTACTTAGTTAACTTTTTAAGAATATTTCCTACCCTACCCACATGTTGCTTATTTTGTGGTTACTTTAGAAAATAATTCCTAATTCTTAAAGAATAGAATAGAAATTTTTATTGACATCAAAAAAAATTACATGTCTCGTCAGGGTGTATATAAAATACTAAATTATCATTAAAAATACACAAATATGTAAAATGCATAACAGTGTATATAACAATATCACAGTTAAAACAAAGAACAAGTTACGCTCAAAATACACAAACAAGTCTTATCAAAATTAGCCTCAAGAAATTCTTTTATACTGTAGTACGATCCGTCAATGAGTAGCTTTTTGATCGCTGCATTGAACTTTTCTTCTCGAAGAGCTTTTATTTTTTCAGGTAATTTGTTATATAGCTTGATGCTCCAGTAATCGAAGAACTGTTGCGTTTTATTCAGCTTATGTAGTGGTGTTACAAAGTTGTTTTTTAAACGAGTGTTATATCCATGTGCATCTGAATTCCTTAACAAGCAGTTTCTTATTCTGGTAAGTATATTTAATGCATTCGTTAATATATAGAGATGGTACGGTAAGTATTTTTCCTTTTTAAAAATAGGTCTGCAACTCTCTCTCTGGCCTAAGCCTTCAAGAATTCTGATGGCTTTTTTGCAATGTGAAAGCTTGCTTAGAACATTGTCCCCAAAGAAGTATCCCATATGAAAGAACACTATGTACGCATGCATAGTAAGCCGTTTTGCTACTTCATAAGTTGAAACTCTTTTCATTTTTCTAAGGAGGTATAGAGCTTTAGACGTTCTTCTGCAGATGCTATCCATGTGGGTAGACCAGCTCAGCTTTGAGTGGAGAGTAATTCCCAGAAATTTTACTTGCTTATCATTTGGACCTGCCCTGAAAGTAAGTTCTTCCGTTTTGTCTTCATTCAGTTTTAGTTTGTTCGCAGCGAACCATTCTTTTATGTATTTTAAAGGTTTCAGTTTTTGTGTGCTTATCTCCAGTGGGCTTTTACCTTTAATCAACACCGATGTGTCATCGCAGTGAAGACAAGTAAACTCTGATTCTGGTACTGTTAGATCGTTTATATAGAGGATAAACAGGATTGGTCCAAGTATTGATCCTTGGGGAACTCCATACTCGACCTCCACCTCATCCGAGAAATTGCCCTTCCAGAACACCCTCTGGCTACGGCTCTGCAAATAAGACTTGAGAAGTTTGTGAACTATACCTCTAAATCCATAAAAATATAACTTTGACAAAAGAATTTCATGTGATACTGAGTCGAATGCTTTGATTAAGTCAAAATTTAGCATTTCTAGTAACTCTCCATTATCCAGCGCTGATGTTATCGATTTAATGACTTTTGTTAATGCCGTGGAGGTACTTCGTTTCGCTCTGTATCCATGCTTTGCATCGTTCAGTAATTGGTGTTTTTCTAAAACTTAACAATACAATTTTTATATTGCCAGTTCAAAGATTTTTGACAGGCTAGGAAGTATCGAAATTGGCCTATAGTTGTTGCATTGGCTTCTGTCTCCTGTTTTTTATATATTGGGATTACCTTTGATTTTTGAGTTCTCGAGGAAAATAGCCATCCTTAAAGCTTTTGTTTATTAGAATGCTTAATGGTTCTGCAAGTTCTTTTGATAGTAGCTTCAGGTGAGAGCTGGAAACATAGTAGCTATCCACTGTATTTTTACCTACGATAGGGCTTGGCTTATGTACTCTATTTCTAAAGATTCTGTATTTTGTTTTTGTTGTAAGTTGTTTTATAAATGTAAAGCTCCTAACGCTTTTTGTGATACCAATGGAGTATCTGATTGGCAACACTTGTCTTTGCTAATTAAGAGACACGAAACGTCAATTTTACACAACAGTTATATAAACTCTCGGGTAAATTAAAAAAAATGTTGGAGACATCTATGACTGTTAATACTCATCATCTGCGGATTTTAGAAACGGAAAAAATACTGGCCAGACGTGTTGGAAAGCATTATTGCGATTGTTAAGTATTCATCTACACAATGCTTGGCATTTCGAGGTTCTTCTTAATTGCTTTTCGAACATGATAATGGAAATTTTCTAAAAGCTGTTGAGATGATTGCCTCTTTTGATTCAGTGATGAGATCCAAATGAGGATTAGTCTGTTCCGAACCTCATTCACTGTAGCTGGCTGGTTTTGCTGGCTTCTTAATCTTCTATTGAAAATGTCCCAGACATGTTCGATAGGATTGAAGTCTGGACCAGCATTGTGATTTCGTGGTTCATAACGAAATAAGCGTGATGTTTTCACGCATAAAAAAAAGTTTCACCCTTGTTTGCCGTGAATAGTACAACGGGGCTTTCAAAAAAACCCCTCCCTACATCATTGTTGAACCTCCACCAAAACCATAGGTAAGAAAAAAGTTGCACTTGGCATATCTTTCATTTCAATGTCTGTACACTAGAGAACGCCGACCGAATGAAAAAAACGAAATCTCATTTTATCTATAAACAGAACTCCCTCCTCATCATCTGTAACGTGCACTAGTGCACTCTACATATTCTCTCTATCGCCCTTCAATTCCTACCTTTCACTTCCTCACTTTGCTCAAATTATGCCATGATCTCATCCTCGACTCCGTTTTCTTTTCCCTCGTATTTTATATTCTTGTATTCCGTTCAATTTCCTATGATTCTGTCAATTGAGTTGATTGATTTTGTTTCGATATAACCTCAGAAAGGTGTGTTATGATTTAATTTCATAATTTTGTGAAAGTTAAGAAGGGGAGAAGGGGTTTTAAAGAAATATCTACAGAGAATGAGGGAAATAACTATTTGTTTTGTTACAACTTCGAATAATTCTAGGTTAGACCCCAAGACTAGGCCTATCCAAACGTTTGGAAGTAGAACGACACCAACAACCCATTTAGCAACCAGAAGGTTGCAATTTTGTTTAAGGAGCACAAATACGTCGTACTTGCTTCACTCCCTGGAGTTTGTTATATAAGTGTTTTCCTGTTAATGTTAATAGAAGGCACCTTGTAATTATATAGGGTGCGCCAGAGAAAACAGGACTTTTTTTCCGTTATAACTTTCGCAATTTTAGAGCTAGATCATTCGTTCTTGCTTCACTGGAAAGCGAAAGGACTCAGTTTTTCAGAAATTGTATCACCTCATGGCGCTGGCACTCCTGAAGTTGTTGTGTTTTTCATGGATGTTCTAGGAAAACAAAGAACCATTTTTCATTAAACTCAACCTAAAATTTCGGTACGAATTCAAAATGGCCGATTTCCTCAAATATTAACAATTTTACCCGCGCATTAAAAAAGTTTTCGCGGTCGTAATGAATCAACTGCGTGATTCAATCACTAGATTGAATCTTTCCCATCATTTTGAGGGGTCGAACTCGAATATTGATTCAGAATTGAGCCAATTGTCGTCAATAATGTTTCTCTTTTCCACCTCCCGTTGTGAAACCTCTGAACATAGACTGCATGCATTAACTCTATGATAAACACAAAATAATGAAATGTCATCGAGTTTTAGACGACTTCTGGTTTGAACTAGAATTTTATCTTGGTGTTGCTTGTTTCTAACGTTTGAAATTGTTAACAATGTTTTTAACAAATGAGGATAAGCGTTTCATTGAATCTTTATTTGTGCGTAGCTATACTGCTAGGCAAATATTACGCCAATTTTCAACCCCTAATTAAAAGAGAAGTACAATCTATGATCTTGAGGAAAGAGCATGTGCTCTTTAAAAATAGTACCCGAAAACTCTAATAAGGATAAAGAATTGCTGTTAATACGGCAGAATAAGAACTGGTAATTATTCTCATTCACCGAATGCAGCCTAACCTAATAAAAACAAATCTGCTGTAGTGAAATGACGAGTGACAACTTTTATGATGACAAACTGACAATTGAATAACTTCATTTTGAAAGGTTGCAAAAGCTCTGTTTGAAGTGAAAGTTATTGTCGTAAATATAGTTAAAGTTAACGGTAAAATTAACGAAATCGTCTAAGTTGCAAAAACACTCTAATGACAAGCCCAGTTATTGGTGAAGCATGCCGATTAGTGAATGCAATCTCGGTACACCAAGATCTTGCAATACCGAGATCTCGCAACTATTCTGCAAGATCAATCTCGCACCCAAAATCATGCGCGATCTTGCAAGATTGGTATTATGTCAATTTTGGTTAGCTTTCAGTGATTTCCCATGTTGTTGTTGACCTATGTAAACAATGTACCTATTCCCAGCGGCAACACGTGGCGCTAAGGCCACGATAGGGATGAGTAAGGCGAGACGATTTCCGGTTGTCGCAAATTTTTCATTGTTTTGCGAGCCTGGACGTGTCAGAGTGCATGGCAATCTGCAGATTTATAAACAAATACAAAAACAGTTGAAAATAGTTCCTTGTGTGTTTGTTCTCTCGGTCTATTCGTTTTGTGTTAAAATGACAACAAAGGTAGTTTATAAAGAGTTTAAAAGTGGATCAGAGGTATGGAAATACCATTTGAAGGCAGAAGAGTCTATTTGGAAAACAACGGCACTATCTCCCAAAGGCTTACATGTACATTTACTATCCAAGCACAAAATTGATACTTCTCGTAAAAAAGTGACAGAAAACATGACTCCGGTTCCATCAAATTCTTCAATGCTGATCAATGCTACCGCGTTAGTATGGCTACCTCCTCCAACCGGTACGAAGAGACAGAAAATATCTGATTACTTTTCGTCCCTACAAAAAGTTTCTTTGGAGGAAAGAATTTCAAGGATGATTTCTAAAGATGGCATTACTTTTAGATCTTTTTGCACGTCGAAAGACTTGAGAGAATTATTTGCGACTAGTGACTACAAATTATTTGAATTTGGGAGGCTTTTACTTGGTAAAATTCCATTATCAATAATAAAGGCGACCAATAAGCTTTTAATTACTCAAGAACATTTATAGTTATATTCTCATTTACATTTTCTGCATAATCATTCGTCTGAAGAAGCTACGGTGTAGTGAAACGCGTTACGAATCGCAATTATTAAGTAAAATTCCTTAAAACACAGTACTTGTTTTTTATTATTGACTACAAATTACCTGCATCGTCTAACTCCATAAAACAGATTGTTATGGATTATGACATGAGTTTGAAAATGAAAGTTTCGCATGATCTTACGAATCTAAGAAAGAATAACCATAGATTCAGCCTTACTCTCGTTGAATGGACTTCAAAAAACAGGCGCTTCTTGAATGTGAATGTTCATACATTTCCAGAGAATACAAATATTTTCTGGAATTTGGGTCTTGTGCGCATAGTAGGAAGCATGCCTGCAGAGAGTTGCATAACTATTTTGAAGAAGAAATTATCAGAGTATGGCTTGTCATTAGATGAAGATATAGTAGGTGCTATTACAGATGGGGTGAGTGTAATGGTAAATGTTGGGCGACTCATGAATCCTCTTCACCAGCTATGCTACGCTCACGGCATTAAATTGGGAGTTATGGATGTGATTTAAAAATCAAAACGTGGAACCGAAACGCAAAAAGAAAGTACAAAAGACACAGTCGTAGCTCAGTTAGATGTGGAGGAGTCTGACATTGAAGAATTTGATGACATTATTGGTAATGAAGGATTTGACTGCAGATTACCTACTGTAGATGAAGTTGACTTAGTGCCAGAATTTGATCACCTCATCAAAAAAATAAGGCAAGTAATCAAATCACCAACGAAGAATGACATTCTTCAGAAATATAGGAAGTACGAATTCAGCAAAAATGTGCAACTTGCACTGGACTGCAAAACACGCTGGTCTAGTCTTGCAGATATGATTTCCACAATCAATAAGGTGAAGCAATGTGTAAGCAAAGCCTTGATTGATTGCAATCTTGGATCGAATTCAAATCATAGTTTCTCAGATGAAGAATATCGTGCTTTATCAGATTTAGAACTCGTATTTCAGCCTATAAAACTGGCAGAGGAAGTACTATGTCGATGAAATTCAGATTTGTTAACTGCCGAAACTATTCTGCAATTTATGATGAGAAATTAGAAAAACTCGGAACACCAGTAGCTCAAAAGCTTGCTGATTCCATGAGGGCTTGGATTAATGAACGCTGAACATTTATGACCGTAGCATTCTATTGTTTGACAGACCCTGTCCAATACGACGTATATTTCAATCAATCTGCTAGTGATCAAACTTTCAAAATGCCTCCAAAATCTCTAATCAAAAAAGAAATGATAAAGTTAATCGGAAGATTACACAGGAACAGTACTAAAGATGACAATTTTGTTGTCAATATACAAAACAAACCCTTTACATCTTCAGTTGCAGATGAAGCCATGAATGAAATTGATAATGCGAATTCAATTCCATTAGCTGCACTGAAAAAAATTTTAGAGCCTGAAATGGCGAACGCTTCTCTTAGTCTTGATGAGGAATTGGAAATGGCATTGAAAGAGCGCAAAAACGTGTGGCACCTTTGTCATCGTCACTTGATATTATTTTGAAAAAAGAACTCAATTTGTATGAGTCAGGATGGTCAAAAGGACAAAATCTACAATTCGCTTCCCAATGTCTTTTATCTGTAGTACCAACATGTGTTGAGGCAGAACCGTCGTTTTCCTCAGCTAGTTATCTGGCATGCAGCATTCGGAGTCGGCTGGCAGATGAAACTCTAGATAGTTTATGATTTTTGAGGAGTTATTTTCAAGTTTTAGAATAATATGTTACTTTTTGAATAAATTACTGGTTAGCTTGAGATTTTATTTCTCTATTTTGCTCCTGAAGAAGAGCCAATAGAAATATAAATGATAGGAATTTTCGTACATTTTCGATGATCATTTCTTTACAATGCGAGATCTCGCACAATACCGAGATTGATATTTTGATGCGAAATTGCATTCCCTAATGCCGTTGTCGTTTGTCGTTAGTCTCTAACGGTATCCGACACCAGACCCAACTTTTCTATTACAAAACCCGTGGATGAGTGTATGAACGCAGCTTGATGCGATACGACTCGAGCAGGGTCGTTTCGGCAGGTTTAACGAGCAAGATTAATTTTTCAACCCAATTTATTGGTTCAACTTGTTGGTTACAGTTTATAGTTGTTGTGAATACAGATTTCGGGGCCAAGAAATTAATGCACAAAATCGAATATTCAAATTTATTCAGAAGAATTTTAGATATGTTGATTTAGCTATATGTGATTCGGGATGCATTTTTACCGAAAATTCAAAATCTTCAAGAACAAACGTTAGTGGATCACCTGCTCTCATAAATATGTGGTGATTTCTTGCAAAATCTTGATTTATTTCTTTTATTTTATTTCTCATGAGGAAACAGGTTCGCCAAGAAAAAACATTGAATTTTGTTGGTATACGTCTGGACATATGCGAAAAAAATTTGTAATAACTAGTTACGTATTAAAAAAAAATTGAATTGTGCGATAATTTCTATGCGCTGTGTGAATAAAGTAAGTAATCATATAAATAAAACAATGACGTCTGATTGCGTTTTACATTCAGCATAAGGCACTTTTTATATTATATATAGTGTTCATGCTGATAAACAGGTGTTATATTGCTTTTATTTGAAGAACTTTGATATCTTTCTAGATCATCTATTCGAAAGCGGAATATTGATGATATGCACACTCGGAATTATAGAAGGTTATCTTTGATTGTCTTTCCACAATAGAATGAGTTATTTCAAATTATGCTATCATATGATCATTATGAACATGACCAATTTATCCACATATTTTTGAATATATCTAATATTTATCAATAGTTTTCAAGATTGCCACTGTTTTGAAATCTACATAATCATTTCTATAGTAATTATCGATTATATGAGTTCGTTCCAAGTTTAATATCTTTACAAATTGGGTTTATCTACAAATTGTAGTTTTTTTTATTTTTTCGTTATTTCATCAACATTTAAACTTTATATTAAGATTAACAATTTTATCATGCCATAAGTAGAGGATGGGCAAATTTCGATGTATTTGTACGGCAGCTATGTGAAATATTTCAGATAGAGTAAAATGAACCGCCCTCTCCCGATCTTATTTTCAGGTACTAGTTTAGTCCCTGAATACCTCTTTCCATTCTGGACTTCAAAATTTCTCGAATTTTGTGAAACTCGTCCATCGCGGATATCTCGATCAAAGTTACATAAAAATATGTTCGATAATCAAGTAGAATACAGTGAACAATTTTTTTTAGCTCAGCGGTTTTCGAGTCTTAATGCAAACATGCTTTTTCTTAAATACAAACCATAGGAAAATCAACTGTGGTCTTAGAGTTTGACAATTACTTCTACTCTTCATAAATCGAGTTATAGATGAACATTAATTTTTTTGAAATTCGGAACTTGCCAACCTGAGGAATCCGCGTAACATATGAGTCCATGCATGTTGCTTTGGTAATATTCTATTAGAATGATTAGAAAGTTATGCGAGTAAAAAAACAAATTATTAAGATAAACAAGAACTATCATATTAAACTTTTCTCAGACGAAAACCAAGAACACATACGAAAATCTTTAACAGAAACAAAAAGCCCCAACGATACACATGGGGAAAACTAGTTTATCGCAAATATTCAAAAGTGTTGCCATTGTTTTCAATGCATAAATTATATCGCCGAGAAACACTACGGTGGGTATTGTAAATATGAATATTGCTAACAGAAGCAAGGAATTCCCTGAAATTTTGTGTTAGCTCTTCTAAATTGTTACTGTTCATCTTGTAGAGTGAATCCTCAACATGACCCCAAAGAAATAAATCTAGTGGCGTCAAGTCAGGGAAACGAGGCGGTCATCTCACAGGCCCTTTAATCCCTATCCATTTATGTCCAAAATTCTAATTCAACAGATCAGTGATGGCCCTTATTTGGTGGGAAGGGCACCATCGTGTTGAAAACAAAAATTTGATTTTTAAAATCTGTGGTTTCAGTCATAGAACAATATGAATGACGTCCAGGCACCTAATGAACAGAGTTGTTGCAATTTCAGCTTCTTCTCTCGAAAAAGTAATTTAATTGACTACAAGTGTTATATATTTGAAAAGGAAAAAATTACTGCATCTAATAGGGGTGAAATTTTCTATGGTTCGTAGTTAAAGAAAAGCATGTTTGCATTATAACTCGAATTCCCTAGCTTCTCCACTAAAATGTGCTGGTGCCCCGTCATGATTGAACCACATTATGTTTCTCACCAAAAGTGCCACATCCTCGAGCAATAAAGGTAAATCCTCCTCAAGAAATTGCCGATAAGCGGGACCGTTTAGTCTGTTAGGCAGGAAAAATGGCCCAATCAAATAATTTCCAATTATTCCGACCCCAGACATTTAGTGAGAATTGTTTTTGGTGATGAGGTTCTTCAATCAAATCTCCTCAGCCCAACAATGATTATTGTGAAAATTTTTGATAGCAGTTCTGTCTGTGAACATAATTTCACTATCAAAACGCGCATTTTCTCTAATTTAATCTAAGAACCATCGGCAGAAATTCAGTCTTTAAGGAAAATCTCGAAGAAGTAGAGTTTGGATGCGTTGAATATGAAACGGGTACAATAAAAAGTCGTGGAGAACCCTCTATCTAGAACATGTGAAATATTCACCTGATTTCCAATTTTTCTTGTACTAACATCATGATTCAAATCAATACAATTCAGAACTGCTTCCGCAATATCTGGGGTTTCATAGTTTGAGTTGCACTTTTTAAATGATTATTTGCATTAAAAGTACTAGTTTCCCTCAAACTTCTGTGGATATTTGAAAATGTTCGCCTGTCAGTTGTCATTTTGACAACTTTTGGACGACAAGAACAAACGATAGAAAAATTTTGAACTCATAGATGAACTGATCATTATGGTAACTACCGTTTTTGACTCATGTGAATTTATTGGAACTAGTGGATCTTCATTCAGCTGTGCGTATCTTTAATATGAAGTTGAAACGTGAACAAAAACGATTTTATTCCAAAAGGATGATACGGCAATAAAACAGTACGTTTGTTTGTTTGTTTGTTATTCCTTTAACGTGCTCTACTTCCGCCTTTCGGCCAATGACACGCTGGGGAATTCTGTTACCTCATTAACCTGGGAATTTTGCCGAACCCTTCTCGTGTCGAGGAAAGGGATCTTTAATGTCCAACACATCTCTGTTAGACAAGTGATTCCCAGAATCCGAAAAATCGCACCGACTTTGTGGGGATCGAAACCAGGTAACTCCGCGCAGATGCGAGCATCATATCCTCTACGCCACTTAGCCGGCCAGTTCGTTTGTGGTTAACCGCCTGAGTAGCTGCACGGTTAGTGAGCAAGTACACACAACCAAATTTATATGAAATCACTCGGTATTTCACATTATTGATTGTTTTTAACTATGGATCTTTTACTACTCGTGAAGAATGACGTTTTTTTTTGTGAAAAAATTGGATAGTATTATAAGAAATGTTGAATTATCACCACATGTTCGGGATATTGTACTCAGTCGTCACTGAGATTTGAAACTGTAAATTTCAAAATTTAGAAAAGCCTATAATCATAATTGAAAATGCCTTACGTTGGATTATCCGACGTGCAGAGGGTTCGAATAATTGGGGTGAGACCGAGGAATATAGCGGTCACAATGGGGGTTTCACAGGAGGTGATTTCAAAAACCTACGCCCGATACGTGGAGCTACAATCTCTGCACTATAGGCTTAGAAGAAGATCACTTCTGAAGAACAAGACCGCTTTTTGTGCCAAATTGCAAAAAGAGAGTGTGTCGCACCTCTTACTCCAAAGGCAATTTCTGGAAGCATCAGTGCATCAGTCGATTTGTCAAAGACTTCGTTCAAGGGGTTTATACAGCAGAAGGCCCTTAAGAGTTCCAGAGCTAACCAGGCAACAAAAATTAACAGACTTAATTGGTGATTTCGGATGAGACCAGAATTGTTGTTCGATCAAATGATCGCCAAATTCGGGTTTTAAGCCACAGAAGGGTGGTAAAATATCACCCCAAAGGCGGTCGAAAACGTAATCCAAACCACCAACCGATTCCAAAAAAAGGAAAGAAGTCCTTATCCCAAAACTATCGCCCTGTTGCACTTCTTCCCATTATGTCTAAAGTGATGGAGAGAGTTATAAATGGTGAACTCATCTAATATCTTGAGTTGCAGGGAATTATTAACGACCGTCAGTATAGTTTTCGCAGGCAAAGATCGACAGGAGATCTGCTCGCCTACGTCACTCATGTTTGTATATCAACGATGGAAAAGCATGGGGAATCTAGAGCAACAGCCCTCGACATATCAAAAGCCTTCGATAGGGTTTGGCATGCAGTCTTGTTAAATAAACTTGCTGCATATGGGCTTCCCGAAAAATTGCGGGGTTGGATAAGTAGCTTTCTTTCAAATAGATCAATACACGTTGTGGTCGACGGTACAACATCTGATTGTTTCCGGTTGCAAGCAGGAGTACCTCACGGATCTATTCTTTCTCCAACCTTGTTTCAGATAAACGATCTTCTGCCATCTACAGAGAACAAGATCTTCGGTTTTGCAGACGATTGTACCCTGGTTTCGTCTTTAAGTAGTCTGCGGTCTCTTACAGCAGCGGAATCTCATCGTCAGAGATATCAACAAATTAATAACTTGAACTCTTGACTTACAGAGGATATCTGAGTGGGGTCAGTTGAATCTGGTAAGCTTCAACGCGAGCAAGACGCAAGCAACTACGTTTTCTAGAAAGGTCCTCGCTGGAGAACCTCCTCTAATGATGCAAGGCCGACAAATTGCATCCTAAGATTCGATGCACCTTTTCGGAATAACGGTCAACTCCGGGTTTTGCTGGCATGAACATGTATTAGCTATAGCTAAGTCGGCATCAGGTAAACTTAGTTTTCTTTTCAGAACCAAGCGATACTTCACGTCATCTCAGCTGTTGCTTCTATATAAGGCGCAGATTCGACTTGCTTTGGAATATTGTTCCCATGTATGGGGATCTGCGCCCAAACATTCGTAGCGGATGTTGGATAGTGTGCAAAAACGGGCTGTGCGCGTCATCGACCACCCGGAGATCACCCGCAATCTCCAACCGATGGCTCTCAGAAGACAATTTGCTGACCTTTCTCTGTTTTACAGATACTTCCACGGAAAATGCTCTAGTGAGCTGAAGGAACTTGTTCCAAAAAAAACTCATGATTTGCCTTAACACTAGGCTGGCAAAGAGTTCTCACCCTATGGCGTTACATTCAACCACCCCTCGAACCTTTCTCTATAAAAATTCCTTCGTTTACAGGGCTGGTGAGCTGTGGAACTCGCTTCCGTCCAACATATTCCCATCCTACAATTTGGCCCTCTTCAAGAAGCGAATAAACAGACTCCTCAATTCTTTCCAGACGCTCACTCATGTGGTGTAACAGGTTCGCCAATTCCTGGGAAGCGCGCATAAAAAAATGCCTGGACGGATTTAGGCTTGTATCAGTACGAGAGAAGGTAATACAAGCTACTGAGGTCGAGAAAAAAACACCGACTCCGTGAGAAACAAATTTCAATTTTTTTACTATATGCGGAGAGAGTCTCTTATTTTCTTTAATTTGTTTCTTTCTTAAAATAAACCTTAATTAATTTCTTTTTTCAATTGTAATACCTCAAAAAGGATCAATTCTAACAATCATTCGAAGTTTCCAAAATCCCTGAGGTAATATTCAAAATATCGGGTGATTCCATATAAATTTGGTTGGGTGTATATTGCAAATGCTAAGCCCAGGTGCCTGCTTCGAATCCGGGTTCAAGTTATGGATGTTGTCCTTGAACAAAAAAGTGAAATTGGAAAGAGTCGCCTAAAGAGGGAATAAACTTCTGAACACCAGATAACTTGTAATCTATGTGGTGGCCGTTATCATTGCACGGTCTAGGAGAGTGGTTCGTAATCCACTATAAGCTGGTCCACGTGTGTGAATGGGCTAAATTCTCGAGCACATAGTAAAAGACGAAACAAACCGAAGTTTGTGGTTTTCCTGAAAAACTCCACAGGGTGGACAAAAAACAACTATTCGTTGTTCCCTTGTACTTAATATTATTTCGTAAAATTATCTAATAACCACTAGAATCCTCCAAATTAGTTGAGAAATTCAAGAGTTTTAGGATAAACTTTCCGTTTTATGGCCATTGGGTATATATTTCCGATTTTATCTAATCATTAACTGGTCATTGGTCCTCTTTTTGATTCTAGGAGAATGATAATGTCATTATTATTAATGATAGTCGTGAAAATCATGAATATTTTTTTTTGGTTGAGTCATGGCAATATCAGTCGAATATATGCAAATAATCATTATACGGACAAGCTGTTCGGTAGGTGCAAGTTTTATAATGGAGATCAATGTCTTCGAATAAACTTGACATATTTTCATATCTTCGCAACTAAATATTGGTTAGTTATCAAGCCGAAGTTGTATTAAATTGTTCACACATACATCTTCCCAATAGTGTAAAGAGCGTGATCAATTTGTTAGATCTGCATCCATGCAATAAATCAGGTGCTCAATACCGTGTGTAACTGAAACTAGGGCCACCCCTGAAACTTTTTTGCTATTTGGAATACTTTGATGGAATTTGGGAATAGGATAGAAGACAACGTTTTGAATTTGATGAAATTAATATGTTTGACATTTCGTTTCCGGTTATGCTAGAAACAATACCAAATTTCGGTTTTCAAATGGGACACCCTGTATTTCTTTGCTTATTTTAATTGTTCATCTCATCCTACGACCTTTCGAAATAATTTTGAAAGAAAAATAAAACACAATCTTTTTTCACAATTTTCATCTTCCGTTCTAGAAGGCCATAAACAGTGACAATTGGCTTAATTGTAAAAACAAGTAATGTTTTTTGAGGAATTTCACTGAATAATTGTGGTTCGTACGCGTTTCACTACACCGTAGCTTCTTCAGACGAATGAATGTGCAGAAATTATGACAACTATATATAGATAAAAATAAGAATATAAATACAAATGTTCTTAAGAAATTAAAGGCTTATTGAGTTGCTTCTTCTTAAGATAGCTTTATTGATGACAGGTATATCCAATAAAATTAAGGAATAGATTGCTCCCTGAAGAGATTCAATAGAGGTGAAGGGCTTAAATCGACTTGATCAGATTGACTCTACATTTTATTTAGAAAACGTTTGGGAAATAAAAGAGGGCTATTTTATAGTTTTCTCGGCAGTTATTCGAAATTTTCTCACCTTTTAAACCTTCTATAGACGTCCACGAACATTTCAAGATCAAGGTAAGATAAATCCGTTCAACCGTTCTCGAGTTTTAGCGGGACTAACGAACAGCAATTGATTTATATATACTGGGTGATTCACCAGTGGCGCGGTGCTTTGTTGCTCGAACATTCTTGAAGATTTCATTTCTTGTGCAAACGGTATTGTGTTTAGAAGGTAAAAATCTACTTCAGCAATTCATTTGAAGTAAACAAAATGACCCAATTTTCTATAAAAAAATCTTGGGAGGTTTTTTCAGGTTGGAAGACCACTTTTTTGTTGAAGATTCAAGAGCGTCCTAAACTCTGCTATAATGTCTTTATGTGATAAGTTTTTTGGTGAGTAGTTTCGTCACAATATTTTTTTTCCCGTAAAAATTCATGAAAATAGGCTCTCACATCATCGCATGCTCCTTCGGCCAGAGAGGATGAATACTTTTCCCTTTCGTTTTCTTATTGCCCAAGGATAGCTTTATTGATGAATTGAAATACCCCATTTTATACAGGAGTGACTCAAATCAATTATTGAATATTGTAATTTGAAAAATATCATATCTTAATTTTTTCAAATGGAATATCCTGTATTTTATTATTCAGGTCAACGCATAAAATATTGTGCCATATTTTTGCAGAAGTAACCTTATCTTTGACGATTTTCGAAATAAAAAAATTACCTAAAATAGTAAGATCAGAGGTTGCGAAAGAAGAGTTTATTAGTACATATCATTATACTTGATCAGAGAAATGGAGATATTTGAAGGTAGTTGTGTATGAAATACGTAATAGATTGGTTTTTGGTGAGATGATCTACAAGGTATTGAACTATTTCAATTTCAAGTATTCGAAATGTTGCCCGTTTCTTTGTAGACACGACTCAACCCAAACCAGGAGTAGGTACTGATGAAGGCCTAAATGAGGCTGAAATATAGAGTCTTTGGTATAAATTTACTATTCATTTCTGCCTGTCGTATAGTCCATAACCATATATATATATATATATATATATATATATATATATATATATATATATATATATATATATATATATATATATGTATATCTTTTTTTCCCAATTTTTTGGGATAAGAAGACACTATAATTCCGAAGTTTTTGATGAAAAATAGCTGGATGATTTTAGATTTGTAAAATCTTTACGAACAATGCTTAAAAAAGGATGCCCTATATTAAAAAAAAATAGAAAATTACACCATGCCATTTGAAATAGCTAAGTTGGAGTCGATATATAACCGGAAGTGGTACCGCTTTGAGAACAATTGCAAATTGTAGATCCGTATCCATTAACTCTAATGCCTAGATTTGAAATTGATAAAACCGCTCCCCAGATACTTCTAATGAGACCTTCAACGCGTACACCTTGTATAATAATTCAAAAAATACTTACTTGTAATATCACTTCTGGCACTAACACGTTTGGTGCTGTCATTATCATAACTTCTCGCCTAAATCCTAATTCTAAGGTTTTCATGAGCCATTCAGTATCTTTTGCGAACTGACTTTCTGGAGGTACCCATAACTTCATCGGATTTTTTTCTTGGTAAAACCTGAAGCCACCAAACGCGCTTATAATTACTATCACCCAACATATCACTATGGTTTGGACTGGTTTTGAGCCGATTTTCTGTCCTAATCTGTGAACAAATCAAGATCAATTTACAGTTTTCGTTCAAGATATACAAGGTGGGTGAATAGAGTACTGAGACTGATTTGTTCAATTTTTCATTCAAATATAATCACAGTGCAATATTGTCTTTTACAGAATAATGTCCTTGGGAAGCCAGCGCTATGGAAACAGTCCTGTCAATCATCATAGCTTTGTTGGAGCTCGGATACAAGAGTAGCCTTCAGTTGTTCGGTTACAGCTATTTGGTTGTTTTAAAGTGTCCCAAAATGAGTTCCATTGAGGTGATTTTTCATTGTCAGGAAGGAGACGAAGTCGCAAGGACTCAAGTCTGGTGAATTAGTAGGCTGAGGAGCCACATGAATGTTTTCACTGGCTAAAAATTTCATTGAGATTGCAGTACGACATGGCGCAGTGTCGTGGTGCTCCCAGTTGTATCAAATGTTTGGTAGCAAAGGAAAAACACTTTTTCGAAGGACCTCTCGGCAAAATTTTGATTGGATGTAATCTTCGACGAACAGGAAAATTCCACTATGTTATTGAAAGAGGCCAGTCTATATTCAGTAATGTTCGGATATAGCAACAATTTCGTGATGACAGTCAATTCACACATGGGTCAAATAGTCGCGAGACTAACGAATAGATGGAGTCAAAAATATCGAATGAATATATATTCAGATTGTTTCAGATGGTACCAATGTTTAAAAGAAACGTGTCAAAATTTCATGACCCTTCGATTAGAAGATTTCGTTTTGAGCCTGAAGAAACGCTACTTTTGTGAATTTGTTTTCTCTGTCGAAAACACCCATTTGTCGATGATATGTGAAGACCACCGAAGACGCAGAACGGTCTGGAAGGATAAAAGAAGTAATTTCGTCAGAAAATATCAAGAAAGTGTTGAAAATTGTTATGGGTGATAGCAAAGTGAAATTGCAGGAGCAAGCTGACATCCTAAAGATATCAAAAGACATTGTATTTAACATTTTACATGAGAATATAGTTATGAAGAAACTTTTTGCGAAGTTGGAGCCTTGTTAACCTTCAAGCGTTGCTTGGAGCTTTCAGAACCCGATAAAAGGGATTTTTCACGTCGACATGTGACCATGGATGAAACATTGATCTACCTCTACAAGCCAGATTTGAAAAGAGAGTACCTGCTAAGTCGAGAGCAGAGGGTGACCAAATCGTCCAAAAACCCAATAAACGGTTGGCAAAGTTCTAGCGTTTATACTATGGGATATGCGTGAATATTATTCATCGACTATCTGAAGAAGGGCCAGACTATCTATAGTGGCTACTATATACATACATAAACGACCTTATATTGCACAGAAATAAACATTGCTTATCGAGAGTATGCTCCAATCCACAACTCGGTAAAAACCATGGGAAAAATCAACGATTAACGTGTGAAATTGTTGCCGGACCCATCCTATTCTCCAGATCTGCCACTCACAGGTCCGGTTTTCAGGGTAGGATGGATTGGCAATGAAGCATGATGAGCTTATCTGGGACAAAATCATCCGGAGTTGAAATAGTCTACGGGGGGACTGCCTCGGGGGTTCATGATACAAGTAAGTCGAGCACTCCTCCGGTGAATTCACTAATTTATTCGCGTTCTAGAAAAGAAAGCAAACTCTTGATAAAGTTTTACAACATCAGAGGACTGGGGCACAACAACGTGAATGTTGATGCAGTCCACCAGCATCATCTGCAAAACGTACAACCCCATGTGCTGGCCCTAACCGAAACCCAAATAAGCCAAACAACCGACATAACGTATTTACGTTTTAATGGTTATGAGTTACATAGGAGCCTTAGATTTAAAGGGGGCTTCTGTTTTTGCCTGATCGGATGTTGCATGCCAGAGAGAGGACACGATGGAGGACGACGTTTTCAACCTTGCTTGGTTTAAAATCTGTTTGCAGGATAAACCACTGTTATTATGCTGTCTATATCACTCGACAAAGGATGTTTACTTGCCTAGACTGTTTCAGTATCTAGGTGATAAGGTGTATTGGATTCAGACACATCATCCGGTGCTGAGGTCATTGTACTGGGTGACTTCAACGTTCACAACACCAACTGGCTCTGCTGTAATAGAACAGATAAAGCGGGAAGACCTTGGATCATTTTTTTATTTCAGATCCAGATGATTTTGTAGTGGAGGTCTCAGAAGTGCTAGGCAACTCAGACCAAAACCTTTTATCTGTTACTGGAACCATTGTACTGCCGCTGAATTAAGAACCTAAACCACCCAGAAGTATTTGGCACTATAACTGTGGTAACAGGAATGAGCTGCATGAATAATTTTCGTGATTTCCAGTCAGTGATGTTTGCCTTTCAGTTACAGAAATCATTCATGTGGGAATGGGTCTCTACATCCCTCATTCTATGAAAAAAACAACAGCACAGAAGACATGGTTCAACAAAGACTGCGAAAGAGTCTCTGCAACTGAGAACAGAGCTTACAAGTCATGAAAGATGAATCCAACGGAGGAAATAAAAATAACCTCCAAACGAACATGGAACATATGCAACTAAACAACTCCAAGAGCAAAGGCCAATTTCAACGAAGGGTTAACTAATAAACTCCTTGAACAGGTAAGCTGAACTAGATAGTTCTGGTCTATGACAAAGACTGTCAGTGCCAATTTTTGCAAATCTGCGTTTCCTCCTCTTGCTAGAGAAGACGGAAGTATAGCATCATCTCCGAAAGAGAAAGCCGATCTCTTTGCTCTTTTATTCTCAAAGAATTCTGTGCTAGGTTCATCTAACGCAATACCACCGAACATTTCATCTACAAATTCTTCCATGCCAGTTCAGAGTTAACACTGTGAGACGGGCCTTCGAGCAGCTGAACTGCAAGAAGGCAGTTGGTCTAGAGAAAATACCGCCAATCGTCCTGAGAAAGTGTGATCTCGAAATGGCACCCATTCTTAACCGTGTGCTTCAGACTCTTCCGAGCAGCTGCAAAATAGCGAGAATTCAACCAACCCCAAAGAAACGAAAAGAAATCCTTACCACAAAACTACCGCCTACGTCACTCATGCTTGTACATCAACGATGGAAAAGCACAGGGAATCTAGAGCAGTAGCCGCCGACATCTCTAAAGCCTTCGATAGGGTTTGGCATGCAGCCTTGTTGAATAAACTTGCTGCATATGGGATTCACGAAAAATTGCGGGGTTGGATAAGTAGCTTTCTTTCAAATAGATCAATACAAGTTGTGGTCAACGGTATAACGTCTGATTGATTCCACTCGCAAGCAGAAGTACCTCAGGGATTCATTCTTTCACCAACCTTGATTCTGTTGCAGATAAACGATCTTCTGTCATCTACAGAGAACAAGAACTTCGGTTTTGTAGACGATTGTACAACGGTTAACTCCGGGTTTTGCTCGCATGAACATGCATCAGCAATAGCTAAGTCTGCATCAGCTAAACTTAGTTTCAGAGCCAAGCGATAGTTCACACCATCTTAGCTGTGTAAAAATGGGATGTGTGCTCCATCGACCAAGAGATTCGGCTCGAGCGAAGAGGTAATTACCGAAACTTAGACTATTTTGAGGCAGAAAATAAATCGTTCTGCAAGAAAGGCATAGAAATATCAGAGAAGCGATGAGATAATTGTATCATTGTGAGAGGGGAGTATATAGATGAATACATTCGAATATTGACAGAAAATTCTTTTTCATTGCCTAGTATCGGAATTTTTTGACCCATGTGTTAAACAAAGACGAAGATCATCCACTTTATGCGAGAAGCACTGTATAATCAGATGCATCACGCAAATGTTTTCCATATGTCAGCTACGTACGTTTTGGCAATAGACAGTAAATTTGCCTTCAGAATAATCAACTGAAACAGAAGGCTGATTCGGTACCAGCGGTAAATGGTAACTGTGATTCACTGTGATTAAGATTGACCAAATGATCTGACGGGTAGCTGCCGCTGAAAAATCGAAATCTTCTCACTTTCACGCCTGATGGTTACATGTCAGGTCACCTCAGGCTTTCCAGCATAGAGGTTTCACATCCTATCTCAAACGAGTTGAGATATTCACTTGAAGAATATAAATTGTCGACTAGAAATTACGGAAATTTTTCGTCGCGTCGTAGACGAAAAGATTCACGGATGGTATTTCTTTCCCTTGAAACCATCAGCATCATCTACTTGAGCTCTCCCAACAATAGAGAGTGTAGGTGGTTTCTTGCGTGGTTATATGAGACCATTAAGGGCAGATTTCACATTAAGACGAAAAGATTCACGGATTCTTTGCCTTGAAACTATCAGCATCATCTACTTGAGCTCTCCCAACGATAGAGAGTGTAGGTTGTTTCTTGCGTGGTTATATGAGACCATTAAGGGCAGATTTCACATTAAGCCGAATCAAAGGCTAATGAAGTTATGTGCTTCTTAAACTTAGATTAGAAGGCTGGACATCCGCCATCTCCTTTGATTTGAAGGGTTCTCTCTAGTGTTATCTCCTCCTCTTATAGTGTGTATGAAGGGTCCTCCATCAATTCAAACTTACTCAGGTGAATTCTGAAGCGGTAGTACTGTGTTAATACGGGGATTAAAACATTCTGGTTTAGCTTGGAGAGTTTAAGGGAAGCCCAAGCTCTTGCAGCGAAAGGTCCACTGATGGCCAGCCGAGAGTGTCTGAGACCTGTGAGATTCAGTCAGCGCTCCCATACCTTCAGGTTCCATCACTGGTCGTTTTTCATCCTTGCGGTCTCTAGCGGAATTTCAAGCCTAGGCACCGTTGTGGTAAATTGCCAAAGAGTCACTGGCTTCATTGTTCGACTGGCCCAGGACCCACATCAGACGAAACCTACTTCTTTCTCCTAGTTGGAGAGAGTTGAATCACATTTCTGCACAATAAGTGAAGTGCGGTTGTCAGATACCAAGAAGGAGGTTGGCACAGTGGTCAGTGACGACTATTTCTACTTGAACAATAGTAGCAAGTCCGCCAAGACAGATACACATCTGTCCTGGTAGCATCTCGACTGTATTCCAGTTCCAACACCTTGGGCAGTTATGGGGCCGTCTATGAACCAAAAGGGACATTCAAGTAGGCGGTTTTTGAAGTTGGTAAATTCCTGTTTGTTAGGAAAGATGATCTGGAATGGTAGCTCTATGTTGGTTTTGGGTATCGTACACTTTATACTCAGCATGTAAAGCACATGGGACGAAGTTGAACATATTAGTCCTATTTCAGGAAAACTGATGGAATCTGAAGGTAGTCATCCTAGCTGCTTTTGTAACCACCAGGTGAGGAGGTGCACAGCACAGTTTCTGTTCGATGGCTGCAGTAGGTGTAGAGCGAATTGCTCCAGACAGATGCTTATGAGCGAACATGTCGAAGTTGTGGAAGAATTTATAAGGGTAGAACTTTTAGAAATTTCAATATTAGGTATCATACCACAAACTCAGTTTAGGCAAACAAAAATCAGATTCTCAGATTCCTTAATCCTTTCAATTCTTGAAATAAGCAACTCTGTTTGGATTTGTCTCAAACTATTAATGTCACAGTATGGTAAAACGCGTCATAAGTTTGTGAATATACGAGGTGTTACATAATAGCATGTCGCAACTTGAGGGGGTAAATCTACGTGCAATTTTAAGAAAAAAAGTTTATATAAACATAGGTCGGCAGAAGCTTCGTTACGGAGCTACAGGTGTTGAAATTACCTGACAAAATTGGTTTTCTCTTCAAAACTCCTGCAGTTTTTGAGAAATTCAGCCCAAATTTGGAATGCAAGCAATTGCTCACAGCCTCCATCGGTACACGTCCTAGATTTTAACTGAAATTCACAAGGTGTTTTCATTTCCGTGGCCATGTCACCTTTTGCCCTTTCAATTTTTTTTGCAGTACGCCACTGATCAGCGTACAATCAATTCTCGTCATCTTCGTTCAATTTAGAAACTTCTACTCATTCAATATCAAACTAAAAAAAAGAACAATTGAAAACGAAATAAATTGCTGGAAGTGTCCTCCACCTGCAAGAATACAGGCCTCTAGCCTTCTTCGCATATTATCACGCACTCTTTGAAATATTCCTGGGGTATTTCTTATCGTGTCACAAGACGTTATTATTCGATTTCTCAATTCTTCTACAGTGGTATAAACTAAACTTTTGAGATATCCCCATGAGAAAAAGTCTAAACTATTTAAGTCTGGGGACCTAGGAGGCCATGGTTCTGGCCCACCCAAACCTATCCATCGGTTGTTGAATGAATTATCCAAGAATTCCCTAGCTTCTCCACAGAATTGTGCTGGTGCCCCGTCGTGCATGAACCACATTATATTTCTCACCAAAAGTGGCACATCCTCGAGCAATAAAGGTATTTCTACCTCAAAAAATTGCCGATAAGCGGGACCGTTTAGTCTGTTAGGCAGGAAAAATGGCCCAATCAAATAATTTCCAATTATTCCGACCCAGACATTTAGTGAGAATTGCTCTTGATGATGAGATTCTTCGATCAAATGGAGGTTTCCACAGCCCAATAATGATTATTGTGAAAATTTGTGATAGCAGTTCCCCAAAAGTTAGCTTCGTCTGTGAACATTATTTCACTATCAAAATGAGCATTTTCTCTAATTTTATCTAAGAACCATCGGCAGAAATTCGTCTTGAAGGAAAATCTCGAGGAAGTATAGTTTGGACGCGTTGGATATGACACGGGTACAATAAAAAGTCGTGGAGAATCCTCCAAACTAGCACATGTGAAATATTCAACTGATTTCCAAATTTCTTGTACTCACATGAGGATTCAAATCAATACAATTCTAAACTGCTTCCTCAATATTTGGAGTTCTCATAGTTTGAGTTCCACCTTTTAAATGATTATTTGCAGTAAAAGTACCAGTTTCCCTCAACCTTCTGTGGATATTTGAGAATGTTCGCCTATCTGATGTTACTCGATGTGGAAAGCGAACCTGATATAATCGCCCAGCTTCTTTTGTGTTTCCGTCAGCCAGACTGTACAGGTAATGGTTATCAGACAATTCGGCGTTAGTAAAATTAGCCATTTTTTCTTACAGCAATAACTTCAAAAGTCTTAAAACTAATCGTTAATTCAATAAACAATTGGAGCAGACACTGGTTCTACTTTAGCAACTGTCAAAATAAATAAATAAATAAAAAAATCTAAGCCTACTAGTCCTTTTTTTTAATTAGACGTGCTTTCAGTTCAGTGAATGCATACAATCGTTTAATAATTTTTTTCTCAAGAACGGTCGGAGATACGAAAAAATTGCAGGTGTTAAAAAAGTTTCTAAATTGAACAAAGATTGATTGTACTTTGATCATTGGGGTACTGCAAAAAAGTTTGAAAGGGCAAAAAAAGACATGGCTCCGGAAAAGAAAACACCTTGTAGATTCTAGTTAAAATTTAGGACGTGTAATGATGGAGGCTTCAAAAAATAGCTTGCATTCCAAATTTGGGCTGAATATCTCAAAAACAGAAGGAGTTTCGAAAGAAAAACCAATTTTTTCCTACACCCTTTAGCTCCGTAATGAAGCTTTTGCGGACCTATGTTTACATGAACTTTTTTTCTAAAAATTGAACGTAGATTTACTCCATCAAGTTGTGACATACTATTATGTAACACCCTGTAGAGAAAATTTTAACAGCATTGTTTTATCAAATAGAAAATGTATATTAATTTTCATCAAGTAACGACATCCTCAATCAAAAAATTCAATCCTACTCAAACTGTATCAATTGTTACTTACCTATAAAAAAACGATTCCGTTGAAGATACAACGCTATATGTGAATTTCTGATAGAAGTTCAATTTCTTTTGGTCCACCATTTCAGGAATAGAAACACTGGATGACTACTCGATTAGACTTAATGAACTCTAATTCCGTCAGAACCACCTACTTATTAATGAGATACTTGGATCAATCAACTGTCAGTCAAATTCAAATAACATCATTGAACCATTCAGACATTAACGCATTGAATTTTTGTTTCTTGGAACTCTGTAAAAAAAGTGAATATTCTATTATTGGAATTCATCAGAATGATGGACTTTGCCTATGTGAAATATTCTTTTTCGATTATGAGCAAGAAATGCAAATTACTTTTCAACCTTTTTTCTGTATAGACTGGTCAATACAGGATTGCATTAAATATAATGAGGCAATTAATTCCGACAGGAAACAAGATTTCCATGTCTTTCTAAAAGGCTAATTTCCCCAAACAGGAATTTCCAGTATTATAGAAAACTTTTTTATTGCTATTTGAAGATGTAGTTTGAAGTGATTGGATGTATAGGGTGTTCCATTTTCGTAGTAGCTGCTGAAACGGCTATTCATAGATATTCTCACGTTGATGAGATATTTATATTTATAATATTTATAAACACCTCGCATATAAAATGAATATGACCGTATTCCTATAGTTGAAGCTGAAGATTTCTTTATTTGCGCTACTAATCGGTACATCGGAACATAAACACCTCAAAAAGTCTAGGGAACACTTACCAATATCTTTAAAATAAGAATTTGATGATTCGAATTTATAGAAATCTTTCGGTTTTTGTTAGGATGTATTGTATATAATGTATTCTCAACAAAACAAAATAATATTTGACTTCTCCAAAGCACCTATTATAAAAAAAATTGAAATTGAAAATGATGAAATTTGGTAAAACACAAAGAAAAAATCCTGAACTAATATTTTCGAAACGATATGGAAGCATTTATATTTTTCAGTACTCAGAAGGTCCACCTCTGTTATTAATGACACTTTGGCATCGTCGCGGCATGCTCAATATTAAATTGTCTATTACATTCTGGCCTAAGTCATTCCAAGCCCCCTGAACTGCTAATCGAAGCTCCTGTTCATGATGGAAGACGTTTTGACGCAGGAGATTTCTTTTTAGGGTGTCCCACACATGCTCGATGGGATTCATATCTGGGGAGCAGGCTGGCCACGGTAGAAGATCGATATCATTCTCTTCAAGAACGTTCAAGACAACTCTTGCACGATGAGCAGGGGCATTATCTTGTTGGAAGAGTGGATTTTGACCAATTGTTTGGAGATACGCTACCACTTCAGGTAGAACTATCTCATTTGCGTTAGAATTTCCCGTGAGGTTGTTCTGTATGAAAATGAGGTCAGTTCTTCCACCAAGGCATATACCTCCCCAAAACATCACAGATCCGCCTCCCTGTCTAAAAACTTCTCGAGCATGCTGGAGACGGTTTTGCTTTCCAGGTTCCCTCCATATTCGAATTCTTTTCGAATCGGTATAATAATTGAATCTAGATTCATTACTGAAGAGAACTGTGGCCCACCCCTCTTGATCTCAGTTTACGTGTTCTTGGCACCAAGCTAAACGAGCAGCGCGATTTCCATGGGTCAGTTGTGGAACTCTTAAAGGACGTCTGGAGTGGAGTTGACCTTCGTGCAATCGATTTCTCACAGTTTGGTCGGAAATTTGTACATTATGAACTCGTGATAGCTCTTGAGCTAATTGAGATGCAGTGGTAGTAATATCTCTTCTGGCTTGTAAAACCAAAAATCGGTCTTGTGCGACTGTAGTAATCCTGAAACGACCTGAATGGCGTTCTTCTACGCTACCTATTTCATTGAAACGCGACCATAAACGGTTTAAGACACTTGGGCTACTTCTCAGAACCCTGGATACTTCCCGTTGTGAGCTCCCAGCTTAGAGCATGCCAACGGCTCGTAACATCTCTTCTCTAGTCAAATGTCGTCTTTCCATGGTCGAATCACAAAACTTGAATCTTTTATTTGTGCTTACAACAGAAACAAAGTGCCAACTAACTGATTTCAAACACTGAATACATGAAATGATTATAAAGCAGCGTCGCATCTGCTGCATTTTTAGTTTTTTATAAAAGAAAACTGAAATCTGTTGCGGCACCCTACATAATTTGGTGAGAAATTGATGCAGGTGTTCATTTCTTAAAAAAAATCATCCATATTGATCGTTCTGGATACGATATATCGATATTCAGAAGTGTTCCCTAGACATTTTTGAGGTGTATATATATATATATATATATATATATATATATATATATATATATATATATATATATATAACACTCTCGTAATCACTAACGTCTCTATATCCACACCGACAGTATCGATGGACATCGAAAAGTGAAAAATTTCGAAAGCGAAACAGCAAAAAGCCTGAATAGTCGAATCACATGTAAAACTTCAAACGGGCCCTGGCTGAAAGTCGCCTCTAGCTCATACAGCTCGTTATCAGTCGCCGTCGTCTTCCTTTAAACACAGAGCTGCTGTGCTAGTAGGATTAATCATTTACCTCGCGATTTCACTACAACTTAGTACTTCAGTAGAAGATTTAAGAGATTTACGAAGTGATTTATAAATCAATGTATGGATTTATTGAGGAATCAACTGATTTATCTAAATCACCTAGATGATTTTTGAGCAATTCGGTGACTCATGTCTGATTTATCAACTATTTCATTGATTTACTATTAACTCGAATGATTTACGTGCGATTTATAAATCATCGCACTGATTTTACTAGATTTATACAAGATTTATAAATCTTCTTGGTGATTTAAAAAATCTTTGTGCTCAGTTTGTACACTGATTTATGGAGTGGTCCGCCCCTCGGGTCTCCCCCTTAAAGAGAATCACAAAACTTGAATCTTTTATTTGTGCTTACAACAGAAGCAAAGTGCCAACTAACTGATTTCAAACACTGAATACATGAAATGATTATAAAGCAGCGTCGCATCTGCCGTAATTTTAGTTTTTTATAAAAAAAAACATCAAAAAACCTCAGTCGTCACTGAGGTTTGAAACTGAACCACCGCCTGTGGCCTGGTGGGAAGGACAGATGCTTCCCACTTTGCACATATGCGGCTGCCAGTTCGAGTCCGGCGATGGTATGGGTGATGTAAATGTCCATTTGTTTAGAGGTTATATGATATTATGATATTTGATGGACAATGTCTAAGTTACAAGTCCAGACCTGAAAGGTCAAGGAAGGACGGACGTGAGCCAAATTACCCGCGTCCCTCCTTCCTTGAAAAAAAAAATTGAAACTGAAGAATTGCTAAATTTAAAAAAGGCTATAATTATAATTGAACTTTTCGTTGGATTGTCCGATGTGCAGAGGGGTCGAATAATTGCTCTCGTTGAAGAGGGGTATACCGGCAACAATGGAGTATCACAAGGGGTGATTTCAAAAACCCACGCCCGATATGTGGAGCTACAATCCAAAATAGGCCTACGAGAAGTCGTAGGACGATCACTTTCGAAGAACAAGACCTCTTTTCGTGCCAAATTGCAAGAAGATGCCCTATTGCGTCGCACCATATACTCTAAAGGCAATTTCTGGAAGCAACAGGCATCAGTGTATCAGTCGAAACGATATGTCAAAGACTTCGTTCAAGGGGTTTATACAGCAGAAGGCCCTTAAGAGTTCTAGAGATAACCAGACAAGAACATATTAATAAAATATTAACAGACTTAATTGGTGTATCGTATATAATGTCTTTAAGTAATAAGTTTTTTTGGTGAGTAGTTTCGTTACAATATTTTTTTTCCATAAAAATTCATGAAAATAGGCTCTCGCATCATCGCATGGTCCTTCGGCCAGAGAGGATGAATACTTTTTCCTTTCGTTTTCTTATTTCCCAAGGATAGCTTTATTGATGAATTGAAATAGATTATCCTCATTTTATACAGGAGTGACTCAAAAAAATTATTGAATATTGTAATTTTAAAAATATCATATCTTGATTTTTTCTAATGGAACACCCTGTATTTTATTATTCATGTCAACGCATAAAATATTGTGCTATATTTCTGCAGAAGTAACCTCATATTTGTTTTTCTCTGAGGACCTACAGTTTATAGTGGACTCCGAACCACTCACCTAGACCGTGCAGTGATAACTGCCACCTCTGAGGATTACAAGTTATCTGGCCTTCGGAGGTTATGGACTCAACCTATCGGTTATGTATCCAGTCTCAATGTGATTTTTTTATATACATACGTGGGACAAACACACCAACATTCATACTACATCCATATCTTACCTGGGATTCGAACCCGGGCCCTCGGCGTGGGAGTCAGTACTTCTACTGACTTACCCACGGAGGGAGATAACCTCATATTTATCGTCGATTATTTTCGAAGTATTCGATTATTTGTAAAAACTTTTTATGAAAATTCTACAAACCGTATCAAACTCATAATCATGCGTCATTATTCGCACAGAAGTTTTTTTTTGTTATGATTCAAGTAGTGGAAAATGAAACTTAAACAATATAATTCTTTTAACGAATGATGAAATCAAGATGATTAAAACGTGAATCGAGGTATGTGTTGACATTTTTTTTTATTTGTACCTTCTGTCAGGTGTCCGGACATACCATATTCTGCATTTTACATGGTGAACTTATCAGTGTTTCGTTCGTGAACATTGTTAAAGTGATGTTTGAACTCAATTTTCTCAATTGACTGCCATGAAGTTCTCCAAAGAGGAAATGGTTGATATGATTTTTATTCTGGGCGAGTGTGATAGAAATACTTTGTTGGCAAGTAGAGTTTATGCACAATGGTTTCCTGATAAGAGGCATACTGATGCAAGATGCTTTGAAAAACTTCTAGTTAGATTTATCGAAACGGGTAATATCGCCAACAAAAAACATGAAAAACCAAAAACTGCTTCAGCTGAATACAACCAGTTATCAGTTTTGTTGACAGTGACAGAGGACCCATGTAAAAGCCAAAGAGAGATTTCTCAGTTAACAGATATAAGTCAAACTTCCATCCAGAGAATCTTGAAAGTGAATAAATTTCATGCATATCATGTACAGCTGCACCAGGAACGAACAATCAAGGCTATGAAAATCGAATCAATTTTTGCAATATGGCAAGTGACAAAGTAGCGGAAAATCCAAATGTGTTTAGCAGAGTTCTTTTCTCGGACGAGACAACTTTCCACAAGAATGGGCTTGTTAACAGGCACAACTCTCATTATTACGCCACGGAAAATCCACACTTCATGAGACAAATAGATCACCAGCATCGTTGGTCCTTGAATGTATGGGCCGCTATAGTAGATGGATATCTAATTGGGCCACACTTTTTCGACGGGCACCTCAATAGTGAAATGTATTCAGATTTTCTGTAAAATCATCTACCAATGTTACTTGCCGATGTACGAGAGCATATAAGACAAGATTTGTGGTTTCAACCGGATGGAGCACCGGCACATTACTCACATCAGGTTAGGGAACATTTGAATCATGCATTTCCAAACAAATGGATAGGACGTGGTGGTCCTGTTAGATGGCCAGCTAGGTCACCGGACCTTACAAGTCTAGATTTTTTCTTGTGGGGTTATATTAAGGGCATCGTTTACCAGATTTCTTTTACAACACAGTTGTATATGAGACAGAGAACAGTCGACGCCTTTCAGTCAGTTAATCCGCATATAATGTGGAGAGTTCAACTGTCTTTCCTCAAAAGGATTAAGTTGTGTCTACTAAGAAACTGCCAACATTTCCAACACTTATTAAAATAGTTCAACACCTTGTAGATCATCTCACCAAAAACCATCTATTACGTATTTCATACACGACAACCTTAAAATATCTCCATTTCTCTGATCAAGTGTAATGATATGTACTAATAAACTCTTCTTTCGTTATTACCTGATTTTATTATTTTAGTTTATTTTTTTATTTCGAAAATGGTCGAAGATAGATATGAGGTTATTTCTGCAAAAATATGGCACAATATTTTATGCGTTGACATGAATAATAAAATACAAGATGTTCTATTTGAAAAAATCAAGATATGATATTTTTAAAATTACAATATTCAATAATTTTTTTGAGTCACTTCTGTATAAAATTTGGATAATCGATTTCAATTCATCAATAAAGCTATCCTTGGGCAATAAGAAAACGAAAGGAAAAAAGTATCCATCCTCTCTGGCCGAAGGAGCATGCGATGATGTGAGAGCCTATTTTCATGAATTTTTACGGAAAAAAATATTGTGTCGAAACTACTCACCAAAAAAACTTAATACTTAAAGACATTATAGCAGAGTTTAGGACGCTCTTGAATCTTCAACAAAAAAGTGGTCTTCTAACCTGAAAAAACCTCCCAAGATTTTTTTATAGAAAATTGGGTCATCTTGTTTACTTCAAAATGAATTGCTGAAGTAGATTTTTACTTTCTAAACACAATACCGTTTGCACAAGAAATGAAATCTTCAAGAGTGTTCGAGCAATAAAGCACCGTGCCACTGGTGAATCACCCAGTATATATAAATCAATTGCTGTTCGTTAGTCTCGCTAAAACTCGAGAACGGCTGAACGGATTTATCTTACCTATCTTGAAATATTCGTGTAGGTGTAGAGAAGGTTTAAAAGGTGAGAAAATTTCGAAATACTTTCTAAATACAATACCGTTCGAACAAAATGAAATATTCCAGAGTGTACGAGCTACAGAGCACCGCGCCACTGGTGACTAACCTAGTGTAGTCTCCGCAAATGAAACAAAAATGATTTGAATCATTCACACTCTTGTTGACGATGCAATTTCAAATTAAAGCAAGTGAAATCAAGTTTTTTCAATTAACAACAAATTATTAAGGTAATTAAATGATTTTTAATAAAAGCTATAACTCGTAAACAAGAGCTGTCAGAAAACAAACGAGAGTATATTTAGAATCAGTGACGTCAAATTAATCATCGTCATTCATCAGACGAAAAGTGCAATTTTGTTGTTCAGTGTAATTGACGTGAACATTTTTTGCTTTGAACAGTCCTTCGTGAATACATAATTGATAAGATCACGTCATAAAAGATTCAAAAATATCGATACTTTGTATATAACAAATTTTATAAGTTTACAAATGATCTCATTATTTATGTATTTAAGAAGGGTTGCAAGAGGCGGAACATTATTACGCCATGAATGATTTCTTTAAAGTATTCGGAATACACCATAAGTTTCTCAAATTTTCATATTAATATTCAATACGTTGAAAATATTAGGTGCGCAACGAAGGTCTCGCTGTTTGTCAATAGATGGCTCCAGCATAAGTGCTCGTCGATTTTTACATATCAAGAACGTCTAAAACAAAGCTTAGACATATGTTAAACAAACCACTGTGACACATTAGAGATTTTGTTATTGCGTCATACATTTAGTTGTGAGAAAATGCCTGATTTTGTGTTGAAACCCCACCTGGGGAACGCTATATTCCTGCGCGAAAACGGCTAGATATTTCACCTTCCGATTATTATTTGTTCCGTTCGATGGCAATCCGATAAGCATTTCTGCTCATTTGAAGAGCTCGAAAAATGGCTTGATTGTTGAATAGCCTCAAAAGACGAACACTTCTACCGTCACGGTATTCGAGCTCTGCCAGAAAGAAGGGAAAAAGTTGTACCTAGCAATGGGCAATATCTTGAATGATTCATTTGTAATCATTTTTCACAATAAAGTTGTATTTTCATTAAAAAACAGCGAGAACCTTGTTGTGTATAGACAGATTTCGACGTAATATTATTCATTGTGAAATATTGTGAATAGAGGAAAATGTCAATCTTTCTGCGTGAGAAATTCATTTCCACAAACAGATGATTCATGTTAGTTTTTTTGATTTTGGTTCGTTTGGAAATTTTGAAGAGTTTCGGAATCAGTCCAGTGCCAATATCTCGGTTAGTTTTTAAGTTATATAAAAATGATTTTGACATTCTACAAAATTCACGTAGAATCGAATTAGCTTCACTATTTTTTTGCGCAACGGTTGTTGAGTCATAACGCTAACTACTAGATTTTTTGTTCATCGAAAATATATCACATGTGTACTCAATTTTTTCATCCAAGTGTTTTCATGAAAAACCGAAAATCGTATACATTTTACCTAATTTCATCATGTAACCCTATGTCCATTACAGAAATTGCACGGAATTATTGAAATAGCTTATGAATGTTCAGTGCTGTCAAGATAGTTCGAAAAGTGATTTTTGCAATAACAATTCATATAAATTATTAAATGTTTTCTGACTAAGTTAGAACTTCTGTGTGAAAAAAATATCGTTTGTAATAATGAAGCGAGGATGCCGTACGAAAATTTTGAAAAGTAACATGCAAACAGCCAACCTATCGATTTTGAGTATGCAAATTGAAATGGAGACAGGGGTATCTAAGACTCGAGCACTCAGTAATCTCAAGAAAAATAGATATAAAAAACTTACAAAATGAGAATATCGCAGTTTTTGCAACCAGAAGATTTTCAGAGCGACTCGATTTTCACAAATGGTTTCTGCAGAAATCTGGAGAAAATCCCTAGTTATTTCAAGTAACAATGAGGATTGATTAAATTCACATTAGTAATGATGGAATATTTAATCGTCAAAATGAACATTAGTGGTCGGATGTAAACCCACATCATCATTTCAATATTCAACGTCAAGGTCGATATGGTGAACATTTAAAATTTTTAATTACAACCTTCGTGGTGAATTATATCAAGAAATTGTAAATAACTATATTATCGATGGATATTTTGATGAACTGTTCCTTGCTGAAACATTTCTTCAACATGATGAGGCTCCTCATCGAACCATGGCCTTCTGGATATCACCCCGGTACGCCATGAAACAGGCTTTTCTTCTTCTCTTGTCCAGATATTTGGAATAATTCCTGCTATAGCTTTTACAAATGCTTCTCCTCCATACTTTATTATTCCACTACAATTTCGTCCTGTCCCGGATATCGTCTATTCCTCAATCTCAGTATTGCTTCATTTACTTCTCTCAGATTGGGTAGGTCTTCTTCATCTCTTATCCAATCTCGTGGGGTGCTTTGGTGGGTTTTGTTTGTATGTGGTTCCATGTTACCTGGGTTGAAAAGTTGGCTAACTTGTTGGGTCGATTTATTGTTACTATTTTTTTCATGTCAAGGTCAATTGCTTCTTTATTGTTTCTGCATCCATCGGTTCAATGATGGAATTTATTTGTATCTTGTTCATGGCAACATGGATTTTCCTGATTCCACCCTCTTTATTCGAGCCTTTGGTTACTTTCAATTATTTTTTTTTGCACTCTCGTTTTCCTTTTCATGATTATTTTGCTTCCTCTTCTCAGGTTTTTGTACGTTCTTTGTGGCATAAATTGTTTTCTTCTTTAGCTCAATTAGGATTTTATGCTCATCATCCTACTAGTTTAAATTGCCCATATTGAATATAAACGTCAATATACTTGCGTTTCTTTGCCGTGTTCATCTTCTCTGATTCAGCTTCACACAGAACTCACACAACATAAAAACAATTACTCCAATTCAAACGTCGCAACAATTACACTCAATTACACCCACAATACAGCAAACACGCTGACTGATATTTCACAGAAAGCACTGTGCCAGAACGGACTAGTTACAACTCAAGCACTGAGCCAACTGCAAGGCTATTCACATTGGACTGAAGATGCGTAGGGGGTGGGGGTGGAAGGGGTGCGGGGTCACTCGCACTCACTTCAAGGCCAAACGAAGGTATCGGTACTCACGGCTGTTGCCGACGAGGGGGACGGTTTTGAGAACCTTGAACTCTTGTGTGCTATCAGTTTTTTTTGTCCTTATAGAATGGGTGTTTTTGTGTTTTCATTTTTCTTTTACAAAACTGTATGATGGTATACATCACTTACAGATTCCGGATGTTCTACATACATCCACGCCTCTTTTTCATCAAGGTGTATACCAATTCTTCTGCTTAATCTTTTTCAGAGTGTGGATAGTGGATAACTTTTCTTCGTACAGTTGTGTTGACTATAAAAATGTTTAAATGTTTTACAGCATCTATGACATCTATGATAGAAGTGAAGTGTCTTTTGGAGAATGTATTTTCCAGGTTTCTAGGTGTATTTTCTTAAGTGGGAATGATTTCCTCCTAATAGATAATCTATTTCGAGCAAGTATTATGATACACACACCACAAAAATTGTCGCATAACCTGGTATTTTGAATTCTACAATCGATTAAGCAGCTCGATCGCAGTTTCTTTGTCAACATATGAGGGGAAAAATCTTATGTATGTAGTAACATTTGTTTCCATATGATCTCAAACACGTCTGAAACAAGAATGAGTTTATTTGACTATCAGTATTCATTCAATTTCTCTTCAGTTTTCACGCTGAATTGATGCAAGTTTTCTGTATTTCTTGTTGATTTTCGAATCTTTGAATTCATTGTAATGGCTGCTGAACATCCTGGACGCTATTTGAGTGATCAGGAAGTGGTAAGAATTGCTTCTTGTGGAGGGGCAAAGCCAACGTTACGTGGCTAACTTGTTGAATGTTAACCAAAGCACTATTTCAAGAGCAATTAATCGGTACCACGAAACAGGGGAATATGGAAGAAGGGCCGGACAGGGAAGAAATCGGATAACAACACCAGTTGATGATCATTGGCTTCGTTTAACTGCAATAAGAGTTCGGCACTGAACGGCTAGAATACTACAAAATGAAGTTGCACTTTTCAAAAACGTGCATATTTCATTGCAAACTGTTAGAAACAGGCTCAGACAAGACGATATCAGAACAAGGGTGGTTTCTACCGGCCCGCGTCTCACCAGAGAGCATCGAGTTGCAAGACTTTAGTTTGCGAGGGAACATGCAAATTGGGGTATTCCAGAATGGTCGAATGTTTTCTTTTCCGACGAGTCCAGGTTCTGTCTAGTATCAAATGATAAACGCATGTCTGTATACAGACGATTTAGAGAATGGTATCAGTAATGTATTATCCGGGAAACCGAAAACTTCGAAGGGGCTCAGTAATGGTGTGGGGAGGCATTTTTTTCTATGGTCGAACTGAGTTAGTCCTAGTAAATAATGGAAGAATGACAGCGGCCAGATACATCATAGATATCCTTAAACCCCATGTTGTACCCTTTGACCCATTGATTGGCGAAAACTTCATTTAAATGCATGATAATGCTCGGCCTCATGCAGCTAGAGTTACAGAATTTCTGCAAAATGCCGAAATTGATATTTTGAGATGGTCACCCAAAAGTACCGACTTGAATCCCATAGAACATGTTTGGGACAACATGGGGTGGCAAATTCAGTAACGTAGGATGCCTTGTAGAACACTTCAACAACTAGAAAATCTGATTCCTGAAATTTGGAACTCAGTGACTCAAGAGTACATCCAAAATTTGTTTGAGGGGCTTCCGAGACGAATGCTGGCAGTAATTATGGAATGGGGAGGAAACACTCGATTTTGAAAATGATTAGTAACCATTCGATGCTAGTTGAGATTGGTCTCTTCGCGAATGTTTGAAGATGAAAGAATTTTTAATTTTTTAACTCGAAAATTGTTGATATTTTCCATCATAAACTCATCTCTTTTGAATGATATCTTCTTATTTTACACTTCTGAAAGTTATCAAGCGACTCTTGAATGACCTACCTAAAAGTGTAGAGCCAATTCGCTGCACATGTTTTCGATCAGGGCATAAAAATTTTCAGTCTCTAGGATCCGATAGTAACTATGCACTGAAAAAGTACTGCATCCAGTGATTCTTGAAATGCTTCCTTGATTTCATCCGATTTGCCTTCAGCAAGAAAGTGTAAGGAAGGTGATGTTTCAGCCGGATGGTGCGAATCACTTTTCCCAGTTTTAAAGATCATAAACTATGTACTAAATGTGCCGGTCTTCTCTCTAGGCCTGCTACCTTCTTATTCTTCAAGTGCCTTCTCCGAGTCGAAGGTTGGCAATCATCATCGCTATTTTTACTTTACAAGCGGCCGATTTAAAAAGTTGGTTCGTAGTGCATTCAAACCACTCTCTCAGGTTCCTCAGCCATGAGATTCTTCTCTTTCCTATACTTCGTTTTCCCTGTATTTTGCCTTGGATAATCAGCTGTAGGAATTTATATTTTTCACCTCTCATAATATGGCCCAGATATTCCAATTTACGTTTCTTGAGTGTGTTAGCAACCTCTCTTTCCCTGCCTATGCGTCTCTGAACTTCTGCATTTGTTACTCGATCCATCCATGATATTCTTAGAATCCTCCTATACACCCACATTTCAATTGCTTCAATCTTTTTAAGAATTGCGGCATTCACTGTCCATGCTTCCGCTCCATAAAGGAGAGTAGAGAAAACATAACATTTAGCTAAACGATGTTTTAATGCCATACTTAGATCTTTACTACGAAAAACTTTATCCATTTCTATGAAGTTGGCTCGGGCTTTTTCTATTCTTATTCTTATTTCTTGGGTGTATTCATTTGTGCTGTTTACCATTGCTCCAAGATAAGTATATTGCTCCACTCTTTCTACATTTCTGCCGTTTATAGTTAGACTAACATTTACTGGATTGTTCTTTGAGATTACCATGAATTTTGTCCGCATATCTTATGTTGTTTACCCGTGTTCCACCAACTGTTATCCCACATTCTTCGTTTTCCAGAGCTTTCTTAAGTATTTCTTCAGCATATGCATTGAAGAGTGTCGGCGATAGAACGCATCCCTGTCTTACCCCTCGTTGTATTTCAATTTCTTCTGATGTGTGGTTGTCCATGCATATTATAGCTTTTTGCTTATAATAGAGATTAGTGATGATCTGTACGTCTCTACTATCTAGATGTTTTGATTTAAGGGTGTCTATCAGTTGATCATGACGAACCTTGTGAAAGGCTTTATTATAGTCTATGAAACACGCATAGACCACTTTGTTGACATCGAGACACCTTTGAGTCAACACGTTGAATGCGAAAAAGGCTTCGCGGGTTCCTAATCCCCTTCTGAATCCAAATTGAGTATCGCTTATATCCATGTCAAGTTTATGGTATATTCGATTATGGATAACCTTAAGGAGCAGTTTGAGAGTATGTGACATCAGACTGATTGTACGATGATCACTACGTTCTCTAGCATGTGGTTTTTTTGGTAAGCAGATGAAAGTAGATACCAACCATTCTCTTGGAATATTTCCAGTTCTGTATACTTTAGGTATATAGGCCTGCTATATATGAGGCTTAATTCTTTCCTATCAATCTTTCACTGATCTACCACCGGATTTCCTGGAGGGCAATAATATTCAGTTCGTGATCAATCATTTGCTCGGCAATTTCTTGCCCTTTTTCAACTCGTAAAAGATTAAGAACGTTCCTGGTGGCAAATTAACAAAAAAAAGAGTGCATAAAAATGTAAAATGAATCATGCTTATGTTGTTTTTATATCAATATATCAAGATATTCGAGTCAATTTTTCAGAGTGAATACATTTTCGTAAAGTTGGCTTTATTCTATTTTATTTCTAATATTGTGTCATGATTAGATGTAGCGTTTCAATATTGATATCTTCTCTGAAGTGCCTTTGTATATAATCCTTTCATAATCTGTCTGTGCGCAGATATGCGTATTGAATGATAGTGCAGTTATTGTCTATATGTATAAAGATAATACGTTCTATAAATTATGGTAATTGCCAGTTTTGAAATTTTAGTTTCAAATTTCGTTAATTCAACAAAATTGAAATGAAGTGTCATATGAATACCTGGAATTGGTCTTTATTCAAATGCCGTTCGCGGTCAGTTCTCGCTCCGTTCCCGATTAGGTTAAATAATGCTAAAAATTAGGGACATTCCATGAATATGCTTGGTAGAAACATATTTGTATGTAATGTAACGATTCAAGATCTATCCTTCCTCTTTTCAGACATTTTCCATACAATGTATAGTTTCAAAGCTATCTAACAAGGACGCACTAGATGGACACACAGTATACAAATACTAAAAACATTAATGTCGCTTGATCATTGTCTCTACATGTACATAATTTGGTTTATGATAATGATAGCGATTGATAAACAATATTTGAATTCGATTTAAATTATTGATTACATAAGATATTACAATATCAATAAAATTGATTTAATATGTGCAATAAATAAAATGAATTATTCATATTGATAACTTCTACTGTATTATTTGTGGATGAAAAGAAGCATTAGAGAAAAGAATTATTCATTATTAACTTACTTGTATTCGGCCAGGCTACGCACCTTTTAAATAAATGAATTGAGTAGATTAATTTTATCGATTATATTCAACTGAAAACAACTGGATGATTATTCGTATTATCTAGACGATATAGAAAATGCAGTAGGAATTTAAGTCGCCATATCTGCTTTCATTAGTAAAATAATTGAGATTAATTCAAACTCTTAGGTTATCTTTCCCTGTGAAGAGTATTGAAAAGAAAGAAGGACAGCAGAGCAAATAGTTATTTTAATGATATTGTGACATTTTCTAACAGACCAATTTCTGGAATTAATCATTTATATCTTTTAAACTCAGTTTTCATAATTTTATTAATAATTCAATCTCATTTCATCAAGTTGCAAGTTCATTTTTCGTATATCTGAAAATGGTTTCTTATACAAGAATAGAAGTACAAATTTCTACAATGCTGGTTCTTGGAAACACTCTAACCCAAAGAAAATTGTCAAGAAATATTACGTAAATATCATGATCCTATTTCAGGAGGACATTTTGGAATTTTCAAAACTTCTCATAAAATCTATTCGAATTACTTTTGGCTAGGAATGTAACAAGACATTAAATAGTTTGTGAATAAATGTAGAATAAGTGCTGCGCATAAGCCTGAACAGAAACTCAAATCAGGAGAAATGGGAACTAAACCTAAAGTAAATAGGTGTTGGCAATACATTGCATAATATCTTTTAGGTCCATTTCCACGAAGTTTTAAAGGCCACCAATATGTTCTTGTAGTTTGTGATTATTTTAGGAAATTTTCCTTGCTTTTTCCAATTCGAAAAGCCATTGCTTCAACAATTGTAAAATTGTTGGAAGGACAAGTATTTCTATTATTTGGAGTCCCGGAATTGCTTAAATGTGATTACGGAGTTCAATTCAAAAGCAAGGAGTTCTGTAAACTACACTGTGCTAGTTCAAAATTCTAACACGCGGGAGACATACCTAGTAAACCTATATCGGGTACGCTAAATCCAGTGGTAACCTCCGTTTTTGAAAGTTAGCTCTTGTTTAGGAGATATTCGCCTTTGAAGTTAGCTGATTTTAGTAGGGTTCGTCGCTTATGACTTCACTACATTATATGCTTGTAATTCCCAAACCGTTCGGAATATCGCTATACTGTCTTCGGCAAAGTTTTAGCTATTGTCATGGCCAACAACTTTTCTGAATATACCAACATAGAAAAACCTCATTCAAACACCGTTTCTTATCAAAATGTCCAGAAAACTCCATTTCCTTGCCATTTTTTCGTTAATTTTCGTCTAAATAATAGAGAAATCAAGGGAATTTCGCTTTAAAATCTCAAAATAAGAAAAGAAAACACATTTCCTATAGTTAAATCAGAAAATTTAAACGCACAATCATGATTTTAACTCAAATTTTTATTCCAATTCCAACAATGTTCAACAAATAAACATATAAATTCATGTTCATTCTTCTTCTTCTCCATCTTCATCTTGCTGTGAATTCCAGCAAATGTCTCCTAATAGAGAATCAAGTTTTTTTCCACTATACCAGTGCTCAAGCCTAGACGTCACCTGATGAAACCGTTCACCATGCTCATCTGATTCACATGGTGATTGTTCGGCAAACTTGTTTGCATGGTAATGTTAAAAATGAATTTTCAGAGACATTTTTACATCGATGTTACGGAAAGCAACGAGAATATTTTCAACGTGTATGCGCCAGTTTTCGTCACGATCAATTCCAAGTACATTTTCGATGACTCCTTTGACGCAATCCCAAACAACGAGCTTGGTCTCTCATCAAGCGTCGAATATCAGGTCCATTGAGTATGCCTGTAATAAAATAATTCGAAAAAATATGTGTTAAATATTGAATAAGTTAGGTTGATTGGAACGTATATAGTTTCACACAAACCTTCTTTTATTTTCATTCCACTCAATCTTGGGAAAATTCGCTTCAACTCATTGAATGCATTGCCTTCAGGATCTATGGCCTTGATGAAATCTTTAACAATCCCAAGCTTGATATGCAGAGGTGGAAGCAACACTTTTTCGATTGGCACAAGTGGAATTTCAACGACGTTTTCTCGACGCAATCTGAACCCTTGTCTCATAGGCCAGCTTTTATTGGCATATTGGTCGCCGGCATATCGAGTATCCCATAAACATATAAAACACATGTTTTTCGTATATTCCGTCTGCATTCCTCTCAAAAGAGTTATCACCTTCAAATCTGCACAAATCTTCCAACGATGGTCTTCATATTTCACCAAATCAAGGATTTTTTTCAATGATTCGTAATTTTCTTTCGTTTTTGTGCTGATGGCAATCGGGACACTGTTTTTTGAGTTTGTGACATGAAGCAAAACCGCCTTGAGACTACTTTTGGACGAATCGATGAAAAGACGCCAGTCTTCTGGTTTATACTCACGATGCATTTTTAATACCAATTCCTTGATATCAGTGCAGTACGCGAATGAATTGTCTTCGATGGATTTGAATAAAGCAGTGAACTGTCTATGACGGCCGATTGCTCCATATACTTTCACATCAGGTGCTAAGACATTCTTTTTTTTCAATTCCTGAGTCAAAATAATGGACTGACGCTGCGATAATCTCAATCGACGAATAATTTTATCCAGATCTTTCTGAGAAAATTCGACATGATTACATTATGGAGATACATTTGATGGTATATAAACCGATGCAGATGTTTCGCCAATAGTATCAAAAGTAGATGGAATGTACTCTTCTGTTGGACTGGGTCTTTTCGGTATTGGAATGGATTCCGAATGTGGTAACGGCAACTGAACAAACCGAGTTCCTCTGAGTTCAACTTTTCTTTTTTTAGCTCTGTTCAATTCGACAATTTCATTAACACAAGCAAAACAGTCATCTGGATTATTTTCTTGAGGATTTGTCCAAATTACTGGAATGCCAAAAGACATAGATTGGAATTCACCTGTAATAAAAATAGCTTCAATTGATATAATTTTGAAATAAATGATAAATCATTTCATTTTACCTCTTTTCCATCCACTCAATCTTATGACACAACCAGTACAAACGATTTTTGGAGTCCAGTTCACATCTTTGATAACAGTTTGGTTGAAATATTGTGTGTACGATTCAGCAATTTCTTCAGAAATTGAACGCTTGCTTGTCATTATAGTAAACTTTCCACAAATGTAGCAAAATTTATTAAATTTACAGCACGAATTCATTTTTGATATTTTTACCAAATGTATAACTTATGTGAAGAAAGAAATTTCAACAAAAATGTCAAATTAAGAAATATCAGAACTAAGACTATGAAAAGTGGCACACAAATACATAGCAAAATACGTAGTTACATCAGTGACAATACTAATAAATACGTATTAACAGTGACATCTGTAAGAAATTTGAGTTAAAATAATGATTGTGCGATTAAATTTTCTGATTTAACTATAGGAAATGTGTTTTCTTTTCTTATTTTGAGATTTTAAAGCGAAATTCTCTTGATTTCTCTATTATTTAGACGAAAATTAACGAAAAAATGGCAAGGAAATGGAGTTTTCTGGACATTTTGTTGAGAAACGGTGTTTGAATGAGGTTTTTCTATGTTGGTATATTCAGAAAAGTTGTTGGCCATGACAGTAGCTAAAACTTTGCCGAAGACAGTAAAGCGATATTCCGAACGGTTTGGGAATTACAAGCATATAATGTAGTGAAGTCATAAGCGACGAACCCTACTAAAATCAACTAACATCAAAGGCGAATATCTCCTAAACAAGAGCTAACTTTCAAAAACGGAGGTTACCACTGGATTCAGCGTACCCGATATAGGTTTACTAGGTATGTCTCCCGCGTGTTAGAATTCTGAAGTGTCATTTTCACGCACTGTGCTATTAAAAGAGTATAATGTAAAACCTTTTTATAACCCATTGTATCATCCAGAACCAAATTTTACTGAAAGAGCAAACCGTGTAACTAAGACTATGATCTCTAGTTATATTGAGAAAAATCACAAAACCTAGCTCAACTTGGTTGCGCTTATAGAACTGCTAAACATGAAGTAATTTAGAATACACCCTATTTAGTGAACTTTGGCTTGGAAATGATCATAAATGGTAGTCATTATGATATCGAAAGGAATAGAAATAGTATCGTTGAAAATTCTGATCAAATGAAACCTGAAAAAGTAGTAGAACTTCGGAAGTTGAGTACCTTTGTTGAAGAAAGATTAAAATGGGCTCATGAGAAAGCTGAACACACTTATAATTTAGGCCATAGACCACAATCTTAAAATGCTAATGATTATGTTTGGGTAAAACACACCATCTTTCCTCTAGTATTAAGGACTTTAGTGCAAAACTGGGAGATAAATATGTGGGTCCTTATAAGGTGAGGAAGAAACTTGGTATTAATGCTTATGAAGTTGAAGATGAGTCTGGAAATTCTAAAGGAGTGTGGCATGTATCACAACTCAAACCAGACAAAACTTTAGATAATTAGTTATGTTGGGATAGTTTATGTGAGTTTTCTGGTATAAATACATATAGTGTGTTCCAAGCATACAGGGTGTCCCGGAGCAGGAACACTGAAAACCCAAATAACTTTTTGAAACTGGTTCATTTCGGTATAATACGAGAACATGTTTATGTTTGATTCGAGAATAAGACTCTCTTGCGTGAATATGGAATTTTTGCAATCAATCTCTTCGATTCAGCATCCCCAACTCAAAAAATCATACAAGTGATTACAGGTTGAGTGGCAAAGTTCCAGAAAGATTTTTCTATTTTCTGAATCACTGAGGCATTGGTTTCAGTTTGGCAATCGAGGTTTTCTGGCGTGAGGATCAGGATGAGGGGATGATGGAGAAACTGATTGGATGCTCATCTAAACAGGAAAACGAGATTTATTGAACTTGTATTCAATTGAAAACAAAAAACTAACTTGATTATTACAACAATTGTTCAAAATGACCTCCGCCCACCTCCATACAGTTATACAGACGATTTTCGAACTCTCTTCTCACATTAGCGAAAACTTCAGGAGTCAAAAGTCGGCATTCTGTGATAATCCTCATCCGCAGCTCCTCCAGGTTTTCTGGTCTTGTGGCATAAACTTTAGATTTTAGATGGCCCCACAAAAAAAAAAATCTAGGGGATTTAAATCTGGTGACCTGGCTGGCCACTCAACAGGTCCTCTTCTACCAATCCACCTTCCTGGGAAATTTTCGTCTAAATATTGGCGCACCCGAGTATCATAATGCGGAGGAGCACCGTCTTGTTGAAAACGCATTTCGTCCTCAGATAGAGTTGGATCGTTCTGTAAAATTTCTGTCAATCTAGGATGTATGTGTTCCTCTAACAACTGTAGGTAGCCATTTCCATTCAGATTACCCTCAATAAAGAAAGGCCCAAACGTTCAACTTCTGAGGCCTTTGCGTGTGGGCCTCTCTAAACCAATGAGGATTCTGTGTGTCCCAATATCGGCAATTATGTCTATTCACTTCACCACTGAGCATAAAGGTGCTTTCATCAGAAAAACAGATGTTATTCAGAAAATTTGGATTAGCGTTTTGGTTTTCACTTAGATTTTCACAAAACTGTAAACGACGATCTGGATCATCTTCGTTTATTTCATGCACTAATTTTACCTTGTAGGGTGAAATTTGTGATGTTTCACGATTCTATGGACAGTTGTAGCTGATACACCAGTCAGACGAGATAATTTTCTGATCGAAGTAGTATTCTCCATTTGTAGATGACCCACTACTGCCACTTCCGTTGCCTCATTTCTGACAGGACATGCCACTTCATGTTTTTGTTTGCCACCGAACCCGTAGCTAGGAATTTGTCAACCAAATATTTAACGTACTGGTGACTGACTCCTTTCTCTTTCAGGATGGTTCCTATCGAATATCCTTGCCGTTTCTTTGGCACAACTGTTATTTCGAAAATACGTCGATACAATTTCGACTCTTTCCTCAGTGGAATAAACCATTTTCAGATTAATTTCAACTGACGAACAACAACAATAATGAGGAACTGATCTGAATAATAATAATATTTCATTGTAAAACTGAGAAATAACAGATGACTGCACGCCAGATGGAAATGAAAAAAATGTGAACATTTTCAATGCAGAAATCAGCTTTATTTCTTCGTAATTGATGCTCAACACATCGTACCCCAATACTTTTAACAGTTTCGAATTAATTTTAGTTGATAATTTCAAATGACGATATTGAATTTTTCGAAAGCGACATCCTGTATGGAGAGCCGAACTGAATGAAATGCTTTAATCATTCTGGAATTCAAAAACCTTTCTGAAGATATGCCACTTGAATTATTTGTATGATTTTCAAGTTGGGGATGCTGAATGGAAGGGTTGATTGCAAAAGTTCTATAACCACACAAGAAAGTCCTATTCTCGGATCAAACATGTTCTCGTATACCGAAATGAACCAGTTTCAAAAGTTATTTGGATTTTCAATGCTCCTGCTTCGGGACACCCTGTATGATGATTCTGAATTTCGAAAATACCAAATTCGAAGAGAAAATTGCAGTACCTTTCCAACGAGGTGCCACTTGACCTATTATCGATCGAATGATTTTTGAGTTGGGGATGCTGGAAATAGGGGTTGATTGCACCAACTCCAAATTCACAAGTGTAGGTCGTTTTCTAGACAGAGCATAAACCTGCGCTTGCATTATGCCAAAATAAATCTATTTCATTTAGTATTTGGGATTTCCAGAATTCAACTTCACCCTTGGTTGGGACACCCTGTATGTTAATTTAAAATTCTAAAATGACAAATCAAGGTGGAGAACTGACAGACCTTTTCAGTAAGGTGCCACTCGACCCTTATTCCCTATGATGAATTTCAAAGTTAGGGTTGCTGGGGTAGGGGTTGATCTGAGAAGTTTCGAATTATTTCGAAAAATGCTCCCCTCGAAACAAAAATCGACGTGTCTTGGTGTTTTTCGCTAATGTTACTCATTTCGGAGTTATAGGGGGTCATAACACACTGTATATATATATATATATATATATATATATATATATATATATATATATATATATATATATATATATATATAGTCTATTCTTTCAATAGTTGAAGGGATGGTATTTCTTTCAAAAATAAAAAATAAATCTTTGATTTTTTTGGGGAACCAGGGCAGGTATGTAACCGTCCGATTTCTCGAATTAATCATTTATATCTTTTAAATGCAGTTTTCATAATTATATTAATAATTCAATCTCATTACATCAAGTTGAATATTCAAACAGTTTGATATTCGAATTAAGAATCTACAGGTAATAATACCCAATGAAAATTATAGTTATATCCGTAAGGTGTCGCTGGTATTGATCTAGGTTGTTCATCGGTAAATTGTGAAGTCAGTACTTGAAAGAAGATCGTTTTCTCGTTTCTGTGGGAGAACGGAAAGCAGTACTCATTCTATGTTTCGTTTCCACTTTTTGTTGTGAAGAGAATAGTTTCGCTTTTTATTGGTTTTTCTTGAAAATCAATAGTTTTTTAATAGAACCGAGTCTATATAAGTTCGGAATGCATTAGATTCGCTCTCTTTCCATTTAGAAATCTTCGGAATCGTTGGTAATTTTATTGGAGCTGTGTTGTAGCGATTGGAGTGAATAATTTTCAGTAATAGAAATTAAGTATTCTTTGATTTTCTGGATAAATTCCAATCGTCTGAGGCGTTATAAGTAGTCGGTAATTTTGCCGGATTTCCTCGACAACCAATTCAATTTGAAAGTGGAGAGATTTCGATTTTTTTGTTGATATATTAATCTAGATCGATATCTGCAATTCCAAGGATTTTTTTTCCCCGTCAAGATATTTTGAGTTTTCATCTTTATGCCAAACCTTGATATTTCACGACTGGGGTAACCACGTCTTTAGGGAACTAGTTTTACCATCTAGGGCAGTCATCTTGCGAACCATATTCAGCCCATCAAGTAACCTGTAAGCTGAAAGATACAGGAATACCAGAAAACTGATGTAAAACACCAAATCCAATCATCGTGGAATTAATCTCCATCCTAAAAAGCTAAGTGTTTCTTTTATGATCAACTTCTTCCCTTCTAACTTCGTTTATTGTTGACTGAAATGAAAAGCTCAGATTGTTTTAAATTCAAAATTTGTACTTTGTAGTTTGAATTCATCTCGTGTGAGACTCCTTTTTATTGTAATTGGTTAAACTTTTTAGTAAAGTTCTTTTTGTATTAGTTACTTTGATTATAGTTAGTAAGTTATTAATCAGTTACTGTGATTTCGATATTTATCTTGTAATAAAGCTAGTTGAATGAGGTGATGAATATTATTCCTAAGGCTATATCTAGGACCTAGGTTCTAGACGAAGTTTTCACACACTGAGATAAAGGGACTGTGATCTAGCTAGGCATAGGTAATTAATAGGTAGTGTCAATTGTAATTTTCTTTCAACTAATCTTGCTATAATTTAATCTCATTCTACTTCATTCTTCAAATTTCTTAGTTCCAGTAGAATTGAAATATTTCTACAATTATAGATATTCTAGAAATAAAACCATTACAGTTTTTTCTTCATAGTATTGTTTTGCTAAAGGTTGTCTCAATAAAGATGACAAAAATCAAACATTATATTATCAGACCTCAAGTGCCTAACTCTAGGAGAAGAGGAACTAGAACTACAGTATTACCCTAATATGGGGATTTCCTTGATTGTTTAGTTTGCTCTTTTTTTAACGTTTGGTTGAGATACATAATTTAACCAAACATTAAAAATGCCGCCGATGAAGAAAAAAGACGTGAAAACGTGACTTAGGAACTAAGAATGAAGGTGTTAAGAAGAATAAAGAAAGGAGGCAAAGCAACTATTGTGGTTTGAGATTTTGAACTCTAAGAATCGATTTTGAGAACGATGTTTAGAAATCGTCATAAAATTAAGCTTAACAGCAAAAGCTAAACACCTATAAGTGCAACATCATGATCCTTTATCTTGATTGAAGATTAAAATGAGAAGGACGCACCACAGAGTCGAGATCTTTCATGCATAAAAACAGAAGGTGAACGGAGTTCTACCCAGACTTTTGCTGCAAGAAGAGGCTGGTTTCATCGGTTCGCGCTAAGTATCCATACAAGTTCGTAGAACGAGAAAAAATTACTGAATGTCTCAACTTCAATGTTGATAGGCTTTATTGAACAAAAAATCCATCTTCTGAAGAAAAACGTCAAGCTAACGGATTCAAAGCTGCGAAAGGTCGACTAACATTTTTGCTATATGGTAATGTAACTGGTGATTTCAAATTGAAACATTTACGGGTGTACCATTCAGAAATGCCCCATGCAATGCGAGATATAGACAATACGAGCCTACAAATTGTGTAACGGTCAAACAGAAAGGCGTGGGTGAAATAGGAAGTTATTCAAGATTGATATTTTAATAGTTTTTGCCCATCAGCCAAATCTTATTGTGATAGAATTGGGCTTGAATATAAATTTATGTTACTGTTAGATAATGCCCCAGGACATCAAAAGTATACGTAAAGTTCCTTCCACCAAATACTACGTCAAATTTACAACCTATGGATCAGAGAGCAATAGCTATTTTCAAAGCTTCTAACTTTTAGCCAACTAATTCAAGAAACTGACGGGGAAGGAAGGCAGTCTATGCTAGAGTGGTGAAAGTTATACAACATCATGAAGGCTATTTACAACATAAACAAGGCTTGGAATGAAGTTAAAGAGAGTTGTTTTAACGGGATGTAGTGTAATTTTTTCCAGATATAGTGGAAGCATCTAGAACAGTGGTCCATCGCGAGTGCTTTTGAGTAGATCTCGAGAAGAAAAAAATTTTTAATGAGTAGGTAACTAAACTACAGAAATTTATTACGTAATAAAATAACATTCAGCTAGCGGCAAAAGGCGACTTCATCAAAGGGACGCGAGGTACTTGTCAAAGAAAAACCGAGTTTTTTATTCTTGCCGCTTTTCCAGAAATGTCGGGTGGCGCGTTTGACGGGAACATTCGAGACTTTCGTTCACGCCGATATAAATGTTACGCCTGCAGGAATTCGAGTCATCCTGAATTGTAGCTTGTAGTTTATTATTAAATAGTACAAAATGAGTTCAGCAAAGAAATCTAAAACGTATCATTTTAATAACAATTGGGAGGAAAAATTTTCGTTTTGTATGGTGAAAGATAAGTGCATTTTCCTATTCGTTGTGCTTCAGTTGCAAATCCTAAGCGTGGTAACTTAGAGGGGCAGCATAAAATGGTTCATAAAAACTATGAAAAGGATTTTCCGCCACAGAGTGAATCAAGAATACGAAAAGTACGTGATTTGATATCTTGTTTGAAAAAAGAACAAACCATGTTCACAAGACCAGCCAAATAATCAAAAATTGCTTCGATCGCGTCATTTAAAATATCTCATATATTGGCGAAACACAAGAAACCATTCGAAGATGGAACGGTTGTGAAGGAAGCATTTATTGAAGCGGGTGAGACTTTATTTGGAGATTTTGAAAATAAAACACAAATCAGGTCTGCTATAAGAGAACTTCAGTTGTCTCGTCCGACTGTCACATGGCACAAGGACATGACAGATAAACTTAAAAATGATATCATGAAACGTACATACTTTTCTTTACAGTTCGACGAATCCGCCGATATGAGAGACACTGCCCAGGTATGTATTTTTATTCGGCTGGTATTCAATGACATGTTGGCTAAGGAAGAAATTTTGACAATCATTCCTCTGAAAGGGAAGACCCGTTGCGAAGATATATATGACGTTGTCTTCAATTTTGAAAAAACTACCAATATATAAACTAGTGTGCATTACAACCGATGGAGCACCAGAAATGACTGGAAACTGTTTTCTGGCATTGTGTCGAGCTAATGAAGATTTCCCTTCATTTTATATTTCCAGTGGATAAAGAACCGGTGATCTGGGTGGCCAAGCCACTGGTCCAATGCCATTAATCACGCCACGATGCATATCTTTTCCCCATAGTCGACCGATCCAACATTACATATAATTAGTATTCAACAATTCCCTCACAAAGTGCCCATTTGTATCCAATATTCATATCTTAATTCAACATGTTGTAGCCCTGAAAGTTATTCAATAAATAATTATGATGTTAATCTTGGGGGGGTAGAAAATGTGGACCACAATCATGTTATCAAAATATCCTAACCAAATATTTACCGAAAATTAATTTTAAAATGATCTCGGTCGAATTCACCGAGGATTTTTGTACGCCCAAACATGGATATTATGGTAATTCGTGACTCCACGTCTAGTCAAAAAGGATTCATCAGACTAAAAAATTTACTTCTTCGATTTCAAAAGTCACGTAAAACCTCATTCTTTTTTCAGCATCTCCAGGATGTTAATCCTGAACCGGCTGTGAGGGATATGTGTGTATGTAGTAACGGGAAATAAAATATCAAACTTACGTTATGCCGATGACACAACTCTTTTTGCATCCTCAGAGGAAGAAATGGCCGATCTGTTGGAACGGATCGAAAAAGTCAGTGAGGAGGCTGGATTACTCCTCAACCGCTTCAAATGCTCCCTGATGATGGTTGATAGATCAAACTCACTTACGCCATTCAGAAACCTCATGCATGATATTGAACTAACAACCGAAACAATATACCTTGGAGCCAGAATAACCAACAACGGAGACTGCGAAGGAGAAATAATAATAAAACGAAAACCGAATTGTTAGACTTTACACGAAACACTCACAAGCTTGAACAATTTGAAAACATTATGAAATGTATATACAAAAACTGTGTAATGTCTAACAATTCGGTTTTCGATAGAGGAGAGTCTGTTTAATTTATACACATATATGTTCTGTTGCTTCACTTTTCTTGAAGAAGAAAATTTTATTTTCTGATAGTAAAATTCATTTTAGAGTCCTGAAGAAGGCAAAATATTGTACCGAAACGTCGACTGAATGTATAAATAAAGATCTTTGGAAAAAAACTGGCTGAATTCCACCAATTCAAAATAACTTATAAGAAAGAAAGCCAACCAATCATTACCTATAGTAATATTAATTGATTTAGTTCCATAATGCCATATTGAGTTAAAGACTGCGAATTCTTGAAACTTTGAAACTCTGTCGGCACGCGTTAATGGTGGCGTGGGAAGATAAAATTTTGTATTTAGATAAGTCTAGGTAGATGCATTCCTATTTTCAAATAAAAAAAATTTCTCCCATATAAGGGACACCCTAATGGAGATCTTTTATCAATGGTGATACTGACGCATTATGAGCCACGTCATATTTGAGACTTAGGTCTCTATAATTACTGAGCTGCCTGTGAGAACTGATCCTCGGATAATCTCTGAAAAATTACTATTTGCGAGATTATCGCAAAGTGTAGACACATGAAAGAATTTTTATTCAAGGAACAATATTCAACCTTCAGTAGCATGTTAAATATCATTCAAGCTTTTCCGATCCTCCCTTTATAATCACCGTCAACCTGACGAGGTCGAATGAGACCGAAACTGCAGTCTATTTTTCCTACTCATGACATCTGATCGTGCTGTACCACTGCTGTGTTGACGGTGATTATGATGGGTGGTTCGGAAAACTAGCTTCTTCGGGTAAGGATATGTAACATTCTACGGAAGGTTGAACATTGTTCCTTGAATAAAAATTCTTCAATGAGCCTTGGTTCATTATCAAATATAGTAAGTATGCAATTGCGATTGTAACCTCGTGGGTTTCTGTTTTGATTATCATTGAGACGCAGATCAAAGTTACAATAATTCTTATGTGTTCTAACGAAGACAATTGCATCTGGATATTCACGATCTGCTTCATCCGTATTTCCATCACAAAATCCATAACAAAAATGAATATCTGCGTATTTGTTGTTACTGAAACACATTTTCAAAATAATACATAGAACACGAAAAATAATAATAGTGAATAAAAACAACACTAACAATAAAAACAAATCAAATACAAAAAGCTAACTAATTTTTACTCAGTCACTTTGTCAATTTTGACAAATGAATTAGTTCAATTGTTTTACAAAGATCATTATTTCAATTGTTCATATTCTTTCTACTAAAACAAATACCCAGATATTCATTTTTGTTATGGACGTTATCCAGTTAGAAGATTACTCAAGGATTTACACCCTGGGGATGCTGAAAAACCATGAGATATTTGCAAGTAAATCAAACTGAAGAAAATTAAATTTTTAAATAAAATTTTTGATCAGATGAATCTTTCTTCACTAGAAGTGAAATAACGAATTACCCTAATTTTGGGTACACTAAAATCCTCAAGAAATCCGACCAAAATATTAAAAATAAACATAAAAATTCTTCTAATTCTAATTTTGATTTTTATTTGCAAATACTGAGAGTGTTTTTTCTTCCAAATTAAATGGCAAATCCAAAACTGATTTTCATTTTGTTAAAAAACAGTGGCGTATTATTTTTTATATCCAATTAAGCCACTGGTTAAGTTATAAATAATATTCTCATTGCACGACATACTCTCTGGATGGCAGTTAACCATACAAAATTTTATTCAAATATCTGCAGTCGTTTGGCAACAATTCATAAATTTAATTATTTAACCAAACTTGAACATTCTTTATTTAACGAAGCACATCTCGAATTCATTCTATGTAGCAAACTCATATCACCTTTCAAATTTCTATTGGTACTTAAATTTTTCGATACAGAAACAGGACCTCCCTGTATACATAAGTCTGGATGTAAAACGTACGACAAAATATGTAAATTTTGATGAGGCAATTTAATTAATATTGTTATTATTATTGGAATTTCTAAACCAAAAATCGTGGAATCAATGGAAGTATTTTTGGGTAAACAAATTAAAATCTTTTTCACATGGTTGTTTTTACTACTGTGGCATCTTGCCTCCCAAAACTCATAAAAATGTAGGTTAGTCCACAATTAACGATAATTCCATAGTTAACGTTGGGAATCGGAAGAATGATTCAATTATCTAATTATAATTCATTTACATCATTCAATGCCACATGTCCCATTGATTATTTATTATTTCCCAGAATTTTTTGCCTTAAACTTTTTAGGTCTGAAAACAAGTATCCAAAGGTTATTCGCCAGAAATTTTTATTCGTGATAGATATAATTGAATTTCTCATTTTTTATATTTATTCTTCAAGTATATGATGGTTATCCTTGAGTCTGTTTTAGGAACTCAATTTGATCACTACGAGATCGAAGATGAAAGGATTCAAGAGTTCTTTGTAATGTATACTGGTATTGTATTTAGAAAGTAAAAATCTACTTCAGCAATTTATTTTGAAGTAAACATGGTGTCCCAATTTTCTATAAAAAAAACTTGGGTGGTTTTTTCAGATTGCAACTCCACTTTTTTGTTCAAGATTCAGGAGCGGCCTAAATTCTGCTATAATGTCTTTGAGTAATAAGTTTTTTGGTGAGTAGTTTCGTCACAATATTTTTTTTCCGTAAAAATTCATGAAAATAGGTTCTCACATCATCGCATACTCCTTCGGCCAGAGAGGGTGAATATTTTTTTCCTTTCGTTTTCTTATTGCCCAAGGATAGCTTTATTGATGAATTGAAATAGATTATCCTCATTTTTTACAGGAGTGACTCAAAAAAAATTATTGAATATTTTAAAAATATCATATCTTGGTTTTTTCGAATGGAACACCCTGTATTTTATTATTCATGTAAACGCATAAAATATTGTGCTATATTTTTGCAGAAGTAACCTTATCTTTATCTTCGATCATTTTGCAAATATTCGATTATTCGTAGAAATTTTTGATGGAAATTCTACAAACCGTATCAAACTCATCAACATGCATCATTATTCATTTTTTTTCCTGTAATTATTCAAGTAGTAAAAATTGAAACCTAAACAAGATGATTCTAGGTATGTGTTGACATTTTTTTCAATGGTGCCTTCTATCAGGTGTCTGGACATATCTTATTCTGCATTTTACATGATGAACTTATCAGTATTTCGTTATTAAACATTGTTGAAGTGAGGTTTGAACCCAATCTTCTAAATTGAACTGCCATGAAGTTCTTCAAAGAAGAAATGGTTGATATGATATTTATTCTGGGCGAGTGTGATAGAAATTCTTTGTTGGCAAGTAGAGTTTATGCAAAAAGATTTCCTGATAAGAGGCATTCTGATGCAAGATGCTTTGAAAAACTTCTAATTAGATTAGAAAAACCAAAAACTGCTACAGCTGAAGACAACCAGTTTTGTTGACAGTGACAGAGGACCCATATAAAATGAAAGCCAAAGAGAGATTTCTCAGTTAACAGATATAAGTCAAACTTCCGTCCAGAGAATCTTGAAAGTGAATAAATTTCATGCATATCATGTACAGCTGCACCAGCAACTGAACAATCAAGACTACGAAAATCGAATCAATTTTTGCAAATGGGCAAGTGACAAATTAGCGGAAATTCCAAATATTTTTATCAGAGTTCTTTTCTCGGACGAGGCACAAGAACGGGCTTGTTAAAAGGTACCACTTTCATTATCACGCCACGGCAAATCCACACCTCATGAGACAAATAGATCACCAGCAACGTTGGTCCTTAAATGTATGGGCCGTTATAGTAGATGGATATCTACTTGGGCCGCACTTTTTCGACGGCACCTCAATTGTGAAATGTATTGAGATTTTCTGCAAAATCATCTACCAATGTTACTTGCCCATGTACCAGACATTATAAGACAAGATTTGTGATTTCAACAGGATGGAGCACCGGCACATTACTCACATCAGGTTAGGAAGCATTTGAATCATGTATTTCCAAACAAATAGATAGGGCGTGGTGGTCCTGTTAAATGGCAAGCTAGTTCTCCGGACCTTACAAGTCTAGATTTTTCCTTGTGGGGTTATATTAAGGGCATCGTTTACCAGATTCCTTCTACAACACAGTTGGATATGAGACAGAGAATAGCCGACGCCTTTCAGTCAGTTAATCCGCAAATGTTGTCGAGAAATCAACGGTCTTTCCTCAGAAGGATTGAGTTGTGTCTACAAGGAAACGGGCAAAATTTCAAACACTTATTGAAATAGTTCACCACCTTGTAGATCTACTCACTAAAAACCATTCTATTACGTATTTCATACACGACTACCTTAAAATATCTTCATTTCTCTGATCAAGTATAATGATATGTACTAACAAACTCTCCTTTCGCAACCTCTGATTTTATTATTTTAGTTTATTTTTGTTATTTCGAGAATGGTCGAAGATAAAGATAAGGTTACTTCTGCAAAAATATGGCACAATATTTTATGCGTTCGACATGATTAATAAATTACAGGATGGTCCAGTTGAAAGAATCAAGATATGATATTTTTAAAATTACAATATTCAATAATCTTTTTGAGTCACTTCTGTATGAAATGAGGATAATCTATTTCAATTCATCAATTAAGCTATCCTTGGGCAATAAGAATACAAAAGGAAAAAGGTATTCATCCTCTATGGCCGAAGGAGCATGCAATGATGTGGGAGCCTATTTTCATGAATTTTTACGGAAAAAAATATTGTGACGAAACTACTCATCAAAAAAACTTATTACTTAAAGACATTATAGCAGAGTTTAGGACGCTCTTGAAAGTCAACAATGTGGAGTATGGAATAAAATTCATGATTTCTTTCATTTCAGTTTTCGGGAAAAATTGTCAGATAGATCTAGTTCTTGTTAAATGGTTTGTGCATAAAAAGATAGTCTAATTTGAAAAAACGGACTTTTGTACCTTTGAATGTACTACGATTTGTCACATGCTTTGAAAACACCCTGTATATCGTGAAGCCTCTAAATGCATTGAATTCTGCTGAATGAACCTCTTTACTAAGAATGAGCTAGAAATAATCAGTATTGAATGATCTTTAGTATTTTTATGAGGTCAACCAAAAATCGCAAAATTCCGATTGAAAAATTATATCTTCATTTCGGTTCATTTCAGGTGACAATAATATGAGAAAAAATTGTTCAGAATTTAATTTTCTACAACAAAAATAATAGAAACATAAATTATGCCGTTCGAAATAACAAAGATGGAATCTATCCGGTATAACCGGAAGTGCCACATCATTGAAAATACTGGAGGTCAAAATATGTTAACTAAAACATAATCTAGAGTGAATTAGGTTAAGTTTAAGTTAAAATCTCGGATTCTCATTGAAAATAAGAAATCCAAGAATCATCATCGATAGAACAAGGTTTCATTATCAGGGCAAATAGTTCTAATTTGCTCATAATTGACTTATTGATTTTGGTTGAGACTATGGTATTAGACATTCGTTTATCTGCATTTATTTTTAAGTACATAATTCATCCTTAGTGCTAAGCACAATTTTCTTTACTGTAATGGTTGGATATTATCGAGGTCAGTTAGAATACTTCACTAGCAGCTCTAATTTGAAGAAAATCACTATTTTCACCACTTATTAATTTTAAGAAAATTCTACACATAATTCTAGAAACAGTAAATGAGTAAATTTACATATCATTTCTTTTTTAAACTGGGTGATTCAATAGTGGCGCTGTGTTCTGTAGCTCGTACACTCTTGAAGATTTCATTTTTGTTCGAATCTATTGTATTTAGAAAGTAAAAGTCTACTTCAGCAATTTATTTCGAAGTAAACAGGGTGTCCCAATTTTCTATAAAAAAATCTTGGGAGGTTTTTTCTGATTGGAAGACCACTTTTTTGTTGAAGATTCAAGAGCGCCCTAAACTCTGCTGTAATGTCTTCAAGTAATAAGTTATTTTGGTGAGAAGTTTCGTCACAATATTTTTTTTTCGTAAAAATTCATGAAAATACGCTCTTACATCATCGCATGCTTCTTCGGCCATAGAGGATGAATACTTTTTTCCTCTCGTTTTCCTATTGCCCAAGGATAGCTTTATTGATCAATTGAAATAGATTATCCTCATTTTATACAGGAGTGACTCAACAAAAATATTGAATATTGTAATTTTAAAAATATCATGTCTTGATTTTTTCAAATGGATCATCCTGTTTTTTATTATTCATGTCAACGCATAGAATATTGTGCCATATTTTTGCAGAAGTAACCACATCTTTACCTTCGACCATTTTCGAAATGAAAAAGAATAAACTAACATAATAAAAACAGAGGTTGCGAAAGAAGAGTTTATTAGTACATATCATTATACTTGATCACAGAAATGGAGATATTTTAAGGAAGTCGTGTAAAAAATACGTAATAGATTGGTTTTTGGTGAGATGATCTACAAGATGTTGAACTATTTCAATAAGTATTCGAAATGTTGCCCCTTTCTTTGTAGACACAATTCGTTCCTTCTGAGGGAAGACCGTTGAACTCTCGACAACATTTGCGGATTAAGTAACTGAAAGGCGTCGACTATTCTCTGTCACATATACAACTGTGTTGTAGAAGGAATCTGGTAAAAGATCCTCTTAATATAACCCCACAAGAAAAAATCTAGACTTGTGAGGCCCGTAGACCTAGCTGGCCATCTAGCAGGACCACCACGTCCTATTCATTTGTTTGGAAATACAGTGTGTTCCAACGAAAATTTGACCCCCCCTATAACACCGAAATGAGTAACATTAGCGAAAAACACCAAGACACGTCGATTTTTGTTTCGAGGGGGAGCATTTTTCGAAATAATTCGAAACTTGTCAGATCAACCCCCTACCCCCAGCAACCCTAATTTCGAAATTCATCATAGGGAATAAGGGTCGAGTGGCACCTTACTGTAAATGTCTGTCAATTCTCCATTCTGATTTGTCATTTTAGAATTTTAAATTAACATACAGGGTGTCCCAACCGAGGGTAAAGTTGAATTCCTGCAAATCCCAAATACTAAATGAAATCGATTTATTTTGGCATAATGCAAGCGCAGGTTTATGCTCGGTCTAGAAAAACGACCTACACTTGTGAATTTGGAGTTGGTGCAATCAACCCCTATTTCCAGCATCCCCAACTCAAAAATCATTCGATCGAAAATAGGTCAAGTGGCACCTCGTTGGAAAGGTATTTCAATTTTCTCTTCGAATTTGGTATTTTCGAAATTCAGAATCAGCATACAGGGTGTCCCGGAGCAGGAACACTGAAAACCCAAATAACTTTTTGAAACTGGTTCATTTCGGTATAATACGAGAACATGTTTATGTTTGATTCGAGAATAAGACTCTCTTGCGTGAATATGGAATTTTTGCAATCAATCTCTTCCATTCAGCATCCCCAACTCAAAAAATCATACAAGTGATTACAGGTTGAGTGGCAAAGTTCCAGAAAGATTTTTCTATTTTCTGAATCACTGAGGCATTGGTTTCAGTTTGGCAATCGAGGTTTCCTGGCGTGAGGATCAGGATGAGGGATGATGGAGAAACTGATTGGATGCTCATCTAAACAGGAAAACGAGATTTATTGAACTTGTATTCAATTGAAAACAAAAACTAACTTGATTATTACAACAATTGTTCAAAATGACCTCCGCCCACCTCCATACAGTTATACTGACGATTTTCGAACTCTCTTCTCACATTAGCGAAAACTTCAGGAGTCAAAAGTCGGCATTCTGTGATAATCCTCATCCGCAGCTCCTCCAGGTTTTCTGGTCTTGTGGCATAAACTTTAGATTTTAGATGGCCCCACAAAAAAAATCTAGGGATTTAAATCTGGTGACCTGGCTGGCCACTCAACAGGTCCTCTTCTACCAATCCACCTTCCTGGGAAATTTTCGTCTAAATATTGGCGCACCCGAGCATCATAATGCGGAGGAGCACCGTCTTGTTGAAAACGCATTTCGTCCTCAGAAAGAGTTGGATCGTTCTGTAAAATTTCTGTCAATCTAGGATGTACACGAACTGAATGAAATGCTTTAATCATTCTGGAATTCAAAAAACCTTTCTGAAGATATGCCACTTGAATTATTTGTATGATTTTCAAGTTGGGGATGCTGAATGGAAGGGGTTGATTGCAAAAATTCTATAACCACACAAGAAAGTCCTATTCTCGGATCAAACATGTTCTCGTATACCGAAATGAACCAGTTTCAAAAAGTTATTTGGATTTTCAATGTTCCTGCATCGGGACACCCTGTATGATGATTCTGAATTTCGAAAATACCAAATTCGAAGAGAAAATTGCAGTACCTTTCCAACGAGGTGCCACTTGACCTATTATCGATCGAATGATTTTTGAGTTGGGGATGCTGGAAATAGGGGGTTGATTGCACCAACTCCAAATTCACAAGTGTAGGTCGTTTTTCTAGACCGAGCATAAACCTGCGCTTGCATTATGCCAAAATAAATCTATTTCATTTAGTATTTGGGATTTCCAGGAATTCAACTTCACCCTTGGTTGGGACACCCTGTATGTTAATTTAAAATTCTAAAATGACAAATCAAGGTGGAGAATTGACAGACCTTTTCAGTAAGGTGCCACTCGACCCTTATTCCTTATGATGAATTTCAAAGTTAGGGTTGCTGGGGGTAGGGGGTTGATCTGAGCAGTTTCGAATTATTTCGAAAAATGCTCCCCCTCGAAACAAAAATCGACGTGTCTTGGTGTTTTTCGCTAATGTTACTCATTTCGGAGTTATAGGGGGGGTCAAATTTTCGTTGGAACACACTGTACATGATTCAAATGCTCCCTAACCTGATGTGAGTATTGTACCGGTGCTACATCCTGTTGAAACCACAAATCTTGTCTTATATGCTCTGATACATCGGCAGGTAACATTGGTAGATGATTTTGCAGAAAATCTAAATTCATTTCACTATTGAGGTGCCCGTCGAAATAGTGCGGCTCAATTAGATATCCATCTACTATAGCGGTCCATACTTTCAAGGACGAAAGATGCTGGTGATCTATTTGACTCATGAGTTGTTGATTTTCCGTGGGGTCATAATGAAATTTGTGCCTGATAACTAGCCTATTCTTGTTGAAAGTTGCCTCGTCCGAGAAAACAACTCTGCTAAACATATTTGGATTTTTTCCGCCACTTTGTCACTTGCCCAATTGCAAAAATTGATTGGATTTTCATTTTCTTGATTGTTCAGTTCCTGGTGCAGCTGTACATGATATGCATGTCATTTACTCACTTTCAAGATTCTCTGAACGGAAGTTTGACTTATATCTGTTAACTGAGAAATCTCTCTTTGGCTTTAATATGGGCCCTCTGTCACTGTCAACGAAACTGATAACAGGTTGTCTTTAGCTGTAGCGGTTTTTGGTTCTATATGTTTTTTGTAAGCAATATTACCCGTTTCGATAAATCTAATTAGAAGTTTTTCAAAGTATCTTGCATCACGATGCCTCTCATCAGGAAACCTTTGTGCATAAACTCTACTTGCCAACAAACAATATCTATCACACTCACCCAGAATAAATATCATATCAACCATTTCTTCTTTGGAGAACTTCATGGCAGTCAATTGAGAAAATTGGGTTCAAACCTCACTTTAACAATGTTTAATAAAGAAACACTGATAAGTTCACCATGTAAAATGCAGGATATGATATGTCCGGACACCTGACAGAAGGCACAAATAAAAAAAAATGTCAACAAATACCTCGATTCACGTTTTAATCATCTTGATTTTATCATTCATTGAAAGAATTATCTTGTTTAGGTTTCATTTTTTACAACTTGAATCATTACAGAAACAAAAAACTTTTTTGCGAATAATGATGCATGTTGATGAGTTTGATACGGTTTGTAGAATTTTCTTCAAAAATTTTCACAAATAATCGAATATTTCGAAAATGATCGATAAGGTTATTTCTGCAAGAATATAGCACAATATGATATGCGTTGACATGAATAATAAAATACAGGGTGTTCCATTTGAAAAAGTCAAGATATGATATTTTTAAAATTACAATATTCCATAATTTTTTGAGTCACTCCTGTATAAAATGATAGGCTCAAATCACGGAAAATCGAAAATTCCGGGATAGATCGAAAACAAAAAATGATAAGTGAAAGGTTTGCACCAATAAAGTATTCTCGAAAATCGGACCATATACAGGAGGGGCGTAGTTTTTTCCATTTGTAATGTTTCACATAGTTGCCCCACAAAACCATCGAATTTGGTACATCTTGTACTGTATCAAAAATATTATTACGTAATAAGAAAATTCGTTTTCACAGAACCAAGAAAATGATTAAAGGTAAAAATGAAAAATGTACAGACGTTTCTCTCTTCTCAAAAAATAGAATTACTGTATTCATACTTTAGTTCGATCCAATTCACATTGTAATGTTAGAATATTTCGCAATAATTTATATTACAAAAGTAAACAAGTTGGCTCTGAATGATATCAGCGCATCTGGCTGGCACAATATGTTTACGAATTTTCTTTAGTCGATTGTAGTAAAATCATTGTGGGAAGAGAATCGATTATGTTTAGGTGTATAAATTGCAAATTTCAGGTCAGGCTAGGAAGATAATCTACGGTTGTGAATTCGCATTCTCTCGACTCAAAATGGAGGACAATTTGGACGAACTCTGCATAGACAGGTATGTGTTTAATTTCACTTCTAAAACAATTTATTTTTGGATTCAATTTTCAAATTAAGACTCTGGAATCGACAGATTTTCTGTTGTTTGAGAGTTCTATTTGTATACTGGATTTTTAAGTCGTAAACTCATTTTCTAAGGAGTTAGCAAATCCATAATTTGAGATTATGAATTAGAAATAAACAACCGCTTACATTATTCTGGCGGATTTTCATTGAAGTGCATCAGTTTCCATCTTGATTTCAACCTATATCACAGTGGGAATATATTGATTTTCATTCATTCGAATTGAATGGTACATAAATATCTAAATATAAATCTTTGCATGTATAGTAATTCTATTTTTTGAAGCATATACACACAACCACATTTATATGGAATCACTCGGTATTTCACATTATTGATTGTTCATGATGTTTTGACTACTTGTGAAGAATGATGTTTTTGTTGTAAAACTTAATAGTATGGTAAGAATTGTTGAATTATCACCACATGTTCGGGATATTGTACTCAGTCGTTACTGAGATTTGAAACTGTAAATTTGAAAATTTAAAAAAGCCTATAATCATAATTGAAAATGCCTTACGTTTGATTGTCCGATGTGCAGAGGGGTCGAATAATTGCTCTAGTTGAAGAAGGGGTGACGGAGGGATATAGAGGCCACAATGGGGTTATCACAGGGTATTTCGAAAAACCTACATCCGATACGTGGAGCTACAATCTTTGCAGAATAGGCAAATTCCAAGAAGAGATCCTAGTGCGTCGCACTCCATACTCTAAAGGAAATTTCTGGAAACAACAGGCATCAGTGTATCAGTCGAAACGATACGTCAAAGGTTTCGTTCAAGGGGTTTAAACAGCAGAAGGCCCTTGAGACTTCCAGAGCTAACCAGACAACAAAAAATTAACAGACTCAATTGGTGTATCGAGCACCAAAATTGGAATATTAAGAATTGACGAAATGTTCTTTTTTCGGATGATACCAGAATTGATGTTTGATCAGATGATTGCCGGATTCGGGTATTAAGGGGTCGTGGAAAACCAGCTAGACTCCAAGCAGAAAGACAAATTCCGAAATACCAAGGGGGCAGTGTGATGTTTTGGGGTGGCATTTTGCTGGAAGGCAAAACAGATTTGATTTCGTTTCCTGCGAGTGTAACGGCTAGAAATTACGTGGGTCTAGTGCTGGAGCTCATAGTGAGATTCTGGCGAGGTGCCTACGGTGAGAATTTCACTTTTTTGCCAGATAATGCTCCTCTGCCTACCAGCAACCTCGCGCGACGTTATCTTGAAAAGAGGGAATCGCTATGTTGGACTGGCCAGCTTGCTCTCCAGACCTAAATCCTATTGAACATGTATGGGATAATCTCGAAAGGAAAATTAGATCGAGCCAGGATAATCCAAGAACCCCACAACAGCTCATCCAACCCTCCACAGAAGAGTGGCAGAGTATCACCCCAGAGGAGGTCGAAAACCTAATCCAAATCATGCCTAAACGGATTCTGGTTTGTATCAGGGCAAGAGGAAGTACACAAGCTACGAAGGTTAAGAAAAAACACCAACTCCGCGAGAAAACAATTTCCAATTTCTTTACTACAAGGGTCTCTCTTTTTTTAATTTGTTTCTTTCTTAAAATAAACCTTAATTTATTTCTTTTTTCAGTTGAAATATTTCAAAAAGGATCAATTCTAACAATCCTTCGCAATTTCCAAAATACCTGAGGTAATATTCAAAATATCGGGTGATTCCATATAAATTTGGTTGTGTGTATTCTGGTTGATCTTAATTCAAGTGCACTCGTTTCCCTCTTGGTTTCAACCTTACCACAGCGGAATTTTCTCTGACACCCAAAAAAGGTCAGAAAAAGAATATATGTATATTCATTTGTATTCAATTGTACACAGTAACTAAATATTAATCTTTGTGTGTATAGTAATTTTTTTTGAAGCAGACGTGTGTGCATTCATTTTCATCTTTAGTAAATTTGTTTTCTTCTGAGAAAACGAAATTTTAATGACATTGCTGATTTTATGGAAATTCCTTCTGATATAAATGAAATCAAACACCTTTGTCTGATTTCCACTATGTTAATTTTATTTAAAATCTAACCTTACAGTCGTTATATTTGTTGTTTTTCTATGGACCTGGAGTTTGAAGCGGACCTCGAACCACTAAACCACTCTCCTAAACCGTGCAATGATAACTGTCACCTCTCAGGATTAGAACTATCTGGCCTTCAGTGGTTATGAATTCAATCTTCTGGTTTTATCTCCATCCGTGGGTAAGTCAGTGGAGTCTCCCACGCCGGCGACCCAAGTTCGAATCCCAGGTAAGATATGAATGTAGTATGAATATTGATGTGTTTGTCCCATGTTTACAGATAATAAAATTTCACATTGAACTTGGATATAAAACCAAAATGTTGAATCCATAACATCTCAAGGCCAGATAACCTGTAATCCTTGTGGTGGCAGTTATTATTGCTTAGTCTAAGTGAGTGGTTGGGAGTCCACTATAAACTTTAGGTCCTCAAAAAAATAAATAAGCCTTTTGAATTTGGGAAGCTTTTACTGAGTAGAATTCCATTATCAATAATAGAACAAGTAATTTTTTTTGAGGAATTTTACTGAATTTTTCGATTCGTAACGCGTTTCGCTATACCGTAGCTTCTTCAGATTAATGAATCTACAGAAATTATGACAACTATATATAGATAAAATGAGAATATAAATACAAATGTTCTCGAGTAGTTAAGTGCTTATTAAGTTTATTTAGTATTTAAGTGGTTATTAGTGACAGGTATATCTAAGAAAATTAAAGAATAGATTGCTCCCTGAAGAGATTCAATAGAAGTGAAAGGCTTGAATCGACTTGTTCATTAATGAGTCTACCTGAGTGTTTCTGTTTGTTGATTTCTAAAGTTTCCAAAAGATCTATTTTCCAATATTTATAATCTGTATGTAAAATTTCAAACTGTGGGTCGAAAGAGTGATGATTCGCGTAATTTGAATCTGATTTTCTATTTAAAAAACTGCGTTTATGTTCCGATATTCTAATATGGTATTGAAATTTCTATGCGTTCTACCAATGTAGAAAATATTACAGTCATTGCAATTCTAAGTATAAACACGTGATTTATTATTTTTATCTGATTGGTTTTTGTTGTTTTTCATCTATTTCTTCTTCACGTGCTATACCCACCTAGAGCGTTGGCGATCAAAAGTATGACTTGAATTTTGTCGGCAGCTTTTTTAAATAAAGATGTTGTACTTTGTCCGAACCACTGGCGACGGTTCTTAAGCCATGATGTTCGACGACGGCTAATCTAACCTAACCTTCGATTTTCCCCTGAATTATTATTTGTAACATATTGTATTTGTCGTTACGCATAACATGACCAACATATTCCAATTTCCACTTTTTGATTGTATTTAAAACCTCTGTTTCCTCATTCACTCGATGTAAGACTTCTCTCTCTCTCTCTCTCTCTCTCTCTTCAGCCTGTGGATATCCACTCTTGGACAAAGGTCTCTTCCAAATCTTTCCATCTCTGTCTATTCAAGGCAATCTGTACCCAATTTTTTCCTGCTGTTTATATCATCCCGGATATATATATATATATATATATATATATATATATATATATATATATATATATATATATATATATATACAGGGTTGCTTCAACAAAAACTAAGCAGAGGCTTTATCTACCAAGATATTCATTTCTGATCAAAACGCAAAAACAGGTCAATTTTTGTTTCAAGCGGAACATCTTTTGGGGTACAAAACTTGCCTGAAATATCAACCCCCTAAGCGGGGATTGCAATCCTTGAACATTTTGAATAGGGAAGATGGGTCGAGTGATGGCTCAAAAGAAAGGTGGTATTTTTGTCTACATCGCCTTGAACGAATTTCCATTTTTAATTGAAAACTGTAAAAAATACAGGGTGAGCAACTGAAAGATAGGGAAGACTATTTCCCTGAGACTATTCAAGTTTCAGTGAGGTAAAATGGAACAGATCCATGCTGATCAATGGCAGTCATCATCAAGTACCATCCTCATCTCGAATTTCAACTCCTGGAGCAGGGGTGATAACATTTGAAAATTTGGAAGAGGGTAGATGGGTCGAGTGATAACTCGAAAGAAAGGTATTATCTTTGTCTGCATTCCCGTGAAGAGTTGTCTTGAACGTTCTTGAAGAGAATGATATCGATCTTCTACCGAGGCTATCCTGCGTCTCCTGCGTCAAAACGTCTTCCATCATGAACAGGAGCTTCGATTAGCAGTTCAGGGGGCTTGGAATGACTTAGGCCAAAATGTAATAGACAATTTAATATTGAGCATGCTGCAACGATGCCAAAGTGTCATTAATAACAGAGGTGGACCTTCTGGGTACTGAAAAATATAAGAGCTTCCATATCGTTTCGAAAATATTAGTTCAGGATTTTTTTCTGTTTTACCAAATTTCGTCATTTCCAAATTTCAAATTTTTATTTTATAATAGATGCTTTGGAGGAGTCAAATACTATTTTGTTTTCTTGAGAATACATTATATACAATACATCCTAACAGAAACCGAAAGATTTCTATAAATTCGAATCATCAAATTCATATTTTAAAGATATTGTTAAGTGTTCCCTAGACTTTTTGAGGTGATATTGGTTTCCTTATTAAGGTTAGTTATGGATAAGAGAATGGAAAAGGCTCGATGAATCATTGAATTATAAGCGGCTAACTTATGTGTAATGTGGTTAAAATAATCCATTGGGATTGCTGAGATTATGAATGTCTCTTTTCTATACAGGGTGTAACATAATAGTATGTCACAACTTGAGGGGGTAAATCTACGTGCAATTTTAAGAAAAAAAGTTTATATTAACATAGGTCCGCAAAAGCTTCGTTACGGAGCTACAGAGAGTTGAAATTTTCGCAAAAAATTGCTTTTTCTTCAAAACTCCTACAGTATTTGAGATATTCAGCCCAAATTTGGAATTCAAGCTATTTTTTACATCCTCCATTATTGCACGTCCTAGATTTTACCTGAAATTCACAAGGTGTTTTCTTTTCCGAGGCCATGTCTCCTTTTGCCTTCCAAACTTTTTTGCAGAACGCCACTGATCAGCGTACAATTTTCATCATCTTCGTTCAATTCAAAAACTTTTTTGACACCTGTAATTTTTTCATATCTCCAACCGTTTGCGAGTGAATTTGAATTATTTGAATTATATGTTATTCGCTAAATGACAAAAAATAATAGAAATGCTCGCTAGGTATGCTCCAAATTTGCTTTTATTTTGATAGCTCGTCTTCTGAGACTTTACTTATACTTATTCAATATCAAACTAAAAGAAAAGAGCAATAAAAAACTAAATAAATTGCTGGAAGTGTCCTCTACCTGCAAGAATACAGGACTCTATCCTTCTTCGCATAATATCACGCACTCTTAGAAATATTCCTGGGGTATTTTTTAACGTGTCACGAGAGTTTATTATTTGATTTATCAATTCTTCTACAGTGTTCACTGGAGTGGTAAAAACTAAACTCTTGAGATATCCCCATAAGAAAAAGTCTAAACTATTTAAGTCTGGAGACCTAGGAGGCCATGGTTCTGTCCCACCCAGACCTATCCATCGGTTGTAGATTGTATTATTCAAGACATTTAGTGAGAATTGTTCTTGATGATGAGATTCTTCAATCAAATGGGGGTTTTCCTCAGCCCAATAATGATTATTGTGAAAATTTGTGATAGCAGTTCTCAAAAAGTTAGCGTCGTCACTATCAAATGAGCATTTTCTCTAATTTTATCTCAGAACCATCGGCAGAAATTCAGTCTTGAGGGAAAATCTCGAGGAAGTATAGTTTGGACGCGTTGAATATGAAACGGGTACAATGAAAAGTCTTCAAACTAGAACATGTGAAATATTCAAATGATTTCCAATTTTCTTGTACTCACATGAGGATTCAAATCAATACAATTCAAAACTGCTCCCTCAACATCTGGAGTTCTCATAGTTTGAGTTGCACCTTTTAAATGATTATTTGCAGTAGAAGTACCAGTTTCTCTCAACCTTCTGTGGATATTATAAATGTTCACTTGTCTGGTGTTACTCGGTTTGGAAAGCGCACCTGATATAATGAATGTTTGCTCGAGAACGGTTAGAGATTCGAAAAAATTACAAGTGTCAAAAAAGTTTCTAAATTGAACGAAAAAACCAATTTTTGCCGGAAATTTCAACACCATGTAGCTCCGTAACGAAGCTTTCGTGGACCTATGTTTTTATGAACTTTTTTTCTTAAAATTACACGAAGATTTACCCCCTCAAGTTGTGATATACTATTATGTAACACCCTGTATAATAATATCAGCAAATATCTTCTTAAATTTGGTTGTACAACCTCCTCCGCCAGTTGACCAAACATGAGCAAAGTACAATTCAATACCAACAGAAAACTAATAAATTCTGACAGTCTGGAATATAGAGGATTGATTTAGAGAACATCTCTCCTCAGATAACAAATCCGCAGTTTTTGAACATATTAAATCCACCAATCACATAATTTCAATAGAGAATTAGAAAATTCTCCACAAATGCAATAAAGCGATGACAATGAATCTGTTGGAAAGTTTGGGGATTACCAAACTTTGTAAAAACTCAAAATTCACCACTCACTTACTTCCTACTTATTACAATAGGTGCAAGTACAAGGGGTATGTTGGTTACTTTATGAATTGAAAATATTGAGTAAAGGAAAAGGATTTAGATCTAATTGACTATTAAGTAACCCACCTGAATTCTTTTCTTTGTTAATCTCTAAAATTTCCCATAGATTGAGTTGTTGTCTATTATTTTCATTGTGTAAAATTTGGAAATTATCATTAAAGTTATGGTTTTCTTCGAGTAAGTGATTAGAATAATGCGAATCTGATTTATGATAATTAAAACTACGTTTGTGCTCGGATAATCTAACTTTGAAATTTCTGAAAATTCTACCAGTATAAATTTTATTACAATCCCCGCAACACAGTTTATAAACACCGGATTTATTACCTTCATCAGTTTTAGATTTGCAGGTTTTGATATGTCAGCCTAAAGAATTATCAGTTCGGAATGCTATATTGAAATTATAATGCGAGAGAACTTTTATATACTAGGAAATTTGACCCCCTCTAACTCCGAAATGAGTAACATTAGCGAAAAACACCAAGACACGTCGACTTCCTGGATGGCACTACTGTAAAGGTCTGTCAATTCTCCATTCTGATTTGTCTTTCAAATGAAATTTTTTGCGTGAACTGCTGTTCTCAATCATACTAGGACTGTAATCGTTATTGACTGGTATTTGTTCAATTATATTTTGCTCTTTTATAAAATTATTATGTGACATTGGGATATTAATGAGTCTATATACCATACTATTGTAAGCAAGCTAATTTATGTGGGTAAGGATGTGTAAATGAGCTGTGAATAGTAATATCTGTATGCGATGGCGATGTTTCTATCTCTAACGTGAATTTAATATCATCGTGAATTTTGTTAATGAATGTTTTGAATGACTATAATTGTCTATTTGTGCCAGTGAAACAACAAAAGATATCGTCGACATATCTAAACCAATAAATAAAATATTTGAATAACGGATGTTCTTGGATAGTTTTTTCTATATTATCCATGAAAATTTCGGCGAGCAGAGGGCTCAGAGGATTACTCATGATTAAACCTTTTTTACTATTATATAATACTCCATTGAAGTTAAAATAATTTTGTTCAAACAAATTTGTAAAAGGTGTAAGATTTCTGATTGAATTATCGGATTGACTTTATTAATTTGAAGAGCGTTGTTGATGAGTTTTACTGCATCACTAGGTGGAACACTAGGGAAAAGATTTACTACATCCCATGACATAAGTTCAGCGTTCGGTGGTAATATCGTGTTCGGAATTTTATTTATTAGGACTGAAGAGTTTTTTATTGAGAATTTAGGTTCATAATTAGCGTACTGTTGAATGCTGTCTATGAGAAAGCGTGAAATGAAATGAAAAGTTTATATTTTTGGTTGGTAGGTATTATAGGTATGTTATTAAAGAATTTTTCCAGAACTACCTGATTCAATGAAATTTTGGGTTATCAATAAATAATCTGCTTTATTTAAGGCTATGACTGTATGACTTTTGTCTGCTTTGGTGAATATGATAATTTCAGATGTGGACTTAGATTAAATGGACTTCAAACTTGTATTTTCGAATTTCCTAGGTTGAAAACTATTGAACTCTTTTTGAAGTAGTAACGCTGAAGAGTGTTTTAGGTGTTTGGCTTGCGATGAATAACCTAGGGTTATTTCGGTTTCAATTCCTAGCAGATCAGAATGGAGACGAGCGTTATTTGACTCTGAATTGTGATTAAAACCCTTTTCTAGAAGTGAAACTTCATCTTCGGAAAAATTAGCATCAGAAAGATTACTGAACCTATCAAAAAATTGGTGATCGAAAAATTTGGACTTGATTTTTGAAGTTTTAGGTTTATTACTCTATAATTTATTCAGTTTTCGCAAATGAATTTTATACTTTTTGTGAATTAATGAATGAAATTTGCATCTTGTTACGGAATCTGAAATCCCATTAGACCAGTAGTTTCATATTTTCAAGCTCCAGCTGCAAAACTTTCACGCTTTCTCATAGACATTATTCAACAGTACGCTTATTTTGAACCTAAATTCTCAATAAAAAACTCTTCACTCCTAATAAATAAAATTCAACACACGATGTTACCACCGAACGTTAAACTTATGTCATGGGATGTAGTAAATCTCTTCCCTAGTGTTCCACCTAGTGATACAGTGAAACTCATCAACAACACTCTTCAAATTAATTAAGTCAATCCGGTTATTCAATCAAAAATCTTACACCTTTTAGAAATTTGTTTGGAACAAAATTATTTTTACTTCAATGGAGTATTATATAATAGTAAAAGGTTTAATCATGGGCAATCCTCTGAGCCCTCTACTCGCTGAAATTTTCATGGAAAATATTGAAAAAACTATCCAAGAACATCTGTTATTCAAATACCTTATTTATTGGTTTAAATATGTCGACGATATCATTTGTTGTTTCACTGGCACAAATAGACATTTTGAGTAATTCAAAACATTCATTAACAAAATTCACGATAATATTGAATTCAAGTTAGAGATAGAAACAGAAAACTCCATTAACTTTCTGGATTTAACTATTACTAAAATTAATGGCAAACATCTTGCATAAGCCATCGCATACAGATATTACTATTTACAGCCCATCTACACATCCATATTCACATAAATTAGAAGTTTACAATAATATGGTACATAGACTCATTAATATCCCAATGTCAAAAATAATTTTATAAAAGAGCAAACTATAATTAAACAAATAGCAGCCAGTAACGGTTGCAGTATGATTGGGAGAACATGATTTCACGCAAAAGTTTGAAAAAGCAATCCAGGAAGAATTTCCAAGTATAAAAAGTTCTAACACAAAATACAACAGCTTAACTTATATTGATAATCCTAGTCTAAAATTAAAATCATTCCTCTCACATTATAATTTCAATATAGCATTCCGAATTGATAATTTTTTAAGCCGACATATCAAAAACTGCAAATCTAGAATTGATAAAGGTAATAAATCCAGTGTTTATAAACTGTGTTGCGGGGATTGTGATAAAATTTATATTGGTAGAACTTTCAGAAATTTCAAAGTTAGATTATCCGAGCACAAACGTACTTTTAATTATCATAAATCAAATTCCCATTATTCTAATCACTTACTGGAAGAAAACCATAACTTTAATGATAATTTCAAAATTTTTACAATGAAAATAATAGACAAAACTTCAATCTATGAAAAATTTTAGAGATTTATTAGAAAATAATTCAGGTAGGTTACTTAATAGTCAATTAGATCTAAATCCTCCTCCTTTACTCAATCTTATTAGTTCATAAAGTAAGCAACTTCGATGGGTATTCCAACATACCCTTGTACTTGTACCTATTGTAATATTAAGTAGGAAATAAAACTAATATACCGGAATAATTCTGTTCATTAGTTTGTATCTGATGAAGCCACATTGTGGCGAAACCGGTCATAGTTTTGTTAATATAGTGAAAATCTAAATAGCATAGTTTTATTTCACTGAAAATATGTATATCGATTTTCATCAAGTAACGACCTCCTCAATCAAATTAATTTAAGAAATCATTATCGACTTTGGATGCATAGCTTAGATCTGAGTCCATAAAAAATCAATGGAAGCCAGATAACTTGTAATCATTAGCACGGTCTATAGGCCAGTCATTAAAGCCTCAAACCCCGAAGTAATTAGAAACTAGCTGAAATTTTGAGGGTTTGTTGAGATAGGTCAAAGAACATACCGTGTGATTTTGCAGCGTTCTGCGGTGTACGGAAAGGGTTGAAAAGGGGTGAAAAGTGTTAATAACTTTGCCAAAAAAATTAGAAACACGCTGCAAATTTAGAATTGGGTTGTTCTTACTATTTTGTAACATGTATTAAATTTGCAGCGTTTTGCAACGTACGGAAAATTGTTTATTATTAAAAACAATGAAATTTGTTATTAACAAGGGTAAAAAATTAGAAACACGCTGCATCTTTAGATTTAGGTTGTTTTTACTATTTTGTAACATGTATTAAATTTGCAGCGTTTTGCGACGTACGGAACATTGTCTATTATTAAAAACAATGATATTTGTTATTAACAAGGGTAAAAAAAATTAGAAACACGCTGCAAATGAAGAATTAGATTGTTCTTACTATTTTGTAACATGTATTAAATTTTCAGCGTTTTGCTACGTACGGAAAATTGTTTATTATTAAAAACAATGAAATTTGTTATTAACAAGGGTAAAAAATTAGAAACACGCTGCAAATTTAGAATTAGGTTGTTCTTACTATTTTGTAATATGTATTAAATTTGCAGCGTTTTGCGAAGTACGGAACATTGTTTATTATTAACAAACAATGAAATTTGGTTATGAGGGGGGTAAAAAAGTAATAACTCGATGTAAATTTGCAGCATTTTATAGCAACTTCTAAATTTGAAGCGTTTTGCAACAAACGGGACATTGTTTATAACTATATAAACAATTATTTCAATTTGTAATAGTCCTACAAAAGTAAATGGAGAGTTGTAATTTTAACATCATGTTATTGACACCTTTTTAAAACATTTTTTTACTTTTAATGTTTGTCAACATGTACAACATTGTTTATTATCAACAAGAACCGAAATTTCGTTATCAGTAGAGTGTTCAGCCATGCAAATTTGCAATTTTTCGTTGAAACCGATTTGTCATATCTTTTTGTAGCATTGTCCCACAAGCAATACATTGTTTGCAATTATAGAATCTCAATTTGCCCATAAAAATAGTGGTAAAAAGGTTAGTACAGCATTTTATGTTTGACATATTATTGATATCGTGTTACAACATTCGTCTTATTATCAACATTTGTATTTTTTCAAAACAAATTATATTTCAATATTAACATAAAATTTACATTCTATTTACAAATATAATGTCATTATAATTAGTAATAACAAAATGGAAAAAAGTAAGGAATTGTAAAGTAATAGTAATGAAATTGTAGGAATGAAATTAGAATTATTTTCGCTTGTCTTCGCGTTCAGTTCAACTAGGAACACCTGCAACTAAAGATAATAATATATTACGAATTTTGGAGCACATTCCTCAAATTCAATTTTAGTCGAACAAGAATACTTACATCCCGCAAATTATTCAGCTTCCAATAGTCGTCTTTTCTTCCTACTCGTTGGTCCTGCTTATTTAAACAAATAAATTGTTTGAATGCGTTGATATACATTCAAAGAATGTGTATTCTTCCTTGACACGTGCATACGAAAATTCTCACCTGTCTGCTCCATTCGTCATCTCTTTCGCTGGCTACATTGAAGATGTTTTCCGCTGCATTGACGCTGCTAACCGAAGCTACTCTGATACGTTTTTTCCATGTTTTTTTCTTTTCGTTTGCTAGAAATTCGTCCGTAATTTCAACACCACAAAAAAAACAGGCATTTTCAAAAGCGAAATCGTTCGCTGGCCCTTGTGGTATTTCATCTGCATTGCGAGGCTGAGCCGATGGTGGACCATTTTTGGCTGCGACAGCGATCATCTTCATGTTTGTATACTTTTTTCGGCACTTTTGATGAACTTTTACACTAGTCAGACCCAACAACAAATTCGCCATTCCGTCCTTCCTCTGCAAACTGCATTCTCGTAGTTTTGCTGTCCCTTTTTCTTTCACTACGTCAACTACATCAGTAGATAACAATTTGTCACAAACGAAACACACTTCTTCGACCGACATTTTGACGAATATAAAACTGACGATGACCGTCTAGATTTTCTTTCATGAAGGGTCTTATACAGCTGCTAAAAGTGGGAGAGGGACGCTGACTGTCTAACTGTCTAGATAGTTTCCCGACAAAGGATTGTTTATATAGTAATAAGCAATGTTTGTTTATATAGTTATAAACAATGTTCCGTACGTCGCAAAACGCTGCAAATTTAGTACGTGTTACAAAATAGTAAGAACAACCTAATTCTAAATTTGCAGCATGTTTCTAATTTTTTTTACCCTTGTTAATAACAAATTTCATTGTTTTTTAATAATAAACAATATTCCGTACGTCGCAAAACGCTGCAAATTTAATACATGTTACAAAATAGTAAGAACATTCCAATTCTAAATTTGCAGCGTGTTTATAATTTTTTTGGCAAAGTTATTAACAAATAATACTTTTCACCCCTTTTCAACCCTTTCCGTACACCGCAGAACGCTGCAAAATCACACGGTAAGTTCTTTGACCTACCTCAACAAACCCTCAAAATTTCAGCTAGTTTCTAATTACTTCGGGGTTTGAGGCTTTAATGACTGGCCTACTAGGTGAGTGGTTCGGAATCCACTAAAAGCTGTAGGTCCATAGAAACAAACAAGTGGTTAGACAAAGGGTGTTATAATTTTCGCTTCTCCTTATTTTTAATGAAAATTTATACTGGTTTCAAATTAAGTAGTGTTTTTATCACTGAAAACTCAATGAAATATCATTATCAGCTACTTTCTCCATAACTGTTTTTATTTTCAACTCATTTACTCTAACTCTGCTCATTTACCCTAACCGAAAAAACATAACAATGTTTCATTTGGATATGCTGTAATGTTTCTATCTCTATGAATTTTTTACAGAACACTAGGAACATGCGAAAAAGCAACCATAAGATGAAGTTTTCATGATTGCTGCGAGGTATGACGTGCAGACAGGATCAATAAATAGTAATGCAGCAGCTATACAATAAGACATTCCTGAACCCACAGTCAGGCGTTGAAAAAAGGAAATTTGGCTGTACCACTTCCGGAAGAATCATCGTCTGATAATAATGATTTTGATTTACCATTATCAGTGCTTGCTGAAAAATTGAAGTTAATGACCATTCCTGATCATAGCACGTGGAATTGCATCCAAGAAAAAACCAGCTTCTATTTCCAGTTTTTGGGAAGTCTGATAGCAGCAGCAGATAGGTCCACTGAAAATTCTCGTAAAGATTCACTCCAAGACGATAGCCAGGTGATTAGGCCTAGTGGAATTAGAGAAAGACAGAGAGAATAAACAGAAACAATAAGAAGAACTGTGTCCAGACTATGATGGGGGATATGAAAATCCCCCAGTGAAAACTGGATACGGTTCTTTCTGGTGGCATGAAACATGTACCAGTTACGAAGGTAGAGGAGGATTTTTGTACCGCTTGGTCATCTTAGTCTATTAGAACCGTCATCTTACCCTCTTTATGGGGTAAGATGACGGAAAAAATAATTTTTAATTTCATACGAAAAAACTGTTAGGTTATTTGAAGTAAACCATATTCTAACTGTTAGAATAAATTATAAATATTTATACCAATGTTTATAATATCAATAAAATAAGAGCTCCCCTAAAAAACCAAAGCATTTTTGATTATTTCTCGAATTTTATATTTACACTGAAGTTTCGTTCGAACACGCTGTAGAATCAACCAGATAATTTGCTTTTGTCGTTTTACAATATCTTTCGAATGAGGTGTTCAACCTTCCGTAGAATGTTAAATATCCTCCCTTGAAGGAGCTAGTTTTCCGATCTACTCTTCATAATCACCGATAACCGAGGCCACCGGGAAGTGGTACAGCACGGCAGATGTCACGAATAGGAATAATGGACTGCAGTTTCGGTCTCGTTTGACCTCGTCAGCATTATCTACCAACTCGTAACAAAAGGCCATGCCGTTACCTACACATCTCAGTTAATTGAAAATAATTTTCTTCGATATGTCTACAGATTGCGAAATCTCGCATTTAGTAACTTTGTTTTGAGGGGTGTTAATCAATTTGTGTTGCACATCATTATTATGGGGTAAAGAGGGCGAGAGGTGATTTCCTCCACAACAAATTGACAACAGAAAGGCTTTTTTCGAAAGAAAAGTTTACGAAACAAGCGTTGCAAATTTTTGAGTCTTCATGAAAAATATCGATTGAATAATTTCTCGGATTAAATATCTATCCGTCCAAACACTCTTTCCAAAAACTGAAGTAGAAAAAATCATGAATTTTATTCTATACTTTTCATTCGATCAAAGAACAATGTTTGTTTGTCTGTTCGGTTACTCGTATTGCATGATGCCATACCGTTTAACTATTTCTAATGAAACATATAAACTTAATGCTTGCACTTGCCTGAACATTATAAGCAACTTATAATAGGTGGCGCGCGTGTTGTACATGAAATTCGTATTTAAGAGAGCATCGAAATAATTACAAAAACTACTTACTTTCATTGTATTTTTTCTGCGCTTATTTCATGATGACTAGTCATGGACATACACAAAAAATACGCCACTTGTTCCAAACGTTATTTATAGATCTATCAGTAAAGCACCTAAAAATAAACGTATTCGAGCTTCTCTAACCAAGCAGACATGATCATATTCCAATTAAATTATTTTTTTTGAACGCTCTTCTACAAGGTGTTACATAATAGTATGTCACAACTTGAGGGGGTAAATCTACGTGCAATTTAAATAAATAAAGTTTTCATAAACTTAGGTCCGCAAAAGCGACACGGAGATACAGGGTGTTGAAATTTCCGGAAAAATTGGTTTTTTCTTCAACCTTCTGCAGTTTTTGAGATATTCAGCTCAAATTATTTGGAATTCAAGCTATTTTTCACAGCCTCCATCATTACAAGTTATAGATTAACTGAAATTCACAAGGTGTTTTCTTTTCCGAGACCATTTCTCCTTTTGCTCTTTCAAACTTTTTTGCAGTACGCCACTGATCAGCGTGTAATTAGTTTTGGTCATATTCGTTCAATTTAGAAACTTTTTTGACACTTGTAATTTTTTGTATCTCCAACCGTTTTCGAGTGAAAAATTATTGAATTTGAATTATTTGAATTGTATGTTATTCGATAAATAAAAAAAATAATTGAAATACTCGATAGGTATGTATGAGACTCAACTTATACTTATTCAATATCAAACTAAAAGAAAGAACAATTAAAAACTAAATAAATTGTTGGAAGTGTCCTCCACCTGCAAGAATACAGGCCTCTGTCCTTCTTCGAATATTATCACGCACTCTCATCATTGGAGTGGTATGATCTAAGCTTTTGAGATATCCCCATAAGAAAAAGTCTAAACTATTAGAGTCTGGAGACTTAGGAGGCCATGGTTCTGGCCCACCCCGACATATCAATCGTTTGTTGAATGTATTATTCAAGAATTCCCTAGATTCTCCACTAAAATGTGCTGGTGCTCCGTTATGCATGAACCACATTATGTTTTTCACCAAAAATGGCACATCCTCGAGCAATAAAGGTAACTCCTCCACAAGAAATTGCCGATAAGCGGGACAGTTTAGTTTGTTAGGCAAAAAAAATGGCCGAATCAAATAATTTCCAATTATTACGACCCAGTCATTTAGTAAGAATTGTTCTTGATGATGAGATTCTTCAATCATATGGGGGTATTCTTTAGCCCAATAATGATTATTGTGAAAATTTGTGATAGCAGTTCTCGATAAGTTAGATTCGTCTGTGAACATTATTTCACTATCAAAAAATGAGCATTTTCTCTAATGTTATCTAAGAACCATCGGCAGAAATTCAGTCTTGAAGGAAAATCTCGAGGAAGTAGAGTTTGGACGCGTTGAATATGAAACGGGTACAATGAAAATTCGTGGAAAATCCTCCAAACTAGAACATGTGAAATATTCAACTGACACACACAATTTCAGTTATTGTGTATTGTAATACAGAAGCAGTATTTTTTTATCTTTTTTTTTATACCACTCACGTCACTCTATTCTTAACGGTTCCGGAGTTCTAGTGGAAAATACCAAGGCAATTTTGGCAGAGTTTCCCAATTCGCTAATAACAATAACTACATTGGCGATGTGAAATTTCTGTTCATACTTATAATATTTTCTGTGATCATAAAAATATAAGTGTGACATGACAAAATTCCATTGTTTCTAATTATCGACATTGCGAATTAGTGAATTCAGTTTTGAGTATGAATCAATACACCCAAAGTGAAGAAGTGCTCCTTATTTATGGAGAGTGCATGTAAAATAGCGTTCAAGTTGAACAATAATACAGAGAGCACTATCCAGAAAGACTTCATCCGAATATAACCTATTTTTCTAAAGTTAAACGAAAATTTCGTGAGGTGCAACCTGCTGCCTAGGTATTTTCCACTAGAACTCCGGAACACTTAAGAATAGAGTGACGTGTGTTGTATAAAAAAAAGATGAAAAATACTAGTTCTGTAATACCGGTTGACCCGATATGATTGTATCAGAAGAAAACGTACTTTTTGAGGAGAAATTGAAATTCAAAACTGACACCCCGTAAAAAATGAGCAATTAAATTTTTAGATACAATCTTATATTTTCCTGATAGGAGATGTTGAGCTAAGCCAATTGTCACTGTTCATAGTCTTCTAGAACGATATATGAAAATTGCAAAAAAAGATTGTTTTGTTTTTCTTTCAAAAATATGTCAAAAGGTCGTAGGATGAGATGAACAATTAAAATAAGCAAAAAAAAGGGTGTCCCATTTGAAAATCGAAAGTTGGTATCAGAATGTAAAAATCAGTTATATTTTTTAGTAGGGTTGTAACCCTTATTTGCTTACTTTTCTATCGCCCTTCTCGAGTAAATCCCAGAATCCCCTATTTGACTCTCTTACTATAACTACGAAAGCCATTAATTAGTAGATATTCGACAATGTTTCAATTTATTCTACAGCTATTGTGTAATGTTTTCATCCGAATATTTTTCTATCTGAAGGTGCAGTTCAATGTATGCTAGTTGGATGAAAACAGTGAATCATAATCAAAAGCTGATAAGTTCTATTTCCGAGTACGGCGTAATTTAATATTGTTTCTGAGTGTACGAACAAGCCCTAATCGTATTAGGAAGTTAATGATGCTATTCCAAGGTTAACACTGAAATTATTAGCAGATCACGAATAACTCTGTGAATATGATATTTTATTACGGAATTTGGTATGTACTCATCAGGACTACTATTTTCAATATTATGCAGTAAGATTTTTTCTTATAATATTAGGTGCGCAACTATGTTCTCGCTGTTAGATGGCTCCAGCAGTAAGTGCTGGTCGATTTTTACATATAAAGAACGTCTTGAACAAAGCTTAGACATATGGTAAACAAACCACTGTAATTTTCTTTTGCGTTATATACTTTTAGGTGTGAGAAATTATCTGATTTTGTGCCAAAAATCGTCATTTGCGGGTAGTGTTGGTTTTCTTCTTTCATTCGAAGAAAACGGTGGTTGAAGCTCATAGACAGCTCCAAAAAGTTCACGAAGATGCTGCTCTAGGTGAAACAACGTGCCTGGATTGGTTTTGTCGCTTCAAAAACGGTGATTTCGATGTGAACCACCGTCCCCGTGAAGGAAGGCCACAAATCTTCGAAGACGCTGAATTGGAGACATTGCTCGATGATGATCTGTGCCAAACGCAAGAAGACTTTGCTTCAGCCTTAGGAGTTACCCGCCAAGCCGTTTTCAAGCGATTGCATGCGTTGGGAATAATTCAAAAGCAAGGAACTTGGGTTCCTTATGCTTTGAAGCCGAGAGAAGTTGAGCGTCGTTGTTTTGCCTGTTAACAACTGCTCCAGCGGTAAAAAAGAAAAAGTTTTCTTCATCGCATCGTAACTGGTGATGAAAAATAGATTCATTACAGCAATCCAAATAAAAAGAAATCTTGGGGACTGAACGGTCATGCTTCTACGTCATCGCCTCGGCCGAATATTCACGCTGCGAAAGTTATGCTATTTATTTGGTGGGACCAAGTCGGTGTTATTTATTATGAGCTGTTGAAACCGAACGAAACCATCCCTGGGGAACGGCACTGCGCGAAAAACTGCCACAATAAGCAGAGACAAGAAAAAGTAATTCTACAGCATGACAACGCTCGACCTCACGTTACCAAACCCGTTAAAACCTACTTGGAAACGCTCAAATCGGAAGTCCTACCCCACTCGCTATATTCCCCAGATATTGCACCATCCGATTATTACTTGTTCCGTTCGATGGCACATGTTCTAGCTGATCAACAGTTCCGCTCATATGGAGAGCTCGAAAAATGGCTTGATTCGTGGATATCCTCAAAAGACGAACACTTCTACTTTCACTGTATTCGAGCTCTGCCAGAAAGATGGAAAAAAATTGTAGCTAGTGATGGCCAATATTTTGAATGATTCATTCGTAATCATTCTTCACAATAAAGTTGTATTTTCATAACAAAAACAGCGAGAGCTTTGTTGCGGACCTAATATTGTTCAATATGATGTACAGACAGATTTCGACATTTTATTATTGAAGGTATGGGAAATATTGTGAATAGAGGAAAATGAACCCCCCCTCACCTGTGTTATTTCTGCGTGAGAAATTCATTTCCACAAACAGATTCAAGTTAGCTTTTATTGATTTTGGTTTTTTTGGAAATTTTGAAAAGTTTCGGAATCAGTCAAGTGCCAATATATCCGTTATTTTGTAATTAATGTAAAAATAATTTTTATGCTTTTGAGATTTTTTAATTACGGCAAAAAGTGATATTGACTTCTTTATAGATAGAGCGAGCGATTTGCTACAAATTATATCTCAAAATTCCTTTGATGAGATATATAGTTCTCCGAGATATAGCGGAAAATATATTTGCACCCCTTTTCGATGGTGGCCGGGGACAAGGGCTGCAACCCCACAAAATTAGAGTTAAGCTTCTATCGACCGCCTCTATATGTCTATACAATAAAATTGCGTCCTCTAAAAAATGCAAAGCAAATGTAACATTTCAATGGACTAATACAGGGTGTTATATAATAGTATGTCAAAACTTAGAGGGGTAAATCTACGTGCAATTTTGAGAAAAAAAGTTTATATAAACATAGTTCCGCAAAAGCTTCGTTACGGAGCTACAGGCTGTTGAAATTTCCGGCAAAAATTGCTTTTGTCTTCAAAACTCCTGCAGTTTTTGAGATATTCAGCCCAAATTTGAAATGCAAGCTATTTTTTACAGCCTCCATCATTACACGTCCTAAATTTTCACTGAAATCTACAACGTGTTTTCTTTTCCGGAGCCATGTCTTATTTTACCGGTTTCAAACTCTTTTTGCAGTACGCCACTGATCAGCGTACAATAAATTTTCGTCATCTTCGTTCAATTTAGAAACTTTTTTGACACTTGTAATTTTTTCGTATCTCCGACCGTTCTCGAGCAGAAAACTATTAAACAATTGTATACATTCGCTGAATTGAAAGCTTGTCTAATTAAGAAATAACTGGTAGGCTTTGATCTTTTCATTTATTTATTTATTTTGACAAATGCTAAAGTTGAACCAGAGTGTGCTCGAATTGTTTATTAAATTAACGATTAGTTTTAAGACTTTTGAAGTTATTGCTGTAAGAAAAAATGGCTAATTTTACTAACGCCCAATTGGCTGTTATCCCTTACATGTACGGTCTGGCTGACGGAAACACAACAGAAGCTAGGCGATTATATCAGGTGCGCTTTCCAAATCGAGTAACACCAGACAGGCGATCATTTTTAAATATCCACAGAAGGTTGAGGAAAACTGGTACTTTTACTGCAAATAATCATTTAAAAGGCGCAACTCAAACTATGAGAACTCCAAATATTGAGGAAGCAGTTTTGAATTGTATTGATTTGAATCCTCATGTGAGTACAAGAAAATTTGGAAATCAGTTGAATATTTCACATGTTCTAGTTTGGAGGATTCTCCACGACTTTTTATTGTACCCGTTTCATATTCAACGCGTCCAAACTATACTTCCTCTAGATTTTCCTTCAAGACTGAATTTCTGCCGATGGTTCTTAGATAAAATTAGAGAAAATGCTCATTTTGATAGTGAAATAATGTTCACAGACAAAGCAAACTGTTCGAGAACTGCCATCACAAATTTTCACAATAATCATTATTGGGCTGAGGAATACCCCCATTTGATTGAAGAATCTCATCATCAAGAACAATTCTCATTAAATGTCTGGGTCGGAATAATTGGAAATTATTTGATTGGGCCATTTTTCTTGCCTAACAGACTAAACGGTCTCGCTTATTGACAATTTCTTGAGGAGGAGTTACCATTATTGCTCGGGTATGTGCCATTTTTGGTGAGAAACATAATGTGGTTCATGCATGACGGGGTGGCCAGCACATTTTAGTGGAGAAGCTAGGGAATTCTTGAATAATACATTCGACAACTGATTGATAGGTCGTGGTGGGCCAGAACCATGGTCTTCTAAGTTCCAAGACTTAAATAGTTCAGACTTTCTCTTATGGGGATATCTCAAAAGTTTAGTTTATACCACTCCAGTGAACAATGTAGAAGTATTGAGAAATCGAATAATAACCTCTTGTGACAAGATTGGAAATACCCTAGGAATATTTCGAAGAGTTCGTGATAACATGCGAAGAAGGAAAGAGACCTGTATTCTTGTAGGTGGAGGACACTTCCAGAAATTTATTTAGTTTTTAATTGACCTTTTTTTAGTTTGATATCGAATAAGCATAAGTTGAGTCTTAGAAAACGAGCAATCAAAATAAAAGCAAATTTTGAGCATATCTATAGAGTATTTCTATTATTTTTTTTATTTAGCGAATAACATACAATTCAAATAATTCAAATTCAATAATAACTCGAAAACGGTTGGAGACATGAAAAACCTACAAGTGTCAAAAAAGTTTCTAAATTGAACAAAGATGACAAAAATTGATTCTACGCTGATCAGTGGTTTACTGCATTAAATTCGAAAGGGAAAGAAAGGCTGTAGAAAATAGCTTGCATTCCAAATTTGGGCTGAATATCTCAAAAACTGCAGGAGTTTTGAAGAAAAAACCAATTTTTCTGGAAATTTTAACTCCCGGTAGCTCCGTAAAGAAGCTTTTGCGGACCTATATTTATATAAACTTTTTTTCTTAAAATTGCACGTAGATTTACTCCCGGTGTTGTGAATGGGTGAACATTACTGACAAGGTCAAACGAGACCGAAACTGCAGTCGATTGCTCCTATTCATGATATCTGACCGGACTGTACCACCACTGTCAGGCACTGTGTGTAATAGACGATGATTATGAAGGGTGGCTAGGGAAACCAGCTCCTTCAGGAAGGGATATTTAACAATCTACAGCAGGTTGAATATTGTTCCCTGAATAAAAGTCTCAAATGTGTTTGCACATATAGCAATAAATTGCGAATGTTATCATTATTGAAATACAATGACTTTAATGCTTCTTTAATATTCCGGTGTAATTTCAAAATGAGTTTTTAGTTTCTGAAATGCATCTGAATTGGAAACAAAAACTCCTACGTTATTGAATAGCTTCTAAAGAAGTCCAGTATGTAGATTGGCAGCTTTTAGAATGTCATAAAGCTCGACCTGGCGATGGTTAGTTTTTTCTCCTACCTTGTATTCTTTCACACAGACAGTCTTTTGGCTCGGGTTCTGTCAAGGACAATTGTTCCTCGCTGTCGATATTCCCAACTTCTTAGACGACGAAAAGGGTAACGTTTTATAAAGTGTTGGGTACATCCAATAAACCACAGATGCTTCGGAATGACAGTTTTCTTTATTTCTTTCGAAAACATTGAGTTAATTTGATGAGCTTCTTAGGCAAGCAAAGTTGATTCAAAAAAATTGAATACAATTTCAACTTACCTTATTTCTTTTGTTTAGTTAATATAATTTTTTGTAACTCTGTTTCGATCATTCGTATGCATCAGAACATTTGTCCCACATGAAGAGCAGAGAAGAATGAAAGAAATCCTTAAATCTCTCACAGAGGGATCATTTGACGCCCGAAAGAAGAGTTACTTATGAAACAAGAGCATACATACAAAGATATTGTCAATACATGGTAGGAAATCATACATTGATACTTTCAATGCAAAGGTGAAGGATAAGTCTTCCGCTTCGTAGAGAATTGTAAACTCTAATAGTCTAAAGATTATTACATCATAATACGCCAAATCAGGGTGGTTCGTTAACGCGCATCAAAATCCGAATTGCCCTTGGTGTTGAACGTTCACTTCCCGATGGAGATTGGCCAGAGATGATCATTATCGCGATTGAATAATCCGTCTTTTATCACCCTCATTTCATCAGTCCATAGGGTATACTGGCAGGATTCGGGATTTTCCCTTGACATTTCCCGATATCATCGGCAAAATTCTTAGCTTCGTTCACAAGCCCCAGGCTGTAGAAAATGAGATTTTCTCATTTTATAAGGTTGAAACTAATTTCTTCTGAGGACTTGCGAAATCATAGATTTTGGTATCGTACTCCCAATACATCTTTTGTAACTTTTTCATCATCTTGTTAGATTTCTCTAAGAGTTCCAGAGCTAACCAGACAACAAAAAATCAACAGACTTAATTGGTGTATAGAGCACCAAAATTGGAATATTGAGAATTGGCAAAATGTTTATTTTTCGGATGAGACCAGAATTGGTGTTCGATCAGATGACCGCCAGATTCGGGTTTTAAGAGGTCGTGAAAGACAAGCTGGACTCCGAGCAGAAAGACAAATTCCGAAATACCAAGGGGGCAGTGTGATGTTTTGGGGTGGCATTATGCTGGGAGACTAAACAGATTTGATTTCGTTTCCTGTGAGTGTAACGGCTAGAAATTACGTGGACCTAGTGCTGGAGCCCATAGTGAGACTCTGGCCCACGGAGAGAATTTCACTTTTATGCAAGATGATGCTCCTCCGCATTCCAACAACCTCGCGCAACATTATCTTGAAACAGAGGGAATCGCTATTTTCGACTGGCCAGCTTGCTCTCCAGACCTAAATCCTATTGAACATTTCTGGGATAATCTCAAAAGGAAAATAAGATCGCGCCAGGATAATTCAAGAACCCCACAACAGCTCATTCAAGCCACCACAGAAGAGTGGCAGATATCACCCCAGAGGAGGTCGAAAACCTAATACAAAGCATGCCTAGACGGATTCAGGCTTGAATCAGGACGAGATGAGGAAATACAAGCTACTGAGGTCGAGAAAAAACACTACGTGAGAAAACAATTTTCAATTTTCTTACTAGATACGGAAAGAGTGTCTTATTTTCTTTTGTTTCTTTCTTTCTTGAAATAAATCTTAATTTATTTCTTTTTTCATTTGAAATATCTCAAAAAAGATCAATTCTAATAATCCTTCGAAATTTCCATAGCCCCTGAGGTAATATTCAAAATATCCGGTGATAAATATACATTTGATTGTGTGTATGTCTCACCGTAGCGTTGGAGTGAACACATTGCTCGGTCGATTCAATTTGATTATGTATTCTGTCTTTTTTTGTTACCACATGGCGCCGCAGCAAGCTATGGTTGATTTTACCGCAACTCAGCATGTGAGGTCGCTCCCTTAAGATGTTAGGTTTAGTCAAAATTTTCAAGAAATTAGCTTTTTTTCATTCTCTTGAAGTATTATCTCTTAGAAATATCCTCTGAAAATTTGAAGTCAACCCGACAAATACTTAATAATAGCCAAGGGTTCTCGGGCTCTCCGAAACGTTTGAGAGCAGGTAGCTAGCAGCAGCTTCAAGCGACCGGCTTTCGGGTTCTATTGTCATGATTGACTCATAACTGATGTTTATATACGTATACCTAGCTTTATAGATATCCAACTATATATATTTACAAATTTCAGGTATAATTAGTATTAATTAATTAAAATTGAAGAATATGTGAATGTGTTTTCTTTATTTCATTCGTACATTCATTGCTGTGAGTTGTCATGTTCAGAGTCTACTGTACATTGATTTGTAGTCTTTATGATGATAAGGTATATGTGTAAGTATTTATTGTAACGTACAAAACGATTCGAAATGAAAATATTTGTTAGTTTCAGTTGATTTCGATTTAATTGATCCGGATAATCATGACACCCTTGATTTAAAATTCTTAAAAGTTTCAAAAAAAAAATATCTCTTTTCTGTGAGTAATTATGTAAGTTTAGGTATCACAAAATCTAGAGATACAGGGATTAGTTTGAGAGAGAGGGAGAGAGAGAACTCTACCCCGCCCGATTTTTACTTTGAGTCGTTGCATTTGTGTTATCATTCTTAACATAAAATCAAAACAATTCTTTCAAGTTTATTTTACCAATGTTGTTTATTAAGTAAATCCGAGCATTGGATATTATTATCGTTTTATGAAAACCACAAATTCGTATCGAAAAAATTGCAGTTCGCGTCATAAAATTACCTTGAATTCGTAGCATAAGTTAGATTAATAAACTTCGATGTATAATGAATGTCAAGCTTGTAACAACGCTTAAATATAACCCCAAATACATTCCGAATATTGACCATCAAAAGTTAGAATTAGAATTATTCTAATTGATGATTTGATTTGACTATTCAAAGGTCTACCTTTTCAGCAGAAATCACTTTGAACGAAACTATCACAGTTTAGGTCACACAACTTCAAACTATCACAGTGTTTGTCGCGAATTATTGACGATAAATGTATACTTTCCATACAAAACTTCATAATAGTTGATCCCACTTCCCGCATCTAATATATATACATTTTGAAGCTCAATCGTTGATGGGAAAACCATTCACTTTCGTTTGTTGTCAACTCTGCTAGCTGGCTGGTAGATCTTGCTTAGTTCTACTCTCGTTCTGGATGATAATCGTTTTCAGGAGAGGGCAACGTTCATGTGAAACTGAGAATGCGTAACAAAGCGCTCGATATAAGTGGCGTAGCATTAGAATGGGTTACGGTGGGGTAAAGTGATGAAATGGGGTCTTTCAAATTGAATAGATTTCGTAGAAATACATAAAATTGGTTGCATCTGTTTTCTTCAAGAATTGACCATCCTTTTGATGATTATTCAGATGAAAACAAAATACCTCCGTTTTTGAAGTATTAGAGATGATTATACCAGAATAACTTGTTCAGAATTTCCAGATCGGTAGTCGAAACTTGTTCAAGAATTTATAAGTTATGGTGACGAAAATAGGGAGCAATATCATCGGCAAAAATGAACGTATTAGACGAACGTGGTATATATAAATTCAGTAATAGAGCTACAAAAACAGATCTCTGTCAAACCGTTATTGAGAGTGCGAAAACTTCTCGCTCAAACGAAAACACAAAGGCTTCTGTCACCTTGATTGTTTCACTACATTAAACAACTTAATACAGTTCATCATTTCACACTTTATCATATGATTCGAAGATCTAAGAATGCAATTTACATTGACATCTTGACATGAACGTTATAAAACTCAGGACTTGATTTGAATAATTGACTTTTCTCCTAGAACCTCCTTGTCAATCAGTTCCATCAATAATGGGATCAAATCTTTGATGAAGAAGTCTCTGAGGCATTTTGAAAGAAACGTAATGTAGAGTTACAGGACTATAGCTATTCGGATTTCCTGAATTGTCACCTGGTTTCAGAATCGCGATGACCATAACTCTCTACAATTATAGGAGCAAATTCAGGTTGTAGTTGATGGTGTGACGAGTGAATCTTTTCAGGTTGATGTAGGAGTACCCCAAAGCTGTATACTTTATACCCTCGTCCACTTCTTTCCTGTTGCAGAATAATGATCTGCTCCACAGAGGATGTACCCTGGTGTCCCCATTTTCGTAATAACAACGTACTTCAGAAAAATCACTGCTGGAAAAACTCCTTTAACATTGCAAGGACATCGAATTTCCTCAGAGACGAATGTATTCGGCATCAAAGTCATTATTGGAGTTTCCTCGCATCACCATGTGTCAGCTATTGCCAAATCTGCTTCTTCTAAAGTCAGTTTTTTTCATGGCTAAGATTTCACTTTAACTGATGCTTGCATACAAAGCCCAGATGCGACCTGGTTTAGAATACTGTTACTATGTGTGAAGCTCCGCACCCAAACCCTCATTACATCTGTTGGATAGTGTCCAGAAGAGAACAGTAAGCTTCATCGACGATCCGGAGATCTCGTTTGAAGTGGTCATGTAATGAGTGATGCGGAGGATAGTTGGATTTTCGTTTGCAAAAGAGAACTGAATATATGCATATGTATTCACTTGGCAGAATTAAAACTTCGTATTTCTTGAAGAGATCTCTTCAGGTGTGTGTTTGTGGTACTTATGCCTGTATTCTGATCGCTTTTTTGTCGGAAAACATTCTCAGCATCTCCTACAGTGACCCACAAGGCGTTGCAGTGAGTAAACAGTCAATGGAAGTGCGCATGGTAAATAATCAGTCCTTCTCTCTCACCAACAATCGCTCTCATTCTTTAGATAGTGAACAGGGCTGATGAGTCTTTCATGAAGCAATGCCAAATGTTGATTCCAGTATAATAACGTGTCTAATGTGAAACTTGTAATATCCACACTCAATTACTAAATACTGAAGTAGCACAATATCATTCGTGGTAACACGCGAAATTTATTGCTACATGTGCAAACACAATGAAGAATTTTACCCAGGGGGTATATTCAACTTTTAGTAGAATAGACAGCTACTTTTCCAATCCACTCTTCATAATCATCGTCAAACAGGGACACATACTAATGGTACAATCTAGTCGGATGTCACGAACAGGAGCAACAGGTTGCAATTCGGGTATCAATTTTTTGAGTGCATGTATATCTTTACATATTCATTTGGTTCCCCCTACCGAATCGATACCGAATACTAACAGAGTCACCAGAAAGCGATCAAGAGGAAGAACAAATTGAACGAAGAAACCCTTAAGAAGCCAGACTAGTTTCCCTATACACCGCCATACTGCACACTGTTTCTGCTCGATGCAGTGATCGAAAGGATTTACAGCTCCAGTAAGTGTTTGGTTGTTGAACCAGATATACATCATATCTCAATATCAGATAACACGTGAATGTTATCGCAATATATGTATGAACACAATGAAAACGTTTATTCTGGGAGCAATATTGAACCTTCTAGAGTATGTAAAACACTGCAACATTGATAAGGTCAATTCAGACCGAAGCTGTTGTTGTATTCAACTAGAACGTATTACTACTAAGTGGTCGTGCTTGACGATGATTATGAAGCGTGGATAGCAGAACCACCTCTACAGGAAATGATATTTAATATTCTACGGAATATTGAATATTGCTTCCTTCAATGTGTTAACACATATAGCGTGATGACTTGTTCATTTCAAGAAGTTCTCTACAGCGTATACACACTGAAGATCTGTAACTCTATGCTTATAAAATTCTATCAACACAGCTACTGGAGCCTGTTGACCATGTATAGCGAAGCTAATCCGTTGAATGATTTATTGACAATAAAAGAATGGATGATGTTTTCTCGAGTAAGCGACGAAGCACATTTCAACCTTGTGTGTCACTGGTACTCGATATTGTGACATATGATCATAATGACATTGATGTGGTTTCAACAAGACGGTGCCGCATACCAAACATCCCTTGAAATAATTGAATAACTGCATCAGATAAGATGTTCGTGTACTCTTTATTTTTGTGATCAGAATTTGCCTCTTAGATCATGTGATTTACAACCATTAGTCAATTTCGGTAAAAAGTGCGTATGTGTCAATAAAATAACAATCTCAAGATTAAAATCTGTGTTTCTTATACACTTCGAATTTTGCCAATGTCAGCTTCTGAATGACCTTCAAATGTCTTATTAGATTCAGCTGTGTAATGCATTAGACCTTGACATATTCCTGGATTATCAGATTATTTCCATTCTCATCCCCTAAATCCGACTTCAAATGTTCCTGAAAATATTGTGAGAGTTAGAATTCTTAAAATATTAACATGTTTTTAATCCCTTTGTCATTTGTACAGCACTGCTATGCCAATACACTTTGTCCAGTTGTTCTAGGATATAATTATTAAATTTGCATTATTTAAGTGATTAGATGTTGCTCCAAGTTTGTATGATACTTGCTTATTTCACTGAAATATATGAGCCACTTACACCACTATTTGTCAAATTCGAATCATGAATAATGTTCATCGGAAGAGCAGCTCCTTAAGCAAAGGATATTTAACATTATAGGGAAGGGTAAAAGGATGCCCTCAAGAAGATGTTCTATCGCCGCTACTATGGTCAGTAGTTGTTGGTGGCCTCTTAGAAAGACTGAACAACGCTGGCTTCAACGTACAAGGCAATGCTGATGATCTAGTCAGCGTCATTAGGGAAAAGCATGATGGAATCTTATCGAACCTGATGCAAAAAGCCCTTAATATCGTAAATGAATGGTGTGCTGAAGAAGGGCTTAGCATCCATCCAGACGAAAACCATTCTAACTTCATTCACAAGACGTAGAAAGTTGAACTTGAAGCCCTCCTTTCTGAATAGACATACTTTGAAATTCTCGGAACAGGCTGAGTATCTAGGGTTAACCCTAGATCAGAGACTCAACTGGAATTTACACATTGACAAAACTCTTTCCAAGGCTACATCGTGCCTATAGGTATGCCATAGACTCTTCGGAAAGACCTGGGGGCTACAGCAAAAAATAACCTACTGGTTATACACAGCTGTTATAAGACCCATTGTCACATAAGCATCGTTCGTATGGTGGACGAAAACTTAAAAATAATTACAAAACAGCTGCGTAAAATGCAGCGGTCAGCGTGAGTGAGTATAACAGGAGCTATGAGAAGCACCCCGAATACTGCTCTGGAGGTAATCCCAAATCTCCCTCCTCTTCATATAAAATAGAAAAAGGAGGCGTTGATGGTGGTATTACGGCTCCAAGACACAACAAAACTATTACCTGGTGATTTAAAGGGAACCCTGGAGATTCTGACTTACATAGTGCCAGAAATCTTATCACAACCATCGGATATAATGCCGCTTAAGTTTAATTTTCATACACCCTTCGAAAGGCCATAGAAGACCGCACCATCATAAAGGGAAAAATAAAGCAATTAGTCCAAACATCCTCAATCTGGTACACGGACGGATCAAAAACGATTTATGGAACAGGAGCAGGCATATATGGACCCAAGTATACGTCATCAGTGCCTCTAGGGTCTACTTCCACGATCATGCAAGCAGAAACACTTGCTGTTAACCTGTGCTGCCAGGAAGGACTACGAACGAAACTCAAAGCTGCACAGATTTACATTTTAACGGACAGAAAGGCAGTGATTTAGGCTCTAAACTCTTACAGTTATCGGAGCATCTCTGTCTGGGAATACCGTCTATCCTTGGAGCAACTTGCTGGGGGGGAACAAACTTTTCCTGTGGTGGGTGCCTGGTCACGAAGGCATACAAGGAAATGAAGCCGCTGACGAACTGGCTGGATCAGCTGCTGGAATCCCACCCATCGGACCTGAACCGTTCTGCGGTCTAAGCAAACAGCACATACGACAGAAACTGGAACAGTGGGAATCTAGCAAAAGAGAATACTGGAGGAAAACTCCAGGCCAAAGGCAAGCGAAAAAGCTTATTGACTATTCGCCAAAGAAGACAAAACAGCTTCTAGACCTCTCTAGAGATGAGTTGAGGACTATAACAGACCTCCTAACTGGACACTGCCCACTGAGATACCATCTCAGTAAAATGGGCAAATCGGAAACGGCAACATGCAGAATGTGTTAAGAGGACAATGAAACTGCCGAACATATTCTTTGCAGTTGCAAAAGCTCCCAGGGAGATTCCTAATTTTGTAAGGGAACTAGATCTACAGAGAAATGAAAAGAGAAGGGTTACGAACAAAAGACCTACTTGGTTGCTGTTCGGAAAGGCTTGTATACACAAGCGACCCCTTTGAATGTAATATAATGTAATGTAAGGGTGAATATTGTACACATAACCAAATTCATATAAAATCACTCGGTATTTAACATTATTGATTGTTTTCAACTATGGATCTTTGACTACTTGTGAAAAAAACTGGATAGTATGATAAGAAATGTTGAATTATCACCACATGTTCGGGATATTGTATTGTCACTGAGATTTGAAACTGTGAATTTAAAAATTTAAGAAAGCCTATAATCATTACTGAAAGTGCCTTACAATGGGTTGTCCAGTTTGCAGAGGGGTCGAATAATTGCTCTCGTTGAAGAAGGGGTGACACAGAGGGATATAGCGGCCACAATGAGGGTATCACAGGGGGTGATTTCAAAAACCTACGCCCGATACGTGGAGCTACAATCTAAGTAAAGTAGGCCTAGAAGAAGTCGTAGGAAGATCTATTCTGAAGAAAAAGACCGCTTTATGTGCCAAATTGAAAAGAGAGACCATAGTGCGTAGCACCCCATACTCCAAAGGCAATTTCTGGAAGCAACAGGCATCAGTGTATCAGTCGAAACGATACGTCAAAGACTTCGTTCACGGGGTTTATACAGCAGAAGGCCCTTAAGAGTTCCAGAGCTAACCAGACAACAGAAAATTAACAGACTTAATTGGTGCATCGAGCACCAAAATTGGAATATTGAGAATTGGCGAAATGTTCTTCTTTCGGATGAGACCAGAGTTGGTGTTTGATCAGATGACCGCCGGATTCGGGTTTTAAGGTGTCGTGGAAGACAAGCTGAACTCCGAGCAGTAAGACAAACTCCGAAATACCAAGAGGGCAGTGTGATGTTTTGGGGTGGCATTATGCTGAGAGGCAAAACAGATTTGATTTCATTTCCTGCGAGTGTAACGGCTGAATATTACGTGGACTTAGTGCTGGAGCTCATAGTAAGACTCTGGCGGGGTGTCCACGATGAGAATTTCACTTTTATGCAAGATAATGCTCCTCCGCATACCAGCAACCTCGCGCTACATTATCTTAAAACAGAGGGAATTGCTATTTTGCACTGACCAGCTTGCTCTTCAGACCTAAATCCAATTGAACATTTCTGGGATAATCTCAAAAGGAAAATAAGATCGCGCAAGGATAATCCAAGAACCCCACAATTACTCATCCAAGCCGCCACAGAAGAGTGGCAGAATATCACCCCAGAGAAGGTCGAAAACCTAATCCAAAGCATGCCTAGACGGATTCAGGCTTGTACCAGGACAAGAGGAGGTAATACAAGTTAATGAGGTCGATAAAAAAACACCTACTCCGTGAGAAAACAATTCTCAAATTTTTTACTACATGCGGAAAGAGTCTCTTATTTTCTTTAATTTGTTTCTTTCTTAAAATGAACCTTAATTTATTTCTTTTTTCAATTGAAATATCTCGAAAAGGATCAATTCTAACAATCCTTCGAAATTTCCAAAATCCCTGAGGTAATATTCAAAATTTTGGGTAATTCCATATAAATTTGATTCAACAACCAATTAAGTACTGAAGCGTTAGTTGATTTTGACCAGTGTAAAGAGCAGGTACACTGTGAAGCGTTGCGATGAATAGTCATCGTTGGAGACCAAAACTGCAGTATGTTGCTTCTATACATGACATCCGACTGGATTGTACCACTACTATACAGCCCTGGTTGACGATGATTATAAGAGTGGATCGGAAAACCAGTTTAACATTTACGGAAGGTAAAATATTGCTTCCTGAATAAAAGTCTTCAAGTAATGAAGTATACAAACTCCATCATGCATTAACTGATGCACTTGTATAATTGAGCTTCTCTTTCCACAAACATAAATGAGACGAAAAAGAAATTTTTTAATGGAATTTACTCATTTCATAACATACACATTTATTCCATTTGGTTATCAGTTAAGCATGCCATTAACATGTAATGCATCTTGATAATTATCACTCACAATAAAACCACGAGTAACGAATTGAATAATTGAGGTGAAATTAACTACCAATTTAGTGTGCATTTTATTTCTTCGTAAAAAATATAAAATATTCAAAACTTACATTAGTTAAAACAAACTTCTAAATATTTTTTCGGATTTTATCATCTATCCATTTTCTATATTTGGCAACTTTGACATAAACGCCAGGTTTGTTAGCATAGCCACATCTTTCTCCCCAGGATGTAATACCATACAATGTGAAAAAACCTGAAATTAAAACTTCATAATTAGATTTCAAAGAGGTTTTCTTTTTGAATTATGTTCAGGAGTTTGATTCTATCGTGATTTTAAGGGAATTGGCTGTTTGATAAGTCTGGAAATTTACTTCAAACAGTGTTCATCTCATGAAATATTGGTGTGGAAAAATAATTAATTTCATTTTGAACTAAGGAAAATATATTTTTGCAATTGTGTGAAACAAATTTTATAATTTCTGAAATTTTTGTGAATGGGAACGCCCTATAAATGATCGCAACTCTGGTCACGTGCGCCAGAGAAAACCGGACAATTTTTTTTCTGTTATAACTTTCGCAATTTTAAAGCTAGATCATTTGTTGTTACTTCATTGGAAAGCCAAAGGACTAGGTTTATCAGAAATTGTATCGAAATTTCACTTCCGGTGAAATCCAATATGGCTGACTCATTCCAAACTGAGCAATATTTCAAGATCGCTGAGATGTTTTCAATTCACTGAAAAATTCGAATGAGGCAGTTAGTCGATAATTCAGTCTTTTTTGAATAATTTGACATATTGATCTTAAAAATATTTCAAGAATTGGTAAAAAAGTAGCGTGAAGAATATTTTTCATTCTGATTTTCAGCTGAAATAGAAAAATTTTCTTCACCTCTTGGCGTTGGCACTCCTGAAGTTGTTGTGTTTTTCATGGATGTTCTTAGAAAACAAAGAACCATATTTCACTAAAGCCAACCTGAATTTGATTTCCGTTTGAATTCAAAATGGCCGACTTCGTCAATTATTAACAATTTTCCCTGAGCATTAAACAATTTTTCGCGAGCGTATTTCAATCTCCACATTGAACCTTTCCCATCATTTTGAGGGGTCGAATTCGAATATTGATTCAGAATTGTCCCAATTGTCATGAATAATGTTTCTCTTTTCCACCATCATATGCACCTTCCGTTATGAAACCGCTGAGCATAGACTGAATGCACTAACTCTATGATAAACAAAAAATTGTTAACAATGGTTCTGACAAATGAGGATCAGTGTTTCATTGAATGTTTATTTGTGCGTGGCTATACTGTTAGGCAAATATTACGCCAATTTCCAGCCCCTAATTACAAAAGAAATACAATCTATGATCTTGAGGAAAAATTTTAAACAACAGGGTCATTAGGAAGAAGATCAGGATGTGTTTCCCAAATATCTCAGAAATGCCAACTGTTGAAAACATCTGCGAGAATAATAATACTACATGATTTTATTCAACAAATTACATGAGTAAAAACATTCAACAAAAAGATTCAAGTACTCAGAATGGAATATGACCTCCATTGGCATCCACAACCAACAACTCTCTATGGATCTTGAAATTACTTCTTGATCAAGATTGTTACAACATTATAGAACTGTTTGCCTCAGCTCCCCACAATTATTGAAAATTTTAATACACCATTTCTTCCAAATGACCCCACAGAAAATAATGGCGCGGATTAAGATCGGGACTATTTGGGGGCCATTGTTCTGGTTCCATGATATCGTCTACGCATTGTCTTAGATAATCCATAGTATAGTGACTGCTATGACATCTTGCTCCATCCTAAAATCAATTGAAATAGATTTCATTTAGATACATCTAATTTGGGACACCCTGTCCACTGACGGCCAGTTGAGAGTAATAAGCGTATTTTTGTGATATAGTACTGGTTGTTGATTTCTTTGACAAACGTTGTCAGAAGAAATTGTAGAATTCCAAAGAATATTTGAACCAATAAAAATCATTCAAAAAGTTACTCAATTTCTCAACCGTTCATTTTCAGCTGGTGGCAACTGAGGAGTTGACTCCTCAATAATTGGTAACATATGATCGAGAATTGTGTGACAATAAGTTTCCAAATCTAATCTTATGCCTTGTTCTATAAAAATGATATTAGATTTAAAGTTCCTCGAAAGACCGGCAGAGACCATTACATGCCTGGGAAATGTTTGTCTTTTAAACTGCAAATGACTTAAGGTCACATTCCTCTTGATTTTATTCGTCGAAACACAAATTCTGTCATTCTGGCTGTTTTTTGGTGGGACCACACTGAAAACTCTTTCGTCTGTGAACCAGATATTTTCAATTTGTCTACGTGTTCTAAATCTATTCAATAAATTTCTGCATCGCTCGAATCTGTGCTCTGTGACAGCTTGAGTCAATTGAAAATTACAGTGCATCCGAAAATACTTAAACCCAAATCGTGTCTTATTATTCTTCTCACAGAGGTTTTCGAGATTTTGCATCCCTGAGACATTTGGGAAACAGTCAAACTGGTCCCTGAAGTTTTGATAGGGTAAAAGTGGGATAGACGCCCTTGGAGGATAGACGCCGCACCTTAAAAAGAGAGAATTTGAAACCAAGTTCACGCTCTAGTACCAAGTTCCTCGGACAGACCTCGCCCCGCACAGCTCAGTCTGCGCACGCGTTTCGACAGGACTGCACGTGTCGCCGCTTGAGTTAAAAAAACGTTGCAAAATTTTACCGCGCTTGCATGATTCTTGTGACAGTGACATTTTGACGTGTTCAGAACTTTCGTTTTCGAAGGTAAGTTTTAAGTGTGTATTGTTATTTAAATAGTATGTATCATTTATATTTATGGTGTGTTTATGAAATTACGAAATTATTTAAGTATTTTTATTTATTTGCTGGGGCGTCTATCCCTACTAAAAAGGATAGAGGCCCCACTATTGACTGAGTATAGACGCCCTTAGAGGCATATATCCTCTATGACTTATTCACAGGTACTTAGGCTATAGGTAAGATTTTTTTAAATAACCTATCTAGTTAATATGCAACTTAGGTAGTAGGAAAATTGACTTTCCAGTTTATTTATGAGCTGTTTATACATGTCGTACTTCACTGTACTTGTAAAAAATAATGCAGCGTATCACCTAATTTCATGTTTTATTTTAGACAAAATGCCGCAAAATATAAAAGGAAAATAGGGCACCTGTTCGTGCTGCTTGGTCTGAAGAAGCCCTTTGCAAAGCTTTTGGGGAAATGGATAAAGGCCAAGTCGGTGTAAATGAAATATCTCGTCGTTATGGTATTCCATCTCGAACTTTGAGGATGCGATATGCTAAAAAGCTGTGAAAAACTTACTTTGGGTAAGTAATAGAGGAATTAATTGCCCTAATCAAATTCTATTTAGGCACCGTCTTCTTAGTTTGTTTTTTCATACTTGTCCTTTTGAATCCTCAGTTTTTTCTGTACCTATTAATTTCTTCTTTTCAGGAAAACATCCCACACTGGACTTTGACAACGAGAAACGTCTCGTAGCACACATACAAAAATTAGCAAAGGCAGGATTTCCCACAACACGACAGGATGTAAGAAGACTCGCTTTTGAATTTGCCGAGAAACTGGGTATGGAAAATTCTTTTAACAAAGAGACACGTATGGCTGGTCAGCACTGGCTCAAATCATTTCTTGAACGACACCCAGAACTCAGTATTCGCCAGGCAGAAGGTTTGTCTATTGCAAGGGCTCAAGGATTAAATCGAGATGAAGTAAACAAAATGATTGAATTGTTGCTAAAAGTACTAACTGAAAATGATTTGATCGATAAACCTGATCGAATTTATAATACTGACGAAACTGGAGTTCAAATGAACAATAATCCTGGTAAAGTTGTTGCTACTAAAGGTGCCAAAGTAGTAAATTCCATCACTTCTAGCGAAAAAGGTGAGACAATGTCAGTTATAGCCTGCTCTAACGCTGTTGGCAACTATGTTCCTCCGGTGGTCATTATTAAGGGGGTCAATAAAAGACCAGAGTTCCAAGAGGGTCTTCCGCCCGGAGCCAACGTGTACATGAATAAAAAATCTGCCTACGTCAACTCAGAACTCTTTCAAAAGTGGCTGAAAGAACAGTTCGTGCCAATAAAACCACAGGGTAAGGTTTTGCTTATACTTGACGGGCATTCATCTCACACTACTGCTATTGATTTACTAGAATTAGCACAAGAAAATGACATCATATTGTTCTGTTTGCCAAGCCACACTACACAGGCTTTACAACCGCTTGACCGGAGTTTTTTTAAACCTTTCAAAACTTACTTCGCTTCAGAAACTAAAAACTGGATGTTGAGTCACAAAGATCGAAAAATAAATCGATACATTGCTGGAAAATTAATAGGTAACGCATGTGAATGGGTTTCGTGCATGTGGTATTCTCCCGTACAATCCTTCTGCTATTCCCGACAGCTACTTTGCTATTTCTGATAACAGCTTTCAAAATCTAGATGAAGAAAACCTTTCTCAAGACCAACCAGTAGCAAGGGAACTCGACGCTAATGCTGATGTGACTTCATATTATGTTGAGCCTCAGCCTGGTCCATCGTCATCAACTGTCAATAGTGAGCGGAGCCTGATTTCGGGTTCTTACTATACGAAGATCTTGCAGCGGACGCAATTATTATTCCTTAGAAGGAAATGTCAGTCCGTCCATCCTTTCTCAGAATCATAATGTTGAAACTGTAGAAGTCATAACTCCAGGTGAATATTATCTTAAAGAATGTTCACCGGTCGTAAAAATTCAAAATCTAGATGAAGGAAACCTTGCTCAAGACCAACCAGTGGCAAAGGAACTCGACGCTAATGCCGATGTGAATTCATATTATGTTGAGCCCCAGCCTGGTCCATCGTCGTCAACTATCAATAGGGAGCCTGAAACTGTAAAAGTCATAACTCCAAGTAAATATCTTAACGAATGTTCACCTATCCCGAAAATTCCTGTTCCATTATACAAAAGAGGCAAGCAAGGTGCTGCCGTTTTAAATTCAGAAGAACATATTAACTCTAAGAAAGCTAAGTTGAAAGGTAAAGCTAAGAAGCATACACCAGACAAACCTAGAAAAAACAACCAAAAATCAGTTCCTAAAAAGAAAAGACCGAGGTTTAGCTCTGAAAGTGAACAAGAGTTCGATGAATCAGATTCTGACCAGACTAAATCTGATAAAGTAAATACTCAATGCAGAGAATGTTTCGATGACTATGCAAGTACCAAGTCCACGGCGGACTGGATTCAGTGCCTGATGTGTAAACTCTGGTTACACGAAGATTGCACTCTATATGGCGATTACTGTAATAGATGTGGACACAAGAAGAAGCTTGCAGTTCTAAAAGCTAACCTGGCCAAAGTGAATTCGAAGAATAAGTAACCTGGCCAAAGTAAACAGTATCTCTATATTTGTTGATTATTTGAAAATTTTGATTACTGTTAGTTTTTTTTTTTAAAGGAAGCTTTGTTTTTTTCCAAAGAAGTCTTAAGGGACGGATTTGTTTTAAGTTTTATTATTCCTAAATTTAATTCGGTAAAGTTTTAAATAATGTTTAATAGACGTTGTTAAGTTGCTGAGTTTATCCAAAGAATGATTGAAAGACTGAGCCATTTGTTCCTATAAAAGTGCCATTTACTTTAGTTTAACGGTATATTTGGATAAGAAAACCTTATAATATATTATTGCAACAGGAAAGCAAATAAACATTTTATTCAATTTTCTACGAATTTTTTTCCTTATTATGTCCAAATCATGTCGAAATTTTGCCAGGGGCAACTACCCCATACAGTAGGCGTCTATCCTCAAACAATAAGTTTTTTTAGAGCCGAATATCTACAAATCTACGGTATGCATTGAATAAAGATATGAGAAGATGGTAAGTATAAGGACTATAGTTGTTACAAATAGTTAACTCACTCGAATAGTGCTTTAAAAAAAAAGTTATAGTCAGCTTACAAAAAGTGGGGCATCTATCCCACTTTTACCCTAGGGCTGATTGCTAATTCAGAAATTCGCTGAATGTTATCCTGAAATTGTCAATCGAGTTTGTAATAGATAAAATGTGTGTCCGAAATTTTTCCTCAAGATCATAGATTGTACTTCTTTTGTAATGAGGGGCTGAAAATAGGCGTAATATTGGCCTAGCAGTATAGCCAAAGGAAATCAAATTTTAGGTTGGTTTTAGTAAAAAATTATTCTTTGTCTTCCTAGAACATCCATGAAAAACACAACAACTCCAGGAGCGCCAACGACATGTGGTGAAAAAATATTTCGATTTCAGCTGAAATTCGGAATGAAAATATTCTCCACGCTACTTTTTCACCAATTCTTGGAATATTTCTAAGATCAATATGTCAAATTGTTCAGAATGGTCGACTGAATGCCCCGTTCGAATTTTTTAGTGAATAGAAAACGAAATAGATTCCCTCAAAACTCAAGAGTAATCAACAGAAACGTGAAAAAAATATGAACTTCAACACCTTGTAGCTAGAGAACGGAGGACTTTCGGACAAATAATAATAATATTATCTATTTAGCAATCTGCTACTTAATCACATACATTACATGAAAAAATCAGCAAAGATTTCGAAAAGATAATTCTAAGAACAAAAAAACATTTTCTTCAATCTAACTTTGAAGATCCTTACAGTGCTAGATGACTTAACAAAAAGTGGCAACGTATTATAAGCTTTCAGACCCTCAATAAAAAGTGACCTTTCCATGGCAGTTGAGGCATATCTCTCAATTTGAAAATCCTGAGCGCCGCGCAACCCGTAACACACTGACTCTAATTTTCGTTTTAGAAACTTTTGCAAATACAAAGGTGTTTTTTGTTTACTGTTTTGTAAATAAGAACCAGACAAGATTGAGTCACAAGCTGCCGAACGCTCAGGAAATTCAGTTCTTTAAGCATAAAATTTATAGAGGTGCGCCTATTACATGTTAACAAAAATCTCATACACTTATTCTGAAGGAACTGTAACTGTTGAATATCTTTCTTATCACAAACACTCAAAAGAGAAGCACAATAATTGAAACTAGGATATATCATACAATTATATACAATTCTTCTGCTCCAGAGTGAAAGTTTATTACACACTCTATAAAAATAACCGATTTTTTTCCCAATTTTTTGCATAGGACAGACACATGTTGAGACAGATTCAATTGGGGATCAATAGTCACTCCCAGATATTTAATTTCAGATACAAAATTGAGAGCCATGTCGCGAATTTTCAATACATAAACTTCACTCTTAAACTTACTAGAATTAGCTTTAGAACCAAGTACCATACATTTAGTTTTGTTACTATTCAGTTTCAGTTTATTGAACATCATCCAGTTTATTCATGATTTCCAGTTCCGCATTAATAACAACAACTACTTCCCCGGAGTCATCCCCAGAGACCGATATCAATGTGTCATCAGCGAACAAATTCACAAAAGAGTGTTCCAAGTACCTATTTAAATCGTTCATGTAATAATAAAGAGAAGAGAACCGAACACACTGCCCTGGGCAACTCCACATTTTACCTCCCTCTGCTGAGAGAAATTACCATCAATCAGAGTCCTCTGACACCTACCCTCCAAAAAACATGTTAACTATTTCAACACAATTCCTCTAATACCGATTTTTTCACACTTTCTAATGAGCAATACTCTGTCAATTGTTTCAAAAGCTCTTTTAATGTCCACAAAAACACTAATAATGATTTTTCCGCTATCGATATCTTTTTTCCACTGACTGAACACCAGTTGGCACGCTGACTCACATGAGTGGCCACCTCTAAATCCAGACTGATTGACGTATATCAACCCATTTCCTTCAAGAAAATTACTAATCTGCTTACGAACCACAATTTCAACAATTTTGTCGACTATGGGAAGCAAATTAATTGGCCTCAAATCATCAGGTACCGTTGGATTAGACACCTTTGGAATGGGGACAACAGTACTGCACTTCCAGTCAGAAGGCAAAGTACCAGTTTCAAGTGAAGTATTAACATATCAAGCAGGGAGTATCCAACCACCTCAAACAAACTCTTTACCAGAAATGCATCAATGACGTCATCCCCTGATTTAGAATTTCTTAACCCCTTAACAATGCTATGGAGTCCATTAAGGGATATCTTTCTGAAAGTAGATAGGCCACACTTAGTTTCAACAAAATCCTTTTCATGAAAATCCCTCGGAACAGCTATTGTGCCAGCAATATCTTCGATACTGTCAACAAAATATTGATTTAGTTCATCCAATGTTTTTGGTCATTCTTTTTATGTGTTTTGATGAAATCACTGACTGCATTCCTGAAACCCTCTCTAATCTTGTATCTAGTAGTAATAGTACTATTTGTTTCGGATTTCAAAATGGACCCACATTTTGGGTGAACTGTAGTAACCTATTTAAGATGGATGCGTTTATGGTTCCACTTTTTTTGAAAAATTAAGGTGTCCATTATGATGCGAAACTTAAAGGACCAAACACAGCATTTAGGACATTGCAAACGCATGTTCGTCCGGTGGTTCGCTAAGCTAGGTGTGACTTGAGACAGAACCGATAAGTAGAAAAAGAAAAAACTCTAGATATGACAATATGTACCTATGATTATACTGAAAATTCCAATCTGGTCATAATTTTATAATTTGTAAGTACAGATGCTTATTCGCCGAAAATGTGAATGAAAACGTCCATTTATCCATTATAAGCTATAGTTAGAGATAAGATTCAACAGTTTCATTCAATAATTTGAAATTCCAGTGGATACTGAAATCTTCTAATGAAATAACAAAATGTCCAAACGTAGTATTGAGACATATACACATAACCAAATTTATATGAAATCATTCGGTATTTAACATTATTGATTGTTGGATATTTGGAACTTTTACTACTTGTGAAGAATGAAGCTTTTTGTTGTAAAAAAACTGGATAGTATGATAGGAAATGTTGAATTATCACCACATGTTCGGGATATTGTACTCAGCCATCATTGAGATTTGAAACTGTGCATTTAAAAAGCCTATAATCATAATTTAAAATGCAGTTGCACAATGTAAGCGGCGGAAAAATCTTTTTCAGGAAGTCGTTCGTTTAATGAAGCCACTGTTAATCGCGCAGAGTCGTTATTTCTAAAAAATAAGTTTACCAGTTCCACCCTCTCTTCTTCGGAATGTACTATTTTAATTCTACTACAAATCTACATTCGCTTTGGCACAGTTTTAACGTTCCTGAAAATTCACGATAGACTAACGAGAGACTAAGGTAATTCAAACACATGGTTTATCTACTTTTTCGAACAAAAATTAGACAAATAAATACAAACATTGTGTCTGTAAAATTCTTTTTTGTAGCTGAAGTATGTGTTTCTGAGGCGGTGTTACGTTAGATCTATTATGTAAGATGGGAAGTCGTAGTCGGTGCAAAGAATGTCCAAAGTGGTCATGAACAAATACGACTACGAATCAGATTCCATTTACAAGAAGATCAAACATGACCCAACCACTCACCTGGAGAAGACCACGAAAGCAAAAATCTCCGCCACTCCGCTAGATACTGACTTGTAGAACCAGTTGATTCCAAGAGAAAAATCATCTCGATGTCCAAAGAATTATGGATTACCGAAAATCCACAAACCGAACTAACCTCTCCGACCTATAGTAAGCTCCATCGATGCACCACTCCAGAAGCTGGGAAAAATTCTTGTCCAACTACTCACAACCTACGGTTAGAGAAGGCGAGTCCTACATAAGTAATTCAGCCCACTGCGTCGAGAGGCTGCAAAATATCTTTATCGACCAAGACGACATTTTAGCTAGACGTGGTATCGCTATTCCCTAACATCAATGTCGAAGACACTTTGGACGTCGTTTACACCGACTACGACTTCCCATCATACATAATAGATCTAACGGAACACTGCTTGAAAAACACATACTTCAGTTACAAAAAAGAATTTTACAGACAAATGGATGGAGCACCTATGGGGTCACCAATATCACCAGCAGTAGCGAATCTATTTATGACAAGCCTGGAAAGAAAAGCCTCAAGAAACGCAAATCTCACACCGAAGATCTGGCTGAGATACGTCGTTGACATATTAATGATTTGGCAACACGGAGAAGAAAACTCAACGAATTCGTACATCATATGACCCAACAATACAACAAGATAAAATTCACTACCCAACTGGAATCCAATAATCAACACCCTTTCCTGGACGTTATGATAGAAAAACACTTGGATGGCAGTTTAATCTTCGATGTCTACAGAAAACAGACACATACCAACCGATATTTGAACGGAAATTCGCATCATCATCCCGCACAATTGAACTCAGTGATTAAGACGCCCGTTCGAAAACTCTATGTTCTCCAAACAACATCCACGAAGAATTAAAACGACTAACAGACATTCTTCAGAAAAACGGACATGACAGGAGAGCAATACGAAGAGCCATCACAAACAGAAAACGCCATAACGAGGAAACCAAAGCAGAAACCAAACCTATAAGCCTTGCCATCCTACCATACGTCAAAGGAGGAACCGATAAGATAGGAAAACTTCTTCAGAAACACAACATCAAGCTTATCTACAAACCGCACAATACCATCCACAACAATCTGAGAACGCCAAAAGACCAAACACCCCTCGAAAAACAAGGCGTCTATAAAATTTCGTGCACGGGCTGTGATCGCGTCTACATTGGGGAAACAAACAGAAAAATAGAAGTTCGGATACAAGAACATAAGAATTGAGAAAAACGACAAGCACCTTCATCAGCAGTCTTTCAACACTCGAGAAAAAGGAAAATAAGAGAAGCCATCGAGATAGAAAAACGTACAACTATGAACAAACGGGATGACGCCATAAATTCACCAGCGATTTGGAAGACAGTATTAAAACAGACGCCACCGGGATCACAGAACTAGGACGACACAAATAAGAAAACAGTAGTGTGACTGTGGGAGCGCGCCGCGACACAACTTTAGATCTCGGAAGTATAAAGCTACCACGGAACATAGATACGCTACAGTTGAAGAAGAATCTCCGACTTGAAGATGGCTGGTGCGATCCAGCCGAAACGTCGTCAACGTTAACCAACGACGAGAAACTGGAAGAATTTATCAACATTTAACTACGTCCGCGTAGTATATATATATATATATATATATATATATATATATATATATATATATATATATATATATATATATATATATACACCCCAAGCGCCAAAAATAGTGCAACCAAGCCGAGAAATGAACGAAGCGGCATACTGCAGTTTCGCCCTTATTAGGAGCTCATCAGTGTCGCATATCGCTTCTCAGCATCCTACCAAGCTTTATGCGACACTGATGAGCTCCTTATAAGGGCGAAACTGCAGCCTGCCGCTTCGTTTCTAGGCATCCTGCTTGGTTGCACTATTGTGGCGCTTGGGGCTGCGTGCATGGCGGCAGATTTGGGAACTAGCTCTTGTCAGGAGGGATTATTCATTGATCTACGGATTTTGAATAATTCGTCTTGTCTCAAATTTACATATATAGACTCCTCGCGAAGTTTATCGCGGAAGATATTTGACCATTTGATATATATATTATATATATATATATATATATATATATATATATATATATATATATATATATATATATATATATATATATTTAATTGATTCAGTTTCATCTGAGTAAATATATTAAAATTTCCTTCCGCAATTCAACATTTTATTCTTATCCAACAAGTGAAGTACCCAATTGTCCCTTTGAAAATTCAATATACATTGCAAGAAAGCAATGATCAATGCAAAAACTATTGAAATCTCACAGATTAGACTGGTGTCTGCAATGTAGGCTTCTTACCTTCATCTAAACATGCTAAAGGTCCTCCACTATCTCCGTCACAAGAATCTGTACCACCATCTAGATATCCCGCACATATCATACCATCTGTTATATTCGGACCGTAAACGTGTGGCATCTTACATATTTTTTCTGGCTGGAGGGGTACAGTACCTGCTCTGAGCTCATTAGAGAATGCTGAAAGTAAAGCTAGTATGTATTTTTCATTTATTACTTAAATATCATAAAGTTGTTTTCTTATGCGATACCAAATCGATCCTGGTTTTCGAGATAAAATTCAGAATTCACCCTTTCTATTCCCAATGAATGAAACGAATATTGAGAATTTGGATTCGAAAAGGTTCTTATCAAGAGTTATCATATCTGATTGAATTTTGATGAACATTAATGTAGCTTCTAACTAAGAAGTTCTTACTATCATAACGCTCACCTTCCAAGAGAACCTCCCTTATGAACGCGTTACGTTTTGATATCAACTTCAAATTCAAATCAATTTTATTATCTATATATAATAAACGTGTCCAAGGAATTTAAACTATCAGAAATTCCATGGAGGTCAATTATACAATCAAAACAGAAGAAGAAAAAGTGTTATTATAACAAGTTGAAAACAACGCTCCCTAATGCACAAAATAATAGCAAAAACATACGAAACAAGTAATAAAAAATTTACAACAATTATTTGAGTTAAAAGATTTTCACTTTGAATTTCCAACCACAAAACTAATTTCCTCTTTGAAGATATTACATTCCTAAATTTTTCTATTGAGTAGCATACATTTTTAAGGAGCATCTGTTTCGAATGTGTTTCGAGATGTGTTAATTTCATTGTACATTGTACAACTCAATACCAACATTGATTAAACTCCTCTGTTTTCGAGCAATCCTTCATCCTGGAATCACAATGTTGTTTCTTCCTCTTGTGTTGTGGTGGTGGACTCCACGTGTGCCAAATACTCCACTTTATGCTGATGTATATAGCTGAGTGTGTGGAATATTAATAGGTAGAATACGGTAAGTATATTATACTTTTTAGAAATTGACCTACAGCTATACGTCTGGAGCACTCTCTTTGTCGCTCAAAATGGTCTTTTCTGCTGCAGAAAAACTTTTTGGGCCAAAATAGTTGAACCCCACAAAAATATTCCAATGGTCGCAACATGGAAATAAGCAACAATGCAGCGGATCTGCCTAATTGAATAGATTGCAGTGAGCTTCCTAACAGTTTCACAAACATGGGTCCTCCAGGTAAAGAACCCATACAAGAAAAATCCTACTACCTCTATCACCGCTTCATCAATTCCACAATCCCTACCTAGAACCAGTCTTTGGGTTTTATGCCGGTTTAGACCTAATCACTGTGTAAGCAGTGAAGTCTCTTCTCTTATCATTGCTTATAAAAGCAGTGTCGTTTATATAAATGCATGTCTTTCCAGTGGTGACTCATGAGGCCTAACACAAACAAGATACGATACAGAACTGACCCTTGAGGTACCCCAGTGTCAACCCATTGTGAGGTCGAAATATTACTATTCGATGATACTATCTGGTATCTACAGTAAGTAGAACTCAACAATTTGATACCTCGAATAAATTCAAATGTTATATTGGTTCTCTGTGCTAAAACTCTATCCAACACTTCTCTAATGAATTCATAGATTTTCACAATATTCGATATCGATGGTATACCGATTTGTTTGTCTTTTTGGGTGGACTCGTCACCGCTTGAAGAGTGTTCGGTTCGATCTCCATTTTAATCCGAAATTGAATGAAATTGGTAGATACAATGTCAATTCCTATAAACCTAACAACAAACCGCAAGACAATTTGGAGCACCATCAAGATTAGTCCAGTTTAGGCAAGCCTTTCATCCACCTGTCTACATTGTGTTCATCGAACACCTCGAAGAGTGCACTTTCGTCTACTGTGCTCTTTCTCAATAGATAATGAATAAGAGTATATTCCTGATCACAGCTTGGTTGGCCTCTGTTCTCAGTAAAGTATGGTGGACGGTAAGGTGATGATGCATCTTTAATAGTTTTTCCTGCAGTGACAGACAACGTAGGTATACCTGAGTAACGTTAGTATAAAGTCCATTACAGAAACTGTTTGTTGGTGGCACAATGCTCATGAGTGTGAGTATAGGTAGCACGGAAAACTTTTTGCACTCAATGTATATTTGAGCTTGACCTTGACAATGATTGCAATAATTTGCGAGTTCGTGAATTGTGAAAAATTGCGTTAAATTGAGATTGATGTACTTGATGTTGACTCTCGATGTAATTAGAAACGCAGCATAGCTGAAGGTATTCGCAGAACATACTTTGATTACATTTGAATTGTGGAGGCCGTTACTTGAGTAGATCCATGATATAAATGAGATAAAAAACACAAGGTTTAACTTTAATCTACACTTTATTTGAAAAAATTCGTTATAAACAAATCGTAGAACAAGTTGGATGAATAACAGGAAAAACCCACACCGAGCCATTGTACAGTTAGTATGAAAGGTAATTAAAAACTAATTAAACAAGTTAAGTAGGGGTGAATAATTCACATCTACCTGCTCGTTCAAAAGCTTGTCCGAATGTTTGTATCTATTTATTTCTAATGCTTCTAGGAGATTTAATTTTAAACTTTTTGATTTTATATGTAATATGTCAAAGTTTTTATTGAATGAATGGTTTTCTTTTATTAAGTGGTTTGAATAATTTGAATCAGATTTATTTTTATCGAAGCTACGTTTATGTTCAGATGTTCTTATGCTAAAACTCCTATAGGTCCTACCGATATAAATTTTATCACAAGAACCGCAATTGAGTTTATAGATTCCTGATTTACTTGATTTGTAACAGAACTTGATTTGCAACAGAACGATTCCATTAATTTTTTGGACTTGTAAATCACTAAACGAAATAATAATCAGGTTTTTTCGGTCGTTCGTAAACCAACACATACTGATACAATTATACATAACTACTCATTACATCCAATTCAACACAAAGTTGCAGCTTTAAACAGCATGGTACATCGGTTGGTTACTCAATTTACCTTTATCAGTAGAAGATTATAATAAAGAGTTTAACATCATCAAACAGATAGCCATTAATAATTCATATAATCCGGATATGATAGATCTAATCATTCGTAAAAACTGTATCAGAAAGCAATAAATGAAGTATATCCTATTCATAAAGACTATAAAATATTCAACAGTTTAACATTCTGCGGTACTGCAAGTACAAATATTAAATCCTTTCTCGTCAAACAAAATGTTAATATAACTTTCAAAACTTCTAATAACTTAGGTAAACATATTGAAAATAATAAATCTCGTGTTGAAAAATCAAGTAAATCAGGAATCTATAAACTCAATTGCGGTTCTTGTGATAAAATTTATATCGGTAGGACCTATAGGAGTTTTGGCATAAGAACATCTGAACATAAACGTAGCTTCGATAAAATTAAATCTGATTCAAATTATTCAAACCACTTGATGAAAGAAAACCATTCATTCAATGAAAACTTTGACATATTACATATAAAATCAAAAGTTTAAAATTAGATCTCCTAGAAGCATTAGAAATGAATATATACAAACATTCGGACAAGCTTTTGAATGAGCAGGTAGATGGGAATTATTCACCCCTACTTAACTTGTTTAATTAGTTTTCAAATACCTTTCATACTAACTGTACAATGGCTCGGTGTGGGTTTTTCCTGTTATTCATCCAACTTGTTCTACGATTTGTTTATAATACCATACTCTTCATTCTGTTTGTCATTCTTGATAAAGCTGCTGTGTCAGCGAAACGTCGTCGAATTATTTCAAATAAAGTGTAGATTAAAGTTAAACCTTGTGTTTTTTATCTCATTTATACTTTGATTATTTAATATACTCTTTAAATGTTAACACCGACATAAATGGCCCCTCGACCTCCATATGTTATTTAAAGATAAAGTGAAAGGAACAAGATCTTTGGTTCTGCAGACGATTGTACCCTGGTTTCGTTTTTCATTAGTCTGCAGCCGATTACAGCTGCGTTAGAGATGTCAACAAATTAATAACTCAAACTCTGACTTACAGTTGATATCGGAGTGGGGTCAGTTGAACCTGGTGAGCTCCAACGCGAGCAAGACGCAAGCAACATGTTTTCTAGAAAGGTCCTCGCTGAAGAACCTCCTCTAACGATGCAAGGCCCACAAATTTCAATCTAAAGATTCGATGCATCTTCTCGGAATAACGGTCAACTCCGGGTTTTGCTGGCATGAATATGTATCAGCAATAGCTAAGTCTGCATCACTCAAACTTAGTTTTCTTTTCAGAACCAAGCGAAACATCACGTCATCTCAGCTATTGTTTCTATATAAAGCGCACATTCGTCCTGCTTTGGAATATTGTTCTAATGCATCTGCGCCCAAACATTCATTGCATCTGTTAGATAGTGTGCAAAAACTGGTTGTGCGCCTCATCGATCACCCGGAGATCACCCGCGATCTCCAACCGCTGGCTCTCAGAAGACAAGTTGCTGACCTTTCTCCGTTTCAGAGATATTTCCACGGAAGATGCTCCAAGGACCTGAAAGAGCTTGTTCCGTTCATGCTTTGCCTCAACACTAGGCTGGCAAGGAGTTCTCATCATATGGCTGTATATTTAGCGACCCTTCGAACCTCTCTCTATAAGAATTCCTTTGTTTACAGGGCCGGTGAACTGTGGAACTCGCTTCCGTCCAACATCTTCCCAACATCCTACAATTTGGCCTTCTTCAAGAAGCGAATAATCAGACACCTCAATTACATACTGCATGGTGTCTAGGGGGGGGAGGTATAACCATATACATATAGACAATTTTTGATGCTGAAAGACCATATAACCTAGATGTAATTTTGGAAGTTAAATGATACCTGGTGAATAAAGAGATATTTAAATGACCTTCGAGACTAAGATTGTAATGAACTATTGTGTTATGCGAAAACATAACGAATATTTTCAGCTTATTCTGCGCTGACTCTAGTAGTTCTTTCACTTTTCTCTCGAGAACAGTGTACAAATAATTTACCTGAAGTTCCACTCTCGATAGATCCAAATCCTGATACGGTACAATTCAAACTGACGTCATAATTGGTATCAGCGTCGGGGAGACATATGGGCATCACGTCTCCGTTCAACATGAATCCTTTTCCCTTCAATTTAATTAGAGCAATATCGTTGTTCATCTTGTGCCCTTTTCTGAAATCCTCGTGAATATAATATTCTTCAATAAAGGCATGCTGTTCGGTTCCTTCATCTTCTTGTATATTGTAATCTCCGGCAACTATGATGTAAGCACCCTTTGGGTATCCTACAAGGCAATGAGCGGCTGTCAAGACGAAATGGGCAGAAATCACAACAGCACCACACCAATGTGCCTCACGCAATTTCGCTCTGACTCTCACGGCGGCCTGAAAATGAAGGTGTTCATTTAGAATTTACAGTACACGCTCGTAACTTTTTCTTTATAAATTAGTCATGTATCTTTATATGTTCTTTAGTTTACATACTTTACGCCTTAAGATACTCAACGGCTTGTATATTAAATATTTGAAGATATTTCCATATTTCTCTTAGCGTAATTGATAATTATGGGTCTAGAAATCTAACCTCTCAAGATGAAAATATGCAAACTGACTGACAAACCGTCAAAGTTTTAGCTATTTCCGTAGTCAAAGCCTGCTTGTTCCGAATTTTCGAGGGGCATTTCCAATTTGAGAATTATGATAGATATTTTATCGGAATGAGCAGCATGCTAACTATGCATCAAATTAGTTTCGTATACAGGATGTTCCTAAAGCTGTATGATAAATTCTGAGAGGTGCTTGGAATGATGGAATGAAATACGGTTGTAAAGTAGGTGATATTCGTAACTATAATAGAGTGATTATCAAGAATGTTGAGTTATTTTTATAGATAAAAGTCAGAATATCTTATTCTACAGATATTAGGTTTGTTTTTGTTACATGTACTTTTTAAACTTTTATTTAAAGTCTACACTTTTGCATCTTGTCGGATATGACGACATAGTTGCTGTTCTCACTTCAAGGTGTAGCTGAACCAAGTGTAATTTTCGTTACACTTTCCAATCCTACTCGAGAGGAGGTGTTAATGTGTAGGGGTGTTCGAAAATTTGGATTAATCCCGTGAAGCTTTTTATTATCTACCTATAACTCTAATATATTTGTGTATTTTTCTTACAATTTTTTTGAAGACAGATTTTGTACAAATTACCTGGACGCTATGAAGAGGACTCCAGCCTATTACAATTTTGTGGTTGGAGATTTCAATGCTAAGCTCGGTATGAAAGAAAATGACACCGAAGCATCCTTAGGGTGCCATGGAATTGGGGAACGGAATGAAAGAGGAACCATGCTCTTAGACTTTCTATTAGAAAACCGCTTATGTGCGATGAATTCGTTCTTCCAAAAACCTCCGCAGAGAAGATGGACATGGTCGAGCCCAGATGGTAACACCAAAAATGAAATTGACTTCATTACAGCTGACAAAAAGGAAGTTATTGAGGATGTTTCGGTCCTTAACAAATTTTCAACTGGAAGTGACCACAGAATGGTGAGGGCTAAATGTATGATCAATTTAAAACGCGAAAGGAACAAACTCGTAATGACAGGAAGGGTTAAAAATATCAAATGGGCACAGGTATCTGATGAAGCGGCATTTCGTGAAACTTTGAGTGAGAAGCTTTTGTGCAATGAAAACATGAATATCGATCAGCACAACGACAACATAACAACATCAATAGAACAAGCTATGGACAAACATTGTAGCACTTTGAACAGGAAACAGGAAAGAATCAGTGAGACAACGAAACGCATGATGAAGACCAGAAGAGAACTATTAAGCAAGGACACAGCAGACAAGAAAGAACTGAAAATACTCAACCGCGAGATATCTCGCCAACTTAGGAAGGACTCTCGACAGCACAATAAAAGCTTGGCAGTTCAAACTATAGAATAAAATAAAAGCATGAAGGTACTACGACGGACGACTTCATTGGGAAAACGTAACATTCACAAACTAATGGATCCATATGGTTCAATTATAATAAATAGAGCCGAAATAGTGAAGGTTGTCGAGGACTTTTACTCCAATTTGTATCGAAGCCTGAATCGTGAGAACGAGGAAGACAATCGCATACCTCATGTTATGAATCAGGGTTCGGAGGACCTCCCAGAAATAACAGCTGATGAGGTCCGAAAGGCACTATCAGATATGAAAAACAACAAAGCTCCAGGGGAGGATGGAGTAGTTGCGGGGGCTTTGAAGATAGGCGGTGAAAATCTGATTCGTGAAATAACGAAACTTTTCAATAAATGTTTAGCTGAAGCAAAAGTACTAGAGTCTTGGCATAATGCTATAATAATAATTATGTACAAGAAAGGAGACCCCACAAATCTCTCGAACTATAGACCTATAAGCCTTCTATCGCACTTATACAAACTCTTCACCAAAATAATAACAAAGCGCCTCACAAACAAACTGGACACCTACCAACCTCGAGAGCAGGCCGGATTTCGGGCAACATTTGGTGTTAATGATCATCTCCAAACTCTCAAGACTTTGATTGAAAAGAGCATAGAATACAACTTGCCTCTGGTTCTCATATTCGTGGATTACGAGAAAGCCTTCGATACCGTGATACAGGCGATTATGCTTAAAACGTTGGCTGACTGTAGAATAGATCATAGATACACTGCCATCATTAAATATATATATGAGCATGCCACTTCACAAGTGTGCCTTCACAATTCTACAGAAAAATTCAGGATCGGACGTGGAGTAAGACAGGGTGATACAATTTCCCCGAAGTTGTTCACAAACCTATTGCAATAAATGTGGATGGTGAGCGATTAAGTCATCTTCGTTTCGCCGACAACATCGTCATTATAGCAAACAGATTATATGATGCAAATGAGATGCCCTTGCAGTTGTCTAAGGAATCCAGTAAAATCGGATTGAAGATTTGAAGATAAATATGTCGAAAACTAAGATGATGACCAACTTAGTACCAAGCCAACCAGTTTCCATCGATGGTGAAATTGTTGAACAAGTAACGTCATACAAATATCTGGGGCATGAGATAACTATAGGCAGGGACAACCAAACAACAAAAATAGAAAGGCGAATAAGGCTGACATGGGCTGCATTTGGAAAACTGAGAGATCTGTTCAAATCAGAGATACCGATTTGTTTGAAACGTAAAGTATACAATCAATGCGTTTTACCAGTTTTGACGTACGGTGCAGAAACCCTGACCCTAACAAAGAAATCAGCTAATGAAATATGTGTTGCTCAGCGTAAGATGGAGAGAGCTATGTTAGGCATAACACTACGGGACAGAATTTCCAACCATATCATACGCCAACGAACTAGAGTCCAGGATGCTCTCGAGAGAGTTGATAATTTAAAGTGGAACTGGGACGTTCCTCTAGCAAGAACCACGGACGGTAGATGGACAAAGCGTCTTTCGGAGTGGCGTCCACAGAAGTAGAGGACGTCCACCAGCTCGTTGGAAAGACGATATCAAGCGAGTGTGTACGAACTGGATAAATCCGGCCCAAAATCGCGAGGAATGGAGATCGTTGAGGAAGACCTATGTTCAGCAGCGGACTAGGATGGTTGACAGATGATGATGATGATGACCTGGAGAATTAGGAGAAATAGAAAACAATAACCACAAGTCTTATATTAGGTTAGGTTAGACCACGAAAATATAGAGACGAAACACGAAACGTCATGGAAGGTATACACCAAGTATACACTAATTTGGTTCTCGTTACTCAACCTGCGTGCCCTCTGCAGTTTTAATAATTCTTTACATTTGATCTAACCCATTAAACCGTAGGTGAAGAAAGTGCCACCACTACTGCATCTCAACCTGTTAGATTCCTATGTATGGCGATGCATGAAACAACTTGTCTACAGTGTAGAAATAACAAACTTCAAGCAGTTAGAAGAACGAATGGACAATGCCGTAGAAGGAATTATAAATGACAATATTCATCACATTGTTCTGCAGTCTATTCTCCGTAGATGTGAGCTATGTATTCAAGTTGGCACCACTCATTTTGAGCAACTCTTGTAATGATTATTTTATTCATTATTTTCCTCAATATTCTCACACTTTTGGAAGATAATATATCAATGTCAGTCTAACCTAACTGAGTTGGCGAAACGGAACTCGGTAAAAATTTATTCATGTTGTTCTTGTGATGTGCTGTGGTTCATTTGAATATATACATTTCACTTTCACTCTTGCAGTGTTTTTGTGTTTCCGTCAATATTTTCATGAATTCTTTTCAGATTTCTACGTTAAATTTCATTTAAATATTTCCCGATCAAATATTCAGCGAGAACATTCGCAGGAAATGTGGAACACCAGATATAATTAATGGATACTTCTCGCTCTAATTGAACATAATGGAAAGTTCAATGTTTTCTTGTAATTGTGTTCTGATTCAAGTTTTCAAGTTTTGCGTTTCAAGAAACTGAAATTTACAAGCTGTTGTGAAAAAAGGCTTGACTTGACTTGAATCCTGAAAACAAAAGCTTGACCTGATTTCAAGTCAAGTCTTCTTGAAGAAATAATTATTTTATCTCATTTCTTTATGAAAAGCAGGCTTCGATCTCTTCAATAACGATACAGGTATTAGCTGTAACATAAAATCGTGGATAACCGATATGTGCCAATTCCTCAATTCAACGGGTCAGTTTGTGTGTCTGATACGTACGTAGATTTGACGATGAAATATAATTTATAGCTTCGATTGCCGAAAATAATCCGGAAGTTTAAAGCAACTGATTCGTTCGAGTAAGTGTACCAACATAAGAAATAAATTTTGATGATAGATGTAAAGATATTGGTTTCTGTTCGGGAACTCCGTACATTGTTTGACTCATAAAAAATTCATTTAAGATGTAATCGTTAAGCTTTGATAATATAAAATATCATGAAAATGTGACTAGATGGTAGCAGAAGCTCCTTTTTTCAACCTTCTACAACAATCTAGAATACATGGCAACATCAGTAAGCAGTTTGGTGATGACATTTATAGAGTCTTCTTTATTTTTCTTCCTTATGTCATAATGAGCTTCGGCGAAGCTCTTTTTCACACTCTTCGAATACATGTTCTTCTTCTTCTTCTTCAAGTGCCATGCAGATTCCTGCGTAGGCGTCCATCCTTTCACTCATCATATGATTCTATTGATTGCAGCATTTTGTAGTGTCTGGAAGTCCTGTATTCCTGTCCACTGTCGTATGTTTCGTAGCCAGGATAGTTTTCTCCTACCTACTCCTCTTTTTCCTCCTTCTATTTTACCCTGGAGGATAAGACGCTGGAAGTGATAGCGTTCTCCGCGCAGTACATGTCCAAGGTAGCCAATTTTTCGTCCTTTGATGTTTTCGAAAAGTTCACGGTCTATCAAACCAGTTCTTCTCAGTATATCCTCATTCGTTACATGTTCAACCCACGATACCCTCAGCATCCGTCGTAGGGTCCACATCTCGAAGGCCTCAATTTTATTTATAATTGCTGTTTTCAACGTCCATGCCTCGACTCCGTACAAGAGAACGGGCCAGACGTAACATTTTACCATTCTATATCTGAGATTGAGATTTAGGTGTTTGTCTGTCAAGAATTTTTTAAGTTTTATAAACGTTGTTCGAGCATGCTCGATTCTGCATTTTATTTCTTGATCTGGGTCCCATTTTTGGTTGATCATGCATCCCAAGTATTTAAATTGAGTGACTTGTTCAATGTTTTCTCCATTTATGGATATTATGGCATTTGGGGCATCATTTCTGTTAATGGCCATACATTTGGTTTTACGGATGTTAATTTTCAAACCCAATCTCTTCCTTTCTTGATTGACCTTATCTAGTAGAGCTTGCAGGTCATTTGCACTATCCTCCAGTATCACGGTATCATCCGCGTATCGAAAATTGTTGATGGGAACTCCGTTTACTTTAATACCCACAGGACTGTCGGAGATTGACTCGATGAAAGCTTTTTCCACATATAAGTTTAACAACGGAGACAAGATACACCCCTGGCGGACGCCTTTTTATTTCAAAATCCTCAGTTGTTCCTGCTTTTTGAATTCGGATTTGTGCTTTTTGGTTCCAGTATAGATTACCTATAGGTCTGATATCCTTTCCATCGAGCCCCAAGTCTCTAAGATATGATATGAGGAGGTCGTGCTTTACATTATCAAATGCCTTCTCGTAGTCGATAAAGCACAGAAAAACGTTCTTCCTTTGGTCTTGGCAATTCTGCACTAATGTTTGGAGACTAAATATGGCTTCTCTTGTTCCAAAACCGTTCTTAAATCCAAACTGACTGGCACCACTCACTTCCACGCACCTCCTGTATAGTCTAGTGTGTAGAACTCGAAGGAAGAGTTTGAGGAAATGACTCATTAGACTAATGAGGCGGTAATCTTTACACGCTGTTGCGTTGTTTGTTTTTGGAAGTGCGACAAATGTAGAACGGAGCCTGTCCTCGGGAATTTGTCCAGTGTCGTAAATATTGTTAAAGAGTCGGACTATGATATCGAGGTTTTGTTCGCTAACTAAATGAAATGTTTCCGAGTACATATCATCAGGGCCCGGAGCTTTGTTGCTTTTCATCAGAGTTATAGCATGTTTGATTTCACTCTTTAGTATACTTGGTCCTGATAGCGTTGTTATTTCGTTTTCGGGGTTTCCTGGTCTGTCATCTAGGAAAAGACCAGTGGTGTATTCCCTCCATGTTAGTAGTAGTTTTTCGGTGTCCAATATTATTTTATTGTCTTCATCCCTGATGAAACTTACACTTTTATTGTTATATATTCCAGCGATTTCTTTGACTTTTTTATGGAGATGGAAACTGTCTCCCAGCTTGCTCAGATTTTCTGCTTCCAGACATCTTTCAGCCAGCCAACTTTCCTTTGCTGCTCTTATTTCATTTCGAATTTTTCTTTGGAGACTTTTATATTCTGTGTATTTTCTGTTGACTTTACATTGTCTTCGTTTCTCCATTAAATCTAGAATGTTTTCGGTCATCCATTTGTTCCTCGTTCGCCTTCCGGTGTTTGTAAGGAAGATTTCATTTGTTTCCGTAAAAGCTTCTTTCAGTTTGAGCCAGTGTTCGTTCGTATCATTTATACTGCGTATACTTTCCAATTTTTTATCAAGATGTTCTTCGTATAGTGATCTTCCTTCCTCGTCCTTAAGTACTTTTGGTTCTAATGTCTTTCTAACGGTTTTTTCTTTGGGTCTGGACAGGCGCAATATTATGTCGGCACGCAGCGGAACGTGGTCAGATTCAATATCGGCACCTGGCATTATTGTTACTTCAGTGATGGGATTTCTAAACCTTTGATTAATGATAATAAAGTCTATTTGGTTTCTGACAATGTGGTGTTTATTGTCTTGCGGAGATTTCCAGGTGTATAAACGTCTTGGTGGTAGCGTGAACCATGTATTTGTAATCACAAGATTGTTCTCTTCGCAATACTGAATTAGTCTTTCCCCTCTTTCATTTCTTTCACCTAAGCCGTAATCACCCACTATAGATCTCAGTCTACCCTTACCCACTTTAGCATTGAAATCTCCTAGAATTATGTTGACCTCGTTCGTTTTTGTAAGCTTTAGGGCACTGTCAAGTTGTCTGTAAAAATCCTCAATCTCTTCCTCTGACTTGTCTGCCGTTGGGGCGTAAACCTGTATGATATTGATGTTCATGGGTCTACCAAACAATTGAATTAGGAGTGCTCTCTCTGAAATTGGGATGAGGCTCCTTATTGACTTTTGTATGTTGTCATCCATTAGGATGCCAACGCCGTGCTGATGGTCTCGGCCAGAATTCTTGGTACCAGAATAGTATATTACTTTACCGTTTGATCTGATCATTCCATTTCCAGGCCAGCGGACTTCACTTACTCCCAGAATGTTTATTTCCATTCTGTTCATCTCTTGGATTAGGTTGTCGAGCTTTCCAGCTGCATACGAAGTTTTGACATTCCAAGTAGCTATCTTTGTTCTCTTATCTACATACATGTTCAAGGACACCAAATTGGATGGGACAGGCATAAATATTAATGGAGAGGAGCTCAACCACCTACATTTCGCAGATGATATTTTGTTGATTTCAGATAGATTAGATAAGACAGAAATACAGCTCAAAGAATTTATCACAGCCTCAGAATAAATACATCCAAAACACAGTTCATGACAAATTTGGTTACCAGCCGAAATATTTTGGTGGAAGGAAAACAGATTTCGCAAGTCACATCCCACAAATATCTGGGTCATGAAATAAAAATAGGCAGAGATAATCAAACCTGCGAGATTGAAAGAAGAGTTGGATTGACATGGGCTGCTTTTGGAAAACTTAAACATATCTTCAAATCTGATATCCCTGTATGCTTGAAACGACAAGTGTTTGATCAGTGTGCTCTGCCGATGCTGACGTATGGCAGCGAGACTTTGACATTCACAAAAAGTCAATACATAAGATTCAAGAGGCTCAGCGAGCTATGGAACGTTCCTTGTTGGGAGTCACGTTGAGGATACCTAATGAGGAAATACGCCGAAGAACAGGAGTGACAGATGCAGTTAGACGAATAAATCACCTCAAATGGAACTGAACTGGACACGTGGTCAGGATGTCCAATGCAAAATGGACGAAGAAAATCATGGAATGGCGCCCTAGGCAAGAAGCCTTCAGAAATAGAGGGCGTCCTCCAATCCGTTGGAGAGACGATATAAAGCGCATCACAACTAACTGGCTCCAGATCGCACATGACCGAGAATGAAGAAAAATACTGAGAGAGGCCTATGTTCAGCAGTGGACGATGAAGGCTGTATGATGATGATGTTATAATGGTAAAACAACAAATTGTATGCACTTGATGAGAATATTTTCACTTACCTGCCATGGAAAATCTCCAACTTTTGCCGTAGACCCTTTCACCACTCTGAAATGTACGTTACTGTTAGGTCTCAAGATAGTATCTTTCCGCAATCCACACGAAGCAGGATATATAGGATATGCTGGATCACTTGATGGCTCAGATTTCTGTAATTTCTGAGGAGTCTTCACGTGCCGTTCGATATCAGAAGTATCAAAATTACTACAAATCACTCCAACATCTTCACTGTGGTCACAGTTGTGTTCGCCCCAGTTCCAGTGACCACATTTTTCCAATTTCGTCTCATTTCCGAAGCAAGACACCTGATCTAACCATATAGGACCAGTACCTATAAAAATTTTATATGAATATCGAATACTTCTATGAACTAATTTCTTCACTGACCTTGACCAAAATATGCTTCTTTTTTAACAGTAACTGTTCCTTTAAAACCTAAATTTCTACAAACTACTTTGGCTGCATCGTCGTTGAAGTCATCGTCACATATCGTTCCCCAAACACTATGAAATTTCACTTCTAATCTTCCTTCTGAACTTTTTGTACCATTCACAAGTCGAATTTCTATTGGAGCCTATAAATTAAGAAGAAAATTATATTGCTTATTGGAGTTCTGTCTTCATATAGGAACGCTGAAACATTGATAGCGTATAGCAACCACTTCACCACTTCACAGGTGAAGTGGCAATCATGAACAACTATACCTTCAATTAGGCTTAAAATCTAGGAAGTGGGCTGTCCTAATTTTCACCGGATAGTTGTCAAACATTCAATAGATGTCCCATGTCATTGTTAATCTCTCATAGTTCTTTAACCAATGAAGTTATTGTATATATTATTTGAACATTTATTGGCAGAGTGGACGGGATCTCTATCAATGAGATAGCTTTACTCATGACACGTGATCATTTGATATGCCCACGCAAAGGAGTAACATGACATAAACTTTCTGCACTTTTTATATACAAATATTTTAAGCTTAATTGTAGGTCAACTGCCAAATTTCTCGAGAATACTTTTTTAGTTTTGACATAAAAGAATGATACACACACCATCGATGAGGTTGTTAAAAATACAATTATAATCACTGCTCTGTTCGTCAAAGAAACGATGTTGTTGTGCTCTTTTTGCGACATCAACTTGATGGATTGTTGATTAATACTTGGCTTTCATCCACACAAAGCTCAAACTGAAGGCGTCAAGAAGAATTCCCTTCAATCGCTGATTTATAACAACATAAAAAGGACAAACTGGTGGTAAAAAGAGATACAGAACATCATTGAATACTAGAGGATTATGGATGAACTACCTTAATATAAAAACACTACAATATTGCGAAAAATATAAGAGGAAGAGGAAGTTGGTCAAAAATTAGGCAGAGAAGCTAAACGGGAATCTTGGATAAAATTTGGGTAATGCAAGAAAGAATATTTTGGAGAAAACCGAAAACATTGCTATGGAATGCTAAAACAATAAAGAAATAAAAAGAATCTCAATATGAGAAATAGGAGGACAAAGGATGGAATAATAATAACAGAAGACGATAAGACAATGAAAAGGTGGAGAATCATATTCTGGAAATAACCGAAACAGATAACAGAAAACAAAAATTAGGAGAAAAAAGATTAATAATAATTTCAGAAAAAAAGTAATCGAAGATTTTGAAAAGTAGTTAGGAAAAGCTGCCTGATTACCGAAAATATAAAGAAACTCAAGAGAAAAAGGAATAACACAGCTGAATGAATAAAACAAAATTGTAAAGAGCAAAGAAGGTACCAAGAAAATGGAACGCCAAAAGCATTGATCAGCTCACCAGCAAAAATACTCGCTAGAATAAATGAGGCAAGAATAAAGGAGCGGATTTAGAAAAGGTAGAAATATACTGGTCATATTTATAGTTGAAGAATCAATAAGAACAAAGAAATTGACATGATCATTATCGACGTAGAAAAAGCATTTGACGGGGTGAGACAGGAGATGTATGGAAAACTGATGGAGCAGATGAGGAACTCAAATAAATTATAAAAAGTTCATACAACAAAAAACATTGTTAGAAATTTGATTGAGGAGATCGTTACTTGATGAAAATACATATTTTCAATGAAATGAAACTATGGTATTTACACTCGGAGGCAAAATTAGCGGAACACTCGAAAATTTAACCAAATTCGAAGTTCGATATTTTTCCTGATTCTCAACCGATTTAGATCATTTGTTCGGCAAGTTATAGATCAACTATTCTGCTTTGTAGAAATATTAAGAAAAAACAAAAAAATTTTATACGAGGGCAAAATTAAAAGTGTTTTTTTTGTCAAAAATTCGTAAAACCCTGTGGAATTTCGTAGTCCGAGTTGAAACGTACAATATCACGGTCTGTCAAGACACATCTTCCTACAGTAACGCCGTTCTTGTTTCATGCGTTTATCTCTATTTTTGCAAAATATATTTGATTTCAAGTGGAAAATCACCATTTTGGAGAAATTCCATTGAATCAAGAAATTGTCATTAAAATTCGTTTATCAATTTGGAATTTTCTTATTATCACTCAGGCGTGTCGAAATTGTCGTTTGCGATTTTTATGTTCGAATTGCATTAGTTATTGATGACAATTTGGTTAATTTGGTGAAAATTAGGAATTCATAGGAGATAACAGTCAGTAGGTATTAAAATACACAACCGAATTCTGGGACCATTGATAAAACTTTTCATTTACACATGTGCACACCTTTTTTTATCAAATATGAAATACAACACACGTTTTTTTGTATATGACCACATTTGCACTTGTTTAAAGAATGAGAGTTTTCCATTCTTTGATTTGATACAAATTCGATCGGTTGCGGTGTTTTGTGATTCTTTTACTGTTTACGATTCGAAACGGTATTTTCATTCAGAATGAGAGATTTACCACCAACCTCAGTAGCAAGGGCAGTTACATTGATCGAGGAAGGGCGCACCTACCGCTCAGTCGGTACCATGTTGGGTGTCTCGACGTCAGTTATCCATCGAATCTACCGACGTTAGAGGGAAACTGGATTGTACGTGAGGAGGTGAGGACAAGGAAGAAATCGGACAACCCGCGCTATACATGACCGTCGTTTCATCGTCGATCAAACCATAAGAAATCCTCGTCTTACTGCTGTTCAGGCACGTAACCTTTTACAAGCAGTGGATAACATTAACGTCAGTGTGAGGACAGTCAGAAGACGATTAAATGAAGTTGGTCTGAGATCATACGCGCAAGCAAGAGCACCAAGACTCGATAGAGCCCATCGGGTAGCAAGATTGGCGTTTGCTAGGGAGCATGTAGCATGGACAATCAATCAGTGGAGACGAGTTTTATTTAGTGATGTGAGCCGATATTGTGTGAATTTCGTGGATGGTAGAGATAGAATATGGAGGCATCGAGGGGAACGGTACAATCAAGCCAACTTCGCAGGAACTGAGCAATACGGTGGAGGGTCAGATATGATATGGGGTGGCATATGCTTGGGAGTACGAACAGAACTGGAGATTATTGGCAATGGATCACTTAATGCCCATCGGTATATAACAGAAATCTTGGAGCCCCATGTTGTGCCTTTGCTCCTTACATAGGGAAAATTTCCTTTTGTGCACGATTACGCGCCCCTCATACTGCGCGCATAGTGATAGAATATCTCAATGAAGTTGGGATCACACGAATGGACTGGCCGTCGCGGTCACCGGATTTAAAACCGATCGAACACTTTTGGGCATTTTTGGAAGAAGGGTTCGACAATGGAATCCAGGCAACGTTGAAGAGCTGACATTGGCTTTGGTGGAAGAGTGGGACAACATACCTCAACAGATGATAGACAACATCATTGGGAGTATGCGAAATCGTATGCGCGCTGTAATAAGAGCTCGGGGGGGTCATACTCGCTACTAAAATCAAATGTTTTTTTTTTGTGGGTCATCATGAACATTTTTCTCAACATGTTCATTTAATTTCACGAGTGTATCGCCAGGATACACACCTGCTCTCAATTTTGGACAGGAATGATAATTATTATAGATAAAAAAAATTCAAAATAAATGTGCAAAATCAACGATTTTTCCAGTGTACTTCGAGTTCTCCCGGAGCGTGAAATTGGCCAGTGAATTTCAAAATTTTCATTTCGTTAGATTTCCGCTCATCTAATTTTGATTTTATTGTTTGGCTAACCTCCGATGTTATGCACCTACGCAAGATTAAAAATAAATTCTTGAAATTTGTGACTTTTCGCTTCAAATTGGATATCTCTTGTAAAAATAGAGATAAAAGCATAAAACAAGAAGGGCGTTACTGTAGGAAGATGTGTCTTGACACACTATGATATTGTACGTTTCAACTCGAACCACGAAATTCCACAGGGTGTTACGAATTTTGACAAAAAAACACTTTTAGTTTTGCCCCGTATAAAATTTTTTCAATTTTTTTATTTTCTCTTATAATTTCTACAAAGCAGAAGTGTTGATCTATAACTTGCCGAAAAGATCATCTCAATCGGTTGAAAATTAGGAAAAATATGGGACTTCGAATTTGGTTAAATTTTCGAGTGTGCCGCTAATTTTGCCTCCGAGTCTATATTTTCACTATATTAATTTAGTGAAAATCTAAATACCATAGTTTTATTTCATTGAAAACATTGTTAGAACTCACAACGTAGAGTCAAAACCCTTCGAAACAACAAATGGTACAAAACAAGGAAAAATTGAATTGACGGGGCTACTATTTGCAGATGGCATGAATAGGGACACAACACAACCTGAATATTTTAAAGAGTTAACTCAACAACATCAACATGAAAATGAATGAAGAAAAACAAATAGACGATAATAGGAATAAGGACATAAAACATTTTAATAAACGGAAATAAAATAGAACAAAACGAAGAATTTAAATAGTAAGGAACAATAATAGAAAGTAACGGAGAATGGAAAAGAAAATGAACAATAAAGTAGTTACTACAAAAATAATAAATAACAGCTTACGAACAACATTTTCAGAAGAAAAATAAAATAACAGATATCAAATTAGAAGTGATCAAGAAGTTGAAAATTCTCAGGTTATCTATGGCAGTAAAACTTGGTCAAAGAAGGAAAGACAAGAAGAGATAAAATAAGGAAGAAATATCAAGGAACAAATTTCAAATAAAACTGATAGCGACAAAAATACAATACAGATAATTGGGATGCCTAGGACGCAGAATAACAGATGAAATGCTCGCCAAAAGCATATACTAGGAACGAGTCCAGGGGACAAATAAGAGGAAGACCCAGAAAAACTTGGGATGCAGAAGTATAGGAAGCCGCCGGAACGAGAAATATTGGGTGGCGAGACATCAAAGTTCTGGAAGAAAATAGGAAAAGACAGAAAGACCTAAACAACGTGACTCCACAGTCTTACACCTAACGATAAAAAAGGAATTTGAAAATTCAGCGACGTAGCATGATCCTGAAAAAATGAATATTTTCAATTGATAAGGGTCGTTATTCTGGTTGACCAATTTTGTAAAAGAACAAAATTGCTCGTTTTACAGCGACTAAACTTCATCAGCTTCTACATTCCGAAGTAACTGCTCGGTGTGGATTTTCCAAGATATTGAAGGTTTATATTTTGAACCCCACTTACAATCAATGGTGACCAAAACTAAACAATAGTAATAGAATTTTGATGCCCTAAGGGGGCGGCATGGATCTCTCTGTGGTACCAACTGGACGCTTCAAATTGCTATACTGCAAGGAAACAATTGAAGTTATTCAATGAGAAGCTCAAGAGCTTTGTCATCTAGCATGGTGGCGATATCATGTAGCTAGCGAAATCGTGTGATTTAACATCGCTTGACTACTTTTTGATGGGCTATGCAGACGAACGACAATTTTCATCTTGAAAGCTAACATAACTTCTGTTCTACATGAAATTGAATTCCTTTCTGAGCATTCCATGAATTCAAGATTTCTAGCAATTTTGATTCAGAGGCATTGGTTGCAGTATATGGAAAGGCTTACTTCATTAGTTCTTTGATTGGAAAACTTCAGTTACCGGCGAAACCGGTTCCTACAACTGCTAAGACGTCCTCGTAGTATCATTCTAATTTTTAATGGTGATTGTCACTGGTCTAAAAATAGTGTTGGCAGCAATAGCAAGATGCATGCTTCTCCATATATTTTGTTTATAGCAAAAAGGGTACTACCAAGACGCAGTTCATCAAAGTAGTGCTCCGTACATTATGTTATGCTTCAATCTATTAAACCCCAACAGACCAAATTTTAGCCAGTATGGAAGCTCTGTTCACGTACAGTAGTTGTTTGAAGAGAGAGGTTAGGCAGTCACCAAAACATAAATAGATTCCCACTAGGGATAGATATTTTTGTTTGAAGAAGTCTTCAACGTTTCAATTAGGGTTAAGCAAAGTTTATAGGTATTATGCTCCTGCATTGAACACTGTTTATATTCATGGATAAATATGGATTTATGGCCTAACTTAAGACTAATTATCTTCACAAGGTCTAAATGACGGGGACTCTGAAAGAGTCAGCTTGTGTGTTAGATTGCCTAATTGGGAGTCTTATCACCTCCTGAAGGAGCCTATGGGGTCTTAACTTTGCCGGTTACGTGTCCAAGAACTCAGTTCTCAATGAACCTTTAAAGCTTTAAGAAGAGCCAAGCGAACAAGAACGAATCTTGCAAATTTAATTTCAATATTTCAACGATGGGGTTCGTTTCCAATTTGAAAGGAAAAAATTGACTGGGAAATCCAAGGAAATAATTGCGAATGCCATTCATTTCATGAAACGAGAGATGATGCACAGCGAACCTGTTATTTCGTTGAAAAAGTTTCGAGAACGTAGCTGTCGCAACAGGAGTAGGATTGCACACTGCGCAATTTCGAGCGAAATGAGGAAGATTGAAGATGGCGAAAATAACAGTTTTTCAACTCCCGATAAAGAAGAAGAAAATTAACGAAGAAAACAGATCTCGATGACTTCGATAGAGCTCTGCTTCGTTGGTTCGTCGTCAATTCTTACGTCGTCGACATAAAAGCGAATTCGTCGGAAGATCGTCGATGAGAATGAATATGCAAGATCACGAGAGAGCATTCGAAAAGTTTTGAGAGGAATGGGGTTCCGTTGGATTAAGACGGAAACGAATAGAAAGCTACTTATAAAAAACCTGAAATACAGCAACTACGTTTGAATTATTCAAGAAGCATCAAACGATACCATCACGAAAAGAGATCAATAATTTACATGGATGAAACATATATTCATTCCTCCCATACACACAAGAAGGCTTGGAGTGACGAGACAAACGACGGCCTACGTCAGCCTGTTTCAAAAGGACCAAGACTGATAATTTTGATCGTCGGTAGAGAATGTGGATTTGTACGAAACGCACATATGGATTTTAAGTCCAATTGTAAAACCGGTGATTATCACGATGATATGAGTTTCATAAAACTACGAAAAATTCACCACCAAAAAGAGTGTAAGTCATCGATAACGCCCCATATCTCAATGTAAAAACAAGAAAACATGGCTTCCCGAAGAGAAGAAATGAAAGAGTGGGTGCAACGTCGAAATATTGCCTTCGCTGATGAGATGCTGAACAATCTTTTATGGATCAAGAACCTATGCTGGATGACGTTAGAAACAATTTCAAAATTACTTTGCAAGCAGACGATAGTGACAGCAACAGTGGGTCTTCTAGTTCTGATGAAGAACTTTTTGACGTTATTTAACAGATTTTATGTTTCATATTTGAATTATTTGCAAAAATCATCTAGATAAATAGAATTTTCACCATTTTTACTTGGGTGGATAGAAGAAGGATCAAGGAATTTTTTGAGCAATGAACACATGTCAAATGTTTATTGCGATGTTTTGTATGATTTTTTCAATTTGACCTTTTTCAAACAGCAATAACTCAATTTTTTCAAATTGCACGTGCCAATTCTTACATCGCCATCAGATGAAGCATCAAATTTCAGATGGAATTGTATAAGCATGTACTATACCCATCTCTTATAGTTCCGAATAAGTTTGGGAATATATTGAATTTTGATGATTTTGCAAGAACTAACAGAGAATGCATTGAAATATTTGAATCGAGTAGCTGAACTGGCTACGCTCATCTGACAGGTGCCTAAAATTTATTTATGTACTTGTCACTTCGTTCATTCGAATTTGATATTTCAACAAGAATTGTCGTTATTTCAGATTGAAAATATCCAAAAATACAACACATTTGGAATAAAACCACTAGTTATTCAAACGAAAATATATTCAATCTTTTTTAATTCATTTGAGAATGTCAAAAGTAGTGGGTAGAAATTGCAGGCAATTCAATAACCAATTTCCAAATTTACCGTCTATGAGTAAAATAAAATTTCTAACTTTTAGAAGTAATTTTCTACAATTCGGATGAATAAAATTGTAGGAACTAAGCGAAACCAATTATCGAAGATAATTACATCAATACGAATAAATGATAGCAAACATCATAGGAGAAACCTAATTTACGATCTGAATAAATGTTCAATATGGGCCCCATTTTGCTCGATACACTTTACAGCTCGTATACGAACATGATGAGTTGCCCTCCTAGTTTCCTCAGGATCAAAATTACGAATAGCATTATGAATGCGCTCTAGTAACTCTTCTTTACTTCTTACATGAATAAGATACACTTCACTCTTGATTTTGCCCTATAAATAAAAATCAAGGGGCGTCAGGTCCGGAGAACGAGGAGGCTATAAATTTGGTCCTTGATTACCCCACTATCTATCTTCGAACACTTCTGTTAGCTGCCGATCTACAGCTCGTGTTTTATGTGCTGGTGCACCATCCATTTGGTAATAGCAATCCCTCAGAATGTTAAGGAATAATCCGTCTAAAAAATTTGCTAATGTTCCTCTCAAAATTTCCAGGTATCTTTGTCCATTAAGATTTTCCTCATAAATGTGATAAGCCAACAAATCATTCATTAAAATTGCGAAAACGTTCACGCTGAATTTATTTTGGAAATCAATAACCTCAATGAAATGTGGATTTTCTGTGGCCCAAAAATGTTGATTTCTAGTGTTGGTTATTCCACTGTCATTGAACTTGGCTTCATCAGACCATATAATTTTTTGCAGAATTGTCTCATCTTCTTGAAGCCGAATTAATAAATTTTCTCAGAAATTTAGCCGCTTGGGAAGGTCAGTTGGTTTCAATTTTTGTAGTCTGATAAAGAAATACGGGTGCATGTTATGTTTCTTAAGGATCCTTTGAATGGAAGTATAACTCAATCCAATATCCATTGATGCTGACTTAATGGACGCATGTGGATTGGCACGAAATTACGCTAGCGTATTAATTTGATTGTCGTCGTCCTCGAGAATAGGTTTTCTTCTAGTTTCTATGTATTTTGTTCCTCGAAATTGCAGAAAATTGCTTCTAATCCTTCAAAATTTTGTTTTACTCATAGGCGCCAAATTCGGAAATTGGTTATTGAATTGCCTCCAAAATGGGGCCCATATTGAACATTTATTCAGATTGTAAATTAGTTTTCTCCTATGATGTTTGCTATCATTTAATCGTATTAATGTTATCATCTTCGATGATTGGTTTTCGCTTAGTTCCTACAAATTTTATTCATCCGAATTGTAGAAAATTGCTTCTAATGCTTCGAAATTTTATTTTAATCATAGACGGTAAATTTGGAAATTGGTTATTGAATTGCCTGCTATTTCTACCCACTACTTTTTGACAATCTAAAATGAATTAAAAAAAGATTTAATATATTTTCGTTGGAATAACCAGTGGTTTTATTCCAAATGTGTTGTATTTTTTGGATATTTTCAATCTGAAATAACGACAATTCTCGTTGAAATATCAAATTCGAATGAACGAAGTGACAAGTACATAAATTTTAGGCACCTGTCAGGTGAGCGTAGCCAGTTCAGCTACTTGATTCAAATATTTCAAAGCATTCTCTGTTAGTTCTTGCATAATCATCAAAATTCAATATATTCCTAAATTATTTCGGAACTATAAGAGATGGGTATAGTACATGCTGATACAATTCCATCTGAAATTTGACGCTTCATCTGATGGCGATATAAAAATTGGCACGTGCCATTTGGAAGAATTGAGTTGTTGCTGTTTGAAAAATGCCAAATTGAAAAAATCATACAAAACAACGCAATAAACATTTGATATGTGTAGACTACTCAAAAAGTTCCTTGATCCTTCTTCTATCCACCCAAGCAAAAATTGTGTCTGTAGTGCAAAAGATCCACGAGCTACAATCTTTTTAAATGTTCCTCAAAAATCGAGTTTATAACAAAAATAATTAAATCTGTCAAAAGTTTTGACAGATAAGTGCCAACAACTTGGGTATTTTATGCCTTGCTCAAATGTCAGTTCTAAATGTATAATAAAAAAGGTAGATTGCCATTTGAAATAACAAAGTGATGACCCACTTCCGGTATAACCGGAAATGGTTTCAACTCAAAAAGTTTTAACGGACGGTCCCGGTGGATATCCCTGTATATAAACCCATCATATCACAAAGATACAGGTACTTAAGAAAAACATAGTTACTAGTCCTTTGCCTCAAATCCCTATTGAAAATCAACCTTCAATTACCATATTTCATCCTAATGTACGGATTCCAGGTATTCTTGAAAATCTGAATTATAAGGAGAAAACAATAGTACTCATTATGAAGATTCAGTTAGAAAACCCCTGCCTCGAAAATTTTCTGTAGTCCAACTGGTGATGAGTCCTTGACTTACGTTTTTGTAATAGGAATTAAAATGATCGAGTACCTTGAAATATGCCTAAGAGGGATAATATTCTCAAAAAGCCCTTACGCCGACCCTGATATCTATTTGACATCACATTGCAGAACGTATTATTCATCTTACTTCCTCCGCTTGCTATCTCTTTGTTCTTCGCGCATCTTATGAGAATCTCAGCCGTACAGACATTTTTGTCGACTTGTACTTACAGAACAAAAATCATCATCTTCTTCAGAACCGTCTGAACAATCTTCTGGCCCGTCACAAACAAATGCCATTGGAACGCATTCATTTGTCGTCTTACATTTCCAAAATGACTCAGGGCAATTTTCATGAGCTGCTTTGCAAATAACTCCAACAACCTGAAACAATTATTATGACGAAATGCTTGAAAGAAAAAATTTGCAAAATATCCTTACTTCTTGGTCGGTACAGTCATGTGAACCCCAACCGTTGAAATCACAATCTTTAAGGGACGTTTCGTTGCCTTCGCAAGTAACATCATCCATCATGTAAAACACTTTGTCTCGGGGAACATCTTGGGCAAAATAAGAGGAACCTTTGATTTCAGCTGCTCCTAGGGGATATCCTAGTTCTTTACAAGCTACATTGGCGTCTCTGATGTCGAATCGATCATCGCAGATGAAGCCTGATCTACCAAATGCTGTAAGTTAATGGTATAATGTGAGCAATAACATGGCAATATTCGAAGTGCATAATTCAAAGTCAACTTTCTCCAGGAGAACTTTCTCAGTACGAAAACTTGAATGCGAAAAACACGTCCTGAGAATTGTTTGTTATTTTAGGTAAATATTCGAAGATTTTAATAAATTCTGATTGATTTTAATCTTGGAGAATTTCTACTTTCTAGCGTAGTATGAAGGGTGTTACATAATAGTATATCACAACTTGAGGGGGTAAATCTACGTGCAATTTTGAGAAAAAAAGTTCATATAAACATAGGTCCGCAAAAGCTTTGTTACGGACCTACAGGGTGTTGAAATTTCCGGAAAAATTGGATTTTTATTCAAATCTCCTACAAGCTATTTATTATAGCCTCTATCATTACACGTGCTAGATTTAACTGAAATTTACAAGGTGTTTTCTTTTCCGAGGCCAAATCTCTTTTTGCCCTCTCAAACATTTTTGCCGTATGCCACTGATCAGAGTACAATCAATTTTCGTCATCTTCGTTCAATTTGGAACCTTTTTTGACACTTGTAACTTTCACCAACCGTTTTCCAGTGAAAAATTATTGAATTTGAATTATTTGAATTGTATGCTATTTGCTAAATAATAAAAAAAAAATCAGAAATACTCGATAGGTATGTCCAAAATTTGCTTTTATTTTGATAGCTCGTCTTCTGAGACTCAATTCATACTTATTCAATACCAAACTAAAATAAAGAACAATTAAAAACTAAATAAATTGCTGGAAGAATACAGGCCTCTGTCCTTCTTCGCACATTATCATGCACTCTTTGAAAAATTCCTGGGGTATTTATTTTCGTGTCACAAGAGGTTATTATTCGATTTCTCAATTCTTCTACAGTGTTAACTAAACTTTTGAGATATCCCCATAAGACAAAGTTTAAACTATTTAAGTCTGGGGAACTAGGAGGCCATGGTTCAGGCCAACCCCGACCTATCCATCGGTTGTTGAATGTATTATTCAAGAATTCCCTAGCTTCTCCATTAAAATGCGCTGATGCCCGTCATGTATGAACCACATTATGTTTCTCACCAAAAGTGGCACATCCTCGAACAATAAAGGTAACTCCTCAAGAAATTGCCGATAAGCAGGACCGTAAGGCAAAAAAGATGACCCAATCAAATAAGTTCCAATTATACTGACCCAGACATTTAGTGAGAATTGTTCTTGCTGATGAGATTGTTCAATCAAGTTCAAATAATGATTATTGTGAAAATTTGTGATAGCAGTACTCGAAAAGTAGGTTTCGTCTGTGAACATTATTTCACTATCAAAATGAGCGTTTTCCCTAATTTTATCTAAGAAATTCAGTCTTGAAGGAAAATCTCGAGGAAGTACAGTTTGGAAGGGGTGAATATGAAACGGGTACAATGAAAAGTCGTGGAGAATCCTCCAAACTTGAACATGTGAAATATTCAACTGATTTCCAATTTTTCTTGTACTCACATGAGGATTCAAATCAATACAATTCAAAATTGCTTCCTCAATATCTGGAATTCTCATAGTTTGACTTGCACCTTTTAAATGATTATTTGCAGTAAAAGTATCAGTTTCCCTCAACCTTCTGTGGATATTTGAAAATGTTCGCCTGTCTGGTGTTACTCGATTTGGAAAGCGCACCTGATATAATCGCCTATCTTCTGTTATGTTTCGGTCAGCCAGACCGTACATGTAATGGATATCAGCCAATTCGGCGTTAGTAAAATTAGTAATTTTTTCTCACAGCAGACACTGGTTCAACTTAAGCAACTGTCAAAATAAATAAATGAAAAAATTCAGAGACTACTAGTAATTTTTTTAATTCGTGCTTTCAATTCAGCGAATGCATACAATCGCTTAATAATTATTTGCTCGAGAACGGTCGGAGATACGAAAAAAATTACCTATCGAATATTTCTATTATTATTTTTTATTTAGCGAATGACAAACAATTCAAATAATTAAATATCAATAATTTTTCACTCTAAAACGTTTGGAGATACGTAAAAATTACAGGTGTCAAAAAGTTGACACCTGTAAATGAACGAAAATGACGAAATTTGATTGTACGCCGATTAGAGGTGTACTGCAAAAAAGTTTGAAAGGGCAAAAGAAGACATGGCTCCGGAAAAGAAAACACCTTGTAGATTCTAGTTGAAATTTAGGACGTATAATGAAGGAGGCTGTAAAAAATAGTTGCATTACAAATTTGGACTGAATATCTCAAAAACAGCAGGAGTTTTGAAGAAAAAACCAATTTTTTCCAGGAATTTCAACACCCTGTAGCTCGGTAATGAAGCGTTTGCGGAGCTATATTTATATGAACTTTTTTCAAATTGCACGTAAATGTACCCCCTCAAGTTGTGACATACTATTATGTACTACCCTGTATAATAGTAGACTCTGCCTTTTTGTGTTTTTGGAAATGTATGTAATAGTATGTCCTCTTTTTTCCTATAGGGGTTTCTGTACAGAAGATGATAAGAGTTTAACGCGTAGGAACTGCCAGTATAACTGTCGCAGTCCGCTACTCCCAGTAAGAGATCGAGTAAAAAGCTCGAAACACCTCACTGGTCGAAAGGAGGCACTATCCAAACCTCTTCCAACAAGCAGGTTGGTACCCGAGTTGGAACGCAACTCACAAGTCGGGTTTTCACATCCTAACCCAGCGAGCGGGCTATAAGCACTATACCCCAACGAGTCCTACCTCAATTGGAGTGGCCGGCTGACGCAAGGTGAACCGAGTGCTCTCCGCCCATCCCGTGGTACTAGTCGTAGCGTCACTGGTCGGACATGCTTCGGGAACGTATTCCCTTCCAAATAGGACGTTGTGGGTCCAGGCCTTGGTCAACCAGCTCGGGTACGTGTGGACGCTATTCCACAACAGCCCCAGGGTTTCTGTACAATAAAAATGGTAGATCGTCAGGTGGTTGTCAGAAAAAAATATTCAATACGAAAAAATATGGTTAAAAAAGAAATTCCATCAATCACATGAAAGTCTATAAAATGCATAAGATGGACGAAATGACAAAGCACCGGGAAGTTACCCTTCCACGTGTTCCTTCTTACCATTGCGAATTGAACCCCATTGACCTGATTTAGGCAGTAGTAAAACGTGAGGTGGCTAATACATAGTTCAGACTGACGGATCTCAAAAGTATTTTTAAATGAAGCAACAACAATTGCGTCTGCTAACCGAACTGGACAAATGGCATAGCCCACGCGATTAAGGAAAATAGTGAAATGTGGGAACTGTACCATCTCATAGATTCTAAAAGAGACCCTGTTATAATGAATATAGGTGCCGTAGATTCGTTATCAGAGGATGAAGATAACTTGGAGGGTGATTAGAAAGCAATAAAGCCATTTTTTATAAGGACACCGATAATGAATTGTTTATACTTCAGTTAGTATTTTTGCAATTAATACATTTTGACAACCTTGTTCCGACAAATAAACCCTATAATTTACATTTCCTACGCTACTGAGTGGAGTTTTTAAAGAGTTATGGAGAATTGTTAATTTTATATAGACGAAGAGAATCGTATCAGATATCGATGAAAAAAATGAGAGAAGAGCTGGTCATGGACGACCTTGAGCAACAACGGTGATCAATGGCCGTTATTTAAGAATTTCCTCTTTGAGACAATAGAACAGTGGAGTGCAAAGTAGGACTGAAACGAAATAACGACTCAGTCGAGATTTTGTTTAATGTTGCGATTGACGTTCACCAGTGTACATATGTCGAAATAAAAGATTTACCCAAAGCAACATTTCACCTATAAACGTTTTTAGGTAGGTCCAATAATGGTATGTTGAGGAATCTCTTTGAACGCCCTCACTGATCATTGGTTATGCATGGTAACGCCAGGTCACCAAGGTCTTATCGTTAGGAAATATCTTCAAGATCATGAAATCACTTAAATTGTGTGACCTGCACGAAATTCAGACATCAATCCCATCGAACATGTCTTGGACATTCTTAATAGTAGATTAAAAAGCCTGCAAAACCAGCCAGCTACCGTGAATGGGGTTCGGGATAGGTTAGATTTCAGAATGCATTGAGGTTATTGATTTTGATTATGATTCGTAGATGTCATGCAGTAATTCTAGCCAGGGGTGGAAATATCCGTTACTAACAGGTTTTTGGGGACTTGGCGCAATGTTCATGGACTTATGGCACAGACTAGTGCTCCGTAAAATCATATGATTTTTGCAGCCTGATAGCTTGGCAGCTAATTTCGCTTCGTAATTGAGTTTCTTCTTCTTCTTCACCGTGTAGAAGGCGTAGCGCCTGTTCAGTAAGTTTCCCTGCAGCAGTTCTTGTGAAGTTGATTGCCAACTGTCCCGCCATCGTTTTGGTGGTCGTCCAACGGGTCTTCTTCCGTGTGGTATGTTGTTATATACGATTTTGGCTATTTTATCTGTGGTCATTCTGTTTACATGCTGGTTCCATTCTCTTCTTCTTTTTCTTACCCATTTTACAATATCGTCTGTTTCACATTTTTCCCTTATGTCGGTATTTCTTTGTCTGTCATTCAATGTGTAACCGGTTATAGTTCTTAGCGTTTTCATTTCTGTTGTTCTTAGTATCCTCTTTGTTACCGACGTTTCCGCTCTTGTTTCTGCCCCGTATGTCATAATTGGTCGCCCACATGTTTTGTAGATTCTGGATTTGCATGCTATACTGAGGTGTTCATTTCTCCAAATTGGTTGTTAAAGATGTCCCGATACTGCAGCTGCTTTGTTCACTTGTCTCCTCACTTCATCTTCAAGGTATCCTGTGCTTGTTATTTTGCACTCTAAGTATTCGAATGACATGACTTGGTCTATAGTGGCGTTGTCTATTGTTAACTTGCAGCGCAGAGGTTCCTTAGCTATGGTCATGCATTTTGTCTTACTTGTTGAGATTTCCATATTGAAATTTTTTGCGCATTTGCTAAAGACGTATAACATTCTTTGTAGGTCGTCTTCTGATTCTGCAATGAGTACGGCGTCATCGGCATAGCATAAGATGTTAATTTTGTAGGTTCCCATGCGGTATCCTAGTCCCAAGTTTTTAACGGTCTCTACAAGTTGGTCCATAACAGTATTAGATAGTAGAGGGCTAAGACTATTATCTGGCGGATGCCCGACGTTGTTCCGAAATGCTGTGTTACGGTATGGTTTGTTCGTATTTGCGTTGTTGTATTAGTGTTCCGATCTTTTATGATATTTTTTGGGTACCTCTTTGTTTTCCAGTATCTTAATTACATCCTTCAATTGGTCTCTGTCGAAGGCCTTCGTTAAGTCTATGAAACAAAGATATGCTGGAGTTTTATATTCAAGAGACTTTTCTACTAATTGCCTTGTTATAAATAGTGCATCGACCGTGGACCGGTTTTTTCGAAAGCCTTGTTGCTCTTCGCTGATTGGCATTGTTGACGTTATGTCATCGGCAAGAATCTTTGTAAGCAGTTTCAAGGAGGTTCTTAATAAGGTTATTCCGCGATAGTTGGCAGGATTTGTTTTGTCTCCTTTTTCAAAGATAGGCACCGCCTTTGGTACAACCTGAATGGATTGAGTAGTCCAGCAAGTGCTAATGCCGGTCCCAAGCCCGGATCAAGGAGGAGGGTTCCTAGGAAAGGTTAGCAACCTGCCTAGAGTAAAACAATTCATTGCTCAAATCACCGGAGATGCAGCCTCGGTAATTGAGTTTGGGGTATGTTATTTATAGATGAGGTCGATTGTTGGATTTGTTGGGAGCTGGGCGACTTTGAGTTTATTATAAAGACAAAACTGCAGCTAGTGGATCAGTGCAGGCAAGTTTTTCCATTCATTTTATCTTGCTGCACGGCACAAAGTAACCTTTATGAAATTGAGAAACCATTCAAAATTTGTTTATGCAGTGGCTCACCAGGAAACAAGTGTTCTTGGAAAATGGATAAGAATTAATTTTAGCCTTTCGTACCTAAAAAGTTGTATCTCCACATTTCACCATTTTATAGCTATCGCCATCAGCGTGTGGCCTGTATGTATATCTGATATTGTACCAATTCAAAACGTCTGAAGAGAGATCTTAAGAGTAGTTTTTGGATATCATTACTGCAAGGGCTATTTGCTATCAAACGATCGAATGTGGACATACTGCCTTTTAGGTTAGGACGGCAGCTTTGTGGTACAATAAGAATGGAGAATAATGTTTGGTTAGAGACATCCATTTTCGTTAATGTACACAACTGGCTTCTACTAGGTAGGGCAGTGGTTGATTCGAGCACTATTTGATGATAGAGTTTAAGTATTTATTATCATACTTTGATTAATTCCGATTTCTGTAGAAACCTTTTCGTTTCTATCACTCGACTGGCGTTCTCTGGATATCGATACGAACGTTGAGGATACCGCAGGTTTCTCCTTTGTTATAGAGCTACTACAGTTACAGTATACAGTTTCTTAGGTAAGCTTGAATTGGCAATTATCCTTCGTATTACCTTCTCATAACGTTATGGTTATTAAATCGATAATGAAATTAATTTGAAACAGGAAACAGATTGCGAACGAAAGTTTCATCTGCAAAAATGCGATGCTCAAGCGTTAAGTGTAACAGTGCTATGTTACTGTCTAAAAGAAGCAAACAATGAACCAAGGAATGGAATTCAATCCCCCCTTTATTATCAGATGAGTATTACCCATTCCAAAAACACTTCGATTCAGAGTGATACTATTCATTTGATTGTCATAGAAGTATCAAAATATTTCTCATATTTACCATATACCTCTATTCTTCCTTCCCACGGATGCTTTCCGTTTGCTAAACTTAGTTTATATCCAATTTTTGCAGCTGGGCAATTTTTTTCATCTTCTCTATCACCGCAATCATTTTGTCCATCACATATCAAATTCTTATCAATGCATTTGTTATTACTACATTCAAACATATTACTGCAGTCTAGTTTAGAATTTTTGAGTTCGTAATAGTCGTTCGGTTGATAAGCCATGAGACGTCCAGATAATCCTTCGTTCATATCTGATAGAAGGCAGCAATTATCGATATTCCTGTAAGGATGAATCTAGTTAAATGTCAACGAATTTCAATAATATATATAATATATATATATATATATATATATATATATATATATATATATATATATATATATATATATATATATATATATATATATAATATATTTACAAAATATTCCTGTACAGCTAATAAGTGAAAAACCACTGCTTGTGTAGCTTTAGCCTACTTGGCCCGTTATGTGCAAGCGCCATATTTACAATGGAAGATGACATACAATATGGAAACAAATAAATGTAATGTAAAAAGTGGCCAAGATAAGTGATGCTATAATCAGTTGATTCTCACTTGTGAAGAGATATCCAATTACACAAGTCTGCATAAAAAAGTTAAGAGCTGTTTTGGTTTTTATGTGTAATTCTTTTGTTTTTAGGTGTGCTGAATTCGAAAATGACTTTCATTTTGTCCTAGCACGTCAAGTTTTCTGACAATGTAGGTGTCTATGGTGAACAAGTTAATATCTTAAAATAAAACATAATTTTTTGTTTAAATAAAGTAATTTATAGATGCGTATCAAGACTTATATTCTTATCTAAAATACATTAATTAGTGAACATTAAACACATTTCTTTTTCCCAGTGAGACTCCTTTTGGTACATTTTCGCTTGTGGGAAGCATCTCGAAGGTATTTTTTAAGCGTCCAACAGTAGTCTGCCATCATTGAGACGCTTCATCTTCTCTGGTATCTTTTTTCCATCTCCTTAATATCTTGGTGAAATCGTTCACTTTGCTCTTCACTCACGTCTCCTAAATTTTCTGGAAAATAGTCAAGGTGGGAATGAAGAAAATGTACTTTTAAACTCATTAAGCAACCTAAAGCTTGAAATGCTTTTAACATTCTTTCAATGATTTGTTTGTAGTAAGGTTTTTTGTTATTGCCTAAAAATTTTGTTATAACTTCCTTAAAGGCAATCCACCCTTCTCTTTGAGGATCCGTTATGGTTGTGACGAATAGTGGATCAGCCATAAGCCGTCTAATATCTGGTCTAACGAAAACACCTTCCTTCAACTTTGCCTCCGAGAGGCCAGGAAACTTTGATATTAAGTATTTGAAGCAATTTCCATCTCTTGGAAGTGACTTAACAAATTGCTTCATCAATCCCAGCTTCATGTGAAGCGGTGGTAAAAGAACTTTATGAGGAGGCACCAAAGTTTTATGCAGGACTTTCTTTTCGCCAACTTTAAGCTCCCTCGCAGGCCAACACTTTTTGGTCCAGTGATTTGTTCGGTCTCTACTATCCCATAGACACAAAAAGCAAGGGAATTTGGTAAATCCAGATTGCTGTCCGAGCGCCATGCCCAAAATTTTGAAATCACCGCTCACTTGCCAACCTTGGTCTTTATATTTTAATTTACAAAGAATCAATTCCAAGTTCTTGTAGGTTTCTTTGAGGTGTACGGAATGGCCGACACGAATGGGAGCATATAAACCGCCGTTGTGAAGCAGAACTGCTTTAAGGCTTCTATTTGAAGAATCTATAAAAATACGCCACTCTTCTGGGTCGTATGAGATCTAAATGTATTCATCAAACCTTCAATATTGGTGCTTTTGAGCCTTGATCCAAGCAACTCAGCAGCGTTTTTGGGAAGATTCAAGTCTCTTACCAAATCATCAAGCTCGCCTTGGGAAAACAATTTTGGACTTCTGTCATCTTCAAATTCAAAAGTTGACTGGTCATCGGGTGTAGGTACAGCAACATCTTCGTCAGAACTTGGAACCTCTTCCAAGGTAGCAGGGACCTTGGGCACTGGTATTTCGGTCCCATGAGGGATGGGACGAATAGCTGATTGCAGATTGGGGTATGAAATTGACTGCTTCCGTTTTGAATTATACCCTTTCACATTACACGAAGAAGAGTAACAATCATCAATATGGTTTTTTTGCTCGCGCCATACCATAGGAATCGCAAATCGGAAAGCTTTTTTCTTGCCCTTAAACCAATTTTGAAGGTCTTCAACACATCGTTTACAGACTTTATGAGGTGCCCATACTTTATCCTGATCTCCAAGTTTGAAGCCACAATACGCGAAGTATACTTTTTTACAAGGTCTGTAATATTAACTTATTGCTTTTATGTCATATATTCTCCACAAATGTAACAGAAACTATCCGAAGAGTTCACACACTTCCGCACAGACAACACTGCACTGCATTGAACCAAGATCTATAAAACAATGATGAGTAAACACGTAATTCTCCCGCGCCACTTCTACACTATCGGAGCGCGCACGTTCAGGTTACAACATGTTTATACTTGTTAATGTAGGTCAAACAGGGTTTTCCTTATTTAGAAATTAATGATAGTTATGTCCTGTAAACAATTTAAAACAGTAATTAAAATAAAATTATACCTATCATTTATACTACACGTTAATACCTTTTTAGCCCAAAAAATCCGTTTTTTGTAATAAAATTTTGCGTTTTGTAAAATAACCTTACGTTCTGGAATTTTTTGAGTATGTTTTTTGTTTTCAGAACACCTAAATACATAGAAATCAGTTGAAAATATCCAGACAGCATTTTTGTTGCAGACCTGTGTTATCGAATATGGGCATAAGACTCAGAAAGATGATAGGGAAACAACTCCATCTACCGAGAATGGTTTTTGAATTGTGTTTTTGCATGCTTGCTTCTATTATGTAGCTTTTTTCCTCGTAATCTATCGTAGCCTTCTAGTGCCGATACGTTTCAATTCATTTTAGAGCTGAGGTTCAAATCGAACTTAGTGGTGATTTGTGATTTGTGTAAACGCAGTATGATTCCTCTTTTCCCGCTCGAAAATGCTCAGTTGAAAGCAATTGCTGATGGTTGAAAAAGTTGATATAAAGTTATAGTCAAAGACCATGCTACTATGGTTCTGATGTTAAAAGAGATTGATGGAACAATGAAATAAACATGACAACGTGGTATAAAAACTCACAATAAATTTATCCTATGCCAGAGTAGCGTTTATATTGAGAACGGTTACATTTGAAAACGTGGATTTCAATTTCAGTACAGAATGAAGTAAGATTGAGGTGGATAAGAACGTTAATTCAGCCTGAGCGTATGGAGTATGGCATCTGTGAGAGCGAGCTTAACAGCGAGAACCTTTGAAGCTGAAGCGAAGAGGGGCTTAGTCCCTATCGAAATCCCATGCTCTATTAGGGTCAATTTCATTGAATTACAGGTGAGGCACCTGCCTTTATTATAAACGTTAAATGATAAATGAAGATACATGCCGATTCTGCTAGGGGAACAAGGATGCCTTACTTATAGGAGTAAGGGAATATTCTTCATTGGAGGATATACCTCAAGTTCTTAGGGGAGAATCTACAATTTCATTGGAGGATATACCTCAAATTCTTAAGGTAGAATCTGCAATAAAAACTAAAGGTCCAGACATACGTCCCAAGCTTGAGCATTTCGTTTTACTCCAGAACTCTAGTGGGAGAAAAGAAGTAATGCATTGAGAATCGAAGTTTTTTGCAATATCAAATGATCAGAATCTCGCCCAGCATCACCGGCTAACCTCACGGATTCTGGGGGAGGCATACATTTGATTTCTACCCAAAATAAAAAGAAGAAAAAGGATACAGAAACAAAATTATTTATATCTGTTTTCAACATCAGAACAATGAGTAAGCAAGAACACCTGGAAGGTCTGGAACAAGAGCTGGACCGGATAAAATGACTCGTGTTGGGACCAGATTCCATCTATGCCATCTTAATGATAAACAAAAGATATAATTTTCAGATCATCCATGGTTATGCTCCTACTAGTACATCGGAACAAGAAGAAATTGACAACTTCTATGACGACATTCAGGCATCCATACGCCGAGAGAATACACTGTTTCGGACCCTGACTGGAGATTTCAACAGGAAAGTCGGCCCCAAAGAAGATGATGAGCCCCCAAACATTGGAAGTTCGGATTAGGAGAAAGAAATGCCAGAGGTCAAATGCTAATGGACTTCATATGCAGTGAAAATCTCGCATGTATGAACACTTTCATAAAAAAGCCTCAAAAACGGGAATGGACGTGGATAAGCCTGAATAACCGGGATAGAAACGAAATTGATCAAATATGTACCTCAAAGAAAGCTATGTACTCAGATGTGACAGCCCTGAACAGCTTCGACAAAGGATGCGACCACCGGATGGTACGTGTAGAGATACAGATAAATATGAAATAGGAAAGGAAGAAACTAGTTAAGAAAGGTGAATTCCCCACTTCCCAGCATCTGAACGCTCAACATCAGAATTACCAAGAAGTCATAGGCAGAAAGCTGAAAGAAATTGAAAATTTTGAAGCAATTGATCCAAACGAAGTGTTGAATAGTGACGGAAGTAATTCACATAGCAACGAGAACTATTTGAAGCAAAACGAAAAACGACAAAACCTGCAAGTTAAGTCAAGCTACTAATGCAATTATTAAAAGGAGGCGGAAGGGTATGGCTGAATACAATACATTTAGCAAAAACATCATAAAAGAAATCCAAACGGACGTTAGAAACTACAACACAAGGCTCATAAATGACGTAATAGGGAAAAATTGCACAATGAAATTGCTGCGAGCGTAATTAGATGCAGGAAGGCGAGTCATCACAAAAATGAAAAATGGAAACGGACGAATGGTGACGAATAAAGTCCAACTAGCTGCTGTGGTGGCAAATTTCTACGAAAATCTAACCTATCCACAAAGCCAAAGCCAAGCGGAGTCGGAGACCTGACCATTCTAAAAGTGAGATCGGAAGAAGTTACAGAGGTTAGTTACGAGCAGCATTAAAGAAGATGAAAAACAATAAAGCGCCTGAAAAAGACTGCATTCTATCTTATAGGAGTAAAGGAATATTCTTCATTTGAGGATATACCTCAAGTTCTTAGGGGAGCATCTACAATTTCATTGGAGGATATACCTCAAGTTCTTAAGGTAGAATCTGCAATAAAAACTAAAGGTCAAGACATACGTCCCAAGCTTGAGCATTTCGTTTTACTCCAGATCTCTGATTGCGAGAAAAGAAGTAATGCATCGAGAATCAAAGTTTTTTGCAATATCAAATGATCAGAATCTCGCCCAGCATCACCGGCTAATCTCACGGATTCTGGGGGAGGCATACATTTGATTTCTACCCAAAAGAAAAAGAAGAAAAGGATACAGAAACAAAATTATTTATATCTGTTTTCAACATCAGAACAATGAGTAAGCTAGAACACCTGGAAGGTCTGGAACAAGAGCTGGACCGGATAAAATGACTCGTGTTGGGACCAGATTCCATCTATGCCATCTTAATGATAAACAAAAGATATAATTTTCAGATCATCCATGGTTATGCTCCTACTAGTACATCGGAACAAGAAGAAATTGACAACTTCTATGACGATATTTAGGCAGCCACGCCGAGAGAATACACTGTTTCGGACCCTGACTGGAGATTTCAACAGGAAAGTCGGCCCCAAAAAAAATGATGAGCCTCAAATATTGGAAGTTCGGATAAGGAGAAAGAAATGCTAGAGGTCAAATGCTAATGGACTTCATATGCAGTGAAAATCTCTTCTGTATAAACACTTTCTTTAAAAAGCCTCAAAAATGTAAATGGACGTGGATAAGCCCTAAAAACTGGGATAGAAACAAAATAGATTATATATGTACCTCGAAGAAAGACATGTGCTCAGATGTGACAATCCTAAACAGCTTCGACAAAGGAAGCGACCACCGGATGGTACGTGCAGAGATACAGATAAATATGAAATAGGAAAGGAAGAAACTAGTTAAGAAAGGTGAATTACCCACTTCCCAGCATCTGAACGCTCAACAGCAGAAGTACCAAGAAGTCATAGGCAGAAAGCTGAAAGAAATTGAAAATTTTGAAGCAATTGATGTTAACGAAGTGTTGAACAGTGACGGAATTAATTCACACAGCAACGAGAACTATTTGAAGCAAAACGAAAAACGACAAAACCTGCAAGTTAAGTCAAGCTACTAATGCAATTATTAAAAAGAGACGGAAGGGTATGGCTGAATAGAATACATTTAGCAAAAACATCAAAAAAGAAATCCGAACGGACGTTAGAAACTACAACACAAAGCTCCTAAATGACGTAATAGAGAAAAATTGCTAGCGTAATTAGATGCAGGAAGGCGAATCATCACAAAAATGAAAAATGGAAACGGACGGATGGTGATAAATAAAGTCCAACTAGCTGCTGTGGTGGCAAATTTCTACGAAGATCTAACCTATCCACAAAGCCAAAGCCAAGTAGAGTCGGAGACCTGACCATTCTAAAAGTGAGATCGGAAGAAGTTCCAGAGGTTAGTTGCGAGCAGCATTGAAGAAGATGAAAAACAATAAAGCGCCTGAGGAAGACTGCATCACATGATAGATGTGAAAGCTGGGAGGAATTGAGCTGGCGAAATCCATACTAGCCCTTTTAAATAAGTGCATTCGCGAAGTAGAAATACCTGATGCTTGACAGGATGCAGAGGTGAGAATCATGTATAAAAAGGAGACTGCACGAGCCTGAAGAACTATAGACCAGTCAGTCTACTGTCAAATTTATACAAACTTTCAACCAGAATCATCACAAGCCGACTCAGCAATAAGCTAGACTCTACAAACTCGTGCAACAGGCAGGATTCAGAAAAGAATATGGCAAGACTGATCACCTTCAAAATATGCATCATCTCATTGAAAAATGTACTGAGCATAATGTCCCACTGCACTTGGCATTTGTAGATTATGAGAAGGCGTTTGATGCCATTGAAACCTGGGCATTCCATGACAACGACCAATACTTAAACTACCTCCACTTTGCTGACGACGTGGTGCTGATCGGAAAGAGCCCAAGTGAATAAGAAAAATTGCTTAAAGAGCTAAGTGAAGAATCTCTTAAGGTCAGTCTTGAAGTTAACTCAAAGGAGACGCAAGTTATGAGCCCAAAAACAGTAAACATCGAACTTGAGGGACAATTACTTGAAAATGAAAATGAATATGTCTACTCAGGGCACAAAGGCAAGCTTGGAACAGCAAATCAAGGAGCAAAAATGACGAGACGCGTGGGACTCAGCTGGGCCGCATTTGGATAGTTAGGCTATGTGTTAAAAGACCGAAAACTACCCATAAACCTAAAGAAGAAAGTTTTCGACACTTGCATCCTTCCTGTCATGACATACGATCTCGAAACTGTGCCTAACAAAAGCATCAGCTAACGGACTCACCGTCACCCAAAGAGCCATGGAAAGATGCATGCTAGAAATCTCGCTGCGTGACAAAGTTCAAAATGCCACTATAAGAACGAAAACAAGGGTCACTGACGTCATGGAGAAAATTGCAACACTTAAATGGAGATGGGCAGGCTAGCTGGCGAGACAGGACGAGATGGTCAAAGAAAATCCTGAAGTGGAGATTTCACTCAACGACGTGTAACCGAGGAAGACCGCAAAAACTTTGTGCAGACGACATCAGAACCGTAGGCGGCAGCGACTGGGGAACCTGGCGCAAGATAGACGAGCATGGAAAGATTTGGAGGAGGCCTATATCCAGGAGTTGATAATGTGAACCTAGATTCAAAGGGTTGAAAATTGTGAGTTCGAGGTAGGAGTTGCTATGTAAGATCTGAAGGGATCTGAAGCGCAAGGAAAGTATGATCTAAACAGCCTTTCTACTTTCTACCACAATTGTAAGAAATATTTAACAGAAACTAAGCGATATATGAAAAATTTCTTTTCATCGTGAAAACAGAGAACGTTTTCCATCAGATATAAGGAATGTTTCCATGTTTATCTGAAATTCATTCTCAATAATATGCACTATTGCTTTAGTGGTAGTGTGAGTTTTGTCATCATGGTCACATATTCAATAATGTTGATAATAATAGAATGTTGTCATTATTTCCGAAAGCGCTGGATGATACTGTACTTTAGGTACATAATTGATGGAATAGTCTCCATTGGAAAACCAAAGGGCTTGGGATTTTCTCATCCATCACTTGGGCACTTTCACAGAATTCGTTTTGTCTTGGTCTAGTTTAACTTAATGTAGAAGACCAGAGGTTGAACGATAAATAATACAGGTGTCAAAATAAAAAAAACTTGAAACTATGAATAGATCCCAGATAAGGACTCTACCAAATATATGCAACTTATATGATCATAACGAAAACCCCATCATGACATATATCACTTAAGAAAGAGAAGCAGGTTCCACTAAAGTTACCGTAAATTTTGAACTTGCTTTCATTGAACTGAGAGAAGAGAATACAGACTATGAAGATGTTTTTGAAACTTTAGTAATAGGAATAATGGTGCCTAAAGAACTACTGAAGCTCTCAAACTAATAGAGAACCCTCATCTTATTCTATTCATTCGAACAGCTTTCGAATGCTACCAAATGTGCAACGATAGACTTGAAGGACGTCTATGTAATTATGGGAACATATTGAATTACAGGGTTATTCAGATCTAGATATGAACTACTCATACATATAAACTAGTATAAGAACTCTGATCATAGAGGGACTGCGCCAAGTTGAGTTTTTCATTCGCTGAATAACATCAGATAATCCTTTCTTCTGGTCGTTACCATATGATCACATTCAAGTGTGGCCATTTCCTAAGCTCATTTTCTACTTTGCTCATTGGTTCGAAAATCTACTTTATATAATCTGCTTCATCTGCTACCTCGAGTGGTACCCTAAACCACTGTTGCAGTTTACTGGAAAATGTAGTTTCTGAATGTCGAATCTTCTGCTCAGAGTTATGCATTCAGGCGCAAGCAAGAAGAAGAATAAATGAACAAGTTCTGATTCGGAACATGTTAATGGAATGATATAATAAATGATGGTTTGGTACTGAAGTTTCGAACCTAAAGTTGAAAGATTTGCAATCGAACTTCTTGGACTCTAGGCATAAGTAGGCACAAGAATGAACTGTGGTATTATCCCATCTTTCTTTTTCGATCACGGCTAATCTGGTATTTTTTTTAACTTCAAATTTGTCCAAATGCTTATTACATCCTTCTTCGTCAGCGCCATTTTGGCAATCCTACAAAAAAGAAAGAAATCAGCATTGTTTTAAATTGACTAACGTAGTTCTTACATTCATAGAATGACATTTACAATTGAATTACAGTTTGTTTTTTCGAAAAACAGAATAGCAAAGTACTCTTCTTACGATATTTGAAATATTTATTGAATGAAATTTTTGGGTTCCTTTCTACACAAAAAGATTTTTTTTGTTATATGTCGAAAAAATTAACCAGAAACGAGAAAATCGTAGTCGTAGTTGTTGTGTTGAGAGATAATGAAAAATTTCCGGAAAACCATGTACAGGGTGTTCAGTTCAATATTTGATGAAAAACTACATCTTCCCAGCCCCTCTCTGTAATATTCCATTAATATTCGGGTGATTTCTTGATGTAGTTAACACTTGTACCAAATCTAACATGAATCGATCAAAAGATTCAACAGCTATAGCGAATAAAAGGTTTGGCACATATTCATAAAACAGCCTGTATCTTCGGAAATAATGGCCTTATCTAGCTTCTTGAGTAGCATTACTAACACCACTGGGTGTCTTCTATCTACCATAAAACCCTCTCGGGGATTCTCACCTTGTCGTGGTGAGGGGGCTTTGTTGATGAACCCAGGAGCTATGCCGGCCGTAATTTATTACTGGAAGGGTCACCCATGCCGGAAAGGTTCTGGGGGAGACTTAACTAGGAAGAATCCTTTCCGCCCGGTTGTCGTATCGTGGCTTAGGGCTTGCACGGAGTATAACGATGCCAGTTTTAGAGAGGTTTTTAACAGCCTCACCAAACTGCCATACCACACCTGTCGGCAACGATAGGCGGGGGGTCTCGGCTTGACCGCCCAGACTGAGTGCATGGAGAGCATAATAAAAACTCCCCCAAGCGAAGGTGAAACAGTATACGCCGATGGCGTGGGAGGACTAGTCGGTAGTATGCGAACTCTGGATACCAGGCGCCCTCCGGTTTCAATTTTGCCTTACTGCGGTAATGCGGGGCTCTGCCGCAAGTGACCGTTATTTCTCCGCTACTCGTGGCAACAAAATGAGTAATAAAAACAAAAAACAAGGGCAGGTCCTTTTGGGGCAGGAAGGGAGCAAAAACGCCCAAAAAGGAAGCATCCGTTGCTCCAAAAATATGCAGGGGGCTTCGATTAGTCAAGCGGTAGCTGGAATAAAGGTATGAATCCTGCACAAAAATTTCCCGAGGGAACTCTTAACTGGGGACCAAGTTACGTCCCTGGAGGAGTTCATCTTGGATGAAGTGGTAGAGGAGGGATTGAAGGCGGAACTGAAGCCTAAATTCCTTCAGCTCCACAGTAGACCAGGATGGCTTGGACTCACGTGCGCCGAACCATATGAGAAGTTTCATAAAACCTTTAAAAAAACAATTTGCCTACCAACCGGGCAAGTCCACAATTGATACCCTACACGATCTAGTCAAAGAAGTGGAAGGAGCACTAGAGGCTAAAGAAATATCCTTAGTTCTATTTGGAGACATTGAATGAACCTTTGATAATACCTCCTATACATCCATTAGCAATGGTGCAAACGATAGGGGTGTCAATACACCCACCATCAAATGGATTGAAGAAATGCTCAAAGGCCGGATCATAACGGCCACTTTTGGAGACACCGAAATATCAGTGTCAGCAGTGAAAGGATGCCCTCAAGCATGATGGAATCTTATCGAACCTGATGCAAAAGCCCTTAACATCATAAATGAATGGTGTGCTGAAGAGGGACTCAGCATCCATCCAGACAAAACCATTCTAATTCCGTTCACAAGACGTAGAAAGTTGAACTTAAAGCCCCCCTTTCTGAATGGACATATTCTGAAATTTTCGGAACAGGCTAAGTATCTAGGGTTAATCCTAGATCAGAGACTCAACTGGAATTTACACATTGACATATCTCTTTCCAGGTCTACATCGTGCCTATGGGGATGCTGTAGACTCTTCGGAAAGACCTTGGGACTACAGCCAAAAATAACCTACTGGTTATACACAGCGGTTATAAGACCCATTCTCACATATGCATCGTTAGTATGGTGGAAGAAAACATCAGAAATAACTACGCAAAACAAGCTGCAAAAACTGCAGCGGCTTGCGTGCTTGGGCATAACAGGTGCTATGAGAAGCACCCCGACTATTGCCCTGGAGGTAATCCTAAATCTCCCTCCTCTTCATATAAAATTGAAAAAGGAGGCGTTGATGGCGGCTCCAAGACACAAAAAACTATTACCTGGTGATCTGAAGGAACACCAGGGGATTCTGGGTTACATAGCGCCAGAAATCTTATCACAACCAGGATATAATGCCGCTTAAATTTGATTTTCACACACCTTTCGAAGTGGGCATAGAAGACCGCACCATCATAAAGGGAAAAATAAATCAATTAGACCAAAATTCCTCCATCTGGTACACGGACGGATCAAAAACGATTGATGGAACAGGATCAGGCATATTTGGACCCAAGTACTCTTCATCACTGCCTCTGGGCTCTACTCCCACAATCATGCAAGCAGAAACACTTGCTGTAAACCTTTGCTGCCAGGAGGGACTACGAAAGAAACTCAAAGGGGCAAAGATTTACATTTTAACGGACAGTCAGGCAGTAATAAAAGCTCTAAACTCTTAAAGTTATCGGAGCATCTCTGTCTGGGAATGCCGTCAATCCTTGAAACAACTTGCTGAGGGGAACAAACTTTTCCTGTGGTGGGTGCCTGGCCACGAAGGCATACAAGGAAATGAAGCCGCTGACGAACTGGCCAAATCAGCTGCTGGAATCCCACCCACCGGACCTGAACCGTTCTGCGGTCTAAGTAAGCCGCACAGACGACAGGAACTGGAACGATGGGAAGATTCTAGCAAAAAAGAATACTGGAGGAAAACTCCAGGCCAAAGGCAAGCGAAAAAGTTCATGGACTATTCGCCAAAGAAGACAAAACAGCTTCTCGATCTCTCTAGGGACGAGTTGAGGTTCATAACAGGCCTCCTTACTGGACACTGCCCACTGAGATACCATTTCAATAAAATGGGCAAATCGGAAATGGCAACATGCAGAATGTGTAAAGAAGCGATGAAACTACCGAACATATTCTTTGCAGTTGCATCGCAACTGTACGTCAAAGACATATACACTTAGGTAGCGACAAACTAGAACCGCACGAAGTAAAAGCGAAAGCTCCCAGGGAGATTCTTAATTATGTAAGGGATCTAGACCTACAGGGAAATGAATAAGAAGGGTTACGAACAAAAGATCAATTTGGTCGCAGTTCTGAAAGGCTTGCAAAGCCAATCGACCCTCACGAATGTAATGTAATGTAACCTACCATAAAAATCTTTTCATTAATTAATTAAACATCCTGTATATTCCTAAAAAAACCTTGTCCTGACTTTCGACAAGTAAGTGGCAAAAATACTTAGAATACTTACTTTTTTACCATCACAAACCAAACGTTTGGAAACGCATTTCTTCTGGAAATTGTTGCATTTAAAGGTACAGTCGATTTCGGAATTTAATCGGTCACTTTGAGGATCAGGAACCGGTTCCATGTCTACGTCATAGTAGTCAAAAACATAATCAGCGTTCGTATCTGTTGCGGGAAAGGGTGGAGGCCAAGTGTTTTCTTTTTGAGTTAACCCACTTTCCCTTTTATTTCCTAACCCTTGGTTTCCATTTGAGGATGGTGGCCTATTTTGGGGGAATCCAGGTATGTTAGAGCCGATGTCATTATAATCTGTGCTTCCATGAACAACTTGAGATTTCGGAGGTTTAGTAATATAATGGCCTCTTGGTGTAGAAGAATAGAGGTTATTGGAATCCGGTGTTAAATATGTATAGGTAGTAGTTTTTATTTCATATTCCTGATTGCTTTTATTATCATCTTTAGTACTTGGTAGGAAATTATCGGAGATTTCGGCAAATCCTTTCTTGTTACAATCAACATTATAATCAAAATCGCAGACTAACATTTTTGGGTTGAATAATGTTCCAGGTCCACAATTTTGCACGAAAGTTTGTCCGTTCGCACAATTCAGAAATTTTGAACAATCATAAGGATGTGGATGAACACCTGTAGCGCCACTGGGACATTCAACTTGGTTATTTTGTCTATTACTTTGGGTTGGAACACGATTTGGTATACTTGTGGTACCAAATCCTTGGTTTGAGTTTTGGTTGAAGCCCCTATTCGGATATTGTCCACCATAATTCTGATTTGGAATACATTTGCCACTTACAGAACAATCATTAGAGTTTACCTGCCCATTTGATGGTTGTTGCGCATTTGAGTTCGGAATATACCTGCAATTATTTCCTTGACAAGCTAATATTCTGACATTTCTATTTTGATTAGTATTTGGCGGAAGTCCTCTACAATTTGGAGTTTGAGGATTACATTGCGAAATTATATGGACATTTGAGGCAGCAGGGATTTGGTCATTATTATTATTGCTATTTGACCCTTGGCGGCAATTTGGTGGGAAACAATTCGAAGATTGCACTCCTATATATTCTGATCCAGAACTTTGTAAGTCAGTGTTGGATTGATATGATGGCTTGAACCCTTGATTGTTCAAGACATCTGATGCAGGTTGACAATTTGAAGTGGTTAAGTCACAAATAACATTTCCATTATTCTGAAAGTTTTGAGTATAAACTGGTTTATAACCTTGATTGAATGGAGTAGTTGGACTATATCCTCGAGGCACACCAGAATCATTTCTGTTCGGTGGATGGTTAGCAAAAGGTTTCGGGCAGCCTATTTGATCATCACAATTGATCTTAGAACGACTTTGACCTGAACCTTGAGGAATTCTGTTTTGATTATATTGAGTTTCGTAAAATCCCGGTATATTCGGTTCATATTTTCCTGTGAAATTGGGGTCCACTTTTTCTTCAATCTGATTGGAACCTCCAACAACGAAATAATCAACATTACGTCGCTGTGAATCTACATTTTGGCCATTGAAACACTTGGCAATTTTAGGAAAGTCACAAACATTCCTGTTAGTGTCGAACAAAGTTCCGGGTGGACATACTTGATTCATAGCTTCTCCTTGCATGCATACTATAAAGTGGGAGCAATTTGAATAGTTCGGCATTCTTCCAGAAAAATTTTCGGGGCATTTTGGTTGTACTTCTCTTGTATTTACTGTGTGAGTGAGAACGGAAGGTGGTTTTTCATACATTGTTTTCCTAGGACCAGTTAAACAGCGAACTTTCTCCGGGAAATCACAAGATAGAGTGTCCGGGTTGAAGAGAGTACCTGAAATTGAAACGATAAGCTTAGTAGAGTAATATATATATATATATATATATATATATATATATATATATATATATATATATATATATATATATATATATATATATATATACTTTCAGTACAGTAAAATCTTCTTACTCGCGCCTCCTACATTCACGTTTTCAGTATTCGCCTATGAAATAAATATGACCGTATTCTTATATTTGAAGCTGAAGATTTTTTTATTTGCGCTCCTAATTCGTTAATTCGTACATCGGAACATAAACACCTCAAAAAAGTCTAGGAACACTTACCAATATCTTTAAAATATGAATTTGATGATTCGAATTTATAGAAATCTTTCGGTTTTTGTTAGGATGTATTGTATATGATGTATTCTCAAGAATCTTTCGGTTTTTGTTAGGATGTATTGTATATAATGTATTCTCAAGAAAACAAAATAATATTTGACTTCTCCAAAGCACCTATTATAAAAAAAAATTGAAATTTGAAAATGACGAATTTTGGTAAAACTAACCAAACCAATATTTTCGAAACGATATGGAAGCACGTATATTTTTCAGTACCCAGAAGGTCCACCTCTGTTATTAATGATAATTTGGCATCGTCGCGGCATGCTCACCATTAAATTGTCTATTACATTTTGTCCTAAGTCATTTCAAGCCCCCTGAACTATTAATCGAGGCTCCTGTTCATGATGGAAGACGTTTTAACGCAGGAGATTTCTTTTTAGGGTGTCCCACACATGCTCGATAGGATTCAGATCTGGGGAGCAGGATGGCCACTGTAGAAGATCGATATCATTCTCTTCAAGAACGTTCAAGCCAACTCTTGCACGATGAGGAGGGGCATTATCTTGTTGGAAGATTGTATTTTGACCCATTGTTTAGAGAAACGGTACCACTACAGGTAAAACTATCTCATTTGCGTAAGAAATTCCCGTGAGGTTGTTCTGTATGAAAACGAGGTCAGTTCTTCCAGCAAGGCGTAAACCTCCCCAAAACATCACTGATCCGCCTCCCTGTCTAACAACTTCTCGAGCATGCTGGAGACGGTTTTGCTTTCCAGGTTCCCTCCATATTCGAATTATTCTCGAATCGGGATAATAATTAAATCTAGATTCATCACTGAAGAGAACTGTGGCCCACCTCTCTTGATCCCAGTTTACGTGTTCTTGGCACCAAGCTAAACGAGCAGCGCGATTTCCATGGGTCAGTTGTGGAACTCTTAAAGGACGTCTGGAGTGGAGTTGACCTTCGTGCAGTCGATTTCTCACAGTTTGGTCGGAAATTTGTACATTATGAACTCGTGATAGCTCTTGACCTAATTGAGATGCTGTGGTAGTAAGATCTCTTCTGGCTTGTAAAACCAAAAATCGGTCTTGGGCGACTGTAGTAATCCTGAAATGACCTATATGGCGTTCTTCTACGCTACCTGTTTCATTGAAACGCGACCATAAACGGTTTATGACACTTGGGCTACTTCCCAGAACCCTGGATACTTTCCGTTGTGAGCTCCCAGCTTGGAGCAAGCCCTCGGCTCGTAACATCTCTTCTCTAGTCAAATGTCGTCTTTCCATGGTCGAATCACAAAACTTGAATCTTTTATTTGTACTTACAACAGAAACAAAGTGCCAACTAACTGATTTCAAACACTGAATACCTGAAATGATTATAAAGCAGCGTCGCATCTGCTGCATTTTCAGTTTTTTATAAAAAAACTGAAACCTGTTGCGGCACTCTACATAATTTGGTGAGAAAATGATGCAGGTGTTCATTTCTTTAAAAAAATCATCCATATTGATCGTTGTGGATACGATATATCGATATTCAGAAGTGTTCCCTAGACTTTTTTGAGGTGTTTACATACACACACTACAAAAATTGTTACGTCACCTGGTATTATGAATTCCACAATCAATTAAGCAGCTCGATCGCAGTTTCTTCAACATATGTTTTTGGACATATGAGGGGAAAAAATCTTATCTATGTAGTAACATTTGTTTCCATATGATCTCAAACAAGAATGAGTTTATTTGACTATCAATATTCATTCAATTTCTCTTCAGTTTTCACGCTAAATTGATGCAAGTTTTCTGTGTTTCTCGTTGATTTTCGAATCTTTGAAATTATTGTAATGGCTGCTGAACGTCCTGGACGCTATTCGAGTGATCATGAAGTGGTAAGAATTGTAACACTTCTAGAGGAGGGACAAAGCCTATGTTACGTGGATAACTTGATGAATGTTAACCAAAGCACTAATTCAAGAACAATTAATCGGTACCACGAAATAGGGGAATATGGAAGAAGGGCCGGGCAGGAAAGAAATCGGATAACACCAGTTGATGATCGTTGGCTTCGTTTAACTGCACTAAGAGTTCAGCACTGTACAGCTATAATGCTACAAAATGAATTTGCACACTTTTCAGAAATGTGCATATTTCATTGCAAACTATTAGGAACAGGCTCAGAGAAGACTGCACTACAAGGGTAGGTTCTATCGGCCCGCGTCTTACCAGAGGGCGTCGAGTTGCAAGACTTCAGTTTGCGAGAAAACATGCAATGGGTACTCTAAAATGGTTGAATGTTCTCTTTTCCGACGAGTCCAGGTTCTGTCTAGTATCAAATGATAGACGCAAGCCTGTATACAGACGACCTGAGGAACGGTATCAGCAATGCAATATCCGGCAAACCGAAAACTTCGGAATGGCTCAGTAATGGTGTGGGGAGGCATTTCTTTCCAATGTCGAACTGAGTTAGTCCTAGTGAATACCCATGTTGTACCCTTTGGCTCATTGATTGGCGAAAACTTCATATATATGCATGATAAAGCTCGGCCTCATGCAGCTAGAGTAGTTACAGAATTTCTGCAAAATTCCGAAATTGATATTTTAAGATGGCCAGCCAAAAGTCCCGACTTGAATCCCATAGAATATGTTTGGGACAACATGGGGTAGCAAATTCAGTAATGTAGGATGCCTTGTAGAACGCTCCAACAACTAGAAAATCTGCTCCCTGAAATTTGGAACTCAGTGACTCAAGAGTAAATCCAAAATTCGATCAATTTTCGTCATCTTCGTTCAATGTAGAAACTTTTTTGGCACTTCTTTCGTATCTTTGACTGTTCTCGAGCAATAAACTATTAAACGATTGTATGCATTCGTTGAATTGAAAGCACTTCTAATTAAGAAAATGGCTAGTAGGCTTTGATTTTTTTTTCATTTATTTATTTATTTTGACTGTGGCTAATGTTGAACCAGTGTCTGCTCGAATTGTTGATTAAATTAACGATTAGTTTTAAGATTTTGAAGTTATTAATGTAAGAAAAAGATGGCTAATTTTACTAGCGCCGAATTGGCTGATATCCATTACATGTACGGTCAGGCTGACAGAAACACAACAGAAGCTAGGCGATTATATCAGGTGCGCTTTCCAAATTGAGTAGAAGGTTGAGGGAAACTGGTACTTTAACTGCAAATAATCATTTAAAACGTGCAACTCAAACTATGAGAATTTCAGATATTGAGTAAGCAGTTTTGAATTGTATTGATTTGAATCCTCATGCGAGTACAAAAGAATTGTTGAATATTTCACATGTTCTAGTTTGGAGGATACTCCACGACTTTTTATTGTACCAGTTTCATATTCAACGCGTCCAAACTGCCGATGGTTCTTAGATAAAATTAGAGAAAATGCTCATTTTGATAGTGAAATATTTTACATGCGAAGCTAACTTTTCGAGAACTACTATCAGAAATTTTCACAATAATCATTATTCGGCTGAGGAAAACCCCCATTTGATTGAAGAATCTCATCATCAAGAACAATTCTCACTAAATGTCTGGGACAGAATAATTAGAAATTATTTGATTGGGCCATTTTTTTGCCTTACAGACCAAACGGTCCCGTTTATTGGCAATTCCTTGAGGAGGAGTTACCTTTATTGCTCGAGGATATGCCACTTTTGGTGAGAAATATAATGTGGTTCATGCATGACGGGGCACCAGCACATTTCAGTGGAGAAGCTAGGGAGTTCTTGAATGATACATTCAACAACCGATAGATAGGTCGGGGTGGGCCAGAAGCATAGCCTCTTAGATCCCCAGACTTAAACTATTTCTTATGGGAATATCTCAAAAGTTTAGTTTATACCACTCCAGTGAACACTTTAGAAGAATTGAGAAATCGAATAATAATCTCTTGTGACACGATAAGAAATACCCCAGGAATATTTCAAAGAGTGCGTGATAATATGCGAAGATGGACAGAGGCCGCTATTCTTGCAGGTGGAGGACACTTTATTTAGTTTTAATTGTGTTATTTTAGTTTGATATTGAATAAGTATAAACTATTGGAGATACGAAAAAGTTACAGGTGTCAAAAAAGTTTCCAAAATTGATTGTACGGTGATCAGTGGCGTACTTCAAAGAAGTTTGAAAGGGCAGAAGGAGACATGGCCTCGGAAAAGAACACCATATAAATTCTAATTGAAATTTGGGACGTATAATGATGGAGGCTGTAAAAACTAGCTTGCATTCCAAATTTCGGCTAAATATCTCAAAAACTGCAGGAGTTTTGAAGAAAATTTTTTTTCCGAATGTCAACACCCTGTAGCTCCGTAACGAAGCTTTTGCGGACCCATATTTATATAATTTTTTTTTCTTAAAATTTCACGTAGATTTACCCCCTCAAGTTGTGACATACTACACTCGGAGGCAAAATTAGCGGAACACTCAAAAATTTAACCAAATTCGAAGTCCGATATTTTTCCTAATTCTCAACCGATTTAGATGATTTTTTCGGCAAGTTATAGATCAACTCTTCTGCTTTGTAGAAATTATAAGAGAAAACAGAAAAAATTTGAAAAAATTTTATACGGGGGCAAAACTAAAAGTGTTTTTTTTGTCAAAAATTCGTAACACCCTGTGGAATTTCGTGGTCCGAGTTGAAACGTACAATATCATGGTCTGTCAAGACACATCTTCCTACAGTAACGCCCTTCTTGTTTTATGCATTTATCTCTATTTTTACAAGAGATATCCAATTTGAAGCGAAAAGTCACAAATTTCAAGAATTTATTTTTAATCTTGCGTAGGTGCATAACATCGGAGGTTAGCCAAAATATAAAATCAAAATTAGAGAAGCGAAAATCTAACGAAATGAAAATTTTTGAAATTCACTGGCCAATTTCACGCTCTGGGAGAACTCGAAGTACACTGGAAAAATCGTTGATTTTGCAGATTTATTTTTGAATTTTTTTGTGTGACACTCTATAATAATTATCATTCCTGTCCAAAATTGAGAGCAGGTGTGTATCCTGGCGATACACTCGTGAAATGAAATGAACATGTTGAGAAAAATGTTCATGATGACCCACAAAAAAAAAACATTTGATTTTAGTAGCGAGTATGACCCCCCCGAGCTCTTATTACTGCGCACATACGATTTCGCATACTCCCAATGATGTTGTCTATCATCTGTTGAGGTATGTTGTCCCACTCTTCCACCAAAGCCAATGTCAGCTCTTCAACGTTGCCTGGATTCCGTTGTCGAACCCTTCTTCCAAGAATGTCCCAAACGTGTTCGATCGGGTTTAAATCCGGTGACCGCGACGGCCAGTCCATTCGTGTGATCCCAACTTCATTGAGATATTCTATCACTATGCGCATAGTATGAGGGCGCGCGTTATCGTGCATAAAAAGGAAATTTTCCACTATGTAAGGAGCAAAAGGCACAACATGGGGCTCCAAGATTTCTGTTATATACCGATGGGCATTAAGTGATCCATTGCCAATAATCTCCAGTTCTGTTCGTACTCCCAAGCATATGCCACCCCATATCATAACTGACCCTCCACCGTATTGCTCAGTTCCTGCGAAGTTCGCTTGATTGTACCGTTCCCCTCGATGCCTCCATATTCTATCTCTACCATCCACGAAATTCACACAATATCGGCTCTCATCACTAAATAAAACTCGTCTCCACTGATTGATACATTGATAGCAAACGCCAATCTTGCTACCCGATGGGCTCTATCGAGTCTTGGTGCTCTTGCTTGCGCGTAATGATCTCAGACCAACTTCATTTAATCGTCTTCTGACTGTCCTCACACTGACGTTAATGTTATTCACTGCTTGTAAAAGGTTACGTGCCTGAACAGCAGTAAGACGAGGATTTCTTATGGTTTGATTGACGATGAAACGGTCATGTATAGCGCGGGTTGCCCGATTTCTTCCTTGTCCTCGCCTCCTCACGTACAATCCAGTTTCCCTGTAACGTCGGTAGATTCGAGACACCCAACATGGTACCGACTGAGCGATAGGTGAGCCCTTCCTCGATCAATGTAACTGCCCTTGCTACTGAGGTTGGTGGTAAATCTCTCATTCTGAATGAAAAATACCGTTTCGAATCGTAAACAGTAAAAGAATCATAAAACACCGCAACCGATCGAACTTGTATCAAATCAAAGAATGGAAAACTCTCATTCTTTAAACAAGTGCAAATGTGGTCATATACAAAAAAACGTGTGTTGTATTTCATATTTGATAAAAAAAGTGTGCACATGTGTAAATGAAAAGTTTTATCAATGGTCCCAGAATTTGGTTGTGTATTTTAATACCTACCGACTGTTATCTCCTATGAATTCCTAATTTTCACCAAATTAACCAAATTGTCATCAATAACTAATGCAATTCGAACATAAAAATCGCAAACGACAATTTTGACACGCCTGAGTGATAATAAGAAAATTCCAAATTGATAGACGAATTTTAATGACAATTTCTTGATTCAATGGAATTTCTCCAAAATGGTGATTTTCCACTTGAAATTAAATATATTTTGCAAAAATAGAGATGAACGCATGACACAAGAAGGGCGTTACTGTAGGAAGATGTGTCTTGACAGGCCATGATATTGTACGTTTCAACTTGGACCACGAAATTCCACAGGGTGTTACGAATTTTTGACAAAAAAAACACTTTTAGTTTTGCCCCCGTATAAAATTTTTTTCAAAATTTTTTTGTTTTCCCTTATAATTGCTACAAAGCAGAAGAGTTGATCTATAACTTGCCGAACAAATCATCTAAATCGGTTGAGAATTAGGAAAAATATCGAACTTCGAATTTGGTTAAATTTTCGAGTGTTCCGCTACATTAGCCTCCGAGTGTATTATTTAACACCCTGTATGTTAGCAAGATATTTGTAGTATTCATTCACTCTTGACAAATATACTGTGTATCGAAACGTTTCGAGCATTTATTATTATATTTTAGTAGAAATCATCGTTTACTTGTACTTGTATATTTATTTGATCTACTGGTTCATTGGCTTCATTCAAGACATTGTAAATCCACGATAATTTTTTCTGACTTGAACTCAATGAAATTGAAATCTGGTTATCACTTGACGAAAAAATGAAAGATGGTGTTGTCAATACACAAATGGTAATAATTAAAATAAAAGGGTTCTGGACTAGACAAGGACAAAATAATTTAAAAATTATAATTTAAATTAAATTCGTTTATCACTTGGCAAAGGTTTCACAAATATTCATTAAAAATACTCGATATATGTTTCGGGTTGTTAGCCCATTATCAAGAGTAATACAATACTAAATTCAAAATGAGCGATTTCACTTATGTATAAAGGCATTCACAACAGGAGGTAAATTGAAGTCTAGTTGGTCGTTGCAAATTGGTTGGTTTTTCCTATGAGCGGACGTTTGTTTGTTTTTCCTTTAACGTGCTCTATTTCTGCCTTTCGGCTAATGACAGGCCGGGCAATTCTGTCACCTCACTAACCCGGAAATTTTGCCGAACCCCTCTCGTGTCGAGGGAAGGGATCTTTAATGTCCAACACATCTCTGTTAGACAGGACCGACAGCTTTACATCTTCTCCGAAAGATGGATGCTCAAGCGATTCCCAGAATCCGAAAAATCGCACCGACTTTGTGGGGATTGAACCCAGGTAACTCTACGCAGGAGACGAGAATCATATCCCCTACGCCACCGAGGCGGCATGAGCGGACGTAATTTCAATAATCTCCAAGATGTCTATCCTTTATCCTTTATTACATGGATGCATTTCGAGATATTCTCGAAATCTATGAAATGATTTTTATTGATGCAGTGGTCCGAGAAACCCGTAGAAATTTCATTTTGGAGAATAGACCTTTTATGTTCTTCAACTCTGTTCTCGATGCATCGTCCGGTATAGCCTATATAGAATGTCTCACATTCATTGCAGTGTAATTTATATACTCCGTTTTTATCCAATAATTTTGTTTCATCTTTATTATCAACCAATAATGAACCGAAATTCGTTTTATTAGTGCTGATGGTGTTAACATTATTTTGTGTAATCTGTTACATATTTTGTTGCTAATATTAGGAATATAGTTAATTGGAAATTTTCTGTTAGATTTTTCAATATACAATGGATAAATGCTCTGCATTTCATTCTCAAAATCGACAGCTGACGAAGGAATAGAAAGCAATATGTGCACAAATGAATTAAAAGCACCCAATTAAATACTCTGGGATTGGGACTACTGTTATGAATCAGGGTATCCGAATCGGTTGGTTTTCAGTATATTTTAAAGGCCAGTGAGTCATGAGCCCTACTAATCGACAAGTCCCAGAAGTTCATCATCTACATATCTCTTTCATAAGAATATATTATTGATTAGGATGTTGGGGGAACTAAAAATAAATTTGTCATAAATATTTCACTTAATTACGGAGACAATGGGAACCCCTAGGTAAACCATTTAATTGTTGATTAATTTTATTATTGCACCTGAAATAATTTTATTGGAGACAGGTTTGCAGCTGACATCGTTTCTTCTATTTCAGTGGGGCTTAATGTACTATTGGATTGAAGTCGTTGATTAATTATGGCTTTGACATCACGGCAGGGTGTAGACGGATATAGATTAATTATATCGAAGGATACTAATTTAGCATTTATCGGAATTTTTAGAGGTCTCAAGTGATTGGTTAATTCTATAGAGTTTTGTATTGAGTAAATTGGATTGTGTTGTATCAAATTTGGAAATATGATGTTCAAATATTTACATAGTTTAGTAGCTGGAGTATTTACATATAAAACAATAGGTCTCATGGGACAATCTTCTTTGAAACATTTGGAGTACTGACAGAGCACCAGAATGGATTCAGGAAGGGAAGGAGCACAACAAGAGCAGTATATGTCACTATTAAAAATACAGGGATATACACCAGGACCGTCCGTTAAAAACTTTTTAAGTTCCAATTACAATATCAAGCTGAAATTTTATACGCGCCTATAACTAGCGATTTCCAATTGGAGTGAAATATTTTCGAAGTGATACCATTTCCGGTTATACCGGAAGTGGGTCATCACTTTGTTATTTCAAATGGCAATCTACCTTTTTTCTTATACATCTAGAACCGACATTTGAGCAAGGCATAAAATACTCAAGTTATTGGCACTTATATGTCAAAACTTTTGACCGATTTAATTATTTTTGTTATAAACTCGATTTTGAGGAACAAAAAAATTGTAGCTCATAGATCTTTTGCACTACAGACACAAGCTTTGCTTGGGTGGATAGAAGAAGGATCCAGAAATTTTTTAAGTAATTTACACATGTCAAATGTTTATTGCATTGTTTTGTATGTTTTTTCAATTTGGCCTTTTTCAAACAGCAATAACTTACTTTTTTCAAATTGCATGTGCCAATTTTTATATCGCCATCAGATAAAGCGTCAAATTTCAGATGGAATTGTATAAGCATGTACTATACCCATCTCTTATAGTTCCGAAATAATTTGGGAATATATTGAATTTTGATGATTTTGCAAGAACTAACAGAGAAATATTTGAATCAAGTAGCTGAACTGGCTACGCTCACCTGACAGGTGACTAAAATTAATGTACTTGTCACTTCGTTCATTCGATTTTGGTATTTCAACAAGAATTGTCGTTATTTCAGATTGATAATATCCAAAAATACAACAGATTTGGAATAAAACCATTGGTTATTCAAACGACAATATATTTAATCTTTTTTAATTCATTTTAGAATGTCAAAAAGTAGTGGGTAGAAATTGCAGGCAATTCAATAACCAATTTCCAAATTTACCGTCTATGAGTAAAATGAAATTTCGAAGCATTAGAAGCAATTTTCTACAATTCGGATGAATAAAAATTGTAGGAACTAAGCGAAAACCAATCATCGAAGATATTTACATTAATACGAATAAATGATAGAAATCATCATAGAAGAAAACTAATTTACGATCTGAATAAATGTTCAATATGGGCCCCATTTTGCTCGATACACTTGACAGCTCGTATACGAACATGATGAGTTGCCCTCCTAGTTTCTTCGGGATCAATATTACGAAAAGCATTATGAATGCGCTCTAGTAACTCTTCTTTACTTCTTACAGGAATAAGATACAGTTCACTCTTGATTTTGCCCCATAAATAAAAATCAACGGGCGTCAGGTCCAGAGAACACGGAGGCCATGAATTTGGTCCTTGATTACCCCACCACCTATCCTCGAACATTTCTGTTAGCTGCCGATCTATAGCTCGTGTTTTATGTGCTGGTGCACCATCCGTTTGGTAATAGCAATCCCTCAGAATGTTAAGGGGTAATCCATTCAAAAAATTTGCTAATGTTCTTCTCAAAATTTCCAGGTATCTTTGTCCCTTAAGATTTTCCTCATAAATGTAATAAGCCAACAAATCATTCATTAAAATTGCAAAAACGTTCACGCTGAATTTATTTTGTAAATCAATAACCTCAATGAAATGTGGATTTTCTGTGGCCCAAAAATGTCGTATTCTCCTGTTGGTTATTCCACTTACATTGAACTTGGCTTCATCAGACCATATAATTTTTTGCAGAATTGTCTCATCTTCTTGAAGCCGAATTAATAAATTTTCACAAAAATTTAGCCGCTTGGAAAGGTCAGTTGGTTTCAATTTTTGTAGTCTGATAAAAGAATACGGGTGCATGTTATGTTTCTTAAGGATCCTTTGAATGGAAGTATAACTCAATCCAATATCCATTGATGCTGACTTAATGGACGCATGTGGATTGGCATGAAAATACGCTAGCGTATTAATATGACTGTCGTCGTCCTCGAGAATTGGTTTTCTTCTAGTTTCTATGTATTTTGTTCCTCCAAAGTGTAGAAAGTTGCTTCTGATCCTTCGAAATTTTGATTTACTCATAGGCGCCAAATTTGGAAAATTGGTTATTGAATTGCCTGCAAGTTCTATCCACCACTTTTTGCCATTCGCCATGAATTAAAAAGAGATTAAACATATCCTCGTTTGAATAATCAGCCATTTTATTATCAATCAGGTGTTTTTCAAAAATTTTCACTTCAAATTACCAACAATTCTTGTTGAAATATCAAATTCGAATGAAAGAAGTGACAAGTACATTAATTTTAGGCACCTGTCAGGTGAGCGTAGCCAGTTCAGCTACTTGATTCAAATATATCAAAGCATTCTCAGTTCTTGCAAAATCATCAAAATTCAATATATTCCCGAATTATTTCGGAACTATAAGAGAAGGGTATAGTACATGCTTATACAATTCCATCTGAAATTTGACGCTTCATCTGATGGCGATAAAAAAAACAACGCAATAAACATTTGACATGTGTAGAGTGCTTAAAAAATTTTTTGATCCTTCTTCTATCCACCCAAGCAAAAATTGTGCCTGTAGTGCAAAAGATCTACGAGCTACATTTTTTTTAAATGTTCCTCAAAAATCGAGTTTATAACAAAAATAATTAAATCTGTCAAAAGTTTTGACAGATAAGTGCCAACAACTTGGGTATTTTATGCCTTGCTCAAATGTCGGTTCTTGATGTATAATAAAAAAGGAAGATTGCCATTTGAAATAACAAAGTGATGACCCACTTCCGGTATAACTGGAAATGGTATCACTTCGAAAATATTTCACTTCTATTGGAAATCGCTAGTTGTGGTTGCGTATAAAATTTCAGCTTGATATTGTAATTGGAACTCAAAAAGTTTTTAACGGACGTTCCCGGTGGTTATCCTGTATATTCTACAACTTCTATTGAGCTAAGAGCTATCTCAGAGTTAACGGCAAACATTTTTAAATCGTTCAAGTTATTTATATAGTGACAATATTTCAAACCTTCCTCTAAAAGTTCTGTCTCTGTTTCATTGAAAAGAATAATTAATTAATTAATAATTTAATTTTTTTATTCCATGGTGAAATTGAAATTCTGGAGTTGGTTCACTATTGGTCAACAATGAAGACTGACTGTTTTTGATGAGGTGTTTCAACTTATTCTGTTGTTTCTTGTATTGTCCATGGCACAGGTGCTTGATTTCTTCTCTTATATGCTGATCGAGAAGGTTAAATGCTACGGGATGTGAGTGGAAAGCCAACTCAGTATGTATTATTTTGAGATAAGCAGCCAAGTTGTCTCTTCTATGACGAGTATTTTTAATAAATATTTGTGAAACCTTTTACAAGTGATAAACGAATCATTTATTCATTATGTTTCACCAAGTGTAAAGCGAGAATTTCATACACGTGATTATTTAATATTTTGAAACTGTGAAATTAACATTTCTTGGAATTTATCGTTTCATTTAATTTTTACTCACCTGGTGCGCAGTTTTGAATGAACTTTCTTCCTTTCCAACAGTTCAAGAATTGGTTACATGAAAGCGAATAAACAAATTGTCCAGTAGCACCTGGAGGACAATTATCATACACTTCCAATTGTTTCTTAACACGAATGATGACTTTCTGAGGACCTCCTTGTTTTTCTTCGCTTTTATTAGTGTTCTTTTTATCTGGAGTTATTTTTGTGTCCGGCCTATATACAGGATATACTCTCTCAGAGGTACTCTCATAAATTTGGCCAGGGGTCAGTGCATTACCAGAATGAGCATTTTGATAATTGACATGACTATAATTATGATGAAATACTATGTTTTCTGAAGGGGTATTTTTCCAGTTTGATGTTTTAATACCTGGCGAAAGTGGGGGCTTTCTTGGTTTCACTTCGTATGGAGTATAAATCTGTAAGAAATAAAAGTTTTTATATTCCGCTACTGATCGAAAAAATTTTTGTGAAAGCTTACTAAATAAAATTCAGTAAGTTTTGCCATCAATGTATTAGAAAAGGATGATATTTTTTTTTTGTGAAATTTACTTTGTTCTCTTAGTGATACCATTGGTTACAGGTTTAAACTGGTTTATTCTGAGTGTACTTTGGAATGTTGAAAATTACCCCTCTAAGTCTAAAAGCCAACACAAAAAAAAACCTAATGTTATTGCTACAGTTCTGCTTCATTTAATGTTAAGGTGATAGCTATGCCTACTTTCATTAACCCGGTGTTGGTGTGGTGAACACCCCATTTGGTTTTTCGTGTGAAAAAAATATTTTCATAATTTGTTTCGGGAATTTGATAATTGACTGCGTTAACAGACACCATATTCTTTCAGAAAAAAAGTGCATTTGATTCACCCACCTACAGAATATTATAGAAAAAAAAATTCACGACCTAATTTTAATGAAAAAAAAACATACATTTCTCCGGTTCAGGATTCCGGTCCTGGTGGGTGAAAACAAATAAGTGAAATTGAGAGCTCCGATAATAAACCCTGATTGCGGGAGATTTTGAGCTTTAAAAAATATAAAGTGAAAGAAATAAAGTGCATAAGAAGTGCGGAGTTGAGCCGAAATATCCGAAAAGTAAATGCATGGTATAACAAAATTACCATCTTCTACACCATACTAACAGAGTAAGCCGGCTCGGTGGCGTATGGGATATGATGCTCGTCTCCTGCGCAGAGTTACCTGGGTTCAATCCCCACAAAGTCGGTGCGATTTTTCGGATTCTGGGAATCGCTTGAGTTTCCATCTTTTGGAGGAGATGTAAAGCCGTCGGTCCTGTCTAACAGAGATGTGTTGGACATTAAAGATCCCTTCCCTCGACACGAGAGGGGTTCGGCAAAATTCCCGGGTTAGTGAGGTGACACAATTCCCCGGCGTGTCATTGGCCGAAAGGCGGAAATATAGCACGTTAAAGGAATAACAAACAAACAAACAAACAAACAGAGTACAAATTAAAAGCGCATCGAGAGGGGTTTTTTGCTCTGAGTAGTCGATCCGGCAAGAACTCTTACCGCGGTGCGCTGATAACGGCGATTAATCGGACAGGGCCAGCGCTAGGATTGAAAGGGAATGAATACTCCACCGACGACGGAAAAAGAAAAAGAGGGGTCAATGATGATCCAGATGGACAAATAAAAGTGAGAAAAACCCACAAAACACCTGATAAGGATGGAAAGCATGAAGAAAAACTTGGAAAAATTCTGGATTTGCTTAGGGATCTGTCTTTAGAGGTGAAAGAGCTCAGAAAAGAACAGAATGATTATAGAGATGATATAATAGAATTGAAAAAAGAGAACAAAATACTCATAGAACAGAATAGGGAGATGGAATGCGAACTAGAGTTGTTGGGTGACAGAATTGATAAACTGGAGAACGAAAAAAGGCGAAACAATTTAATTGTACAAGGTCTGACGATAAAATTCGAGAATCAAGATGAGCTCAAAACTGAAATTGCGAAAACAATTTAAAAACATTTAGGAATTGAGGTGAAGATAACAGGAGCCAGCAAATTGGGACTGAAAACGTGCTTAGTAGAGTTGGAAAATGCGGAGGTGAAGAAAAATGTCATGATGAATAAGAACAAACTTGGCCGACTAGTTGGAGAAAAGATTTATATAAACGATGATTTATCAAAGAAAGATCGAGAGATACAGGGCCACATCAGGGGAATTGCAAGTGCAGAAAGGAAAGATGGGAAAAACGTGGAAATTGGATACCGAAAATTATTTATTGAAGGGGAAAAATGGGTGTGGAATGACAACCAGGCACGATTAGAGAAGGAAGCTGACGGGAACATTGTGCTTCAAGTCCTTCCAAAAAACTGATTGAGGCCAGCACTTGTGAAGTCCCCATGACGAAATTGGCTAAGGAAAAGGATAAGAGTAAAGGAGAGATGAAGATACAAAATGATGAGGAGCATCTAAAACAGACGAAAAATAAAAAGAGAGAAAATCAGACAATAGATAAAAAGGATCAAATTTACCTAGGTACATGGAATGTCAGAACAACTTATGTGGAAGGAACATTGATAAGACTCACAGAAATCATGAAAAAATACGAAATCGATATACTTGCGTTACAAGAAACCAAACAACTAGGTAATTTTGTCAGAGAAGTGGGGAATTACATATTCTTTAATAGCGGTGGCGAAGATAGGAGGTTAGGAACGGGATTTTCGATTAATAGAAGCTTAAAACAAGAAGTAGTTGAATTCCTGCAAGTAACGTATAGATTATGCAAAATTAGAGTAAGAAGCAAGTACAGGAAGTTGACTCTTATAAATGTTCATTGTCCCACAGAAGAAAAAGAGAATGAAATAAAGGAAAAATTCTATAAAATGATAGAAGAAGAATACGACAAGACCCCTAAATATGATGTTAAAATTATTCTGGGAGATTTCAATGCGAAACTGGGACAAGAAGAAATATACAGGCCTGCTATAGGCAAGTACAGTAAGCACGAAGAAAGTAATGAGAATGGAAAAAAACTTATTGAACTAGCAGCAGAGAGGAATGTTCGAGTAGTCGCAACCTATTTTCAGCATAAGGATATCTATAAAGGTACATGGATATCACCTGATAACAGAACAGTTAACTAAATAGATCACATAGTTATAGAGAGTAAACACGCCAAGTATGTAATGAATGTTAGGAGTTTACGCGGAGCAGACGTGGACACAGACCACATGCTCGTAAGAGCCAAGATGAAATATAGGAAACCAGAACATCAGGAAAGTAAAAGAAATAAAGTTATCAAATATGCAGTGGAAAAATTGAATGATGAGAATATTAGCAAGGAGTTTCAGACCAAAATTAACAAAAGAATTTCCAGTAATAAAGAGGAAAGTATTGAAGATCAGTGGAGACAGTTGGAACAGATGATGAAAGAAGGAGCAGATATGCTGCTAAAAGATGATAGCAAAGCAGATCAAGGAGGTTGGTATGATGAAGAATGCAGGAGAGCAGTACTTGAAAGAGAAGAATCCAGAATGAATATGATGAAAAACAACACAAAAAAGAACCAGAAGCTGTATAGAGAAAAGAGAAGAAAAGCAAAAAGCACATGCAGGAGAAAGAAAAGAGAATATATAGAGACTGAAATGGAAAATCTGGAAAACAACTATATGCGAAAACAGACGAGACAATTCTATAAAAATATACAATATCAGAAGAGGCTCTATCAGCAAAATAAAATATTATTCTGCAAAGACAAAAACGGGCAGTTGGTAGAAGGAATAGAAGAAAGTTTGAAGAGATGGGGTGAGTATTTCAGAGAGTTGTTGGACGGGGAAAGTGAAGAGACTAGTGAAAATGCGAACGATGAAAGGGCGTTCCTAAATGAAGCGTAGGAACCACCAAATAAGGAAGAAATAAGATCAATCATAAAATTGTTTAAAAACAACAAAGCGCCAGGTGGCATCACGGCGGATATGTTGAAGATACGGGGACAAGAAATGGAGGACAATATATATTTTATAATATCTAAAGTTTGAGAAGAGGAGAAAATGCCAAGTAGGTGGAAGGAAGGTGTAGACTGCTTAAAAAATTCCTTGACCCTTCTTCAATCCAAGCAAAAATTGTGTCTGTAGTGCGGAAGATCTACGAGCTACAATTTTCTTAAATATTCCTCAAAAATCGAGTTTATAACAAAAATAATTAAATCTGTCGAAAGTTTTGACAGATAAGTGCCAACAACTTGGGTATTTTATGCCTTGCTCAAATATCGGTTCTAGATGTATAATGAAAAAGGTAGATTGCCATTTGAAATAACAAAGTGACCCACTTCCGGTATAATCGGAAATGATATCATTTCGAAAATATTTCACTCCAATTGGAAATCGCTAGTTATGGCCGCGTATAAAATTTCAGCTTGATATTGTAATTGGAACTTGAAAAGTTTTTAACGGACGTTCCCGGTGGATATCCCTGTATTATAGATGCCATGATAGATTATGTTATACTTAATTTAGGTTATGAAGATACATCGTCAGAAGATTAACTGTAAATATTTTATGAAAATATTGCAGCTTAAAATATATATAAGCATTCTGACAACCATTATTTTGATTTTCGTAATTTTGAAGTATAGAAAGAAATTGAATTTAGAACTAGACGTTTTATACAGTCATGAAGTTTTTTATAAACATTGTTTAACATTCTGTTAGGTAACGTTAAAACTTACGTGGAAAATTTATTCTACTATAATATAAAATAAATGTTCATTTCCTTAACTAAAATTATTGAGTTCTTAAATATCATCAACATTTTTAATTATTATATATTTTAACGTATAGAATTAAGCGTAAGATGAATATCCATGAAATTCATGGAATAAACGTAACTATCTAGATATTTATAATAAATTATTATCATTTTTAAATACATTAGTGTTCAATTGATTCAATTTTATTTTCGAAAAGAACCCTAAAACGCATATTCGTCTACGTTACTGACTACCAATTTTAGACGTCTAAAGTGAGCATTTTATTCAAAACGAGGACAGCAATATTCGCAAACAACAAAAGAGACTGAGAAGATCGTATCCAGGTAGTTGAGTTTTCCTGGAGATTTGTAAGAGGGTTTCTATCAAAGATCCGGCAATAAATTAGTGCCTGTTCCAAGATAAAATAGAAACTACATTTAATCCTAAGGGATTTGCATACTTAATGAGATTTTATTACTCTACGTCTTTACCAAATAGACTATAGTATTGTTTAGGTTCAGTTACCATTATTATGATTCAAAATGCATCCAGAAGTGTTTCTGAACGTTGAAATGTACTTTCAATAATGCAAAATCAACCATAGCTTGTACTTGTTTTTTGTTATTGATTATTTTTGATATTTCCTAACCCATGAGTAATAAATTACTTTTGTTCGTTCTTATGTAAGCTTGTTTCATTATTGTGAATATATAGTTGAAACATTTGAGATATTTTGTATTTTTGCGAGCATTCTAGACGAAATCACAGAATGTACAAGAAATGTTAAATCTGGAATTTTATTGGCATATTTGCAGTATTTCACATAGATGCCATACTAAAACATCGAAAATGGGACACTCTGTACATGAATAACATTCTTCAATCTAAATTCTGAAGAAATAAAATTGGATAGTTAATATGACATTTCAACCCAAAATAAATGTTAACTTACGCTAGAAGAACAATCTACAAATAAAACAAACAATAACAGATAACTCCATAGCTTCAAAAACACTTCATTTTTAAACTCAATTCTTAATATAACTTAAATTTCACATCAAACTCATTCTGTTCTAGTAGCTAACCCTTTTCTTTTCACAAATAACATCAGCCATTCGTCGGAACAAATAGTTCAGTCTTGTTATCTTGTTTGTTATTTGAGGGGTCAATTCATTGCCCCGTTCCTAATAATTCTTTCGATTATAATGGATTTCTCTGAAATAATTATCTGTTCAACTATATGCATACATTCATTAACATTTCAAAACAGAATCTAGAATTGAACCAGATTCACTCATTCTACATATACATTTTTGGATTTTATTAATTATTATGAATAACCTTCAAGTCTATTATCACATATTTTTCTGGAAATATTGTCTCATAGTTATTTGCGTCAAATACATTCTATACACTGTGCATAGAAAATTAGAGAGTTACATGGTATTCTTATTAGGTCATCAGATCAGTAAGACCGTGTGAAAGTACACAGCTAACGTTCAATTTCATCAAATAATAAACAATTTTGCCAGTGAATTTTGGGAACACTGAGGTACCAAATTATCTATATATCCAAGGCATCCCAAGTTGAGTGACCCATTAGACGTTTATGAAGAACTAACAATGCTATCGTTCTGGAATTTTGGTAGTTGATTTAGTTGGTCCAAAACTCTATTTCCAAATTATTTTCACCTCAATGGCACTTCCAGTTATACCGAGTGTACATACCAACTTTGTTATTTAATATAGAACACCCCGTATATTGATAACTGGTTCGATAACTCCGGTTATACCGGAAGTGCCATTGAGGTGAAAATATTTCAGAAATAGAGTTTCGGACGAGCTGAATGAACTACGCACGAAAACATTATTAGTTCTCCATAAACGTCTAATAGATCACTCAACTTGGGATTTAGAAAGTAAAAATTTACTTCAGCAATTCATTTTGAAGTAAACAGGGTGTCCCAATTTTCTTTAAAAAAATATGGGAGGTTTTTTCAGATTGGAAGACCCCTTTTTTGTTGAAGATTGAAGAGCTTCTAGACTCTGCTATATTGTCTGTAAGTAATAAGTTTTTTTGGTGAGTAGTTTTGTCACAATATTTTTTTTCCGTAAAAATTCATGAAAATAGGCTCTCACATCATCGCATGCACCTTCGGCCGGAGAAGATGAATACTTTTTCCTTTCGTTTTCTTATTGCCCAAGGATAGCTTTATTGATGAATTGAAATAGATTATCCTCATTTTATACAGGAGTGACTCAAAAAAATTATTGAATATTGTAATATTAAAAATATCATATCTTGATTTTTTCAAATGGAACGACCTGTATTTTATTATTCATGTCAAAGCATAAATATTGTGCTATATTTTTGCAGAAGTAACCTTCTCTTTATCTTCGACCATTTTCGAAATAAAAAAATAAACTAAAATAATAAAATCAGAGGTTGCGAAAGAAGAGTCTATTAGTACATATCATTATACTTGATCAGAGAAATGGAGATATTTTAAAGTAGTAGTGTATGAACTACGTAATAGATTGGTTTTTGGTGAGATGATCTACAAGGTGTTGAACTATTTCAATAAGTGTTCGAAATGTTTCTTTGTAGACACAACTCAATCCTTCTGAGGAAAGACCGTTGATCTCTCGACAACATTTGAGGATTAACTGACTGAAAGGCGTCAACTATTCTCTGTCTTGTATCCAACTGTGTTGTAGAAGGAATCTGGTAAACGATGCCCTTACTATAACCCCACAAGAAAAAATCAAGACTTGTAAGGTCCGGAGACCTAGCTGGCCATCTAACAGGACCATCACGTCCTATCAGTTTGTTTGGAAATACACGATTCAAATGCTCCCTAACCTGATGTGAGTAATGTGCCGGTGCTCCATCCTGTTGAAACCACAAATCTTGTCTTATATGCTCTGGTACATCGGCGAACAACATGAGTAGATGATTTTGCAGAAAATCTAAAAACATTTCACTTAGGCGCCCGTCGAAAAAGTGCGGCCCAATTAGATATCCATCTATTTTAGCGTCCCATACATTCAAAGACCAACGATGCTGGAAATCTATTTGTCTCATGAGGTGTGGATTTTCCGTGGCGTAATAATGAAAGTTGTGCCTGTTAACAAGCCCATTCTTGTGGAAAGTTGCCTCGTCCGGGAAAAGAACTCTGCTAAACATATTTGGATTTTCCGCTACTTTGTCACTCACCTAATTGCAAAAATTGATTCGATTTTCATAGTCTTGATTGTTCAGTTCCTGGTGCAGCTGTATATGATATGCCTGAAATTTATTCACTTTCAAGATTCTCTGGACGGAAGTTTGACTCATATCTGTTAACTAAGAAATCTCTCTTTGGCTTTCATATGGGTCCTCTGTCTCTGCCAACAAAACTGAGAACTTGTTGTCTTCAGCTGTAGCAGTTTTTGGTTTTTCATGTTTTTTGTAAGCGATATTACCCGTTTCGATAAATTCAAAGCATTTTGCATCAGGATGCCTCTTATCAGGAAATCTTTGTGCATAAACTTTACTTGCCAACAAAGAATTTCTATCACACTCAACCAGAATAAAAATCATATCAACCATTTCTTCTTTGGAGAACTTCATGGCAGTCAATTGAGAAAATTGGGTTCAAACCTCAGTTTAACAATGTTTAATAACGAAACATTGATAAGTTCACCATGTAAAATGCAGAATATGATATGTCCGGACACCTGACAGGGGCACAAATAAAAAAAATGTCAACACATACCTCGATTTACGTTTTAATCATCTTGATTTTATCATTCGTTGAAAGAATTATCTTGTTTAGGTTTCATTTTTTAATACTTGAATCATTACAGAAAAAAAACTTCTGTGCGAATAATGATGCATGTTGATGAGTATGATACGGTTTGTAGAATTTTCATCAAAAATTTTTGCAAATAATCGAATATTTCGAAAATGATCGAAGATAAAGATAAGGTTACTTGTGCAAAAATATAGCACAATATTTTATGCGTTGACAAGAATAATAAAATACAATGTGTTCCATTTGAAAATATCAAGATATGATATTTTTAAAATACAATATTCAAAAATTTTTTTGAGTCAATCCTGTATGAAATGAGGATACAGGATCTATTTCAATTCATCAATAAAGCTATCCTTGGGCAAAAAGAAAACGAAAGGAAAAAAGTATGCATCCTCTCTGGCCGAAAGAGCATGCGATGATGTGAGAGCCTATTTTCATGAAATTTTACGAAAAAAATAAAAATTTGACGAAACTACTCACCAAAAAAAAGATTATCACTTAAAGACATTATAGGAGAGTTTAAGCCGCTCCTGCATCTTGAACAAAAAAGTGGTCTTCCAATCTGAAAAAACCACCCAAAATTTTTTTATAGAAAATTGGGAAACCCTGTTTACTGCAAAATAAATTGCTGAAGTAGATTCTTACTTTCTAAATACAATATCGTTCGAACAAAAATGAAATCTTCAAGAGTGTACGAGGTACAGAGCACCGCGCCATTGGTGAATCGCCCAGTATATAGATAATTTGGTACTTATTTATTATTTGATTATCCTGCAGTTTTTGAGATATTCAGCCCAAATTTGGAATGCAAGCTATTTCTTCATCATTACACGTCCCAAATGTTAACTAGAATGTACAAGGTGTTTTCTTTACCGGAGCTATGTCTACTTTTGCCCTTTCAAACTTTTTTCAGTACGCCACTGATCAGCGTACAATCAATTTTCCTCATCTCCGTTCATTTTTCTGACACTTGTAATTTTTTCGTATCTCCAACCTTTCTCTAGCAAAAATTTTTATTAATATATATATTATTATTTATTTATTTTGACAGTTGCTAAGGGTGAACCAGTGTCTGCTCGAACTGTTTATTAGATCAAAGACTTTTGAAATATTTGCTGTAAGAAAAAATGCCTAATTTTACTAACACCGAATTGGCTGACATCCATTACAAGTACTTTCTGACTGACGGAAACACAACAGAAGCTAGGCGATTATATCAGGGGCGCTTTCCAAATCGAGTAACACCAGACAGCATGGATGTGTTCCATTTTACTTCACTGAAACTTGAATAGTCTCAGGGAAATAGTCTTCCCTATCTTTCAGTTTCTCACCCTGTATCTTTTACAGTTTTCAATTAAAGATGGAATTTCGTTCAAGGCGATGTAGATAAAAATACCACTTTCTTTTGAGTTATCACTCAACCCATCTTCCCCATTCAAAATGTTCAAGGATTGCAACCCCCGCTTAGGGGGTTGATATTTCAGGCAAGTTTTGTACCCCAAAAGATGTCCTCTTCGAAACAAAAATTGACCTGTTTTTGCGTTTTGATCAGAAATGAATATCTTGGTAGATATAGCCTCTGATTAGTTTTCGTTGAAGTACCCTGTATTATTGAATATTATTAATGTTATGATATAAATTAGATAGATATTTTTTCCGTGCCCTTTTCCCAGTATCTCATATTGGTATGTTTCAAACAGAATAAAACACGAAAAATATAAGCTTAATTACAGTTAGCTCATTTAAGCAACTACAATAAAATTAATAATCATATTCACATTATGTTTTGCTCAATGTTGTTTTGTAATAAGAATACACTCATGAAACTGAATAAAATCCATATATTTCACCAAGTTTGAAAATCATATCACTTTAAGAAAAAACATTACGATTCATTGCTCGTTTCAAATATTCAATTGAGCTCTAATAAAAAAATCCTATATCTAACTCAAAATACTACTGCAGCTAAAGCAAATATCATTTCTGTTCTTACAAATCCGATATACCTTGATCAATAATTTATTTCCACACATTCTAGTGAATTAGGCCGTCATTTTGGAATTCTGGATGGATGAAAACTGCACTATTGTAGAAACTATCCAGTTACTTCAATAAAATCTCTTTGTGAATGAATATTCTAAAGCAACTAAATGAGAGGATTTTAATGTTATCAGGATAATTCGTAAGCTGATGGACAAAATCTCCATTTTGTAATACCGAAATATTAAAGTAATTTTCGACTTAACTTTGAGGATATTTGTCATCTTAACATTCTGAATCTGTAAATAGGAATCCTAATGACGGTACATATACCTACTGTTAAAATCATTTACAGGCCTGGGGACCAATGTACCTGTGTTGTAAATCAGATATAATTGAATAGAATTGATATCTATATTGGAGATTTAGCATAACTGTAGGAGTTATCTTAGAATAATTCTGGAACTAATAATAAACTAGGATTTTCCAATATTTTCTCTAAGAGGCTTGCTCAAATCTTTACCTGTACCTCAATATAAGTTTGAGAATTTGCAAGTCTTCCTCAGTTCCACCAGTGTAGAATTTCTTGTAACATAGTGACTCTGACTCTATAGCTTGCTTCAATTATTACTACTTTTCCATCTAAAGCATGTAAGTTATAAAAATGTTGTACATTGGTTAAAATTTATAAACTCGATAACAAATTCTTCTATAAAAGAAAGGGTTTTACTTCCGTAATAATTTTTAATAACTAGAATGAGATGACATAATTTTGTATATTCAATAATTAATTCTTTTAAATGATTGATATAAAGCTAAAACATATATTGTGGAATTTATCTGTTGATGTTATTGGAAATATCTTGGATTTCTAGGCTTGGAGAGGCAAAATTTGTTTTCCATATTTTAGTCCTTAGTAGACAAGCAATTATGAAGTCTCAAATTATTCATCATCATTCTCCTGATCTCTATTAGTTTTTAATGAATATTATTTTTCTAAGCTTATTTTCTTCAACTCTATTAATTTCTCCAATTATTTCTTTAACTCAATCATTTATTGCTGATGGCGTCTCTATATTTAAAACTGTATTATTTGCGTCTTCCAATAATTCTCATTTTCGATATATTGCAGCTTTGTTTCATATTTAGAATAAATGAAAATGATTTAATGTCGTTTTAAGACTTCATAATTTGCGTAATCAAGTTATTAGATTTGATGTAGTGGTCATTAAGTTATTCAGTTTTTAAAACACTTCATTTAAAAATCTTTACACCTTAAATCTAACGAAAGAACTATTTTTGCAGTTTCAGTATTAGTTTAAAACCAGAAATAACTCATTTGGAGTATATTTTTCTATGAAATTAACAGAAAGATGGTCAATTTGAAATGTTAAAGACGACCTAGAGTTGCTCACAGTACAGAATATATCGAAAATAACCCGCCAAAAACAAAACTCTGTTTTTTAAAATGCAAGTACATTTTATCCTCTTACCGTTCGAAGCTTCTTCAGAAATATAATCAAACTGTATCAGGTTCTCTATACTTAAAATGCCTTGCTTTGAAGTTATTGATATTTATTTTGGGAATCATGTAATTTACGAGAAATAATCATTTATTTGCCTTGCCTGTGAAATAATATAGTCGCAACAAATGTATACAGAAATAATATTTTTTCATTTTTTTGTGACAATAACGAAGTACTAAATATTTTGCTTCGATCACTTTCTCTCAAAAATGTTATATTTTCATGAATAATAAAATTTTGAAAAACGTAACACGGAATATTGAATCAAATTTTAATTTAGTCGACCTTATAAGTAAAAATCCAGGGGTATCAACTCGGGGGATGGGTATGACCAGAGTCGTGGTCCATTATTTCCCAATTAAGTGTCTTCAAACAGGTTCCTCAATTCTGTAATCGCTGGTCTTGGACATGAGGATTTCAGGTTTTTGAACCAATACTACTAGAAATTTCGAAAAAAATATTATATCTTATTTCGGTAGATTGGAGATAGTAATTTTCCACAAAACTTTTATTTTTCATGAATAGAATGAGATGACAGAATTTCGGATATTCAATAATTAATTCTTTCAAATGATTTATATCAAGCTACAACATAAATTGTTGAATTTATCTGTTGATATGTTATTGTAAATATCTTGGATATCTAGGCTCGGAGGGCAAAATTTATTTTTCATATTCTAGTCCTTACTATAAACAAGAAATTATGAAGCATCAAATTATTCATCATCATTCTCCTGATCTCTATTAGATTTTATTGAATATTATTTTTCTAAGCTTAATTTCTTCAATAATTTCTTCAACTCAATCATTTATTGATGCTGCCGTCTATAAATTTAAAACTGTAAAATCTGCGTCTTCCAATAGTTTTTAATTCCAATATATTGCAGCCTTCCCTTCATATTTAGAACAAATGAAAATGATTTAATGTCGTTTCAAGACTTCATGATTTGCGTAATCAAGTTTTTAGATTTGATATAGTGGCCATTAATGTCTCTATTAGTCGTAGCACTCGACAGGTTTGCATCCTGTATCAAGTTGTAATAAAAAAAAAATTTGGAAAATATTTTCGCAATCGCGGCACTTTCAGTCACACCGGAAATTGATATCACCTTTGTAAGTTATACAGTTTTCAAAACAATTCATTTAAAAATCTTCGCACATTAAATCTACCGAAAATTTTTTTTTGGAGTTTCGGTATTAGTTTAGAAACCAGAAATAAATTACATGAACTCATTTGAAGTATATTTTTCTATGACATTAACAGAAGGATGGTCAATTTGAAATGTTAAAGACGACCTAGAGTTGCTCAAAGTACAGAATATTCGAAAATCACCCGCCAAAAACAAAACTCTGTGTTTTAAAATGCAAGTACATTTTATCCTCTCACCGTTCGAAACTTCTTCAAAAATATAATCAAACTGTATCAGGTTTCTCTATAATTAAAATGCCTTGTTTTGAAATTATTGATATTTATTTTGGAAATCATGTAATTTACGAGAAATCATCATTTATCTGCCTTGCCTGTGCAATAAAATAGTCGCAACAAATGTATACAGAAATAATATTTATTCATTGTTTGGTTACAATTACGAAGTATTAAATATTTTGTTTAGATACCTTTCTCTCAAAAATGTTATATTTCTTCAATAACAAAATTTTGAAAAATCTAACACGGAATATTGAGTCAAATTTCATTTTATTCGACCTTATAAGTAAAAATCTAGCGGTATCAACTCGGGGGATCGGTATGACCAGAGTCGTGGTCCATTATTTCCCAATCAAGTGTCTTCAAACAGGTTCCTCAATTCTGTAATCACTGGTCTTGGACATGGGGATTTCAGGTTTTTGAACCAATACTACTAGGAATAACGAAAAAAATATGATATCTTATTTTGGTAAATGTGAGATAGTCTTTTCCACAGAATTTCTATTTTTCATAAATAGAATGAGATGACAGAATTTTGTATATTCAATAATTAATTCTTTTAAATGATTGATATAAAGCTAAAACATAAATTGTTGAATTCATCTGATGATATGTTATTGTGAATATCTCGGATTTCTAGGCTTGGAGAGGCAAAATTTATTTTTCATATTTTAGTTCTTACTATAAACAAGCAATTATGAAGTCTCAAATTATTCATCATCATTCTCCTGGTCTCTATTAGATTATATTGAATATTATTTTTCTAAGCTTAGTTTCTTCATCTCTATTAATTTCTTCAATTATTTCTTCAACTCAATCATCTATTGCTGCTGCCGCCTCTATATACAGGGATATCCACCGGGACCGTCCGTTAAAAACTTTTTAAGTTCCCGTTACAATATCAAGCTGAAATTTTATACGCGGCTATAACTAGAGATTTCCAATTGAAGTGAAATATTTTCGAAGAGTGGGTCATCACTTTGTTATTTCAAATGGCAATCTACCTTTTTATTATACATCTAGAACCGACATTTGAGCAAGGCATAAAACACCCAAGTTGTTGGCACTTATCTGTCAAATCTTTTGACAGATTTAATTATTTTTGTTATGAACTCGATTTTTGAGGAACATTTAAAAAATTGTAGCTCGTAGATCTTTTGCACTACAGACACAATATTCGCTTGGGTGGATAGAAGAAGGGTCAAGGAATTTTCTAAGCAATCTACACATGTCAAATGTTTACTGCGTTGTTTTGTATGATTTTTTCAATTTTGCCTTTTTCAAACAGCTATAACTCAATTTTTCAAATGGCACGTGCCAATTTCTATATATATATATATATATATATATATATATATATATATATATATATATATATATATATAGATATAGAAATTGGCACGTGCCATTTGAAAAAATTGAGTTATAGCTGTTTGAAAAAGGCAAAATTGAAAAATCATACAAATGACAGGTGCCTAAAATTAATGTACTTGTCACTTCGTTCATTCGAATTTGATATTTCAACAAGAATTGTTGGTAATTTGAAGTGAAAATTTTTGAAAAACTCCAGATTGATAATGAAATGGCTGATTATTCAAACGAGGATATGTTTAATTTCTTTTTAATTCATGGCGAATGTCAAAAGGTGGTGGATAGAACGTGCAGGCAATTCAATAACCAATTTCCAAATTTAGTGCCTATGAGTAAAACAAAAACATAGAAACTAGAAGAAAACCAAATTCGAATGAACGAAGTGACAAGTACATTAATTTTAGGCACTTGTCAATATATTCCCAAATTATGTCGGAACTATAAGAGATGGGTATAGTACATGCTTATACAATTCCATCTGAAATTTGACGCTTCATCGGATGGCGCTATAAAAATTGGCACGTGCTATTTGAAAAAATTGAGTTATTGCTGTTTGAAAAAGGCCAAACTCAAAAAATAATACAAAACAACGCAATGAACATTTGACATGTGTAGACTGCTTAAAAAATTCCTGGGTCCTTCTTCTATCCACCCAAGCAAAAATTGTGTCTGTAGTGCAAAACATCTACGAGCTCCAATTTTTTTAAATGTTCCTCAAAAATCGAGTTTATAACAAAAATAATTAAATCTGTCAGAAGTCTTGATAGATAAGTGCCAACAACTTGGGTATTTTATACCTTGCTCAAATGTCGGTTCTAGATGTTTAATACAAAAGGTAGATTGCCATTTGAAATAACAAAGTGACCCACTTTCGGTATAACCGGAAATGGTATCACTTCGAAAATATTTCACTTCAATTGGAAATCGCTAGTTATGGCCGCTAGCTTGATATTGTAATTGGAACTCAAAAAGTTTTTAACGGACGGTCCCAGTGGATATCCCTGTATATACTGGGTGATTCAGCAGTGGCGTGGTGCTCTGTAGCTCGTACACTCTTGATGATTTAATTTTTGTTCGAACGGTATTATATTTAGAAAGTAAGAATCTACTTCAGCAATTGATTTTGAAGTAAACAGGGTGTCCCAATTTTCTATAAAAAAATCTTGGGAGATTTTTTCAGATTGGAAGACACTTTTTTGTTGAAGACTCAAGAGCGTCCTAAACTCTGCTATAATGTCTTTAAGTAGTAAGTTTTCTGGTGAGTAAATTCATGAAAATAGGCTCTCACATCATCGCATGTTCCTTCGGCCAGAGAAGATGAATACTTTCTTCCTTTCGTTTTCTTATTGCCCAAGGATAGCTTCATTGATGAATTGAAATAGATTATCCTCATTTTATACAGGAGTGACTCAAAAAAGTATTGAATATTGTAATTTTGAAAATGTCATATCTTGATTTTTTCAAATGGAACAACCTGTATTTTATTATTCATGTCAACGCATAAAATATTGTGCCTTATTTTTGCGGAAGTAACCTTATCTTTATCTTCGACCATTTTCGAAATAAAAAATGAACTAAAATAATAAAATCACAGGTTGCGAAAGAAGAGTTTATTAGTTCATATCATTATACTTGACCAGAGAAATGGAGATATCTAAGGTACTCGTGTATGAAATACGTAATAGATTGGTTTTCGGTGGGAAGATCTACAAGATGTTAAACCATTACAATAAGTGTTCGAAATGTTGCCCGTTTCTTTGTAGACACAACTAACTAACTGACTGAAAGGAGTCGAGTACTATCTGTCTCATATCCAACTATGTTGTAGAAGGAATCTGGTAAACGATGCCCTTAATATAACCCCACAAGAAAAAATCTAGACTTGTGAGGTCCGGAGACCAAGCTGGCCATCTAACAGGACCACCACGTCCTATCCATTTGTTTGAAAATACATGATTCAAATGCTCCCTAACCTGATGTGAGTAATGTGACGGTGCGCCATCCTGTTGAATCCACAAATCTTGTCTTATATGCTCTGGTACATCGACAAGCAACATTGGTAGATGATTTTGCAGAAAATCTAAATACATTTCACTATTGAGGTGCCCGTCGAAAAAGTGAGGGCCAATTAGATATCCATCTACTATAGCGGCCCTTACATCCAAGGAGCAACGATGCTAGTGATCTATCTGTGTCATGAGGTGTGGATTTTCCGTGGCGTAATAATGAAAGTTGTGCCTGTTAACAAGTCCACCCTTGTGGAAAGTTACCTCGTCCGAGAAAAGAACTCTGCTAAACATATTTGGATAATCCGCTACCTTGTCATTTGCCCAACTGCAAAATTTGATTCGATTTTCATAGTCTTGATTGTTCAGTTCCTGGTGCTGCTGTACATGATATGCATGTAATTTATTCACTTTTAAGATTCTCTGAACGGAAGTTTGACTTATATCTGTTAACTGAGAAATCTCTCTTTGGCTTTTATATGGGCCCTCTGTCACTGTCAATGAAACTGATAACATGTTGTCTTCAGCTGTAGCAGTTTTTGGTTTTACATGTTTTTTGTAAGCAATATTACCCGTTTCGATAAATCTAATTATATGTTTTTCAAAGCATCTTGCATCAGGATGCCTCTTATCAGCAAACCTTTGTGGATAAACTCTACTTGCCAACAAAGAATATCTATCACACTCTCCCAGAATAAAAATCATATCAATCATTTCTTCTTTGGAGAACTTCATGACAGTCAATTGAGAAATTGGGTTCAAACCTCATTTCAACAATGTTCAATAACGAAACACTGATAAGGTCACCATGTAAAATGCAGAATATGATATATCCGGACACCTGACAGAAGGCACAAATAAAAAAAAGTCAGCACATACCTCGATTTATGTTTTAATCATCTTGATTTTATTATTCGTTAAAAGAATTATCTTGTTTAGGTTTCATTGTTTACTACTCGAATCATTACAGAGAAAAAAACTTCTGTTCGAATAATGATGCATCTTGATGAGTTTGATACGGTTTGTAGAAAACTCTTCTTTCGCAACCACTGATTTCATTGTTTTACTTTATTTTTTTTCATTTCGAAAATGGTCGAAGATGAAGATAAGGTTACTTTTGCAAAAAAATAGCACAATATTTTATGCGTTGACATGAATAATAAAATACAGGCTGACGAGAAAACGAGAGGAAAAAATATTCATCCTCTCTGGCTGAAGGAGCATGCGATGATGTGAGAGCCTATATTCATGAATTTTTACGGAAAAAAATATTGTGACGAAACTACTCACCAAAAAAACTTATTACTTAAAGACATTATAGCAGAGTTTAGGCTGCTCCTGTATCTTGAACTAAACAGAGGTCTTCCAATCTGAAAAAACTACCCAAGATTTTTTTATAGAAAATTGGGACTCCCTGTCTCCTTGCAAAATAAATTGCTGAAGTAGATTTTTAGTTTTTAAATACAATATCGTCCGAACAAAAATGAAATCTTCGAGAGTTACGAGCTACAGAGCACCGCGCCACTGGTGAATCACCCAGTATATATACTTTTGAAAAAGAGGGTTTACAAAAATTCGAATAATTGTATTCACAATAAATGCTTATATCTATAATTTTGGTGTGTGTCAGAAAAACACAATTGTAAAAAAAAGCGAATAAATAGAATACCATCGGAAAAAACAGACCATGCCTGTTCCTTAATCAGCCATCTAAACTCGCATCATGCCTCCTACGATTGCCCCTACAGTGTGAGCTTAGGAAATGTAACAGGGGAACCATACTATCTTGCGTATGATTCAATAAACGAGTGAAGAAACCTGAGAAAAAAACTCGTTTCCCTGTCGCTATTGCACTAGCAATAGCTTGTCTGTTTATGTTGTGTTGGTGTCGTGTGTACAAAAATAGTACTAAAAAATTTTTCTGCTTAGCAGAAAAAAACAAAAAAGTTCTTGATTAGAAAAAATGTCGCTATCTCTTGGACCCGAAAAAAAGAAAAATTCACAAAATGGTGTCCACTTGAAAAAAAAAATTTCACTTGTTTTTCGACGTTTACGAATTTTTTAAAGATACGTCAAATTAAAATTTTTCAAAATCCAAGGTCTAGGTGATGAAGAGATGTATAAAGAAGATTCTCACAAAATTTCTAAGGAAGCGGTCAGATAGAACTTGAGATATCGTGTCAACCACCTCAACAAGAGGAGTTTTAAGAAAAACGCGTTTGAAGTTTGAGAAAGATTTTCAGTAGAATAACTCAGATAATAATATTTAATACTCACTTTGGATTAATCGGCGATCCCATATCCATAGATTGGACCTTCTTCTTTCTCAAAATCGAGATTTTGTGAAGTTCTTTCTTCTAAACAAGCTGTTCTGCCTGCTTTTGAAGCAACAGAAGCTCGTAGTTAGAGCGATTAATCCTCGACGGCTTAGGTGCCGCATCACAAAATCCGCTGTATCTCCCAAAATAATTTGAAATTTAATAAATCCTTCTGGTGGCAAATTTTTGGAAGTCTAAGCTTGGAAAATATGCAAAAAAACGATTTTTGCAATTTTCTAGACCAGAATACCCCCTCAATAGTTGGCTTATGACTACATGTAACTGTGTTCGAAATTCTTTTCTTGTTCTTGTTTTCTCGTATCTGATTTACGGAAACTGTTAGCACATTAACTGATAACTATGAATCAGTCGGTTTTTCCAATTGGTGTTGTTAACAGATATTTTGTAAAAGTATTTTATTTGTAACTAGCTGATCCGGCGAACTCTGCTCCTCCTTAAAGACAATAAATAAGCAGATTTTGGAATTTATTATTTTTAATTATTAGAAAAAATACAAAAAAAAAATTGAGTGCCTACATAAAATATTCGTTATTATTTCTGTATTTAAGTACATAGAGTGCTCTTCACTTAAGTACCTTGTGATATACGACATTTTTTGTTATATTATCAGGAGCAACCACAAACAACGCAGATGGTCTTCCGACCCGTGAACATGCCACATATAATTCACCATGGAAAAAACATGGATGTTCTAGATTCAAACCACAAACTTTCAAGGATTGGCCTTGTGATACCTCGAAAGAAAGGTATTATCTTTGTCTGCATCCCCGTGAACGAATTTTCACTTTTGATTGAAAACTGTAGAAGATACAGAGAGAGCTACTGAAAAATAGAGGAGACTATCTATCGCCCTGAGCTATTCAAGTATTAGTGCAAAAAAATGGAATCTTGATTCATTCAAGATCAAAGGCTGTCATCTTCCGAAACACCATTCACAATTCAAATTTCAACCCCTAGTACTTGAATATCTCAGGGCGATAGATAGTCTTCTCTATTTTTCAGTGGCTCACTCTGTATCTTTTACAGTTTTTGAACAAAATTGAAAATTCTTTCACGGGAATTCAGACAAACATAATACCTTTCTTTTGAGTTATCATTCGACCCATCTACCCTCTTCCTAATTTTCAAGGGTTCTCACCCCTGCTCTAGGGGTTGAAATTCGAGATGAGGATGGTACTTGATGATGAATGCCATTGATCAGCATGGATCTGTTCCATTTTACCTCACTGAAACTTGAATAGTCTCAGGGAAATAGTCTTTCCTATCTTTCAGTTGCTTACCCTGTATCTTTTACAGTTTTCAATTAAAAATGGAATTTCGTTCAAGGCAATAGACAAAGATAACACCTTCTATTTGAGTCATTACTCGACCCATCTTCCCTATTCAAAATGTTCAAGAATTGCAACCCCCGCTAAGGGGGTTGATATTTCAGGCAAGTTTTGTACCCCAAAAGATGTCCCCCTTGAAACAAAAATTGATATGTTTTTGCGTTTTGAACAGAAATGAACATCTTGGTAGATATAGCCTCTATGAAGTTTTCGTTGAAGCACCCTGTATGTAGATTGTAACCGTACTATTTCATGAAAAACGAGAAACAAAGAACAGATGCCTACTAATAAACTAAACACGAATTGTAACAATAACAATAACAAATTATTAAACAGCTTTCCAGAAATAAAAATTCTAGACCACTGCAACATTCAATGAAAATGCTGAAAATGGCCACCAACGGCGAGATTAGATGCTCCTGCTCTTCTCCACAAATCACATCGCATCATCTTAAATATTACAGGATTACCTATTATTCTATTCCTCAATTCTTCCAAAGTGATTACAGGAGAGGTGTTCACCAACAATTTTAAATGTCTCCAGAGAAAAAATTCCAGACTATGAGGGCCATCCATCTTCAGAGGACATTTTTCTTCAGCAAAATGCCGACATATGGAACCATTTAGTCTGTCTGACAGAAAAAATAGACCAATTAAATGATCTTCAATAGTTCCATTCTGACATTGAACGAAAATTGTTCGTGTTGTTGAATCGGAGTTGCCTTTAGCCCATATGATGATTATTGTTGAAATTCTAATTGCATTTCTTGTGAAGGACGCCTCATCTGTAAACATGATTTCGCAATCGAATAGGAGATTCCATGCAATTTTCTCTGAAAACCACCGCCAACAGTTAATTCTAAAACGAATATCTCGAGTAAATAGGGCTTGGATACGTAACAGGTATATGAGATGGATAAATCAGGAAGTCGACAAGAATTTTCCTCACTAATAAGAATGAGTTCCTCTACTATCTTTAATTATTCTGCTGCTTTGCTGAGGATATTCATCAATCATATTCAAAACGGCTTTTCTTCTTCTAGAGTTTTTATTGTTCGATTTGCAATTTTCAAATTATTTCTCGCATTAAATAATCTTCTTCCTCTCAATAGGGATCCAGAAAACACATGAGATAGAATAGTTTCCCAAAGGAATAATAATCAGATTTGGTTGACAGAATACGTCAGTAGCGTATCAAAAAGATCAAAAAGAATTGACCTGGAAAAAATATCACCCTTTAAATTTCTCATAACTTCGTCTTATTTTATGCTGTAGATCAGGGGTCATTCTCGAGAAGAAAAAATTTTCAATAAGTAGGTAAATTTATAATGTAATAAAATAACACTCTGCTAGCGACAAAAAGCGGCTTTATCAAAGGAACGCGCGGTATTTGTCAAAGAAAAGCCGCATTTTTTATTTTTGCCGCTTTTCTAGAAAATTCGGCTGGGGCGTTTGTCGGGAACATTCGAGACTTTCGTTCACGCCGATATAAATGTTGCGCCTGCAGGAATTGGAATCATTCTGAATTGTAACTTGAAGGCAATACTACGTCTATACAAAGTTTATTATTAATTAGTACAAAATGAGTGCAGCGAAGAAATCTAAAACGCATCATTTTAATAACGATTGGGAGGAAGAATGTTTCTTTTGTGCATTTGTCTTATTTGTCGTGCGTCGGTTGCAATACCTAAGCGTAGTAACTTAGAGAGGCATCGTAAAACGGTTCACAAAACTATGAAAAGGATTTTCCACCACAGAGTGAATTATGAAAACGGAAAGTACGTGATTTAATATCTTATTTGGAAAAAGAACAAACCATGTTCACAAGACCAGCCAAACAATCAGAAGCTGCTACGATCGTGTCATTTATTTGAAATTTAATTTTATTTAAATATCTCATATATTGGCGAAAAACAAGAAACCATTCGAAGATGTATCGGTTGTGAAGCATTTATTGAAGCAGACAAGACTTTATTTGGAGATTTTAAAAGTGAAACAGAAATCATGTCTGCTATTAGAGAACTTCAGTTATCTCGTCCAACTATCACAAGGCGCTTTGAAGTCATGAGTCAGGATATGGCAGATAAACTAAAACATGATATGAAATGTACATACTTTTCCTCATAGTTCGACGAATCCACCGATATGACAGACACTACTCAGCTGTGTATTTTCATTCGGATTGTATTCAATTACATGTTGGCTAGGGAAGAATTTTTGACAATCATTCCTCTGAAGGGGAAAACTCGTGGCGAAGATATATATGACGTTTTCTTCAATTTTGTGAAATACTACAAGCTACCAATATGTGTGCATTACAACCGATGGAGCACCAGTAATGACCGGAAACAAAAACGGTTTTGTGGCATTATGTCGAGCTAATGAAGATTTCCTGCATTTTTTCATTCCATTCCATTATACATCAACAAGTTTTGTGTTTAAAAGTTTTAAACACGGAGGAAATTATGGCATTGCAACAAAAATTGTGAATTCCAACCGTGCAAGTAGCTTGCAACGGCGGCTCTTTAAGTTGCAGTTGGAAGATAGGGAGTCAGCTGAACACACTGATTTAGTTCTTCACACGTACGTCAGGTGGTTGAGTCGTGGAAAATTCCTAGATATGTTTCATGAATTATTGCCGAATAACAGCTTTTCTAGACGAAAGAGGTGATGACACTCAGATATTAAGAAATGAAAAATGGCTGACTGATTTAGCATGTTTGTCTGACATCACAATGCACTTAAACACCATTAACTTGGAGCTTCAAGGTAAAGGAAAAACTATTATTGAGATGATTAGCGCAGTAAACGCATTCAGAAGTACATTGCAACTTATGATAGGTCAACTGAAAAGAAAGGATCTGAAACATTTTCCGTCATTGAAAGCAAGGATTCCTCAGTAAATTGGCAAATAAAGCATCATTTATGAGTTATCCTTTTTCATGTAAAAACATTGAGGAAGCACCTACTGAAATAGCAAGACACTCTAATATGTAGCAGATTATATCAGATATACATCTCAAAGCTACAGAATCTGATACAAATTTCTGGTGTTTTATATCTGTAGATAAATATTCGAATCTATGACAAATCGGCCTTCAACTGACCGCAATGGTCAACTTAAATGTGCGAATCTGCATTTTCTGAAATGAAGATGATTGAGTCAAAATATCGCAATTGACTAACTGACGATCATATGTCATCAATATTGAGATTAGCACTCACTGGTTACGTACAATCTTATGAAGAGTATGCTGAGGACATGCAGTGACACGCTTCAACATCCAAAGTAACTCCTCAGTTAAGTTTAACACCATATGTAACTCTTTTGTTTTGTAACAACCTATAAACCCGCAATTTTGAATACCTATGAGTTTTCCATTGATATTATAAAGAAAAATCTAGCCAAAACCTCGACTAAAATAATGTATATGGTGAGGAAAGCTAATATGTATATATGTTACCTAGGTGGTGGGTAGGTAGGGTGTATCGTATATGTACGACAACCCTGCATCACACATACTTGCAGTCTCTCAGAGTCGATCGTAAATAGTCTAAAAATATAGAGGTAGATCGCCAGCAGTTCAAGTTTGAGCACCTCTGATGTATAGAGATGATTGAAGATGATTAGTATCACATTTTCTATCTCATCATCATGCTTCTCGTTATTTATTATCTTATATCTAACCCAACGAATTGAACAAAAATCCGAAATGGTTTGAATAAAACGTTAGGATTTCAACTGCTGTCAACACGCAGCTCATTTGGGAATGAAATATCTCTTATTCATATTATCTTGAACTACAGAAATTAATATTTAATTCAGTTTTTTTTTTCTTTCAGAAAATGGCAGATATTTTGGAATGTGCTTTACACCATTACGAATGTCCCATCTGTAAAGAATACGCCTCTCCACCAATTCGTCAATGTGCAGGAGGGCACGTAATATGCAATGATTGTTTCTATAAGGTTTCATTATGTCCAACTTGTAGAGGAAAAAAAACCTATTATCGATCCCGTCTTCTAGAAATATTACATGATAAAGTTATATTTCCTTGCAAGTACAGAGAAGAAGGATGCAATAAGTTTATTTGGGGTAGAGACATTGTTGAGCATCAAGTTATGTGTACATTTGAGACAAAAAATTGCCCCTTGAACTATGCAGCAACTTGCTTTTGGACTGGTGCGGAACAGAATATTTTACCACACTGTTTCAAATTACATCCAGAAATGACTAGAAAAGGTGGTTATAACACATTCACCATTGAAAACATAAAGGATATCACCAAAGCAACTCCAATTTATACTGTAATTAAGGCTCATGGACAAGGTTTCAAGTTTTGTCGTTGTTTATATGAAAAGGGTCATATGAGTTGGCGCGTTATTTTTGTATCTGACTATGAGGAAAAAGACAGATACGCCTTCAGAATTGAATTCAAAGGAGATAGAAACGTATACTTGAATCTTCAAGGTACTATTGCCGACGAGGAAGAAAAAGATGTTTTCGTGGGCAAGGGCCATCAAATTTTGGATGCTCAAACAATCAAAAAATTGTATGAGAATAATGAAGGAACATTAGAATATACGCTTCTGATTATAGACACTGCACTGGATAGTCTTTTAGAGGAAATAGCAAATTACAAAATATAAGATGCTTGTGAACTATACCTCTAAAGTTTTGGCAGAAATTATTTATAATCAATATGATGTTGAAAAGCTGTAAATACTTTTCAAAGTTGATAATATTGCAGGGAACTAGTTCCCTAAGTAAATTTTGTACGCTTTTTTCTTATTTTTCTGAATTTTTAAGACAATTGTTCAAAAAAGAATTACTTATCTTTATGCTCATAAAAATCCTTTACTTTCACTCTTGATGATATTATTTCTTCATAAGGAATTCGCATAACATTGTATTTCATTTGGTGGTCAATTTTGAATTACATAAGACTGATCTTATCATGTCAGGAAAGTATAAGATTGACAGCCTTTTCTTTATAGCATATAATTTTATAATAAGTCAGTTTTGTAGTTTTTGGGTCAGCTGTAGATTGAATTTTTAGTAATATAGCTTGAAAGATTAGAATTGTCTTTAATTTTGCATATTTCTGATTGATTATATTATTACAATTGTCATTCATTTTTATTTTGTCTAGTTTATATATTTCCTTCAATGATTGTTTTTTATCTGAGATTTCGCTATTAATTTACTTATCTACATAAAGATATGACTATTCAGGCAGTTATAACTTTCAATTTTATTATATCCCAAAATGAAATATTTTAAAACAATCCAAATGCCAATCTCATTTTTCGAATATTTTCAATTTTGATTTACGAAGAACTCAATTACATTTTCTAATTAGAATTGTTTTTAGAAGGTTTATTCTTAGTTTAATTTTTAGTGATGTTTATATTGGAGAAATCGTCCTGAATATTTGTTAGCATTAATTTCATTGAGAAAATTTTGGTCGCTCAATTCACCATAGTTTCGCTCTTCTATAGATTTTTATAAAATATAATATATAATAATGATTTTCTTGTTATGATCTATTCTCCTATTCCAACGAAAAACATTGAATCGAAAACTCCATTAACATAATATCTAAAAACGAAGAACGAAAAAATTATTTTATGAAATTATTTATAATCAAATATGAAATTAGGAAACGGTAAATAGTTTTTAAAGTTGATAGCATTGCAAAGAAACTAGTAACTATAAGTTATTAATCAAAATTTGGGAACATGAATTATAAATTCATGTTCCAATTCCTGGTTTCCATTCTTCTTGTGCTTCCTCATCTTTAGGCTGAGGCTACGGTTAAATTGTAGACTTGCTTGCTTTCAATAGTAACAGTGATAATCTTATTTATTTTCAGAGAATTCCTCTTAGAAAACTATAAATAATTTTGGAAGATCTCAATCAAACATATTATTGCATTTGAGTGACAATTTATTGAAACACTTTCATTGCTTTCGTCAGGCTCAAATTTCATTATTCTTTCGTGCTAAAACTTTCGAAACATACGTAGATTGTAATAGATAAAAGTTTTGATTCTCGCAGACCAGCAGCGTATATCTAAGCTTAAGCTTATTGGCTTACTTAATATTTCTTATATTTATTTAGGAAAATGTGGTAATATTTCTCGACATTAAGCACTAGAATTCAATCTTCATTATGTCTAGATTATATATTTCCTCCTATGATCGTTTTTTATCTGAGATTACGCTATTAATTTACATACCTACATAAAAATATTCAGACTATTCAGATATTTTTAACTTTAAATTCTACTAAACAGAGTATCCGTGAATTGCGTTTACAACGTTATACTACAGATTCTTCAGCTCGAAATAAGTCGATTTAGGCCATGTTTCTTCGTTTGGTCGCTTGAGGTCACCAAATCCAAAGATTTTTTTTTATTTTTCAAATAATTCGAGAACGACTCGATCGATAGAAACCATATTTGGTATGCGTAATTGGGTGCGCTATTCACGTTTTTCAGTGATCTTTTAGAGGAAATAGCAAATTACAAAATATAAGATGCTTGTGAACTATACCTCAAAAATTTTGGCAGAAATTATTTATAATCAAATATGATGTTGAAAAGCTGTAAATACTTTTCAAAGTTGATAATATTGCAGGGGAACTAGTTCCCTAAGTAAATTTTGTACGCTTTTTTTCTTATTTTTCTGAATTTTTAAGACAATTGTTCAAAAAAGAATTACTTATCTTTATGCTCATAAAAATCCTCTACTTTCACTCTTGATGATATTATTTCTTCATAAGGAATTCGCATAACATTGTATTTCATTTGAGTGACATTTCACTGAAATGCTTTCATTCAGTTTCAAATGTAATCATTGTTTCGTGCCAAAACTTTCGAGAGATATGTTAATTGTAATTGATTTTAGTTTCGATTCACTCAAACCAGTAGCTTATATCTAAGTATGAAACGCTTAAGCTTTTTAGATTACTTGATATTTCTTTTATTTATTTAGGAAATAGTTGGTAATATTTCTCAGAATTAAGTACTAGAATTCAGAAAAATATGTTTCAGTAGAAAAATAATTCACTTTCTAATACACACATCGTAGAAAAAGTGGTCAATTTTGAATTACATAAGACTGATCTTATCATGCCAGGAAAGTATAAGATTGACAGCCTTTTCTTTATAGCATATAATTTATAATACGACAGTTTTGTAGTTTTGGGTCAGCTGTAGATTGAATTTTTCAGTAATATAGCTTGAAAGATTAGAATTGTCTTTAATTTTGCATATTTCTGATTGATTATATTATTACAATTGTCATTCATTTTATTATGTCTAGTTTATATATTTCCTTCAATGATTGTTTTTATCTGAGATTTCGCTATTAATTTACACATCTACATAAAAATATGACTATTCAGACAGTTATAACTTTCAATTTTATTATATCCCAAAATGAAATATTTTAAAACAATCCAAATGCCAATCTCATTTTTCGAATATTTTCAATTTTGATTTACGAAGAACTCGATTACATTTTCTAATTAGAATTGTTTTTTAGAAGGTTTATTCTTAGTTTAATTTTTATTGATGTTTATATTGGAGAAATCGTCCTGAATATTTGTTAGCATTAATTTCATTGAGAAAATTTTGGTCTTTCAATTCACCATAGTTTCGCTCTTCTATAGATTTTTATAAAAATATAATATATAATAATGATTTTCTTGTTATGATCTATTCTCCTATTCCAACGAAAAACATTGAATCGAAAACTCCATCAACATAAGATCTAAAAAATGAAGAACAAAAAATTATTTTATGAAATTATTCATAATCAAATATGAAATTAGGAAACGGTAAATAGTTTTAAAGTTGATAGCATTGCAAAGAAACTAGTAACTATAAGTTATTGTTCAAAATTGGGAACATGAATTATAAATTCATGTTCCAATTCCTGGTTTCCATTCTTCTTGTGCTTACTCATCTTTAGGCTGAGACTACGGTAAAATTGTAGACTTGCTTGCTTTCAATAGTGACAGTGATAATCTTATTTATTTTCAGAGAATTCCTCTTAGAACACTATAAATAATTTTTGGAAGATCTCAATCAAACATATTATTGCATTTGAGCGACAATTTATTGAAACACTTTCATTGCTTTCGTTAGTCTCAAATTTCATTATTCTTTCGTGCTAAAACTTTCGAAACATACGTAGATTGTAATAGATAAAAGTTTTGATTCTCGCAGACCAGCAGCTTATATCTAAGCTCAAGCTTATTGGCTTACTTAATATTTCTTATATTTATTTAGGAAAAATGTGGTAATATTTCTCGACATTAAGCACTAGAATTCAATCTTCATTATGTCTAGATTATATATTTCCTCCTATGATCGCTTTTTATCTGAGATTACGCTATTAATTTACATACCTACATAAAAATATTCAGACTATTCAGATATTTTTAACTTTAAATTCTACTAAACAGAGTATCCGTGAATTGCGTTTACAACGTTATACTACAGATTCTTCAGCTCGAAATAAGTCGATTTAGGCCATGTTTCTTCGTTTGGTCGCTTGAGGTCACCAAATCCAAAGATTTTTTTTTTATTTTTCAAATAATTCGAGAACGACTCGATCGATAGAAACCATATTTGGTATGCGTAATTGGGTGCGCTATTCACGTTTTTCAGTGATCTTTTAGAGGAAATAGCAAATTACAAAATATAAGATGCTTGTGAACTATACCTCTAAAGTTTTGGCAGAAATTATTTATAATCAAATATGTTGTTGAAAAGCTGTGAATACTTTTCAAAGTTGATAATATTGCAGGGAACTAGTTCCTAAGTAAATTTTGTACGCTTTTTTTCTTATTTTTTGAATTTTTAAGACAATTGTTCAAAAAAGAATTACTTATCTTTATGCTCATGAAAATCCTTTACTTTCACTCTTGATGATATTATTTCTTCATAAGGAATTCGCATAACATTGTATTTCATTTGAGTGACATTTCACTGAAATGCTTTCATTCAGTTTCAAATTTAATCATTGTTTCGTGCCAAAACTTTCGAGAGATATGTTAATTGTAATTGATTTAAATTCTGATTCACTCAAACCAGTAGCTTATATCTAGGTATGAAACGCTTAAACTCTATTTATTTAGGAAATATTCGGTAATATTTCTCAGAATTAAGTAATAGAATTCAGAAAAATATGTTTCAGTAGAAAAATAATTCACTTTCCAATACACACATCGTAGAAAAAATGGTCAATTTTGAATTACATAAGACTGATCTTATCATGCCAGGAAAGTATAAGATTGACAGCCTTTTCTTTATAGCATATAATTTATAATACGACAGTTTTGTAGTTTTGGGTCAGCTGTAGATTGAATTTTTCAGTAATATAGTTTGAAAGATTAGAATTGTTTTTAATTTTGCATATTTCTGATTGATTATATTATCACAATTGTCATTCATTTTTATTATGTCTAGTTTATATATTTCCTTCAATGATTGTTTTTTATCTGAGATTTCGCTATTAATTTACACATCTACATAAAAATATGACTATTCAGACAGTTATAACTTTCAATTTTATTATATCCCAAAATGAAATATTTTAAAACAATCCAAATGCCAATCTCATTTTTCGAATATTTTCAATTTTGATTTACGAAGAACTCGATTACATTTTCTAATTAGAATTGTTTTTAGAAGGTTTATTCTTAGTTTAATTTTTATTGATGTTTATATTGGAGAAATCGTCCTGAATATTTGTTAGCATTAATTTCATTGAGAAAATTTTGGTCTTTCAATTCACCATAGTTTCGCTCTTCTATAGATTTTTATAAAAATATAATATATAATAATGATTTTCTTGTTATGATCTATTCTCCTATTCCAACGAAAAACATTGAATCGAAAACTCCATCAACATAAGATCTAAAAAATGAAGAACAAAAAATTATTTTATGAAATTATTCATAATCAAATATGAAATTAGGAAACGGTAAATAGTTTTTAAAGTTGATAGCATTGCAAAGAAACTAGTAACTATAAGTTATTGTTCAAAAATTGGGAACATGAATTATAAATTCATGTTCCAATTCCTGGTTTCCATTCTTCTTGTGCTTACTCATCTTTAGGCTGAGACTACGGTAAAATTGTAGACTTGCTTGCTTTCAATAGTGACAGTGATAATCTTATTTATTTTCAGAGAATTCCTCTTAGAACACTATAAATAATTTTGGAAGATCTCAATCAAACATATTATTGCATTTGAGCGACAATTTATTGAAACACTTTCATTGCTTTCGTTAGTCTCAAATTTCATTATTCTTTCGTGCTAAAACTTTCGAAACATACGTAGATTGTAATAGATAAAAGTTTTGATTCTCGCAGACCAGCAGCTTATATCTAAGCTCAAGCTTATTGGCTTACTTAATATTTCTTATATTTATTTAGGAAAATGTGGTAATATTTCTCGACATTAAGCACTAGAATTCAATCTTCATTATGTCTAGATTATATATTTCCTCCTATGATCGTTTTTTATCTGAGATTACGCTATTAATTTACATACCTACATAAAAATATTCAGACTATTCAGATATTTTTAACTTTAAATTCTACTAAACAGAGTATCCGTGAATTGCGTTTACAACGTTATACTACAGATTCTTCAGCTCGAAATAAGTCGATTTAGGCCATGTTTCTTCGTTTGGTCGCTTGAGGTCACCAAATCCAAAGATTTTTTTTTTATTTTTCAAATAATTCGAGAACGACTCGATCGATAGAAACCATATTTGGTATGCGTAATTGGGTGCGCTATTCACGTTTTTCAGTGATCTTTTAGAGGAAATAGCAAATTACAAAATATAAGATGCTTGTGAACTATACCTCTAAAGTTTTGGCAGAAATTATTTATAATCAAATATGTTGTTGAAAAGCTGTGAATACTTTTCAAAGTTGATAATATTGCAGGGGAACTAGTTCCCTAAGTAAATTTTGTACGCTTTTTTTCTTATTTTTTGAATTTTTTAAGACAATTGTTCAAAAAAGAATTACTTATCTTTATGCTCATGAAAATCCTTTACTTTCACTCTTGATGATATTATTTCTTCATAAGGAATTCGCATAACATTGTATTTCATTTGAGTGACATTTCACTGAAATGCTTTCATTCAGTTTCAAATTTAATCATTGTTTCGTGCCAAAACTTTCGAGAGATATGTTAATTGTAATTGATTTAAATTCTGATTCACTCAAACCAGTAGCTTATATCTAGGTATGAAACGCTTAAACTTTATTTATTTAGGAAATATTCGGTAATATTTCTCAGAATTAAGTAATAGAATTCAGAAAAATATGTTTCAGTAGAAAATAATTCACTTTCCAATACACACATCGTAGAAAAAATGGTCAATTTTGAATTACATAAGACTGATCTTATCATGCCAGGAAAGTATAAGATTGACAGCCTTTTCTTTATAGCATATAATTTATAATACGACAGTTTTGTAGTTTTTGGGTCAGCTGTAGATTGAATTTTTCAGTAATATAGTTTGAAAGATTAGAATTGTTTTAATTTTGCATATTTCTGATTGATTATATTATCACAATTGTCATTCATTTTATTATGTCTAGTTTATATATTTCCTTCAATGATTGTTTTTATCTGAGATTTCGCTATTAATTTACTTATCTACATAAAGATATGACTATTCAGACAGTTATAACTTTTAATTTTATTATATCCCAAAATGAAATATTTTAAAACAATCCAAATGCCAATCTCATTTTCGAATATTTTCAATTTTGATTTACGAAGACCTCAATTACATTTTCTAATTAGAATTGTTTTTAGAAGGTTTATCCTTAGTTGAATTTTTATTGATGTTTATATTGGAGAAATCGTCCTGAATATTTGTTAGCATTAATTTCATTGAGAAAATTTTGGTCTTTCAATTCGCCATAGTTTCGCTCTTCTATAGATTTTTATAAAATATAATATATAATAATGATTTTCTTGTTATGATCTATTCTCCTATTCCAACGAAAAACATTGAATCGGAAACTCCATCAACATAAGATCTAAAAATGAAGAACAAAAAATTATTTTATGAAATTATTCATAATCAAATATGAAATTAGGAAACGGTAAATAGTTTTTAAAGTTGATAGCATTGCAAAGAAACTAGTAACTATAAGTTATTGTTAAAAAATTGGGAACATGAATTATAAATTCATGTTCCAATTCCTGGTTTCCATTCTTCTTGTGCTTCCTCATCTTTAGGCTGCGGCTACGGTTAAATTGTAGACTTGCTTGCTTTCAATAGTAACAGTGATAATCTTATTTATTTTCAGAGAATTCCTCTTAGAAAACTATAAATAATTTTTGGAAGATCTCAATCAAAAATATTATTGCATTTGAGTGACAATTTATTGAAACACTTTCATTGCTTTCGTCAGTCTCAAATTTCATTATTCTTTCGTGCTAAAACTTTCGAAACATACGTAGATTGTAATAGATAAAAGTTTTGATTCTCGCAGACCAGCAGCTTATATCTAAGCTCAAGCTTATTGGCTTACTTAATATTTCTTATAATTATTTAGGAAAAATGTGGTAATATTTCTCGACATTTAGCACTAGAATCAATCATCATTATGTCTAGATTATATATTTCCTCCTATGATCGTTTTTTATCTGAGATTACGCTATTAATTTACATACCTACATAAAAATATTCAGACCAATCAGATATTTATAACTTTAAATTCTACTAAACAGAGTATCCGTGAATTGCGTTTTCAACGTTATACAACAGATTCTTCAGCTCGAAATAAGTCGATTTAGGCCATGTTTCTTCGTTTGGCCGCTTGAGGTCACCAAATCCAAAGTTTTTTTTTCTTATTTTTCAAATAATTCGAGAACGACTCGATCGATAGAAACCATATTTGGTATGCGTAATTGGGTGCGCTATTCACGTTTTTCAGTGATCTTTAGAGGAAATAGCAAATTACAAAATATAAGATGCTTGTGAACTATACCTCAAAAGTTTTGGCAGAAATTATTTATAAACAAATATGATGTTGAAAAGCTGTAAATACTTTTCAAAGTTGATAATATGGCAGGAAATTAGTTCCCTAAGTATATCTTGTACGCTTTTTTTCTTATTTTTCTGAATTTTTAAGGCAATTGTTCAAGAAAAAGAATTACTTATCTTTATGCTCATAAAAATCCTTTACTTTCACTCTTGATGATATTATTTCTTCATAAGGAATTCGCATAACATTGTATTTCATTTGAGTGACATTTCACTGAAATGCTTTCATTCAGTTTCAAATTTAATCATTGTTTCGTGCCAAAACTTTCGAAAGATATGTTAATTGTAATTTATTCAAGTTTTGATTCACTCAAACCAGTAGCTTATATCTAGGTATGAAATGCTTAAGCTTATTAGATTACTTGATATTTCTTTTATTTATTTAGGAAAAATTTTAATATTTCTCAGAATTAAGTACTAGAATTCAAAAAATATGTTTTATTAGAAAAATAATTCATTTTCCAATACACACATCGTAGAAAAAGTGGTCAATTTTAAATTACATAAGACTGATCTTATCATGTCAGGAAACTATAAGATTGACAGCCTTTTCTTTATAGCATATAATTTTATAATACGACAATTTTGTAGTGTTTGGGTCAGCTGTAGATTGAATTTTTCAATAATATAGCTTGAAAGATTAGAATTGTCTTTAATTTTGCATATTTCTGATTGATTATATTATTACAATTGTCATTCATTTATATTATGTCTAGTTTATATATTTCCTTCAATGATTGTTTTTCATCTAAGATTTCGCTATTAATTTACATATCTACATAAAAATATGACTATTCAGACAGTTATAACTTTCAATTTTATTATATCCCAAAATGAAATATTTTAAAACAATCCAAATGCCAATCTCATTTTTCGAATATTTTCAATTTTGATTTACGAAGAACTCAATTACATTTTCTAATTAGAATTGTTTTTAGAAGGTTTATCCTTAGTTTAATTTTTATTGATGTTTATATTGGAGAAATCGTCCTGAACATTTGTTAGCATTAATTTCATTGAGAAAATTTTGGTCTTTCAATTCACCATAGTTTCGCTCTTCTATAGATTTTTATAAAAATATAATATATAATAATGATTTTCTTGTTATGATCTATTCTCCTATTCCAACGAAAACATTGAATCGAAAACTCCATCAACATAAGATCTAAAAACGAAGAACGAAAAAATTATTTTATGAAATTATTCATAATCAAATATGAAATTAGGAAACGGTAAATAGTTTTTAAAGTTGATAGCATTGCAAAGAAACTAGTAACTATAAGTTATTGTTCAAAAATTGGGAACATGAATTATTAATTCATGTTCCAATTCCTGGTTTCCATTCTTCTTGTGCTTACTCATCTTTAGGCTGAGGCTACGGTAATTTTGTAGACTTGCTTGCTTTCAATAGTAACAGTGATGATCTTATTCATTTTCAGAGAATTCCTCTTAGAAAACTATAAATAATTTTTGGAAGATCTCAATCAAACATATTATTGCATTTGAGCGACAATTTATTGAAACACTTTCATTGTTTTCGTTAGTCTCAAATTTCATTATTCTTTCGTGCTAAAACTTTCGAAACATAACTAGATTGTAATAGATAAAAGTTTTGATTCTCGCAGACCAGCAGCTTATATCTAAGCTCAAGCTTATTGGCTTACTTAATATTTCTTATATTTATTTAGGAAAATGTGGTAATATTTCTCGACATTAAGCACTAGAATTCAATCTTCATTATGTCTAGATTATATATTTCCTCCTATGATCGTTTTTAATCTGAGATTACGCTATTAATTTACATACCTACATAAAAATATTCAGACTAATCAGATATTTATAACTTTAAATTCTACTAAACAGAGTATCCGTGAATTGCGTTTACAACGTTATACTACAGATTCTTCAGCTCGAAATAAGTCGATTTAGGCCATGTTTCTTCGTTTGGCCGCTTGAGGTCACCAAATCCAAAGTTTTTTTTTCTTATTTTTCAAATAATTCGAGAACGACTCGATCGATAGAAACCATATTTGGTATGCGTAATTGGGTGCGCTATTCACGTTTTTCAGTGATCTTTTAGAGGAAATAGCAAATTACGAAATATAAGATGCTTATGAACTATACCTCAAAAGTTTTGGCAGAAATTATTTATAAACAAATATGATGTTGAAAAGCTGTAAATACTTTTCAAAGTTGATAATATGGCAGGAAATTAGTTCCTAAGTATATCTTGTACGCTTTTTTTTCTTATTTTTCTGAATTTTTAAGACAATTGTTCAAGAAAAATAATAACTTATCTTTATGCTCATGAAAATCCTTTACTTTCACTCTTGATGATATTATTTCTTCATAAGGAATTCGCATAACATTGTATTTCATTTGAGTGACATTTCACTGAAATGCTTTCATTCAGTTTCAAATTTAATCATTGTTTCGTTCCAAAACTTTCGAGAGATATGTTAATTGTAATTGATTTAAGTTTTGATTCACTCAAACCAGTAGCTTATTTCTAGGTATGAAACGCTTAAGTTTATTAGATTACTTGATATTTCTTTTATTTATTTAGGAAAATTTTAATATTACTCAGAATTAAGTACTAGAATTCAAAAAATATGTTTCATTAGAAAATAATTCACTTTCCAATACACACATCGTAGAAAAAGTGGTCAATTTTGAATTACATAAGACTGATCTTATCATGTCAGGAAAGTATAAGATTGACAGCCTTTTCTTTATAGCATATAATTTATAATACGACAGTTTTGTAGTTTTTGGGTCAGCTGTAGATTGAATTTTTCAGTAATATAGCTTGAAAGATTAGAATTGTCTTTAATTTCGCATATTTCTGAGTGATTATATTATTACAATTGTCATTCATTTTTATTATGTCTAGTTTATATATTTCCTTCAATGATTGTTTTTATCTGAGATTTCGCTATTAATTTACATATCTACATAAAGATATGACTATTCAGACAGTTATAACTTTCAATTTTATTATATCCCAAAATGAAATATTTTAAAACAATCCAAATGCCAATCTCATTTTTCGAATATTTTCAATTTTGATTTACGAAGAACTCAATTACATTTTCTAATTAGAATTGTTTTTAGAAGGTTTATTCTTAGTTTAATTTTTATTGATGTTTATATTGGAGAAATCGTCCTGAACATTTGTTAGCATTAATTTCATTGAGAAAACTTTTGGTCTTTCAATTCACCATAGTTTCGCTCTTCTATAGATTTTTATAAAAATATAATATATAATAATGATTTTCTTGTTATGATCTATTCTCCTATTCCAACGAAAAACATTGAATCGAAAATTCCAACAACATAAGATCTAAAAATGAAGAACAAAAATTATTTTATGAAATTATTCATAATCAAATATGAAATTAGGAAACGGTAAATAGTTTTAAAGTTGATAGCATTGCAAAGAAACTAGTAACTATAAGTTATTGTTCAAAAATTGGGAACATGAATTATAAATTCCTGGTTTCCATTCTTCTTGTGCTTACTCATCTTTAGGCTGAGACTACGGTAAAATTGTAGACTTGCTTGCTTTCAATAGTAACAGTGATAATCTTATTTATTTTCAGAGAATTCCTCTTAGAAAACTATAAATAATTTTTGGAAGATCTCAGCCAAACATATTATTGCATTTGAGTGACAATTTATTGAAACACTTTCATTGCTTTCGTCAGTCTCAAATTTCATTATTCTTTCGTGCTAAAACTTTCGAAACATACGTAGATTGTAATAGATAAAAGTTTTGATTCTCGCAGACCAGCAGCTTATAACTAAGCTTAAGCTTATTGGCTTACTTAATATTTCTTATATTTATTTAGGAAAAATGTGGTAATATTTCTCGACATTAAGCACTAGAATTCAATCTTCATTATGTCTAGATTATATATTTCCTCCTATGATCGTTTTTAATCTGAGATTACGCTATTAATTTACATACCTACATAACAATATTCAGACCAATCAGATATTTATAACTTTAAATTCTACTAAACAGAGTATCCGTGAATTGCGTTTACAACGTTATACTACAGATTCTTCAGCTCGAAATAAGTCGATTTAGGCCATGTTTCTTCGTTTGGCCGCTTGAGGTCACCAAATACAAAGTTTTTTTTTCTTATTTTTCAAATAATTCGAGAACGACTCGATCGATAGAAACCATATTTGGTATGCGTAATTGGGTGCGCTATTCACGTTTTTCAGTGATCTTTTAGAGGAAATAGCAAATTACAAAATATAAGATGCTTGTGAACTATACCTCAAAAGTTTTGGCAGAAATTATTTATAAACAAATATGATGTTGAAAAGCTGTAAATACTTTTTAAAGTTGATAATATGGCAGGGAAATTAGTTCCCTAAGTATATCTTGTACGCTTTTTTTCTTATTTTTCTGAATATTAAAAGACAATTGTTCAAGAAAAGAATTACTTATCTTTATGCTCATAAAAATCCTTTACTTTCACTCTTGATGATATTATTTCTTCATAAGGAATTCGCATAACATAGTATTTCATTTGAGTGACATTTCACTGAAATGCTTTCATTCAGTTTCAAATTTAATCATTGTTTCGTGCCAAAACTTTCGAGAGATATGTTAATTGTAATTTATTTAAGTTTTGATTCACTCAAACCAGGAGCTTATATCTAGGTATGAAATGCTTAAGCTTATTAGATTACTTGATATTTCTTTTATTTATTTAGGAAAAATTTTAATATTTCTCAGAATTAAGTACTAGAATTCAAAAAATATGTTTTATTAGAAAAATAACTCATTTTCCAATACACACATCGTTGAAAAAGTGGTCAATTTTAAATTACATAAGACTGATCTTATCATGTCAGGAAACTATAAGATTGACAGCCTTTTCTTTATAGCATATAATTTTATAATACGACAATTTTGTAGTGTTTGGGTCAGCTGTAGATTGAATTTTTCAATAATATAGCTTGAAAGATTAGAATTGTCTTAAATTTTGCATATTTCTGATTAATTATATTATTACAATTGTCATTCACTTTTATTGTGTCTAGTTTATATATTTCCTCCAATGATTGTTTTTATCTGAGATTTCGCTATAAATTTACATACTTACATAAAACTTTGACTATTCAGACAGTTATCACTTTGAATTTTATTATATCCCAAAATGAAATATTTTAAAACAATTCAAATGACAATCTAATCTTTCGAATATTTTCAATGTTGATTTACGAAAAACTCAATTACATCTTCTAACTAGAATTGTTTTGTAGAAGGTTTATTCTTAGTTTAATTTTTAGTGATGTTTATATTGGAATATTTGTTAGCATTAAATTCATAGAGAAAATTTTGGCCTTTCAATTTACCATAGTTTCTATTCTTTAGGCAATCAACAATACGCAACAAGACACCATTACCATTGCCTGTGCGGCTTACTTTGGCCAAACTTAATCACCAAACTTTACAACAAATTCATCTCTCTCCCTTTGTTACATTTATGAAGGATTTTAAGATTGTTCAATGATATCGAGTGGTTAGTTGATTTTATGTGTTCAAATATTGGCGAATTTTTATCTGAGGAAAATGTTCCTTGAATCTAGCTTCAAAACTTCTGAATTTGGGAGGCTTTTACTTGGTAAAATTCCATTATCAATAATAAAAAACAAGTACTTGAACACAGTACTTGTTTTTTATTATTCAAAACTTCGCGCTGTTTGTCCGACATAGGCTACCTGACATTCATTGGATTTGATTTGATGAATTCCTGATTGCTTGAATTTATCGTTCCTTTCTTTGGCATTGAATAATAATCTGCTTAAGTTGGGGGCCACTCGAAAATTTAACCAAATTCGAAGTCCGATATTTTTCCTAATTCTCAACCGATTTAGATGATTTGTTCGGCAAGTTATAGATCAACTCTTTTGCTTTGTAGAAATTATAAGAGAAAACAAAAATAATTTGAAAAAAATTTTATACGGGGGCAAAACTAAAAGTGTTTTTTTTGTCAAAAATTCATAACACCCTGTGGAATTTCGTGGTCCGAGTTGAAACGTACAATATCATGGTCTGTCAAGACACATCTTCCTACAGTAACGCCCTTCTTGGTTTATGCATTTATCTCTATTTTTACAAGAGATATAAAATTTGAAGCGAAAAGTCACAAATTTCAAGAATTTATTTTTAATCTTGCGTAGGTGCATAACATCGGAGGTTAGCCAAAAAATAAAATCAAAATTAGAGAAGCGGAAATCTAACGAAATGAAAATTTTTGAAATTCACTGGCCAATTTCACGCTCCGGGAGAACTCGAAGTATACTGGCAAAATCGTTGATTTTGCACATTTATTTTTGAATTTTTTTGTGTAACACTCTATAATAATTATCATTCCTGTCCAAAATTGAGAGCAGGTGTGTATCCTGGCGATACACTCGTGAAATGAAATGAACATGTTGAGAAAAATGTTCATGATGACCCACAAAAAAAAACATTTGATTTTAGTAGCGAGTATGATCCCCTCGAGCTCTTATTACAGCGCGCATACGATTTCGCATACTCCCAATGATGTTGTCTATCATCTGTTGAGGTATGTTGTCCCACTCTTCCACCAAAGCCAATGTCAGCTCTTCAACATTGCCTGGATTCCGTTGTCGAACTCTTCTTCCAAGAATGTCCCAAACGTGTTCGATCGGGTTTAAATCCGGTGACCACGACGGCCAGTCCATTCGTGTGATCCCAACTTCATTGAGATATTCTATCACTATGCGCGCAGTATGAGGGCGCGCGTTATCGTGCATAAAAAGGAAATTTTTCCCTATGTAAGGAGCAAAAGGCACAACATGGGGCTCCAAGATTTCTGTTATATACCGATGGGCATTAAGTGATCCATTGCCAATAATCTCCAGTTCTGTTCGTACTCCCAAGCATATGCCACCCCATATCATAACTGACCCTCCACCGTATTGCTCAGTTCCTGCGAAGTTCGCTTGATTGTACCGTTCCCCTCGATGCCTCCATATTCTATCTCTACCATCCACGAAATTCACACAATATCGGCTCTCATCACTAAATAAAACTCGTCTCCACTGATTGATTGTCCATGCTACATGCTCCCTAGCAAACGCCAATCTTGCTACCCGATGGGCTCTATCGAGTCTTGGTGCTCTTGCTTGCGCGTATGATCTCAGACCAACTTCATTTAATCGTCTTCTGACTGTCCTCATACTGACGTTAATGTTATTCACTGCTTGTAAAAGGTTACGTGCCTGAACAGCAGTAAGACGAGGATTTCTTATGGTTTGATTGACGATGAAACGGTCATGTATAGCGCGGGTTGCTCGATTTCTTCCTTGTCCTCGCCTCCTCACGTACAATCCAGTTTCCCTGTAACGTCGGTAGATTCGATGGATAACCGACGTCGAGACACCCAACATGGTACCGACTGAGCGGTAGGTGCGCCCTTCCTCGATCAATGTAACTGCCCTTGCTACTGAGGTTGGTGGTAAATCTCTCATTCTGAATGAAAAATACCGTTCGAATCGTAAACAGTAAAAGAATCACAAAACACCGCAACCGATCGAATTTGTATCAAATCAAAGAATGGAAAACTCTCATTCTTTAAACAAGTGCAAATGTGGTCATATACAAAAAAACGTGTGTTGTATTTCATATTTGATAAAAAAAGGTGTGCACATATGTAAATGAAAAGTCAATAACTAATGCAATTCGAACATTAAAATCGCAAACGACAATTTCTACACGCCTGAGTGATAATAAGAAAATTCCAAATTGATAGACGAATTTTAATGACAATTTCTTGATTCAATGGAATTTCTCTAAAATGTCGATTTTCCACTTGAAATTAAATATATTTTGCAAAAATAGAGGTAAACGCATGAAACAAGAAGGGCGTTAATGTAGGAAGATGTGTCTTGACAGACCATGATATTGTACGTTTCAACTCCTACCGCGAAATTCCACAGGGTGTTACGAATTTTTGACAAAAAAACAGTTTTAGTTTTGCCCCCGTATAAATTTTTTTTTGTTTTCTCTTATAATCTCTACAAAGCAGAAGAGTTGATCTATAACTTGCCGAACAAATCATCTAAATCGATTGAGAATTAGGAAAAATATCGAACTTCGAATTTGATTAAATTTCTGAGTGTTCCGCTAATTTTGCCTCCGAGTGTAGTTATGTTAAATTTGGAAAAGTAGTTACTGATTTTTTCAGAGTTAGCCGGTGTATCTGAGACTAGTGTATCTTTTTTCCGGGGTTTCTACGATGCTACATAGTAATTGAGAGGTAATATGTTGTTCTCTGCTTTTAATGATTGTATTTAGAAAATGTTGTGATATGTTGTTATTTGAGGCAATTTTTCTGATAAAATTAAGTTCAGTTTGAAAATTTTTTGTCGAAAGGGGAACAGAGTAAGCTTTATGAATAATGGAGTTATATGCAGCTAGTTTGTGGCTTAAATGACTGAACGAGTCCATTGGAATCGTGCGTCTGTGAATGTTTCATTTCTGTAAATTTTATAAGTGAGTTGGTTATTTGAATTTGTAATGGTTGAGTCGAAAAAATTAATTGAGTTATTATTTTCTAATTCAGAAGTGAAGCTGATGCGGCAATGTATTTTATTCAGGAAATTTAAAAATTGCTCAATTTGTCTGTTTGAACCACGAAAACCAACTAAAATGTCATCTACATATCTGTACCAGAAAGTAATGTGTTATTTAGTGAAATCTGTATTTAATATTGAGTTTTTCTCTAAATTATTCAAATTCAAATAACCAACTTATAAAATATACAGAAAGGAAACATTCACAGACGCGTCGATTCCAATTGACCCGTTCAGTCATTTAAGCCGCAAACTGGATGAATATAACTCCATGATTCATAGAGAGCTTTCTCTGTCAAACTGAACTTAATATCATCAGAAAAATTGCCTCAAATAACAACATACCACAACATTCTCTAAATACAATCATTAAACGCAAAGAACAACATATTACCTCTCAATTACTATATACCTAACATCGTAGAAACCCCGAAAAAAAGATACACTAGTCTCAGATACACCGGCGAACTCTCTAACAAAATCAGTAACTACTTTTCCAAATTTAACATAACTACTTCATTCTCAAGCGGCCCCAACTTAAGCAGATTATTATTCAATGCCAAACAAAAGAACGATAAATTCAATCAATCAGGAATTTATCAAACCAAATGTAATGAATGTCAAGTAGTAAAAATTCGCCAATATTTGAACACATAAATTGAACTAATTACTCGATATCATTGAACAATCTTAAAATTCTTCATAAATGTAACAAAGGAAGAGAGATGAATTTGTTGGAAAGTTTGGAGATTAACAAACTATGTAAAAACCCACAATTTATTACCCTCAACAGCCAACTACAGTATAATGGATCCCCACTACTCAATATTTAGGATAAACTTCATTCTGTACTTGTACTTACCTACTCATGTATCATATTGTTATTCACTTGAAAATGACCGTAGGGTCGAAACCGGTCGTGATTATTGAATAAATTGTGGAAAAGTGACAAAAGTGTCTCATTTCGTTTTACTTTAAAAATGAATTTCCATAAATAAATGAATCATCAATACTATGGAATATATTAAAATTGAATTTAAATATATTACATCGAAAAGTGGTAGCGGCACGGTGTGTGGAGCATAGATTAAATCGTACAATTCTATGATTGAAAAAAATCACAGATCAAATGCTGTTAAAAATTTTTCAACCAGTTCTTCTGAGATAGAAAATTATCTGCTTAATCTCTGCCCTGTTGTGTTTCTTGTTTAACAATTTTCTCCCTAGATTCATACCTTGCATCAATTTTGAAAATCATATGAACAGTTATGGATCATGTTCATCCTTCGTGAAGGTAGCCAATGATTATTTACAAAAAGAGATGATATTTATATAGAAAAAAACATAATGACTTGGCAATCGCATTTTTAGTATTTGGTAAGCTAAATCCAATCGAGGATATTATTCTTTGAATATTGTAAATCCTATGTTATTGTGTAGTAGAGCGATTGCCAAGTCATTAGGTATGTTTTTATCTATATAAATACAAATGTGTGGATATTAACTGAAATGATCGACTTGGTTTCACATAATATCTCACACCTTTTTACGGCAGATTGTTTTCATTGCGAGATTTGCATTTTTGTACATTTTATGTTTTTGGTGGGATCTCATCCCTTTCTGTAAATAATCATTGGCTACCTTCACGAAGGATGAACATGATCTATAACTTTTCATATGATTTTCAAAATTGATGCAAGTTACCAATCTAACGAGAAAATTGTTAAACAAGAAACACAACAGAGCAGAGATTTAGCAGATAATTTTCTATTTCAAAAGAACTGGTTGAAAAATTTTTGACATCATTTGATCTGTGATTTCTTCAATCATAGAATTGTACGACTATATGCGGCACACACCGTGCCGCTACCACATTTCGATGTAATATATTTAAATTCAATTTTAATATATTCCATAGTATTGATGTTTTATTTATTTTATGGAAATTCATTTTAAAAGTAAAACGAAATGAGACACTTTTGTCACTTTTCCACAATTTATTCAATAATCACGACCGGTTTCGACCCTACGGTCATTTTCAAGTGAATAACAATATAATAAAATGAGATAGAAAACACAAGGTTTAACTTTAATCTACACTTTATTTGAAAAATTTCGACGACGTTTCGCTGACACAGCAGCTTTATCAAGAATGACAAACAGAATGAAGAGTATGGTATTATAAATAAATCCTAGAACAAGTTGGATGAATAACAGGAAAATCCACACCGAGCCATTGTACAGTTAGTATGAAAGGTAATTAAAACTAATTAAACAAGTTAAGTAGGGTGAATAATTCACATCTACCTGCTCATTCAAAAGCTTGTTCAAATGTTTGTATCTATTTATTTCTAATGCTTCTAGGAGATCTAATTTTAAACTTTTGATTTTATATGTAATATGTCAAAGTTTCTATTGAATGAATGGTTTTCTTTTATAAAGTGGTTTGAATAATTTGAATCAGATTTATTTTTATCGAAGCTACGTTTATGTTTAGATGTTCTTATGCCAAAAGTCCTATAGGTCCTACCGATATAAATTTTATCACAAGAACCGCAATTGAGTTTATATTCCTGATTTACTTGATTTTTCAACCTGAGATTTATTATTTTTAATATGTTTACCTAAGTTATTAGAAGTTTTGAAAGTTATATTAAGATTTTGTTTGACGAGAAAGGATTTAATATTTGTACTTGCAGAACCGCAGAATGTTAAACTGTTGAATATTTTATAGTCTTTATGAATAGGATATACTTCATTGATTGCTTTCTGATACAGTTTATATGAATTATTAATGGCTATCTGTTTGATGATCTCTTCATTAAAATCTTCTACTGATAAAGGTAAATTGAGTAACCGATATACCATGCTGTTTAAAACTGCAACTTTGTGTTGAATTGGATGTAATGAGTAGTTATGTATAATTATATCAGTATGTGTTGGTTTACGAAAGACCGAAAAACATGATTATTATTTCGTTTAGTGATTTTCAAGTCCAAAAATATAATGGAATCGTTCTGTTCAATTTCTATCGTGAATTTAATGTTCAAATGGATGGAATTAATGAAATTAAGAAATAAGTCTAATTGACGAGTAGTTCCAATGAAACATACTAAGGTGTGGTCAACATATCTATACCAATAAAGAAATTTGGAAATGAGTGGATGTGTATGAATTTTCTGTTCAATATTATTCATCAAAATCTCTGCTAAAAGTGGACTCAAGGGATTTCCCATGATCAAACCATTTTCACTACTGTAATAGATGTTGTTGAAAGAAAAATAAATTTGTTCAATGCAATCGTCCAACAGATTCAATATTTCTGATTTAATTATGTGGTTAACAGGATTCGAATTCAACATGTTTTCGATTAATATTTTGACATCACCTGGAGGAACACTTGGGTATAAATTCTCAACATCAAACGAAATAAGTTTTGCGTTAGGTGGTAGGTTAACGTTTTTTATGTTATTTATCAATTCGAAAGAATTTTTATAGAAAATATTTTGATTTGAATGAACAACAATAATAACAATAACAATAATAATATAATACCATACTCTTCATTCTGTTTGTCATTCTTGATAAAGCTGCTGTGTCAGCGGAAAGTCGTCGAATTTTTTCAAATTAAGTGTAGATTAAAGTTAAACCTTGTGTTTTTTATCTCATTTATATCATGGATCTACATCAAGTAACGGCCTCCACAATTCAAACAATATGTTACATTAGTAGGCAAGTACAAATACAGAATTGTGGGTTTTTACATAGTTTGTTAATCTCCAAACTTTCCAACAAATTCATCTCTCTCCCTTTGTTACATTTATGAAGGATTTTAAGATTGTTCAATGATATCGAGTGGTTAGTTGATTTTATGTGTTCAAATATTGGCGAATTTTTATCTGAGGAAATATGTTCCTTGAATCTAGCTTCAAAACTTCTCCCTGTTTGTCCGACATAGGCTACCTGACATTCATTGCATTTGATTTGATGAATTCCTGATTGCTTGAGTTTATCGTTCTTCTGTTTGCATTGAATAATAATCTGCTTAAGTTGGGGCCGCTTGAGAATGAAGTAGTTATGTGTAGCGAGTTCAAACTCATACTGGACGCAAATCACATGTGCACCAGACGTTGCTTGAAGCCTTTCGTCTCACGCGTTACCGCATCGAAAGCAACGTTGCCAGTCTCCTTACTTTATTCACAAACCTTGTATACTAGCCCCCTCATACTATTTTCTAGAATAATTCGGGCCCATTTTATATGATTTATTTTGGTTTAGAAAGCTGCGCGATATTTTCCAGTGACCTGTAGAAAATTATGGATGTTCCTAGATCTCTAGTCCAGCGCTATCTTTTCACCAAGCTAGTGTACTTTTCCCCTGGAGGAGTCTTCCACAATAATTTACGTCATTTCGAAATCTTGGCATATATCAGAACAGAACAATACTCAAATCAAAATATAGATAACGTCTTGAATCATTTTCTTTCACCGCAAGTTTATGAATTGATCTAGAACTGATAGCAGTACTCACCTTTAGCTAAAATGGCACCGAACTTGCATTTTTGAACATTTTATATTTTTAGTGGGATTTCTTTTACATTCAAGAGACAAATCTAAAGTACCTTTCACATATCTCAAAATTCTTTTCAATGCTTTATATAACTCAATGTTAGCACAGTGCTGATACCGACTTACAGCAACGTTTAAATCTGGACGAGTACCTGATACTGCATAAAGTAAACTTCCTACTAATTATCTGCATTTTTTTCTCGATTCCCTCACTTTCAGATTTCTCCCTTTTTAAGATTTCGAAATTAAAATTTTGATCTAACGGAGTACTCATACCTTTACAATTTTTCATGCCATATTTAATTTAAATATTTTCAAGGTAAGTATTTTGAATAATTTTTATTCCATTTTCTAAATCCTGAACTACATTGATGCCTAAATAATTGCTTGCTAAGCCTAGGTTCGAAGAAAATTCTCGACAACCATATGAGAAGTTTCATAAAACTGCATAAAAAACAATTTGCCTACCAACCGGGCAAGTCTACAATTGATGCCCTACACGATCTAGTCAAAGAAGTGGAAGGAGCACTTGAGGCTAAAGAAATAGCCTTAGTTCTAGTTGAAGACATTGAAGGAGCCTTCGATAATAGCTCCCATACATCCATTAGCAATGGTGCAAACAATAAGGGTGTCAAAACACCCACCATCAAATGGATTAAAGAAATGCTCAAAGGCCACTTTTGGAGACACCGAAATATAGGTGTCAGTTGTGAAGGGATGCCCTCAAGGAGGTGTCCTATCGCCGCTACTATGGTCAGTAATTGTTGATGGCCTCTTAGAAAGACTGAACAGCGCTGGCTTCAACGCACAAATCTATGCTGATGATTTAATTATCATCATTAGGGGAAAGCATGATGGAATCTTATCGAACCTGATACAAAAAGCCCTTAACATCGTAAATGAATGGTGTGCTGAAGAGGGACTCAGCATCCATCCAGACAAAACCATTCTAATTCCATTCACAAGACGTAGAAAGTTGAACTTAAAGCTCCCCTTTCTGAATGGACATACTCTGAAATTTTCGGAACAGGCTAGGTCAGGGTTAACCCTAGATCAGAGACTCAACTGGAATTTACACATTGACAAAACTCTTTCCAAGGCTACATCGTGCCTATGGGGATTCCGTAGACTCTTCGGAAAGACCTGGGTGCTACAGCGAAAAATAACCTACTGGTTATACACAGCGGTTATAAGACCCATTGTCACATATGCATCGTTAGTATGGTGGACGAAAACATCAGAAATAACTACGCAAAACAAGCAGCGGATAGCGTGCGTGGGCATAACAGGTGCTATGAGAAGCACCCCGACTACTCTGGAGGTAATCCTAAATCTCCCTCCTCTTCATATAAAATTGAAAAAAGAGGCGTTGATGGAGGCATTAGGGCTCCAAGACACAAAAAAAAACTATTACCTGGTGATCTCAAGGGTCACCTGGGGATTCTGGGTTACATAGCGCCAGAAATCTTATCACAACCATCGGATGTAATGCCGCTTACATTAGTTTGATTTTCACACACCCTTCGAAGTGGTCATAGAAGAACGCACATTCGTAAAGGGAAAAATAAATCTAACCTAACCTAACCAAAAATCCTCCATTTGGTACACGGACGGATCAAAAACGATTGATGGAACAGGATCAGGCATATTTGGACCCAAGTACTCTTCATCACTGCCTCTGGGCTCTACTCCCACAATCATGCAAGCAGAAACACTTGCTGTAAACCTTTGCTGCCAGGAGGGACTACGAAAGAAACTCAAAGGTGCACAGATTTACATTTTAACGGACAGTCAGGCAGTAATAAAAGCTCTAAACTGTTACAGTTATCGGATCATCTCTGTCTGGGAATGCCGTCAATCCTTGAAGCAACTTGCTGATGGGAACAAACTTTTCCTGTGGTGGGTGCCTGGCCACGAAGGCATATAAGGAAATGAAGCAGCTGACGAACTGGCCAAATCAGCTGCTGGAATTCCACCCATCGGACTTGAACCGTTCTGCGGTCTAAGTAAGCCGCACAGACGACAGGAACTGGAGCGATGGGAAGAATCTAGCAAAGAAGAATACTGGAGGAAAACTCCAGGACAAAGGCAAGCGAAAAAGTTCATTGACTATTCGCCAAAGAAGACAAAACAGCTTCTCGATCTCTCTAGGAACAAGCTGAGGATCATAACAGGACTCCTTACTGGACACTGCCCACTGAGATACCATCTCAATAAAATGGGCAAATCGGAAACGGCAACATGCAGAATGTGTAAAGAAGCGATGAAACTACCGAACATATTCTTTGCAGTTGCATCGCAACTGTCCGTCAACGACATATACACTTAGGTAGCGACAAACTAGAACCGCACGAAGTAAAAGCGAAAGCTCCCAGGGAGATTCTTAATTTTGTAAGGGATTTAGATCTACAGGAAAATGAATAAGAAGTGTTACGCACAAAAGACCATGTTGGTCGCAGTTCGGAAAGGCTAGCAAAGCCAATCGACTCCCACAAATGTAATGTAATGTAATGTAAGCCTAGATTCTTAGTTTTGAAATTTCTGTTTAACAAAACTTTGAAGTTTTCTACTACATTGTTACTTGTTCCGAGAAGAAGAATATCGTCAACGTATATCAATAGGAATAGATTGTTATGTTTTTCATATTAACCATATAAACAAATTGTCAAATTTTTAATTCCAATATTTACGATATTTTTTCAAACCAGAAATAGAGTTCAGCTCATATAGCTGTCCGTTTGGAAGTGCTATATACACTTCTTCGTTGATGTCTACATGAAGAAATGCTCCATTGATATCTAGCTGGTAGACTGGCTGTTTCAGCTTGTTCGCTATTATTATTAGCAATCGGAAGGTGGATAACATCGGCACTGGTGCATATATCTGAGATAAATCATCACACTGTTCAAAAACCCTTGCTACGAGTCGTGCCTTGTACTGTTTAGCGCCTTGTAAATCCTCTTTAATCTTGATGGTAATAATCTTATCTGAAGAACACTCTGAAGTTACTTCTGTCAAAGTTTGGTTTTCTTTCAATGTCACCAGTTCCTTTTCCATGGCTTCCTTCCATTTTTCTCTATCTTCAGATTTCATTGCTAATGAAATCTGCAAGATCAGCAAGCCATTTTGGTATTTTGTGAAGTCTCCTATTATTCTCTTGTTCTTCAACTGATCCATAACTTGTATCGTCTTCACAATTTCCTTCAACTGATTTGACTTCCGCATACATTATTTCATTTTCTGATGCTATGTCTTCATGACTAATTTCGTTTTCCAATTCTTCTGTCTCTACATTTGTTTGCGGATATTTGTTTTCACTTCCAAGGACCTTCAGTATCTTCTAAATCTTCATTATTTTTCTCCACATTCGATTCTTTCTTCATTTATGAATATCACATCCCTTTTTACTGCTACTATATTATTTTTGTGAGGAAATGAAGTTCTGTACCCTTTTTGCAATTCTTCATATCCAACAAATACTCCTAATTCAGCTTTTAATCACCACTTTTGCCTCAATTTGTCTGGTACATGAGTTACCACCTCTGGAGCAAAGACTTTCATTTTTAACATCATTCATTTCTGTATTGTTCCAAATTTTATATGGTGTTTTATCTTCAACTCTACTCGTTCCAATTCAATTGATTACAAAAACAGCTGTGTTCACTGCTTCAGCCCATAGGTTCTTATCGAAGTTATTTTCTTGTAGCATAGTTCTTGCTGCTTCAACTATTGTACGCATTTCTAGTTCTGCACATCCATTTTGCTGTGGAGTGTACACAACGCTCGTCTTATGTTGGATCCCATCTTCCATGGTCTACTTTGTTATGCTTTTATTGATGAATTCTTAGCAATTGTCGCTCCCTAATTTCTTGATGTTATATCCTTCAACAACCTTAGTACTTTGTATAAATTATTGGATTCTACTCGCTGCTCCCAGCTTATGCTTCATAAAGTACATTGTTCTGAATTTGGAATAGTCTTTTAACATCTTTTAACATTAAGAAATACAAAGCACCCCCTCAAGATGGTAGCAGGTAGCATGTCACCTGGTGATTTTGCTCTTGTACTATTAACAGGAAAACTGTTTTTCTGCTGCTTCCTCTGAATACGGTGCACATGTTTTTCTTCTTCAGTATCATATTCTATTTTGCTTCTCTTCAGTATCTGTTTTACTTGTTCTATGTTCTGATGAGCAAACTTTTTGTGTCACTCACCTAAATTTTCACTTAAGCGACCAACATTTGCATTTTCATGTTCCGAATTTCTGAAACAAATTTTATACATTTAATGTGTTCTATAGGCTATTACTCCTATTTTGTTGTTCTTCAGAAAACTACACTTATCATATTCCATCTTTACATGGTAACCTTTTGATATTGCTGCACTCACAGAAAACATATTTACTGTAATCCTTGGTACATGCAGAACATTGCTTATGTTATTTTCGATCCAATTTATGCCATTGAATGATTCCACGGATAATGAGCCAATACCTATAGCTTGTAATCTTGTTCCATCACCTATAATAATATCTCTTCTTGGCGATGAATATTCTTATTCAGCAAACTGATTTTTATCTTAGCACATATGATCAGTAGCACCACTGTCATCTATCCACTGATTTGATGTTACATTACCAAAAAAGGCTGTTGTGTATGCAGTAAAGGCATTCTTTGAGCTTTCTTCATTTTTCATGGCGGCGTTCTCTTTGCTCAGAAACCAACAGTTCTTTTTTAAGGAACCCTTTTTGTTGCAGTGTTCCCAGTGCTTTTTGTTTGTTCTACAGTCCTTTTTATAGTGGCCTGTTTTCCCACAAGAGAAACACTTTCTGGCTTAATCCTTTTTACCCACCACTAAAGCAGTCACTTCTTGATGGTTGCAATTTATTTGCTTTTCAATAAAGAGTCTTGCAGTTTTGATTCTCAATAGGTTCTGAATTTCATGCTGACACAAAATGTTTGAAGGAATCTGGCAATGCCGTAAGAATTTTAATTAAAACCAATATTTCTGGAACTTCTCCTCCAGCATGCTTGATTTTATATACAATCTCTTCAACCCTTGATAAAAAGATTGCTATATCTTCCTTTGGGTTGTACTGCATTGTGAAGAAACTTTTCTGTAGCGCATGGAACGAAGTTGTTGAAGTTTCTTCATATATTCTATGCAGCTTTGACCAGATTTCATTTGCTTATTCACAATTCATGATGTGAATGACTCTGCTTGATATTCTTGTGACCAGAATACTTTGTGCTTTGGCATCATTTTCGAGCCAAGACAGGTTTCACTAACGAAACATCTACTATATTGAAGATTTCAAGAGCCTTCAATATTGTTTTCACTTGAAATTTCCAGGTGGCCCAATTTGAAGCACCTTCTAAATTTAGGGTTTCTGTTGTGTTCCCAATAATGCTCTCCATTGTTTGCCCTTGATTTACTTGCTTTCTTTATGTCGACGTGCTATTGTTAATCTTCACCGGTTTTCTTTTTTTTTCGATTTACTGCTTTACCACAGTTTCACGTAATATAACTTCACTTGTGTCTGGGCCCATAACCTCTTGGCATTATTTATATGTGGAAATTTACGTACTTATATAACTTTTATTAAAGTGAAAAGGAAGAATTAAAACATACAACTTCAGTAACACGTTTACAAGAGAAGCAAAAAATCGTTGAGGTCCATAGTCACAACTATCTTAGTCTTAATTTAACTTACTCTTAAATACAATTAACATACTTTTAACCTAATAAAACCTTTGTTGTGCATTAATTTTTTCAACAGAAACTCTCTCAAACCTATTTCAATCAGGATGTGAGGAAGGATTCGATTGGACATTTTCCAATATTCACGAAGAACGAGAGGTGCAGGAACTGCCCTAAGGGACAGACTAGTGTTATGTGTGAGAAATGCAACACAAGATTGTGTTTACTTGAAAACAGAAATCATTTCCATGATTTTCATAACTGATTACTGATATCTTATGTATCAAGTATTTTCAATAAATATTTTTAGTAATTTCTCCGAAGCTTATATCCCGTTAATTTTCGTGTAACACATCTTTCAGTTCACGTTTCCTTCTGAATATTCAGTGAGGCACATTATCTCCAAGGATACCAAACTACTTCTTTCAGGAAATTGTATTGAATACATAATTAGGTCATAATGAACCTGGCAATGTATCTCTAGCTAGACGCCATCAAAATACACCAATGCCATTTGAAAAGAATTTTGCTTCTATAAATTCCTTATGACTGAAGACTAATTTGGTCAAATCAAGTCAGAAAATGCAGAATTATGGGCTGCCAAGTTGAGGGTAAATATTATGGGAACCATTCTTAAAAGCAAAATAGTAAATTACATAGAAAACCGAACAACAAGGACACTACTGATTTTTTCAAAAAACATATATTTCTGAATTTTAAAAAACTCTCCTAACATTTTCGTGTACGACGCCAGGTTTTTGAGTAAAAAAATGTTGAAAATAATAAGAAAAGAAATTATACATTTTACTGTACGACACGTAGTCTTCGATTTAAAGAACCACCGTTGTATTTCTTTTCATCATTAAATAACCTATGTTTGAAATTCAAAAGTTTAATTCAAGGGCAAAACAAAGACCTTTTAGTATCACCAATAACTCTTAAAAAATCACAAAATCTGTTCGAATTGACCTCCTCCAGTTCGGAATATTATTAGATTCCAGTCTTCTCCTCATTGATTAGTGAACACTTTTAAAAACACCAGGATCTGTTTTTATCGAGTTGCACCCATCGATAATTCTATTCCTTAAGTCTTCAACATTTGCCATGAGGGTAGTGAAAACCAAAGACTTCAAATGACCCCATAAGAAGAAATCGAGGGTTTTAAGTCTGGGGACCGTGCAGGCTAAAATTGAGTTTTCATAATTTTATTAATAATTCAATCTCATTTCATCAAGTTAAATATTCAAACAGTTTGAAATTCGAATCAGGAATCTATAGGTAATAATACCCAATGAAAATTATAGTTATATCCGTAAGGTGTCGCTGGTATTGATCCAAGTTGTTCACCGGTTAATTGTGAAATCAGTACTTGAAAGAAGATCGTTTTCTCGTTTCTGCGGGAGCACGGAGAGCAGTACTCATTCTATGTTTCGTTTCCACTTTATCGTTGTGAAGAGAATAGTTTCGCTTTTTATTGGCTTTCTTTTTGAAAATCAATAGTTTTTCATAGAACCGAGTCTATATAAGTTCGGAATTCATTAGATTCGCTCTGTTTCCATTTAGGAATCTTCGGAATCGTTTGTAATTTCATTGGAGCTGTATTGTAGCGATTAGGGTGAATAATATTCAGTAATAGAAATTAAGTATTCTTTGATTTTCTAGATAAATTCCAATCGTCTGAGGCGTTATAAGTAGTCGGTAATTTTGCCGGATTTCCTCGACAACCAATTCAATTAGAGAGTGGAGAGATTTCGAATTTTCTTTTGTTATATTAAAATAGATCGATATCTCCAAGGGTAAGTCAAGTCCATTCTGTTCTTTATGGTATTGTTATAGATTTTTTTCTCCGTCTAGATATTCTATGAGTTTTCATCTTTATGCCAAACCTTGATAATTCACGACTGGGGTGAACACGTCTTTAGGGAATTAGTCTTGCCACCTAAGGCAGTCACCTTTCGAACCATATTCAGGCAATCAAGTAACCTGTAAGATGTAAGATACAGAAATACCTGAAAACACCAAATCCAATCTTCGTGGGAATTAATCTCATTCCTAAAAAGCTAAGTGTTTCTCTTTATGATCAATTCTTCTCTTCTATCTTCGTTAATTGTTGACTGAGCTCTATCATTGTGTTTTGATTTGTTGAAAAGCTCAGATTGTTTCAAATTGAGAATTTGTACTATGTAGTTTGAGTTCATCTCGTCTGAGATTCCTTTTATTGTAATTGGTTAAACTTTTTAGTTAAGTTTAGTTAAGTTTTTTGTATTAGTTACCTTGATTATAGTTAGTAATTCATTAATCAGTTACTGTGATTTCGATATTTATCTTGTAATAAAGCTAGTTGAATGAAGTGATGAGTATTATTCCTAAGGCTTTATCTAGGACGTAGCTTCTAGACGAAGATCTCACAATAATAAAAAACAAGTACTGTGTTTTAAGGAATTTTACTTAATAATTGCGATTCGTAACGCGTTTCACTACACCGTAGCTTCTTCAGACGAATGAATATACAGAAAAAATATAAATGAGAATATAACTATAAATGTTCTTGAGTAATTAAAAGCTTATTGGGTTTTTCAAATAAAAATCAGATTCAAATTACGCGAATCATCTCTTAGAAAATAATCATTCTTTCGACCCACAGTTTGAAATTTTGCATACAGATAATAAATCTTGGAAGGTAGATCTTTGGGAAACTTTAGAAATCAATAAATGCAAACACTCAGGTAGACTCATCAATGAACAAGTCGATTTAAGCCCTTAACCTCTATTGAATCTTTTCGGGAGCAATCTATTCCTTAATTTTATTGGATATACCTGTTATAAATAACCACTTAAGAAGAAGGAACCCAATAAGCTTTTAATTACTCAAGAACATTTATAGTTATATTCTCATTTATATTTTTCTGTATATTCATTCGTCTGAAGAAGCTACGGTGTAGTGAAACGCGTTACGAATCGCAATTATTAAGTAAAATTCCTTAAAACACAGTACTTGTTTTTATTATTGATAATGGAATTTTACCAAGTAAAAGCCTCCCAAATTCAGAAGATCTCACACACTGAGAAAAGGACTCTGATCTAGCTAGGCATAGGTAATTACTAGGTAGTGTCAATTGTAATTTTCTTTCAATTAGCCTTGCTATAATTTAATTTTAGATATTCTAGAAACAAAACCATTACAAATCATCAGCGTCCGAGTTTTTTCTTTCTTTGAGATTAACCTGCGTTGTGCCCATACGCGCGCCACTGGCGAATCCAAAATATTGTTTCGTATTGAAAATTATGCGTCTCTGAAAGTTTGACATCGTCGAAATTTCACCTCAGTATTTCAAGCGGTTTACGAAAAATTCAAAATTAACTGCATCTTTTGATTAAATTTTAACACCCTCTAAATCGGTGACGAATTATTTGCGGACCTAAGTTTATATAAACTTTTTTCATGAATCACCTCCCAAAACATTGCCGTGTCTTTTTCAAACACCCTGTATACTAGGATAATTCTTAAGCAGATAGCAGATGAACAAAATCTCCATTGCCAAATACCAAAATATTGAAGTAATTTTCAATTCAATTTAGACGATATTTATGATATTGAAATTCTGAATCTGTAAATAGGAATCCTAATGACTGTACACGTACCTACTGATGTTAAAATCGTTAAGAGACCTGAGGGTCAATATACCTGCGTTGTAAACCAGATATAATTGAATGGAATCTATATTGAAGATTTAGCAAAATTGACGAAAATAATTCAAAAACTAATAATAAACTCGGATTTTTCAATACTTTCTCTAAAGGGCTTGTTCAGATTTCTACCTGTACCTCAATATAAGTTTGTGATTTTGTTAGCCTTCCTCAGTTACACCAGTGTAGAATTCCTTGCATAATAGTGCCTAGATTTCTTGCTTCCTTTATCAGTTCTTCACCATCTTAACCAGTAAGTTTTCTGTACCATCATAAAAATTTCCAGACACGATAACGAACTCTTCTCTATGAGAAAGGGTTTTTCTTCCTCAGTGCTTTTTCATAAATAGAATGTGATGAGAAAATTTTATATATATAGTTTTTATTTCGATAAAATTTAATATGCAGAAAAATCAATTGTTAAATTATCTGTTGATGATATTGTAAATATTTTGGATTTCAAGGATTGGGAAGACAAAATTCATTTTCCATTTTTTTTCAATATAATACTCCTTACTATATTCAAGCAATGATGAAGTCTCAAATTCTTCACCTTCATTCTCCTCTATCTAGTTATCTCTATCTATCTCTAGTTATTATTGAATATTATTTTCTAAACTTATTTTCTTCATTTCCGTTAATTTCTTCAATTATTTACTACTTCAATTTTCGGAAATATCTGGTTTTACTATTGCTATACAGCGTGATACATAATAGTATGTCAAAACTTGAGGGGTAAATCTACATGCAATTTCAAGAAAAAAGTTTATATAAACATAGGACTGCAAAAGCTTCGTTACAGGGTATTGAAATTTCCGGAAAAAATTGCTTTTTCCTCAAAACTCCTGAAGTTTCTGAAATATTCAGCCAAAATTTGGAATGCAAGTTATTTTTTACAGCCTCCATCATAACACGTCCTAAATTTTAACTAGAATCTACAAGGTGTTCTCTTTCAAACTTTTTTGCAGTACGCCACTGATCAGCGTTCAATCAATTTCCGTCATCTTCGTTCAATTCTGAAACTTTATTGATACATGTAATTTTTTCGTATCTCCAACCGTTCACGAGCAAAACATTATTAAGTTATTGTTCGAAAACTGTGAGCATGAATTATGAATTCATGTTTCAATTCCTGGTTTCCCTTCTTATTGTGCTTACTTATCTTTATGCTGATTTATGCTGAGGCTATGGTAAAATTGTAGACTTGCTTTCTATCAATAGTAACAGTTGAAGTCTTATTTATTTTCAAAGAATTCCTCTTAGGAAACTATGAATAATTTTTGGAAAATCTCAATCAAACATTTAATTGCATTTGAGTGACAATTTATCGAAACACTTTCATTGCTTTCGTCAGTCTTTCGTGCAAAAACTTTCGAGACATACGTTGTAGCTTATATCTAGGTGTGAAATGCTTATTAATTTACTTAACTCTTCTTTTTATTTATTATTATTATTCATAATATCTAATTTTTATTAAGGACAAATGAGGAAATGTTTCTCGAAATTAAGCACTAGAATTCAAGAAAAAAGATTTCACTAGGAAAATATTTCAATTTCAATATACACACCGTAGAAAAGATGGTCAAATTTGAAATATAAAAACTTCCATATTTTTTTAATATAATAGTCCATACTTCATTCAAGCAATGATGAAGTCTCAAATTATTCACCTTCATTCTCCTGATCTCTAGTTATTATTGAATATTATTTTTCTAAACTTATTTTCTTCATTTCTATTAATTTCTTTAATTATTTCAATAACTAAAATCATTTATTGATGCCACCGTGTGTAGATAGTTCAATAATTCTCATTTTCGTTTCAATGCAGCCTTTCTTCATATTTAGAATAAATGAAATTTATTTAATGTAGTTCTGAGACCTCGTAATTTGCGTAATCAAGTTTTTTGATTTGATATAATGGCCACTAAGATATCTATTAGTCATTGAACTCAATCATTTTGCATGCGGTCTCAAGTTGAAGTAAAAAATTTGTTGATAATATTTTCGCAATCGATGTGCTCTAAGTTACACCGGAAATTCACTTCACTTTAGTAAGATATTCATTTTTCGAAACAGTTCATTTGAAAATCTTTGCATTTCAAATTTACCGGAAAAACATAGTGTATTTTGAATTCCTTTATAGTTTTAGTATTAGTTTGGAAACCAAAAATGAGTTCATGAACTCGTTTGAAGTATATTTTTCAGTGAAATCAACAGGAGGAGAATGGATAATTGGAAATGCCAAAGATTTGAGTAGCACAGAATGATTGAAATCACCCGCCAAGTTGAGTAACTTTCAACATCACAAAACCCATTCAAAAATATAATTGAACTATATCAGGTTTCTCTATATTTAAAATGCCTTGTTTGGAAGAATAGAGTTTATTTTGGAAATCATGTAATTTACGAGAATTTATCTGCCTTGCTGTGTGAAATAAAATAGTCGGAACAAATGTATACAAAATAACATTTAGTCATTTTCATACATAACAATTACAAAGTACAAGATATTTTATTAAAGTCACTTTCTCTCTAAAATATTCGATTTTCATCAATAACAAAATTTTGAAATATGTAACACGGAATATAAAATCAAAATTATAAATGTAGTTGCATGTCGTTTTGATTAAAACACACCTTGATTCTCTCACAAACTGGCATATTAATGGGCCTCTTCTATTTCTGAATCTCATCTTGCAGATTTCTGTGTTCAGACCCATAAACTTTTTATTTTATTCGACCCTCGAAGTAAAGATCCAGAGGTATCAACTCTGGGGATCAGGTATGACTAAAGTCGTGATCCATTATTTCCCAACCAAATGCCTTCCAACAGGCTCCTTAGTTTTGTAATCACTTGTCTTGTTCCATGGGGATTTCAGGTCTCTAAACCAATACTACTAGATAGTTCGAAAAAAAAATTATATTTCATTTAGGTAAATTTAAGATGGAAATTTTCCACAAAATTTTTAGCACAACTTGAAACCTCATCTTCATTCTCCTGATCTCTATTATTAATTATTGAATATTATTTTTCAAACCTTTTTTCCTCATCTCTTTTAATTTCTTCAATTACTTCTTTAACTCATTCATTCTAGATTTGAAACTCTATCATCTGCGTCTTCCAATTGTTCTCATTTTCCTTTTATTGCTGCCTTCGCTTCATATTTAGAATAAATGAAAAATATTTAATGTCGTTCTAAGGCTTCATAATTTGCGTAATCATATTTAAAATTGATGTAGTGGCCATTAAGATATACACACAACCAAATTTATATGGAATCAACCGATATTTAGAATATTACCTCAAGAATTTTGAAAATTTCGAAGGATTGTTAGAATTGATCCTTCTTGAGATATTTCAATTGAAAAAAGAAATAATAATAATAATCTTTCATGTGAAATTCGGGATTGAAAAATGTAAGACTCTGAACATTCAGAGAGGGAAAGTCATAGATGGTGAAACACAACTTCCAAACGGTGATATTATACAGTGCATGAGAGATGGCGAAACATACAAATATCTGGGATACCAATAAGCCAGATTGTTAGACCAAAAACAATCAAAGGAGAAGATTCGTTCAGAATACAGTCAGCGTCTGAAGTCTGTGCTGAAATCGATGTTGAACTCGGGGAATCTAGTCAAGGCAATTAACACCTACGCCATTCCAGTGTTGCTTTACTCATTTGGAATAATCAGATGGACTAAGACGGAGCTGGATGATATTCAAAGGCAGACCCGAACGATGCTGACAAAGTACAACAACCATCATCCAAAATCGTCTGTGATACGAACAACTTTGAAGCGGAAAGAAGGAGGACGCGGATTAATAGATATTGTCAATTTACACACCGAACAGATAAATAATCTCAGAGAATTCTTCTCAGCAAAAGCTCAGACTTGTGACCTCCATAGAGTAGTATCGTTGGCTGATAAGGGGTATATACCTCTGAATCTTGCTACCAGAGATGACCTGCTGAATCTACCGTTCCTATCAGATACTGAAAAACAAGAGCAATGGTCAAGAAAGGAATTGCATGGACGACATCACCATGAGATTAATCAACCACACATCGACAAAAAAGCCTCCAACAAATGGTTGATGAAAGGAGAATTATTCGCAGAAACAGAGGGATTCCTTATGGCCATCCAAGACCAAGTGATCGCTACAAACAATTACAAAAAATTTATAATGAAGGACGGAACATTACCAACAGATAAGTGCAGAAAATGCCATATAAAATCGTAGACTATACAGCATATTACGTCCGGATGCGAACAACTGGCCAACACGGAGTATCTTCACAGGCATAATCAAGTGTGCAACATTATCCACCAGAAACTTGCACACAAGTACGGACTCCTGAACACCTTCCAGCCATATAACAAGTATCAGCCGGCACCCGTATTGGAAAATGACTCTATCAGATTATACTACGATAGGCCTGTTATCACTGACAGAATGGTGACGAATAATAGGCCGGACATAGTGGTGTATGATAAGAGAGCCAGAACAGCAATGCTGGTGGATGTCGCCATACCGAATAATAACAACGTGCTGAACAAGTTCCAGGAGAAAAAGTCCAAATACACAGACCTTGCTATTGGGATCAAGCAGATGTGGCACCTCGATAAAATAGATATTGTTCCTGTCATCGTATCCTCGACTGGTTTAATACCCAAAACTTTGCATGATAGCCTTAAGAAATTAGAATTGCATAAGAATATATATAGAAATGCAAAAAGCTGTAATTCTTAACACATGTAGGATAGTTAGGAAATTTATGTCAAGTATATTGTAATCGGGCCTATTCCCTTTGATTACTGAATCTGGGAAAGGTAAATTATATCCAGCTACTAGCTGAGATAGTGCATAAGTCCACGATAATAAATAATAATCTTTATTGATATGTATACAAAGAGTATTTTTCATAAAACAAAATAAATACCAAAAGCAATAATCGGTACACGTACATTGCACAACAATTTTTACACACAATAAAGATTCAGAGTAAATTGCTCCCAAAAGTCAATGACCTGTGGTGAGCATTAAAAATAAATACACAACACATAACTCAACCAAACCGTGAAATGAAAGAACAATTTCTGCCAATGGTACAAAAGAGTCTAGAACCAACACAGAACAACGCTAAATATATGAGTTATTTTTTATATCGATCATGTTATTTATATAAGTACTATCTGAACTGTAGCGCCAATTCTTCAATTTTATTATTATTTTTAACTAATATTTTTATCTCAATTGGAAGTTCGTTTAAGATTCTAGGTCCCAAATAATAATGACTCCTCTGGCAAATTGCCTTCTTTACGCTTGCTACATCAAGGGAATAGTGACAGTACCTTGTACTTTTATTATGCTCAATGAATATTTGTTCATGAATATTTTTCTTCAAATGCACTCATACAGAGAAACAATACAACTGTCTTACGTCTAAAACCTCAGAAAGTTTGTAAAGTGAATCCGAAAAGATTCCATTTCTGTTGTGTTACAATCTTGTCCAATACATTGTATATAAGCTCCACCCCAAGCGATAATCCTGTAGCGCAACTGGGACTCCACGATTGCATCTATTTTATCTAATATATTTGTGAGATATCTGATCTTTCCTAACAGTCGTCTAAGTTTTGCAATTAATTTGTTCACATGGGCATCCCAATTAAAATGCATATCTAATATCACACCGAGATATTTGCACTCATAAGTGCGTGGTATCTCGAACTTGGTGTTTTTATCCTGAATGACCACTGGAGAATTCCGAGGTAAATAGCGTATATCAATGGCATAAGAAATATATTTAGTTTTGGCGAAATTTATTGTGAGTAGGTGCCCCTCCATCCATTCTTTAATAGAAATAAAATCCAGTTCCACAAATCCTTAGAGGTCTTCCCAATTTTCCCCGGAGTGAAAAATGACAGTATCATCAGCAAAAGTGATAATGTTTCCTTTGGTTGAAAGAAGTAATAAATTATTCAAATATATCGTGAATAAAATGGGACCTAATACCGTACCTTGCGGTACCCCATACTTAATATCACGCATTCCACTTCTTACCCCGTCATTCACCCATCCTGATTTGATTTTTTTCTCTGAACCCAAATTGAAGATCTGACAAATACTTTAATTTATTCAAGTGTAATGTCAGCCTATTTTTTACAACCTTTTCGACAACCTTTGCCAAAACGGGTATTAACGAGATCGGTCTATAACTAGTACAATTTTTCTGTCACCTCCTTTATATATGGGTACAACAACTGCAGTTTTGAATGATGTGGGAAAACACCTTTTTTCAGTATCATATTGACCATATGTACAAGCGGCGCTACCACAGAAGACATTCCGCCTTTTAATGTCTCTACAGATATTTTGTCAATCCCACAACTTTTTTTCTTCTTTAAATTTGATATGATGTTTGTAATCTCCTCTTCATTCGTGGGTGTTAACTGAAGCTGATCATTTAGTGTTCGGTCCCCACAAAAAACTATTTTCATTCACCTATTTTTCTTATCGAATTTCTGAGATAATAATAATAATAATAATAATAATCAATAATAATAATCTCAGCTAACAGCTGAGATAGTGCATAAGTCCACGATAATAATAATAATAATTTATTGATCCCTTAAGACATCACAAGTTTGTATAGGACAGGTCAATAGAAAAGACATTTAGACATTATCTAAATCAACACATAGAAATTCATTCACAGTATAAAAACATTTTGCTAAAAGTAAATTCTTAACTGCTACCTTAAATCTATTTACACTTAGACCCTGTATATGCCGTGGAAGATGATTGAACAATCTGATACCCTGGTACAGGGGCGACATTTCAAATCTAGAAGTTCTGTGTTTAGGGATACATAATGTTTCCTTATTTCTAGTATTGTGGGAATGAAAGTTAGAAAGTTTAGTCATGTTACTTTAATTCTCTTTAATATAAACGAGGCATCTCAAAATGAAAATAGACGCCAATGTGAGGATACCATTCTTCAGGAACAACGGTCTACATGAACATTGTGGAGCTGTATCGAACATCATTCGCAGAATTCTTTTCTGGATGATGAAAACTCTACCTACGTCTGAGGAATTTCCCCACAGTAAGATATTATATTAGGACAGGTGACTATATACCAAACTGTAATAAACGTTCACAAGGGAACTTAGAGTTAGTGAACTCTTGATTCTATTTAGGGCATAATAGGAACTATTCAGCCTCTTACAAATCGCATCGATATGTGCACCCCACTTCAGATTCCTATCGATGTGAACGCCGAGGAATTTAGTGGTGTCCTTCGAAGAGATGACTGTATCTAAATACCTTATTGTTATGCTACCCTGATCACAAGACGACAGAGTGAAGTGAATGCATTACGTCTTGTTGACATTGATCATAATAGCATTAAAATGGCACCATTCTACGAAACTCTCCACCAGCAGCTCGCATAACTTTTGAAGCTCCTCAAGAGTCTCAGCAGTAATAGCTATGGAAGAGTCATCAGCGAACAGTATCAACCAGATTATTTTTGATAATAAATTGCGAATATTAGATTTTCTGTAGAAATAACAGAAATAGAAGTGACCCCAAGATAGAACCCTGGGGTACTCCTAATTTACAGTACTGTTCATTTGAGAACGAGTCGTGAACCCTGATTGAGACAGTTCTGTCCTCCAGATAACTACGAATCCAGTTCAAGAACACGCCTCTGAATCCAAGATTATAACATTTATCCAATATAAACTGGATAGCAAGACTATCAAACGCTTTAGACAAGTCAAAGAACAATCCAGCAACATATTGACCATTATCAAGGCAACGATAGACGAACTCCACGAACTCCACGAACTGCAATGCTCCAGTTTGAGTCGAGCGGCCGGTTCTGAAACCATGTTGTGCAGTATCAAGTATTTGAAATTTATCTAGGTACTTCATCATTCTATCAAACACTATTCTTTCAAAAACCTTGGAAAAGACACTTAAGATAGATATAGGTCTATAGTTCATGATATCGTGTACATCATCCTTTTATGAATAGGAATGACGATTACTTTTTTCAGAATACGAGGAAATACGCCTGTGCTAATTGACAGGTTAATAACATGAGCGAAATGTCGGCTGATATCGGTACCTATCATCTTCAGAATTCGTGCTGAGATGAATTCAACACTAGAACCTTTGTTGTTTCTGAGTGATCTTATAACATCATGGATTTCATGCTCCAGGACTGGGTGGAAGAAAAAGGTTGTGTCTAACATACGTGACGTCGTACATGAGGATGACATTGAGTCTTTATAATAACTGTTGAGGGAATATTCGGCAACTGTAGTGAAATGATTAGCGAAAATCTCAGCCAAATCCTTGGGATTGTTATGCGTAACATTATCAATAACCAGTGCAATAGAATTTTGTTCCATACGTTTTCGACCAGTCATAGTATTTACTAGATTCCACACAATTCTATTTTTATTTACAGATTTATCAATAAGTTCACTGTGATAATTGTATTTGGTTCTTAGGATTAAGGATAGTTTTTCGTCAATAGTCGTAAAGTAGCTATTCAATGCCTCTTCTGTGGCAGCTAGGATGTGTGGTTCTTGGATTATCCTGGCACGATCTAATTTTCCTTTTGAGATTATCCCTTAAATATTCAATAAGGATTTAGGTCGGGAGAGCAAGCTGGCCAGTCCAAAATAGCGATTCCCTCTGTTTCAAGATAATGTAGCTCGAGGTGGTTGGTATGCGGAAGAACATTATCTTGCATAAAAGTTAAATTCTCGCCGTGGGCACCTCGCCAGAGTCTCACTATGGGCTCCAGCACTAGGTCCACGTAATTTCTAGCCGTTACACTCGCAGGAAACGAAATCAAATCTGTTTTGCCTCCCAGCATAATGCCACCCCAAAACATCACACTGCCCCCTTGGTATTTCGGAATTTGTCTTGCTGCTTGGAGTCTAGCTTGTCTTTCACGACCACTTAAAACCCGAATCCGGCGATCGTCTGATCGAACACCAATTCTGGTCTCATCCGAAAAAAGGAACATTTCGCCAATTCTCAATATTCCAATTTTGGTACTCGGTGCACCAATTAAGTCTGTTAATTTTTTGTTGTGTGGTTAGCTCTAGAACTCTTAAGGGCCTTCTGTCGTATGAGCCCCTTCAACGAAGTCTTTGGGGTATGGGGTATGACGGACTAGGGTCTCTTCTTGCAATTTGGCTCAAAAATCGGCCTTGTTCTTAAGAAGTGATCTTCCTACGACTTCTTCTAGGCCAATTTTGTAGAGATTGTAGCTCCACATATCGGGTGTAGGTTTTTGAAATCACCCTCTGTGATACCCCATTGTGGCCGCTATATCTCATTGTGTCACCCCTTCTTCTACGAGAGCAATTATTCGACCCCTCTGCACATCGGACAATCTAACGTAAGGCATTTTAAATTATGATTACAGGCTTTTTTGGATTTCACAGTTTCAAATCTAAGTGACGACTGAGTACAATATCCCGAACATGTAGTGATAATTTAACATTTTTTATCATAGTATCCAGTTTCTTACAACAAAAAACTTCATTCTTCACAAGTAGTAAAAGATCCATGTTTAAAAACATCAATAATGTGAAATATCGAGTGATTCCATATAAGTTTGGTTGTGTGTATATTAGTCATAGACCTTAACAAATTTGCATGCGGTCTCAAGTAAACTAAGATAATTGTGGTAAATATTTTCGTAATCGTGGCACTTTTAGTTACACGGAAATTGAAATTACCTTTGTAAGACATTCATTTTTCGAAACTATTCATTCAAAAATCCTTCCACCTTAAATTTACCTAAATAACTCTTTTGGAGTTTTAGTACTCGTTTAGAAACCAGAAATAAGTTACATGAATTCATTTGAAGTACATTTTTCTATGAAATTAACAGAAGGATGGTTAATTGGAAATGTCGAAGACGAGTTTTTCACAGTATAAAGTAGGGAACACTTACCATTTTATAAAAATTCAAGCCGTTGAAATTGCAGTCAGCAGGTATTCGGCACTTAATTAAAAAAAAAGTAGTAAACAAAATATTACACAACACAACAACACACTTGACAAAATAAAAATAAGTTTATATGTAAAAATTAATAGGATTACTCGTTTTTATTCACTTGTTACACAGTCCAGTGAACTAACTGATTTAAAAACGCCTGTGGCGATGCATCGCTTTTATAGCGCTCCAGGCGTTACACAGCTCTACAAAAAATTTTTTTTTTATTGTTGCCCTTGATATCATCGCAAATTTTTATGTTTTCAAGTGCCCAGATTACGAATATATTCATGAAAGTTCTCAATGTGCTCGTATTTTCATGACTTTTGCATTTCTTATATTTTGAACAATTATAAGCTTGTTAGAAATAAAATTTAATTTTCCAGTCATGATTAGGCTTCTGCGCAACTTTTTCGGGCATACAAACATCACCTGATCCCCACTCTCAGACCTCTTGCTCCACAGAACAGCTGAGATCTCAGTTATTTGACAATATTGAAGTACATATACACGTAAATCTGGATAAAGTGTCATGGATTAATATTTTGTTTCAATTACTGAAGGTCCATTCTTATATATTTGTCTTCTAGTCTAAAATATGAGTTCGTCACGAAGAAAGTGTAAATATTTTAGTGATTTATTTTGTTATATTTGCGGTGTTTATATACCCAAAAACAAAAAGAAATATCACAGACTTTGTCAAGGAGACTTATGTTGAATATTTTGGTTTCAAAATGGACAAATTAGGTAAACCATGGGTTCCTAATAAAGTTTGTAAGTCCTGTGTTGAGTCTTTACGGTTGTGGAAAAAAGGTGAACGTTCTGGATTAGACTTTGGTATTCTTATGATCTAGATGGAGCTACGAATCATTTAGATGATTGTTACTTTTGCGTAGTAGATGTTAAAGGTTTTAATCGAAATCAAACGTGGAGATACCCAGACTTACAGTCTACGAAATGTCAGTGAAAATCTCCCTCAGCCCATATACATTTCAAAAGTAATTCGCATGCCCTCAGAAACAATGATGTTACCAAATTCACAGAAATCGGGACCATCTACTAGTGGAAGTGAATGGGAAGGTGAAACATCTACGCCAAAGTTATTTTCTCAAAATGAACTCAGTGATTTAATACGTGATCTCAATTTATCAAAACAAGGATCAGAACTGTTAGCCTCAAGATTGAAAGAAAAATATTTATTGGCACCAACAGTAACAATTACAACATACAGAACGCGAGAAAAAGAGTTATTACAATTTTTTAGTGAAAATGAAGATTAGTGTATTGTAATGATATCGCGAAGCTGCTTATAGACATGGGTTTAAAAGAGTACAAATCTACTGAATGGCGCCTTTTTATTGATAGTTGCAAAAGAAGTTTAAAATGCTTCTTATTGCACAATGAAAATAAATTTGCATCAATTCCAATTGCCCATTCAACGAAACTCAAAGAAGAATATGAAAATGTAAAATTAGTTTTAGAGAAAATTAAATACTCTAAGCATCAATGGCCGATCTGTATGGATTTAAAAATGGTTAATTTTTTACTTGGCCAACAAAGTGGATATACAAAATACCCTTGCTTTATATGTATGTGGGATAGTAGAGCAAAGCAACTTCATTGGGAACAAGATTTTTGGCCTGTAAGAAATTCTTTAATTGTCGGTAAAGCCAACGTAATAAGGGAGCCGCTGGTGAGCAGAGACAAAATCATACTTGCACCATTACATATTAAGTTAGGTATGATTAAGCAATTTGTAAAAGCGTTGAACAAAGACGGAAATTGTTTTAATTACATTTGCAGAAAATTTCCGAAGCTTAGTATGGAAAAATTGAAAGGTGGAATATTTGATGGTCCTCAAATACGGCAATTGATGAAAGACTCAGATTTTATCAAAGTTATGACTGTTCCGGAAAGTAAAGCTTGGAAAAGTTTTGTGTTGGTTGTCGAAAATTTCCTAGGTAACCATAAAGCAGAAAATTATGAAGAAATTGTGCAAAATATGCTGACAAACTTTCAGACTTTAGGAGCAAATATGAGTATTAAGTTACACTATCTCCGCAATCATCTAGATAAATTTCCGGATAATTTAGGAAATTATAGTGAGGAACAGGGAGAGCGGTTGCATCAAGATCTAAAAGTGATGGAAGAAAGGTATCAAGGTCGATGGGATTGTCACATGATGGCAGATTACTGCTGGTCTTTGAAAAGAGATTGTCACCTGAAAAATTATAGAAGAAAAGCTCATAAAAGGCGTTTTATGGAAATATGAAATATATTTTCGACATTTTCCTCTTTATTTACTTCGATGTATCCGAATTTATCAAAACATAACTGACATTATAAATATATCTGTTATTTTGTTTCTTGTTTTACGATTTTTGTTATGTAAAATGAAAATAAAGATTTAAAAAGAAATCAGAGTAAATCCTACAAAATCATTGATAGTTTCACGAATTGTGTGCATAAATAGACCCAAAATCATTTTCATATCTAGGGCAACAAAACCATTGTAGACCAGTGATTATTCATGTCTGAACAGGAAAAATCAAGAAACTGCCGCCTGACATGTTCTGGCAACATAGGAATCGGCCGTAACTGGATGATATACTAATAAAATTTCGTGTGTATTTATACCTGATTCTATTTAATTCCTCAACATTTATTTTTTTGGCGCCCCATTTTGAATGATGGAGATTAATATTTAATCAGCTTTCTTTTTCTTACAGAAAATGGCAGATATTTTGGAATGTGCTTTACACCATTACGAATGTCCCATCTGTAAAGAATACGCCTCTCCACCAATTCGTCAATGTGAAATAGGGCATGTTATATGCAACGATTGTTTCGATGAGATTCTATTATGTCCAACTTGTAGAGGAAGAAAATCCTATTATCGTTCCCGTTTCCTAGAAAAATTACATAGTAGAGTTATATTTCCTTGTAAGTACAGAGAAGAAGGATGCAGCAGGTTTGATAGGGGTAGAGAAATTCTTCAGCATCAAATAACATGTGTATTCGAGACAAAAAATTGCCCCTTGAACGTTGCAGTAACTTGTCATTGGACTGGTGCAGAACAAAATATTATACCACACTGTTTAAGTTTACATCCACAAATGACTCGAAAAGGTTTTTCCAACACATTCACCATGGAAAACATGAAAGATATCAAGGATTTAACTGAAATTTACACAATAATTCAAGCCCATGGACGAGGTTTCAAGTTGTGTCGTTGTTTATATGAAGATGGTCATATGAGTTGGCGCGTTTTATTTGTATCTGAATATGAGGAAAGATACAGATACGATTTCAGAATTGAATTTAAAGGAGATGAAAAAGTATCATTGAAACTTTTGGGTACTTTTGAACGCAATGATGAATGCGATATTTTCAAGGGAGAGGGTCATCAAATTTTGGATTCTGCAACAATCAAAAAATTGTATGAGAATAATGGAGGATCATTAGAATATACGGTTACAATTATAGACACTAGCTTGGAGAATGTTTTGAACGATATATCAAATTTCGGAATATAAGTTATGCTTGTAAAGTATAGAATGTCCGTGAATTGCGTGTACAACGTTATACTACAAATTCTTCAGCTCGAAATAAGTCGATTTAGGCCTAAACACCTCAAAAAAGTCTATGGAACACTTAGTAATATCTTTAAAATATGAATTATTTGATGATTCGAATTTATAGAAATCTTTCGGTTTTTGTTAGGATGTATTGTATTTAATGTATTCTCAACAAAACAAAATAATATTTGACTTCTCCAAGGCACCTATTATAAAAAAAAAATTGAAATTTGAAAATGACGAAATTTGGTAAAATACAAAAAAAAATCATGAACTAATATTTTCGAAAGCACTTATATTTTTCAGTACCCAGAATTCTACCTCTGTTATTAATGACACTTTGGCATCGTCGCGGTATGCTCAATATTAAATTGTCTATTACATTTTGGCCTAAGTCATTCCAAGCCCCCTGAACTGCTAATCGAAGCTCCTGTTCATGATGGAAGACGTTTTGACGCAGGGGATTTCTTTTGGGGTGTCCCACACATGCTCGATGGGATTCAGATCTGGGAAGCAGGATGTCCGTGGTAGAAGATCGATATCATTCTTTTCAGGAACGTTCAAGACAACTCTTGCACGATGAGGAGGGGCATTATCTTGTTGGAAGAGTTTGGAGATACGGTACCACTACAGGTAAAACTATCTCATTTGCGTAAGAATTTCCCGTGAGGTTGTTCTGTATGAAAACGAGGTCAGTTTTTCCACCAAGGTGTATACCTCCCCAAAACATCACTGATCCGCCTCCCTGTCTAACAACTTCTCGAGCATGCTGGAGACGGTTTTGCCTTCCAGGTTCCCTCCATATTCGAATTCTTCCCGAATCGGGATAATAACTAAATCTAGATTCATCACTAAAGAGAACTGTGGCCCACCTCTCTTGATCCCAGTTTACGTGTTCTTGGCAAGCTAAACGAGCAGCGCGATTTCCATGGGTCAGTTGTGGAACTCTTAAAGGACGTCTGGAGTGAAGTTGACCTTCGTACAGTCGGTTTCTCACAGTTTGGTCGGAATTTGTACATTATGAACTCGTGATAGTTCTTGAGCTAATTGAGATGCTGTGGTAGTACGATCTCTTCTGGCTTGTAAAACCAAAAATCGGTCTTGGGCGACTGTAGTAATCCTGAAACGACCTGTATGGTGTTCTTCTACGCTACCTGTTTCATTGAAACGCGACCATACACGGTTTATGACACTTGTGCTACTTCCCATAATCCTGGATACTTCCCGTTGTGAGCTTCCAGCTTGGAGCATGCCAACGGCTCGTAACATCTCTTCTCTAGTCAAATGTCGTCTTTCCATGGTCGAATCACAAAACTTGAATCTTTTATTTGTGCTTACCACAGAAACAAAGTGCCAACTAACTGATTTCAAACATTGAATACATGAAATGATTATAAAGCAGCGTCGCATCTGCTGCATTTTTAGTTTTTCATAAAAAAACTGAAATCTGTTGCAGCACTCTACATAATTTGGTGAGAAATTGATGCAGGTGTTCATTTCTTCAAAAAAATCATCCATATTGATCGTTCTGGATACAATATATCGATATTCAGAAGTGTTCCCTAGACTTTTTGAGGTGTTTATATGAAAAGTTTCTTCGTTTGGCCACTAGAGGTCGCCAAATCCAAAAATTTTTTCTTATTTTTCAAATAATTCGAGAACGACTCGATCGATAGAAATCATATTTCGTATGCGTAATCGGGTGCGTTATTCACGTTTTTTAGTGATCCACTCAATGACCTTGATGGTTTACATCTGTCCCTTAAAACTCGAACGTGTTTTTAATCAACCATAATTTTTTAACTGTCTGCGTTTAAGCAAAACTGTTTTAGAGTATTGAGTAGCTAGACACATTAACAAACTTTTTTGTCTCTTGGGAAATTTGGATATGATGAGCGGTTCAATCACGAAAAAACAGTTTTTCACTTTCATGATTTCATTTCCTCAAACACCTAGCAAGTCAAAAATATCACATATTGACTTTGTTGGCTTTCGATTTGTTTCTGAAGTCTGGCAGATTGTCATTTTATTAGGCTTGACAACCAATTGTCGACACAACAGTGTTTCCTAAATTCTTCACTAGGTATTTTGGTGATTTTTTTTTATCAAAATTAGGCACGGAGATGTACAGTTACTATGAAATTGTTGATATGGTTATGGTGTACGGACTTTGTCAAGGCAATGGACGTGAAAGCGCGAGAGTATATGCTGAAAGATTACCAGATCGCATAGTGCCGAACCACCAAACGTTTTGAAATCTAGAGATGCGCCTCCGCGAGAATGTTTGCTTCAAGCTCAGGAATTTGGATTGTCATTTTATTAGGCTTGACAACCAATTGTTGACACAACAGTGTTCTTAAATTCTTCACTAGGTATTTTGGTGATCTTTTTATCACGCGAGTTCTCACATGCACAGTATGCGAATCGTTAGACCGGAAGGAAAGCTGATGCTCCTGCAAGTTGGTCAGCACGATCTCCCGACTTGACACCGTGCGACTTCTTCTTTGGGGTGCTTTAAAATCTAGAGTTTACTCTTCTCCAATTGACATTCGAGAAGAGTTACAAATGAGAATTTTAAATGCGACCAACTCTTTCAAAAATGACTCTGAAATAATGCCAAGGTTCCAATTAATTTCTTGAAGAGGATTAACTCGTGTATTCAGCAAAATAGTGGAATTTACATTACATTTACTATAGTTGAATGTAAATTTGGGTGTAAACTATTTAATCATTATTCTCAAGTGATTTGTTTTTTCTTATTTACACTCGGAGGCAAAATTAGCGGAACACTCGAAAATTTAACCAAATTCGAAGTCCGATATTTTTCCTAATTCTCAACCGATTTAGATGATTTTTTCGGCAAGTTATAAATCAACTCTTCTGCTTTGTAGAAATTATAAGAGAAAACTAAAAAAATTCGAAAAAAAATTTATACGGGAGCAAAACTAAAAGTGTTATTTTTGTCAAAAATTCGTAACACCCTGTGGAATTTCGTGGTCCGAGTTGAAACGTACAATATCATGATCTGTCAAGACACATCTTCCTACAGTAACGCCCTTCTTGTTTTATGCTTTTATCTCTATTTTTACAAGAGATATCCAATTTGAAGCGAAAAGTCACAAATTTCAAGAATTTATTTTTAATCTTGCGTAGGAGCATAACATCGGAGGTTAGCCAAAAAATAAAATCAAAATTAGAGAAGCGGAAATCTAACGAAATGAAAATTTTTGAAATTCACTGGCCAATTTCACGCTCCGAGAGAACTCGAAGTACACTGGAAAAATCGTTGATTTTGCACATTTATTTTTGAATTTTTTCGTGTGACACTCTATAATAATTATCATTCCTGTCCAAAATTGAGAGCAGGTGTGTATCCTGGCGATACACTCGTGAAATGAAATGAACATGTTGAGAAAAATGTTCATGATGACCCACAAAAAAAAACATTTGATTTTAGTAGCGAGTATGACCCCCCCGAGCTCTTATTACAGCGCGCATACGATTTCGCATACTCCCAATAATGTTGTCTATCATCTGTTGAGGTATGTTGTCCCACTCTTCCACCAAAGCCAATGTCAGCTCTTCAACGTTGCCTGGATTCCGTTGTCGAACCCTTCTTCCAAGAATGTCCCAAACGTGTTCGATGGGGTTTAAATCCGGTGACCGCGACGGCCAGCCATTCGTGTGATCCCAACTTCATTGAGATATTCTATCACTATGCGCGCAGTATGAGGGCGCGCGTTATCGTGCATAAAAAGGAAATTTTCCCCTATGTAAGGAGCAAAAGGCACAACATGGGGCTCCAAGATTTCTGTTATATACCGATGGGCATTAAGTGATCCATTGCCAATAATCTCCAGTTCTGTTCGTACTCCCAAGCATATGCCACCCCATATCATAACTGACCCTCCAACGTATTGCTCAGTTCCTGCGAAGTTCGCTTGATTGTACCGTTCCCCTCGATGCCTCCATATTCTATCTCTACCATCCACGAAATTCACACAATATCGGCTCTCATCACTAAATAAAACTTGTCTCCACTGATTGATTGTCCATGCTACATGCCCCCTCGCAAACGCCAATCTTGCTACCCGATGGGCTCTATCGAGTCTTGGTGCTCTTACTTGCGCGTATGATCTCAGACCAACTTCGTTTAATCGTCTTCTGACTGTCCTCACACTGACGTTAATGTTATCCACTGCTTGTAAAAGGTTACGTGCCAGAACAGCAGTAAGACGAGGATTTCTTATGGTTTGATTGACGATGAAACGGTCATGTATAGCGCGAGTTGCCCGATTTCTTCCTTGTCCTCGCCTCCACACGTACAATCCAGTTTCCCTGTAACGTCGGTAGATTCGATGGATAACCGACGTCGAGACACCCAACATGGTACCGACTGAGAGGTAGGTGTGCCCTTCCTCGATCAATGTAACTGCCCTTGCTACTGAGGTTCGTGGTAAATCTCTCATTCTGAATGAAAAATACCGTTTCGAATCGTAAACAGTAAAAGAATCACAAAACACCGCAACCGATCGAATTTGTATCAAATCAAAGAATGGAAAAATCTCATTCTTTAAACAAGTGCAAATGTGGTCATATACAAAAAAACGTGTGTTGTATTTCATATTTGATAAAAAAAGGTGTGCACATGTGTAAATGAAAAATTTTATCAATGGTCCCAGAATTCGGTTGTGTATTTTAATACCTACCGACTGTTATCTCCTATGAATTCCTAATTTTCACCAAATTAATCAAATTGTCATCAATAACTAATGCAATTCGAACATAGAAATCGCAAACGACAATTTCGACACGCCTGAGTAATAATAAGAAAATTCTAAATTGATAGACGAATTTTAATGACAATTTCTTGATTCAATGGAATTTCTCCAAAATGGTAATTTTCCACTTGAAATTAAATATATTTTGCGAAAATAGAGATGAACGCATGACACAAGAAGGGCGTTACTGTAGGAAGATGTGTCTTGACAGGCCATGATATTGTACGTTTCAACTCGGACCACGAAATTCCACAGGGTGTTACGAATTTTTGACAAAAAAAAACACTTTTAGTTTTGCCCCCGTATAAAATATTTTTCAAATTTTTTTTGTTTTCTCTTATAATTTCTACAAAGCGGAAGAGTTAATATATTAACTTGCCGAACAAATCATCTAAATCGGTTGAGAATTAGGAAAAATATCGAACTTTCTATTTTTGTACTACATTGAATTTCCTATTTGCTTGATTCGATTCAGCAACCTAGAAAACAAGAGGTTGTCAAGCATAGTAAAATGACAATATGTCAGACTACAGAAACAAATCCAAAGCCAACATGGTCAGTATGTTATATTTTTGACTTGCTAGGAGGAAATGAAATTATGAACTTGAGAAACAGTTTTTGTGATTGAACCTCTCATCATATCAAAATTTCTCAAGAGACAAAAAAGTTTGATAATTAGTCTAGCTACTCAATGTCTAAAACAGTATTGCTCAAATGCAGACAGTTGAAAAATTATGGTTGATTGAAAACACGTTCGAGTTTTTGGGGACATTTATAAAATGTCAAGGTCATTCAGTGGATCACTGAAAAACGTAAATAACACACCAAATATGGTGCCTATCCATCGAGTCGTTCTCGAATTATTTGAAAAATAAGTGAAAAATCTTAGGATTTGGCGACCTCTGGTGACCAAACGAAGAAACTTTTCATATAGGCAAGTTGGCCTAAGTCGACTTTTTTCGAGCTGAAGAATCTGTGGTATAACGTTGTACACACAATTCACGGGCACCCTGTATGTCTCAAAAGTTTCGGGAAATAATTTCATGAAATTATTTATAATCAAATATGATATTAGGAAACAGTAAAATACTTTTCAAAGTGGATAATATTGCAAAAAATAGTAGTAGCTACAATCATATCTTGTAAGCTTTTCTTTTCTTGCATTTCCTAATTTTTAAGACAATTTCCATTCTTCATTTCTCAACTTATCCTTATGCTGACGTAAAATCCTAGATTTGGTTCTCTTCAATAGTTACAATGATAATCTCATTTATTTAGTATTTAACATTTTATTGCGTTTGAGTGATAATAGTTTCATTGGTATAGTCAGTCCCAAATTCAATCATTATTTCGTTCGAAAACTTTCGAGGCATACGTAAATTGTAAAAGATAAAAGTTTTGATTCTCGCAAACCAGTAGTTTATATCTAGATGTGAGATGCTTAAACTTATTAGTTTACTTAATTCTCATTTCTATTTATAATTATTTCTTATATTCATTGAGGAAAAATGGGAGAATATATCCCGAAATTAAACACTAGAATTAAAAAAATTGATATGTTATAAGTTTTACAGTTTTTTATAGCATGTACTTTTATAAATAAGATTAGTTTACTATTAGACTCGGCTGTGAATATTGGAATTTTCAATAACATAGCCTGAAAGATTAGAATTGTTTCAAATTTTGCATACTCCCCATTGATTATAATATTAAAATTGTCGTTTTTATTATATCCAGATTATAAGTTTCTTCTCATAATTTTTAATCAAAGATTTCGCTATTAATTTACATAACTACTTATAAATATGACTATTTATATATTCATAACTTTAAATTTTATTATATATTGAAGTGAAATATTATAAAAACGAATAAATCTTTATTTACTAAAACTCAATTGCATCTTCAAACTAGAATTGTTCGAAAGTTTTTCTTCCTAGTTTAAGTTTTGTTAATGCATATATTGAAGAAATCGACCAGAATATTTGTAAGCATTGAATTCATTGAGAGAATATTTTCATATTCCAACGAAAAAAATTGACAAATTAATCAACATAAGATCTAGAAAAATTATAGTATTTATTAGTAATACAATATCCAATCAGAACGAAAAACACCATGAACATTTCCAGTAAAAATATCTGTTTGTGCTGATGTGTCCATCAAAAAGAAATCCTCTTCATTCTTTTAATTCCTAAGGAATTCTATCTGTGTTAAAGTAAGTTCAATATCTATACAGAGTGTTACACAATAGTATGTTACAACAAAAAGTTTATATAAACATAGGCCTGCAAAAGCTTCGTTACGGAGCTACAGGGTGTTGAAATTTCCGGAAAGAACTGGTTTTTCTTCAAAACTTCTGCAGTTTCTGAGATATTTAGCCCAAATTTGGAATGCAAGCTATTTGTTACAGCCTCCATCATTACACGTGATAGATTTTAACTGAAATCCACAAGGTGCTATCTTTTCCGAAGCCATGTCTCCTTTTGCGCTTTCAAACTTTTTTGCAGTACGCCACTGATCAGCGTACAATCAATTTTCGTCATCTTCGTTCAATTTAGCAACTTTTTTGCCACTTGTAATTGTCCAACTGTTTTCGAATGAAAAATTATTGAAATTGAATTATTTGAGTTGTATGTTATTCGTTAAATAAAAAAAATGATAGAAATACTTGATAGGTATGCCCAAAATGTACTTTTATTTTAATAGCTCGTCTTCTGAGACTCAACTTATACTTATTCAATATCCAACTAAAAAAAGGACAATTAAAAACTAAATAAATTGCTGTAAGTGTCCTCCACCTGCAAAAATACAGACCTCTGTCCTTCTTCGCATATTATCACGCACTCTTTGAAATATTCCTTGGGTATTTCATTTTTTTTTCATTTCGTTTTGACCAGATTGTCATGAGCATTGACGAACCCGGTCAACTTTGGAGCGCTGTGACAGCATTTTAAATGCATGAAATTAAATAAAATCAAAGAGAGAAATTTTCCTCAAAAGACCATCTACAAGATTGGTCTGAGGTAATTTTTTTGTAAAATGTATAAAAAAAAAGTTATAGAGCAGAAAAGAAAATTTCTCACTCTTTTGACTATAACTCCTCTAATTTTAAATTTGGGGCAAAAAGTTGTATGAGCATACTTGCAGGCAAAGATATTTGCTACAAATTAGGTCCGTATACATTTTTGTGGGAGTATAGTTTCCGATATACCGCGAAAAAGGTGTTTGCACCCATTTTTCCTAGATGGCGGCCGGGGGACAAGGGCGGGAACCCCACAAACTTGGAGTTAAGCTTCTATTGACCCACCCCATATGTTATTATTATTTATTATCGTGGGCTTATGCACTATCTCAGCTGTTAGCTGAAGATCCAAGATTCGAGAAGTCGGTTGGGTGATCAGGTACTCTTGTCGGTTCGTCGACTAGCTGCGTTAGATTATGGCTGATTGCGAAAGTTTCAGCCTGTTTTCCTGCTTCATCTGTTCTATTGGAGTGGCGTAGCCAGTTCAGTGTTGTAAACGTTGAAGTCACCCAGTACAATGACCTCAGCTGCCTTATCACCTAGATACTGAAACAATCTAGGGAATTGAATATCGTTTGGCGAGCGATATAGACAGCATAAGAACAGTGTTTTATCCTGAAAACTCCATCTCTGGCATGCAACAACTTATCTGGCGAAAACACAGAGGTCCCCTTGAAACCTAAATCTCGTACGTAATTCATATCTATTAAAACGCAAATACGTCGTGTCGGTTGTTTGACTTATTTGGGTTTCGGTTAGGGCCAGCACAGGATTGTGCGTTTTGCAGATGCTGGTGGACTGCATCGACATTCACGTTGTTGTGCCCCAGTCCTCTGATATTGCAGAACTCAAGAGTTAGCTTTCTTTTCTAGAACGCGAATGAGTTTGTGAATTCGCCGAAGGAGTGCTCGACTTACCCGCATCATGAACGCCTCGAGGCAGTCCACGAATGGGGGACAGTTTTAACTCCGGATGATTTTGCCCCAGAAGAGCTCATCATGCTTCGTTGCCAATTCTTCCCACTCTGGAAACCGCACCATCCGCCAGATTCCGAAACTTAATCATACAGATGACCAATTCACAGGACCTATAGCTGGATGTTGTAGTATCACACCGGGCGACGGGGGTGTTACCATGTCTCCAATATAAATCGAAAAACCATTTAAAATTGTCACAATTTTACTACAAAATTACGTATTACATTTAAAATCTCAACATCGAAACTTAGAAAAAATATAAAAAGAATTAAGCTTCCATCGCTTCATCTTTATCGTTATCCTTATCACCATCAAAGAACTCGTTTTTCGGTTCAACTAGTTTATCTTCGAGTTCTTGGCTTATTCTTACGTCAGGATCATCCTCTTCTTTTATCTTAACGTCGCTTGGAATTGCATCGCCAGGTACATCGTGCATTTGAACACTTGGAGCATTTTGACACACCTTCAAATTATCATAAACAAACCTGAAGAGGAAATTGAACGTCAAAAATGGAATCGGTAATGACAACAAAATTATATTGAGAAGATAGCGCAAGATTTTATTATATATTGTGTATCTTCAAGAAATAAAAAGTCAATGCAACAAACAAGTTTACTCACTTCGTTATAGCCTCCAAATACTGACGACTATTGGCATTTTCTGTCCTTGTGACAACTTCAGGATGCAACGTGAAATCGGGGGCAAAAAATTCCAGATATTCAGTGAATGGTAGCTCATTTGAAATTTGTTCATCGACCAGAAGAGATGTCTCATATGTCCAACATCTTGCCACATTTCTCAATGTATATCCTCCACCACCAACCACTAAGGTTGGTAAATTGAGACTTTTCACAAATTTGACACATTCACCATGTCCTTTTGTGCTCAGGGAAAAGCAACCTAACCTGAAAAATCAAAAGGTGCTTTTCACTTAAATATTTGAATTATAGTCGATTTGGTAAAGCCGTAGAGCAGGGGTGCTCGAACGATTTGAGTGGATCTCGAGAACAAAAAAAATTTTATAACTAAACTACAAAAATTTATTACGTAATAAAATAAAACTCTGCTAGCGGCAAAAGGCGGCTTAATCAAAGGAATGCGGGTACTTGTCAAAGAAAAGCAGCGTTTTTGCCGCTTTTTATAATAATATGTTTATTCGTTCAGTATAAAAACCCATACAAGTGACAAATATTTCAAAGTTTACTATTAAATAGTACAAAATGAGTATAGAATTTTCATTGTTCCAACTGACTTCTTGTCGTCTATTTGTGAGGTACGATCTCAATAAAGAGTATGTTGATCCCCTGATACCATAGAAGCCGAGTTTTTCCAAAGAGTGCAAGATGGCCAATTGTATCGAAGGCCTTACTTGAATCACAACAAGGCATCTGGGCTATAACTCCTTTATCAAAATTTGCTGTATCATTGTGTTCAAGATTTGTTCCTTCTAAATCCGTGCTGGGCATTGTGCAGAAGTTGTTTTTTTCATGGAATGTTTTCTCGGCGTCATTCCACTACACATAGTGGTGGAGGAGGCGTCCATGAGGGCCTTTTTGAGACTGTGTAAAGGAGGTATGTAGAGGGACAGATATACAACTTCTGGACACTCTACATCCCTCAACAAAATTAGAGAACTCCGTCCAGACCTTCTCACAAGAGATCAAATGAGAGTCACCTACCACTTTGAAGAACCCTTCAAGGTCGCCATTCCACCAAAAGAAATTTGGTCCACACCCCACGCCTTACTCATCTCACAGAGCCCCAACCGGTTTACATGCGGGTGCAAAAGCGGGATAGGTGTAGGCATCGGCGTCCACGGCCCGGGGGCAAACATTACGATTGCTCTAGGAGACCACGTCATCGTAATATACGCACAAATATTTGCCAGTCTCCGGTGTGCACAGGAAAACCTACACAGGAACTACAGAGACGCATACATCTACATATGCACTGACAGCCAGAACAGCCTTGGTTATCAGAAAGATACAAAGGTTACATCCAAACTAGTTGACGAATGCAAAGCAGCACTTCGGTAACTCAGTGCTACAGAGTTACTCTGCTTTGGTGCTCAGCCCATCAGGTTATCGAAGGAAATGAGATAGCAGACAGCCTAGCCAAAAAGGAACAGCTGTTAGGCCAATGGGACCAGAACCTATTCTGATCATCCCGTGGACTCACGTGATTTGAAAACTGGAACATCAAAGAGGCCCTGAACTACTGGGCTGAGTATGTACAGCACATAACACAGAAATATGGACAACAAATTTGACATATAGGTGACATACACATGCAATACAATACAATACAATTTCAAAGGATAATACATGCAGCATCACAATATATCAATGTTATCCATCAGAAACTCCTGCACTCTATAATAGGCTTTCCCCAATAAAAACTGCTTTATTTTAAACTTGAAGATTCTCAAAGGAAATTGTCGAATATTTGCTGTAATTTTGTTGAAACACTTATAGATGAGAAATGTACATTTTTTTAAGGTAAGTAACATTCTGTTTATATGTTTTCAGCCTGGATTTATGTCTTGTGTCGTAGATATGGTCATTACTAGTCAAGGAATTCATTAGGTTTTGTTTCACAAAAAGGACACAGTTGTAAATAAAAAGACTCGGCAGCGTAAGCACATTTCTGGCAATAAAATGCTCTCTGCAGCTATCTTTGTTTTTACCTGGTTTGGTTTATTATTTTTATATATTTGCCTAAATTATTATTAGTTTGGAAAGCTATGTTGAAATTATTGCTACTTAAGAATGATTTCAGTTTCTCACTTGTAATGCCAACGTAGGTTAAGGTGTTGAATTTTTGTTTCAATTTATCGACAGGGTAAACTTCATTCAATGCGATTCTACTTTGTTTTTATTTAAAATATTATTTATTAGTTTGGGATTGTAACCATTATTTTTGGCTATTTGTTTAATCAAATTTAGTTCTTTGTTGAAATTTTCTGGTGATAGCGGGATGTTAATCAATCTATGAATAAAACTATTGAATGCTGACATTTTATGTTGATATGGATGACACGACGAGTTATGTATTATAATATCTGTATGTGACGGCTTATGGTAAATTGCGAAAACATGTTTTCCATTTTCATTCGAAATTGTTACGTCTAAGAAATTTATCGAATTATTGCTTTCTATTTCGGTTGTGAATGCAATTTTGGATGTAATGAATTTATATGATTTTCGAAAATTTTCAACTGTCTATCTGTTCCTGTGAAGCAAATAATGATATCGTCTACATAGCGATACCAGTATAAACAATATTTACTGAGTGGATGATTATGAGTTACTTTCTCTAAGTTATTCATGAAAATTTCTGCTAACAAAGGACTCAACGGATTGCCCATAATCAAGCCGTCTTCAATAGTATAATATTTGTAATTGAAATGGAAATAATTTTGATCTAAACAAATTTTTAATAATGAAAGAATATCTGATTTAATGATAGTATTGACATGATTCCTTTCTAATAATTCTTCAACTAAGTAATACGTAACTTTTGGAGGAATGTTGGGAAATAGATTCTTAACATCGAAAGAAATAAGTTTGGAATTAGGTGGTATAGTAGTATCTTTGATATTGGCAATAAGTTCGTATGAATTTTTGACCGAAAATTCAGATTTAAAATTGCAATGTTTTATTAGCAAGTCGTTGAGGAATTTTGAAAGTTTGAATGAAGGTGCCGTTACATAAGAAACAACAGGTCTAATAGGGTAATTAGGTTTATGAAGTTTTATCAACGAATATAATTCGGGGGATTGTGGATTGGAGTTAATGAATTTATATTTTTCTTGGTCTGTAATTAATGATTTTGCAGTCGAAATTATGTTTTTAACAACTTTCTGAAATTTTGCGGTAGGATCCTTAGTTGATGTTATATAGTTTCCGGCTGTTAAGAATTCTTCAGTTTTAGAAATATAATCGGTTTTACTAATCGCAATGACGGTGTTACCTTTATCTGCTTTAGTGAATACTAAATCGTTCTTGGTACTATTTTCACGAATTGTTCTTATTATCTTATAATCGGAATTGCAAAGAGGTGATAATTTCGAAAAGTCTTCTTTGATGATTTTTGCTATTTGATGTTTGGCTAAAATATTATCTTTGGAGTTTTTGAGAATAATTTCGAGTCTATGCCTAACTGTTCAAAATTAGTTTTATTATGTTTTGGATGTAAATTATGTTTCAATCCTTTTTCTAATAGATCTTTTTGTGGTTGTGTAAAATCGGTATCAGTTAAATTAGTGAATCTTTCAAAAATTTATGGTCTGAAAATTTATCAGTTGAAGGTTTGGGTGGAGAAATTTTGAATTTAAGTGAATTCAACTTTTTCTGTTGTTGCTGAAACTTTTTATGAATTAAAATTTTGACATCGTATCTGGATTCAGAGTCTAAAATATCAAACTCAACAGGGTGCAATCTAAACAATAATTCCGTATGGATTACCTTCAAATATATGTTTGCAACGTCCTCCTGTTGTACTGGATCTTCATATCCTCTTTGAGCCATATGCGTTGGCCTTTCTCAATTGCTCTTCTTGCTCGTCCACTGTTGTTATGTGTCTTCAACCGTATGTAATTGGGAATCAACTGGTTTTTCAAGCACATTGAGTAGAACCATATATTCTGCGTGTGAACTGCACATCTTAGTAGTATCGATATTTTAGATTCAAAATAGATCTCAAACACTTCTTTTGAAGGATGAAAACCCTTTCTGCATTTCCCCAAAAAATCAAACCATACCTCAGCCTTGATTCCACAAACGCCGAATACGTCAAGAGAACTGTCTCTAAATCCACCAAGATGGAAAGGATTCTAGAAGCGTAGCAATATCTACTAATAGAGTTTGCTATGTGTTCAATATGTTTAGACCAGTCCAGTCCAGCATCCAGCCTGACATCAAGAAAGGCAACTTCATTATTTTCTTTTATTTAGATATTTTTATGTTGGAATTCAAAATGAGTGTTGGGTTTGTGATATTTGAGAGATAAACATTGCGTTTTAGAAACATTTAATTACAAGTTATTTGAAATAAACCAATTTTCTAGTATTCGCATACATTTCTGAGTCTTCAATGTAAGGTCTTCTCTATTATTTGCAGATACAACAGCTGATGTGTCATCAGCATACTGAAAAATATATTTCAAAATCTCATCCGGCACATCATTCATATATAAGATATAAAGAAGAGGCCCAAGGACTGAGCCCTGCGGTACGCCTCGTAGAACTTTCTCTTTTTCAGATATTATTTCCTCACCTTTTCCCTTTTATTCAACTATATATAGATATCGGTCTTTCAGATAAGATGCCATCAACTTGAGACAGGCTCCATGTAATCCACTTTTCAGGTTTTTCTATTTATATAGCGTGACCGACACTGTCAAAATCTTTTGTCAGATCTACAAACAACGCCATAGATTCTCTTTCAAAGACTCAATTATTTTATCAAGTACAGAATAAATAGCACCTACAGTAGATCTGCCCTTTCTGAAACCGTATTGAGAGTTTAACAAGATCGAAAACTTTTCTAAAAATGCTGTTATTCTGTTGGCAATGATCTGTTCGAATATTTTACTGAAGTTTGGCAGAACTTCAATAGGACGATAGTTCTCAAAATTATTTCCATCACCTTTCTTGTACAAAGCTTTTATTCATGCAATCTTTAAATCATCTGGGAAGATAGCTGATGCTAAACTTAAGTTTATTATATGACTCAAAGGCTGTGCAATGATATGACCCATATATTGATTATCTTGTTTGGTATCTCATCATAACCTACAGTGTTTGTTTTTTAAGGAATGTATGATATTATACACTTCAGTTGAGTCGGTTGGTTTCATGAGAATAGAGTGTTGCACACAAGATTCTTTATCTAGGATAATGTCTTGTGGAACTTCGGTATCTTTGTGTTCAAAGATTTGTGAAGTGTTTGGTTAAATTATTTACTAGTTCCTCTTCAGAAGTATATTCGCATAAATCGAAAATTCCAGTTTTATCTTTACTCTTTCTAATCGGTTTAATGTAGTTTTTAATAACATTCCAAGACTTCATTTTATTTGAAGAAGTTGCAATATATTTAGATGCTCCTTTACGTTTCGCCTGCCTTATGACATTTCTTAGAATATTGATACATTTCTTATAGTATTTTTCAGATACCAGACCCAAATTTTTTCAATATAAAGTTTATGCTTGTTTTTGCAAGAAGTTCTGATGCCGAGAGTAGTCCATGAATTGTTTATTTTCTCATGCTTGATAATTTTCACCGGAAACATATAATTCATTTTGCGTGAAATCTTTTGAGAGAATAACTTATAAGCATTGTTTGCATTATTTTCAGAATACACATCATCAAAGTCTTCACTCGTAATTGATCTACGAAGTCATTAATTTTTTTATCCGAAAATATTCGATTTTGACTTTGCTCTTTGAGCTCTTCTCGGGAGCATTTCCAAGTTAGAGTCTGACCACGATGATCGGACAACGCAGTTATGACAACTTTGGCAGAGATATCTTCCAAATTACTTACAGAGATATTATATACTAATGATTCAGAAGTGTTTGTGACTCTAGTTGGTTCAAAAATCGTCTGTACAAAATTGAAGGCTCCCGACAACATTCTTGCAAACCTCACCAAAAAGTTTTTGCAACACTGATAACAAAAAAACACAACACAGCAAACATAATGGGCCAAATGACCTGAGTACTACTCATAAGGCGCCGTGCAGGAAGAAGAAAAAGATATCTGATATAATCATCACTGTTACCAAAAAGTAGCAGACTTTTGCACTTCATTTGATGTTTTTAGGATTTCAAATCTCTTTCATATAAGAAATTGCATTAAAAATGCCGTATTATCCAAAGTAGAACTGAATGAATTTTCTAATATATTATACAAGACACTTAAGGAATATAGGTGTCATGTAGCTGTTAGAGAAAATATGATAGAAAAGGTCTTAAAAAAAATTACTTTATTTCACAGGAATGTAAACAAGTTGTACTTGAGATACTAAATAATTTACTATAAAGAGGGCTCACCGATCATTCGCTAAAGAATCTGCTCCACATTGTAAAACAATAGCTGTAGGTTGGTAAAATTCCATTACGTTCGATATCACAGGTTTGAATACCATCCAATAGCTTTGATCATCTATACCTTCCTTTAGTGGAACATTCACCGAATAATATCTGCCACTTTCTGCTCCTAACTCGTACATATCTCCAGTACCTGAAATCGTAATTATCAGTGTATAGTAAGGGCTGGAGTTCTGAAGCAAATGCTTCTTGATTAAGACGCACTCATCATTCAAAGAGGTTAACCTCCTAAGCTAAGAACTGCTTATGTGCATTCAGGAAGGGAGAGGGAATTTGTGAAGATTAACAGCAGAAATTTTGAAGCTCTTAAGTCAACAATATCATCTGTTGCATGCATTTGGTGACCTAAGATGGACCAAACCACTGCAAAAAATCAGTTGGGTAGTGCGTAGATACTGGCGGACCTGTGTATTAGAGAGGCCATATTCAGCTCCCCAACTGATATATAAATGATCTAACGCACCATTATTAAAAGAGTTTCTTGAAATGCACGCAAGAGTACAGCGTAAACAGAATACTGGATGCTTCTCCAGTATTACCATTCTCTTATAGTGGAGGACTGCTTGCTTGTGCCGGTTGACTATATAATACTAGAGGTAAACCTCAAGAACCCTCACAGACAGTCATATTTTTCAGAGAAGGATGGACTGAGGAGTTTTGTTGATTCAACCTAGAGGCATGGTGTAGTACATAGATGGCTTCAACATAAAGCAAGGTACACTTCCTGGGATTTGAGATATCTTGACAGTTACTGCAATGTCTACCAGACTCTAGTCTAGAAAGCATAGCCAGAAAATGAAAAATCAGAGCAATAGTGGCACTATTGCGTAGATTTCGGGCTGCACCAACGATGCAGGTAATGGAAATGCGGATCAATTGGTTAGAGTTGGTGAATAAGTGAGATAAAGCCATCTAAGAAGCTTATTTAATTTCAATTTATTTATCTCCTTCAAAAAATTACAAGGGATGTTATTATGGTGAATGAATAACAAATAACAATAATAATAATTGATATATACAGAATATCGGAAACTGACAATTTACAAAATTTACGTTCATGAGTCAGTTTGCGTACAATTTTACCGCTTAAAATTATGAGTGAAGTATTCGTTCGAATTATAAAAACTAGCTTGGACCAGTATTCTTTCGATAGTGTTCCTAAAACGACGATCTCCCAGTTTCCTTAAGCTAATTGGGAGTTTGTTGTTTGCCTTGGTCCCGAGGTATTGGTGCGAATATTCCGTAATTTTCAGACGGTGTTTGGGTACTACAAAGTTTTCAAGACCCCTTGTTTTTCATTCATGCTGTCCTGAATATTTGCAATGGCTATTTTGGTTTTTATGGATGGAATCACTCGGTATTTCACATTATTGATTGTTTTTAACCATGGATCTTTGACTACTTGTGAAAAATGAAGTTTTTTGTTGTAAAAAACTGGATAGTATGATAAGAAAGGTTGAATTATCACCACATGTTCGGGATATCATGAATTTCAAAATTTGAAGAAGTCGTAGGAAGATCACTTCTGAAGAACAAGACCGCTTTTTGTGCCAAATTGCAAGAAGAGCTAACTAGACAACAAAAAATTAACAGACCTAATTGGTGTATCGAGCACCAAAATTGGAATATTGAGAATTGGCGAAATGTTCTTTTTTCGAATGAGACCAGAATTGGTGTTCGATCAGATGACCGCCGGATTCGGGTTTTGAGGGGTCGTGAAAGACAAGCTACACTCCAAGCAGCAAGACAAATTCCGAAATACCAATGGGGCAGTGTGATGTTTTGGGGTGGCATTATGCTGGGAGGCAACACAGATTTGATTTCGTTTCCTGCGAGCGTAACGGCTAGAAATTACGTGGACCTAGTGCTGGAGCCCATAGTGAGACTCTGGCGAGGTGCCCACGGTGATAATTTAACTTTTATGCAAGATAATGTTCTTCCGCATATCAATAACCTCGAGCGACATTATTTTGAAACAGAGGGAATCGCTATTTTGGACTGGCCAGCTTGCTCTCCAGGCCTAAATCCTTATTGAATATTTAAGGGATAATCTCAGAAGGAAAATTAGATCGCGCCAGGATAATCCAAGAACCCCACAACAGCTCCTCCAAGCCGCCACAGAAGGGTGGCAGAATATCACTCCAGAGGAGGACGAAAACCTAATCCAAAGCATGTCTAGACGGATTCAGGCTTGTATCCGGGCAAGAGGAGGTAATACAAGCTACTAGGGTCGAGAAAACTGCATCTTTTTTTTAAATTTATAATAATAATTTTTATTCACTCAATCATAATCACAATGTGAAAACCCCCCTCCCTATACAAACTATAAAAAAAAACACAAATTATGACCATGACGAATGAACAAAACACATCAAGGATCTACTCCGTGAGAAAACAGTATTCAATGTTTTTACCACATGCGGAAGGATTCTCTTATTTCTTCTTTCTTTCTTAAAATAAACCGTAATTTATTTCTTTTTTCAAGTGAAATATCTCAAAAAGGATCAATTCCAACAATCCTTCGAAATTTCCAAAATCCCTGAGGTTATATTCAAAATATCGGGTGATTCCATATAAATTTTGGTAGTGTGTATAATGAATTTTCGGAGGAGATCCCTGCAGTTAACTGCATTAGGCACTACCGCCAGAACCCTTACCGCCTTTTTTTGCGTTATAAACACACTTTCGGCCTCTCTGGATTCTCCCCACGCCAAAACGCCATATGTCATTCGACTATGGAAGTTTGTGTGATAAGTCTTCGCGTTCGCCTAGGCTGTGTTTTACCCTCCTGATAGAGAAGGTGGCGGCTAATAAAATCTGGCACAAAAGGTCTACTTGGCGTCCCCAGGTTACGTTGCTCTCGATAGTTAGGCCAAGCATCGTTACCTCTCTTCCCTCCCATCGCTGTGCGTCATCATTAGATTTAACGGACTAAGAACGAAGCTCCGCCTCGTAGATTCAATATGGTTGTGTCGCCAGCAAATATGCCAGTTTTGTCGGATTGTACACTATACATAAGGTCGTTAATGTATATAATGAATAGGACTGGTCCCAAAATCGATCGCTGCTGTACTCCACATGTGTTTTATTCAACCTATTTCCCTTCTCATTGACTAGCTGGTATCTCTGCTCTAGGTATGATTTAAAGAGTTTTGGGGTTGGACTCCGGATTCCACTGTGTTCGAGCTTTATGAGGAGGTTCTCGTGATCAAGGCAGTCGAAGACCTTATTCAGATCCAAGCATAATGGTGCCTTCTATATCATCAGAAGCCTCAAACACGACCTCTTTGATCTTAACTAAAGCTAATATGGTGGACTTATGTTTCCGGAATTCATACTGATCGTTGTGAAGAAGCGAATATGACTCCAAAAACTGTACCACTCTTGTTTTCACGAGGGGTTTCAAAAATTTTACAAATGAGGAGGATAGAAATTGGTCTATAGTTTCCGAATATATTTGGATTATCTTTTGAGTATGGAGGAACTTTCTGTTCTTCCTGAGAGTAGCCACATATTAGGGATTGATTTTCCAATGCTTACTTCAGATATGCTCTCAATGATTGCCGAAGCCTGGAATGCAAAAGATTTTGGCCTTTAGATCCTCCCCATTCATAGAAGAAAAACACCAGGGAAATCTCATGGCACCATTAGAAGATTCATCAGTGCAAAAAGCCAGATGGATCATCTAAACATACACATGATAACAAAGTACCTGAAGCTAAGGGCTCCGTGAAACAAAAAAAAATGATTATCATTGAAAATAATTGTCAAAAAAGAAAAATTTCTCGTTGGATTCAATACTGCTTTGTAGGTCATCAAGTAGAAATTCAAAAACTCTAGTGTTTTACATAGGTATTCAGACAACTGCATATTCTGAAATTTTCAAATAATTTGCATTATATATTATGTTGCTATGCAAAACTGGAATGTCTTTCGGAAATAAAAAGACATGCAACTATTTTGAATATAAAGAAATATTCTTGTGTAATTTTATATATGTTAAGTAAAATGATTAAAATGAAGAATTTTAAAATTACCTGGAAAGAAGTAATTTCCATACTTGTGAAAACTGACTGTCATAACTCGATCTGTTAAGTAAAATGCCTCTTGTACTCCATCTCCATGGTGCACATCAATATCAATGTATAGAACTCTAGGATGATATTTCAAAAGTTCTAAAATACCAATCACTATATCATTTACATAGCAAAATCCAGATGCTTCAAACTTCTTTGCATGATGTAATCCACCTGGAAAAGTCAATGTTGTATTATTGAGATAGATTCAATTATCTGAAATCTAATATAAACTTAAGTTGCCATGAAGATATAATGTAATTTCTAAAAGAGCAATATTTGTAAACTCACAATTATCAATTCGTTACGAGTTTGATAAAAACTTGAAAATGGATTGAACTAGCTGTTAACTCAACTTTGTACATTATTTATTGGTCTCTATGGTTAATAGATCCATGTGATTTCCTTAAAATTTCATTAACATATGCCAAGAAATCAACAGCAGTAAACCGTTTGTAACAGAAAATTTTTGTGTGCCTTTGTATAGTTGTAAGAGTTATATAGATAAAAGTTGTGAAAGAAAATTAAAGCTATTTTAATACTGCGAAATTAAAACTATTAGAGAAAATAAAGTAAACGGGACAAAAGATCATTTTAAGATGGTGATAAAAGTGTTTTGTGACTATTATACATATTAATGTACTGAATTGAACATTTTTATTGTAGTCTAGGTTAGTGATAACGAAAACGGTTCAATATATTCGGTGCGCAACTAAGTTCTTGCTGTTTGTCAATAGATGGCTCCAGCAGTAAGTGCTGGTCGATTTTTACATAGCAAGAACGTCTTGAACAAAGCTTAGACATATGGTAAACAAACCACAGTGACACATTAGTGATTTTGTTTTTGCGTCATATACTTTTAGTTGTGAGAAAATATCTGATTTTGTGCCAAATAATCGTCATTTGCGGAAAGTGTTGATTTTCTTCTTTCATTCGAAGAAAACGGCGGCTGGAGCTCATAGAGAGCTCCAAAAAGTTTACGGTGATGCTGCTCTAAGTGAAACAATGTGCCGAGATTGGTTCCGTCGCTTCAAAAACGGTGATTTCGATGTGGGCGACCGTCCCCGTAAAGGAAGGCCACAAATCTTCGAAGACGCTAAATTGGAGGCATTGCTCGATGGGGATCCGTGCCAAACGCAAGAAGAGTTTGCTTGAGCCTTAGGAGTTACCCGCCAGACCATTTCCAAGCGATTGCATGCGTTGGGAATGATTCAAAAGCAAGGAAATTGGGTTTCTTATGATTTGAAGGCAAGAGACGTTGAGTCTCGTTTTTTCGCCTGTGAACAACTGCTCCAGCGGCAAAAAAGAAGATTGAGTAAAGCACTGCGCGAAAAACGGCCACAATACGAACAGAGACACGAAAAAGTAATTCTACAGCATGACAACGCTCGGCCTCACGTTGCCAAATCCGTCAAAACCTACTTGGTAACGCTCAAATGGGAAGTCCTATCCCACCCGCCATATTCCCCAGATATTACACCATCCGATTATTACTTGTTCCGTTCGATGGCACATGGTCTGGCTGATCAGCAGTTTCGCTCATATGAAGAGCTTGAAAAATAGCTTGATTCGTGGATAGCCTCAAAAGACGAACACTCCTACCGTCACGGTATTCAAGCTCTGCCAGAAAGATGGGAAAAAGTTGTAGCTAGCGATGGGTAATATTTTAAATGATTCATTTGTATATATTTCTCACAATAACGTTGTATTTTCATAAAACAAAACAGCGAGAACTTTGATGAGGAGCTAATAACTACTTCCAGCTAGGATACATGAGTGTAATATTCTTCTCATTGATTGCCAAACTCTTTCAAAAATAGTAGCATTGTTACTCATTTCATTACAATCTGCAATTGCCTGATTTGTCACATTTTTCATATTTTCTATTGCAGTAACATGACTAATGATCTGATAGCATAGGAAATAAACCAGAGGGTTTACATCGACGGATCGAGCACGATATGGTTAGGTACGCCTCGGTCAATCCAAACATTGCTACTAGAAACATAGACAGCTGGACTGAAATGCTCTAGTACACAATCGTACATAAACCACGTTGCAATTAATCATAAGGTAGCGTTTGTTTCAAAAAGTCTAGGATAAACTCGCCGGTCGTGTTCACTTCAATAATAGGCGTGTAGAGGATGAACAAAATCCAATCCACATCTTAAGTAATGGGAAGGTAAATCATTTTTGCACCCAGATTAAGGAAGAAATCTGTATGTACAAGATCTACACTGTGAAAAAATTAAAGATGAATGGCATTAGAAATCGTTATTTTGTCAAAATAATGAATTATTTTGTTTTAAGTAACCTCATATTCAATGTTCTCTGTAGTGATGAGGCGCACCAATACCTACAGGTGCAGCAATAAACAGTAGATCTGGCAGCAGACAATCCATGTTGGACTGGTAGAAAGATATCTTAGGGAGAATATCCTAGCGGAGCGCCCCCTACATATCAACATGTCTACGAGTAAGTTAGATCAGTCGACTTAACACTACACTCTGTAGTAGGGTATATTGAAAAAGGACTGACAGAAGGCGAAGTCACTCTAAGAACATTACAAGACAAAGCTTTCGACTATACACTTTATAGGTCGATATAGATGAAGCTATCGTAAATAGAGGAGTAGACAACACCATAGCAAGGTGGGACGTCTGCTGTCGACCAGGCGCATCGAGGCTCACCTCGGCGACTCGACCGTCCGGGGGACCACCAGCAGGGAATGTATTCAATGAGAGTACTATCTACTTTCCTCTGGAACCTCGTGAATAGCTCTTGGCGGGCCTTGCCGATGCTGGGTTATGCCGACGATCTCGTACTCCTTGTTCGTGGAAAAAACCTCAGCACCATATGCGAAGTTTGCAGAACGCTCTGCAAATGACAACAATGGTGCAAGAGAACGACCTGTCTGTTAATCCAAACAAAACAGATATAATTCTATTCACTCGAAAAAGGAAATTACCGCCTTCAAAGGCACCCATTCTTTCAACGAGGAACTAACACTAGTAAAACAAGTGTTAGGTTAGGTGTGATGCTTGACGCCGATCTAAATTGGGACAATCACATCTAAAAACAAGCGCTTAACACACTCTGGTCCCTGATGGGGACTCAAACCAAACATAATATATTGGTTATACACGACAGTGACAACACCGCTCCTGACCTATGCGGTCATCGTATGGTGGCCGGCACTGAACAAGAAGACAAAACGGAACAAAATAAAGAAGATCCAAAAGCAAGCATGTCTAGCAGTCACGGGAGCCTTGAGATCCACATCCACAGCCTCTATGGGATATCTGCTGGGCGTCCCTCCGCTACACATAGTGGTGGAGGCGGTCATGAGGACCTCTTCGAGACTGTGGAAAGGAGGTATGTGGGGGACAGAAATCCAACCTCTGGACACTACATCCCTCAACAAAATTAGGGAACTCCGACCTAACCTTTTCACAAGAGGAGATCAAATGAGAGCCACCTATCACTTTGATGAACCCTTCAAGGTCCTCGTTCCACCAAAAGAAATTTGGTCCACACCCCACGCTTTACTCATCCTACAGGTGCTCACCTGGTTTATAGACGGGTCCAAAACCGGGATGGGTGCAGACATCGGCGTTACAATTGCACTAGGAGACCACGTCACCGTAATACACGCAGAAATATTTGCCATTCTCCGGTTTGCACAGGAAAACCTACACAGGAATTAGAGAGGCGCATACATCTACATATGCTCTGACAGCCAGAACGCCCTTGGATATCTGAAAGATATGAAGTTACATCCAAAGTAGTTGACGAATGCAAAGCAGCACTTCGACAACTCAGTGCTACAAACAGAGTTACTCTGCTTTGGTGCCCAGCTCATCAGGGTATCAAAGGAAATGAGATAGCAGACAGCCTTGCCAAAAAGGCAACGGCTGTTAGGCCAATGGGACCAGAACCTATTGTGACCATCCCGTGGACCCACATGCTCTCCTTCTTTCAGAACTGGAACAAAACCTAAGCACTTAACTATCGGGCAGGTATCTCAATCAAAGAAGAGGGTATATGAACTATTGTCCCTCGATAAAAAGTCGATTGGGATGGTAGTTGGTCTACTGACGGGACACCAACTCAATAAACACCTACACGCCATGAGACTATCGGAAACCCGACAGTGCCGTGGTTGCCTAGAAAATGACGAAACAACGGAACACATACTCTTCGGATGTCCTGCTCATAAGGCGACCAGACTAAACACCTTGGGAGCTGAAACACCTAGCGCCTGGATGATACAGGTGGTCCCCTACAAAAGTCTTGCAAACTTCATCGAAAACTTTCTGCAAGACTGATAACAGAATAACACAACACGGACAACAGGAAGAAGAAGCTGATGTTGATAACACAAACAGATTCTACATGGTCTATTTGGTACATGATGTCAGCTTCAGGAATTATGGGTCCATACTGTTTCGTGAATCAACATCAATCAACAAACAGTGAATAGTGACTATTGACTTGAGTATCATCTTCATCCAATATTGCTTGCAGTTCGGCGTTTTAAAACTTTTTGGTGGTCTTCCAGGTTATTCATTTCTCACATCAAAATCATTATCTTGGAACCGTTGAAACCATCTTTTGCATGTTGCTTCTTATAGAGCATGATAACCTTTATGCCTCGACAAGCATTCGATGCGACTCTGCAGTGCTTTCATTCAAATGGAGACAAAAAATTAATGCTTTCCGCAAATCATCACTTTTCGGTACAAAATTTGGCATTTTCAACATAATCAAAAATTATGATCGTGTTTGTTCAATGACTGTAAGGTTATTGAATATGTTTGACAGATGTCAAGCCAACCAAAAAGAAAAAAATTAAGAGTCTTTCACAACAAATGTTCCCTACCAACCCATTTGTATCTTAACGCTCACTTTATACCGGTACACCTAGTATGGTAGAGGGATTGGCAATGAACAGTCTATCTGTGTTGACGGGATTAGAACTATTTCTCAAGCAGAAATATTCGCGATTGATCACTTTGTTAACATTTTGCTATTGGTGGGTAGGTAAATAAAAACCATTATGGATAGCCAAGCTGCACTGAAGGCATTGGCATCCGATAACTACACATCATTTAAGGGGGTTCGTACACGCGAATAATTGTTCTTCCGATTGAAAAAAATATCAGAACGATATCTCTAATAGTTTCCGAGATATTGGAACCAGAACTCGAAAAAATGCAATCTTACAGGAAAGCATTTTTTTGAAGCAACCTCCCGCGCGGGGGCGCCAAAGGGCGGTTGAGTTGAACAATGTTTCTACAATTTTTTCCACACTTTCCGTACTCAAGGATGTTCGAATATTTGATATAGGTACTATTAAATTATTGCAGAACCACCTCAGGTTTCAATACAAACAAGGTAATGATGTCACTTTCAGATTCAAATCACAATTTACTCTACAAATGCTTAAACGGGGAACCCAAAACTGCAACAAAAATTTCAATAATGTTCTTTGGGCCAAGATAACAAAGAGAACATTCGTTGCTATCAATACCCTAAAGCATGGTGTATTCGAAGCGGTCATATCTTTCAACGAAGGAAATCTGGGAAAATGCAAGATATTTATTGAATTGGGAATCGCGGCAGGTCATTTTTGTGTGCAGTTTTGCAAAGAAAAGGACATAAGAAGAATGAAAAAAGCGCAGAATGCAGCTTTGGAAATGTTGAAAGAAGCAAGGCAGCAGAGATCACGAGCGCTGAAACGTCTGGAAGACCATTGGGAGGAGCAAGAAGGGGAGAATCCATCTTACACGCCGAGAGCCCAATGACGCTCCATTTGAAAATTCATTTGAGTGACTTCTGGTTGGAATTTTTTTCAGTTTTTTTTGTTAATGTCCGTAAGACTATGCAGAATAATTTAAAATAAAAAAGTGAGAAACGAATTTTTGGTTATTTTTTGAGGTCGAACCCCTGTAAGATGCAGAGATGTCATTCAATACTTGTCAGATTGGGGTCCCAGACCACTTGGACATTGAGGGCAATAGAAGATGGCATCATTGGCTAATCAAACAACTGCCTTGAAATTCATTAGGCTCGGAATTCTCCTTAAGACCGCAGGGACGGAAAAAGATCGGTGGTTAGACCTGAAAATACGGGAGTACTGATAGAGCCTTACAGATCTCAGAAACTCTCAGCTTGTTATCACTTTCTACTGCGAGAGCCAAGGCTTGGCTTAAACTTTTCAGGCTAGACCGAAGAGTTCTAATTACCATATTAACGGGGAACTATCACCTCATAAATCATCTAAATAAGTTAGGGTTGATCAAGAACTCTTCATGTAGACTAAGCAAGGAGGAGATAGAATCAATAGAATATGTCATGTGGGAATGTCCCAGCTGGGGACAGAATAGACCACCGGATCGCTGAGGCAGGTTGCCAATCAACTAATCCATCCAATTTTTAATATCTAATATCTAAGAAATGTGGAATTTTGAGGTTTGAAGCTGGATTATTTGGACTTGGGATACAATATAAAAACTACAAGAACAAATTGGAAAAATTGATAAAGACCGCAAAAATTAATCATTAGAAGGAAAAGATGGCTAATCATTCATATGATCCAGAACAATGCTGGAAATTAATCAGTGATAAAAAATGCTGTGCATCACGTATCAGTGGACTAAAAACTGACTCAGGAAATGTGATCAAGGATAATCACGATAATGCTGAATCATTTAATAGCTTTTTCACTGAGAGTGGACCGAAATTGGCAATGAAACTTAAAAATAAGGAAATCAATAATTCAATTAAAAATAATCCTATATCTATATTTTTAGAACCCACCAACGAAACAGAAATCCTCAACATTATAAAAAATTAAAATCTAGAAGCTCAGGTGGTTTGGATGGTATACGCTCTGACAGTCTAAGGAAGACATCGTGTGAAATTGCTGAGCCATTAACACATCTGATAAATATGTCACTGCAAAGTGGAATATTTCCCACTATACTGAAGACTGCACTGGTGACACTGCTGTATAAAGCAGGTGATAAACAACTCGTCAGAAATTATCACCCAATTTCCTTACTATCGAATATTTCAAAGATATTCGAGAAAGTTGTGAAAGTTCGAACTATTAATTTTCTTGAACACTGCCAAGTATTATCTGATAGGCAGTTTGGATTTAGAAAGGATAAATCAACACAGGACGCACTAGCATATTTAATCACAAACATCTATAAATGCCTAGATTTATCGAAACCCTGTTTGGCGATTTTCATCGACTTAGCTAAAGCATTCGATTGTGTGTGCCATCGGGAGCTTCTAAATGTGTTGGAAAGTTCGGTAGTACGCGGTCATCCTCAGGAGTGGTTTCACACTTATCTAGAGCAAAAGGAGCAGTGCGTTAGAGTCGGAAACACGATTAACACAGTGCAAAGTGTACAATATGGGGTTGCTCAGGGTACGGTTCTGGGGTCCCTGTTGTTTATTTGTTTTGTTGTGCAATTTTCCTTATTTCCACAACCGGAGAGGTTATTTCTTTTGCGGATGATACGGCAGTATTTTATCAGGGTGACTGCTGGACACAAATTAGACATAATGGTGAAAAAGATTTTCCTGCGTTTATTGACTTTTTTGATAGCATGTTGATCACAATCAACATGGAGAAGACTAAGTTTTTGGCGTTTTCAAATCGTGCACCAAACCTTCCAACCTACTAAACTTTAAATATTCACGACCGAGATAGCGTATATACGATATGTTCGGCTAAGATCATCAAATACCTGGGCGTGCATGTAGATAACCACCTGAGATGGGTTGTTCATATACAGAACGCAGCTAAGAAAATGAGATACCTAATTCCAAAATTCAAGAACCTTAAAACCTATTGTGAAACCGATATTCTAAAACGGGCCTATCATGTACTAGTCAAGCCTCATCTTACTTATGGGTTGCTGTCTTGGGGAGGTGTAACAAATTACTATTTGAAAAAATTGGAAATAACTCAAAAGTAGCTGATTAGGATTATTTACGGTAGACCCTTCCAATACCTCTCGGAAAGAATATATTCAGAGTCGGCACTGTTGGATGTGCGACAGTTGTTCTTTGGGAAATCCCAAGCCTTAGCCTTTTTTCAATGGCGTGGCCGTCATGAGGCAGCTTACATCTTTCATAATCATGACACCAGAATAAGGGGAAAATTCATAAGGATACCTTTCACTTCGAAAACGGTTGGACAGAGATCCCTTGTTTTTCTTGCACCCAAAATTTTTAACGTTTTACCAACAAATATCAGAGAAGCAAAACCAGAGAAGAAATTTCAACGTTTACTTAATGAGTGGATGCTAGCAACACCAAGATTAAACATCCATAATATTGTTGATATTAAAAATACCTGTCCATACTTCGGGTTTGAAATTTGTTATTTTTGTGATTTATAGAACTTTTTTTATTGAAATCATTTAACTCCTCACACAAGGTTCAACTACCTAGTAGTTCCACCTTCGAGGTAACTCTGTTTATTCTAATTTGTACGATATCTTTGAATAAACATTATTATTATTTATTAGCGTGGACTTATGCACTATCTCAGCTGATAGCTGGATATAATTTACCTTTCCCAGATTCAGCAATCAAAGGGAATAGGCTCGATTACAATATACTTGACATAAATTTTCATAACTATCCTACATGTATTAAGAACTACAGCTTTTTGCATTTCTATATAGGTATTCTTATGCAATTCTAATTTCTTAAGGCTATCATGCAAAGTCTTGGCTATTAACCCAGTGGAGGATACGATGACAGGAACAATATCTATTTTCTCGAGGTGCCACATCTGCTTGATCTCAATAGCAAGGTCTGTGTATTTGGACTTTTACTCCTGGAACTTGTTCAGCACGTTGTTATTATTCGGTATGGCGACATAAAGCAGCATTGCTGTTCTGGCCTTCTTATCATACACCACTATGTCTGGCCTATTATTCGTCACCATTCTGTCAGTGATAACAGGCCTATCGTAGTAAAATCTGATAGAGCCATTTTCCAATACGGACGCCGGTTGATACTTGTAATATGGCTGAAGGTATTCAGAAGTCCCTACTTGTGTGCAAATTTCAGATGGATAATGTTGCACACTTGATTATGCCTGTGAAGATAGTCCGTATTGGCCAGTTGTTCGCATCCGGACGTAATATGCTGTAGTCTCCGAACTTATAAGGCATTTCCTGCACTTATTTGTTTGTAATGTTCCGTCCTTCATTATAAATTTTTTGTAGTTGTTTGTAGCGATCACTTGGTCTTGGATGGCCATAAGGAATCCTTCTGTTTCTGCAAATAATTCTCCTCTCATCAACCATTTGTTGGAGGCTTCTTTGTCGATGTGTGGTTGATTAATCTCATGGTGATGTCATCCATGCAATTTCTTTCTTGATCATTGCTCTTGTTTTTCAGTATCTGATAGGAACGGTAGATTCAGAAGGTCATCTCTGGTAGCAAGATTTAGAGGTGTATATCCCTTATCAGCCAACGATACCACTCTATGGAGGTCGGAAGTGAGAGTTTTTGCTGAGAAGAATTCTCTGAGATTATTTATCTGTTCTGTGTGTAAATTGACAACATCTATTAATCCGCGTCCTCCTTCTTTCCGCTTCAAAGTTGTTCGTATCACAGACGATTTTGAATGATGATTGTTGTACTTTGTCAGCATCGTTCGGGTCTGCCTTTGAATATCATCCAGTTCTGTCTTAGTCCATCTGATTATTCCAAATGAGTAAAGCATCACTGTTAATTGCCTTGGCTAGATTCCCCGAGTTTAACATCGATTTCAGCACAGGCTTCAGACGCTGACTGTATTCTGAACGAATCTTCTCCTTTGATTGTTTTTGGTCTACCAATCTGGCTTGTTCGAAGCATATAATTTGATGTCATCCATATACAGCAGGTGGGAGACTGTATAATAATTCCTATCTGTTTTTATCCTAAATCCGTATCCTGTTCTATTGAGCAGTGAGGACAATGGGTTCATAGCTAAACATAACCATAGTGGACTCAGAGAGTCTCCTTGAAAAATTTCACGGCGTATGGGTATCTCGTCGGTTTTAATTGACTTATTGTTCATGCTGACATGCAGAGACGTGCGCCAGTGTGTCATTGTTGTCTTCAAGAATTCTACCAGGGCTGGCTGAATTTTGTATATCTGCAATACTTCAACAAGACAAGAATGGGCGGTACTATCGAATGCCTTCAGATAATCGAGAAAAGCTGAATGAACATTCCGATGCCCTACATGTGCCTGTTTCATTATAGAATCGATGATTAGTTGATCCTTGCACCCGTGGTGTTTCTTTCTGCATCCTTTCTGCTCCTCTGCTAATATATTGTTGTCATCAAGGTGTCGGTATATTCGATTGGATATGCATGAGGTGAGTATTTTGTGGAGTGTTGGCAGGCAAGTGATTGGCCAATATTGAGACGGATCCTGTGTTCTATCGCTCTTAGGTAGCATATATGTTAAGTCTTGTGGTAGGAAAGTGGGTGTTTTCTTGGGATGTTGAAGAACATACGTGAGCTGTTTCGCTAGGACTCCATGGATCTTATCAAACTTCTTGTACCAGTAGTTGTGGGTATTATCTATACCTGTGGCCTTCCAACTGTAGGTCGCTCTAACTACTGTCGTGATTTCTTCCTCCGTTATTCCTTCATATGTTTGATATCAAGGCGTTCTTTTTCATTCGTGATCCATTCCGCATCTCTATTGTGTTCTTTTGGGTTCGACCATAGTGATGACCAATAATCGGTCAAGCACTGTGCATCAGCTACTTTTCTGTTATTGTTGGTGGCAGTTTTGTTATTTCCCTTATGAAAATTGGTCGCGTTCAGAAGGAACCTTCGGTTTTGGTGTTTCCTTTCAGTATACTTGACGTATCTTAAAAGCCTCTTTGCTTTTGCTTGGAGTTTTTGTTTCAAAGTGTCCATATACACGTCGATGTGTTGTTTGTGATCAGGGTGTTTTGTGTTCGTACTAATTTTCCTATAAATTTTGCGTATATGTGATTTCAAACACCTTGAGGGTTTTCTGTTTCGCAGAAATTCTGTGAGGCGACCGATTTCGGCTCTAATATTATCAATATCCTTCTCCAGTCGTTTTTGCCATGGTGGTTTTCTGACGCTTTTTGGCTCAGCTGGAATCAGAGTTGTGGAGATTTGTTGTTTGTGAAGTCGAAGAACCGGTACTACTCCACAGTAAATCAAAGTGTGAATCTTCTCCAAGGTGTTCTGGTCGGTATATTCTTCAAATACTGAGTTTACGCTTGGTAGGATGATATTGGTGTTCTTGTTTATCTTGAGTTTGGGCAGTTTAGGTCTTTTAGTTGGGTTACTACCATTGAATTCAGTTATTGCTCTGTTGAGTTCTGATCTTGCTAAATACATATATTCGTTCTGCTGATTCGGCTCAGGTGGGTGTTCCATGTTAATATTCGTTTCCGTGGCTTCGTTGATATCTGTAATACTTTCATTGACTTCGGCAAGTATACCGTTATGAGTATCATTTTCGCTTCTGAGTTCCATTATGACCTCTTCTCGTATGTTTTGCAGCGTTTCTGAAGAAAGTAGCCTGTTTTTAACGATTGTTCTTCGTTGATCCGAAATTCTCTGCTCGGATATGTGCTGTAATTCAGGATATTTTTCTACGAACGCAGGATGTAACGCGAATCTGTATGCTGTCATTTCCGATTCCAAGTTTGTAATCTTGTAATAGGAACGCATACCAGGTTCAGCTTGGGTACCTCGGGTTCGCTAAGCCCATACTCAGAAACAATGCTCCTGAGCCCCTGGAGTTATTATTATTATTATAATTAATTTAATACGATTTTATGATGATGTCTATTCAAACTATCAACTAATATGTCAGTATTTTGTCCCCTCCATAAGGAAAGGTGCCCATGTGCTCTTATGGTAAAGACAGAACTAACATATTTAAAGTTTGAACTTGAGGCATAAACAAGTTAAATAAGAGGTTATACAAATATCACAAACTTTTATTTATTCAAGCTCACCTGACCAATTGATAGCAATGTCACAATCTTTATTATTCAGTTTCATAGCACCCTCTAGTGATGCTCCTGTATACATTGAACAAAAATCAAACAAACCATGGAAAACTGGACAATCATCACCTACATTAAAATGACTCAAATATTTTGTAAAAGCTTGAATATTCTGAGGAGTGACTTTCTGCAAGAAATCTGAAAAATTCCAAGATTACTCACACTATGCATTGCTTTATGGATGCTAACCTACCAATATATTCATCGGAATGAAATCTACACATATCATGAGCACTAGCTTTATAGGGCCTATATATTTGCATGTGCTTGTGTAATCCATAATTTAAAACTAAGCTGTGTATTACAGATAGTCTATGAGGTTTCATTGGATGTCCAGTGCCATAATGAAAATTACCGACATCTGGGTTGAAAAAATATGATACCTTGTGCTTCATTATAAAATTTAATAACTACTTCCACTGAAAATATCCAAATACGAATTTTCGTCAAATACTTCACGACAAACTAAAATAAAAAGTAAAAATAAAGCAACTACTAATAATCTCTTAGTCCACTTGAACCTGTCTTGCATATTATAATTCTTAAGACATTCTAAGCTTTTTCAACTAGTTTTTCGTTGTTTATAACATTTTTATAAGGCAAAATAAACAAAGCAGACTTAAAACTGACAATGAAACGCATAATGTATATGCGTTTGTGTTACTGTAATTGTTGCCTTTGAACTATTATTATCTGCAGTGCAGTTGAATACTTTTGCACTACTGAAATTAAGTTTATTAGAAATTTACTTGAACTAACTATTAGTTGGTTCTACTTTGTATAGGTGTCAGTGTATGTCCACATGCGGAGTCATTTTCGGGGAATCATTCATCAAGTGCACCCAGGAAGTGGCGCCAAAATATAAACGGGGATGGCAATAACAATTTATTGATTTTATAGCAACTGCATTATGAAGAAGATTTCTGTTACATTACTTAATAACAGCACTGTTCTGTAAGAATTACTACTTTTTTTTGCTCCAAAATCACAGTGGGCTTCTTATAAATGTCACATTAAGTTCTTGGAACATACTTTTTTGATGGAGAATTTTTCGTAAAATGAAATAATTGAAAGAAAAAATTACAAAATTATTTTCATATGATGCGATTGATGTTGAAATATTTGATTCATTAAGGAAATGGATTGGTTCATTTGCTTCTAATTACCGACCTCTGGTGGAGAATGCTTAAAGTTCTTTGAGAGTTCATATATGAATAGCAGCACCCAAAACTACTCTGTTTCCAAAAATTTAGGAACATTAGGAATCGTGAATGACATCGCATTGATGATTATTTTGGTATAAAATTTATATCAAGTGGAATACTTTCACAGATTCAACGATTAGTGAGTAATATACTATTTGAACGATGCGATATTACGATAAAATTGATTAAAATGGAAGTAAGACGTATATTACCGTAAATAAGACCACGACTATTTGATTTAAGTGACATTAGATGCGCGTTCACGGAATCAACTTTATCAAAATGAATACCACTTCTTTGATGATGTCTGAGGAGCGTACTTTACAGTATCTCATAATGAAAAGAAGAAAATATTGGATAACTTATTATAACTTTATTAACATGAAAATCCGTACCGTATTTCTGCATCATATGTGAACCATAACATGGCAAGATTTTAAAGTGTATACAGTTATTAATTGGACGGTTATTGAAATGGTTTATTCGCTAACTTACCGTCAAAATATCCTACAGCACATTATCTTCATCGTTTAAATAGTATTAGTAGAGGTAAGATAATCGAATTTTCGTTAATAGATTTAGGTCCCTACTGATGATGGTCGAAAATAGGTTTTTTACACCAAGCAACAAGTAGGGGAGACTCGGGTAGCCCCGGCCGGCGGGAACCCCCGGCCAAAGCTAGTTACAGAAAATCCCGCAGACATACAACATAGGGTACACCGACCGAGGCGAATCGGATCAGAGGGCGAATCGGATCAAAATAAGAAATCTGTTGATAACCCAAATATCGTATGCATTAAGAACGCACTCAACAGGCGTTCTGCATCTCCCCTCTCACCCCGCACCGTCCGACATAGGCATTATTTCGACCGCGCTTGTGAATCAAGCGCTTGTGTGTGTCGGAATTTTGGCGCTCATCTAAGGTACGTACTTACGATTTCTTTGTGTTATTTTACAGATTTGTGTTAAAACTCAACCCTATTGGTTTATATTGAAGAGCAAGGTGTCTATTTTAGAGAACCAATTCGCTATTATGTATTATCTTAGAGGTTAACGTCTAAAATATTTATTTAAAAAGTCTTGATTATGGGGCTAATCGGATCATATCGCCAGGGGTGAATCGGATCACACTTTTCAACTGATTTATTATATCTTTGTGGTTATTAATTCATATTTATTGTATTGTAGATGGTTCGCACGTACAAAAGAAAGACTAATGGCGGAGAATGGTATCAAGAAAAAATGAAAGAGGCTGTAAATAAAGTACAGAACAAAGAGTTGAGCTTACGTAAGGCTGCTGAGATTTTTGCAGTACCATACACGAGTTTGCAGAGACGAGTTAATTTGTCGAGGGATAGTATTAAGCGTCGAGGTGGACCCAACATTATAGCCCAAAAAGGTGCTAAAGATGTTGTCAGCATGACCAGTGTTAAACGAGGTGAAAATGTAACCGTTCTAGCCTGTATGAATGCAGCAGGACAGTACATACCTCCATTTGTTCTATTCAAAGGTGTGCGTAAACGTGACGATTTTCTCCTAGGTATGCCACCTGGTACTGAAGTTGCCATGACGGAAAAGGGCTGGGTCACCGAAGAAGCATTTAAGTTGTGGCTGCACCATTTCATCGCTACCGAACTCCAGGTAAAGTAGTTCTAATTTTGGATGGACACGCGTCTCACACCAGCTATTCAATGGTGGACTTGTGCTACTCTTTTGAAATTGAACTTGTACTTCTTCCTCCACACACTTCACATGCCCTGCAACCACTCGACGTATCGTTTTTCAAACCACTCAAAACCTATTATCACCAACAAGCTACAGTATGGCTACATTCATATCCTAATCGAGGCATCACCAAAGTCGCTTTCGGAGCACTTTTCCAACGGGCTTGGAATCAGGCTGCTACTGTTGGGAATGCTACAAAAGGATTCGAAAAGACTGGAATATTTCCACTTAACGCCAATGCCATACCTGACCACAAGTTCATCGGTGATCAAGAGTCAGACATTGTAGAGTCCCAAGATCAGTCTCCAAGTTCCCAAGAAATGCAGCCACAAGACCAAGTCACAAATACAAAACCGCCTGATAATATTGTGCCATCCACAAGTTCGCAATCACAATCTGACGAAGCCCAGCCTCGCACCTGTGTAGAAATTATCAAAGAAATTCTTCCATAACCTTTAAAGTCACCAATGGCTTCTAAAAGAATTCGTAAAGTTTCAAAACTGACCTTGCATTTAACATCACCTCAGAGTAAGACTAATCTTCTCGAAAAAGAAACAAAGAAGAAATTTAAAGTAGACAACAAAACCAAAGAAACTAAGGGTAAGTCTGTGGGCAAAGAAAATCTTATGAAGACGAAGAATAAAGCAAAGCCTGCGATAAAAATTAAGTGTACATCTGCAAAACAGAGAGAGTGGCACTGTATTTACTGTTCCGAAATATTCGTTCATCCACCATCAGAGGATTGGATTCAGTGCAATGCTTGCGAAAAATGGGCTGATATGGAGGGGGGCAAAGGACCATATATATGTGATTTATGTGCCGATAATTTAAATTGATCTCATTGTTAATGTTTTATTGATTCCAAAGTTCTAGTGTTAAGAAACTTAAAATTTTATTACGTATTGTGTACGATCCGATTCACCCCGATTCGGGCGATTCGGATATTTTTCTTTTTTCAGTTTTTGATACCTAATTAAAGGAATATATGTATGATTTAAGTTTTCAAATGTTTATTTCATAGCTGATTGTTACTTCTTACGATTTTAGCAATAAAAATGATATTAAATAACACTTTAGTATGATTTGCTTATCCTCAAAGAAAAAGTGATCCGATTCGCCTCGGTGTACCCTACATTAACGGGCGCCACGTCAAAATAACGGAAGCAACAAGTAGCCATACGTGCAAGTCTATGAGCCTTGTCAGTTCAGTGAACAACGCTTGACAGTTGATCATATACTAGTGTAGGTTCTTTTGTCTGTGCCGCACACTTCTCAAACTCAGTTTTTTCTGTACAATGTAAGTATCTGACCATGGCATTTTACTAATTCAGAAATGTGTCATTATAGTTCAAAAATGTGTTAAATATTTGAAACTGTTCATATTGATATTGGCGATAGACATGACATCATAGGATCGAATCGGTCGGGTAGAATCGGACACTTGTTTGTCGTTTAGCCCCGGCCATTTCATGAATGGTGAATTTTTGGATTTTATGTATGAAATAGTGAAATTATGAATTCCAGTTGCTCTGTCATGCCAAGTCGTCTGCTTATCTTTATGTTAAAGTCGCTTTTGTACTGCAATAGGGAAGAAATAAGTGAAAATCTGATGTTTTTTTCACAGAAAATGCCAAAATTCAAAGAGAGAAAAACAACTAGAGGAAGTTGGAAGGAAAATACTATGAAATGAGCGATCCGGAGTGTTCAGGAGAGAATTCTATCTATAAGAAAAGCTGCTGAACGGTATGGTGTTCCACGAAGTACGCTCCAGGATAAAATAAAAGCTATAGGTAATGGAGAAGAAACAGAGTTCAAGCCGAAATTGGGGAGGTTGGAGCACACATTTTCCAACGATTAAGCTCTGCAATTTCATGAACATGTTATCGATCTAGATAATGGGCTGATGCCACTTACGAAAGCTTTTCGAAAAGATTTCCAGATATTGCTCTCAGAACTCCAGAGTCAACCAGTATCGCGAGAGTCGTTGGGTTCAATAAACCTCAAGTAGATCGTTTTTATGATCAGCTGTTCCAGCTTCAGGAAAAATATAGTTTTCCAGCTTCGAAAATTTACAATGCTGATGAAACGGGAGCCTCGACGGTGCACAAAAATGAGAAAGTTATTTCTACTAAGGGAAAAAAGTAAGTAGGCAAGTTGACATCTGGTGAGAGGGGACGAAACATCACCTTGATGTTTGCTATGAGTGTGACTGGTCACTTTATACCTCCTCTTTTTATCTTCCCGAGGAAACTTATGGATGAAGATGGTCGATTGATGATTGGAGCTCCACCGAAAAGCATAGGTATTCCACATGAAATTGGATGGATGAATGGTGAAATATTCCTGAAGTGGCACCAGCACTTCAAACAGCACACATAGCCTTCAAGGGAACACACTGCTCTTCTGATTCTTGATGGACATGGCAGCCATAAGGAATTGGCAGTGATAGAGTTTGCTCGAGCAAATCACATCCATATGCTCAGCACACCACCACACACCACTCACAAAGTGCAACCGTTAGACCGGGTATTTTTCAAGCCGTTCAAGTCTGCATTCAGTTCAGCAAGTGCCATGTGGATGAGACAAAACCCAGGAGCGAGCATTTCAGACTATGACATCGCTTCCCTTGTCAATTCGGCTTTCACTAAGGCAGCTAGACTAGAAATAGCACAAAATGGGTTTAAATGCACCGAATTTATGCATTCAATAGAGAGTTTTTCACCGATTTGGATTTTTTGCCATCATCAATGACCAATATCGAATAGGAACCAGTTTTGGATGAGACTTCATCCACAAGTTTCGGCATCTAACAGCCATCAACTATTTTTACCCATCAACCATCCAACAGTTACGCCCATCAGTCGACCACTACTCAGGTATCACAACCATCAACACGTGGCAGCACGCAGCCACCTACTGCGAAAAATAGTGCAGAGCCAGTTGCATCTCCTAGTTTGAATGCATTGCTTCAAAAATTGTCCCTTCTCAAAGAAGCGTCTTGCAGCCCGTTCTCGAAAAACCCAAAGAAGTGAGATTCTGACATCCTCTTCATTTAAACATGCACTGGTAGCAAACAAGGCTGTAGCCAATAAATCCAAGGTTGCAATTGATAGAACATAAGCAGCAATTAGTCGAATGAGATCGAGAAAGATTCTCCAGAGTTTAACTAGGAAAGAAATAAATCATGATACAGAATGCATCATTTGTGGAGAAACCTTCGATGAAGACTGGATTCAGTGTCACAAGTGCAAAAATGGGCTCGACGAATCCACCGATATGACAGACACTGTCCAGCTGTGTATTTTCATACGGAAGAATTTATGGCAATCATTTCTCTGAAGGGGAAGACCCGTGGCGAAGATATATATGAAGTTTTCTTCAATTTTGTAAAAAACTACAAGCTACCAATATATAAAATGGTGTGCATTACAACCGATGGAGCACCAGCAAAGACTAGAAACAAAAACGGTTTTGTGGCATTGTGTCGAGCTGATGAAGATTTCTCTTCAATCTTTTTCATTCCATTGCATTAACATCAACAAGTTTTATCTCGTGTGTTCAGGACATGGCAAAAGTTTAAGCGGGTGAGACTTTATTGAACACGGAGGAAATTATGGGCATTGCAACAAAATTGCGAATTCCATCCGTGCACGTAGCTTCTTGCTATATATATATATATGACGTTTTCTTCAATTTTGTAAAATACTACAAGCTACCAATATGTGTGCATTACAACCGATGGAGCACCAGTAATGACCGGAAACATAAACGGTTTTGTGGCATTGTGTCGAGCTTATGAAGATTTCCTGCATTTTTTCATTCCATTCCATTATACATCAACAAGTTTTGTGTTTAAAAGTTTTAAACACGGAGGAAATTATGGCATTGCAACAAAAATTGTGAATTCCAACCGTGAAAGTAGCTTGCAACGGCGGCTCTTTAAGTTGCAGTTGGAAGATAGGGAGTCAGCTGAACACACTGATTTAGTTCTTCACATGGACGTCAGGTGGTTGAGTCGCGGAATATTACTAGAAAGGTTTCAAGAATTATTGCCCGAAATAAAAGTTTTTCTAGACGAAAGAGGTGATGACACTCAGATGTTGAAAAACGAAAAATGGCTGACTGATTTGACACTTTCGACTGACATCACAATGCACTTGAACACCATTGACTTGGAACATCAAGATAAAGGAAAAACTATTATTGAGATGATAAGCGTAGTAAACGCATTCAAAAATAAATTGAAACTTATGATAGATCAACTGAAAATAAAGGATCTGAAACATTTTCCGTCTTTGAAAGCAAGGATTCTTCAGTTGAATTAGGATACGTATGAGGCTGACTTATCAAATATTTTGGGACAATTCGAAATGCGTTTTTATGATTACAGTAAATTGGCAAATGAAGCATCATTTATGAGTTATGCTTTTTCATGTGAAAACATCAAGGAATTAGCTACTGAAATAGCAAGGCAGTTAAATATGAACTTATGTTCTGTTGAAAATGAGTTGGTGCAGATTATATCAGATATACATCTCAAAGCTACAGCATCTGATACAAATTTCTGGTTTTTATATCTGAAGATAAGTATCCGAATCTAAGGCAAATCGCCGTTCAACTGACGGCAATGTTTGGGTCAACTTATTTGTGCGAGTCTGCATTTTCTGAAATAAAGATAATTGAGTCAAAACATCCATTCGACATCATCATATGTCATCATGCTTGCGATTAGCACTCTGTGGTTACGTACCATCTTATGAAAAGTATGCTGAGGACATGCAGTGCCACGCTTCAACATCCAGTCACTCCTTAGTTAAGTTTAACACCGTAACATATATAACTCTTTTGTTTTGTAACAACTAATAAACTCGCAATTTTGAATAACTAAGAGTTTTTTCATTGATATTATAGAGAAGAACCTAACTAAACCTATTCCAAACCTTGACTAAAATAATGTATACTGTGCGGGAATCTAATATCTATATATGCTACGGTACACACACGATACACCCTACCTACCTAGGTAAGGTGTACCGTGTATGTACGTATGTACCCTGCATCGCACACTCTCAGAGTCGATCGTAAGTAGTCTAAATATATATATTGAGGTAGATCGCCAGCAGTTCAAGTTTGAGCACACTTGACCCAGGCCTTTTCTTCCTGCCATTTTTCTCGTTGATCCTATTTTTATATCTTATTTACCTTCAAGTTGAAGAATTTTTACATAAATCGCCTAGAAATTATAGACATTTTTTCTTTTCACGTCCCTCCAAGATCTATTAGAAATAACAACATTTTCAATATGACTTCCATTGTATAAACGTCAATCACCTCTTTCGAGAATTTGCGGCAGGATAAATTCTGTGCAGTGCAAATTAGCACTGTAAACGATACGACGATACGAGCCCCAGCTCTAATCGCAGCACAACAGTTTTGCCAGGGAAGATGTCAATTGGTTAGAAGAGAGCTTTGTTCGCAGAAGAGTGGAGATTTTGTCTTAATCATTGTGATGGACGCTTTTAAGTCTACAGACATCCAAATAAAAGATATGCATTGTGCAACTTTTTACTTACTTATGGTTTTGGTGAAGGTTCAATAATGTTGTGGGGAGGAATGTCTTTAAACGCCCGCACTGATTCGGTGATCGTGAATAATGTTACCCTAAATGTTCAGGGATACGTTACAAACATTTTATAGTAACCTGTTGTAGCATTTGCGGCAAGTATTGGTGAAAAGTTTTCACCGAGTTTATGTATGATAACTACTTCACGTTAGGAAGTAAAAATAGTTCAAGATCTCATGGCACGTGCGTCACTCTGCACGAAAAGACCAAGTTCGTTCCATACCACCCTTACCTGAAAAAGTTGTCCATCTCGAATTTAACTCAGTGGTGGCACATTGCCGCATTCAGATCCTAGCTATCGGTGTTTCGGATAGTATCTGTTGTGACTTTCCTGTGTATATTTATTTTTTTTCGTTTGTTGAAATAACCCAATAAATAGTTCTTATGAAGACTTTGGAGTTCCGCATTGGATGAAAATGTAAGTATTATCTCTTCAAATGAAACAAGTATTGAGCTCCAAAGGAAAATTGAATACTTTAGTTCTCATTCTATTTTAATCCGTCAAAGACCTACCGATTTAATAATCCATAATTCGACATTCTGCCGTAACCAGCATGATATTTTAGCTTTATAGTTTTATCCATAGATTGCTTCAATATTACATAATCACTATTATTGTCTAAAGAGTCTAATAAAGAAAGCCAAGCATTCTTGATGAAGCGATACAGAATGATTAAAAAAATCTTTTTGGGGATTTCATACTTTCCAAATATATATTACAGTAACACTAAAAAACACTGTACACCACTACACCCAAACTTTATTTCGAATACTCGACGCGCGTTTCGCCAACTAAGTTGGCATCGTCAGGAGATGATAGTACCAGTGTTATTCAACGCCAAAGGTTCCAGTCCCCAACTTAGTATATCTTAGCCACAACTTCCATGTTTTCTTTATCAGTATTTGTTTAATGAAAAAGAATTTTTATTTCAATTTTGCCATTTTTTGTCACAGGAATAAGAATTTGAGGCGAGTTGTTCATAGCCAAGAGTGGAAATTATTTTCCGAGTGTACGATTTCATGCGACGAGAAAAGAGGCCAAGAATCTTATACCCAACGACTCTCTATATCAGGGGTGCTCAAACGGACGATCGCTATCGACCAGTCGATCGCTAGTGCGTTTTGAGTAGATCTCGAGAAGAATAATTTTTTTTAATGAATAGGTAGCTAAACTACAAAAACCTATTACGTAATAAAATGACACTCTGCTAGCGGCAAAAGGCGGCTTTATCAAAGGAACGCGCGGTAATTGTCAAAGAAAAGCCTCGCTTTTTATTCCTGCTGCTTTTCTAGAACTTTAGTTCCGGCCGATATAAATGTTGTGCCTGTAGGAATTGGAGTCATTCTGAATTGTAACTTGAAGGCAATACTACATCGATACAAAGTTTATTATTAAATAGTATAAGATGAGTGCAGCGAAGAAACCTCAAACGAATCATTTTAATAACGATTGGGAGGAAGAATTTTTCTTATTTGTCGTGCATCAGCTAATATCTATATATACCACGGTACACTCTACCTAGGTAGGTAGGTAGGTAGGTAGGTAGGGTGTATCTTGTATGTACGACAACCCTGCATCACACATACTTGCAGCCTCTCAGAGTCGATTGTAAGTAGTCTAAAAATATTGAGGTAGATCACCAGCAGTTCAAGTTTGAGCACCCCTGTTCTATATGATAGAGTATCAGAAGCTACGGGTGTCAGAGTGCGAACAATTCGTCGAATTATTCAAGAGAATGATGCAAAACCAGGAGGCGTTGCATTTTCTTCACCTAGAAAAACAATTGCCAAACTTATCCCAAGGTCTACGGTGGATGATTTTGATGCGGAAATCATCCGAAAAATAATTCACAACTTTGTGCATGTTCAGTACAGAAGACCAGCCATGAGGACCATTCATCAATCCCTTAAATATGACGGCTTCGAGATTCCTGGAAAATTGAGCAGTTTCAGAAAAATCGTCAGTAACTTGGGATTTCGTTGGAGGAAATCCGAGGACAACCGAAAGATTCTTGTTGAAAAAATTGAGATCCGCTCCAAGAGAATAGAATTATTTAGGAAAATGAAGAAGTATAGAGAGGAAGGTAATGAATATGCATTTCATATTTAAAATCCTGCAAAATATAGATATAATTGAATAAAATCGACAGGTATAAAGGTAATTAATGCAACCCAAACCAGACTCCTAAAACATGTCCCGGCGACATACTCTTAATTGTAATTAGTGAGCTTTGTACCTGTTAACCCAAAATTCCATTCATTCAAAAAGGGCTAGAAAAACTCATTAAATAGAGTCTTCAAAACCCCATTTAATGACAGTTCCGAATGATTAGCTAAAAACATTACATGGATTTTCCATATCATAGCTTGTCGGTATCATCTTCGACGCAACTTTTGATTTCAAGATTTGAAACCGGGAAAATATCAAACTCAAAGACAGAATGCTTGGACTGCACAAGTTTTTAAATCATGCTTTAATATAAAAGTGAAACTATCAAGTCCACTGAATGTCCGCCTTTGAATAGTGTTAAAAAACAACCTTGATCACCATGGTGAACAATTCATTCGAAAAGTTCAATTATCGCATGCTATCGGTTGGGTAAGTTTAGCCCTGTATTGTTATTCCGCTTCGCGCTCTCTGCGTTAGTGGCGAACAGATGTTTGGGCCGCCTTCGCGCAGAATAGTTGTGACGCAGCTTCCATGAGATCTTGAACTACTTACACGTTGAAGATCACGAAATCACTTCAATGGTGTTGCCTGCTCCAAGTCCAGACCTCAAACTTATCGAATATGTTTGGGAAATTCTCAATAGAACGTTAATTCTCAAACATTTTTTCTCAGAGGTTATCTACTTTCTGTGAGGAAACTACTAGCGAATTTCAATAATGGAGCTTTTTTAATATTTCTCTTGATAAAATTAGAGGGAAATATTTTCTATTCTACGATAAATTTTTGAGTTCCTCCCTGTCTAAACACTCGAATAAAAATTCGAGGGGCAAAAAATTAATGAGAATCCTTGTTTTTATCGATTTTCTCCTGGAAATCGGGAGAGGATATTAAAAAGCTTTTCTTATTTCGTTCTGAGTACGAACGGAGCGAAGAACTTGAAAAAGTTTTCTTAAAGCTTCAACGAAGATTGATTTTCTTTTCCCTTTTTAACGCTGGCGTTCCCGATTTTCCGATATTCCCATTTATTCGTTGAAAATTAGAATATTTTCTTACAGGAAGGTGATTTTCAACTTACGCTCAGAACGGAAATGGAAAACTTGTGGATTTAAAAGCTTCATGATCTGATTATTTTTGAATATCGATAAAACTTTCTGTAGAAAATGTGAGAGTTAGAAATGGAAATTATTGGATGCTCTGGAGGAATAATTTATGGGGAATGTTTTATTTTGTTGCGAAGTAATTTTAATATACACACAACTAAATTTATATGGAATCACTCGGTTTTTCACATTATTGATTGTTTTTAACCATGGATCTTTGACTACTTGTGAAGAATGAAGTTTTTTGTTCTAAAAAAACTGGATAGTATAATAAAAAATGTTCGGGATATTGTACTCAGTCGTCACTGAGATTTGAAACTGTGAAATCCAAAAAAGTCTGTAATCATAATTTAAAATGCCTTACGTTAGATTGTCCGATGTGCAGAGGGGTCGAATAATTGCTCTCGTTGAAGAACGGGTGACACAGAGGGATATAGAGGCCACAATGGGGGTATCACAGGGGGTTATTTCAAAAACCTACGCCCGATACGTGGAGCTACAATCTCTGCAAAATAGGCCTAGAAAAAGTCGTGGGAAAATCACTTCTGAGGAACAAGACCGCTTTTGTGCCAAATTGCAAGAAGAGACCCTTGTTCGTCGCACCTCATCCTCCAAAGGCAGTTTCTGGAAGCTACAGGCATCAGTGTATCAGTCGAAACGATATGTCAAAGACTTCGTTCAAGGGGTTTATACAGCAGAAGGCCTTTAAGAGTTCTAGAGATAACCAGAGAAGAACATATTAACAGACTTAATTGGTGTATCGTATATAATGTCTTTAAGTAATAAGTTTTTTTGGTGAGTAGTTTCGCCACAATATTTTTTTTTTCCATAAAAATTCATGAAAATAGGCTCTCACATCATCGCATGGTCCTTCGGCCAGAGACGATGAATACACTTCGTTCAAGGGGTTTCTACAGCAGAACGCCCTTAAGAGTTGTAGAGCTAACTAGGCAACAAAATATAAACAGATATAGGGGCATCGAGCACCAAAATTGGAATATTGAGAATTGGCGAAATGGTCTTTTTCCGGATGAGAGCTGAATTGGTGTTCGATCAGATGACCGTTGGATTCGGGTTTTAAGGGGTCGTGAAAGACAAGCTAGACTCCAAGCAGCACAGTAAATTCCGAAATACCAAGGGGCAGTAGATATTTTGGGGTGGCATTGTGCTGGGAGGCAAAACAGATTAGATTTCGTTTCCTGCAAGTGTAATTGCTAGAAATTACGTGGATGCTGTGCTGGAGCCCATAGTTAAACTCTGGCGAGGTGCCACCGTGAGTATTTCACATTTATGCAAGTTGGGTTTTGAAAAGAGAAGATATGACCCATCATAAAATGCAAAAATAGAATTTAATCAGTATTTTAAGTCAAAATAGTTAATATGTGTATTTTTCTTGAATAGAAAGAATGTTTAGTGGGTGTAAAAGTAAATAAAGTCAATATATAGGGATATCCACCGGGACCGTCCGTTAAAAACATTTTGAGTTCCAATTACAATATCAAGCTGAAATTTTATACGCGGCCATAACTAGCGATTTCCAATTGAAGTGAAATATTTTCGAAGTAATACCATTTCCGGTTCTACTGGAAGTGGGAATCTGTCAAAACTTTTGACAGATTTAATTATTTTTGTTATAAACTCGATTTTTGAGGAACTTTTGAAAAAATTGTAGCTCGTAGATCTTTTGCATTACAGACACAATTTTTGCTTGGGTAGATAGAAGAAGGATCAAGGAATGTTTTAAGCAGTCTACAAATGTTAAATGTTTATTGCGTTGTTTTGTATGATTTTCTCAATTTGGCCTTTTTCAAACAGCAATAACTCAATTTTTTTAAATGGCACGTGCCAATTTTTATATCGCCATCAGATGAAGCGTCAAATTTCAGATGGAATTGTATCAGCATGTACTATACCCATCTCTTATAGTTCTGAAATAATTTGGGGATATATTGAATTTTGATGATTTTACAAGAACTAACAGATAATGCTTTGAAATATTTGAATCAAGTAGCTGAACTCGCTACGCTCACCTAACCTAACCTAAAATTAATGTACTTGTCACTTCGTTCATTCGAATTTGATATTTCAACAAGAATTGTTGGTAATTTGAAGTGAAAATAATATTTGAAAAACACCATATTTATAATAAAATGGCTGATTATTCAAACGAGGATATGTTTAATCTCTTTTAAATTCATGGCGAATGTCAAAAAGTGGTGGATAGAACTTGCAGGTAATTCAATAACCAATTTCCAAATTTGAAGCCTATGAGTAAAACAAAATTTCGAAAGATTAGAAGCAATTTTCTGCAATTTGGAGGAACAAAATACATAGAACTAGAAGAAAACCAATTCTCGAGGACGACGACAATCAAATTGATACGCTAGCGTAATTTCGTGCCAATCCACATGCTTTTATTAAGCCAGCATCAATGGATATTGGATTGAGTTATACTTCCATTCAAAGGATCCTTAAGAAACATAACATGCACCCGTATTATTTTATCAGACTACAAAAATTGAAACCAACTGACCTTCCCAAGCGGCTAAATTTCTGTGAACATTTATTAATTCAGCTTCAAGAAGATGAGACAATTCTGCAAAAAATTATATGGTCTGATGAAGCCAAGTTCAATAAAAGTGGAATAAACAATAGGAGAAATCGACATTTTTGGGCCACAGAAAATCCACATTTCATTGAGGTTATTGATTTCCAAAATAAATTCAGCATGAACGTTTTCGCAATTTTAATGAATGATTTGTGGGCTTATCACATTTATGATGAAAATCTTAATGGACAAAGATACCTGCAAATTTTGAGAGGAACATTAGCAAATTTTTTCAGATGGATTACCCCTTAACATTCTGAGGGATTGCTATTACCAAATGGATGGTGCACCAGCACATAAAACACGAGCTGTAGATCGGCAGCTAACAGAAATGTTGGAAGATAGATAGTGGGGTAATCAAGGACCAAATTTATAGCCTCCTCGTTCTCCGGACCTGACACCCCTTGATTTTTATTTATGGGGCAAAATCAAGAGTGAAGTGTATCTTATTCCTGTAAGAAGTAAAGAAGAGTTACTAAAGCGCATTCATAATGCTTTTCGTAATTTTGATCCTGAGGAAACTAGGAGGGCAACTCATCATGTTCGTATACGAGCTGTCAAGTGTATCGAGCAAAATGGGGCCCATATTGAACATTTATTCAGACCGTAAATTAGTTTTCTCCTATGATGTTTGCTATCATTTATTCGTATTAATGTAATTATCTTCGATGGTTGGTTTTCGCTTAGTTCCTACAATTTTTATTCATGCGAATTGTAGAAAATTTCTTCTAATGCTTCGAAATTTTATTTTACTCATAGACGGTAAATTTGGAAATTGGTTATTGAATTGCCTGCAATTTCTACCCACTACTTTTAGACATTCTAAAATGAATTGAAAAATTATTAAATATATTTTCGTTTGAATAACCAGTGGTTTTATTCCAAATGTGTTGTATTTTTTGAATATTTTCAATCTGAAATTACGACAATTCTTGTTAAAATATCAAATTCGAATGAACGAAGTGACAAGTACATTAATTTTAGGCAGCTGTTAGGTAAGCGTAGCCAGTTCAGCTACTTGATTCAAATAGTTCAAAGCATTCTCTGTTAGTTCTTGCAAAATCATCAAAATTCAAAATATTCCCAAATTATTTCGGAATTGTACAATTCCGTCTGAAATTTGAAGCTTCGTCTGATGGAGATATAAAAATTGACACGTGCAATTTGAAAAAATTGAGTTATTGCTGTTTGAAAAAGGCCAAATTGAAAAAATCATACAAAACAACGCAACAAACATTTGACATGTGTAGATTGTTTAAAAAATTCCTTGATCCTTCTTCTATCCACCCAAGCAAAATTTGTGTCTATAGTGCAAAAGTTCTACGAGCTACAATTTTTTTTAAATGTTCCTCAAAAATCGAGTTTATAACAAAAATAATTAAATTTGTCAAAAGTTTTGACAGATAAGTGCCAACAACTTGGGTATTTTATGCCTTTGCTCAAATGTTGGTTCTAGACGTATAATAAAAAAGGTAGATTGCCATTTGAAATAACAAAGTGATGACCCACTTCCGGTATAACCGGAAATGGTATCACTTCGAAAATATTTCACTTCAATTGGAAATCGCTAGTTATGGCCGCGTATAAAATTTTAGCTTGATATTGTTATTGGAACTTAAAAAGTTTTTAACGGACGGTCCCGGTGGATATCCCTGTATATTGTTAAAAAAACTTAAATAATGTTTTTTCCCTACACATTAGATATTGTAACATTAAATATGGTTCTTTAAAGATAACGAGAAAACCTTACAGGTTACAAATTTTTTCTCTCATTTTTGTATTTGGATTCGTCCATGATATACTATTTAGTTTTATATTACATCCCCAACATTTATTTTTTGTCGGCTACTGTTATCTGAAAAAAGTTCTAATTTACCCAGCACTACCCACTGGCAAAAAAACGTCGGGAAACTTTCAGTAAAAAATATCTCGGTCAGAAAACATTTTCATTATCAAATTTCTCCAAATAATAATTCACCTTGTGAATTCATAACATCGAGTTAAGTATCCTTTACGCATTTGCTACTTCGATGTGATAAAGATGAATTTTGCTTTTCCTCTACGAAAAACTCTTTCCCTTGAATGTACCCCACAAACGGACGAACGAGAAATGAAACGAAATATAAATATCTCAGCATCAAAGAAAATCTTTTCAAATGCCCCGACTTTGCAGCGATTCTTTATAAGCGAAATAAGAGAACTAGAACTTGGAAAAAGCATTTTCTCGCGATGGCTTCGTTCTCCTTTTTAACATCCCACGCTTCAATATTTGTATTACGAGGGTTACAAGAAATACTAGTTATCTTCTTTAAATGAGTTTACTCCATTTAGGTTCTATAAGTGAAGGATTACAGTATAGATACCGTACATGATTTTTTTATTCTCGTGACAGGATTCATAATTATATGGTTTGAAAAAACAAAGATAACCCCTCGCAATTGTAAGGTGATATACACCAGAAATAGTTGTTTAACTGCATACTTCATCAAAATTCTGATGCGACTTAGTCATGTTCTTTCACGTTGGCGGCCAATCAATTGTGAAAATTAGCTCAAATTGAGTCGTAGCTACTCTTTTGAATATAATTTTTTTGAAAGACAGCAAATGAATTTGGTTTCATTATCAAGAACGCATAAATCTGAATGAAAAGAAAACGAAAGCACAGTAAAGAACAAAAAATGATGAAGTGAGAATTATAAATTGACCATAAATTAAATCAAGAAATATATATATATATATATATATATATATATATATATATATATATATATATATATATATATATATATATATATATTATGAAAAGAGAGGATTTACAAAAATTTGAATAATTATATTTACAATAAATGCTTGTATCTATAACTTTGGTTTGTGTCAGAAAACACAAGTGCGAGCTCAGGAAATGTAACAGGGGAACCATACTATTTTTCATATGATTCAATAAACGATTAAAAAAAACCTGTGGAAAAAACTTGTTTCCCTGTCGCTATTGCGCTAGCAATAGCTTGTCTGTTTATGTTGTGTTAGTGTCGTGTGTACATAAAGAGTACCAAAGATTTTTCTACTTAGCCGCTTCAATCTCTCTTGCATTCCATGATTTCCGAACGAAGACAAGGATGAAAGGTTTGGGACAGGAATCTGTAACAATGGGAAAAGAAAACCAGCAGAAAAATATTTCAACAATCATACTTCTTGTATGTCTAAACAAATCTAAGAAAAGATTTTACATATCAAGCAAGGTCATAAGAAGGATTAAGGAGATAATAAAAAAAATACATAACCTGCGATATTTCTTCAAATTCCCTCTCTGTTTGACCGAGAGAGCCCCGATGGCCAGGTTCAGTCTTCCAAGTGATGCCGATTATGATCTATAGATGTTTTGGAATCATTATGGACCCAATAATTTGGTTGACATCACCCATATATTATTTCTTCGTGGAACTTGTTTAATTTGAAGAAAAAATTGCGAAAAAATTTTGACAGTCATTCGAAAAATATGACAAATGATGATTATGAAGAGTGGATAGGAAAACCAGCTCCTTCAGGGAAGAAAATTCTACAGAAGGTTGACTATTGTACCCAGAATAGAAGGCTTCAATGTAGTTACATATATAGTGTTAAATTTGGTATGCTATCATTGTTGAGATATGATGTACACCTGGTTAACAGCCAGACAACTACAAGTAGCCTTAGCTTTTCAACAGATCGTATCTTGCAGATTTAGATGGAAGCATTCCGGTAGATAGTCGAACTGTTATGGCTTCTTGAAGTTTTCTTTTTATCTACCCTTTGTTTCATCATTTACCGGTGGCGCTGGTAGTAGTCTCTGCGTCATTTAGTTGGAAAGCGCCTATATATATACACACAACCAAATTTATATGGAATCACTAGTGAGTCGTTCCTCATACTCTATAGGAAATTTCTGGAAGCAATAGACACAAGTTTATCATTGGAAACGATAAGTAAAAGTTCAAGTTCAAGGGGTTTGTACAGCAGAAGGCCCTTAAGCTAACCAGACAATAAAAATTAACAGACTTAATTGGTGTATCGAGCACCAACATTCAAATATTGAGAATTGGCGAAATGCTCTTTTTTCGGATGGGACCAGAATTGGTGTTCGATCAGATGACCGCCGGATTCGGGATTAAAGGGGTCGTGGAAGACAAGCTAGACTCCGAGCAGCAATACATATTCTGAAATACCAAGAGGGCAGTGTGATGTTTTGGGGTGGCATTATGCTGAGAGATTTGATTTCGTTTCCTGCGAGTGTAACAGCTAGAAATTACGAGGACCTAGTGCTGGAGCCCATAGTGAGACTCTGGCGAAGTTCCCACGGTGAGAATTTAACTTTTATGCAAGATAATATTCTTCCGCATACCAATAACCTCGAGCGACATTGTTTTGAAACAGAGGAAATCGCTGTTTTGGACTGGCCAGCTTGCTCTCCAGACCTTAATCCTATTGAACATTTATGGGATAATCTCAAGAGGAAAATAAGATCGCGCTAGGATAACCCAAGAATCCCACAACAGCTCATCCAAGCCTCCACAGAAGAGTGGCAGAATATCACCCAGAGGATGTCAAAAAACTGATCCAAAGCATCCCTAGACAGATTGAGGCTTATATCAGGGCAACAGGAGGTAATAAAAGCTACTGAGGTCGAGGAAAAAACACTTACTCTCGAAACGCTCTGTTCATGCTCTTCCTTCTACAATCCACTTTGACAGTGTTAGCTATTGTTCAGACAGGGACATAACACAGGCGTTTGCAAATTACTTTCAAATGGTCTATGAGCCAGGATTCACATCGTGTAATCCTGTTGCTAATGAAGAAGTAAATTATCCATCGGTTTTCTCTAAAATTTCCTCCACTATCGAGGATATTATCTCTAATATAGACTCCCTGTACTCTCGTAAGGGAGCTAGACTAGACAAAATCCCGAACTTATTGTTGAAAAATTGCAAACATTCTCTGGCGTTACCTCTTAGATTACTGTTTACAAATTCCATATTTCCAACTGCATGGAAAAAAAAGTTTCATCACGCCAATCTTCAAGACAGGCGATAGAAATGATGTTACAAACTACATACCTATTTGTATTCTCAATGCGATACCGAAACTCATGGAAAAAATTGTATATCAACACTTGACATTCTGGGTGACTAGTAAAATTATAAAAGAGCAACATGGTTTCTTGGAAGGAAGGAGCACAGAAACAAATTAAATCATTTTGGTCCAGTATGTACTCGGAGGGTATGTTAGGTCGAGGTTGTTTATGCAGAGTTCTGCAAAGCTTTCGACACTGTCTGCCATCTCATTCTGGAGTGTAAATTGAGCTCTTTTGGCCTTCATGGGAGACTACTGCTATTTTCATATATTTCAGGAAGAACCCAATTCTTGAGGGTGAGACAGAAACTTTCTAGTCCAATAAAAGTCACTTCGGGGATACCCCAGGGAAGCCACTTGGGACCCCTTCTATTTCTCATTTTTATAAACGATATATCGAAGGTTATTAGGCATTCAAGATTTTTTTTATTTGCAGATGATCTCAAGTTATTTTTATCTGTAAACTCTATAACAGACATTTTTCATGTTCAGGCGGATCTTGATGGGATTCAGAACTGGCGTGGCAATTATCGATTGAAACTCAGTTTACAAAAATGCAAGTTTATGACCATCAGTCGAAGTGTGAACATTTTAGCATCAGCCTTTTTCCTGAATGGTGCCCCTTTGGAGAGGGTGTTTCTGATGAGGGATCTCGGTGTTCTTATAGATGAGAAAATGATGTTCAAGTCTCATTATAATTACATCATCAGTAAAGCTTCGAACTTCTCGAGTTCATTATGCGGCACATGAAAGAGTTCAGCAACATTAATACACTAAAATATCTATATACCACATTGGTCTGAATACGCGTCTGTCGTCTGGTCTCCATATTCCGCAACAGACTTATCAAATCTTGGAAGAATGCAAAATAAATTTCTTGAATGTGTTTAATTCAGACAAGGAGTTCCTTCAGTTGTTTTTTCAGTCTCGAGAATGCGAGATGGGATGAGTCTGCCCACACTGAAGTCTAGGCGAATATATGCTGATTTGTGTTTTGTCACTGGACCTGTGGGCGGATTCATCTCGTCTCTCGAACTCATCTCGCTGTTCCTATTTAGAGTTCCGTCAAGATCTGTCCGTTATTTGTATTTTTCTCCGATTTCACGGTTATCTGCCAATGTCAACATGGCTCATTCATTAGGAGTTGACAATTTCCACTGCAACAACCGGAATATGCGTAGTGTATTTGCTAGGGCAATTATTTGATGTATATATAATATATTATGTCAATGTTGTCTATTCGGTTTTCACCCGTTTATGAATAAATAAATAAATAAATAAATACTAACAATCCTTCGAAATTTCCAAAATCCCTGGGGTAATGTTCAAAATATCGGGTGATTCCATATAAATTTGGTTGTGTATACATGTACTTAATGCGCCCAAAGGATTGGTATGAGTAGGTGGCAGACTGGCCTACTGTTGTGAATAGGTGTGCAATACTGACGAGACTGAAATTGCAGTCTATTGCTCCCATTTATGACATTCTAACTGACTGAATCATTACTATGTGCCTCTGGTTGGTGATGATCATGAAGGATAGATCACAAAACCAGCTCATTAAGGAAGAATTTTTCACATACTCCGGAAGGTTAAATATTGTTCCTTGATTGTTCAATGTGTTTTCACATATAACGACAAATTTTGCATGTTATCATTGCTGAGATACGGTTTACACCTGGTTAACACCCAGACAAGTACAAAGAGTGTTTGTTTTTCTATAGATCTATCTTGCAGGCACTTTATGTAGCGTTGAGATAGATAGTCGAATTAGTATGGCTTTTTGAAGTTTTCTGTCTGATCTACCTTTTGTTTTCTTCTTGTTCCGATAGACTTGGTAGTTGTGTCTGTGTCAGTTCGCCAATGCATATAAATATAGTTGATGCGCTCCAAGTCTGGGCTGGTATTGTGAAGAGGTGGGCAATTCTGATGAGGTCTAACGAGTCGGAGACTACAGTCTATTGCTCTTAGTTTTGACATCCGACCGGACTGTACCACTACTGTATGGCTCTAGTTGACGATTACTATGAAGAATAGATCGGAAAACAAGCTGTTTCAGGAAGGGATATTCAACATTCTACGGAAGGTTGAATATTGTTTCCTAAATTAAACTCTTCAATCTGTTCACATATATAGTAATAAATTTCACGTTATTATTCTTGAGATATGATGTATACCTGGTTACAGCCAGTCAAGTACATGTACAGGTTATAGCCAGATAAGTACAAGGAACGTTAGAATTTCGACAGATCGCATCTTGTAGACACAGTGTCGTTGCGGTAAATAGTCGAACTAGTAAAGCTTCTTGAAGTTTTTTGTCTGATCTACCCTTTGTTTTCATCATTTCTTATGTTAGTTGGTTCGAAGGCGCCAATAGATATGCATATACTTCATGTCTTCCAGCGGATTGAGATGAGTAGGTGGTGATCTCTCCTGGTGTAAGAAATGGGTGTGCAATACTGATGAGGTTAAACGAGATCGACACTGAATTCTATTGCTCCTATTTACAACATACGATCGCAACTGCACCATTACTGTGTGCCCATAGTTGATGATGATTATGAAGGGTGGATCGGAAAACCAGCTCCTTCAGCGAGGGATATTTAACGTTCTGCGGAAGGTTGAATATTGTTCCCTAATGAAACTCTTCAATGTGTTCACACATATAGCGATAAATTTCGCTGGATTGATAAGTTTCCGGCCTGACCAAGAAAAACAACGTTTTCAAGAATTTCTTTTTATTTCTCAACATAATATCCTTTAAGGCTGATACTTTTCTCATAGCGGTGTTCTAGTCTAGTAATGTCATCTCTATATGCTGATTCTTCAAGTTCCTCGAAATACCTATTTACAGCTTCGATTACTTTTTCATTGCCCGCAAATCTCTTACCGCCAAGCCATGTATTGAGGTTAGGAAACATATAATAGTCACCCGGGGCCATATTTGGAGAGTAGGGAGGTGCGGCATCAATTTGAACTTCAGATCATAGATTTTAGCCATGGCAACGGGCGAAAAATGCGCTGGTGCGTTATCGTGCTGAGACAAAATCTTTTTCTTCGGCATATGAGATCATTAAATTTGCACCTCGTGGCTGAAACGTTGCAATAAGTCTGCGTAGTACTGACCAGTGAGAGTGTTACCCTTTTCAAGGTCATCAATGTATATAATACCTCTTGCATCCCAAAAAGCAGTAGCCATAACCTTGTTTGCCGATAAAATTGTTTTGCCTTCTTTGGAGTTGGTTCCTCTGTTCCAATACACTGTTCAGACTATTGTTTGGATTCAGGAGTGGAGTGGTGGACCCAAGTTTCGTCAACAGTAACGAATCGACGCAAAAACTAGCCTGGATTATGCTCATACAGCGCCAAATTGGCGGTAGAAATGGTTTTTCGAATAAATTTTTAGTAAACGCGGCACCCATCTTGCACAGAGGTTTTCCATATGCGAATGTTGGTGCAAACTATTTTGCATCCATTTATATGACATCTTACAGATCTCAGCTATCTCACGCACACCAATCTGCGGCCTTCCAGCACTATTTCATGAATTTTTTCGATAATTTCTGGAGTTTATGGTTGAATATGATGGGGAGGATGTCCCCAGTGTTGAATCAATCTCTTCTTCAATTTCCTTCGACGTTAACCTATTCAAATAAAAGTATTTGATGACAGCACGCTTTTCCAATTTTTCCATTTTCACAAACAATACAGAGGCGTCTTGTTTAGCGTGCTCTCAAACGTAAACTAACTTAGCGATTGGGCTGAAACTATAGCTACAAGCTATCTGAAGATGTTATTGTAGAAAGCCACCTAGGAAGTAGGCCTAGTGGCGCCATCTCTTGGTCAGGCCGGAGACTTATCAATCCAGCCTCGTAATGTACACTTGGTCACAGCCAAATAAGGTCAAGATCGCATCTTGCAGACACAGTGTGTAGAGTTGTGGTGGATAGTCGAACTAGTATGGCTTCTCGATGTTTTGTGTTTGATCTATCGTTTGTTTTCATCATTTAGTGGAGGCACTAGTCGTAGCCTCTGTGTCAGTTCATTGGAGAGCCCAATACATATGTATACATGGACTTGATCCGCTCCAAAGGGATTGAGATGTGTATGTGGTAGTCTGTCTTGGTTTTGTGACGAGGTTAAACGACACTGAAATTGCAGTGTACTGATCCTATCCATAACATCTGACCAGATTGTACCACTATTGTGCAGACCTGGTTGACGATAATTATGAAAGGTGGATAGGAAAACCATCTCCTTCAGGGAGGGATTTTTAATATTCTACGGAAGGTTGAATATTGTTCTCTGAATAAAAGTTCTCAATGTTATTGGTTATTCGAAATTTCAAGATTTTTATCAAGAGGATTCACATAAATATCGCGGATTTTTATGGGAGAAGGCAATTAACCATTCATTTATTCATTTATTCAAATGAAAGCGCCAAAAAATAGTGGCGATGGTAGATTCAGTGTCGACAGGTAGCGATTACGAAGGTTCATGTCTAATTGCTACCATTCACATGTAAATTTCCGCCAGAACTTTTCAGATACCTGAACATAAACAATCATCTTTTTGAGAAGGATATAATGCATGTCGAATTAACTTTGATGAGATCATGTGCTATGAGTTGAGTTATAGAGGTTTTGAGGATTAGGAATTTTTGAAATTGAATAATAACTCCTAAAGTTCTTTTCTCAAAACCAATAATATGCAATGGATATTGTATGATGGTCCTACTAGAATCAATGTTGTATTCACTTCCTCCTATAATAGACTGTTCTAAATAATTATAAAGTCGTTTTTCCCCAATTTAAGTTTTTGCATCAGCATTCTTGCAACTTATTAGCGAAGAGAAATAATCAGTGTTAAATTTGTGTTTAGTGAAAGAGGAAATCAATTGCTTGTTGTCAACAGCTATAAATATTCTCTTTATTCAAAAGATCTTGAGAACAAGCGTCGTGCAACGATAGACTTGTATGGATAAAAGTTGTAAGTCATTCATTCTTGGATTGGACCAGTGGATGCCAATATAACAGTGACCAGATATATCTCAGAACATTGCCATAATTCCAAATTACATTTTTTTATCCACCTGATCGCAAGTGCCAGAAGTTCAAAGATTTTTCATTATTTTCAATTTTCACGGTAATTAGAAATAATTAAACAAAAATAATCACAAATCTTTGAATTTCTAAGAGTTGTTCCCATTCGGAATATACAGAAAACCATCTTAATGGAATAGCTGAAGTTAGCAGAAGTTCTCAATCCAATAATATCAAATTAAGTGGTTTTCATTCATATGTTCACAGATGACTCTATTCCTTTGTCATCTGTTGATTTCAAGAATGGAGTTCAAGTATTGAAATTAATCGCTGAGAATAGCGGCTGTGAACTGAATTTAATTGTCCCATTAGTTAAACAAAGCAACATAAAATCGAATAGAGAATTTCCAATTAATTATATTCCTAATATTATCAACAAGATATATAATAGATAGCAGAAAATAATATTAAAATCATCCGTGATAATCAAAAGAATTTGAGTGCGTTGTTAGTTAATAATGAGGATAAAATGTCATTATTGGATAAAAGCGGAGTATATAAAATACACTGCAGTGATTGCCAAACCGGAAGATGTATCGGAAACAGAATTGACGAACATTATTATTAATATTATCGTGCACTTTGCACTATCTCAGCTGTTAGCTGGATATAATTTACCATTCCCAGATTCAGAAATCAAAGGGAATAGGCTCGATATATAAACAGCTCTACAGCCCTTCCACTCCTTCACTCCTAGCTCTTCAATATCTTTCTCCACCATCTTGATCCATTCTGTGCGTGGTCTTCCCCTGCCTCTTCTTCCCGTTCTTCCCCTTGTCAAAACTTGTCTTGTTGTTCTATCGTCTCCCAGTCGGAAAACATGGCCAAGCCATCTCATTCTTTGTGCTCTAGCCACATTTGTTATTGAGGGCTGTCCATACAATTCTTGAAGCTCAGCGTTCGTTCTCCTTTCCCAACGATTTTCTACCTTTTTTCCACCATATATTCTTCTGAGTATTCTTCTCTCGAAAACTTCTAATGTATATTTTTCCCTCTGATTCAACTTCTACAGTTCGCAACCGTATGTTACCACAGGCCTGATGATCTGATAAATTTTCTTCTTTGCGTTTTTCGACATATTTTTGGACCTGAGCACTCTGTATAATCCCCCTAAGCATTTTGTTCCTTTAGCTATCCTCTCCTCTATTTCTACTTTCTCTACAATATACTTGACATAAATTTCCTAACTATTGTTACCGTGTCCACTACGGTATCTCACCATAGATCGCTCTAGGCCCCTAGGAATAAGCGTGTTACCGTGTTAACCACGCTTCCTTAATCACAGATCGCCTAGTAGGCCCTTCGACTAGGCTAGGTACAGAGCATACTCAGGGTCTACCTGGACCGAGGGTTTAAATATCCGTGCATTTAGGAGACTCCCGGCTCTTTCTCTTCAACGACCTCTTCGAATTCACACTGTCTCAAAAAAAAACCGCCTGCAGCACTGGTTGGCACGAGCCGGCTTTCCGTACCCACGCCATATTGCCAAACCGCCGTTGTTTACCAACGAACCACGTGTTTTCATTTCATTTTAATTCTACGTTTACAAAGAGTGTTTGTGTTAACCATCAGTGTTTCCATCGTGTGTGTGACCCCATCCCGGTAGCACTATCCTACATGTATTAAGAATTACAGCTTTTTGCATTTCTATATAGGTATTCTTATGCAATTCTAATTTCTTAAGGCTATCATGCAAAGTTTTAGGTATTAACCCAGTCGAGGATACGATGACAGGAATAATATCTATGTTATCGAGGTGCCACATCTCTTGATCTCAATAACAAGGTCTGTGTATTTGGACTTTTTCTCCTGGAACTTGTTCAGCACGTTGTTATTATTCGGTATGGCGACATCCACCACCATTGGTGTTCTGGCTCTATTATCATACACCACTATGTCCGGCCAATTATTCGTCACCATTCTGTCAGTGATAACAGGCCTATCATAGTATAATCTCATAGAGTCATTTTCCAATACTGGCGCCGGTTGATAATTGTAATATGGCTGGGAGGCATTCATAAGTCCGTACTTGTGTGCAAGTTTCTGGTGGATAATGTTACATAATTGATTATGCCTGTGAAGATAGTCCGTATTGGCCAGTTGTTCGCATCCGGACGTAATATGATGTATAGTCTCCGATCTTATATGGCATTTTCTGCACTTATTTGCTTGTAATGTTCCGTCCTTAATTATAAATTTTTTGTAGTTGTTTGTAGCGATGACTTGGTCTTGGATGGCCATAAGGAATCCTTCTGTTTCCGCGAATACTTCTCCTTTCATCAACCATTTGCCGGAAGCTTCTTTGTCGATATGTGGTTGATTAATCTCATGGTAATATCGTTCATGCAATTCCTTTCTTGACCATTGCTCTTGTTTTTCAGTATCTGATAGGTAGCAAGATTTAGAAGATTATGTCCTTATCAGCCAACGATACTACTCTGTTGAGGTCAGAAGTGCGAGCTTTTGCAGAGAAGAATTCTTTCTGAGATTTTTTATCTGATCGGTACTTAAGTTGACAATATCCATCAATCCGTGTCCTCCTTCTTTCCGCTTTAAAGTTGTTCTTATCACAGACAATTTTGGATGGTGATTATTGTACTTTGTCAGCATCGTTCAGGTTTGCCTTTGAATATCATCCAGTTCTGTCTTAGTCTGATTATTCCAAATGAGTAAAGCAACACTGGAATGGCGTAGGTGTTAATTGCCTTGACTAGGTTCCCCGAGTTCAAGATTGACTTCAGCAAAGTCTTGAGACGCTGACTGTACTCTGAACGAATCTTCTCCTTTGACTGTTTTTGGTCTAGCAATCTAGCTTGTTGGTATTCTAGATATGTGTATGTTTCGCCATCTTTCATACACTGTATAATATCATCATTTGGGAGTTGTGTTTCACCATCTATTACTGTCCCTCTTTGAATGTTGAGGGGTTTTCGATTTTTCAATGCCGAATTTCATATGAACATCTGCCGAAAACTTACTGACAGCTTTCAGCAGATCATCCAATTGCTTCTTGTTCGAAGCATATAATTTGATGTCATCCATATATCGCAGGTGGGAGATTGAGCATTGAAGACAATGGGTTTATAGCCAAACCGAAGTGGACAAGTGGACTCTAAGAGTCTCCTTGAAAAATTTCACGACGTATGGTTATCTGGTCGGTTTTAATTGACTTATTGTTCATTTTGACCTGCAGGGACATTATTATTATTATTATTATTATATAAAAATCAGGGCAGAGGATAAGATCCTATAGAAGCCCAAAACAACAAATTAGTGTGTTCAGCTCTGCCGATACAAACTTAAACGGTAGGATGAGTATGTAGTGGTAGAATGCGATGAATTATGCGACAAGAGCTTTTTCAAGTCCATTCTTAAATAAGTTCAACGATGAGGCGTCCACGAGCTCTGCGCCTAAGCTGTTCCAATAGTTAAACATCCTGTTTGAGAAGAAGTGTTGGCGAAGGGTTGTCCTGAACACCTCCTTTCGTAACTTCAGCCCATGACCCCGCAATCGTGCATCTGTGTTAGGCGTGAATATGCTTGGCAGATTGGCATAGTTGAACTTTAAAATTCGATAGGGGAATATGAGGTCTCCACGAAGCCTACGCAGACAGGAGGGCAAAACGATCATTATAACTTGGCCTAAAGCTGCCGAAGGACATTCGTATAGCATTGCGTTGTACTTTTTCTAAAAGGTCCTTGTCGTGCGCCAAAACCGGACACCAGGCTGGACTGGCGTACTCCAGTAACGGAAGCACATACGTTTTATAAAGTTTTATGGAGGAATTGAAGGAGACTTCGGCAAACGATTTTCTGGTTAGGTAGATCAGAGAATTTGCACGTTTGTACACAGAACTGATGTGAGCAGACCAGGAGAGGTCACTGCTGCCAACTACTCCTAGGTCAACGCAGGAGGAGACTGGTCTTAACGGTGCACCATACAGGTCGTAAGTTGCACAGGAATGGTTTTTCCAAATACAGAACGACACAACGAGGAGTTGAGTGGAAGGTTAGGTTAGGCTAGGTTAGGCACCAGTAACCGACAGAGTTTATATCAGACTGAAAGACTTCGTGATGGGTCAGAGAATCCGAGTAAATTTAAGTGACATCTGCAAATAATGCTTTTTTACTCTGTATATGAAACGGCAAATCGATAACGAACACGTTAAATAAAAGAGGACCAGGCACAGAGCCCTGCGGAACACCGCTGGTAACGCGACGAACTGAGGAGAAAGAACCACCAACTCTCAACAAGAATCTTCTGTCACTCAAATAGCTCTCAATCCATATCAGCAATTTTTTCCCTTATACCACAGTGCTCCAGTTTATGAAGTGAACGCCGCGAGTACAATCCAAAGCTCGCGCGAAGTCGAAATAGATTACGTCATTGGGTATATATGGATTTGGCCGTTTTTCTTCTTTTTCCAACACTCAAATTACCACTTCTAGGTACCCGTTTCGACAGACGACATGAAGGAGAATTAGCGGCGAGAACTGAACTCGATTTCTGAAAAAGCGTCGGCGTAAATGTATTATTTTGGAAGGAGACTACTTTGAAGGCGATACAATAAATCTGAATGAAAAATTGAATATTTTGTGATACATTGACCTATTCCCAGTCCTTTTTTGACAGAATGTATTTCATCATTTTGATCATAAGAATAATTATAGGGCAACATGTTGTGTAAAACCCTTTTTTCATTTATTCATTTTGATTTTGCAATGACAGTTCCCGAATTGACGATTTCTCTTCTTTCCATTCGGGCATAAAGTAACAGAATAATGTCCCATAAAGTGCATTGAATAATTCATAGAATATCGATAAAATTTCTTTAGAAAATTGAGAAAATTCGGTCTTAACTAATTGAATTAAAACGATCAATATTTGACTCGAAGGAATGCTGAATATTTTTGAGATCAAATTTCCCGAATAATTTACATAATGAAATTTTCGTTAAACTTTATAACCCGATGCTTTTTCTTAGGTTTAATTTTGAATTCTAATCACGTGTTTTAGTATTCTCTGTTCACAAAGAGGCAATTTTTCATATATCCCAATGAAATCCAAGCATTGTCAAAGGTTCTTTCTATTCATCACTGATTAATTCGAATTGAATTGGAGTTTCTTTCAAATACCTTAGAAATTGGAAACAGCTGAAAGAGTTCCGAGAGAAATAAGAAGTAGAAAGTTGACAACGCCAGAACGGGCATTTTCACGAACAAAAAGTTGGCTGAAGTTGAATTAAATCGGTTCTTGGAAATGTTCGAGCAATTATCGAAATTGCAAAGCGAATCACTAGGCAAAATTTACAGTAAATTACAACGTGACTTCAAGTGAACCAGAAAATGAAATATACTCCAAAAGAATTGATAGCTTTTATACAGAGTGTTTTCAAAGTGATCTGAATAATTGTAATGGGAGATTCATTCTTATTATTTCTAGAAGCTACAATATTGAGGTAAATTATATGTAAACCATAATTTACTTATTTTACCAGATTCGAACAAAAATTCATATTTCACGGTATTGTTACATATTTTTTGTCATTTACCTAGATTCCATAGATTATGTTCCTTCCAAGAATTTTGAATCAAACAATTCAAAGTTTCACTTATAATAGGTATCTATCACCTAACCTTCTAAAGAGCTAAACGGTGGAAAACCCAATAAAACATTTGTGTTGTAAATGGCAATGATTGTTAAACTATAATTCGATTACCTGCCATAATTTTTTCTTCAATTCAAATGACTTGATAGGTATTAATAGATTAGCGGCAGATTTGAGCTTTTTCTGATTTTCACAACAAATATTCAGAGTGGAGATTAAGAGAGAGAACTTTAACATGAAATGGATCGAACCATGTTCAGACATGATCATGGATGGAGAAAGTTTATTTTGAAAAGTTTGTTCGAAAATCGGCAGTACAGCGTTTTTCCCCCATACAGGGTGTTACATAATAGTATGTCACAACTTGAAGGGGTAAAACTTTGTGCACTTTTAAGAAAAAAATTTTATATAAATATAGGTCCGCAAAAGCTTCGTTACGCCGCTACAGGGTGTTGAAATTTCGGGAAAAAATTGTGTTTTTCTTCAAAACTCCTACAGTTTTTGAGATCTTCAGCCCAAATTTGGAATGCAAGCTATTTTTGACAGCCTCCATCAATACATGTCCTAGATTTCAACTGAAATTCACAAGATGTTTTCTTTTCTGAGGCTATGTCTCCATTTGCCCTTTTAAACTTTTTTGCAGTAGGATACTGATCAGAAAATACAATCAATTTTCGTCATCTTCGTTCAATTTAGAAAATTTTTGGACACTTGTAATTTTTCCTATCTCCAACCATTTTCGAGTGAAAAATAATTGAATTTGAATTATTTGAATTGCATGTTATTCGCTAAATAAAAAATATAATAGAAATTCTCGATAAGTATGCCCAAAATATGCTTTCATTTTTATAGTTCGTCTTCTGATTCTCAACTAAAACTTATTCAACCTCAAACTAAAAAGAAGAACAATTAAAAACTAAATAAATTGCTGGAAGTGTCCTTCACCTGCAAGAATACAGGCCTCTGTCCTTCTTCGCATATTATCACGCGCTCTTTGAAATTATTCTTGGGGTATTTCTTATCGAGTCACAAGAGGTTATTATTCGATTTCTCAATTCTTCTACAGTGTTCACTGGAGTGGTATTACTAAACTTTTGAGATATCCCCATAAGAAAAAGTCTAAACTATTTAAGTCTGGGGACCTAGGAGGCCATGGTTCTGGTCCACCACGACCTATCCATCGGTTGTTGAATGTATTATTCAAGAATTCTCTAGCTTCTCCACTAAAATATGATGGTGCCCCGTCATGCATGAACCACATTATGTTTCTCACCAAAAGTGGCACATCCTCGAACAATAAAGGTAACTCCTCCTCAAGAAATTGCCAATAAGCGGGACCGTTTAGTCTGTTAGGCAAAAAAATGGCCCAATCAAATAATTTCCAATTATTCCGACCCAGACATTTAGTGAGAATTGTTCTTGCTGATGAGATTCTTCAATCAAATGGGGGTTTTCCTCAGCCCAATAATGATTATTGTGAAAATTTGGGATCGCAGTTCTCGAAAAGTAAGCTTTATCTGTGAACATCATTTCACTATCAAAATGAGCTTTTCCTCTAATTTCGTCCAAGAACCATCGGCAGAAATTCAGTCTTGAAGGAAAATCTCGTGGAAGTAGAGTTTGGACGCATTGAATATGAAACGGGTACAACAAAAAGTCGTGGAGAATCCTCCAAACTAGAACATGTGAAATATTCTCTGATTTCCAATTTTTCTTGTACTCACATGAGGATTCAAATCGATACAATTCAAAACTGCTTCCTCAATATCTGGAGTTCTCATAGTTTGAGTTGCACGTTTTGAATGATTATTTGCAGTAAAAGTACCAGTTTCTCTCAACCTTCTGTGAATATTTGAAAATGTTCGCCTATCTGGTGTTACTCGATTTGGAAAGCGCAGCTGATATAAGCGCCTAGCTTCTGTTGTGTTTCTTTCAGCCAGACCGTACGTGTAATGGATATCAGCCAATTCGGCGCTAGTAAAATTAGCCATTTTTTTCTTACATTAATAAGTTCAAAAGTCTTAAAACTAATCGTTAATTTAATCAACAATTCGGGCAGACACAGGTTCAACTTTAGCCACAGTAAAAATAAATAAATAAATGAAAAAAATCAAAGCCTACTAGTCATTTTTTTCAATTAGAAGTGTTTTCAATTCAGCGAATGCATACAATCGTTTAATAATTTTTTGCTCCAGAACGGTCGGATATACGAAAGAATAACAGATATCAAAAAAGTTTCTAAATTGAACGAAGATAACGAAGATTAATTTTACGCTGATTAGTGGCGTACTGAAAAAAATTTTAAAAGGGCAAAAGAAGGCATGGTTCCGTAAAAGAAAACACCTTATGGAGTATGGTTAGATTGCAGAGAGTGTAATGATGACGGCTTGCATCCAAATTTTGGACTGAATATCTAAAATAAAGGAGTTTCGAAGGAAAAAACAATTTTTTCCGGAAATTTCAACACCCTGCAGCTACGTAACGAAGCTTTTGCGGACCTATGTTTATATGAACTTTTTTTCTTAAAATTGCACGTAGATTTACCCGCTCAAGTTGTGACATACTATTATGTAACACCCTGTATAAGTAGGATAAAAGAATATCCTTCATTATACACACAACCAAATTCATATGGAATCATTCGGTATTTCACATTATTGATTGTTTTTAACCATGTATCTTTGACTACTTGTGAAGAATGAAGTTTTTTGTTGAAAAAAATTTGGATAGTATGATAAGAAATATTGAATTATCACTACATGTTTGGGATATTGTTTTCAGTCGTCACTGAGATTTGAAACTGTCATTTTCAAAATTTGAATAAGTCTATAATCATAATTGAAAATGCCTTACGTTGGATTGTCCGATGTGCAGAGGGGTCGAATAATTGCTCTCGTTGAAGAAGGGTTGATACAGAGGGATATAGAGATCACAATGAGGGTATCACAGGGGGTGATTTCAAAAACCTATGCCCGATACATGGAGCTACAACCTCTGCAAAATTGGCCTAGATAAAGTCGTAGGAAGATCACTTCTGAAGAACAAGACCGCTTTTGTGCCAAATTGAAAGAAGAGACCCTTGTGCCTCGCACCTCATACTCCAAATTTCCAGACCAGAATCGACGTTCGATAAGATGACTGCCAGATTCGGGTCTTAAGGTTCCTAAGCTAACGATAGAAGACAAGCTAGATTCCAAGCAGGAAGACAAATTCCGAAATACCAAGGGTTCGATCAGTGTGATGTTTTGGGCTGGTAATATGCTGGATTCCAAGCAGAAAGACAGGCAAAACAGATTTGATTTCGTTTTCAAAACAGATTTGAGTGTAACATCTAGAAGCACGGTCACCGAGTGCTGGAGCCCATAGCGGGACTCTGGCGAGGTGCCCACGGTGAGAATTTCACTTTTATGCAAGATAATGCTCCTCCGCATACCAGCAACCTCGCCCGACATTATCTTGAAACAGAAGGAATCAATCGCTATTTCGGACTGACCAGCTTGCTTCTAGACCTTAGTCTCATTGAATATTTATGGAATAACCCCCAAAGGAAAATTAGATCGCGCCAGGATAATCAAAGAACCCCACAACAGCTCATCCAAGCCGCTACAGAAGAGTGGGTGAATATAACCCCAGAGGAGATTGAAAACTTAATCCAAAGCATGCCTAGACCGATTCAGGCTTGTATGAGAGGTAATATAAGCTACTAAGATGGAAATAAAAGATCTACTTCGTGAGGAAACAATTTGCAATTGTTTTACTACATGCGGAAAGAGTCTCTTATTTTCTTTTGTTTGTTTCTTTCTCAAAATAAACCTTAATTTATTTCTTTTTCAATTGAAATATCTCAAAAGTATCAATTCTAAAAATCCTTCTGAATTTCCTTAATCCCTGAGGTAATATTCAAAATATCGGGTGATTCCATATAAATTTGAATGTATGTATATCTATTCTTTCTTTGTACGTTTTTCTTAATCGTGAAGGTGAAAAGCCCTCTTGATTATAACGGTTAGTTTTTAATCGTTGCCTAGTGTATTGTAAGAATTAAGAGGAATATCCAATAAAATTTTTGTCTATGATGAAAAGGCCTTCAAATTATTTGAATTTACTAATTCAGATTGAAAATGTTTCCAAATATCACATTGACCAGCATATCAGCAAGAACGTTTTGAGTGTTGCAAAATTGAGGAACGGAGAAAAAATGGCAGTTATCTCTCATACAATTTGATTCTCAAAAAATGAGAGGAATAATAAGAAACAATTCAATGAAGATGTGTGTGGAGCGTTGCTTTTTCGAAAAAGTTAAATAACAATAAGCTTATGTCATTCTTAGAAAAATATTGAACTTCAATATAGTCTATTTGGTAAAGACGTAGTAGATAGAAGCACATTAAGTATGCAAATACCTCAGAAATGTGGCACGTGGGCAAATTCAAAAATAAATTTAGTTTCTATGATTTTGTCTAAGAGCAGCCACCAATTTATTGCCGGATATTTGATAGAAACCCTAGTACAAATCTCCAGGTAAAACCCAACTACCTGACTGCGATTTTCTCTGTCTTTTTTGTTGATGCGAATATTGCTGTCCTCGTTTTGAACAAAATGTTTACTCTATACGTCTAAAATTTGTAGTCAGTAACGTAGACGAATATGTGTTTTAGGGTTCTCTTCGAAAATGAAATTGAATCATTTGAACACTAATGTATTTAAAAACGATAATAGCTCAATGTGAATATCTAGAAGTTTACCAAAAATAATTATTTCATGAATTTCATGTATACTCAACTTACGTTTAATTCTGTATGTTAAAGTAGATAACACTGGTCTACAATGGTTTTGTTGCCCTAGATATGAAAATGATTTTGGGTCTATTTATGCACACGATTCGTGAAACTATCAATGATTTTGTAGGATTTGCTCTGATTTCTTTTTAAATCTTTTTCATTTTACATAACAAAAATCGTAAAACGAGAAACAAAATAACAGATATATTTATAATGTCAGTTATGTTTTGAGAAATTCGGTTACATCGAAGAGAATAAAGAGGAAAATGTCGAAAATATATTTCATATTTCCATAAAACGCCTTTTATGAGCTTTTCTTCTATAATTTTTCAGGGGACAATCTTTTTTCAAAGACCAGCAGTAATCTGCCATCATGTGACAATCCCATCGACCTTGATACCTTTCTTCCATCACTTTTAGATCTTGATGAAACCGCTCTCCCTGTTCCTCACTATAATTTCCTAAATTATCCGGAAATTTATCTAGATGATTGCGGAGATAGTGTAACTTAATACTCATATTTGCTCCTAAAGTCTGAAAGTTTGTCAGCATATTTTGCACAATTTCCTCATAATTTGCTGCTTTATGGTTACCTAGGAAATTTTCGACAACCAACACAAAACTTTTCCAAGCTTTACTTTCATAACTTTGATAAAATCTGAGTCTTTCATCAATTGCCGTATTTGAGGACCATCATATATTCCACCTTTCAATTTTTCCATACTAAGCTTCGGAAATTTTCTGCAAATGTAATTAAAACAATTTCCGTCTTTGCTCAACGCTTTTACAAATTGCTTAATCATACCTAACTTAATATGTAATGGTGGAAGTATGATTTTGTCTCTGCTCACCAGCGGCACCCTTATTACGTTGGCTTTACCGACAGTTAAAGAATTTCTTACAGGCCAAACATCTTGTTCCCAATGAAGTTGCTTTGCTCTACTATCCCACATACAAATAAAGCAAGGGTATTTTGTATATCCACTTTGTTGGCCAAGTAAAAATTAACCATTTTAAATCCACACAGATCGGCCATTGATGCTCAGAGTATTTAATTTTCTCTAAAACTAATTTTACATTTTCATATTCTTCTTTGAGTTTCGTTGAATGGGCAATTGGAATTGATGCAAATTTATTTCCATTGTGCAATAAGACGCATTTTAAACTTCTTTTGCAACTATCAATAAAAGGCGCCATTCAGTAGATTTGTACTCTTTTAAACCCATGTCTATAAGCAGCTTCGCGATATCATTACAATACACTAATCCTTCATTTTCACTAAAAATTGTAATAACTCTTTTTCTCGCGTTCTGTATGTTGTAATTGTTACTGTTGGTGCCAATAATTTTTTTTCTTTCAATCTTGAGGCTAACAGTTCTGATCCTTGTTTTGATAAATTGAGATCACGTATTAAATCACTGAGTTCATTTTGAGAAAATAACTTTGGCGTAGATGTTTCACCTTCCTATTCACTTCCACTAGTAGATGGTCCCGATTTCTGTGAATTTGGTAACATCATTGTTTCTGAGGGCATGCGAATTACTTTAGAAATGTATATGGGCCGAGGAGATTTTCACTGTGTAGAACCGGACATTTCGTAGACTGTAAGTCTGGGTATCTCCACGTTTGATTTCGATTAAAACCTTCAACATCTACTACGCAAAAGTAACAATCATCTAAATGATTCGTAGGCTCCATCCAGATCATAAGAATACTAAAGTCTAATCCAGAACATTCACCTTTTTTCCACAACCGTAAAGACTCAACACAGGACTTACAAACTTTATTAGGAACCCATGGTTTACCTAATTTGTCCATTTTGAAACCAAAATATTCAACATAAGTCTCCTTTACAAAGTCTGTGATATTTCGTTTTTGTTATTTTGGTATATAAACACCGCAAATATAACAAAATAAATCACTACAATATTTACATTTTCTTCTTGACGAACTCATATTTTAGACTAGAAGACAAATATATAAGAATGGACATTCAGTAATTGAAACAAAATATTAATCCATGACACTTTATCCAGATTTACGTGTATATGTACTTCAATATTGTCAAATAACTGAGATCTCAGCTGTTCTGAGGAGCAAGGGGTCTGAGAGTGGGGTTCAGGTGATGTTTGTTCGCGCGAAAAAGTTGCGCAGAAGCCTAATCATGACTGGAAAATTAAATTTTATTGCTAACAAGCTTATAATTGTTCAAAATATGAGAAATGCAAAAATCATGAAAATACGAGCACATTGAGAACTTTCATGAATATATTCGTTATCTGGGCACTTGAAAACATAAAATTTGCGATGATATCCAGGGCAACAATTAAAAAAATTTTTTGTAGAGCTGTGTAATAATTAAATAATGTTTATGATATTTCAGATAACTCAATAATTTTAGTGAATTATGGAAATGAACATTTATTTCATATTATAGTATACTTAAGCTAAATTTTCCACATGAGTTTTGACATTACCTAATAGAAGTTAAACAATATTTATAAATAATTTCATGTCTTCATAAAACGTTTTAAATTCAATTTCTCCGTACACTTTGAAATTATAAAAATCAAAGAAATGCTTGTCAAAATGCTCATAAATATTTTAAGTCGCAATAATTTCATAAAATATTTACAGATAATGTATCTTCATTACCTAAATTCACTTTAACAAAGTATTCTTCGAAAATATCCGCATTCGTGTCCTCATGATAGTCCCCAGTAGTTTTACTTTAAAATGATAATAACCCTCCATCCACAAAACCGTTAACACTACATATATGCGTGATTATTATACGTCGACCTTTTCCTGACGGAGCCTGAAATCCTGTTGACAATCCTTGGAGGAAGGCTTTTCGACAATCGTTTATGTTTTTACCAAGTTTTCTGAACCGAATACCCTTGATTAACCCAAGTTTTATACAGATAAAAAAATCTTTTACTTCGAGCAAACGATTTTTAATCTATGAGAACTGACTTCCTGTTGAGATTTTCCCATGAGAAATTCAATTCATAAAACTTGCCACAGTGTGTTTTTTGATATTAAAGGCCAGTTCTGATCGACAGCATGTATTTTTCCACAGTGGAATATCTTATCTCATTTATAAATAAAATGAATCCACAGTTTTGCAAATAATATTCCTAAAGTCTTCAGCAATAACCTTCCTGGAGAAGTTTTTGGAGGTTTCACTATAAATCGATCTTCAGATTTTCTTTTCTTGAGAAGCTAGTATATTGTGAACTGTCCAATTTCCGTTATCTCAAAACACATTAACGGGGGAAAATTAAAATAAATAATAAATTAATGGCACGCCTATGACCATCCTGTCACCTGAAGGTTTATTACTCTAATGCAGAGGTACTCAAACGGTAGATCGAGATCGACCAGTTGATCGCGAGTGCTTTTTGAGTAGATCTCGAAAAAAAAATGTTTATTAAGTAGGTAACTAAACTACAAAAATTTATTACCTAATAAAATAACACTCTGCTAGCGGCAAAAGGACGCTTTATCAAATGAAGGCGCGGTACTTGCTAAAGAAAAGCCGCGTTTTTTATTCTTGCCGCTTTTCAGTCGAGACTTTCGTTCACGCCAATATAAATGTTGCGCCTGCAGGAATTGGAGTCATTCTGAATTGTAACTTAACTTAAAACGTATCATTTTAAAAACGATTGGAAGAAAGAATTTTTCTTTTTTATGGTGAAGGAGGAATACTTTTGTCTTATTTGTCGTGCGTCAGTTGCAACACCTACGCGTGATAACTTAGAGAGGCATCATTGAATGGTTCATAAAAACTATGAAAAGGATTTTCCGCCACAGAGTGAAATAAGAAAACGAAAAGTACGTGATGCGATATCTTGTTTGAAAAGAGAACAAACCACGTTCACAAGACCAGCCAAACGATCAAAAGCTGCTACGATCGGGTTATTTAAAATATCTCATATATTGGCGAAACACAAGAAACCATCCGAAGATGGATCGGTTGTGAAGGAAGCATTTATTGGGCTGGTGAGACTTTATTTGGGGATTTTAAAAATAAAACAGAAACCATATCTGCTATTAGAGAACTTCAGTTATCTCGTCCGACTGTCACAAGGCGTATTGAAGTCATGAGTCAGGATACGGCAGATAAACTGAAACATGATATCATGAAATGTACATACTTTTCTTTACAGTTCGAAGAATCCACCGATATGACAGACACTGCCCAGCTGTGTATTTCTATTCGGATGGTATTCAATGATATGTTGGCTGAAGAAGAATTTTTGACAATCATTCCTCTGAAGAGGAAGAACTGTGACGAAGATATATATGATGGTTTCTCCAATTTTGTAAAGAACTACATGCTACCAATATATTAACTAATGTGCATTACAACCGATGGAGCACCAGCAATGACTGGAAACAAAAACGGTTTTGTGGCATTTTGTCGAGCTAATGAATATTTCCCTTAATCTTTTCATTCCATTCCAATATACTTAAACAAGTTTTGTGTTCAAAAGTTTTAAACATGTAGGAAATTATGGGCATTGCAACAAAAATTGTGAATTCCATCCGTGAACGTTGCTTGCAACGGCGGCTCTTTAAGTAGCAGTTGGAAGATAGGGAGTCAGCTGAACATACTCATTTAGTTCTTCACACGGATGTCAGGTGGTTGAGTCGCCGAAAATTCCAAGAAAGGTTTCCAGAATTATTGGCCGAAATAACAGCTTTTCTAGACGACACTCAGATGTTGAAAAACGATAAATGGCTGCTGATTTGGCATTTTTGATTAACATCACAATGCACTTAAACACCATTAACTTGGAGCATCAAGGTAAAGGAAAAACTATCATTGAGATGATTAGCGCAGTAAACGCATTCAAAAGTAAATTGCAACTTATGATAGATCAACTGAAAAGAAAGGATCCCAAACATTTTCCATCTTTGAAAGCAAGGATTCCTCAGTTGAATTATGATAGTATGAGGCTGAATTATCAAATATTTCGGGTCAATTCGAAATTAGTTGCTATGATTTCAGTAAATTGGTAAATATAGCATCATTTATGAGTTATCCTTTTACATGTAAAACATTGAGAAATTAGCTACTGAAATGGCAAGTCAGTTTAATATGAACTCATGTTCTGTTGAAAATTACTTGGTGCAAATTATATCAGATATACATTTCAAAGCTACAGTATCTGATACAAATTTCTGGTGTTTTATATCTGAAGATAAATATCCGAATTTAAGGCAAATCGCCGTCACTTGACGGCAATGTTTGGGTCAACTTACTTGTGCGAGTCTGCATTTTCTGAAATGAAGATAATTAAGTCAACATATCGCAATCGACTAACTGATGATCATATGTCATCATTCTTGCGGTTAGCACTCTGTGGTTGAATACCATCTTATGAAAATTATGCTGAGGACATGCAGTGCCACGTTTCAATATCCAAAGTCACTCCTTAGTTAAGATTAACACCATATGTAAATCTTTTGTTTTGTAACAACCAATAAACTTACAATTTTGAATAACTATGAGTTTTTTCATTGATATTATAGAGAAGAACCTAACTAAACCTAACCCAAACCTTGACTAAAATAATGTATATTGTGCAGAAAGCTCATATCTATATATGCTTCGGTACACCCTACCTAGGTGGGTAGGTAGGGTGTATCGTGTATGTACAACAACCCTGCATCACACAAAATTGCAGCCTCTCAGAGTCGACCGTAAGTACTATATTGAGGTAGATCGCCAGCAGTTCAAGTTTGAGCACCCCTGCTCTACGTCTTCACCAAATCGACCATAATACCAAACAATACTAATTTAAAATAAGATTCTGATAGAGTAAAATGAGTTGTTGAGTGATTTTTGAGCAAATGAAATAGGTACTCTTCTTAAACTTAAATAAAACTTATAATCTTACTTAACCTGACTATTTTTTGGGCAAAGAAAATGAAAGAAAAGTTCATTCAGTGTCAAAATGAGTTGTTGAGTGATTTTTGAGCAGCTGTATATGAAATAGTTTCTGAAAGTACGTTGCCTCAGAACTAACATTTATCTTCTTAAACTTAAATAAAACTTATAATCTTACTTAACCTGACTAAATTTTTGTGGGCAAAGAAAATGACATTGGAAAACAAAAAGTTTGATGAAAAAGTCGCTGCTCAATCGTGGTTAATTTTAGATAGTCTATGTCCGGTATAATCAAAGGTGGTATCACTCTGGAAACAATAGAAGGTTATAGATCACTTTCCCTCTACTCAAATGCCAAAGTTTGAAATTGATCTATAAATCAGTTGCCGAGATACTTTCAATGTGTATTCTAGCGTTGACACCCTATATAATTGGGAATACCGATAGATGAGAAAACCAGATAATTTTATGACTTTAAAAATTATCAAATTTTAATTTTGATATTACGAAATATTGAAAGATTCGAAACATACTATTTGAAAGGTGTTTGAGTTCTTGTAAAAACCAAAAAGAATCTCCTATTCAAAATGTAAATGACGCCTCTGTATTCATCGAATCATCTGAAACTTTCAACTTAGATAAGTTACATTTCTAATGAGAAATAATTCCATTCAAAATTCTTTCTTACAATATTCCTTCGTCCAAATTATCAATATATTGATTTATTTATTTATGTAACAAACAGACTATTAGTATATTGAAATTAAATGTATAGTAATTCCACAGTAAAGAGATATGAAACCAATTGATTCAAATGAACGCTACTAAATAGTTAGGATAACGAATAGTTATATAACAGTCAGAAATTATTATTGTCATGCACTTCAGAAGTTACATTAGAGACAGACCCTAACCAACAGCTCAGACTTGTACAAGTTCTATTTCTACCATATGTTAAAATGAATTATAAGTTAAGGGTAAGTTGTAGTAGTCGAAGGTTTAATATAGAATAAGTTCAAGTCTACTTTCTACATCTACCAACTCATTACATTCTTTTCTGTTCTGTCGGTAGTTCCCAATGACACTTTGGTTAAGATTTTTCAAATTTCAAATTAATTATTTGGATATAAGGCCTTTTCGCTCCTTTAAACAAAAAACGATTTTCTGGGTAAACTTTTCTGTAAAAATATCTTTAATAATTAGCAAGCAATGGATAGTGCTTTTTTCTCAATTTATTCGACTTTATTTGGGTGATTCTCACGAACAGTGAGCTTTTTTAGTTCACTCTGCTTAAAAATGTGAAAAATGAATTTTCAAACATTTGTAATTTGAACATCTTTCGTGAGAATCACCCATTATGACAAATGTCATATTTTTCGAACGATTGTCAAAATTGTTTAGCAAATATTTCTTTAAATTAAACAAGTTCCGCGAAGAAATAATATATGGGCGATGTCAACCCAGATTATTGGGTCCATCATGATTGTAAAACATCTATAGATCATAATTGGCATCACTTGGAAGACGAAACCAGGCCATCGGGGCCCTCTCGGTCAAACAGAGATGGAATTTGAGGAAATATCGCAGGTGATGTATTTTTTTATTATCCCCTTAGTCATTTTCAAGACCTTGATTGCTATGTAAAATCTTTTCTTAGATTTGTTTAGACATATAAGAAGTATGATTGTTGCAATATTTTTCTGCTGTTTTTCTTTTTCCATTGTTACAGATTCCTGTCCCAAACCCTCTTCCTTTCACCCTTGTCTTCGTTTGGAAATCATGGAATGCAAGAGAGAATGAAGCGGCTAAGCAGAAAAATCTTTGGTACTCTCTATGTACACACGACATTAACACAACATAAACAGTTTTTTCCTCAGGTTTTTTCACTCGTTTATTGAATCATACATCAAGATAGTATGGTTTCCCTGTTACATTTCCCGAGCTCACACTTGCGTTTTTCTGACACCAAAATTATAGATATAAGCATTTATTGTAAAAACAATTATCCAAATTTTTGTAATACTGGAAGTGGGTCATCACTTTGTTATTTCAAATGGCAGTCTACCTTTTCTATTATACATCCAGAACAGACATTTGAGCAAGGCATAAAATACCCAAGTTGTTGGCACTTATCTGTCAAACCTTTTGACAGATTTAATTATTTTTGTTATAAACTCGATTTTTGAGGAACATTTAAAAAAATTGTAGCTCGTAGATCTTTTGCACTACAGACACAATTTTTGTTTGGGATAGAAGAGGGATCAAGGAATTTTTCAAGCAATCTACACATGTCAAGTGTTTATTGCGTTGTTTTGTATGATTTTTTCAAATTGCACGTGCCAATTTTTATATCACCATCAGATGAAGCGTCAAATTTCAGATGGAATTGTTTAAGCATGCACTATGTTGATCTCTTATAGTTCCGAAATAATTTGGGAATATATTGAATTTGGATGATTTTGCAAGATATAACAGAGAATGTTTTGAAATATTTGAATCAAGTAGCTGAACTGGGTACACTCATCTGACAGGTGCCTAAAATTAATGTACTTGTCACTTCGTTCATTCGAATTTGATATTTCAACAAGAATTGTCGTTATTTCGGATTGAAAATATCCCAAAAATACAACACATTTGGAATAAAACCACTGGTAATTCAAACGAAAATATATTCAATCTTTTTCTAATTCATTTGAGAATGTCGAAAAGTAGTGGGTAGAAATTGCAGGCAATTCAATAACCAATTTCCAAATTTACCATCTATGATTAAAATAAAATTTCTTCTAATGCTTCAGAAGCAATTTTATACAATTCGGATGAATAAAAATTGTAGGAACTAAGCGAAAACCAATCATCGAAGATAATTACATTAATACGAATAAATGATAGCAAACATCATAGGAGAAAACTAATTTACGATCTGAATAAATGTTCAATATGGGCCCCATTTTGCTCGATACCCTTGACAGCTCGTATACGAACATGATGAGTTGCCCTCCTAGTTTCCTCAGGATCAATATTACGAAAAGCATTATGAATGCGCTCTAGTAACTCTTCTTTACTTCTTACAGGAATAAGATACACTTCACTCTTGATTTTGCCCCATAATTAAAAATCAAGGGGCGTCAGGTCCGGAGAACGCGGAGGCCATAAATTTGGTCCTTGATTACCCCACCATCTATCCTCGAACATTTCTGTTAGCTGCCGATCTACAGCTCGTGCTTTATGTGCTGGTGCAGCATCAATTAGGTAATAGCAATCCCTCAGAATGTTAAGGGGTAATCCATCTAAAAAATTTGCTAATGTTCCTCTCAAAATTTGCAGGTATCTTTGTCCATTAAGATTTTCCTCATAAATGTGATAAGCCAACAAATCATTCATTAAAATTGCAAAAACGTTCACGCTGAATTTATTCTGGAAATCAATAACCTCAAAGAAATGTGGATTTTCTGTGGCCCAAAAATGTCGATTTTTCCTGTAGGTTATTCCACTCTCATTGAACGTGGCTTCATCAGACCAAATAATTTTTGCAGAAGTGTCTCATCTTCTTGAGGCCGAATTAATAAATTTTCACAGAAATTTAGCCGCTTGGGAAGGTCAGTTGGTTTCAATTTTGTAGCTGACTTAATGGACGCATGTGGATTGGCACGAACATACGCTAGCGTATTAACTGGATTGTCGTCGTCCTCGAGAATTGGTTTTCTTCTAGTTTCTATGTATTTTGATTCTCCAAATTGAAGAAGATTGTTTCTAATCCTTCGAAATTTTGTTTTACTCATAGGCGCCAAATTTGGAAATTGATTATTGAGTTGCCTGCAAGTTCTATCCACCACTTTTTGACATTCGCCGTGAATTAAAAAGAGATTAAACATATCCTCGTTTGAATAATCAGCTATTTTATTATCAATCTAGTGTTTTTCAAAAATTTTCACTTCAAATTACCAACAAATCTTGTTGAAATATCCAATTCGAATGAACGAAGTGACAAGTTCATTAATTTTAGGCACCTGTCAGGTGAGCTTAGCCAGTTCAGCTACTTGATTCAAATATTTCAAAGCATTCTCTGTTAGATCTTGCAAAATCATCCAAATTCAATATATTCCCAAATTATTTCGGAACTATAAGAAATGGGTATAGTACATGCTGATACAATTCCATCTAAAATTTGACGCTCCATATAATGGTGATATAAAAATTGTCACGTGCCATTTGAAAAAATTGAGTTATTGCTGTTTGAAAAAAAAAGGCCAAATTGAAAAAAATCATACAAAACAACGCAATAAACATTCGACATGTGCAGACTTGATCCTTCTTTTATCCACCTAAGCAAAAATTGTGTGTGTAGTGCAAAAGATCTACGAGCTAAAATTTTTCTAAATGTTCCTCAAAAATCGAGCTTATAAGAAGAATAATTAAATCTGTCAAAAGTTTTGACAGATAAGTGCCAACAACTTGGGTATTTTATGCCTTGCTCATTTGTCGGTTTTAGATGTATAATAAAAAAGGTAGATTGCCATTTGAAATAACAAAGTGATGACCCACTTCCGGTATAACCGGAAATGGTATCACTTCGAAAATATTTCACTTCAAATGGAAATTGCTAGTTTTGGCCGCGTATAAAATTTCAGCTTGATATTGTAATTGGAACTCAAAAAGTTTTTAACGGACGGTCCTGGTGGATATCCTATATATATATATATATATATATATATATATATATATATATATATATATATATATATATATATATATATATATATATATATATATATATATATATATATATATATATATATATATATATACCATTTATGTTATTGATTTTTTTGGCGTCTCTCAAGATTGATATTAATAATTCTAATTTTACCCATTTTCTGAGAGAACTACAATAAAAATGTCCCCGTTGAAAATCATCATTCATCCTTCAGAATAAAGCAAACCAAGGTCTCGAAGGCAGAAAGAGCAGACTGCAATCAACGAAGTATAACCATAAAATTTTTACTGGCACTTTTCCAAAGCACCATAAAACGTAAAGCAACGGCCAATAATAAAGAACTAAGATGGCCGTCGAGTCGGCAAGCAATCAACTCTTTTCGATGTAAATTCGCCCCCTTTCGGACCACCCACCCCCGCAATGCCACCCCTCTTTATTCTTTATTCTTTTCACCCTACTTTTATACTCTGAAAGGGTCCACGAGTCTGAATTGGAATAAGTTGGAAAAAAGAGGTTGCAACCCGAAGATGAGGGTGGAAGTGAGATGGAACAGAAATGTCCGATTGTGATGGAGAAAAGAGGGAAATTTTAAGTTCTAAGACCTTATATTTCGTATTCTATTGATTAATTCGGAAGGGGGAACGAATTCTTTTTGAAATGAAGCCGAGTTTCATTACGCTCGAAGGCTGAAAATAATTTTTGACGATTTCGTATATTGAAAATAATCTGATTTGAATATTGTATAGTAAAACTTGAATTTAATACATGCAACAAAATTATGTAAGGTTTATGTGCACTAATTATTTTAATTCGGTTCGTAGCGTATGTTTTCATGATTGTGACAAATTTAGAGATTTCTGAAGAATATTAAGTGTAAATGCATATTGATTCGATTCTGATTACTATTTCCCACGTATAAAATAGTTTTAATGAAATATGAGTATATAATACGTAAAAAGAAACGTTCATGTTGTTGAATCTCCTAATTTGTAATGTAACTTGAGCAAATATGCCATTAAGTTATAGGCTTGCATTCTTCTTCATTCCTTGCTATATTCCTCCATTCCTTGGTCCTTAATTTTTCCAAGTCTCGATTCACCACTCAGTACGTAGTGTCCCTCTTTCTTTCTCTTTTTTCTCTCTCGGCATTACTTGTTTTGATATTTCGTCTAGCAGGCTCACTATATGGCCCAACGAACAAATTCCTTGACTCCTTGCTATATCCATTATCGACGGTTCCGCATGAAGTTCTTCAAGTTCGTTGTTCGTTCTTCTTTCACACCTTCATATATCTTTATCAGTGCTTTTCTCTCAAAATCTCTGAAATGTTTCTTATTCAGCATCCCTGTATCACTACCGTCTAGTACCACTGGTTTCATAGGTGAAGTAGGTATAGAACTTTTTTAGTGTTTCGAAAATTCTATTTAATCAACCCATACTTTTGATTCCTTACTCTAATCTTTTCGTGTATTCCGTTTTCTTCTTCATCGTAATGAATGACATGTATGTAATATATCATTTTCCATGAAACTAAATGATACGTATTTCCTTCATTTTATAACATTTGCGAATGTATAAAACATATGAAATACAAGCATTAAGAACATGAACCTATTTTCACAGCCAATGGTTATAAAATGATAAAATCAAACTTTATTTCGATAGAGCAATTCTTTGCTCTTCATCACAATAAGTAATACATCATACCTTTTGATAAACTAAACCAAGTAACATACGTTTTGGTTACAACAACCTTTACACATATTCTACAAAGTGAATATAACGAATAATATACATATATGAATAAATTCAACAAATACAAGATAAAAGGAGTCATTTATTATGGAAATTATTAATAACTTTAACTGAGTTATTCCCCAAAACCTTTTTCAAGGGTTTGAAAGATTAAGAAGAAAAGAATTGAAAAAGAAAATATACGAATATTTACAAAATATTGCATAGGTATTCGTAATAAAAAATACTGCTGAGAAGCATTCTTCATTATACACACAACCAAATTTATATGGGATCAACCGATATTTTGAACATTACCTCAGGGATTTTGGAAATTTCTAAGGATTGTTACAATTGATCCTTTTGAGATATTTCAAAAAACATATAAATTAAGGTTTATCTTAAGAAAGAAACAAATAAAAAAAATAAGAGCCTACCCCCGCATGTAGTAAAAAAATTGAAAATTGTTTTCTCGCGGGGTAGGTGTTTTTTTCTCGACCTCAGTAGCTTGAATACCTCCTCTTGCCCTGATAGAAGCCTGAATCCGTCATGGCATGCTTTGGATTATTCTGCCACTTTTCTGTGTTGACTTGGATGAGCTGTTGTGTGGTTCTTGGATTATCCTGGCGCGATCTAATTTTCCTTTTGACTGATACACTAATGCTTTGGAGTATGGGGTGCGATACACTAGGGTCTCTTCTCGCAATTTGGCAAATAAAGCGGTCTTGTTCTTCACAAGTGATCTTCCTACGTTTTCTTTTAGGACTATTTTGCAGAGATTGTAACACCACGTATCAGGCGTAGGTTTTTGAAATCACCCCCTGTGATCCCCCATTTTGGCCGCTATATCTCTCTCTGTCACCCATCTTCAACGAGAGCAATTATTCGACTCCTTTGCACATCGGACAATCCAACGTAAGGCTTTTTCAATTATGATTATAGGCTTTCTTAAATTTTTACAACAAAAACTTCATTCTTCACAAGTAGTAAAAGATCCATGGTTGAAAACAATCAATAATGTGAAATACGGACTGATTCAATATAAATTTAGTTGAGTGTATTCTAGAATAATTATAAAATTAATTCAATATCATTTGTTTTTCGTACACCCAACTTTTAATCCATGTTTATTTCTTGAGAAATTTCCATTTTTCGGAGTTACTCGAAAACTACTCTAAAACTCCGATTATAATTCCTTTAAATTATAAAAATTATAAAATATTATGAAAATTTATATATAATTTACATATAAGAAATTATGGAAAATGATTTCTGAAGAGGGCAAACTTTTCCAATGAATCTCCGAAACTGTAAATTTCACATATAAAATCTTAGTTAAACGTAGACTATATGGCATGAAAAATGTTTCCTTAGGCAAATATCCTTCAAAATTTTTTACTGGTTACTGTTAACACAAGATATGATTTTGAAACTTCCTTTATTTTAAAAATAATTGTTTGAAAATGTTTCATTTTCTAGAAGAAGTTTCAAGATTAATATACAATAAAAAATGTTCATTTCATTTCAGTTTAAAAGGTTAATTAAGATAAATAATATTCAAATAATTTTTCGATAAAATCCGGTTAATTTACTAAGCGAGAAGGGCACCAGGAAGAAAAAATTTCTAAAGCAATTAATTTACCATTTTTTGCAGTTGAATATAAATGGGGTTCGATCGGTTTGTTAACCATTGTCAGAGCTTTCGAAAAATCAATTAAATATATTTGGATCAACGAAAATTAATATTTTCAAAAGTCTAAATGAATATATTTTCAAATTGCTGAATTGATATTTCATACTATAAAAAATTGTTTGAATTGCTACCAATTATCAACTTTCAGTAAGATTATAAATAATGGAGTCTCAGGTGGTTTCTGGAATTGAAATCTATTTCAATAATTGCATACTTTCATATGGTGTCTAAGGAGTCAACGCATATTTCTATGCATCCTTCTGGATCGCTAATGTTTTCGGGAGTTTTGAACCTCTGAGGTAGACTATAAGATTATTCTAATATTCTAATCTGAATATAAAATTGGCCGAAACATATATCATTTGGAGTGCTATTTCAATTGAGATGTGTTATCAAACTTATTTTTATTTCAACTTGAATAAATGAAAAGGCGACCGTAAAAATATAGCCCATTTCTTATAGAGAATCCAAACGCATTTGAAAGATAGAATGTAACTATCTTCCCACCTAGATTGTATTAACTAAAACGATCTTTTGAAATTACGTAAATTTTCAGAAATTAATATTGAAATAAGAATTATTTCTTGAATAAAGTGACTAGTTTTAAGAGGGTAAAATTAATCCCCAATACAATTATATGAAATGAATTAGCCAATTTGATCACATATTCTTAACGTTGAAGCCTACGCAATGTGATTATTCAATTTCTCACAGGAAAACAGGAAATATCGGAAATTTTTGTCTCTTCAAATGAAAATATTCAGTTAAAGATTTAATTTGATTTGAAATGATTAACAATATTAGAAATATTCCTTCATTGGGTAGTTATCTCAAATATAGTTGTATACAATTGTAAAAATCTATACTCAAGTATTCTTCCAATTGATTCAAAACCAAAAATGTAAGATTTATTTCAATCCAGTATATACTTCGAATTTTCTCACGTATCTAAAGAATACCATAATTTGTTCTGCAATATTCTTGTTTTATAGAAAATGCGAAGAAAAGAAATATTCTAAAATACTAAGATATATCAATTTATTCGAAAAGTGAGTGAATTTTCTCTAACAAAGATCTATTCATCTTTTTTTTCGAAGTCGTTATAGGATACAGACATATACATCACATATACTAGAGCCACATTTTGTAATATACTTTGTTAACTGATATAGCAAGTCATGTTCCTCAGAAAGTTTTTCACAAAAAATTATGCGTATTTTATTTCATTAAAATGAAAAATACTGTCGAGAAAACATAAATGATTAAGTATGCGGATGCATAATGTTAAAGACTTATGATGGACGCTGGTGGCGAAACTGAATTGAAGACTTCCAATATTTTAGTGCAGAATATCTAGTAGGCAAGAGTTGAAGTTGATGAACAATTAATTGATGCGAGCCTAACAGTAACATTTGTGGGCTCGCTAACAGGTTAAATTTATTGAATTTGCCCTTTCGTAAACACTCAGTTTCACTTTTCAATAAAGGTCGGAAAGAGTCGTCTTTAATAAAGTTTAATGCAAGGGTTCATGAAATAAAAAGCTGAACAGTTCAAAAGTACGACAAAATTAAAGCACCGCTTCATACGGAGTGTTCTATATTATTTCGTAAAATCACTGAAATTTTGTTGAAGTTAACTGCTTATAGTCAAGTAAAATGTTATCATACTTTTCAGGTTTGGCTAGTTGTTTACGTACAAAATTCTTCATACAGTAAAATTCCACAATTTGTACTTCGAGTAAGGAAGTTAAGAATGATTCAGACCAGTTTTTTGTCGGAAAACGAAGAAATATTAGCAGAAAGTTAACAATAAGTATTCATCCATACTCAAAAGGTAAATTTAATTTTCACCAAAAATCTGTTTTCTCCTAACCTAGCTATATAATTATTGGTTCAGATATTTGTTCTATTAAATATAAAATTATTAAATGGTTTTTGAACTTGAGTCCGTTACTCCGAACATTGGATATATTAAATTCGCGATGCATTTATTTATTCTTCAAGTAAAATTTATATAAATCAACGCACAGTGATATGTTGATGTATTTTGGAACAGAAATTTATACCTAGAGGTGGTCAAACGATCGATCGCGATAGACCAGTCGATCGCGAGTGCTTTTTGAGTAGATCTCGAGAACAAAAAATTTTTAATAAGTAGGTAAGTAAACTACAAAAATTTATTACGTAATAAAATAACAGTCTGCTAGCGGCAAAAGGCGGTTTTATCAAAGAGAAGCCGCATCTTTTAATCTTGCCGCTTTTATAGAAATTTCAGTCGGCGCGTTTGACGGGAACATTCGAGACTTTCGTTCAGGTCGATATAAATGTTGCGCCTGCAGGAATTGGAGTAATTCTGAATTGTAACTTGAAGGCAATACAAAGATACAAAGATTATTATTGAATAGTACAAAATGAGTGCAGCGAAGAAATCTATAACGCATCATTTTAATAAAGATTGGGAGGAAGAATTTTTCTTTTATATGGTGAAGGATAAGTGCATTTGTCTTATTTGTCGTGCGTCAGTTGCAATACCTAAGCGTGGTAACTTAGAGAGGCATCATAAAACGGTTCATAGAAAATATGAAAAGGATTTTTCGCCTCAGAGTGAATTAAGAAAACGAAAAGTACGTGATTTGATATCTTGTTTGCAAAAAGAACAAACCATGTTCACAAGACCTACCAAACTATCCATAGCTGCTACGATCGCGTTATTTAAAATATCTCCATTCGAAGATGGATCGGTTGTGAAGCGGGTGAGACTTTATTTGGAGATTTTAAAAATGAAACAGAAATCATGTCAGCTATTAGAGAACTTCAGTTATCTCGTCCGACTGTCACAAGGCGTATTGAAGTCATGAGTCAGGACATGGCAGATAAACTAAAACATGATATCATGAAATGTACATACTTTTCTTTACAGTTTGACGAATCCACCGATGTGACAGACTCTGCCCAGTTGTGTATTTTTATTCGGATGGTATTCAATGACATGTTGGCTAGGGAAGATTTTTTCACAATCATTCCTCTGAAGGGTAAAACCCGTGGTGAAATATATATGAGGTTTTCTTCAATTTCGCAAAAAACTACAAGCTACCAATATATAAATTAGTGTGCATTACAACCGATGGAGCATTAGCAATGACTGGAAACAAAAACGGTTTTGTGGCATTATGTCGAGTTAATGAAGATTTCCCTTCATTTTTTTCATTCCATTGCATTATACATCATCAAGTTTTAAACACGGAGGTAATTAGCCGCATTGCAACAAAAATTGTGAATTCCATCCGTGCATGTAGCTTACAACAACGGCTCTTTAAGTTTTAGTTGGAAGATAGGGAGTCAACTGAACACAATGATTTAGTTCTTCACACGGACGTCAGGTGGTTGAGTCGCGGAAAGTTCTTAGTAAGGCTTCAAGAATTATTGCCCGAAATAACAGCTTTTCTAGACGAAAGAGGTGATGATACTCAGATGTTGAAAAACGAAAAATTACAGACTGATCTGGCATTTTTGACTGACATCACAATGCACTTAAACACCACTAACTTGAAGCTTCAATATAAAGGAAAAACTATTATTGAGATGATTAGGGCAGTAAACGCATTCGAAAGTAAATTGCAACTTATGACAGATCAACTGAAAAGAAAGGATCTGAAACATTTTCAGTCTTTAAGGATTCCTCCGTTGAATTATGATACGTATGAGGCTGAATTATCAAATATTTTGGGAGAATTCGAAATGCGTTTTTATGATTGCAGTAAATTGGCAAATATAGCATCATTTAAGAGTTATCCTTTTTCATGTAAAACATTGAGGAATTAGCTACTGAAATAACAAGTAAGTTTAATAGGAACTCTTGCTCTGTTGAAAATGAGTTGGTGCAGATTATATCAGATATACATCTCAAAGCTACAGTATCTGATGAACATTTCTGGTGTTTTATATTTGAAGATAAATATCCGAATCGAAGGCAAATCGCCCTTCAACTGACGGCAATGGTTCGGTCAACCTACTTGTGCGAGCATTTTCCGAAATGAAGATAATTTGAGCAAGTTTGAGCACCTCTGCCTTACAACAAATTCAATATGTTTTCCCAATTTACTGTTATTAGATAGAAATTACAACATTGAAGTGAATATATTATTAAATAAATTGCCTTCCTTATTTAGCGAAGAAAATAAAATGTAAGATTAATCATGAAATGTAAGATTAATCATGAAATGTCAATACAAAATGTATTACACACCTGAGGTCTCACTTTAATTGGTTAATCAAGGAGAATAATGAAAAATCTCAATTTTTGGTCAGAATTATTTCTTGAAGAATAACAGAAATATAAAACTATTATGTGAGGTGTCAAATTCTGGTCAATGAGAGTAATATTAACCTAATATATAGAAACGGAGAATACGAGAACAAAAATATAATTTTGATAAGAATAAAACAGCAGTTTTCCAAACGGATTACAAAATGGAATGAATACAAACTTCTATACAACTGGAAAAACCTTTAAGACCCAATGGTAATCAAACTTATTGATATAGGATTTTTGTCGAAATTTCAATAAATTTGAAGGTTCTTCTCTAAATCTCAAATTTTTCAATTGAGTAGTGAAGCTGAACCAAAAACATGAAAAAAAGTCAAAATTATATTGTCGATTCCTCTCCGGTAATGAAAGAAATTTCATAACTTATAACACAAAAGAAAAAAAAATAGATATAAGAAAAGTACTTTATGAAGTTTTACCGAATTTTTTCGTAACTGTCGAAGTTTTCCAACACCGAATCAAACAATATTACGTTTCTATGGTCAGTCATAATCGAGATAATAATTTTTGTAGATTTGAAATTTCTCTTGAATTGTTTTCTAAATACTTTTCCGTTATCATCATGGAAAATAGATTAAGCATTTCCAACGTGAGTTCAGTCTTAAATTTATACAAAATCTCATGAAAGAAAATTTTCTGAATTTGAAAACTTTTCTTTCAAATTGTCTCTACTAAAATACTTCATCAAACAAAGAATATGTTGTAACTATCGTCAGTTACGTACGGAAGTGCAAACGAAATTTTTGCGGTTTGTCCAAATATTCCTACATCATTCGAAATCTGACTTCTAAACGTATGCAACAAAGGCAGAAGTTAACATTCTTTTATTTCGAATCTTGAATTAATAATATACTAGCACTTTTTGTTTTTCCGTATATTCCATTTTTCTTTAAATTTCCTTGTAAATCAAAAATAGTCAAAAAGCTGAATTGATGCGCTCATTAACAAATGGCTTTTCATTTTAATCTCCGAATACTAACAGGAACATTGGCAAGCTAAAATTCAGTACATATATTGATTTTTGACTTTTGTTATAAAAATTCACAATATGTCACCTACAAGTAAGTACACTGATCTATTCGATCATATTTTTTATCCTGTCGCTTTCATTGAAACAAAATAATACTAATAACTCTTTTTACTTTTCTTTTTTATACAAAACCTCATGAAAAAAAAGCAACGTTCAAATTTTCTGAATTTGAAAATTTTTCAAATTGTTTTTACTAAAAATACTTCATCAAACAAAGAATATGTTGTTACTATCGTCAGTTACGTACGGAAGTGCAAACGAAATTTTTGCAGTTTGTCCAAATATTCCTACATCATTCGAAATCTGACTTCAAAACGTATGCAACAAAGGCAAAAGTTAACATTCTTTTATTTCGAATCTTGAGTTAATAATATACTAGCACTTTGTGTTTTTCCGTATATTCCATTTTTCTTTAAATTTCCTTGTAAATCAAAAAATAGTCAAAAAAGCTGAATTGATGCGCTTATTAACAAATGGCTTTTCATTTTAATCTCCGAATACTTACTGGAACATTGGCAGGCTAAAATTCAGTACATATATTGATTTTTGACTTTTATTATAAAAATCCACAATATGTCACCTACAAGTAAGTACACTGATCTGTTCGATCATATTTTTTTATCCAGTCGCTTTCATTGAAACAAAATAATACTAATAACTCTTTTCTCTTTTCTTTTTTATACAAAACCTCATGAAAAAAAAGCAACGTTCAAATTTTCTGAATTTGAAATTTTTCCAAATTGTTTTTACTTAAAATACTTCATCTAACAAAGAATATGTTGTCATTATCCTAGTTACGTACGGAAGTGCAAACGAAATTTTTGCGGTTTGTCCAAATATTCATACATCATTCGAAATCTGACGTCAAACCGTATGTAACAAAGGCAAAAGTTAACATTCTTTTATTTCGAATCTTGAGTTTATAATATACTAGCACTTTTTGTTTTTCCGTATATTCCATTTTTCTTTAAATTTCCTTGTAAATCAAAAAATAGTCAAAAAAGCTGAATTGATGCGCTTATTAACAAATGGCTTTTCAATTTAATCTCCGAATACTAACTGGAACATTGGCAAGCTAAAATTCAGTACATATATTGATTTTTGACTTTTGTTATAAAATCCACAATATGTCACCTACAAGTAAGTTCACTGATCTGTTCGATCATATTTTTTTATCCAGTCGCTTTCATTGAAACAAAATAATACTAATAACTCTTTTCTCTTTTCTTTTTTTATACAAAACCTCATGAAAAAAAAGCAACGTTCAAATTTTCTGAATTTGAAATTTTTTCAAATTGTTTTTACTTAAAATACTTCATCTAACAAAGAATATGTTGTCACTATCCTAGTTACGTACGGTAGTGCAAACGAAATTTTTGCGGTTTGTCCAAATATTCCTACATCATTCGAAATCTGACTCCAAAACGTATGCAACAAAGGCAAAAGTTAACATTCTTTTATTTAGAATCTTGGGTTAGTAATACACTAGCACTTTTTGTTTTTCCGTATATTCCATTTTTCTTTAAATTTCCTTGTAAATCAAAAAATAGTCAAAAAGCTGAATTGATGCGCTTATTAACAAATGGCTTTTCATTTTAATCTCCGTATACTAACTGGAACATTGGCAAGCTAAAATTCAGTACATATATTGATTTTTGACTTTTGTTATAAAAATCCACAATATGTCTTCTACAAGTAAGTACACTGATCTATTCGATCATATTTTTTTATCCAGTCGCTTTCATTGAAACAAAATAAAACTAATAACTCTTTTCTCTTTTCGAAATATTTTATTCAAAGAAATATGTATAAAATATTAACAAACCTTGATAGTCCGTACATCATTAACACAAACTTTCACAATTCACCATTTTCACAAAAATCTTTGTAACACATTCACAAATCTTCGAAATGTCCATCAACTAAAGAAACTTAAGCACTAAGGTGAACACTTTCATCAAAACTGTGCCGTAAACATTACGAACCCTTTAAGGGTCATTTCTATATTATCCTAGGTCAGTGTAAATTCACCCCTTTACCCTTTCGAAGACAAAAGGGCCGACGAACTGGTCAGACTAGTATGGTAATTTCAGGCATAAAGGTCAGCTATTGAATGTTCGCAAACAGGACATCTGGCCTTACGATCGAATGGATTATAATTTTTTAAAAATCTAAAAAGGGTAGAGATGGAGGTATGTAGCGGTCATGCATTTATTTCTCTATACACAGGGTGATATTTGGAATAGTTATACGGTTAAAGATCTGACCATATTTGAAGTAGTACAATTTCATTTTAAAAGACAAATAAGTTATATTGTTACGTTTTTCCTTATAAAATTTTAAAGACAGAAGTTTATTATTAGTCTAGTAATATAGACCAAAATTGTAAATTGTAAATTGTAAATATTTGTATGAACTTGAAACGGATGCCAATCTCAAATATTCTTATTATGATAGATAGTCAAAAGTAAAAACCACGTCCTTGTTGTATCATTGATTTAAACACATAATAGTGGTATTGTGAAATGTCAGAAATCAAAGTATTATATGTGTGAATCAGCCATATATATATATATATATATATATATATATATATATATATATATATATATATATATATATATATATATATATATATATATATATATATATATATATATTTTGAAAAAGGGAGGATTTATAAAATTCGAATAATTGTATTTACAATAATTGCTTATATCTATATTTTTGGTGTGTGTCAGAAAAACACAATCGTAAAAAACAATCTGGCATCTAAACTCGCATCATGCCTCCAACGATTGGCCGTAAAGTGTCAGCACAGGAAATGTAACAGGGGAACCATACTATCTTGCGTATGTAAATGAGTAAAAAAACGAGTAAATGAGTGAAAAAACCTGTAGAGAAAACTCGTTTCCCTGTCACTATTGCACTAGCAATAGCTTGTCTGTTTATGTTGTGTTAGTGTCGTGTGTACAAAAAGAGTACCAAAAATTTTTCTGATTAGCAGCTTCACTCTCAATATCATCTTGCATTCCATGATTTCCAGGACTTCTTCACGAAGACAAGGGTGAAAAGGAAGGGGGGTTGGGACTGGAAAAATCTGTAACAATGGAAAAAGAAAACCAGCAGAAAAATATTTCATCAAAACATACCTCTTATATGTCCAAACTCACTTGAATCTAAGAACTTAACTAATGCTCCTCTGTTTTTCAGCAGGGAACATCTCATACACCTTTTAGGAATGAAGCCCTACATGGGTGTAGCCCTTGCCTTATCAACATGGTGTTTTCCTATTGTGTACCATAGGAAAAAAACACTAAGGGGAAGCAAAAACTAATCTCCTAAATAGACTTAAAGTTCTCTACCCAGTTGATAAAATTATCTGAAACGGAATCAATTTCTTGAAAATCACCCGTAAAATTGTAAATAGGACAATCGAGGACTAAATGTCTTATTGTTCCTTCAGCTGCGCCACATTCACATGCCGGACTTTCTACAGTATTCCATTTGAACAACATACTATTATTACGACCATGTCTTGTCCTGAGACGATTTAATGTACACCAATTTTTCCTACTGATTTCGAAACCTGCAACCCTTTTGGAAGGATCCTCTATGAGAACTTTATTAAAAACATCAACTTCCTGCCATTCAGTTTTTCAAAGATCAACAGCCTTCAACCGTGTACGCAAAAAGTCAATCGACCAAATAGGTTTCCTAGATTTCAATCTCAGGTTAGGTGGATCGTGCATTATCCTAAAAATTTCTGGAAATGAGTGATACTTATCCCAAGACGATTTAAGAGCTAATTTCCTGCGAATATGGTAAGGAACTATATTACAAATAACCGGAAGCCAAGGGGCAGCAGTTGAACTGATACATCCACTTATAACTCTCATAGAACAGTTCAACTGAGAATCAATCTTATTGACATGAGCACTATTCAACCACATCTGACAGCAATATTCTGCTGCTGAATATACTAAAGCTAAAGCAGTAGTTCGCAAAGTAGAGAATCCGGCACCCCAATTAGATCCAGCTAGTTTATGTTGTATATTGTTTCTTGTTTTCAACTTCTGACATAATTTATCAATATGAAATTTTAAAGTCAAAGAACGATCAAGCTTTACACCAAGATATGTGATAGGTTCGACCAACGTATGTTGAAAGAATATTCAGATTTGTTATCGAACTAAGCGACGAAACCTATTTGAATTTCATCAATTGTAGTGGTTTTTTCTATCATGCATCCCCTTCTTTCTTTTTGAACTCTTTCACAAGAGGCATTAGAACATTGGGCACTCGGTTCAATCGCATGGTACCCAAAAGCAAAAGACCATTTTGTGTTAGATATACATGTAATTTGGGGCTATTGTACCAATTATGGGAAAAGCCTTATGGTTTTTGTGTTCTGGTACGGACTGCGTTAAAGATGTAACAGCATTGTCACTAACTCCAAGGTCAGGTGCTCCATCAGTAACTTTGTAGCTTTGCTTGCCAGCAAATAATTCAAAGTTATAGCTAAATCCTGAAGCTCCCCTTAAAACTTGGTTTTTATAACCGCAATAATCCGGCTTCGCTGGGTTGAACTGTTGAGTTCGTGTCTGTCTTTGGAATTAATTATCTACCGCCAGATATTCTCCTCTGAGAACTAGCAAAAGGTTCTGTCGAATTGTCTTTATCAGAGGATGAACTTTGAACTGCTTAAAGTCTCTTTCTTTAACAGATGGAATAAATTTTGTGTTATCGTTGAAATGCGAAAAATGCTTTATTGTTTCCCATCTGTTTTATGTCATTACATCATTTACTTAAGGTTGCTCTATGTCTGGCTTCCAATGAAGTCTTGATGCTGGTAGTTGCAGAATTGGCATGAAAATAGCTATACCAAGAAACTGTTTCATCTCTTGCTTAGTAATGTGGGCTGGTTTATTGACGAATACCTTTCAAATATGATTGTTCTTCTATCATTGTTATCAATTCGTCGCTAAATAGATGGGAGAAGAAATCGGCCAGTGAATCTATCTCTTTTATCTCATCAGAAGTTCAGTGAAAATAAGTAGTCCAGGTTATAAGGAGGCATATGTTTATGACACCAGTTAATTTTAATGGTAGTAATAGTTTTCAACGTTGATTGTGAAGAAATTTCGTTTTCGTCTGGAAATTCATCGTCTGTCTCGAGTATAATAACAGGTCGTCCAAATCGAATGGAGGTTATAGGGATGCCGGAATCGGAATCGGCTACCAAATCATCATTATACCTATAAGAGCTGCCACAATGAAAGAAATTGATTGTTTAACAAATAGAGAAGCAAATTGAAACGAAACCAAATCCTTATTCTATATTAATAATCGGAAACCATGCTTCAGTGCATACGAACCCAGATATGGTTCCGAAATATTTCGTGTAAAAAAGGGTGAAATAGAATAAAAAGTGAAAGTTTGTTTCCAGAAGTTATAACACACAAAAAACTATATATTTTGGTTCGAAAAGCTTATCTTTTGATTTTAATTTCTTCTTACAAAGTTCAGACTAGCACGCGCGTGTACACTTCACAGATCATGCCCGGAAAAGTGAGGTTTTATCCAAATTACATTAGATAATAGACAAATGATTATATTTTGTTATTGCTAATAATATGACAAATAAACCCCATTAGTGTTTATCTGTTAGTTCTTTTATTTCTTCAGAATAAATGATCTGTAAACATGACAAACCATATCTATGTGAATGAAAAAATAGCGAAATATGACCAAATGGTATAAAATATAATTCGTCATGATAAAAGTCATGAAGTTCTTCAAAATATTTATTTGATTATGTCACTCCTAAGAAACTAATATCTGAAGTTATTAAAACTAAAAGTTATTAACGCAATTAAGTATAGAATCAAAAAAAAAAAAAGGATACTTGATGAAAAGTATAAAATAATATAGAAAATTATAATTAGTATAGGCTTCTTAAGATTACAATTTATTCAAGCTTCAATTGCAAAAGAGTAAAGTTTAAAAATTGTTTGATTTCTCTATGAATCTCAAAGGTATTGATTCTTTATACTAATAGGGTCGAAAACTATTGATAAACCAATGTTTAAGCGTATCCCCTCGCTAAGGTGTGGACTAGCAGACAACTCCAACTGAGAGGGGGTAGCAGAACCGCCTTCCCTAGTACAAAGAGTCTGAATTATTATAGAAGGCAACGAAATCCAAACAACATCCACTATTCCATTACTATATGAAATGTTTTTAGTATCGCAAAAAAAACTTCTGTGCGAATAATACGGTTTGTAGAATTTTCATCAGAAATTTTTAAAAATAATCGAATATTCCGAAAATCATCGAAGATAGAGATAAGGTTACTTCAGCAAAAATATAGCACAATATTTTATGCGTTGACGTGAATACTAAAATACAGGCTGTTCCATTTGAAAAATCCAAGATATGATATTTTAAAATCACAATTCAATAATTTTTGAGTCACTCCTGTATAAAATAAGGATAATCTATTTCAATTCATCAATAAAGCTATCCTTGGGCAATAAGAAAACGAAAGGAAAAAGTATTCATCCTCTCTGGCCGAAGGAGCATGCGATTATGTGAGAGCCTATTTTCATGAATTTTTACGGAAAAAAATATTGTGACGAAACTACTCACCAAAAAAACTTATTACTTAAAGACATTATAGCAGAGTTCAGGCCACTCCTGAATCTTGAACGAAAAAGTGGTCATCCAATCTGAAAAAACCACCCAAGATTTTTTATAGAAAATTGGGACACTCTGTTTACTGCAAAATAAATTGCTGAAGTAGTTTCTTACTTTCTAAATACAATACCGTTCGAACAAAAATGAAATCTTCAAGAGTGTACGAGCTACAGAGCACCGTGCCACTGGTGAATCACCCAGTATATATTGTAATAGTGTTGATTCACTCGGTTATGATTTAGCAAAACTCTTCCCTTTGACTCAAACCATCATTATTTGATTTATAAATTGATTTAATTTTCTACTGATGGAATAATGAATAATGAATAATCCAATCATCAAAACATTTTTCAAATGCTTTTTCCGGAATTGACATCAGTTTTCGTCCCGTATTCTTTTTTATGTCTTATATCGATTCAAAACGTGTACGTCGAAGTGGTTATTTGAGTTTTGGAAAAAGAAAAAAGTCGGCCAGAACCATATCAGTGAAATACGGTGGTTGTTCGATGGCATTTGTAGAGTTTTTGATCTGAAATTCATTCAAAATTATAGCCTTGTGATATGGTGCATTATCGTGGAGCAAAATCAAATTTTTCTTTCACAAATCTGACCGTTTTCGACGAATTTGCTCTCTCAAGTGCCGCATAGCGCTGATATTAATTATTTACCGCTTGACCTTCGGGAAAAACATTCCGAGTGCATAACAGTGCGATAAGAAAACTGTCAACATTACCTTGACATTTGATCGACTTTGACGTGGCTTGTTCACTGGTTTTCAAGTCAAACTCATAAATCCATGTCTCATCACCAGTTACAATGCGTCTATGTATGCGGGATCGGAATTGACTCTTTCTAGCATGTTTTCTGCGATCTTTACGCGATCCAATTTCTGAAGAAAATTCTGATCATTCAGAACTAGTCGAGCGGCAACCCGTTTCATGCCCCAACAATCGTTTAAAATGGTGCAAATTGATTCGTGAGACACAGAAGTTTCATTGCCTATCAATCAAATTCAAATGACAATTTGATAACCATTTCCTTTACTTTATCGATGTTAATTTCAGTTGAAGATGTTGATGGCCGACCAGAGCACTGTACCACTAATATTAAAAAACTGAAATTGTTCTGATCAGGTTTTAGGTTTCATTGACACAGGATTTCAGGGTAAACTTAATATAGGAGCTGTATTTGTAGATCTCTCTTCGGTATATGACACAGTTTGAAAGGATGATTTAGTTTATAAACTCTCTGAAGTAGTTAAATGAGGAAAAATTGTGAAGTTGATTGAAAATATGTTATCTGATAGAAGACTTCGAGTTTTTTCAATGAGAAAAGCAGTAGATTTCACACTCCAAATGATGGCCTACCTCAGGGATCTGTTCTTGCACCTCTTCTCTTCAATTTATATATGTCTGACATCCCTGAAACTTCCTCTACAAAGTTTATTTATGTTGATGATATTGCTTTGGTTTTTCGGCACTATGACTTCGAAACAATTGAGTTAACACTGACTTTTGATTCAGAAATTCTGAAAGTTTTCTTCAAAAAATGGCGTTTATGTCCAAATCCTTCGACAACTCAAGTTTCTTGTTTTCATCTGGATAATCATGAGAAGGATAGGCAACTAAGAGTATTCTTCAATCAATCACTATTAACTCATAATTTCACTCCAATATATCTTGGTGTAAAGCTTGATCGTTCTTTGACCTTCAAATTTCATATTGCTAAATTATGTCAGAAGTTGAAAACAAGAAACAATATACTACATAATCTAGTTGGATGTAATTGGGGCGCCGGAGTCTCTACTTTGCGAACTACTGCTTTAGCTTTAGTATATTCAGCAGCAGATTATTGCTGTCAGGTTTGGTTGAATAGTGTTCATGTCAATAATATTGATTCTCAGTTGAACTGTTCTATGAGAGTTATAAGTAGATGTAACAGTTCAACTGCTACCCCATGGCTTCCGGTTATTTGTAATATAGTTCCTTTCCATATTCGCAGGAAATTAGCTCTTAAATCGTCTTGGGATAAGTATCACTCATTTCATGAAGTTTTTCCGATAATACAATATCTTAAAAATCACCTTACCTGAGAAATCTAGGAAACCTATTTGGTCGATTGATTTTTTGCGTATACGGGTGAAGGCTGTTGATCTTTGGAAAACTGAATGGCAGGAAGTTGATGTTTTTAATAAAGATCTCATAGAGGATCCTTCCGAAAGGGTTGCAGGTTTCGATATAAGTAGGAAAAATTGGTGTACATTAAATCGTCTCAGGACAGGACATGGTCGTAATAATAGTATGTTGTTCAAATCGAATACTGTAGAAAGTCCGGCATGTGAATGTGGCGCAGCTGAAGAAATAATAAGACATTTGGCCCTAGATTGTCCTATTCACCATTTTACGGGTAGTTTTCAAGAAATTTATTCGGTTTCAGATAATTTCATTAACTTGGTAGATAATTTTAAGTCTATTTAGGAGATTAGTTTTGAATCTTGAGGTGATTATGGGCTACATCCTCGAATGGTGTATGAGATGTGATGTTCCCTGTTGAAAAACAGCGTGAAGTTCTTAGAAAAGACTAGGACTGTTTTTTCCCATGGTGTATGTTGATAAGGCAAGGTCTACACCCATGTAGGGCTTCAATTCCAAAAGGTGTATGAGATGTTTCCTGTTGAAAAACAGAGTAGCATTAGTTAAGTTCTTAGATTCAAGTGAGTTTAGACATATAAGAGTTAGGTATGTTTTGATGAAATATTTTTCTTCTGGTTTTCTTTTTCTATTATAACAGATTTTTCCTGTCCCAATCCCCCTTCTTTTTCACCCTTTTCATCGTGAGGAAGTCCTGGAAATCATGGAGTGCAAGATGACAATGAGAGAATGAAGCTGATAAGCAAAAAAAATTTTGGTACTCTTTTTGTACACACGATACTCACACAATATAAACAGACAAGCTATTGCTAGTGCAATAGCGACAGGGAAACGAGTTTTTTCCACAGGTTTTTTTCATTGGTTTATTGAATCATATGTAAGATAGTATGGTTCCCCTGTTACATTTCCTATGCTCACATTTTAAGGGCAATCGTAGGAGGCATGATGCGAGTATAGATGCCTGATTAACGAACGGGCATCGTCTGTTTTTTTTGCTGGTATTCTGTTTATTCGCTTGTTTTTACGATTGTGTTTTGCTGACACACACCAAAATTAGAGTTATAAACATTTATTGTAAATACAATTATTCGAATTTTTGTAAATCCTCTTTTCAAAAGAATATATATATATATATATATATATATATATATATATATATATATATATATATATATATATATATATATATATATATATATATTTCGTGGTCCGAGTTGAAACGTACAATATCAAGGTCTATCAAGACACATCTTCCTACAGTAACGCTCTTCTTGTTTTATGCATTTATCTCTATTTTTACAAGAGATATCCAATTTGAAGCGAAAAGTCTCAAATTTCAAGAATTTATTTTCAATCTTGCGTAGGTGCATAACATCGGAGGTTAGCCAAAAAATAAAAATCAAAATTACAGAAGCGGAAATCTAACGAAATGAAAATTTTTGAAATTCACTGGCCAATTTCACGCTCCGGGTGAACTCGAAGTACACTGGAAAAATCGTTGATATTGCACATTTATTTTTGAATTTTTTTGTGTCACTCTATAATAATTATCATTCCTGTCCAAAATTGAGAGCAGGTGTGTATCCTGGCGATACACTCGTGAAATGAAATCAACATGTTGAGAAAAATGGTCATGATGACCCACAAAAAAAAAACATTTGACCTTAGTAGCGAGTATGGCCCCCCGAGCTCTTATTACAGCGCGCATACGATTTCGCATACTCGCAATGATGTTGTCTATCATCTGTTGAGGTATGTTGTCCCACTCTTCCACCAATGCCAATGTCAGCTCTTCAACGTTGCCTGGATTCCGTTGTCGAACCCTTCTTCCAAGAATGTCCCAAACGTGTTCGATCGGGTTTAAATCCGGTGACCGCGACGGCCAGTCCATTCGTGTAATCCCAACTTCATTGAGATATTCTATCTCTATGCGCGCAGTATGAGGGCGCGCGTTATCGTGCATAAAAAAGAAATTTTCCCCTATGTAAGGAGCAAAAGGCACAACATGGGGCTCCAAAATTTCTGTTATATACCGATGGGCATTAAGTGATCCATTGCCAATAATCTCCAGTTCTGTTCGTACTCCCAAGCATATGCCACCCCATATCATAACTGACCCTCCACCGTATTGCTCAGTTCCTGCGAAGTTCACTTGATTGTACCGTTCCCCTCGATGCCTCCATATTCTATCTCTACCATCCACGAAATTCACACAATATCGGCTCTCATCACTAAATAAAACTCGCCTCCACTGATTGATTGTCCATGCTACATGCTTCCTAGCAAACGCCAATCTTGCTACCCGATGGGCTCTATCGAGTCTTGGTGCTCATGCTTGCGCGTATGATCTCAGACCAACTTCATTTAATCGTCTTCTGACTGTCCTCACACTGACGTTAATGTTATCCACTGCTTGTAAAAGGTTACGTGCCTGAACAGCAGTAAAACGAGGATTTCTTATGGTTTGATTGACGATGAAACGGTCATGTATAGCGCGGGTTGCCCGATTTCTTCCTTGTCCTCGCCTCCTCACGTACAATCCAGTTTCCATGTAACGTCGGTAGATTCGATGGATAACCGACGTCGAGACACCCAACATGGTACCGACTGAGCGGTAGGTGCGCCCTTCCTCGATCAATGTAACTGCCCTTGCTACTGAGGTTGGTGGTAAATCTCTCATTCTGAATGAAAAATACCGTTTCGAATCGTAAACAGTAAAAGAATCACAAAACACTGCAACCGATAGAATTTGTATCAAATCAAAGAATGGAAAACTCTCATTCTTTAAACAAGTGCAAATGTGGTCATATACAAAAAAACGTGTGTTGTATTTCATATTTGATATAAAAAGCTATGCACATGTGTAAATGAACAGTTTTATCAATGGTCCCAGAATTCGGTTGTGTATTTTAATACCTACCGACTGTTATCTCCTATGAATTCCTAATTTTCACCAAATTAACCAAATTGTCATCAATAACTAATGCAATTCGAACATAAAAATCGCAAACGACAATTTCGACAAGCCTGAGCGATAATAGGAAAATTCCAAATTGATAGACGAATTTTAATGACAATTTCTTGATACAATGGAATTTCTCGAAAATGATGATTTTCCACTTGAAAATAAATATATTTTGCAAGAATAGAGATAAACGCATGAAACAAGAAGGGCGTTACTGTAGGAAGATGTGTCTTGACAGACCATGATATTGTACGTTTCAACTCGGACCACGAAATTCCACAGGGTGTTATGAATTTTTGACAAAAAAAACACTTTTAGTTTTGCCATCGTATAAAATTTTTCACAAATTTTTTTTGTTTTCTCTTATAATTTCTACAAAGCAGAAGAGTTGGTCTATAACTTGCCGAAAAAATCAACTAAGTCGGTTGAGAACTAGGAAAAATATCGGACTTCGAATTTGGTTAAATTTTCGAGTGTTCTACTAATTTTGTCTCCGAGTATATATATATATATATATATATATATATATATATATATATATATATATATATATATATATATATATATATATTTTTTGACAATCGATCTAAGCAGATTCTTTAAATAATCAACTCTCGGTCCTTGTTTTGACAGAATGTAAGTTACAACAAATGTTGTTATCTATCCTATTTTTATTTATACATAGCTCGGTATAATATTTCTTATAGAATGTGAAAAAATTTTGATTCAAAAAACAATGAAATATTTTCAAGATTCTTGTAGTTTGTACATAGGGGTTTCAAAAGACATTAACTTAACCTACTTTCCTTATCGTCTAAAACTTCAACGTAAGTAAATTTTCTGCTGTTCTTTGCATTTATGTATCTGTTGGAAACACAAAAAATACTTCAGTTTGAACATTCATTTCATCTGTAGTTTGTTGTTTAACAAAAATAACTTGCATAGAAAAGATAATTTTGATTTTACTGTCGTTTGAAGAATTGAATAATCAAAAACTTTTTAAAAGTTCATTCAATTTCTCTCAAACTACAGAAAGTAGTTACTTTACGCAAAACTCATATATTGATCATCTCACTTCGTTTCCTAAAACCTGTTCATATAAAACTTTATTCTCAATACTCATACAAACGATACTCGAAAAATCCGTTACAACTTCAAATAATGACCATCTCAATTCGATACCAAAGCTTTGTACATCATCCTATATCCTAACGGTCTCTTATGCTCATCCAGCTTTCTCACACTGGTCAAACCAGTATGTAAATCACGGGTCAGTATTTTTATTTTTAACCCTCTTCAACCCTTACTTCTTTAGAATGGTCAAAACCGGTTAGAAGGGCATTTTTAAATTTAGGGGTCATCCTTTCTTGATTATCGAACGTTTTTATAAGGGTGGGCTCGCCAGGTATAGACGGAGATGTATATCCTAGTTGTCGCCTTTATACTATGTATGTTTGTTTATAGATAAAAAAGAACCAAATTGTGATATAAGCTTTTTGAACTCTTTGTATTATAGTTCCTTCACAGCATCCGTGAATTGAGACCTAGAGTTTATGTTTTATACGTTATTCAGTAGTGACAGTTTATAAGATCATAGTTCACAAGTCGAAATCTGTTTTATTATCGATTAAGGTCCTGTTAATATAGGTTATTTGATTAGATATGAAGTGTAGAAAAATTTTGAGGAACGCATAATGAGTCACAGAAGTTATTAATGAAATAAGATGCAAGAAAAAGGTACCTATTTAGTTTTTTGAAAATAATTTACAGATTATTAATTATTGAACGATATTCTAGATGAGGGTAAAATTTCCGATATAGAAGGTTAACTTTCTCTATCATTCTTTATTTTGTTTAGTTCATGACTCAAGTCCGTGTCCATATTGGGTAGAGTACTCAAAATAATTTGTTTGCACTACTAAATAATAATTCAATATTTTGAGTTCATTATTTCGTCATTACACGACTTAAAAGCGTAGCCCCGTTGAATAAATGACTTTTTAAGTTGGGTAAATGTAAATTAACGACATATTATAGAACTCCTCAAATTAATCAACTAAATAAAATTACGCCACTGAAATATGAAAATGTCCTGTATTGTATTAATTATGAATTTTGTAATTAACGAAAATGATTTCTGCTTTTTAGTTATGTGAAAAGATCTCAGGAAAGTGATAGATTTTTGACCATTTATTCGAACCTTTGTGGCTTTTAATAGAAACTGAAAATCAAATACAAAAGTTTTTCTTCCAGTATCTAGACTTTATTCTTTCAAGTCTTCTAGGGACTCCATAATTTATTCATATATATATATATATATATATATATATATATATATATATATATATATATATATATATATATATATATATATATATATATATATAAAACACCTCAAAAAGTCTAGGAACACTTACCAACATCTTTAAAATATGAATTTGATGATTCAAATTTATAGAAATCTTTCGGATTTTGTTAGGATGTATTGTATATAATGTATTCTCAAGAAAACAAAATAATATTTGACTTCTCCAAAGCACCTATTCTAAAAAAATTTGAAATTTGAAAATGACGAAATTTGGTAAAACACAAAAAAAACTCCTGAACTAATATTTTCGAAACGATATGGAAGCACTTATATTTTTCAGTACCTAGAAGGTCCACCTCTGTTATTAATGACACTTTGGCATCGTCGCGGCATGCTCAATATTAAATTATTATTATTCTCTTCGAGAACGTTCAAGACAACTCTTGCACGATGAGGAGGGCATTATCTTGTTGGAAGCATATATATATATATATATATATATATATATATATATATATATATATATATATATATATATATATATATATATAATATATATAAACACCTCAAAAAGTCTAGGGAACACTTACCAACATCTTTAAAATATGAATTTGATGATTCAAATTTATAGAAATCTTTCGGATTTTGTTAGGATGTATTGTATATAATGTATTCTCAAGAAAACAAAATAATATTTGACTTCTCCAAAGCACCTATTCTAAAAAAATTTGAAATTTGAAAATGACGAAATTTGGTAAAACACAAAAAACTCCTGAACTAATATTTTCGAAACGATATGGAAGCACTTATATTTTTAGCCGCTCTCAAAGATTCGTTTCTCGAAGAGGCCGTTGTAGGATCTTTACTGTGATAATGGAACAGGTCCACCTCTGTTATTAATGACACTTTGGCATCGTCGCGGCATGCTCAATATTAAATTATTATTATTCTCTTCGAGAACGTTCAAGACAACTCTTGCACGATGAGGAGGGGCATTATCTTGTTGGAAGAGTGGATTTTGACTCATTGTTTGGAAATACGGCACCACTACAGGTAAAACTATCTCATTTGCGCAAGAATTTCCTGTGAGGTTGATCTGTATGAAAACGAGGTCAGTTCTTCCACCAAGGCGTATACCTCCTCAAAACATCACTGATTCGCCTCCCTGTCTAACAACTTCTCGAGCATGTTGGAGACGGTTTTGCTTTCCAGGTTCCCTCCATATTCGAATTCTTCCCGCATCGGGATAATAACTAAATCTAGATTCATCACTGAAGAGAACTGTGGTCCACCTCTCTTGATCCCAGTTACCAAGCTAAACGAGCAGCGCGATTTCCATGGGTTAGTTGGAGAGGAGTTGACCTTCGTGCAGTCGATTTCTCACAGTTTGGTCGGAAATTCGTACATTATGAACTCGTGATAGCTTTTGAGCTAATTGAGATGCTGTGGTAGTACGATCTCTTCTAGCTTGTAAAACCAAAAATCGGTCTTGGGCGACTGTAGTAATCCTTAATCGACCTGTATGGCGTTCTTCTACACTACCTAATTCATTGAAACGCGATCATAAACCATGACACTTGGGCTACTTCCTAGAACCCTGGATACCTCCCGTTTTGAGCTCCCAGCTTGGAGCATGCCTACGGCTCGTAACATCTCTTCTCTAGTCAAATGTCGTATTTCCATGGTCGAATCACAAAACTTGAATCTTTTATTTGTGCTTACAACAGAAACAAAGTGCCAACTAACTGATTTCAAACACTGAATACATGAAATGATTATAAAGCAGCGTCGCATCTGCTGCATTTTCAGTCTTTTATAAAAAAAACTGAAATCTGTTGCGGCACTCAACATAATTTGGTGGGAAATTGATACAGGTCCTCATTTCTTAAAAAAAATCATCCATATTGATCGTTCTGGATACAATATATCGATATTCAGAAGTGTTCCTAGACTTTTTGAGGTGTTTATATATATATATATATATATATATATATATATATATATATATATATATATATATATATATATATATATATCAAAATCTCTTTTACCATCTGAAATGGTGTAGGTTCTACAATATTTTAACATTTCATGAAAATTCGATATATCAAAAATATTGTACATATATAAAGTTTCTCTATTCAATCTTCTGTCTTGCGATTGTTTAAGCCTCTGTCCAATTTTTGCCCTGTTGTCCCAATATTTCCGCTATTACTCCATCTCATGTTTGTCGTGGTCTAGCTCTTTTCATCTTTCCGTTAGTCTTTTTCTCCCATATACGTTTGACTTGCTGTGTATTATCCATTCTCTGAAGATGCCCCCACCAGCTGAGCTGCCTTTTCTCTATAAATTTCAAAGTTGATTCAATTCCTAATTCCTTTCGTATGTCAATGTTCTTTAGCCTATCTCTCTTTGTGACTCCCCTTAACCTCCTAAGATATTTCATTTCGACAGCTTGAATTTCACTTTTTTGGTTTTTATCTAGAACCCATGACTCAGATCCAAATGACACTTGTTCTATTTTTATCCCGTCTATCTGTATATTTCTGTCTTCCTTCTCTGTTCCAATCTCCACTATCTTAGTATTTTCCTCTTCTCTAATTCTCTGTTCCATATATTCTAGTTTTTCTGAAGATCTTTTTCATTGTTGACCATTATCATTATATCATCCGCGTACGTCCCTTCTGATACTTCTACTTGCTGTAAGTTTCTATATCTAATCTGGATTTTCCTCACTTCTGTCGAGCATTTTTTTATTATTTCATCCATAAAGATTATAAACAACAGATGACTAAGCCCACCTCCCTGTCTAAGTCCCTCCGTTGTCTTGAAATACTCCGATCTCCTGTTTCCGCTTATTATGCAATTTCTATTACTTTCATATATATTTATTTTCAGTCTCATAATTTTTCTTTGATTCCTCTTCTACGTAGTATTTCCCATAATCTTCGTCTAGGCACCCTATCAATAGCTTTTTCCTAGTCCATGAACGCTAGGTATATTTTCTTTTTCATCCTGTTAGATTTTTCCATCAATACCTTTATGCTGAATATATGATCTTGAAGACTTCTTCCTTTTCGAAATCCACTTTGTGTCTCTCCCAATGTTCTTTCAATAATTGGCTTCAGCTTCATATCTATTATTCCTTCATATATTTTCTTAGCCGTGCATAATAACGTGATTCCTTTGTAGTTGCTACATTCATGTTTGTCACCTTTGTGAATTGGGATTATCATTGAAATCTGCAAGTCTTCCGGGATTTATTCTTCTTACCATACCCTATTATATATTTCCAAAAGCACGTCTCCTCCATATTGTCCCATATTCTTGATCATTTCGGTCGTAATCCTGTCATAGCCTGGGGCTTTTCTATTTTTCGAGCGTTTTTTTGGCTTCCTGTAATTCCTGTTTTGTTATCTTTTCTTGGTCTCTATCTTCTTCTATGCGAACTTCCCTATCCTTCAATTCGTTTCCTCCGCTCCCAAGTAGCTCTTGAAAATATTGCTTCCATCTTTCCATTACTTTCCTGTCATCTATGAGTATTTTTCCATTTTTGACCCTGACGTTATAAATGTCAGACTTCTTTTTCCTTCTACACGATTTAAATGTTTTATAGAATAGCTTTTGGTTTGCTTTGCTCTCGGCTTCTATTTTTCTCCGAATTCTACTCATTTTCTTCTTTTAGATGCCAAGACAAGATCTTTCACTCGTTTTCTTGCTTGTTTGTATAACTCATATTTCCCTATAGTTTTACAGTTGAGATAATTTGCCCATGCTCTCTTCTTAATTCTCACTTCCTCTCTAATTGCATCTGTCAACCATGTCGTTTGTTTTGCGTTATTTCTCTTTCTGCTGCTTCCACATACTTCTTTAGCAGAATCGAGAACAGTGCTTTTGAAATACTTCTATAAGTCTTCTGTGCACATATTGTCTGTTGCATTTTCTATATTTTATAGTTTCCTTGATATGGTTCGCTCGAAAATTTTGGCGTATTCAGGCGAGTTTCAAAGCCTTTATCGATTCATATTCGATCTTTTTTTCAACTGATATTTCAGCTCTTCCTCTCACTCTAACGTCTTTTATTTTTTTCAGGTTACTTTTCTCTACCAATATGTGAGATGAGAATTACTGCATGATATCTACGATTCGTACTCTAAATCATTGACAAAATTTAAATTGATCAGAAAAGCTATTCTGATCAATTTCATTCTAAGTTTAGATCAATTTGTTCCCAATCCTATTCAAGGTAGCTAGCTAGTTTTGATGGCTTTTTAAGCTCCTATTGTGAATATCCCAGGGATGTTCGATGGGATTGAGGTATAGACTTCCTGCAGACTACTGCATTGAAGTGATTTCATGATTTTGAAGGTAGTCCACCCTAGGTCATCTAACAACACAGCTTCAGCAGATTCTGCCAGAGCCAAATTTCGTTATTCGAGAAAATTAAAATTTTCATGAAGAACAAACGTCGCAAAAGTGGTTCAACAATTCCTGTTATGAATATGTGATGGTTTCTTGCAAGGTCTCAATATTTTACTATAATTTTATTTCTTATGACAGGAACATGTGCCTCGAGAAAAGACATTGTGTTTTGTTTGCATATGTCTGGAAATACCCGAAAAAAACCAGTATCAATAATTAAATTTAATGTGCTGGTGACATTTTAGCTCATTCTTCCAGATTCATTCCGAATCTTTAGGGTTGTTTCTCTTATGATAATAAGAAAATTATATAAGAATATAAGTATTATACTATCGCAAGAGATTTATTGAGAATTTGGATTGTAATTTCGGTCTTTCGAGCATCTTAAGCTGACAACAATTACTGAACTAAAGTTGAAATACATACATACACATTATCAAATTTATATGGGATCACTCGGTATTTCACATTATTGATTGTTTTCAACCATAGATCTTTGACTACTTGTGAAGAATGAAGTTTTTTGTTGTAAAAAACTGTATAGTATGATAAGAAATGTTGAATTACCACCACATGTTCGGGATATTGTACTCAGTCGTCACTGAGATTTGAAACTGTGAATTTCGAAATTCAAAAAACCCTTTAATCATAATTGAAAATGCTTTACGTTGTGCAGAGGGTCGAATAATTGCTGTCGTTGAAGAAGGGGTGATACAGGGGGATATAGCGGCCACAATGGGGGTATCACAGGGGGTGATTTCAAAATCCTAAGCCCGATACGTGGAGCTACAATCTCTTCAAAATAGGCGTAGCAGAAGTCGTAGGAAGATCACTTCTGAAGAACAAGACCTCTTTCTGTGCCAAATTGCAAGAAGAGACCCTAGTGCGTCGCACCCCATAATAATAATAATAATAATAATAATAGAGATAGTGCATAAGTCCACGATAATAATAATAATAATAATAATTTATTGATCATCACATCACAAGTATGTATAGGACAGGTCAATAGAAAAGACATTTAGACATTATCTAAATCAACACATAGAAACTCATTCACAGTATAAAAACATTTTGCTAAAAGTAAATTCTTAACTGCTACCTTAAATCTATTTACACTTAGACCCTGTATATGCCGTGGAAGATGATTGAACAATCTGATACCCTGGTACAGGGCGACATTTCAAATCTAGAAGTTCTGTGTTTAGGGATACATAATGTTTCCTTATTTCTAGTATTGTGGGAATGAAAGATAGAAAGTTTAGTCATGTTACTTTCATTCTCTTTAATATAAACGAGGCATCTCAAAATGAAAATAGACGCCAATGTGAGGATACCATTCTTCAGGAACAACGGTCTACATGAAGATTGTGGATCTGTATCGAACATCATTCGCAGAATTCTTTTCTGGATGATGAAAACTCTACCTACGTCTGAGGAATTTCCCACAGTAAGATATTATAGGACAGGTGACTATATACCAAACTGTAATAAACGTTCACAAGGTAACTTAGAGGTAGTGAACTCTTGATTCTATTTAGGCATAATAGGAACTATTCAGCCTCTTACAAATCGCATCGATATGTGCACTCCACTTCAGATTCCTATCGATGTGAACGCCGAGGAATTTAGTGGTGTCCTTCGAAGTGATGACTGTATCTAAATACCTTATTGTTATGCTACCCTGATCACAAGACGACAGAGTGAAGTGAATGCATTCCGTCTTGTTGACATTGATCATAATAGCATTAAATGGCACCATTCTACGAAACTCTCCACCAGCAGCTCGCATAACTTTTGAAGCTCTTCAAGAGTCTCAGCAGTAATAGCTATGGAAGAGTCATCAGCGAACAGTATCAACCAGATTATTTTTGATAATAAATTACGAATATTAGATTTTCTGTAGAATATTTTTTCAAATTTGGTGGCAGATCGTTGATGAATAACAGAAATAGAAGTGGCCCCAAGACAGAACCCTGGGGTACTCTAATTTACAGTACTGTTCATTTGAGAACGAGTCGTGAACCCTGATTGAGGCAGTTCTGTCCTCCAGATAACTACGAATCCAGTTCAAGAACACGCCTCTGAATCCAAGATTATAACATTTATCCAATATAAACTGGATAGCAAGACTATCAAACGCTTTAGACAAGTCAAAGAACAATCCAGCAACATATTGACCATTATCAAGGCAACGATAGACGAACTCTAAAGGCAATTTCTGGAAGCAACAGACACTCAAGAAAATCTCTAGTTTCTCTATCGAATGTATGTACTGTGGTTTATAACAATTATGGAAGATAATATCAGCCAAATTCCTGTCGAGGCTCTGTAGGCACATCTTCATACTCTCGTGAACATTTTTGATGATGTTTCAGTGTAATAAATTGTGATTGGTTTACTGTAGTATACTTTACTTCGAAGATAACTTCGCAGGAAGAAGTTTAAGGTAGTCAAAATAGAAGATTATTGTGACCAGCGACGGTACTTTGGACTCATTTTGTGTGAAACATGAACAAGTTAATATAGTTCTTACATTTAATTATAGCCATAACGTTTTAACTTTTATGTTAATTGAATCTGTAACGCTTGTAAAGTCGAAACCATTGTTAATATTCGTTGGAAATTTGGACTTTATTTTTATTTACTGTCAATATCCGTATTGCAAGAATGGAATTAAATAGAAATTGCGTTATGGTAGATGTAAATATTTCGTGCTGCTTGAAAAGACGCTAATCTTCTCGAATTACTTATAAAGAACTATTTGCAGTATAAATGATTCCCCATCTTACTTATTATGAACTATGAAAAGGTTTTTCATTCACTGGACCAATATATGATGCTGTACGCCATTACAGATAAGTTTAGAATGCGTGGAGGGTTCGAGGGATGAATGTATTATGTGAGGGGGTGATTCGCGGCAACACTCCATTGTTCCGCTTATGTATCTTCTCTTAAAATATTCTTTTCACGCTTAAACTCTCGACTAGGCTAAATTAATCGAAAAATTCATGGCGGATAAATGCATGTAATACATGATTCACTATTTTCCCAAATCCAGTTATCTAATACACTTCCCAAAAAAATTGTCGCATCACCCTACTTTTACGACAATACTATATAAACTTTTAGGTTTGTTATTCAAGAGTCGCTTGGTAACTTTCAGAAGTGTAAAATAGGAAGATATAATTCAAAAGAGATGAGTTTATAAGGGTAAATATCAACAATTTTTGAGTTAATGGAACATCATCATCATCTTCAAACATTCGTGAAGAGACCAATCAACTAGCATCGAATGGTAACTAATCATTTTCAAAATCGAGTGTTTCCTCATCGGCCCTAATTACTGCCGTTTACGTCTCGGAAGCCTCTCAAACAAATTTTAGATATACTCTTGAGTCAATGAGTTCCAAATTTCAGGAATCAGATTTTCTAGTTGTTGGATTGTTCTACAGGGCATCCTATGTTACTGAGTTCGCCACCCCATGTTGTCTCAAATATGTTCTATGGGATTCAAGTCGGGATTTCTGGCTGGCCATCTTAAAATATCCATTTCGGCATTTTGCAGAAATTCTGTAACTACTCTTCTACATATAAATGAAGTTTTTGCCAATCAATGGGCCAAAGGGTACAACATAGGGTTCAAGGATATCTGCGATGTATCTGTCATTCTTCCATTATTCACTAGGACTAACTCAGTTCGACCATGGAAAGAAATGCCTCCCCACATCATTACTGAGCCCCCTCCGAAGCATTTCTGATACCGTTCTCCAGGTGGTCTGTATACAGGCATGCGTCTATCATTTGATACTAGACAGAACGTGGACTCGTCGGAAAAGAGAACATTCGACCATTCTGGAATACCCCAATTTGCATGTTCCCTCGCAAACTGAAGTCTTGCAACTCGATGCTCTCTGGTGATAGGCGGGCCGGTAGAAGCCAACCTTGGTCTGATATCGTCTTTTTTGAGCCTGTTCCTAACAGTTTGCAATGAAATATGCACATTTCTGGAAAGTGCAAGTTCATTTTGTAGCATTCTAGCTGTACTGTGCCGAACTCTTAGTGCAGTTAAACGAAGCCAACGATCATCAACTGGTGTTGTTATCCGATTTCTTTCCTGCCCGGCTCTTCTTCCATATTCCCCTGCTTCATGGTACCGATTAATTGCTCTTGAAATAGTGCTTTGGTTAACCAACAAGTTAGCCACATAACGTTGGCTTCGCCCCTCCTCTAGAAGTGTTACTATTCTTACCACTTCATGATCACTCAAATAGCGTCCAGGACGTTCAGCAGCCATTACAATAAATTCAAAGATTCGAAAATCAACAAGAAACATAGAAAACTTGCATTTATTTAGCATGAAAACTGAATGAATACTGATAGTCAAATAAACTTATTCTTGTTTCAGACGTGTTTGAGATCATATGGAAACAAATGTTACTACATAGATAAGATTTTCTTCCCTCATATGTCCAAAAACATATGTTGACCAAGAAACTGCGATCGAGCTGCTTAATCGATTGTGGAATTCAGAATAGCAGGTGATGCGACAAATTTTGTGGTGTGTGTAGTTGATGAAATGACTTGGTGCCAATAGAATACATGTTTACTACAAATGTAATGTAAAAGAAAGACTCTTTCTCAATGATGTGAAAATGATTGCAGTGGACACTGTAGTTCAGTGCTAGAAAGTATTAGATAGAATTAGCTGAGTTCTGGTTGGAATTTCTGAAGAATGAACTTACAAATTACCCTTTCTTCTTATAGATATATTTTCTAATAAGTGCTTTGCTTTGCAATGATGGAATGGAGGATACCAAAATACATTTTGGCCACCCACGAGGGCTGGTATTGCGTGCCTACCTTTTCCATAAATTTGTCCTAGTTTTGTATTTTATTCAATCTATTTATTTTAGGTTATGGTAATACTGCAAAGCACTCCTTGATCCATTTTTGTTGAAGAAGTTGATACCTCCAAAGAATGTCGCATTTTTATCCTTCCCCTTTATTGTCGTTAAAGGAGATATTGATACATTCAGCAGTAAGGTTGTTTACCATTTGGCTGGTTTATGTAATAAAATTAATAATAGCAAAGCTATTTCGAAGAAGATATAAGAATTTAAAACTCTCTACATTAGTTGAAGTAACCATACTAAAGAAATGAAAATGAGATTACTTGTACATGAATGTAGGCAAACACTTGAATTAACTCTTGGTAATGACAGTGAATCAGTCTAGAACAGGACAAATCGATAATGGTTAAGCGGCCACGAAAAGATCTTCAACATGAAATTCTTAAAAGTACACGTGATTAGATGTACGACGTGAAATCAGCAGCGTTTGGAAGAATAAAAGATATCTTTACATCTGCTGCCTAAAAAAGTATTAAACGCAGAACAGTCACGTGGAAACTTTGTCTCTAATGAAAATTAGAGCAGAAAATTTGAGAATCGAACAAAAGGAGATGGAATAGACTTCTTTGAAGCCCATCTTATGTTATCTAATGAGTCAAAATATACGCTTGTTTCAATTTGGCGAAACAGTAGAAAAATGTGTCCCTATGAATTGCTCCTCAAATCTTTTAGCCTTTTTAGCAGATATCATATAGACCTAATACTATGTGTATTTGGTGATAGTTAATTGACTCAACCGTTATTACGTGAAAGTTAATCATGTTCAAATCAATAGATTCATTGAAAATCAGGATTACAGTTTCGGTCTTTCGAACATCTTCAGCTGTCAACAAGTACTGAAGTAAAGTTGAAAATACATACATAAACAGATAGATACAAAATTAATGACAGTGCAAACAAGACGTAATAAACGAATTATAATGAAGCAGGTATCATTTAAATATATCAAATATTGGCGGGTAAGCTGGGTCATACTGGTCGTTCAGAAGATTATCTCTATGAGGAGTTTGTTGGAGTTTGAAAATCTCGATGGCTTCTAAGAAATCTAATATTCGTTAGACGTTCTGTGACAGTGTGTTTGATTGATGGATTTAAAATGATGGCCATTTTTGGTACAATGTGAAACGAAAGTAGATTCATCTGTTCTCTGGTGATTGTAATTTGATTGATGCTCTGTGTATTTAGTTTCGGATGAACCACCAGTCTGACCTATATGAACGCCATTACAATCCATACAGGACAACTTGTTAACTCCAGTATTGTCAAATCAGTTTCATCTATTGAAAAATTCTTGGAAGAGTTTCATGTGGGTTTTGATAGCTACTTTCTTATACTGTTTTAAAATGAAATTTGCATACTTTTCGCTGATGGGTCCAAAATATGTTTATGAAATGTATTTATCTGTATTAGTTGATTCTATACGTGGATAAATATTATGATATGGTATTAGTTTTTTTTGCTATATATTTGAGATATAACCATAGTTCTTAGCTATTTCTTTAACAGTTTACACTTCCCTGAATATATTTTCTTCAGATAATGGCAGTGAGAAATCTATAGGAATCATTGAATTAAACGCAGCGTATTCATAGGCTTTTGGGTGTGTTAAGTCATAAGGGATGCAAATATCAGTAAAGATGGGTTTTTGATATACAGGGTGTAACATAATAGTATGTCACGATTTGAGGGGGTAAATCTACCTGCAATTTTAAGAAAAAGAGTTCATATGAAAATAGGTCCGCAAAAGCTTCGTTACGAAGCTACAGGGTGTTGAAATTTCCGGAAAAAATTTTTAATTTTCTTAAAAACACCTGCAATTTTGAGTTGTTCATCCCAAATTTGGAATGCAAGCTATTTTTACAGACTCCATCATTACACGTCCTAAATTTTAACTAACAAGGTGTTTTCTTTTCCGGAGCCATGTCTTTTCGTTCAATTTAGAAACTTTTTTTTCGTATCTCCGATCTTCTCCAGCGAAAAATTATTGAACGATTGTATGCATTCGCTGAATTGAAAGCACTTCTAATTAAAAAAATGACTAGTAGGCTTTGATCTTCTTCATTTATTCATTTATTTTGACAGTTGCTGAAGTTGAAACAGCGTCTGATCGAATTGTTCATTAAATTAACGATTAGTTTTAAGATTTTTGAAGTTATTGCTGTAAGAAAAAATGGCGAATTTTACTAACGCCGAATTGGCTGATATCCATTACACGTACGGTCTAGCTGACGGAAACACAACAGAAGCTAGGCTGTTATATCGGGTGCGCTTTCCAAATCGAGTAACACCAGACAGGCGAACATTTTCGAATATCTACAGAAGGTTGTGGGAAACTGGTACTTTTACTGCAAATAATCATTTAAATGGTGCAACTCAAACTAAGAGGACTCTATATATTGAGGAAGCAGTTTTGAAATTTATTGATTTGTATCCTCATGTGAGTACAAGAAAAACTGGAAATCAGTTGAATATTTCACATGTTCTAGTTTGGGGGATTCTCCACGACTTCTTATTGTACTCGTTTCATATTCAACGCGTACAAGCTCTACTTCCTGGAGATTTTCCTACAAGACAGAATTTCTGCCGATGGTTCTTAGATAAAATAAGAGAAATTGCTAATTTTGATAGTAAAATAATGTTCACACAAATTTAACTTTTTGAGAACTGCTATCACAAATTTTCACAATAATCATTATTGGGCTGAGGAAAACCCCCATTTGATTGAAGAATCTCATCATCAAGAATAATTCTAAATGTCTGGGTCGAAATAATTCGAAATTATTTGATTGGGCTATTTTTCTTGCCTAACATACTAAACGGTCCCGCTTATTGGCAATTTCTTGAGGAGGAGTTACCTTTATTGCTCGAGGTTGTGCCACTTTTGGTTAGACATAATGTGGTTCGTGCATGACTGGGCACCAGCACATTTCAGTGGAGAAGCTAGGGGATTCTTGAATAATAGATTCAACAACCGATGGATAGGTCGGGGTGGGCCAGAACCATGGCCTCCTAGGTCCCCAGACTTAAATACTTTGGACTTTTTATTATGGGGATATCTCAAAAGTTTAGTTGATACCAATCCAGTGATCACTGTAGGAGAATTGAGAAATCGAATAATAACCTCTTGTGACACGATAAGAAATACCCCAGGAATATTTCAAAGAGTGCATGATAATATACAGAGTGGGACAGAGACCTGTATTCTTGCAGGTGGAGGACACTTCCAGCAATTTATTTAGTTTTTAATTGTTCTTTTTTTAGTTTGATATTGAATAAGTATGAGTTGAGTCTCAGAAGACGAGCTATCAAAATAAAAGCAAATTTTGGGCATACCTATCGAGTATTTCTATTATTTTTTTTAATTTAGCGACTAAGATACAATTCAAATAATTCAAATTCAATAATGTTTCACTCGGAAACGGTTGGAGATACGAAGAAAAGTGTTAAAAAATTTCTAAATTGAACGAAGATGAAATTGATTGTACGCTGATCAGTGGCGTACTGCAAAATATTTTGAAATGGCAAAAGGAGACATGGCCTCGGAAAAGAAAACACCTCGTGAATTTCAGTTGAAATCTAGGACGTGTAATGATAGAGGCTGAAAAAACAGCTTGCATTCCAAATTTGGACTGAATATCACGAAAACTGCAGGAGTTTTGAAGAGAAACTCTGTAGCTCCGTAACGAAACTTTTGCGAACTTATGTTTATAAAACTTTTTTTCTTAAAATTGCACGTAGATTTAGTTGTGACATACTATTATGTAACACGCTGTATATAAAAGCATAGTGTGTTATTATTATTATGTAATTTTTGATGAATGCTATTGATCTAGTTGTCTGGCGGTTCCTATAAAACATGCAAGTATATCGTTCACATATCTATACCATAAAAGTACTAATTCTGATTTGAACGAATTGAATATGATATCTTCAATATACGCCGTGAAAATGTGAGCTAGAAAAATTCTCAATGAAGATCCCATCGGTAGTCCGTGAGGTTGACCATAAAATTTGTTATTGAATTTGATGCTTTTATCATAATTTGTTCAGTACCCCTTGTTTGCACCCTAATAAAAATTTAATATATTTTAAGTACTTGTTTTCAGCTGAATATGGTCGAAAGACTAAAATTTCAATCCTGATTTTCAATAAATCTCTTGTTATAGTATAATACATAGGTTAGTTTCTTATTATCATCATCTAATTGGAGACTTGTAGATAGTTCATATATTGATGAAAACAAGAGCATTCTCTTAGCTGACGCGTCTTTTTTAGAAGGGTATATATATATACCTTTAGAAGAATTAGATAGTATAGTTTGGGTTTTGAACGCCAAGCAATGTTGTACCATTTGAGCAATTGTAATTTTCCAATAATACAACAAAGAGTATGTATTCCCTCTAACCTACGATGGTAATATTTCCCTCTGTTCATGGTTTCCCTGATTATATTGTCGTTTCGATTAAGTAAGCCATCTTTACAAATAGAAGAATAAAAGATCTCATTTATATCAGTTCAAATTATCAGAAGCTTAAATATATTACGGCTACAAGAAAACAACCGTCAAACTTGCTCCTCATATAAAAAAAAACAACAATAAAAGGTCGACGTTAACCAAATTGAAACAAAGAAGAGTATTATTTCCTTTCACAAACAATGTATTTAAAATTTCTCAACCATCTCGAGGTCGTCCATCACATGAAACACTTAAAACCGAAATATTTCACCCTTACTTCGGAAACATTAGAACAACAATCGAAAATATCAATCAACTCTTACAAAACACCCTATTCTGTCCAAAAATAGCAACTCCCCACCATCTAAATACAAATTGCACCGAAAGCGTTGCATTATACTTCTTCAATGACTTGCCATTAGTCTTAGGGGTAGATAGAAGAAGAAACGGCATAAAAAACAAAGTTAAAAGCAGGGCGAATAAACGAAAATGGCCAATTTAAATTCCCCTGTCCCAGAGAAAGTCTCCGAATGAAAGCCTCTTCACGCAATCCGAGTCGAAGGACCAACATATCGATTCGAATTAAGTTGAAGCGAGAGAAAGAGCTGAAGTGCTTTGAGAAACTGAATTCGATACAGAATGTATTCCTTAGATTATACTTTTAATCATTTTGGATTGAGGAAGGTAGGACCCGAGCTTTTTTATCTTTATTTATCTTCTTCTAGCACCCTTGAAAGCGCTTGTCAGATAGAGGGTGGTTCAACGAAGAATTTCCAGAGAAAGATTAGATTATGTACTTTGAATCACAGATTGGAAAAGGGTTGGACCCTTCTCATTTTTCTGAAGGCGGAATATTAAAATTACGACGGGGCGGAGGAATGCTCAAGATAAATTTGAAATTTTCGTTTTCCTATCAGACGAAAATAAATTCCTGAAAGATTGGCTGGTGTTTAAAGTTGGTATTCACTATATTGGTGGAAAATATGAATTAATTGATGATCTTTTCAAGATGACCTTTTTCTGTCGAATGAACTAAAAATTCTCAGGAAAACACATATATTCTGTTAAAAAAGTACTGGAAATTGGTCAATGAAATACAAAATATTTATTTTTATCCAAACTTATTATATTGCCTTCAAACTAGGCCAGTTACAAAATAATACATTCACTCCAACGAAAAAAGAAAATATTCGGACGGAGTCATATCAGGTGAATACGGTGGTGTTCAATGTTATTTTTTTCTTATTTTGAAAAAATTAAGAGGTATTTTGTCACTGCTGAAAATCTGTAGGGGCTTCTGCTCGATGTTCCAGCTGAGAGTTCTCTATTTCGCTTTAGTTCGGTCAATTTTATCGTTCGGGATATTAGTCTGGGGTGGAGTAGAGAGTACTCACCTGAAGAAGTTAAAGGTCTTACAGAAGCGATTTATACAAATTATCTTCAGAAGGGAGGTTAAATATCCTTCTGATAAGCTTTACGCCGAGGCTGAAATCTTAGACTTGAGGCAGCTATATTGTTTGCGGATTCTGGTTTCACAATTTAAGAACAAAACCTGTGAGAGTTTGGTTTCGTGCAGGCGCGAGACCAGACATGCTATAAGAAATTATCATCTGTCCCGAACGCGTAAAACGGTTGGTCAGAGATCATTCTTGTACTAAGCACCTTGAACGTTCAATCTTTGACTTGCTGAAACAAAAAATATAAACTGAATCAAGTTGTTCAAGAAGAGAGTGAGGTGGTGGCTGCTGTGTCTCCCTCGGTCGTTCGCTTCCGATAGTGTAGATTTGAAGAATTCATTGACGATGTGAATGGGTATCTGCCTGCTTGTTTTCGTTTCTGTTTTTCCCTTCATTCGTGTATCATTCTTCATTTCTGTGTATTTCTTGTTTGTGTTTTTCATTTTTGGATATACTTCTTGTTATTTTGTATTTACAGTTGTTATTATTGGTAATAGGCTTTAGTTAAGTAATAGTAGTTGGAAAAATCCATATACTAGGTTTTCCTTATATGGCATTTTGCGATTTTATTTGTAGTTACCTGATCAACTTTGTGGGTGGATATTATGTCACACCGCTCCCACAAAACGTATGTAGCTGCAGTAATTTCACCCATAATTGGTATAAATAAAATTATTATTATTATCGTGGACTTATGCACTATCTCAGCTGAGAAGATAGTCTGTTGTTCGCAGCCTGACGTAATATGCTGTATAGTCTCCGATCTTATATGGCATTTTCTGCATAGGAGGTGAGTATTTTGTAAAGTGTTGGCAGGCAAGTGATTGGCCTATATTGAGACGGATCTTGTGTTCTATCGCTCTTAGGTAGCATATATGTCAATCCTTGTGTTAGGAAAGTTGGTGTTAGTGAAGAACATACGTGAGCTGTTTCGCTAGGGCTCCATGGATCTTATCAAACTTCTTTTACCAGAAGTTGTGTATATTATCTATACCTGTGGCCTTCCAATTGTTGGTCGCTCTAACTACTGTTGTGATTTCTTCCTCCGTTATTCCTTCGAAGTCCATATGTTTCATCGGTCAAGCACTGTGCGTCAGGTGCTTCTCTGTTATTGTTGGTCGTAGTTTTGTTATTTCCCTTATGAAAATTGGCCACACTTTGGAGGAACCTTTGATTTTGGTGTTTCCTTTCAGTACATTTGACGTATCTTGAAAGCCTCATTGCTTTTACTTGGAGTTTCTGCTCCAAAGTGTCCATATACACGTCGATGTGTTGTTTGTGATTAGGGTGTTTTGTGTTCGTACCAATTTTCCTATAAATTTTGCGTATCTGTGATTTCAAGCGCCTAGAGGGTATTTAGTTTCTCAGGAGTTCTATGAGACGACCGATTTCTGCTCTAATATTATCAATATCCTTCTTCAGTCGTTTTTGCCATGGTGGTTTTCTGACGCTTTTTTGCTCAGCTTGAATTAGAGTTGTGGAGACTTGTTGTTTGTGTAATCGAAGAACCGTACTGTTCCACAGTAAATCAAAGTGTGAATCTTCTCCAAGGTGTTCTGATCGGTGTATTCTTCAAACACTGAGTTTACGCTTTCTAGGGTCATATTGCTGTTCTTGTTCGTCTTGAGTTTGGGCAGTTTAGCTCGTTTTGTTGGTTTACTATCTTTAAATTCAGTTATTCCTCTGTTAAGTTTTGATCTTGCTAAATACATAAATTCGTCCAGCTGATATCGCGATATGAGCGCTCGGCAAAAGAAGAACATCTTGGCTCAAGAACCCAAAACAATGGTTCAACAAGAGTACGAAGTACCTGTTGCGACCTCCAAAGTGAAGATTGCCCTGATGATCGCCGATATTCGTTAGAAGAGGCACCTTGAGAAGAAGAAGAAAGGATCCGACCAAATCCTTCATAACAGACATAAAACAAGGATTGGACATATAGAATACCTAGCACATACAGAATGGGACAAAAGAAAGCTGAATCCAATGAATTCTTAATCTTCAAAGTTATACGGACTAATAAAACTGCACAAAAAGAATAATCCCCTAGACCAGTAGTTCCATATATGAATACATCTTCAGGTAATTATCATAGTTGTTTAATCAGAAATTTATTGAACTCACAAAATTCTGTTCCAAACACACCAGTTCGAACTTGTACAAAAACTTTGTAACGAAATTGGTTGTAAGGAACAGTAAAAAATTTAGAAAGATTGAAGATAAAAAAAATTTAACGGTAAGAAAAGGCTTTCCTTCCTATATACATATATATATATATATATATATATATATATATATATATATATATATATATATATATATATATATATATATATATATATATATATATATATATATATATATATATATATATGATATATAAGTCAAATGTTCTATTTTCCGACGAGTCCAGTTCTGTCTAGTATCAAATGATAGACTCATGCCTGTATACAGACGACCTGGGGAACGGTATCAGCAATGCAATATCCGGCAAACCAAAAACTTCGGAGGGGGCTCAGTACTGGCGTGGGGAGGCATTTCTTTCCATGGTCGAACTGAGTTAGTCTTAGTGAATAATGGAAGAATGACAGCGGCCAGATACATCGCAGATATCCTTGAACCCCATGTTGTACCCTTTGACACATTGATTGGCGAAAACTTCATTTATATGCCTGATAATGCTTAGCCTCATGCAGCTAGAGTAGTTACAGAATTTCTGCAAAATGCCGAAAATTGATATTTTAAGATGGCCAGCCAGAAGTCCTGACTTGAATCCCATAGAACATGTTTGGGACAACATGGGGTGGCAAATTAAGCTTGTAGAACATTCCAACAACTAGAAAATCTGCTTCCTCAAATTTGGAACTCAGTGACTCAAGAGTACATCCAAAATTTGTTTGGGGGTTTTCCGAGACGTATACTGGCTGTAATTAGGGCCCGGGGAGGAAACACTGGATTTTGAAAATGATTAGTAACCATTCGATGCTAGTTGATTAGTCTCTCCGCGAATGTTTGAAGATGGTAGAATTTTTTAGTTTTTCATTAACTCGAAAATTGTTATTATTTTCCATCATAAACTCATCTCTTTTGAATGATATCTTCTTATTTTACACTTCTGAAAGTTACCAAACAACTCTTGAATAACCAACTTAAAAGTTTATATAGTATTGTCGTAAAAGTAGGGTGATGCGACAATCTTTATGGGAGTGGATATTTTATTTCATCTTCGTTGAAAATGAATTTCTATAAAATAAATACAGCAATAATATTATTCATTAAAGAAAATTCATTTTTAATTTCATGTCTCTGCATATGCCAATATAAATTGTATCATTTCTTCAATTGAACTCTAGTTTCTTGCAGACGTCAACTAGCATAACGTTTTCCACCAAAACTCAAACACAAAGAAACAACTGATCCTGACCGTACCCCCTCCAATTTCTCCGTCCATTTTTGTCCCTTTCCTCCAGAGAAATAACAAGTTCCAATTATATACAAAATTAAAATTCATCTCATTGAAAAACGGCACGAAAAGGAACTCGCAGTTTCTATTAAAAGTTTTTAAGAGAATTTTCGCCCCTCTGTGAGGGGTGCACTCATTAAAAACTTAGATTGGAACAAGTGGACGATCGAAGGCGAGTTTTTATATCACGTTTTGACAGCCAATGCAATTTATACTTGAGAAGTTGGTTTCGAGTTTACTAATTTTCGAGGAGGAGGGAGGAAGGGAGGACTATTTCCTTCGTTTGAAATTATTTCGTTATTTTCAGTTTCGTGTTCGATTTCCCTTGAATGTTTTTCATCCATAGGAAAAAGTAATTGTGCTTATCGGAAACGAAGGACAGAAAAAAGAAATATAAGGTTTTAGTTATGCTCAATATCCAGAAATAATGAACGTACTACATTCTGAGTTACAAGTATTTCTAGAATTGAATTGATATCTTCATAATATACCGCGATTTCAATTTCAATAGAAATGTATTTTTTTAGTGTCCGAACGTTGGCGATCATTCTTGCTATGATGACCTTGTAGGTTGCAATCAGGAACAATTTTGTTAATGTCTTTTCAAACCAGGCTTTCAGGTGGGCGAGTTAGGATATTAATATAAATAAACTCAACAATTTTTGTCTGATTTCCACAATGTTTAATTTTAATACACACGATCGGTTTCGACAGTTAGTTATCTTCAAGTGTCTAGAACTAACTGTTATGAGAAGAGCTAACTATATCTACATTCTGTTAGAAAAGAACCGGGAATTGATTGCTTAATAAATCTGCTTAAAACGATGATCAAAATTTTTGTTGTTGCTAAGTTATTGTATTCTATTTTTCTATAGTGATCCGCCGTGTCAACCCGATCTGTCATTTAGTTTGCTTACAGTTGTGTGTTTTCTGATTTTTACAATTGATAAAAATATCGAACAAAGAATTTATCTCAAATTTTGTATTGCAAATGGAATTTTGTGTTCGTGTAAGTATAAGTGGACGGCCATTTACGTGCAGTTATTACTGTCAGTTTCAACTGTACAGTCATAACACAGCTCTACAAAAAAATTTTTTTTTATTGTTGCATCGCAAATTTCTATGTTTTCAAGTGCCCAGATTACGAATAGATTCATGAAAGTTCTCAATGTGCTCGTGTTTTCATGATTTTTGCATTTCTTATATTTTGAACAATTATAAGCTTGTTAGAAATAAAATTTAATTTTCCAGTCATGATTAGGCTTCTGCGCAACGTTTTCGCGCATACAAACATCACCTGATCCCCACTCTCAGACCCCTTGCTCCACAGAATAGCTGAGATCTCAGTTATTTGACAATATTGAAGTACATATACACGTAAATCTGGATAAAGTGTCATGGATTAATATTTTGTTTCAATTACTGAATGTCCATTCTTATATATTTGTCTTCTAGTCTAAAATTTGAGTTCGTCACGAAGAAAGTGTAAATATTGTAGTGATTTATTTTGTTATATTTGCGGTGTTTATATACCAAAAAACAAAAAGAAATATCACAGACTTTGTCAAGGAGACTTATGTTGAATATTTTGGTTTCAAAATGGACAAATTAGGTAAACCATGGGTTCCTAATAAAGTTTGTAAGTCCTGTGTTGAGTCTTTACGGTTGTGGAAAAAGGTGAACGTTCTGGATTAGACTTTGGTATTCCTATGATCTGGATGGAGCCTACGAATCATTTAGATGATTGTTACTTTTGCGTAGTAGATGTTAAAGGTTTTAATCGAAATCAAACGTGGAGATACCCAGACTTACAGTCTACGAAATGTCCGGTTCTACACAGTGAAAATCTCCCTCGGCCCATATACATTTCAAAAGTAATTCGCATGCCCTCAGAAACAATGATGTTACCAAATTCACAGAAATCGGGACCATCTACTAGTGGAAGTGAATGGGAAGGTGAAACATCTACGCCAAAGTTATTTTCTCAAAATGAACTCAGTGATTTAATACGTGATCTCAATTTATCAAAACAAGGATCAGAACTGTTAGCCTCAAGATTGAAAGAAAAACATTTATTGGCACCAATAGTAACAATTACAACATACAGAACGCGAGAAAAAGAGTTATCACAATTTTTTAGTGAAAATGAAGGATTAGTGTATTGTAATGATATCGCGAAGCTGCTTATAGACATGGGTTTAAAAGAGTACAAATCTACTGAATGGCGCCTTTTTATTCATAGTTGCAAAAGAAGTTTAAAATGCGTCTTATTGCACAATGGAAATAAATTTGCATCAATTCCAATTGTCCATTCAACGAAACTCAAAGAAGAATATGAAAATGTAAAATTAGTTTTAGAGAAATTAAATACTCTGAGCATCAATGGCCGATCTGTGTGGATTTAAAAATGGTTAATTTTTACTTGGCCAACAAAGTGGATATACAAAATACCCTTGCTTTATTTGTATGTGGGATAGTAGAGCAAAGCAACTTCATTGGGAACAAGATGTTTGGCCTATAAGAAATTCTTTAACTGTCGGTAAAGCCAACGTAATAAGGGAGCCGCTGGTGAGCAGAGACAAAATCATACTTCCACCATTACATATTAAGTTAGGTATGATTAAGCAATTTGTAAAAGCGTTGAACAAAGACGGAAATTGTTTTAATTACATTTGCAGAAAATTTCCGAAGCTTAGTATGGAAAAATTGCAAGGTGGAATATTTGATGGTCCTCAAATACGGCAATTGATGAAAGACTCAGATTTTATCAAAGTTATGACTGTTCCGGAAAGTAAAGCTTGGAAAAGTTTTGTGTTGGTTGTCGAAAATTTCCTAGGTAACCATAAAGCAGCAGATTATGAAGAAATTGTGCAAAATATGCTGACAAACTTTCAGACTTTAGGAGCAAATATGAGTATTAAGTTACACTATCTCCGCAATCATCTAGATAAATTTTCGGATAATTTAGGAAATTATAGTGAGGAACAGGGAGAGCGGTTTCATCAAGTTCTAAAAGTGATGGAAAAAAGGTATCAAGGTCGATGGGATTGTCACATGATGGCAGATTACTGCTGGTCTTTGAAAAGAGATTGTTCCTGAAAAATTATCAAAGAAAAGCTCATAAAAGGCGTTTTATGGAAATATGAAATATATTTTCGACATTTTCCTCTTTATTTACTTCGATGTATCTGAATTTCTCAAAACATAACTGACATTATAAATATATCTGTTATTTTGTTTCTTGTTTTACGATTTTTGTTATGTAAAATGAAAATGAAGATCTAAAAAGAAATCAGAGCAAATCCTACAAAATCATTGATAGTTTCACGAATTGTGTGCATAAATAGACCCAAAATCATTTTCATATCTAGGGCAACAAAACCATTGTAGACCAGTGTAATTGACTGTTAAAACTGCGAACTGAGATGTACACATACGTACAGTTTAATCCTTCAGTTTTCATCATGGATTCGAAGGAGCTGGATGATGTTGCCATCCTCATTTTACTTTTTGTAATTTTAAGACAAAAAAAGCAAAAGCGAAAACAGTGGTTAGAAAAGTGGTTACTAAAACGAAATCTATCTTTCCACATCAGTTTATTAAGATAATTAAGTGAAGAACCACTAGATTTTCTCAATTATTTGCGCATGATTCAAACAGTGTACCAAAAGTTGCTTGAGTTGGTTTTCCCTTTCATTATGAAGAAAAATACAGTCATGAGGATAGCAATATCTCCACACGAAAGACTAACTGCTACGTTGAGATTTCTAGCAATAGGACGATCGTATAAGTGTCTCAAATTTTCTACAAAAATATCAACTCAAGCTCTTGGAAAAATTATCCCTAAAACATGTGATGCCTTGTACCAAGTTTTACGGAAGTATATGATGGTATGTATTTCACATCTTTAAATTCATTAATTTAATAAATTATTAGATTTATTAGAGAAATAAGAACAAAATCATTTTTATTAGCAAACTAGTTTTATATTCACATAGGAATCAAATTATGTACCTTAATAATCACTAAATTGAGAAAAATAACTAGCTGTTGTGTTGTCCAGAGATTAGAACGATGAGTAGCCAGGTGTACTGTTACGAGCTTCAGGGAATGTTTCATGTATATTGTAGACGGTGACGGTGACGGTGAAGGTGTGGATCTGTGACTTGCTAATGAGAAATAATGAGGCGTTGGTGATGTACGTAGATAACCCATCTCAGACTCAAATATTAGGCCATTTATTTTTTGTCCGCAATGAGGACCAGGCGTTTTTCTAGACCTCTTAGCCTTACAACAACGGTTTTTCCAAGTAGATCATAACGGTCAAATTGTTCCCTACGTGTTTTGATGTGGTCATGCATTGCAGTCAGTACTTCTGTTGACAAATCATTTATCTTTCGTTTTCCATTAGAACCAGGCCTTACTGTTATTTGTGTTTCTGATTGTGTACCTTGAGCGTCCGCAATTGTTGATGTAGAGCAGAGGTGCTCAATCTACCTCAATATTTTTAGACTACTTACGATCGTATCTGAGAGGCTACAAGTATGTGTGATGCAGGGTTGTCGAACATACATGATACACCCTACCTACCTACCTACCTTCCTTGATAGGGTGTACCGTAACAAATATAGTTATTAGCTTTTCGCACAATATACATTTTTTTAGTCAAAGTTTGGGTTAGGTTTAGTTAGGTTCTTCTCTATAATATCAATTAAAAAACTCATAGTTATTCAAAATTGCGAGTGTATTGGTTGTTACAAAACAAAATAGTTACATATGGTGTTAAACTTAACTAAGGATTGACTTTGGATGTTGAAGCGTGTCACTGCATACTCTCAGCATACTTTTCATAAGATGGTATCTAAGCACTGAAAGCTAATCGCAAGCATGATGACATATGATCGTCAGTTATACGATTTCGATATTTCGACTTAATTATCTTCATTTCAGAAAATGCTGACTCACGCAAGTAAGTTGACCCAAACATTGCTGTTAGTTGAAGTGAGCTGTTTCGCTAGGGCTCCATGAAGCTTATCAAACTTATTGTACCAGAAGTTGTGTATATTATCTATACCTGTTGCCTTCCAATTGTTGGTCGCTCTAACTACTGTTGTGATTTCTTCCTCCGTTATTCCTTCGAAGTCCATATGTTTCATCGGTCAAGCACTGTGCGTCAGGTGCTTCTCTGTTATTATTGGTCGTAGTTTTGTTACTTCCCTTATGAAAATTGGCCACACTTTGGAGGAACCTTTGGTTTTGGTGTTTCCTTTCAGTACATTTGACGTATCTTGAAAGCCTCATTGCTTTTGCTTGGAGTTTCTGCTTCAAAGTATTCATATACACGTCGATGTGTTGTTTGTGATTAGGGTTAGGTTAGGGTGTTTTGTGTTCGTACCAATTTTCCTATAAATTTTGCGTATCTGTGATTTCAAGCGCCTTGAGGGTATTTTGTTTCTCACGAGTTCTATGAGACGACCGATTTCTGCTCTAATATTATCAATATATATACAGTCAATACGATTTATCTTGGTGAAATCGATGAGGTAGAGGTCGTCTATGTCTCCAATCACTTAGGGAATTCAAATTCTAAAAAAGCTCTTCTATTTTTCTGCTACATCTGGATTTCTTGGCTCCAGATAGAAGTTATATCTCAACCTCTGAGCTCCACCTACGACTTTCCACCTACGGCTTTCCACCTACGACTCTCCACCTATTATTATTCAAAATTGCGAGTGTATTGGTTGTTACAAAACAAAATAGTTACATATGGTGTTAAACATAACTAAGGAGTGACTTTGGATGTTGATGCGTGTCACTGCATACTTTTCATAAGATGGTATCTAAGCACTGAAAGCTAATCGCAAGCATGATGACATATGATCGTCAGTTATACGATTGCGATATTTCGACTTAATTATCTTCATTTCAGAAAATGCAGACTCGCGAAAGTAAGTTGACCCAAACATTGCTGTTAGTTGAAGTGCGATTTGCCTAGATTCGTATATTTATCTTTAGATATAAAATACTAGAAATTTGTATCAGATGCTGTAGCTTTGAGATGTACATCTGACTATTTTCAACAGAACATGAGTTCATATTAAACTGACTTGCTATTTCAGTAGCTAATTCCTCGATGTTTTTACATGAGAAAGGATAACTCATAAATGATGATATCGCAATCATAAAAACGCATTTCAGATGATTCCAAAATATTTGATAATTCAGCCTCATATGTAGCATAATTCAACAGAGGAATCCTTCCTTTCAATGACGGAAAATGTTTCAGATCCTTTCTTTTCAGTTGATCTGTCATTTTGAACACAAAACTTGTTGATGTATGATGCAATGGAATGAAAAAAATGAAGGGAAATCTTCATTAACCACAAAACCGTTTTTGTTTCCACTAATTGCTGCTGGTGCTCCATCGGTTGTAATGCACACTAATTTATGTATTGGTAGGTTGTAGTTTTTCACAAAATTGAAGAAAACGTCACGGGTCTTCTCCTTCAGAGGAATGATTATCAAAAATTCTTCCTTAGCCAACATGTCATTGAATACTATTCGAATAAAAATACACAGCTGGGAAGTGTATGTCATCTCGGTGGATTCGTCGAACTGTAAAGAAAAGTATGTACATTTCATGATATCATGTGTTAGTTTATTTGCTATATCCTGACTCATGACTTCAATAGGCCTTGTGACATCTCTAGCGACGGCTCCAGGCATGCCCTGACGATCCCCACGCAGCGCCTCTTTAACAAATTTCCTATGATTCTTTATATCCATGGGTTTCTCCCATAGCGGTGAAGCAACGGCTAACGTTTGGTCCGCTCCGGTACAAGCGTTTCCCTATCCGCCACGTTATGGATTATTATTATCATTATGGTTTTAAAGCTCTCAGGAAGTATGACACTCATGTGGTTTATCTTAAAAACAGTAAATACAATTTTCAGAAAGGAAACAAACAGGTTTTTATAAGCTCTCTTGTGGAAGTTGTATTAAAATCTATATTGGTAGAAATTTTAGGAATGTCAACGTTGAGTTATCAGTGCAAAACACAGTTTCGACAAACAAATATCAGATTCTCACAGCAAAAATCTATCACTGAAGGAAATTATACTTTTAATAATAATTTTAAAAATTTACATAAGGAAAATATAGATTAAAACCAAATCTATTGAAAGTATTGGAAGTAAATAAACAGAAAAATTCGGAAACATACTCAATAGTAAATTAGACCTAAATTCGTCACCATATCTAAGTTCTTAATGCTACTCATTTTCGATTTTTCACCTATTCAGCTTTCAATAATGTAATAAACACCTCAAGAAGTCTAGGAACACTTACCAATATCTTTAAAATATGAATTTGATTATTCGAATTTATAGAAATCTTTCGGTTTTTCTTAGGATGTATTGTATATAATGTATTCTCGAGAAAACAAAATAATATTTGACTTCTCCAAATCACCTATTATAAAAAAATTGAAATTTGAAAATGACGAAATTTGGTAATAAAAAAATCTTGAACTAATATTTTCGAAACGATATGGAAGCACTTATATTTTTCAGTACCCAGAAGGTCCACCTCTGTTATTAATGACACTTTGGCATCGTCGCGGCATGCTCAATATTAAATTGTCTATTACATTTTGGCCTAAGTCATTCCAAGCCCCCTGAACTGCTAATCGAAGCTCCTGTTCATGATGGAAGACGTTTTGACGCAGGAGATTTCTTTTAGATTTGCTCGATAGGATTCAGATCAGGGGTGCAGGATGGCCACGGTAGAAGATCGATATCATTCTCTTCAAGAACGTTCAAGACAACTCTTGCACGATGGGGAGGGGCATTATCTTGTTGGAAGAGTGGATTTTGAACCATTGTTTGGAGATACGGTACCACTACAGGTAAAACTATCTCATTTGAGTAAGAATTTCCCGTGGAGTTGTTCTGTATGAAAACGAGGTCAGTTCTTCCACCAAGGCGTATACCTCCCCGAAACATCACTGATCCGCCTCCCTGTCTAACAATTTCTCGAGCATGCTGGAGATGGTTCTGCTTTCCAGGTTCCCTCCATATTCGAATTCTTTCCGAATCGGGATAATAACTAAATCTAGATTCCTCACTGAAGAGAACTGTGGCCCACCTCTCTTGATTCCAGTTTACGTGTTCTTGGCACCAAGCAAAACGAGCAGCGCGATTTCCATGGGTCAGTTGTGGAACTCTTAAAGGACGCCTGGAGTGGAGTTGACCTTCGTGCAGTCGATTTCTCACAAATTGGTCGGAAATTTGTACATTATAAACTCGTGATAGCTCTTGAGCTAATTGAGATGCTGTGGTAGTCTCTTCTGGCTTGTAAAACCAAAAATCGGTCTTGGGCGACTGTAGTAATCCTGAAACGTTCTTCTACGCTACCTGTTTCATTGAAACGCGACCATAAATGGTTTATGACACTTGGGCTACTTCCCAGAACCCTGGATACTTCCCGTTGTGCGCTCCCAGCTTGGAGCATGATAACGGCTCGTAACATCTCTTCTCTAGTCAAATGTCGTCTTTCCATGGTCGAATCACAAAACTTGAATCTTTTATTTGTGCTTACAACAAAAACAAAGTGTCAACTAACTGATTTCAAACACTGAATACATGAAATGATTATAAAGCAGCGTAGCATTTTTTATAAAAAAAAACTGAAATCTGTTGCGGCACTCTACATAATTTGGTGAGAAATTGATGCAGGTGTTTATTTCTTAAAAAAATCATCCATATTGATCGTTCTGGATACGATATATCGATATTCAGAAGTGTTCCCTAGACTTTTTTGAGATGTTTATATAAGGCACATCTTCCTTCTAAACTCATCAGCAGATGCCGCAGTTTGGTGAAATAATACGTCATATAAGATTATGAATAATGTGAGAACAATATGCAGCCTTGAATTAACGGGGGTACGTTCCACCTCCCTGCAGAACCTGTGCCAGGACTCCCGTTTTGCCCTCCTAATTTCTTTATTATAAGACGTTAAAATAGAACGATAGTGGTCCCAATTTGCCGGTATTTATAGCTCGATTAAACAGATTCCGAACTTCTCTTCTACGTTTTTCGAGGCCAGATGCCACCATGACCCATTCTCAGGCTTTCTCCTTAGTGGACAGTTATCGTGATATGCTGACTTGATCGACCGGGATATCTCCTTAGCCATACACTCAACGTCTTCACGACTGTTAGTAGATTTGATGAGCACTAAGGTAGGCCCTATAACCGTCCCAATCAGTGCTCCTCGAGTGTCTGTATTCGACCACTGGTCTGATCACAGATCCAATAGTAAATTGAATATGCCTGTGGTCAGATCCTGAGTGTTCGCTTGAAACACGTCCCGCCTCGAGATTTTATTGCTCAGGGAACTCGAGAAGAACGTAATGTCCAACACCTCAGCGCGGTTTCGCCTCACAAAGGTTGGTTCATCTCCTATATTCAATAGAATGACGGCACCTCTTGCACTGATGTTCGAGCTGCCACACACCGAGTGGTGTGCATTAGCGTCACACGCAATGACAAGTTGGCGCTTTTTCCTCCAGCAATGATTCACCAGGTTACTCAATGGGCATTCAGCAAAATCTTTCGGGAAATATGCTGAGCAGACCACTAAGTAAAGTCTGCCATGCTCTCCTGGGACACTCACAATTACAGAGGTAGTGTCTATGTTACAGAATTCGGTAAGTAAAAAATTATGGATTCTGTTATTGATGAGTATACACTTCCTGGGGTTGCCTCCAGGGCAGTGGTACAGTATCCGCGACCGCAACTGATCCTCGATTGGCCAGCCATGGTTCCTGAATGAATGCCAAATCGTAGCACTCATTTAAGATGCATTTACCAAGGAAGAAGAAACCTGCCTTAGAATGCTGTAAATTAGCCTGAAGGCACCTGATTCCCCTCCCGATCATTTTGATTGCGATATACGATCAGACGACTTGCCAGGAGGTATATTTTTCATCCCCTTCTGTGGCACAGGCTATCCGCTGACAAGCTCTCCTGCCTCCAGCCTTATCTGGGCGTCTTGCCCTGTAAAATCCTCAGGAATCTCGTACAGGTCTTCCTTTAGGAGCTACAGTCTGAGTCTTTTTGGGACTTAAGGCACCATCCCCGGTTTTGGTTGTGCTAGACAGCGCTACTGGCTGCCGAGATGGCGCTTGAGTCTTTCCTGCACCACGCACGTGTGCCGCGTTACCCTGCGGACCTTGGGTGCATTCCCCTTCACAACTCGGAATGTTACCCTTCCGAACTCAAAGAACAGTCTAGAACCCATCTTTTCAGGGCCGTTTCGAAACTCTCATCTACTGCAAAGGTCCACACTGTCCATGGCGGAGCATCCCCCTCCACAGTATTGAGCTCCCGATTGCCCAACAACAGGTTGTGTAGGACAATATCAGGAATATGAGGAACACATATGTGCTGCTTTGGTAACTCACTACGTTTCACAACGCGCAGAATAGTACCCTCCCAAAGCTTCAGATCAACTATGCAGCTCTGAAGCCACGCCACATTGTGCTCGTCTACGCACGTGATCTGTAACCACCCCGGGCGACCGGAAATTTCCAGAAAACTGATCGGTTCTTTCCCCGGAGCGGTCACACTATATGCTTCAAAGATGGCATACTGCAGGACCTTAATCTATACTGCAGTCAGCTGTACCTCAGGGAAGCCAGATGATGACACCAATTCTGATTCCCCTAGTGGCATCCTTGTATGATATTGCCTCCTGTTCCTGGATTTCCGGGCAGAACCTTTTTTGACTCTGCTCCAGAGTTCTTCCATCAGACCTGAGGTGCTTTCTTGCAGTCGAGGATACACCCGAGGGTGAGGTTGATGTCATCTCCGGAGCTCCTCCCTGCGCGGATTTGTTTTGTTGACTGCCATACTCCTGGCAACCGAATACTCGACGCCAGATGCAAGCAGTCTCTTTAACCACTTTTAGCAGCTCTCCTCAGTTTTTTCTGCTTTAGAGTGAGTCTTTCCGTCTCAACTTCGTCGGCTGTTGGGGTGTTGATGGGGACACCGGCGTCGCTAGCAGCCACTGGCTCTCCTGTCGCCGCTTCAGATTTGGTAGGAAACACGCGCTGTAATAGCTCGCTATCCACCAAGTCTGTCGGCGATGACAGGGTGGTAGGTGGAAGTTGTACCTCCATCTCCATGTCTTTCTCTGTTTGAGGATCGAGGTTAACCCCCTCGTCAGATTTTGATATAATATGGTCCATAAAATTCCCACGAGTTGGGCAGAAATGAAAAGTCCATCAAGGCAGTGCTCCCCTGGTGTCCGGAGTTCGCCTATTTGTGACCCAGTGGGCCACCCACACAAGGGGGGCAGGTTCCTAGACACAGGAAGTTCAACTATGAACCTTGGGATTTTTGATAAGGTTCACTACTCTTGGCCCGGGTGGTTAAGCCAAGGCCCCCTACTCATTCCGGCCGTGCGTCAAGACCACAGACATCGACATAAGCCTGGTACTAACGGCCGCTGTGACTAGCATAGCTAGCACAGACGGTCGGCGCCGTAATACCCTTGTGCAAATCCTTAGCCACGACACGACAGCAGGGTAAGGAGAAGTTGATCCGCGGCCAGGTTTCCGAAGGCTACCAGTTCCAGTTTTAACTGAGACGAGCCTCCTTATAACCTAGCTGACCAATAGTGTCACAAGCGGTCATCCACGTATTGGTCGTTCCCCTATCCGCCACATGGAGACGCACTGCGTTGGTTTGTTTCAGCGTTTTCCGCTAGTATCACTCTTTTCTGAGATGGAGGACCGATTAAATTTTCGTTGGCATAAGGTGTATATTAAATTAATATAGTGCAATTATGGTACACTTTCTATCGAAATCTCAATTTCTATCATAAAATTCGGTTAAACGGAAGAGAAAGTTTCAATTTTTCAGCATTTAATTGCTTTCTTCCAACGGTGCTAACCACAAACCCGTGAAAATGAAGTAACAGATGTTTTTAAATGAATAAGTTGAAAACTAATTTCTTTCCAACCTTTAAAGTTTATGGATTGGAAAAGAAATAAAACTTCAACTCACGAGAACTTTGTAGAGAAGCATTCAGCAAACGAACTCATAAATTAAGGATTGCCTTTCGAAAGGATAAAGCCAGTTTTTATTAACTCCGATAAATTTAATTGTTATGGAAAGTCATCATAGTTTTTGAACTTTGGATATTTAAATGTATTACAAATGATGAAGTAGAAAAGTTGCAGTAAATTCAAGATAATAACTAGATTTCCGACGAATTGTTCATTATTCATAATTTTCGCCAAGATTGAAAGTTATTGGGTTTTTCAAAATGTCATGGCAGCCACATCTAACATCCTAGACATGTAACTTGCTGTAATTTATTGTATACCGGGATACCCAAGTTATATGGCCTATTAGAAGTGAGAATGGGAACCGATTTTGATCAAGTGTTTTCTTCATAAGAACTTGGAATTTTTCCAAACAATTCTTGATTTCAATTTCTTTTTATTTTATAATGTGAATAATTACCTATTCCGTGTTTTCTGTCCTTGTTCCGAGGCTGCATCTCCGGTGCTTTGAGCAATGAATTGTTTTACCCTAGGCAGGTTGCTACCCTTTCCTAGGAACCCCTCCTCCTTGATCCGGGCTTGGGACCGGCATTAGCACTTGCTGGACTACTCAATCCATCCAGATTGTACCAAACTAAAAGAAAACATATACAAGGGTGCCACAGAAGCCTTGGGAACCCGCACGGTATCACAGAACGGCAAACCTAATAATAAACCCTGGTTCACCACTGAAGTCAAAAACATTACAAAGGAAAAAAAAAAAACAAATATATCTGAAATGGAAACGGATATATACGGAGCGCAAAAACGAATTTGGAAATTATTAAGGGGTATGAAAAAGGACACCAATGAAACTATACAACTGAAAACAATCACAAACGAAACATGGGAAAAATACTTCAAAAATCTTTACACCGAATCAGAATATGAAGAAGAACCCCCAGAAGAAGACTTAGAAAACGACATCATAAATGAACCGGTAACAATCACGAAAGAGCAAGTAGCTATGGCAATAAGTAAACTTAAAAATAGGAAAGCTCCAAATGAAGATAAGATAACAAATGAGATGATCAAATGTGGCGCAGAAGCCATGAGAGAAGAGTACACAAAACTGTTTAATATCATAATTCAACACGGAAAAATACCAGAAGAATGGAAAAGAAGTGTAACAGTGCCTATCTTTAAAAAAGGAGACAAAACAAATCCTGCCAACTATCGCGGAATAACCTTATTAAGCACCTCTTTGAAACTGCTTACAAAGATTCTTGCCGATGACATAACGTCAACAATGCCAATCAGCGAAGAGCAACAAGGCTTTCGAAAAAACCGGTCCACGGTCGATACACTATTTATAACAAGGCAATTAGTAGAAAAGTCTCTTGAATATAACACTCCAGCATATCTTTGTTTCATAGACTTAACGAAGGCCTTCGACAGAGTCCAACTGAAGGATGTAATCAAGATACTGGAAAACAAAGAGGTACCCAAAAAATATATAAGACTCATAAAAGATCTAACCTTACGCAGCATTTCGGAACAACGTCGGGCATCCGCCAAGTTGATAGTCTTAGTCCTCTACTATTTAATACTGTTATGGACCAACTTGTAGAGACCGTTAAAAACATGGGACTAGGATACCGTAACAAAATTAACATCTTATGCTATGCTGATGACGCCGTACTCATTGCAGAATCAGAAGACGACCTACAAAGAATGTTGTACGCCTTTAGCAAACGCGAAAAAAATTTCAATATGGAAATCTCAATAAGTATGACAAAATGCATGACCATAGCTAAGGAACCTCTGCGCTGCAAGTTAACAATAGACAACGCCACTATAGACCAAGTCATGTCATTCGAATACTTAGAGTGCAAAATAACAAGCACAGGATACCTTGAAGATGAAGTGAGGAGACAAGTGAACAAAGCAGCTGCAGTATCGGGACATCTTAAACAACCAGTTTGGAGAAATAAACACCTCAGTATACCATGCAAATCCAGAATCTACAAAACATGTGTGCGACCAATTATGACATACGGGGCAGAAACAAGAGCGGAAACGTCGGTAACAAAGAGGATACCAAGAACAATAACCGGTTACACATTGAATGACAGACAAAGAAATACAGACATAAGGGAAAAATGTGAAACAGACGATATTGTAAGATGGGTAAGAAAAAGAAGAAGAGAATGGAACCAGCATGTAAACAGAATGACCACAGATAGAATAGCCAAAATCGTATATAACAATATACCACACGGAAGAAGACCCGTTGGACGACCACCAAAACGATGGCGGGACAGTTGGCAATCAACTTCACAAGAAGTGCTGCAGGGAAACCGGAACTGAACAGGCGCTACGCCTTCTACACGGTGAAGAAGAAGAAGAAGAAGAATAATTACGTGGTCGTAGATTCCACACGATCCTTCTTCTCTATTCAAAAAGTCGGGGTAAAAGTTGCGAGGGGTAAGGAGTTGATAGGGACAGAATGAAATATGTAACAAAGAATGTCCTGCTCCAATAAAAAATCGAACTGTTTCAGAAAATTGTAATAGCCTAATTCTTGAGGGTGGTTCGGTTAGATTTCATTAGAACTCACTGAAAACGACACCATTTGGATATAGAGTGCTGTTCAAGACTGAATGACTTACAATTTCCTGCCTCTACACCTGCAGTTACGACTCTGAATTCCACTCTAACCGCATACTAGTTCAAATTACATGACCTGTTCTCGATTTAAGGTGCACCATATTTTTCTATTGTGGTGAGGAAATTTAAAACAACTTCATTCTATTCAGTGTTCCAAAGAGCTAACGCACCCACCACTTGTGCAGAAAATACAAGAGATCAGATTGGTTTACTAGATTTCAATCTACAAACGGTTGGACGAAATTTATGAATGATTGGAAACTTCCGGAAATGAGTTATTCTTATTTTAATTATATTCAAAGATGTTGAATAAAATCAATGAAAGAAAGTTAGCTTTAAAGCATTGAATAATATATGGATAAGAAGTTTTGGAATGCAACTTAATTAGCAAAAATCTGTTAAGTTGTCCTCAAAGACTGATGAATTCGAAAGTCACGAACACTCCCGTATTTCTTCTTCGAGTTTCAAATCTTTTATTTCCTATTTCATGCAAAATGCATAAAAATGGTTTGGCCTGAAAACATAGTAGAATGTTAAAATATAAAAGATAGAAGATAATAAACACAGATATTTTTCAGCTTATCTGGTATACCCTTTAATGTACCAAGGATCTAATTCAATGAATTAAAAAGCTGATTCACTTCATTTAAATGTGCCAACAATATTGATAAGGTAAAATCATACCTACTCTTTGAGCGAGAAAGTGACCCTTCACATAGTAAAAACAGAACATATCTCTGGATGATTCGAGTTTTTTATATATCTAATAAAGTATGAATGTAAAATAAATCTATTTGGTAAAGACGTAGAGTAAAAAAGCTGGGGTGTTGAAATTTCCGGAAAAATTGTTTTTTTCTTCAAAACTTCTTCAGTTTTTGAGGTATTCAGTACAAATTCGGAATGCAAGCTATTTTCTACAGCCTCCATCATATCAAGTCTTCTTCTTCTTTTTTAAATAGGACGAAGTCCTGTTTTTCTGTTACAGCCCCTGCCGCGAACCGGAGCTCCAGCACTCATGCCATCGCTTTTTCGGCCTTCCTATGGGTCTTCTAGTGTTGGGTTTTTGTGTTTTTGCCCACTTCGCCATAAGTTCGGGGCCCATTCTGTCTACGTGATCTCTCCATAGGCGTCGACGTGTTCTTGTCCACCTCACCACATCCTGGACACCTAGCTCCCTTAGCGTATCCTCATTCCTTATTCTATCTCTGCGTGTAATACCTCTTATAGCTCTTAGTGTTCTCATATCTGTTGTCCTCATTAGTTGTTTTGTTTTTGTTGTCTCAGCTCTTGTCTCAACCGCATATGTCATTACGGGTCTCACACAGGTTTTATAGATTCGGGCTTTGCTTTCTGTGCTTATGTACTTATTCCGCCAGATTACATCTCTCAGGAAGCCAGATATTCTCGATGCTTTCATTGCCTGCTGTTTTGCTTCTTGTAATAGTTGCCTATCGCTCGATACTTCTACTCCTAGGTATTTAAAGTGTGAAACTTGCTCTATTATATGGTCGTTCACTACTAGTTTGCATCTAATTGGATCTTTCGGTATTACCATCGATTGGGTTTTCTGTGTTGATATTACCATGTTATATTTTTCTGCTGTTACTCTGAACTTTTGTAGTAGGCGTTGTAGGTCGTCCTCATTCTCGGCTATTAGTAAAGCATCATCTGCGTAGCACAGTATTCTCATAGTTTTGTTACCCATCCTATAGCCTTGGTTCATTTGGTTAATACCAGCAATTATTTCATCCATGATTAAATTAAATAGACATGGGCTGAGGCTGTCACCTTGTCTAATGTCTGCGTTAATTTTGATCTCGCTTGTAAGTCCCTGTGTAGTTTTTACTTTCGTCTTATTAGAGTTATTTAGTTCTTTGATTATGTTTATGTATTTATTGCTTAAGTTTTTATTTGTAAGGATAGTGGTCACATCGTTCATTCGAATGCTGTCGAATGCCTTTTCCAAATCTATAAAACATATAAACATTGGTTTGTCAAACTCTATGGACTTCTCCACCAGTTGCCGCAATATAAAAATTGCATCCGATGTTGATCTATCTGGTTGGAATCCCTGGTGTTCTTCAGACACACCTACTTTGTCATATATCTTTTGCGATAGAATTTTAGTGAATAGTTTCGATGCAGAGTTAAAGAGTGTGATGCCTCTATAATTTGCTGGGTTTGTCTTCACGCCTTTTTTGTATATGGGTATTGTTATGCTCTCTCTCCATTCTTCTGGTATCTCCTTGTTGTTTTCAATTTTTTGGAATAGTTTTGTTATTTCTTTTGTTATTTCTGCTCCCCATATTTGATTAGTTCGTTATTTATGTTGTCCGGACCGGGTGATTTTCTATTTTTTAATTTATGGATTACTTGTTGTACTTCTTCTAGGCTGATAATGTCATTTTCTGTTTCTTCGTAGAGTGTGTTTTGTTGTTCGATTTCTCGTTCCTCATTGTTACCGTCATCATTATCTCCCAGGTATAAGTTCTGGAAATATTTCACCCACTCTTCTGGTTTTATTACATTGATCTGCAGTTCTTCGGTGATTGGTTTTTTCCTGTTTCTCAACATGATCCCTACCTTTTTCTGTGCTCCTCGTAAGTCGTGTTCCATGTCATTATTCCATATCAAGTCCTAGATTTTAACTGAAATTCACAAGGTAATTTCTTATCCGAGGCCATGTCTCCTTTTGCTCTCTCTAACTTTTTTGCAGTACGCCACTGATCAGCATACCATCAATTTTCGTTCAATTTAGAAACTTTTTTGACAATTGTTATTGGTATGCCCAAAATAAGCTTTTATTTAGATAGCTCGTCTTCTGAGACTCAATTTATACTTATTCAATATTAAAATAAAAAAAGAACAATTAAAAACTAAATAATTTGCTGGAAGTGTCCTCCACCTACAAGAAAACAGCATTATCACGCTCTCTCTGAAATATTCATGGGGTATTTATTATAGTGTCACAAGAGGTTATTATTCGATTTCTAAATTCTTCTACAGTGTTCACTAAACTTTTGAGATCTCCCCATAAGAAAAAGTCTAAACTGTTTAAGTCTGGGGACCTAGGAGGCCATAGTTCTGGCTCACCCCGACCTATTCATCGGTTGTGGAATGTATTATTCAAGAATTCCTTAGCTTCTCCACTGAAATGTGCTGGTGCCCCGTTATGCATGAACCACATTATGTTTCTCAACAAAAGTGGCACATCCTCGAGCAATTAAGGTAACTCCTCCTCAAGAAATTGCCGATAAGCGGGACTGTTTAGTCTGTTAGGCAAAAAATGGCCCAAAATAATTTCACTACTCCGACATGGACATTTAGTGAGGATTTTTTCTCTAATTTTTTTTTTCTAAGAACCATCGGCGTAAATTCAGTCTTGAAGGAAAATCTTGAGGAAATAGAGTTTGGACGCGTTGAATTTGAAACGGGTACACTAAAAAGTCCTCCAAACTAGATCATGTGAAATATTCAACTGATTTCCAATTTTTCTTGTACTCACATGAGGATTCAAATCAATACAATTCAAAACTGCTTCCTCAATATCTAGAGTTCCCATAGTTTCCCTCAACTTTATGTGGATATTTGAAAATATTCGCCTGTCTGGTGTTACTCGATTTGGAAAGTGCACCTGATATAATTGCTTAGCTTCTGTTGGGTTTCCGTCAGCCAGACCGTACACGCAATGGATATAAGCCAATTCGGCGTTAGTAAAATTAGCCATTTTTTCTTGCAGCAATAACTTCAAAAGTCTAAAAACTAATAGTTAATTTAATAGAAAATTCGAGCAGACACTGGTTCAACTTAAGCAACTGTCGAAATAAATAAATAAATGAAAAAAATTAAATCCTACTAGTTATTTTTCAATTAGAAGTGTTTTCAATTCAGCGAATGCATACAATCGTTTAATAGTATTTGCTCGAGAACGGTCGGAGCACCAAAAAATAACAAGTGTTAAAAAGTTTCTGAATTGAACGAAGATTACGAAAATTGATTGTATGCTGTTCAGTGGCGTACTGCGAAAAGTCTGAAAGGGCTTCGGAAAAGAAAACACCTTGTAGATTCCAGTTGAAATTGAGGACGTGTTATGAAGGAGGCTGTAAGAAATAGCGTGCATTCCAAATTTGGGCTGAATATCTCAAAAAATGCAGGAGTTTTGAAGAAAAAACAACAATTTTTCCGGAAATTTCAACACCCTGTAGCTCCGTAACGAACCTTTTGCGAACTTATGTTTATATGAACTTTTTTCTTAAAATTGCACTTAGATATACCCCCTCAAGTTGTGACATACTATTATGTAACACCCTGTATAATAAATAATTATCATACGACGAAGAAGCCCTTCATCGAAATCATCTTAATCAGTCGTCGAGGCAAATCTCTTTCGTTTTTTTTTTGATGTGAAGAATAAGAACGACTGTCCTTCTTCAACAGATCTCATTTCTGCAGAAACCTTTCTTGGGCTAGAACTCACTCCTGTTGCCTTTTCAGTACGCTCCTGAATGTATCCAATTTTTATTTACGGTCCATCATTTCTGCATGAAATACTATCTTTAAACTATCATTTCCATAGGTTGGCCCGACTATACTTTATTCGCCATTTTCGTGTTCAATTTCATTTTCGAATACCTAATACCATATAATTGTTGAACAGAGTGTATTTCACGATGTTCACTTCACGAGAGCTTTGATGAACTAACTATTGAAAGGCACTCTCTTTTGCGTAACCTATTAGAAAATCTATCTAATGGAAGGGGAAACTTCAGATATGTTTGACGGCCTGTACAAAGCTTTTCTGAAATACTGCGAATACAGTCTTCTTTGAAGAAATATGGATTTCATTAGAAAGAAACCAAACATTTAATCATTTTCTTATTAATACATATTTCATATGCTTCAATGGCATTGTTATCAAAATATACTTACTTCTATTTTTATTCACTGAGTTCAGCTGCACACTAATTTAATTATGCGTTAGAGAAAACCCTTTTTTGTGTTGTTGTTTGTGCAACTTCTCGAAAGCTTTTCGAAGTGAGGTTCTGACCATGGTCAATCACTCCATCAATCAAAATTTATTGTAGTTTTACAATATTTGTGTACACAGGACAAATTGAACTACATACAAGTAAATATAAAAGAAGCTTACAAGGACTTTACTTGACGTACATATCACAATTTATTTCAAAATCCGAAATTGACATCGTAAAGAACATTTGTTTTTAAAATTTTCATTATACGAAGCTTGAATTCTTTCAAACTCATGGTTCTAACACAAATCGGTAGTACATTATACAGTTCGATAGATAGGAAATTTAGGCCATTCTGTGACTTGCGTAATCTGTAGAGAGGTGCATGCACAATTCTTTCCTTTAGTATCATTTGTGTGAAAATCGCTGTTTAATTGAAAATTATTTAGATTTATATGAGCATGCAACAAACATTCAAGGCTAAATAAGCTGGGCAAAGAATTTCCTTGCTTCTGAAAGTGTTCATACAACAATCCCCCAACTATTCTTATTGCTCGTCTCTGCAATCTGAAAATACGATCGATCTCGCTGGATGAACACCATGCAAGAACCCCATATCTAATATCAGACTCACAAAGATCATAGTAAGCAGATTTAGAATATTGGGAGACACAAGCAAAGACAATTGCCTCAGAACAAAGATGTTTCTGCTCAATTTTTTAGCAAGATGATCCACATGGATAGACCATACAAGACTAGAGATGAACACCACCCTTTCTGTTTTGCCTTCATTCATTCACAACGCGTTCCCTGAAAACCACCTCAAAGTAGTCGACCGCGACCTCCCGCACAGCTCCTTCGCCTCCGACAAACTCCCGCAGGAAACAGTTATGGTGAAATCATCAGCGTACAGAACACTCTAGACATCAGTCAGATAGTCAAGAAAGTCATTGATATATATTAAGAAAAGTAAAGGACCTATAATGGAACCTTGAGGAACTCCGATTGAGATAGTTTCCCTGTTGGACCACATATTATTCACAAACACTGGCTGACATCGGTTGGATAAAAAGGATTCAATAAGACCCTGGCGACCCTACCAAAACCATACCAACCCATCTTATCAAGAAGAGCTGCATGAGGGACATAGGTCTAAAAATATAGAAATCGAGTATCAACCCGACTCAAAGCATCTAACCGTGGTAAACACAAAAGCATTTATAGCATCTAGAGTACTCAGAAAACAGGCAATTTTCTGCAAAATACGAAACTATTTGAATGTAAATCAGCTTTTCAAATACCTTAGAGAAGATAGGCACGAGTGATATTGGCCTATAGTTATTAACGTCCGTGGGATCACCTTTCTTGAGTATAGGTACAGTTTTAGCTAATTTTAAACAGTCCGGATAGATTCCGTCATTTATACATCTGTTAATAAGAACTGTTAGTGGTTCGATAATACTGCTGATGTTTCTCTTTAGAATTTTGTTTTTAGTTTCATAAGCATCCTCAGAGTTGCTATTTCTGAGTGAGAGAATAGCATCTCTAACCTCTACGCAACCGACAGATCTGAAAGTGAAATTTAAATTTGAAGGAATAGTTTTCACAAATAATTCAGTGAAATTTTCTTGTTGTATTGGGAAATTATTTCCTACATTCATTGGAATTGATTTGAAATATTTGCTGAAGACTTCTGAGCTAATATCAGAGTGGTTAGGCCTTTTTTATGCTTTTCTTTTAGCCCTATTCATTTCTAACTTATATAGCAGTCTGGTCTGATTGCGCTAAAGCTTGAGATCTTCTGTTTTATAGCGATCATACAGCTTATTGATTAAATCAAAATGGTTCTTGATGTCTCTAAGCTCCTCAGTGTACCAATCAACCTTGGGGTAAGAGCTAAACTTCCCTACCTCCTTTTCGGGAATGTAATAGGACATGAGTCAACAAAGTTCTGATGGAACGTGTTGAAAGCATCGTTAACCTGAATATTAGGTTCTTGATAAATTCCACACTCAGTCCACCCAGTATAGAATGCAATATGTTGAGTCACCGGTCTGCACAACCTAGAAGTATATTCAACCGTTCTACGTGGCCACTCCATGCTTAACATCTATGCCTTATGATCTGAAAAATCCCAACTCAAAGTTTGGGCATGCTCATTCAAGGGAAAGAAATTATTTTCAATGAAATAAAAATAAAGTATTTAGATTTTCACTATATTAACAAAACTATGACCGGTTTCATCACACTGTGGCTTCATCAGATAGATACAAGCTAACGAACAGAGTTATTCTTTATATATTAGTCCTATTTCCTACTTAATATTACAATAGGTACAAGAGGTATGTTGGAAAACCCATCAAGGATTTAGATCTAATTGACTATTAAATAACCTTCCTGAATTATTTTCTTTCTTGATCTCTAAAATTTGTTGAAGCATTCTTTTTCTTAGAACAGCGAATAGAAATTCTACAAGAAGAAAATGATGACGAAGAAATAATTGTCAACGGAGAATGAGACAGTTATCTAATATAATAATATTTAGAAAAAAACCTATTCCACTTTAATTATTAGCAATATTACCATTATTTCAATCAATAGGATGTGATCTGATCGAGCTTTTTTATTACAATAGATCGTGGAGTATACCTACTGGGGAAACCACGTTAAAAAAATGCGCCAAGTACATTACCTCATAGGTGGTGCGGAAACGTGTGCATATTATGTAAAATATGAATTTTCTAATAGTTAAAACCGCGATATCTCACGAATGGTGAGTTGTAAGAGAAAAAGTGACTGAACCATTTTTGTAGAGAATAATATGATCTACAATTTTTGTCTGATTTATTTTTACGATAAAACTTACCGTTTTGGAGAAAAATGGAAAAAACCTAAATTTTGCATGTTTGACCTTCAATAAAATTTTTTGCAGAAGTAGGATCGAAGGCGATTTTTGACATTTCATTTATAATGATGTATTCAACGTCTCTGCAAATTTTCAGCTTTATGCGAATTCTGGCTAGGTCAAATGTCTATTTTGACTGGACTATATATCATTGCTGCAAGATCGTCTGACTTTGTATCCGGTGCTTACCTAGACGCAAAAAAGTGAATTTTCTTCTGAGTGGCCTTGACTGTTTCATTTTGAGACGAGCCAGTTATACTACATCGATTATTCTTCTTAAATTTATTGGAGCGAGGCATGCTCCAGATAATGCAGAAACAACAACATTACCAGTATTTTTTACCAAGATGTTATTTACTAGTTATATCTCACATCTCCAAAAGATTGCCGACCTGAGTATTCGGTATATGTTTCATCTTAAAACTTACATCTGGTGTTTCGAAAAGAGCTTATGCTCCATCGGCCAGTTAGAAAGTTTTCAAATAAGAAATTAATCTTTCTCGACGAGCTTGATACAAGGAAAATAATGAACTTCAGCTACCTGCCCCAGTAAATTACTGAAGTGTATCCTTTACTACATCCCCAATAAACGCAATTCTACATTCAACATAATCGACGTTCGAAACTCAAGTTACAAAATTCTGCGTTGTCGTATCCATTCGTACAAAACAAAGGAAAAGCGACATTCGGACAAAAAGGTAGTTAAGACGGTCGTCTTTTGTTTTGAAATGGAGAACAAAAGAAAGACGCCAAGGCAAAGAAATAAATGAAGGCGCTAGGATAAGGACCAGAAATGGCGTTAAAAAGATATCACAAAAACGCTATTTACATTCACCCTCTTTTGTGTCGTGAAATACGGTATAAGGGCGGAATATATTATTGATAGGGGCCGAGAAAGAAAGCTGAGAGCGGAGAGAAATAACGAAAACGGAGCATTGTTTTCGTGAAATGAGATTTCATAAAAGTCGCGTGGAAGTTCACCATTTTCAACATGGATCTTTTTCTTTGCAACAAAAGTATTATTAATACAACATATAAAACATTTGATGATTCACCAAACAATGATAAAAAGAAATTTTGCAGAAATAATCTTAAGTTTTCGAGAAGAATATATTTTTTATATTCAAATAAACGTGCCGCAACATCTAAGGTTATTGACATGGGTCTGTACAATAGGAATTGATTTTTTACGATTAAATCGTGTCTTTTAACGAAATTTTCTGAAATTCAAGACATTGTTTAAAAAAACACTATTTTATTGGATATTGTTTCTAGTTTTTCAGTTTCGCTCCATATGAGTTCAGGGTGAATTCCTCGTAACACTTCTTGCCTTCTGCGTTTTCATGGGATAAGAGTTTTACAAATTTTAAAAAGTTCTTAGATTATTTGAAGCTTTTTACGTAAAAAAGCTACACTTGTTGGATCTCGAAAAAATGAACCAGTACCGAGAAAAACCGGCTGAAAAAGCCAACGATATTTTTAGTGATAATATTTTTGTTTATTTAATTTATAATTGATTAAAATTATTCATTGCAGCATATCTCTATTTATTCTCTAATCAATAATAAAAACAAGTACTGTGTTTTAAGGAATTTTACTTAATAATTTTAAGGAATTTTACTTAATAATTGCGATTTCGTAACGCGTTTCACTACACCGTAGCTTCTTCAGACGAATTAATATACAGAAAAATATAAATGAGAATATAACTATAAATGTTCTTGAGTAATTAAAAGCTTATTGGGTTGCTTCTTCCTAAGTGGTTATCCAATAAAATTAAGCAATAGATTGCTCCCCGAAAAGATTCAATAGAGGTGAAGGGCTTAAATCGACTTGTTCATTGATGAGTCTACCTGAGTGTTTGTATTTATTGATTTCTAAAGTTTCGCAAAGATCTACCTTCCAAGATTTATTATCTGTATGCAAAATTTCAAACTGTGGGTCAAAAGAATGATTATTTTCTAAGAGATGATTTGCGTAATTTGAATCTGATTTTTTATTGGATATACCTGTCATAAATAACTACTTAGGAAGAAGCAACCCAATAAGCTTTTAATGTCTCAACAACATTTATAGTTATATTCTCATTTATATTTTTCTGTATATTCATTCGTCTGAAGAAGCTACGGCGTAGTGAAACGCGTTACGAATCGCAATTATTTAGTAAAATTCCTTAAAACACAGTACTTGTTTTTATTATTGATAATGGAATTTTAACAAGTAAAAGCCTCCCAAATTCAAATATTCTCTAATCGTTAAGCTAAAATGTGCTGAGGGACAATCGTGAATAAACCACATAAGGTGTAATAGTAAAAATTAACAATGTCTTGCGAAATATTATCCTTTTTCTTAATTGGCGATACACATTCACAAAAATATGACAATTAGATTTCACTACACAGACAGAGATATAATCATAGATGGAAAACTATCGTATTAATAAGATAAATAAAATATGGAATACACTTTCGAAGAATATGCAGATATGCATTTAATGTATGTAATGGTCTAGCACAGGGGTGCTCAAAGTTGAACGGCTGGCGATCTACTTCAATATTTTTATACTACTTACGATCGACTATGAGAGGCGGCAAGTATGTGTGATGCACGGTTGTCGTACATACACGATACACCCTACTTACCTACATAGAAAGGGTGTACCGTAGCATATATAGATATTAGCATTCCGCACAAAATACATTATTTTAGTCAAGGTTTGGGTTAGGTCGAGTTAGGTTCTTCTCTACAATATCAATGAAAATTCCACTCATGTGCCAAAATGCACGTTTAAGAACACAGAAATTCGAGTTTGATATCGGATAAATTGCATAGAAAAAGGAAGGAAGGTAGAATATTAGTGGATAAATTTGCCCATAGAGAATCTTTGCGTTTCCATAGCAACGCAACATTCACAACAAATAGCACGGTTTTAAAACTGTCAAGAACAGCCATTTTGGTACCTGTTGTAAAGTTTCTGCCGATATAAATTAAAATGTCTCGTTTTAGAAGCACCAGTGAAGCAGAAATAAATAGTTTTATACAGAATTCTATACCCAAAAATACAAGAAAAACGCACAGCTCGATTTGAAATAAATTCAGTATATTCTGCAAGGAACGACCGTTCGATTTGGATATACAGCATTCTATTGAAGATATTGCAGAAATTCTTTTGGATTGGGGTTTCAATATGAAACAAATGAATGGACAAGATTACAAGGAATACGTTGTCGAAACAATGTGGAATACAACTGCGAAAATGATGCAGAATATGTATTTCGAAGAATTCAACATGAGTTTCAACCCTTTTGGATGTTACAAGGGGATGTGGAAAAGCGCAAAGAAAGTTCCGTTGCATTAACAAGAACTGAAATTGATAGCATGGCTCTGTACTGGGGGAAATGCTCTGATGGGTTTGTTGAAAGAGTTTTTCCATATTGTTGCTTATGAATTAGCATGGCGTGGCGGTGAAGCAGTAACTTGCTAGGTACACTTTTTCAAAGAGGAAAAATTTTATAACGGAGAAATCGTATTGGATATAACCCATCTTGCTAAGGCGGCTCAAAAAAATGCTGTGATAGTAAATGGCTAGTAAAAAATAAGGGAAATCCAGATTTATGTCCTGTGAGGTTGTTTCATAAGATATTGTCGAAAAGACTCGATCATATTAGAAGTGATAGATTATTTCTGGCTCCCAATCAATTTTGGAAAAACAGTACTTCTAAGGGTTGGTACAAAAATATGCCTTTGGGAATATATGAAATATCCAAATGGACAAAAATTTCAGCAGAGAAGGTTTGACTGGACACAAAAAATAAAAAGATCACAAATCATTCTCATAGATCCAGTGCTGTTTTGAACCTATCTGAGGTAGGTGTCAGTGAACAAGAATTGATCATACTAACCGAAAACTGTACGGCAAGCTCTATTAAGCCCTGTCTGCAACTGAACAATGAGCATCGTTTGAATCCATAATTTCTCAGGCATCGTCCAATATCGAATCGACCTGGAGTGAAAAAATTGTATATAGTAATTGCATTTTCAATAACTGCTCATTCCAGTAATAACTCAACATGTTTGTAATGAATGCTTTATGATTTTCCTGTTGAGTTTGTGTGCATTTCTCAATAAATTTCATTTTGTACGTATTGTCAAACGCGGAATTTTCTCAACAAATACCACTGGAGCTCAGATTTGGCAGGATATTTTTTTAAGCTCGTTTTCTCATACTTACTTTTCGGTAATTCAACTCGACCTGGTCGACAAAATCACTCGAGCTATGCTCTCGTGATTTTGTCGCCCAGTTCTCGTTGAATTGCCTGCACGTAAATATTCGAAAACGAGCATAGAAATATATCCGGCCAAATCTGATCTTTTGTGATGTTACTTACGAAAAAACTCATAGTCATTTAAAATTGCGAGTTTATTGGTTGTTACAAAACAAAAGAGTTACATATGGTGTTGAACTTAACTAAGGATTGACTGACAATGTTTTAAATGAAAAGTATAACTCATAGATGTTGCTATATTTGCCAATTTACTGCAATCATTAGAATGTATTTCGAATTGTCCCAAATCATTTGATATATCATAATTCAACTGACGGCAATGTTTGGGTCAACTTACTCGTGCGAGTCTGCATTTTCTAAAATGAAGATAAGTAAGTCAAAATACGACACTGGATAAATTCCCGAGGACTGGCTCCGTTCTACATTTGTCGCACTTCCGAAAACAAACAACACAACAGCGTGTAAAGATTACCGCCTCATTAGTCTGATGAGTCATTTCCTCAAACTCTTCCTTCGAGTTCTACACACGAGACTATACAGGAGGTGCGAAAAACTGAGTGGTGCCAGTCAGTTTGGATTTAAGAACGGTTTTGGAACAAGAGAAGCCATATTTAGTCTCCAAACATTAGTGCAGGATTGCCAAGACCAAAGAAAGAACGGTTTTCTGTGCTTTATCGACTACGAGAAGGCATTTGATAATGTATAGCACGACCTCCTCATATCATATCTTAGAGACTTGGGGCTGGATGGAAAGGATATCAGACTTATAGGTAATCTATACTGGAACCAAAAAGCAGAAATCCGAATTCAAAATGCAGGAACAACTGAGGATTTTGAAATAAAAAAAGGCGTCCGCCAGGGGTGTATCTTGTCTCCGATGTTGTTCAACTTATATGTGAAAAGAGCTTTCATCGAGTCAATCTCCGACAGTCCCATGGGTATTAAAGTAAACGGAACTCCCATCAACAATATTCGATACGCGGATGATACCGTGATACTGGCAGATAGTGCAAATGACCTGCAAGCTCTACTAAATAAGGTCAATCAAGAAAGCCAGAGATTGGGTTTGAAAATTAACATCCGTAAAACCAAATGTATGGCCATTAGCAGAAACGATGCCCCAAATGCCTTAATATCCATAAATGGAGAAAACATTGAACAAGTCACTCAATTTAAATACTTGGGATGCATGATCAACCAAAAATGGGACCCAGATCAAGAAATAAAATGCAGAATCGAGCATGCTCGAACAACGTTTATAAAACTTAAAAAATTCTTGACAGACAAAAACCTAAATCTCAATCTCAGATATAGAATGGTAAAATGTTACGTCAGGCCCGTTCTCTTGTACGGAGTCGAGGCATGAACGTTTAAAACAGCAATTATAAATAAAATTGAGACCTTCGAGATGTGGACCCTACGACGGATGCAGAGGGTATCGTGGGTTGAACATGTAACGAATGAGGATATACTGAGAAGAACTGGTTTGATAGACCGTGAACTTTTCTAAAACATTAAAAGAAGAAAAATTGGCTACCTTGGACATGTACTGCGCGGGGAACGCTATCACTTCCAGCGTCTTATCCTCCAGGGTAAAATAGAAGGAGGAAAAAGAGGAGTAGGTAGGAGAAAACTATCCTGGCTACGAAACATACGACAGTGGACAGGAAAACAGGACTTCCAGACACTACAAAATGCTGCAATCAATAGAATCATATGATGAGTGAAAGGATGGACGCCTACGCAGGAATCTGCATGGCACTTGAAGAAGAAGAAGTCAAAATATTGCAATCGACTAACTGATGATCATATGTCATCATGCTTGCGATTAGCACCCAGTGGTTACGTACCATCTTATAAAAAGCATGCAGTGCAGTTCAACATCCAAGGTCACTTCTTAGTTAAGTTTAACACAATATGGAACTCTTTTGTTTTGTAACAAGCAATAAACTCGAATTTTGAATAACTATGAGTTTTTCCATTGATATTATAGAGAAGAACCTAACTAAACTTAACCCAAACCTTGACTTAAATAATGTAAATTGTGCAGAAAGCTAATATCTATATATGCTACGGTACACCCTACCTAGGTAGGTAGCTAGGTAGATAGGGTGTATAGTGTATGTACAAGAACCCTGCATCACACATACTTGCAGCCTCTCAGAGTCGATCGTAAGTAGTCTAAAAATATTGACGTGCATCGCTAGCAATTCAATTTTGAGCACTCCTGATTTAGACGATAGAATTAAATCTAATTATTATGAAGTATACACTATACATTTTGATCGACTGTGGAAGTAATATGTGATAATTCAGTATTTATAATATTATTTTTCCTTTTTTCTCTCTCTGTTTATTTCGAGTGAAAATACAGAATCTATTTAGAAACGAAAACTAGGATTATATGGTGTATATTATTTATAAAAATGAAAGAAGAGATAATACGCTTACTGATAATAATTTTAATGTCAATAAGATGATTGCTAGATAGTGTCTGCTACACTTAGGCCAATGAAGTTATAATAAAAAAATATTACTTTTACAGCTATTTACTAAAAATTCCTATTTTATCTTGTTTAATTAAAAGGGTTCCCAATTTCTTATCCATTTGTAATTATAGTAGAATTTGAACATTTGTTGTTTGATTCGATCAAATAATTAACGTTTCTTGTGAATGAGTTTTAATGGAATTTACTTGATTTTAATTTAGTTTAATATTGTTGTCAAATATATTTATTTTATTTTCTATCTCACTATTTTCAATTGGCGTCAAATAAAACCCGAAATGATTCGAGCCTTTGTCCTTCATTTCAATTTTCTTGTTACGACCGCATGGTCTTACTAATGACCTAACTAATTGGTGATATTTCTACCCTGACAGCTTCCAGCAGTGCTCGTGGTCAATGAACATTATACAACACTTTCGGCGCTCCTGCGGAGAGAGATCTTTAGAATAATTACCATTACAATATAGGACAAGCTGGTGGCCCGAAGGCCTTTTTAAATCGAAGGGATAGCCGTGGATCCGAGATAACCCATTACCTTTGTTTTCGCATGTGACCGTTGAAAAAAGTTATGAAATAAGAATGTAGTCAGTGAAGCTGGCTATTTCTATTAGATTTTGTTGAGTATATGGAACGACCAAGAACTATTGATGTATTAAAATTAAAGTACTATAAAGAAAAGGAGAAGATACTGTGCAAAAAGAATTAATGCTGTTATGATGTTAAAATATTTAGAAAGTGTCTCTTTACGACATATTTCATATCATTTTTTGATTAAAATTAAAATTTATAGATAATAAAAACAAGTACTGTATTTTAAGGAATTTTACTTAATAATTGCGATTCGTAACGCCTTCGACTACACCGTAGCTTCTTCAGACGAATGAATATACAGAAAAATATAAATGAGAATATAACTATAAATGTTCTTGAGTAATTAAAAGCTTATTGGGTTGCTTCTTCCTAAGTGGTTATTTATGACAGGTATATCCAATAAAATTAAGTAATAGATTGCTCCCCGAAAAGATTCAATAGAGGTGAAGGGCTTAAATCGACTTGTTCATTGATGAGTCTACCTGAGTGTTTGTATTTATTGATTTCTAAAGTTTCCCAAAGATCTACCTTCCAAGATTTATTATCTGTATGCAAAATTTCATACTGTGGGTCGAAAGAATGATTATTTTCTAAGAGATGATTCGCGTAATTTGAATCTGATTTTTTATTTGAAAAACTGCGTTTATGTTCCGATATTCTAATATTAAAATTTCTATGTGTTCTACCAATGTAGAAATTATCACAGTCATTGCAATTCAATCGATAAACACCTGATTTATTGTTTTTACCTGGTTTGGTTTTATTGTTTTTTATATATTTGCCTAAATTATTATTAGTTTGGAAAGCTATATTGAAATTATTGCTACTTAAGAATGATTTCAGTTTCTCACTTGTAATGCCAACGTAGGTTAAGGTTTTGAATTTTGTTTCAATTTATCGACAGGGTAAACTTCATTCAATGCGATTCTACTTTGTTTTTATTTAAAATATTATTTATTAGTTTGGGATTGTAACCATTATTTTTGGCTATTTGTTTAATCAAATTTAGTTCTTTGTTGAAATTTTCTGTTGATAACGGATGTTAATCAATCTATGAATAAAACAATTGAATGCTGACATTTGATATGGATGACACGACGAGTTATGTATTATAATATCTGTATGTGACGGCTTATGGTAAATTGCGAAAACATGTTATCCATTTTCATTCGAAATTGTTACGTCTAAGAAATTTATCGATTATTGCTTTCTATTTCGGTTGTGAATGCAATTTTGGATGTAATGAATTTATATAATTTTCGAAAATTTTCAACTGTCTATCTGTTCCTGTGAAGCAAATAATGATATCGTCTACATTGCGATACCAGTATAAACAATATTTACTGAGTGGATGATCATGAATTAATTTCTCTAAGGTATTCATGAATATTTCTGCTAACAAAGGACTTAACGGATTGCCCATAATCAAGCCGTCTTCAATAGTATAATATTTGTTATTGAAATGGAAATAATTTTGATCTAAACAAATTTGTAATAATGAAAAATATCTGATTTAATGATAGTATTGACATGATTCTTTTCTAATAATTCTTCAACTAATTTATACGTATCTTTCGGAGGAATGTTGGGAAATAGATTCTTAACATCGAAAGAAATGAGTTTGGAATTAGGTGGTATGGTGGTATCTTTGATATTGGCAATAAGTTCGTATGAACTTTTGACCGAAAATTTAGATTTAAAATTGCAATGTTTTATTAGCAAGTCGTTTAGGAATTTTGAAAGTTTGAAAGAAGGTGCCGTTACATAAGAAACAACAGGTCTGATAGGGTAATTAGGTTTATGAAGTTTTATCAACGAATATAATTCGGGGGATTGTGGATTGGAGTTAATGAATTTATATTTTTCGTGGTCTGTAGTTAATGATTTTGCTGTCGAAATTATGTTTTTAACCACTTTCTGAAATTTTGCGGTAGGATCCTTAGTTGATGTTATATAGTTTCCGGCTGTTAAGAATTCTTCAGTTTTAGAAATATAATCGGTTTTACTAATCGCGATGAGTGTATTACCTTTATCTGCTTTAGTGAATACTAAATCGTTCGTTGTACTATTTTCACGAATTGTTTTTATTTTCTTATAATCGGAATTGCAAAGAGGTGATAATTTCGAAAAGTCTTCTTTGATGATTTTTGCTGTTTAATGTTTGGCTAAAATATTATCTTTGGAGTTTTGAGAAGGATTTCGGAGTGTATGCCTAACTGTTCAAAATTAGTTTGATTATGTTTTGGATGTAAATTATGTTTGAATTCTTTTCTAATAGATCTTTTGTGGTTGTGTAAAATCTGTATCAGTTAAATTAGTGAATCTGTCAAAGAATTTATGGTCTGAAAATTTATCAGTTGAAGGTTTGGGTGGAGAAATTTTGAATTTAAGTGAATTCAACTTTTTCTGTTGTTGCTGAAACTTTTTATGAATTGAAATTTTGACATCGTATCTGGATTCAGTGTCTAAAATATCAAACTCAACAGGGTGCAATCTAAACAATAATTCCGTATGGAGTACCTTCAAATATATGTTTGCAACATCCCTCCTGTTGTACTGGATCTTCATATTCTCTTTGAGCCATATGCGTTGGCCTTTCTCGGTTGCTCTTCTTGCTGGTCCACTGTTGTTATGTGTCTTCAACCGTATGTAATTGGGAGTCAACCTGTTTTCAAGCACATTGAGTAGAACCATATATTCTGGGTGTGAACTGCACATCTTAGTAGTATTTTGAAATACCACAAAGCCAAAAAGCCGGTATCAGCTTTCTTTAACATTTGAATTCGGGAAGCAACCCAATAAGGTTTTAATTACTCAAGAACATTTATTGTTATATTCTCATTTATATTTTTCTGTATACTCATTCGTCTGAAGAAGCTACGGTGTACAACAAAAACAAAATACAAAATCTTTAGAAATAGAGTAAATAAGCCAAGCCCTTTCGAATTTCTCTCTATTTGCTAGATTTCTTTCAAAGTATTTGCACGAAAACTTTTTCTTATCTTTATTACTAGGAAATCTAAAACTGATGTCTATCAAGGGCGGACCACGTTTAACCAATATTTTAGCCATCTCGTTGGTGATTCTTTCGGGCCACAAACCGGGGTCGGACGGAATTATATCGATACTAGCCTCATTACAGCTTTCATCAAGAGTGTCACTTGCAGCAGGTATTTCGGTAGCTGACATTACCGTACTTTTTACACAAGCTGAATTACCTGAAGTTGATTGTTCAAGTGCTGTAGACGAGGATGGTGTCATCGCTTCATCGGGCTCTGCATCAGTAGAAGCTGTTTTGCTGCTACTACCGCTGCCACTTGTTGCCGGACCTGACGTTACTGTTGAAATTTCAGATGGTCGACTCACAGTTATTAATATTATGGATTTAGAATCTTCAGATTCGGACGATTCGGTCGCACCAACATCGATAGTCTCCGTGGAATCTCGATTATTTTGCAAGAAATGCTTTAAAAATCCAACCATTTTCCCCATTCTTGTATTCTCAGTTTCCTTTGCTCGCTAAACCTGAAGGTCTCTTTCTTTCATCCTGAAAAAACAAATAAACAATTAGTACTCATGGGAATTAGGAATTAACTTCTAATGTAACCTCAATAATAAGCACCCATGTGGGTAGGGTAGGAAATATTCTTAAAAAGTTGACTAAGTAGCCAATAGTTTTTTAACCCTTTATAGGGCAGAAGTAAGATATGGCATATTTGAGTAATAAAAACTAAGCGAGTTATGGATAAAACCAGTTACTTTTAAAACCCGTACAAGACATTTCAAATAATAAAAGATATTTAGCTAAAAGAAATTAATTATAACCAGTACCCTATAAAGGGTTAATGTTGATAGTATAAAGTAGGGAACACTCACCATTTTATGAAAAAACGTTGAAATTGCAGTCAGCAGGTATTCGGCACTTACTTTAAAAAAACAGTAGTAAACAAAATACTACACAACACAACACCACATTGACAAAATAAAAATGACTTTATATATAAAAGTTAATAGGATTACTTGTTTTTATTCACTTGTTGCACAGTTCAGTGAACTAGCTGATTTAAAAACGTCTGTGGCGATGCATCGTTTCTATAGCGCTCCAGGCGTTATTCATGTCTGAACAGGAAAATCAAGAAACTGCTGCCTGACATGTTCTCGCAACATAGGAATCGACAGTAACTGGATGATATACTGATAAAATTTCGTGTGTATTTATACCTAATCCTATTTAATTTCTCAACTTTTATTTTAATATTTTTTTTGGACCCTGGGTTTTGGCGCCCCTGAAGGATGGCGCCCGTGTGCATTGCACACTTTGCACATATGGTTGCGGGGGCTCTGGCTATGACACATATAGAAAATACACATCACAGACCCCGATACTTATATGTTTTATAGATTTGGAAAAGGCATTCGACAGAATTCGAATGTGTGATGTGATCACTATCCTCAAAAATAAAAACTTAAGCAATAAATACTTAAACATAATCAAAGGACTAAATAACTCTAATAAGACGAAAGTAAAAACTACACAGGGACTTACAAGCGAGATCAAAATTAATGCAGGCATTAGACAAGGTGACAGCCTCAGCCCATGTCTATTTAACTTAATCATGGATGAAATAATAGCAGGTGTTAACCAAATGAACCAAGGCTATAGGATGGGTAACAAAACTATTAGAATACTGTGCTACGCAGATGATGCTTTACTAATAGCCGAGAATGAGGACGACCTACAACTACAAAAGTTCAAAGTAACAGCAGAAAAATATAACATGGTAATATCAACACAGAAAACCCAATCGATGGTAATAGCGAAAGATCCAATTAGATGCAAACTAGTAGTGAACGACCATATAATAGAGCAAGTTTCACACTTTAAATACCTAGGAGTAGAAGTATCGAGCGATAGGCAACTATTACAAGAAGCAAAACAGCAGGCAATGAAAGCATCGAGAATATCTGGCTTCCTGAGAGATGTAATCTGGCGGAATAAGTACATAAGCACAGAAAGCAAAGTCCGAATTTATAAAACCTGTGTGAGACCCGTAATGACATATGCGGTTGAGACAAGAGCTGCGACAACAAAAACAAAACAACTAATGAGGACAACAGAGATGAGAACACTAAGAGCTATAAGAGATATTACACGCAGAGATAGAATAAGGAATGAGGATACGCTAAGGGAGCTAGGTGTCCAGGATGTGGTGAGGTGGACAAGTGCACGTCGACGCCTATGGAGAGATCACGTAGAAAGAATGGGCCCCGAACGTATGGCGAAGTGGGCAAAAATACAGAAACCCAACACTAGAAGACCCATAGGAAGGCCGAAAAGGCGATGGTATGAGTGCTGGAGCTCCGGTTCGCAGCAGGGGCTGTAACAGAAAAACAGGACATCGTCCTATTTAAAGAAGAAGAAGAAGAAGAAGACATCACAGACCCTCAATTATATGCACTGACTCGTTATCATCGATTCAAGCCATTAAAGAAGAATCGATCGAAAATCCAATTGTTGTAAACATAATGACATCTTCTCAAATCTTAGACATCAATTGAAAAAAGTTATATTACTATGGGTACCATCTCATTGCGGAATAATTGGAAATATAATTGCCCCACCAGTTATGACCGTATGAAGCATGGCTAAGCAACAATAAGTTCGCAATGGAACAATCACAGGCAAGAATCGACATCCAAATTAAAGAACATCGAGCCAACGACCAAACTAACTGAGCTGTCTGAACATATAAGTAGAAGGGATCTGATCACCCTACGCAGATTAAGAATTGGTCACACTCATCTTACACATGCTCATATTCTATGCCAAGAAACAGCCCCATGGTGCGAAAAGTGTGATACTCAGCTAACAGTGCAACATGTAATACTACAGTGCCAAAACTTCATCTCTCAAAGTGTCAAGTTCCGAGTAAGTGAAAGTATCAATCAAGCTCTCAGTTTAAACCACAACAGTATGAACTCTACACTTATATACATTAAATCTATAGATGTCAAAATATAATTTGAAATAGCAATTATATAATGTATATTAAACAACATTTGAATTTGGGAGGATTTTACTTGGTAAAATTCCATTATCAATAATAAAAACAAGAACTGTGTTTTAAGGAACTTTACTTAATAATTGCGATTCGTAACGCGTTTTACTACACCGTAGCTTCTTCAGACGAATGAATATACAGAAAAATATAAATGAGAATATAACTATAAATGTTCTTGAGTAATTAAAAGCTTATTGGGTTGCTTCTTCTTAAGTGGTTATTTATGACAGGTATATCCAATAAAATTATTCAAAATTAATTCCATTTCTATAACAAATATTATACTATTGAAGACGGCTTGATTATGGGCAATCCGTTAAGTCCTTTGTTAGCAGAAATATTCATGAATAACTTAGAGGAATTAATTTATAATCATCCACTCAGTAAATATTGTTTATATTCGTATCGCTATGTAGACGATATCATTATTTGCTTCACAGGAACAGATAGACAGTTGAAAATTTTCGAAAATCATATAAATTCATTACATCCAAAAATTGCATTCACAACCGAAATAGAAAGCAATAATTCGATAAATTTCTTAGACGTAACAATTTCGAATGAAAATGGAAAACATGTTTTCGCAATTTACCATAAGCCGTCACATACAGATATTATAATACATAACTCGTCGTGTCATCCATATCAACATAAAATGTCAGCATTCAATAGTTTTATTCATACATTGATTACCATCCCGTTATCACAAGAAAATTTCAAGAAAGAACTTAATTTGATTAAACAAATAGCCAAAAATAATGGTTACAATCCCAAACTAATAAATAATATTTTAAATAAAAACAAAGTAGAATCGCATTGAATGAAGTTTACCCTGTCGATAAATTGAAACAAAAATTCAACACCTTAACCTACGTTGGCATTACAAGTGAGAAACTGAAATCATTCTTAAGTAGCAATAATTTCAATATAGCTTTCCAAACTAATAATAATTTAGGCAAATATATAAAAATAATAAAACCAAACCAGGTAAAAACAATAAATCAGGTGTTTATAGATTGAATTGCAATGACTGTGACAATTTCTACATTGGTAGAACACATAGAAATTTTAATATTAGAATATCGGAACATAAACGCAGTTTTTCAAATGAAAAATCAGATTCAAATTACTCGAATCATCTCGTAGAGAATAATCATTCTTTCGACCCACAGTTTGAAATTTTGCATACAGATAATAAATATTGGAAGGTAGATCTTTGGGAAACTTTTGAAATCAATAAATACAAACACTCAGGTAGACTCATCAATGAACAAGTCGATTTAAGCCCTTTACCTCTATTGAATCTTTTCGGGGAGCAATCTATTCCTTAATTTTATTGGATATACCTGTCATAAATAACCACTTAAGAAGAAGCAACCCAATAAGCTTTTAATTACTCAAGAACATTTATAGTTATATTCTCATTTATATTTTTCTGTATATTCATTCGTCTGAACAAGCTACAGTGTAGTGAAACGCGTTACGAATCGCAATTATTAGGAAAAATTCCTTAAAACACAGTACTTGTTTTTTATTATTTATATTAAACAATTCACAAAACATTAATTTGAAATTTTCTTGTAGTTAGTTGATGTCACAATAGCGCTAATGACTTCGATGTCAAAGCGTTCTTTCAATATAAAAAAATACAAATGCCGCAGTTCAATTGAATGAAAAATATTTTGATTAGCAAAGGAAAGGTGTTTCTGTTATTAAAAAAAAGTTTTGTGACTAGCAGAGCATTGAACGGTATAAACAGTAAATTTGTGCTGTATTGTTATGGTGCTAAAAGATTCAATTTTATAACATACTCACAGTTCAGGAAACTTAGATGACATTTATGATTGAATAAATACGTTTACTTTGACAAAACTAATATACAAATGACAATTTTGGTGAGCGAATCTACTTAAACAACCCTGTATTCTTCAATCTAGATACAAAACTAAAGGTGAAAACCCATAACAATTCGAAACAAACCTACAAAAGAGAATGAGACTGATTTCGTTGCAGAAAATTATCGCTGAAATTTCTCCCCTAGTGAAAAGTCACTTGAAATAGCTGGAAAGGACATCTCCTTGAATAAAAACTTCAATAAATTTTCTACATTCAAAAGATTGTCAAAACTTGAACTTATCTACACGAGGACCTTAAATTTAAAAGCTCTGCAATTAGTCTGTAATGGGTTTAACACAAAGAAAGTCGTTTTTCAAAATTGTTTCTTCTTGAATACACTGCATTCATTAAAAATCCGGCACTTTGGCAAACTTTCAGTTCTGTCTTTGTCCCTTCTAAATTTCATGTGATAAGTTGGTCTTCGTTGGAAGAAGATACAAGATAACGTGGATATATCTCGGGGACAGAACGAAAAGGGAGAATTTAGAAGGAAAGTTAACGATGAGTTGTATTTAATTTTGAGATCATTGAATGCATCTTCCTGTACTTTTGAAAATATTGAAAAGAAATATTTGAGTTTTCGTGTACAGGGTGGGCAAATTTCGATGTATTTCTAAGGCAGCTATGTGAAATATTGCATATAGTTAAAAATGAACCCACCTCTCTCAATCTTATTTTCAGGAACTAGTTTAGTGGTGCCAAAATTTTTCTGATATCTCTTTTCGTTCTGGACTTATTGAAAATTTCTCGAATTTTGTGAAAATCGTTCATCGCGGATATCTCGATCATCATCGAAGTTACATAAAAATAAGTTTGATATTCTACAGGCACATTTTTGAATAAAATACAGTTATTTTTTTTAGCTCAGCGGTTTTAGAGTTTTAATGTTTACATACTTTTTTCAAATACAAACCATAGGAAATTTAACCTTTATTGGATGCAGCAATTTTTTGCCTTTCCAGAAATATATAATACTTCTAGTCAATTATTGCATTCAATAATTATTTTCAGAGAAAAACCTTAAATTGCCACAATTCATCATGCATGCCAATCAACGATTCATATTGTTCTATCACTGAAACCACAGATTTTAAAGATCCTTTTTAATATCATGGTTACTTCTATGGTTTGATTCGATTCAGACCATAGCAATTAACTGTGGTCTTTTTGAAATTCAAACATTATGAACACCTCAAAAAAGTCTAAGGAACACTTACCCATATCTTTAAAATATGAATCTGATGATTCGGATTTATAGAAATCTTTCGGTTTTTGTTAGGATGCATTGTATATAATGTATTCTCAAGAAAACAAAATAATATTTGACTTCTCCAAAGCACCTATTATAAAAAAACTTGAAATTTGAAAATGACGAAATTTGGTAAAACACAAAAAAAGATCCTGAACTAATATTTTCGAAACGATATGGAAGCTCTTATATTTTTCAGTACCCAGAAGGTTCACCTCTGTTATTAATGACACTTTGGCATCGTCGCGGCATGCTCAATATTAAATGGTCTATTACATTTTGGCCTAAGTCATTCCAAGCCTCTGAACTGCTAATCGAAGCTCCTGTTCATGATGGAAGACGTTTTGACGCAGGAGATTTTTTTTTAGGGTGTCCCACACATGCTCGATGGGATTCAGATCTGGGGAGCAGGATGGCCTCGGTAGAAGATCGATATCATTCTCTCCAAGAACGTTCAAGACAACTCTTGCACGATGAGGAGGGGCATTATCTTGTTGGAAGAGTGGATTTCGACCCATTGTTTGGAGATACGGTACCACTACAGGTAAAACTCAATCTCATTTGAGTAAGAATTTCCATTGAGGTTGTTCTGTATGAAAACGAGGTCAGTTCTTCCACCATGGCGTATACCTCCCCAAAACATCACTGATCCGCCTCCCGAATCGGGATGATAGCTAAATCTACATTCATCAATGAAGAGAACTGTGGCCCACCTCTCTTGATCCCAGTTTACGTATTTTTGGCACCTAGCTAAACGAGCAGCGCGATTTCCATGGGTCAGTTGTGGAACTCATAAAGGACGTCTGGAATGGAGTTGACCTTCGTGCAGTCGATTTCTCACAGTTTGGTCGGAAATTTATACATTATGAACTCGTGATAGCTCTTGAGCTAATTCAGATGCTGTGGTAGTACGATCTCTTCTGGCTTGTAAAACCAAAAATCGGTCTTGGGCGACTGTAGTTCTCCTGAAACAACCAGTATGGCGTTATTCTACGCTACCTGTTTTATTGAAACGCGACCATAAACGGTTTATGACACTTGGGCTACTTCCCAGAACCCTGGGTACTTTCCGTTGTGAGCTCCCAGCTTGGAGCATGCCAACGGCTCGTAACATCTCTTCTCTAGTCAAATGTCGTCTTTCCATGGTCGAATCACAAAACTTGAATCTTTTATTTGTGCTTACAACAGAAACAAAGTGTCAACTAACTGATTTCAAACACTGAATACATGAAATGATTATAAAGCAGCGTCGTATTTGCTGCATTTTTAGTTTTTTATAACAAAAAACTGAAATCTGTTGCGGCACATCCATATTGATCGTTCTGGATACGATATATCGATATTCAGAAGTGTTCCCTAAACTTTTTTGAGGTGTTTATATGAGTCCATGCATGGTGCTTTGGTAATATTCTATTAGAATGATTAGAAAGTTATGTTAGAGAAAGAAATATAATATTATGAAAAACAAGATCTATGGCATTAACTTTTCTCGAACGAAAACCAAAAAAATTTATTATTAGTTCCCTGAGGAAGGCACATATCTGGTATCGAAACGTTGGAATGTTTTGAAGAAAGAAGCTTAAAGATCTATTCGTTGTTTTATTTATAAGAAGTCCGTTGTTTGTTGGGAAAGTTGATTGTTCGTTGTTGGTGGACTTGAAATTGATTACATGACAAAAACGCATGCGAAAATCTTCAACAGAAACAAAAAGTCCTAACGATACAAATGGGGGAAAGTACTTTATCGCAAATATTCAAAAGTGTTGCCATTGTTTTCAATGCATAAATTACATCTTCGAGAAACACTACGGTAGGTATTGTAAATATAAATATTGCTAACAGAATCAAGGCATTCCCTGAAATTCTTTTTAACTCTTCTCAATTGTTACTGTTCCTCTTGTAGAGTGAATCCTAAACATGACCCCAAAGAAAAAATCTAGTAGCGTCAAGTCAAGAGAATGAGACGGCCATCTCACAGGACCTTCAGTCCCTATCCAATCATGTCCAAAATTAAAATTCAACAGATCAGTGATGGCCTTGTTCGGTGGAATGGGCACCATCCTGTTGAAGAAAAATTGATATTTGTGCTAATGGAAGTTGATCGATTAATACTGCAATGATATTATTGTTGATGAATTATTCATAACGTACTCCATTGAAATTTTCATCAAAACTTTCAAACGCCAAAATGCGACTATTCTTCAGTGTACACCACAGGTTGAAACTATTAAATATCCCATCGCTAGTGATGCGGACTGGTCTGGGCGTTCTTGGATATTTCATAAATACAAATTGCAGGAATTTAGTCGTCGGCAAGGGGGAACCCCTGGCTGCAAAAATTGAGAGACTCGCATTTTGTAGTGTTTAAACTGGTTTTCTTTTAGAATACCGAGCTCCCGACGTTTAGAAATTCCTGCTTATGCTTCTATTTGTCTACTCGAATTGAAGGTTTGACCGTACAGCACCCATCACTTCGATCTTTACTTCCTCTCTATTACTTACATGATAGTTTTTATTTCTTGATTTTCTGAATGAGCCACTATTGATAAGATTCTCTTGCATTCTTCGAAAAATAGATTTATTTGGCTGGTGCCTTTCGGGATGCCGATTGAAGTATGTTTCGGCCGTTGCTGCTGAATCATACCCACTAAGAATATAACTTTCCAACATATCGAACTTTTCATAGTTATGATTTCTATTCTGCATCTTGAAACAACCAAAGTCTCAAGTGAACAAATTTTTGAATGTAATAGTTATAACATACAACTAACAAATAGCTATTTCGATTTTCAATAAACATTATTACCTATACTGAAACTGGAACCGTAAGTGTCAAACTCTAAGACCACAGTTAATTACTATGGTGTAAATCGAATCAAACCATAAAAATAACCATGATCTCAGATATGATCTTCAAAATCTGTGTTTTTCACACCTACTGAATGGAATTGTGACCATTTCAGGTTTTTCTCTGAAAAAAGATATTGAATGCATTAATTGACTACAAGTGTTATATATTTTTGAAATAACAAAAATTATTCAGAAATCTGTAGATCAATGAATAATCCCTCCTGATAAGATCCAATTTCCAAATCTGCCTGCCATGCACGCAGTGCCCAAAAGTCACAATAGTGCAATTAAGCAGGATGCAGAGAAACGAAGCGGAAGACTGCAATTTCGTCTAAGGAGCTCATCAGTGTCGCATATCGCTTCTCAACATCCTAACCAACTACATCGGAGTACCCTAACTATTCCAGAAAAGATGCTTCTTGTACATATATTTATGAGAGTCGCCCTCTATGGGGCGATGAACACGCTACCCGACTTTGAGAAAGGTAATGAACAATAACATACGTATATGAGAACGTAACAATTCAAACACATGTAGAAGATCTTACGTCGGTCCGAGAATTACATCACGGTTCAAAACGAGCGAAATAGTCTCGTTGGTTTCAGTGCTCTTGGCCTCTTATTCAGGAAAAACCTTCTGTTGGTTAATATTTGATGACACAAATATCTTCCTTGATATACTTCGCAAGGAGACTACATAAGTAAATTGATTTAATTGAGGAGGTCGTTACTTGATGAAAATCGATATACATATTTTCAATGAAATAAAACTAAAGTATTTAGATTTTCACTATATTAACAAAACTATGACCGGTTTCACCACACTGTGGCTTCATCAGATAAATACAAACTAATGAACAGAGTTATTCTTTATATATTAGACTTATTTCTTACTTAATATTACAATAGGTACAAGAGGTATGTTGGAAAACCCATCGGAGTTGCTTACTTTATGAATTGAAAAGATTGAGTAAAGGAGAAGGATTTAGATCTAATTGGCTATTAAGTAACCTACCTGAATTCTTCTCTTTGTGATCTCTAAAATTTCCAATAGATTGAGTTTTTGTCTGTTATTTTCATTGTGTAAAATTTTGAAATTATCATTAAAATGATGGTTTTCTTCGTGTAAGTGATTAGAATACGAAGTATTTCCGAAATATATAAAACTGAAGACCCATAATATCAGCCCCGCAGCCCGAAATGGAGTACTACAAAGCAAAAAGAAATGGTTGAAGTTAGACATCAAGTTTCAATACAGCCAACGAGACAACTACAACATCTTTTTAAAGGTAATCCATTCGAAGTTGCTTCATAGATTGCATTCAGTAGAATTTGACATTTTAGATTCCGGAACAAGATCCAAAGTTCATTCATTAATTCACAAAAAGTATAAGAATCAGTTACGAAAATTGAATAAATTATTGAGTAATAGACCTGAAACTTCAAAAATCAAGTCCAAATTTTCCGATCACCAATTTTATGATAGGTTCAGTAATCTTTCAGATGCAAAGATGAAGTTTCACTTGTAGAAAAGGGTTTTAAACACAATTTAGAGTCAAATAACGCTCGTCCCCATTTCGATCTGCTAGGAATTGAAACCGAAATAGCCCTAAATTATTCACCACAAGCCAAACACCTAAAACACTCTTCAGCGTTACTACTTCAGAAAGAGTTCAATAGTTTTCAACATAAGAAATTCGAAAATACAACTTTAAAGTCCATTAAATCTAAGTCCGCATCTGAGGATATCATATTCACCAAAGCAGACAAAGGTCATACAGTCATAGCCTTAAATAAAGCGGACTATTTATTGAAAACCCAAAATTTCATTGAATCAGGTTGCTATGAAGAAATTTATAAAGATCCAACTAATAAATTTCAATCCATAGTAAAAAACGCTTTAGAGTATGCCAAGTCTATAATACCCACCAACCAAAAATATAATCTTTTCATTGACAACCCGCAATCACCAAAACTTAACTCCCTCGTCAAACTCCATACAACAGGGTATCTTATTAGACCAGTAGTTTCATATTTTCAAGCTCCAGCTGCAAAACTTTCACGCTTTCTCATAGACATCATTCGACAGTACGTTAATTTTGAACCTAAATTCTCAATAAAAAACTCTTCAGTCCTAATAAATAAAATTCAGCACACGATACTACCACCGAACGCTAAACTTATGTCATGGGATGTAGTAAATCTCTTCCCTAGTGTTCCACCTAGTGATACAGTGAAACTCATCAAGAACGCCCTTCAAATTAATAAAGTCAATCCGATAATTCAATCAGAAATCTTACACCTTTTAGAAATTTGTTTAGAACAAAATTATTTTAACTTCAATAGAGTATTATATAATAGTGAAAAAGGTTTAATCATGGGTAATCCTCTGAGCCCTCTGCTCGTTGAAATCTTCATGGATAATATTGAAAAAACTATCCAAGAACAACGTTTTTCAAACACTTTATTTATTGGTTTAGATATGTCGATGATATGATTTGTTGTTTCACTGGCACAAACAGACAATTAGAGTCATTCAAAACATTCATTAACAAAATTCACGATAATATTAAATTCACGTTAGAGATAGAAACAGAGAACTCCATTAACTTTCTGGATTTTACTATTACTAAAATTAAAGGCAAACATGATTTTTTATTTTTCATAAGCCATCGCATACATATATTACACTGGTCTACAATGGTTTTGTTGCCCTAGATATGAAAATGATTTTGGGTCTATTTATGCACACAATTCGTGAAACTATCAATGTGTTTGTAGGATTTGCTCTGATTTCTTTTCAAATCTTTATTTTCATTTTACATAACAAAAATCGTAAAACAAGAAACAAAATAACAGATATATTTATAATGTCAGTTATGTTTTGAGAAATTCGGATACATCGAAGTAAATAAAGACGAAAATGTCGAAAATATATTTCATATTTCCATAAAACGCCTTTTATGAGCTTTTCTTCTATAATTTCTCAGGGGACAATCTCTTTTCAAAGACCAGCAGTAATCTGCCATCATGTGACAATCCCATCGACCTTGATACCTTTCTTCCATCACTTTTAGATCTTGATGAAACCGCTCTCCCTGTTCCTCACTATAATTTCCTAAATTATCCGGAAATTTATCTAGATGATTGCGGAGATAGTGTAACTTAATACTCATATTTGCTCCTAAAGTCTGAAAGTTTGTCAGCATATTTTGCACAATTTCTTCATAATTTGCTGCTTTATGGTTACCTAGGAAATTTTCGACAACCAACACAAAACTTTTCCAAGCTTTACTTTCCGGAACAGTCATAACTTTGATAAAATCTGAGGCTTTCATCAATTGCCGTATTTGAGGACCATCAAATATTCCACCTTTCAATTTTTCCATACTAAGCTTCGAAAATTTTCTGCAAATGTAATTAAAACAATTTCCGTCTTTGTTCAACGCTTTTACAAATTGCTTAAACATACCTAACTTAATATGTAATGGTGGAAGTATGATTTTGTCTCTGCTCACCAGCGGCTCCTTATTACGTTGGCTTTACCGACAGTTAAAGAATTTCTTACAGGCCAAACATCTTGTTCCCAATGAAGTTGCTTTGCTCTACTATCCCACATACAAATAAAGCAAGGGTATTTTGTATATCCACTTTGTTGACCAAGTAAAAATTAACCATTTTAAATCCACACAGATCGGCCATTGATGCTCAGAGTATTTAATTTTCTCTAAAACTAATTTTACATTTTCATATTCTTCTTTGAGTCTCGTTGAATGACAATTGGAATTGATGCGAATTTATTTCCATTGTGCAATAAGACGCATTTTAAACTTCTTTTGCAACTATGAATAAAAAGGCGCCATTCAGTAGATTTGTACTCTTTTAAACCCATGTCTATAAGCAGCTTCGCGATATCATTACAATACACTAATCCTTCATTTTCACTAAAGAATTGTAATAACTCTTTTTCTCGCGTTCTGTATGTTGTAATTGTTACTGTTGGTGCCAATAAATTTTTTTCTTTCAATCTTGAGGCTAACAGTTCTGATCCTTGTTTTGATAAATTGAGATCACGTATTAAATCACTGAGTTCATTTTGAGAAAATAACTTTGGCGTAGATGTTTCACCTTCCCATTCACTTCCACTAGTAGATGGTCCCGATTTCGTGAATTTGGTAACATCATTGTTTCTGAGGGCATGCGAATTACTTTTGAAATGTATATGGGCCGAGGAGATTTTCACTGTGTAGAACCGGACATTTCGTAGACTGTAAGTCTGGGTATCTCCACGTTTGATTTCGATTAAAACCTTTAACATCTACTACGCAAAAGTAACAATCACCTAAATGATTCGTAGGCTCCATCCAGATCATAGGAATACCAAAGTCTAATCCAGAACGTTCACCTTTTTTCCACAACCGTAAAGACTCAACACAGGACTTACAAACTTTATTCGGAACCCATGGTTTACCCAATTTGTCCATTTTGAAACCAAAATATTCAACATAAGTCTCCTTGACAAAGTCTGTGATATTTTTTTTTTGTTTTTTTGGTATATAAACACCGCAAATATAACAAAATAAATCGCTACAATATTTACACTTTCTTCGTGACGAACTCATATTTTAGACTGGAAGACAAATATATAAGAATGGACATTCAGTTATTGAAACAAAATATTAATCCATGACACTTTATCCAGATTTATGTGTATATGTACTTCAATATTGTCAAATAACTGAGATCTCAGCTGTTCTGTGGAGCAAGGGGTCTGAGAGTGGGGATCAGGTGATGTTTGTATGCGCGAAAAAGTTGCGCAGAAGCCTAATCATGACTGGAAAATTAAATTTTATTTCTAACAAGCTTATAATTGTTCAAAATATAAGAAATGCAAAAATCATGAAAATACGAGCACATTGAGAACTTTCATGAATATATTCGTAATCTGGGCACTTGAAAACATAAAAATTTGCGATGACATCCAGGGTAACAATAAAAAATTTTTTTTGTAGAGCTGTGTTACTATTCACAGCTCATCTACACATCCTTATTCACATAAATTAGCAGCTTACAATAGTATGCCACATAGACTCATTAATATCCCAATGTCACAAAATAATTTCATAAAAGAGCTAAATATAATTAAACAAATAGCACTCAATAACGGTTACAGTCCAACTATGATTGAGAACATGATTTCACGCAAAAAATTTCAAAAAAGCAATCCAGGAGTATTTCCAAGTATATAAAGTTCTAACACAAAATACAACAGCTTAACTTATATTGGTAATCCTAGTCTAAAATTAAAATCATTCCTCTCGCATTATAATTTCAATATAGCATTCCGAACTGATAATTCTTTAGGCCGACATATCAAAAACTGCAAATCTAAAATTGATAAAAGTAATAAATCCGGTGTTTATGAACTGTCTTGCGGGGATTGTAATAAAATTTATATTGGTAGAACTTTCAGAAATTTCAAAGTTAGATTGTCCGAGCACAAACGTAGTTTTAATTATCATAAATCAGATTCCCATTATTCTAATCACTAACTCGAAGAAAATCATCATTTTAATGATAATTTCAAAATTTTGCACAATGAAAATAACAGACAAAAACTCAATCTATTGGAAATTTTAGAGATCAACAAAGAGAAGAATTCAGGTAGGTTACTTAATAGTGAATTAGATCTAAATCCTTCTCCTTTACTCAATCTTTTCAATTCATAAAGTAAGCAGCTCCGATGGGTTTTCCAACATACCTCTTGTACCTATTGTAATATTAAGTAGGAAATAAGACTAATATATAAGGAATAACTCTGTTCATTCGTTTGTATCTATCTGCTCCACAGCCACAGTGTTTTGTTAATATAGTGAAAATCTAAATACTTTAGTTTTCCATAAGAATAGGGTGAAATTACCCTAAAAAATTACCTCGGACTTTTACTAAACATCAACTTCCCTATGGGTAGTAGTTAAGTCCTGAAGAGAACTGCAGCTAAAAGTAGAGAAGATCCGGCTTCATACTAAATCTGGAAGACATAATAGGCCGTACATTGACATATATGAGAAAGAAAAGAGATATATGATATTTGTTGGTTTCGTTGTTCTACTCTATGACAATCTGCAGGAAGCTTGCAAAATAAATAAGTAACAGGAGGTGGTCTTGAATTGGAGAAGATATGCCAAATCAGATATCGATAGATTAATTTCAGAAATAATACACTACAGTTATGAATGCTTATAAAAGATAATTACTTCACTAAGTGTCTTGCAAAAATGGAACTTAACAATTGAAATAGGTATATTTTCGAAACTAGTATATTTCATTCAATATTTGCATTTTTACATATTCACTAATTTTATGAGTTGTTGACCAGATGATTCGCCAGGTGGTATCATATGAAAGTTCTATCGAGCGGAGATTGTATTTCATCTTATCCCCTTGCTTCGCTATTCGGTTGCAGTTTTACCAATATTCATAATTAATTATCAGACTAATTTTTGTTCTCCTTTTTCCTTGGGATCGCGCCATGATGAAAATTTGGTTGAGATAGACTTCCCTAATTAAAACTTCTAAAGTGTAAGAAAAATAGGCTATAATGAATTATATCGCTATCACGTGAACTTCCCGGTGCCTGGCAAGCTGTTGCTACTCGAGGGATAAAAATCTGACCCCTCTTAAGGGTTAATACCGCTTTTACGCGTAGGAATGAGAATTTATCAAGAATGCTTGGGAAACATATCTTTCCGTTTGAGAGCAAATCCGTTCATTTTAATTTTCATGCAGGAAAGCAATCACTTGGAGATATATGGGAATTTTGAAATCGTAGTAGCGTTTGGAATTTAAGTACGAAAGGCTTAGTTTTTCACATGGCTTTAGAGAAAACATAGACTGCAGCTACTATCTACTGTAGTCTATTGTGCAGATGGTAGACAGATTTCGACAAAGTATTGCTGCTATGTGAAATATTGTGTTCATTGCCGTGAATAAATTCAAGCTAGCTTTTTACATTTTCGGGTCATCTAGAAAATTTTGGAATTAATCCAGTGCCAATATCTCAGTTGATTTTCAATTTATATTGTACTGAGGGGGTTTAGAAGGTTGAGATAAATACCACAGTAAGCTTTCGGGGAAGCAGACGTGTTTAATGATTTAATGATAAAATCAGTAAAGAAAAAGAATGATGGTATATACTATGCTGTAACAAGGTGTTATACCATTCTTACCTGTACCAAGCTAATCAGGGTAGATTCTATAAGATAGAATTTACTGAATCGCCTAAGGGCTACGAATTTCAATTAAACACTATAGATATCGTCAACAATTGTAACACACTACGATGTATCTTCCTCAAGCGATGTTGTGTGAAAGAGTGAGTCTCACAAGTGTTGGACAGAAAAACATATTTAGTAGTTAGAGTTTTAAATTCCTGATATGATACCAGTGTCATCTGTATAACATTGATCTCCTTGAACAGGTAAGCGGGACTAGACAATTCTGGTCTATGGCGAAGACTGTCAGTGTCAATTTCTGTAAATCTGCGTTTCCGCCTCTTGTTAGAGAAGTATAGCATCATCTCCGAAAGAGAAAGCTGATCTCTTTGCTCTCTTGTTCTCAAAGAGTTCTGTGCTAGATTCATCTAACGCAATACCACCGAACATCCTACCTACAAATTCTTCCATCGCAGAAGTCAAGTTCAGAGTTCGCACTGTGAGACAGGCTCTCGAGCAGGTGAATTGCAAGAAGGCAGTTGGTCTAGACGAAATACCACCGATCGTCCTGAGAAACGACCGTCAGTATGGTTTTCGCAGGCAAAGTTCGACAGGAGATCTGCTCGCCTACGTCACTCATTTTTGTGCATCAGCGATGGAAAAACATGGGGAATTTAGAGCAATAGCCCTCAACATATCTAGAGCCTTCGATAGGGTTTGGCATGCAGCCTTGTTGAATAAACTTGCTGCATATGGGTTTTCCGAAAAATTGCGGGGTTGGATAAATAGCTTTCTTTCAAATAGATCAATACAAGTTGTGGCCGACGGAATAACATCTGATTGTTTCCAGTTGCAAGCAGGAGAACCTCTGGGATCCATTCTTTCGCCAACCTTATTTCTGTTGCAGGAAAATGATCTTTTGTCATTTATAGAGAACAATATCTCCGGTTTTGCAGACGATTGTACCCTGGTTTCGTCTTTCAGTAGTCTACGGCCGATTACAGCTGCAGAATCTCAGCATCAAAAATATCAACAAATTAGGAGGACATCCGAATGGGGTCAGTTGAACCTGCTAAGCTTCAACGTAAGCAAGACGCAAGCAACTACGTTTTCTAGAAAGGTCTCCGTTGGAGAACTTTCTCCAAGGCCAACAAATTGCATCCAAAGATTCGATGCACCTTCACGGAATAACGGTCAACTGCGGGTTTTGCTGATATGAACATGTATCAGCAATAGCTTAGTCGGCGTCAGCTAAACTTAGTTTTCTTTTCAGAGCCAAGCGATACTTCACGTCATCTCAGCTGTTGCTTCTATATAAGGCGCAGATTCGACCTGCTTTGAAATATTGTTCCCATGTATGAGGATCTACCCCCAGACATTCGTTGCAGATGTTGGAAAGTGTGCAAAAAAGGGCTGTGCGCCTCATCGACTTCCCGGAGATCACCCGCGATCTCCAACCACTGGTTCTCAGAAGACAAGTTGCTGATCTTTCTCTGTTTTACAGATACTTCCACGGAAGATGCTCCAAGGAGCTGAAAGACTTTCTTCCGGGAAAACTCAAGTTTTGCCGCGACACTAGGCTGGAAAGGAGTTCCCATCATATGGCGGTACATTTAACGACCCCTCGAAACTCTCTCTATAAGAATTCCTATATTTACAGGGCCGGTGAGCTGTGGAACTCCTACAATTTGGCCCTTTTCAAGAAGAGAGTAAACAGACACCTCAATTCTTCCCAGGCGCCCACTCATGTGGTGTAACAGGTTCGCCTATTTCTGGGGAGCGCGCATAAAAAAAAAATAAAAAATATAATAAGCGGAATGATCAGAACATATACAAATATCATATCATAATACTTACCTACGTATAGAATCAACTGATATAGATAAATATATTTCATTAACATATTTTTGCCATATCAGCGAAAAGATTGCAAATGACATTAAAAAACAGAATAAAAAAGTAGTCGACGCTAAACTCCCCCTGGAATTATTGAATAGTAAAGATAAAACTGATAAATTTGACAATAATGAAGTTTATAAGCTGTTCTGTATGGATCGTGAAGGCTTCTTTATAGGTCATACTAGTCGTTCATTCAAACCAAGATACAAAGAGCATCAATCAGATTACAAAACAAGAGAATCGATGAATCTACTTTTGCTTCACATTGTATCGAAAATGGCAATTATTATCCATCCATAAATCAACTTCAAATTATTCACAGAAAATCAAAGGGACGAAAGTTAGATTTCTTGGAATCCATTGAAATTTTCAAACTGCAACAAACCTCCTATAGAGATAATCTTCTGAACGACCAGTATGGACCGGCTTATTCATCCCTATTTGAAATCTTCAAATAATACCTGCTTTTATCATAATTATTTTATTACCTTTTGTTTGCACCCTTATTAATTTTGTATCCCCCTAATTATATGTGTATGTATTTTCAACTTTAGTTCAATACTTGTTGTATTCTGAAGATGTTCGAAAAAACGAAATTGCAATTCTCATTTCAATAAATCTCCTGTGATAGTGACAACACCCTATTGGTAAAGACTCAAACTATGGGGATGATATTTTAGGGGGTAGCGCTGCTGAGGACCAAATAATAAAAAAATCACTGAAAAACAAATGAAATTATCATTCACAACTTACAAAAAGAAATAGATCATAACAAAATACATAGTTATATGAATATCAATATAAATGGTAATAGTTTTGTTAGGGATGAAACTGAATAAATTACCTTAATAGATTTGAGGGCTTCATTATTTCTCTGTACACTAGAAGACACTAAACCTTACTGATGACTGCATTATCTTAATTAAATTATTCAACTTAAAAAAAACTAGGTTAAATACTGATTTAGATACTGATTAATTCGTTAATTCACTATTACACTAATTCACTAATGTCACTCCTCTGACAGAACAGGCCTCTTTCTTCTCTTCTCGGCCAACTTTCTTCTCTTCTCTCCTGATGTCAGAAGTGCATTTGCTTCAGTTTTATCTGTTTCCACGGATCGACGTAGATCTTGGAAATGTTGGAAACTAATTATTTATTAAAAAAACACGTGTCGATTTATTTAGGGCTGCTACAATTTTCGCAGCGTGAGATCGTCGGGATGTTGAATCGAGAATTTGCAGGAAAATAGGTGCCGGATGATTTTCGCTTGATACTCGATCGACATGTGTAATTATAATTTGAAATAACGGTTTCGAATCGAGTATAATTTACGAAAAAGAGATTGCAGGCCTACGAGAATTTTATGAATTTGGAAAAGTAGTTACATTTGAAGATTCACTTTGGTTTTTGGGTGTTTTAATGTACCTGGCTTGCCAATAGTATAATACATAGTTTAATTACTTATTATCACCATGATTAACTTTTGCATTTGTCATATTTTTAGAACGACTGTCAGAATTTTTTCCCAAATTTTTCTTTAAATTAAACAAGATCCACGAAGAAATAATATATGGGCGATGTCAACCCAAATTATTGGGCCCATAATGATTCTAAAACATCTATAGATCATAATCGGCATCACTTAGAAGACTGAACCTGGCCATCGGGGCTCTCTGGTCAAACAGAGAGGGAATTGTTTTGTTGAGTTTGAATATTGAAGGGTTTTTGCTATTATACTTCAAAATTGGCAAACAAGAACAAGGAAGTGATATTGTTTCAGGAGACTCACACTGCGACGGAAAAAGATCTCCGCGAAAGAGGAAATTTCGCAGGTGATGTACTTTTGATTATCTCCTTAGTCCTTTTCATTGCCTTGCCTGATATGTCAAATCTTTTATTAGATTTGTTTAGACATATACGAGGTATTCTGCTGGTTTCCATTATTACAGATTCCTGTCCCACACCCCCTTCCCTTCATCCTTGTCTTCGTTTGGAAATGATGGAATGCAAGAGAGAATGAAGCGTCTAAGCACAAAATCTTTGGTACTCTTCATGTACACACGACACTAACACAACATAAACAGACAAGCTATTGCTAGTGCAATAGCGACAGGGAAACAAGTTTTTTCCTCAGGTTTTTTCACTCGTTTATTGAATCATATGTAAGATAGTATGGTTCCCCTGTTACATTTCCTGAGCTCACACTTGTGTTTTTTCTAACACACACCAAAATTATAAATATAAGCATTTATTGTAAATACAATTATTCGAATTTTGTAAATCCTCTCTTTTCAAAAGTATATAAGATATATATATATATATATATATATATATATATATATATATATATATATATATATATATATATATATATACCGGACTTCGAGAGAGATATGAACAATAACAAACAGATGTGGAAAGGTTAAAATTCCAACATTTGGGAGACATCTTTCGTAGTTCCGTGAATCACATCAACAGTAGAAAACGAGCGAAATAATCCCGTTGGAATAGTGCTCTCAGCCTCTGTTTCCGAGATAAAACCTCCCGTCGGTTAATATTTGATGATTGATTATCTTCCGCGATAAACTTCGCGAGGAGTCTACATATGTAAACTTGAGACAAGAAAAATTATTCAAAAATCCGTAGATCAATGAATAATCCCTCCTGACAAGAGCTAGTTCCTTGCGTGCATGGCAGTCAGATTGGATATATATCCCATCAATATATATATATATATATATATATATATATATATATATATATATATATATATATATATATATATATATATATATATATAATCAGTTAATTAGTATTTAAGTGAATTAATTTCCTGTAGTTGACCCTTAAAAATTACCCTACGATCGAAACCGGTTGTAGTAAAAAAAAATGTGGAAAGTATAAAATATATTTCAATTCATCTTCATTATCCTCAAAACTCTCTTTCATTATATTATTTTGCATTTTGCAAAATAATCTGCGTTTTGTAATATTTTGAGTAGTTTTTCAGTTTTCAAACCATCTAATTATATAGAAATTAATTGAAATTATCCAAAACCATTTTTTTGCAGACCTGTTATATTATTAATTCTTGAATGAAATTAATTATATCTTTCATGTTTCGAGAGTTATAAAAATTGAAATCGCCCAAACTGTGTGACGCCTGTAAATGACGAAATAATGATTCTCACCCTTGCTCCTATTTTAGCTAACTCATTTCCATCAGCCCCCATGATTTCAATGATTGATTAAGATTTAAAATATCCAAAATGAAGACGTGGCATCTTCAAGAATAAGATATTATGTAAATTTCCTCGAAAACGATGACTAAGGACAATTTGCTGGGGACGAAAAACGTCGATCGATACTAAATAAAAAAGGGGTTGCAAATGGACGGAATCGGGTTTTATACAGCCCTCTAGCAGTCAATTTTTACCCCTAAAATGACGCCTACCCCTTCTTTCTATCACTCTCTTTTTCTTGGGATCCCCACCCGGTTTTTCTTATTAGGAAATGTCAGCGGCAGGGTATGAAAAATGAGGCATATTTAAGATTTAAATAGGGCAAAATTATTAGGAGGTGATTTTTCACACCCCGAGCACTGTTGGAATTCTTAATTGGGAAAATGACAAGGTGTTCTATTGGGAATTCCGAGTTTTTTATCAGAGGAAGACTTTTCTCGATTTAGCTTTATTTTCGAGCGACAGTTTGGATCTGTTTCTGATAAACAGAATGCTGCATCCCCTTTTTAATTAACGAGTTCAAATCACCCCTACTAATTATTTCGAAGTCGTCAAGTGGAAGTAAAATTTCAGATGAATCTGATGGCTAACGAAATCATGCCGGAACTCAAAGAATTACAAAATATACAACACTGGCAAATATTCCGCTATGAAGGGTTGAATAAATATAGATTCTTATGGACAAACAAATGGAATTTTCATTACAGAAGTTTCCACACGAGTAACCAGGAAATAAAAATTCACACCGCCCTTAACTATTACTTCGAATATTTAACATACACTGCAAACAAAATTTCTTCAATTTTACTGAGAAAATCATGGATTACAACTAAACGATTAAAAATGTTTCATAAAATTTTGATTCATTACAATTTTGTAATTTTATATAGTTGTAAAATGACAGTTGCAATTTTTTATTTGGTGTTTATATTCGTAAATATTAACCTTAGTTAACTGTAACTGTATTGCATTTATCGGTTTTCGATATGTGTGAAGCAGAGGTGCTCAAACGGTCGATCGCGAGTAGATCTCGAGATGAAAAAATTTTTAATAAGCAGGTAACTAAACTACAAAAATTTATTACGTAATAAAATAACATTCTGATAGCGGCAAAAAGCGGTTTTATCAAAGGAACGCGCGGTACTTATCAAAGAAAAGCCGCGTTTCTTATTCTTACCGCTTTTCTAGAAATTTCGGGCGGCGTATTTGACGGGAACATTCGAGACTTTCGTTTACACCGATATAAATGTTGCGGCTGCAGGAATTGGAGTCATCCTGAATTGTAACTTGAACGCAATACTACGTCGAGACACAGTTTTACATTTTTACAAAATGAGCGCAGCGAAGAAATGTGAAACGTATCACTTTAATTACGATCAAGAGGAAGGATTTTTCTTTTGTATGGTGAAGGATAAGTGCATTTGTCTTATTTTTCGTGCGTCAGTTGCAATACCTAAGCGTGGTAACTTAGAGAGGCATCACAAAACGGTTCATAAAAACAATGAGAAGGATTTTACTCCACAGAGTGAATTAAGAAAACGAAAAGTACGTGATTTGATATCTTGTTTGAAAAAGGAACAAACCATGTTCACAAGACGAGCCAAACAATCAAAAGCTGCTATGTTCGCGTCATTTAAAATATCTCATATATTGGAGAAACACAAGAAACCATAAAAAAAACAGAAATCATGTCTAGTATAAGAGAACTTCAGTTATCTCGTCCGACTGTCACAAGGCGTATTGAAGTCATGAGTCAGGACATGGCAGATAAACTTAAACATGATACCATGAAATGTACATACTTTTCTTTACAATTCGACGAATCCACCGATATGACAGACACTGACCAGCTGTGTATTTTTATTCGGATGGTATTCAATGACATGTTGGCTAAGGAAGAATTTTTGACAATCATTCCTCTGAAAGGGAAGACCCTTGGCGAAGACATATATGACGTTTTATTCAAATTTGTAAGCAACTACAAGATACCAATCTACAAATTGGTGTGCATTACAACCGATGGAGCACCAGCAATGACTGAAAACAAAAACGGATTTGTGGCATTGTGTCGAACTAATGAAGATTTCCCTTCGGTTTTTTCATTCCATTGCATTATACATCAAGAAGTTCTGTGTTCAAAAGTTTTGAACATATTGCAATATTGCACGTAGCTTGCAACGGCGGCTCTTAAGTTGGAAGATAGGGAGTCAACTGAGCACACTGATTTAGTTCTTCACACGGACGTCAGGTGGTTCAGTAGCGAAAAATTCGTAGAAAGGTTTCAAGAAATGTTGCCCGAAAAAACAGCTTTTCTAGACGAAAGAGGTGATGACACTCAGATGCTTAAAAACGATCAATGGCTGACTGATTTGGCATTTTTGTCTGACATCACAATGAACTTAAACACCATTAACTTGGAGCTTCAAGGTAAAGGAAAAACTATTATTGGGCTGATTAGTGCAGTAAACCAATTCAAAAGTAAAATGCAGCTTATGATAGATCAACTGAAAAGAAAGAATATGAACCATTTTCCGTCTTTGAAAGCAAGGATTCCTCAGCTGAATTATGATACGTATGAGGCTGAATTATCAAATATTTTGATAATTAGGAGACGCAGTGCCACGTTTCAACATACAAAGTCACTCCTCAGTTAAGTTTAGCACCATATGTATCCCTTTTGTTTTGTAACAACCATTAAACTCGCAATTTTGAATAACTTTGAGTTTTTCATTATTATTATAGAGAAGAACTTAACCAAACCTAACCAAAACCTTGACGAAAATAATGTAAATTGTGCGGAAAGCTAATATCTATATATGCTACTTAGGATGTATCGTGTATGTACGACAACCCTGCATCACACATACTTTTGCAGCCTTTCAGAGTCGATCGTAAGTATTCTAAATATTGAGGTAGATCGCCAGCAGTTCAAGGTTGAGCACCCTTGCTGTAAATGAAATTTGGATATACCATTTCACGCCAGAAAGAAGTATTCAGTCAAAACAGTGGACTGCAAAGGGAGAACCGATTCCGATGTGAGAAAAACTGAATTTTCGGCTACGAAAGGGATGGCTAGTTTTCATTTTTCGGATAGTCTTGGAGCTATTTTAATCGATTATCGTCGAAAAGTAAGAACCACCACCGTTGCATACTACGGATCATAACTCGACATGCTAAAAGCAAATCTTGCAGAAAAACGGCCACATTTACAGAAATAGAAAATCTTGATGCACCAAAATAACGCGCCATCTAACATCTACGAATTACGGTTTGAACTGCTTGACCATCCATCTTTCTCAACAGATCTTGCTTGAAGCAACTTATTTTTGTTCCTTCATCTAAAAATTGCGCTCGTTGGACAGAGATTTTCGTCATGAATAGGTAATTACCTTGGTGATCCACTATTTAGCAGAAATGCCGCTGGAAAGAGTGTATAGAGTTACAGGGAGAATTGGATGAAAAATAAAAAGAAATATTCAGGATGGTCGTTCCAACAATATTAGAGTAGACGGGCATAAAAATTAAATTAATTATAAATCAACAACAGGTTTTTCTGAAAATGATTGAAACGAGAATCATTGGTAGAACACATAGAAATTTTGATATTAGAATATCGGAACATAAACGCAGTTTTTCAAATAGAAAATCAGATTTAAATTACGCGAATCATCTTTTTAAAAATGATCACTCTTTCCCCACAGTTTGAAATTTTGCATACAGATAATAAATATTGGAAGGTAGATCTTTGGGAAACTTTAGAAATCAATAAATACGAACACTCATCAATGAACAAGTCGATTTAAGCCCTTCACCCCTATTGAATCTCTTCGAGGAGCAATCTATTTCTTAATTTTATTGGATATACCTGTCATAAATAACCACTTAAGAAGAAGCAACCCAATAAGCTTTTAATTACTCAAGAACATTTATATTTATATTCTCATTCTTATTTTCTGTACCTTCATTCGTCTGAAGAAGCTACGGTGTAGTGAAACGCGTTACGAATCGCAATTATTAAATGAAATTCCTTAAAACACAGTACTTGTTTTTTATTATTGAGAATCATTTCGCATATCCCACTAAAACCCAAAATTTTTCATTTAGGTAATAAAAGCAGGAGATTAGATTTATTGGATTTCGTAGATTTAATGAGTTCACAAATCTGCCAAAAATTAATGACTAGCCTAATTTCCGTTTGTCCTCTGTCGTCGTGTGTTTCTTAGGTATAGGGGTAAACGGGAAATACCGTGCCTTGGGTTATACCGCTCACAGACTTATCGCAGCCACCAAAAAGTGTTTTAAGCTCCAGACTTGTGGTGCCATTTACTAGTAAACTCCCGAATAACTGTTACTGCTGGCTGAATTGCACAACGTGTTTATATTTTATGGTTAGTGGTGTGTTTTCCATCGTTTTCAAGTAATTTCGATTCAAACTTAAATAAGAGGTAAGTGTCCAATATTAATTGTATTTTATATAAATTTTGCATACAGATTTCACTTGTTATATCTAAATAATTAGCCTGCTATGTACATTTAAATATAATAAGTTTGGTATCGACTATGAATAGGTTATTGGATTCCTTGCTGGTTGGGGTTATACCGCGGATTTACGTAGCGGTAATTCAGAGCAATCCGGTGCTGCGCGGTGTTACCCCAAGCAAATATTTTTTTAAACAAATCATAATTGTCCATTCCATAATATGCCTCGTGAGTACATCAGAAAATCGGAAAAGAACGAATGGCTAGAATCCACTCTGCAAGAAACATTTACTGTGGTGCGATCTGGTCGAAAACTGAGGGAGGTAAGTCGTTCTTTGAATATTCCAGAAAGCACTCTTCCGGACAAATTGAAATCGAATCAGAGTAACAAATTGCGAATGGGAAGGAAGCCTGTTCTCAATGAGGAACAAAAAAACGCTATAGCTAATCATGTCATAAAATTAGCTAATGTTTTTTTTGGAATTGAATCGTTTAGCATACCGGTTTGCTGGAATGAAAAAAAATGAAACACCGTTACAGCCATGAGAAAAAAATGGCTGGTCATGATTAGCTTGATCTATTTTTGAAACGTAATCCACAAATTAGCCTCCGAAAACCTAAAAGCACCAGCCTAAATAGTATTGCTGCATTCAAAAAGCCTAAGGTTGATAGATTTTTCAGCAATCTGCTGTCAGTTATTGAAAAGTTTGAATTCCGTGAAGGGCGAATGTTTAACGTTGACGAAACGGGAATCTCGACTGCACAGAAGCCAGCAAAAATTTTGGCGCCAAACGGACAGAAGCAGGTAGGCTCTGTTATCTCTTGGGAGAGAGGGAAACATGTATCAGTGGTCTGTGCTGTTAGTGCAGTGGGCAGTTCATCCCATCGTTGTTTATATTTCCGAGGGCTCGTATGAATGCCCAGTCGACGAGAAATGGACCTGTGGGGGCAATATACAGATGCTCAAAATGGTAGGATTAATGAAGATTTGTTTTTTGAGTGGATGCACATTTTGAACTTCACGTAAGAGCCACGGAGGATGATCCCGTGCTCCTTATCTTGGATAACCATGGGAGCCATATTTCCTTAGATAAACACCTCAAAAAAGACTAGGGAATACTTACCAATATCTTTAAAATATGAATTTCATGATTCGAATTTATAGAAATCTTTCGGTATTTGTTAGGATGTATTGTATATAATGTATTCTGAAGAAAACAAAATATTATTCGACTTCTCCAAAGCACCTATTATAAAAAAAAAAATTGAAATTTGAAAATGACGAAATTTGGTAAAACACAAAAAAAAATCCTGAACTAATATTTTCGAAACGATATGGAAGCACTTATATTATTCAGTACCCAAAAGGTCTGTTATTAATGACACTTTGGCATCGTCGCGGCATGCTCAATATTAAATGGTCTATTACATTTTGGCCTAAGTCATTCCAAGCCCTCTGAACTGCTAATCGAAGCTCCTGTTCATGATGGAAGACGTTTTGACGCAGGAGATTTCTTTTTAGGGTGTCCCACACATGCTCGATGGGATTCAGATCTGGGGAGCAGGATGGCCACGGTAGAAGATCGATATCATTCTCTTCAAGAACGTTTGAGACAACTCTTGCACGATGAGGAGGGGCATTATCTTGTTGGAAGAGTGGATTATGATCCTTTGTTTGGAAATACGGCACCACTACAGGTAAAACTATCTCATTTGCGCAAGAATTTCCCGTGAGGTTGATCTGTATGAAAACGAGGTCAGTTCTTCCACCAAGGCGTATACCTCCTCAAAACATCACTGATTCGCCTCCCTGTCTAACAACTTCTCGAGCATGTTGGAGACGGTTTTGCTTTCAGGTTCCTCCATATTCGAATTCTTCCCGATTCGGGATAATAACTAAATCTAGATTCATCACTGAAGAGAACTGTGGCCCACCTCTCTCGATCCCAGTTTACGTGTTCTTGGCACCAAGCTAAACGAGCAGAGCGATTTCCACGGGTCAGTTGTGGAACTCTTAAAAGACGTCTGGAGTGGAGTTCACCTTCGTGTAGTCGATTTCTCATAGTTTGGTCGGAAATTTGTACATTATGAACTCGTGATAGCTCTTGAGCTAATTGAGATGCTGTAGTAGTACGATCTCTTCTGGCTTGTAAAACCAAAAATCGGTCTTGGGCGACTGTAATAATCCTGGAACGACCTGTATGGCGTTCTTCTATGCTACCTGTTTCATTGAAACGCGACCTTAAACGGTTTATGACACTTGGGGTACTTCCCAGAACCCTGGATACTTCCCGTTGTGAGCTCCCAGCTTGGAGCATGCCAACGGCTCGTAACATCTCTTCTCTAGTCAAATGTCGAATCACAAAACTTGAATCTATTATTTGTGCTTACAACAGAAACATGAATACTTGAAATGATTATAAAGCAGCGTCGCATCTGCTGCATTTTTAGTTTTTTATAAAAAAAAACTGAAATCTGTTGCGGCACTCTACATAATTTGGTGTTCATTTCTTGAAAAAAATCATCCATATTGATCGTTCTGGATACGATATATCAATATTCAGAAGTGTTCCCTAGACTTTTTCGAGGTGTTTATACACAATTTTTGCAGAAGTCATGGCATTATTGTGGTATCCCTACCTCCCCATACATCCCACAAGTTGCAACCACTCGACTAAACTTTTTTCGGGCCACTTAAAAATACTTTGAACCGAGAATGTGACATACCTCAGAACTCGTGGCCATAAAAAAATTAACCATTATGAATTTGCTGCTATTTTTGATACAGCATATGTGAAAGTTGCAACAATGGAACCGAAAAAATTTTCTGAAGATGACTTTGGTCCAAATGAACCTTCTGATTCTACAGCGATCGAAATACCTATCAATTGAACGAAACGGAAGTCAATATTGAAACTCCAGTTGATTTGATACCTGGATCATCGGAAACAAATCAAGGATTAGATGTGCCCATAGAAACTCTAGTACCAGTTCCAATATTGAAAACAAATCAAACTAACAAATCAAGTGAAAAGCAACATTCTGAGATATTTACATCTACATTTCTGTAATCAGTATCTGAGAAGAAACAGGAGAAAAGAAATCTGAAGAAATAAAAAAGGAGAGGAATGAAGAATGAAAAGAAAAGGCTGAAAGAGTGGAAAACCCGATTGTACCCAAAAAAACACACTTAACTAAAAAATCAGGTGTGAGAAAACTTCAATTTGATGATTGGGAATCTGAAAGTCTGAAAGTGATGAAAGTCAAATATGTGAAGATGATAAACTCGATGATATTGATGCCAATCCATCCCATAATTTAGGTGTTTGCATCGTTTGTGGTGAGTAGAACGACTGTCAAAAGTCACGAATGTTTTTTTAAATTGAACAAGATCCACGAAGAAATAATACATGGGCGATGTAAACCCAAACTATTGGGTCCATAATGATTCTTAAACATCTATAGATGTTAATCGACATCACTTGGAAGACTGAACCTGGCCATCGAGGCTCTCTCGGTCAAACAGAGAGGGTAGAATGACACGAATCTTACATAAAATGAAGAGGGATGCTATCACGGTTGAGTATTTATTGAATTCTCTTGAGGAAGAACAGCTCAAATCTGCAATAAAATCTACTGAAGTTCGTAAAGCTCCAGGAGTTGATTGCATTTTCCCTGAATTTCTTAAACATCTAGGAAATAACGCTAAACAGTAGTTACTATCCTTCTACAGTGACATACTCAGCTCAGGTAGTTTTTCCGTTGAATTTAGAAAGGCTAAAGTTATTGCCATTCTCAAACCTGGGAAAAATCCAGAACTTCCTAGTATTTATCGACCTATCAGCTTACTCATTTTTCTTTCAAACATTTAGAAAGACTTCTTTATCAGAGGTAAGAACCAATCATTGACATAGCTCTGTCCACTTCTCAGGGAGGTTTTCGAAAAAACTGGAATTGTTGTGATCAGGTTTCAGGTTTATCCACTTTCATTGAGACTTCGGAGAGGATTTCAGGGTAAACTTGAAATAGGCGCTGTATTTGTAGATCTCTCTTCGGTATATGACACAGTTTGGAAGGATGGTTCAGTTTATAAACTCTTTGAAGTAGTTCAATGTGGAAAAATTGTGAAGTTGATTGAAAATATGTTATCTGATAGAAGACTTCGAGTTTTTATCGGTGAGAAAAGCAGTAGATTTTATACTCTAAATGATGGCCTACCTCAGGGATCTGTTCTTGCACCTCTTTTCTTCAATTTATATATGTCTGACATCCCTGAAACTTTCTCTACAAAGTTTATTTATGCTGATGATATTGCTTTGGTTTTTCGACACTATGACTTCGAAACAATTGAGCAAACACTGATTCTGATTTAGAAATTTTGAACATTTTCTTGAAAAAATGGAGTTTATGTCTAAATCCTTCGAAAACTGAGGTTTCTTGTTTTCATCTGAAAAATAATGAGAAGGATAGGCAACTAAGAGTATTCTTCAATCAATCACTATTAACTCATAATTTCACTCCAACATATATTGGGATAAAGCTTGATCGTTCTTTGACTTTCAAATTTCATATTGATAATGTCAGAAGTTGAAAATTGGAAACAAAATACTACATAAACTAGCTGCATCTAATTGAGGCGCCGGAGTCTTTACTTTGCGAACTACTGCTTTAGCTTTAGTATATTCAGCAGCAGAATATTGCTGTCAGGTGTGGTTGAATAGTGATCATGTCAATAAGATTGATTCTCAGTTGAACTGTTCTATGAGAGTTATAAGTGGATATATCAGTTCAACTGCTACCCCATGGCTTCCGGTTATTTGTAATGTAGTTTCTTCCCATATTCGCAGGAATTTAGCTCTTCAATTCTCTTGGGATAAGTATCACTCATTTCCAGAAGTTTTTCCGATAATATACGATCTTCGAAATCTACCTAACCTGAGATTGAAATCTAGGAAACCTATTTGGTCTATTGACTTTTTGCGTACACGGGTGAAGGCTGTTGATCTTTAGAAAACTGAATGGCAGGAAGTTGATGGTTTTACGGAAGTTCTCATAGAGGATCCTTCCAAAAGGGTTGCAGGTTTCGATATCAGTAGGAAAAATTGGTGTACATTAAATCGTCTCAGGACAGGACATGGTCGTAATAATAGTATGTTGTTCAAATGTAGAAAGTCCGGCATGTGAATGTGGCACAGCTGAAGAAACAATAAAACATGTAGTCCTCGATTGTCCTATTCACCATTTTACGGGTGGTTTCCAAATTCATTCCGTATCAGATAATTTCATTGATTGGGTAGAGAACTTTAAGTCTATTTAGGAGATTAGTTTTTTAATCTTGAGGTAATTATGGTCTACATCCTCGAATGGTGTATGAGATGTTCCCTGCTGAAAAACAGCGGAGCATTAGTTCAGTTCTTAGATAAGGCTAGGACTGCTCACCCTTACTGTTTTTTTCCATGGTGTATTTTGATAAGGCAAGGGCTACACTCATGAGGCTTCATTCCCAAAATATGTATGAGATGTTCCCTGTTGAAAAACAGAAGAGCATTAGTTAAGTTCTTAGCCACAAGTGAGTTTAGACATATGAAAGTTAGGTATGTTTTGATGAAATATTTTTCTGCTGGTTCTCTTTTTCCATTGTTACAGATTTTTCCTGTCCCAATCCCCCTTCCTTTTCACTCTTGTCTTCGTGAAGAAGTCCTGGAAATTATGGGGTGCAAGATGACAATGAGAGAATGAAGCTGCTAAGCAGATAAATTTTTGGTATTCTTTTTGTACACACGACACTAACACAACATAAACAGACAAGCTATTGCTAGTGCAATAGCGACAGGGAAACGAGTTTTTTCCACAGGTTTTTTCACTCGTTTATTGAACCATACGCAAGATAGTATGGTTCCCCTGTTACATTTCCTGTGCTCACACTTTAGGGACAATCGTAGGAGGCATGATGCGGGTTTAGATGCCTGATTATTCGCGATTATAGCTCTTTTATTGTAGATACAATTATTCTAATTTTGTAATAAATGCATATATATATATATATATATATATATATATATATATATATATATATATATATATATATATATATATATATATTATTGGTCTTCAATTTGCAATTTGGATTTTAAAAAAAGGTCTCGATTTTCTAAAAACAATGCAAATTTGAAATATTTTCAAACGAAGATATAACATCAGTTATTAAACACACAAAAATTGGAAATATCCAGGTGTTGATGGTATTCATAACTTTTGGTTCAAGAAATTCTCTTGCGTTCATGAAAAATTGGCTGAATATTTTTCATTTATAATAAAGAACCCTCAACTACTCCTTTATTTTTCACACAAGGAATCACTTATTTAAAACCGAAAAGTGATAATACTATTGATCCGTCTCAATATAGACCAATTACTTGCCTTCCACCAATATATAAAATTCTAACTGCATGTATTACCCAAAAACTTATGCACATTTTTAGAATTATAATATTCTTTCCGAACAACAAAAAGGATGTAGAAAAAAACACCTTGGTACTAAAGAGCAACTTGTAATTGATTCTGTTGCTTTGAATCAAGCAGCACTAAAGAAAATATTAAAAGTTCATATTACAAAAGACTTAGAATTATCATCAAGAGTCATTTAACTAGTAAAACCTTTTAAGAGCTATCAACTCCTATGCAGTTCCTATTCTTACATCTTATTTTGGAATTATTAAATGGTCTAAAACTGATCTAAATGAATAACAATGTCAAACGAGGAAAATGCTCTGTAAATATCATAAGCACCACCCAAAGTCAGCTGTTCAGAGAGTTACACTACCTAGACATCTTGGAGGTCGTGGATTAACTGATTTGAATAATCTTCATAGTAAATAGATTTTTCATCTACGTTCCCATTTTCATGATAAACAGAGAACGTCTAAATTACATGATATTGTTGTTGCTTCAGATTATAATCTTACACCTCTGAACTTGACAATGCAAAATGTAGATTTTGATATATTTGATGATAATTCTAAAAGAGAAAGTTGTATGCAGAAGGAATTACACAGAAAGCACCTAAAGAATTGAAAAATGATTATATTGATGAAATTGCATCGAATAAATGGTTAGTATCTGGAGAATTGTTTGCTGAAACAGAAGGCTTGGCAATTGCGATCCAGGATCAGGTTGTTTTCACGAGGAATTATAGAAAACACATCATCAAACAAAATATAGATGATTCTTGCCGTAGATGTTTCTGTTCTTCAGAAACAGTTTTTCATATATTATCATCTTGCTCAGTCCTTGCCTCAACAGATTATTTAGAAAGACATAATGCCGTCGCTAATATTATTCATTTTAATCTAGGAATTAAACATGACCTAATTCCCAGAAGAAAAAAATTTCACAAATATAAACCTGAGATTATTTGTGAAAATGACAAATATAAACTTTATTTTGATAAAACAATTCTTTGCAACAGAGCTGTAAAACACAATAGACCAGATATCATTCTTAATGATAAACAGAATCAAATAACATATATAATTGATATTGCTATACCCGACACACATAACATACAAAATAAATACAATGAAAAAATTTCTAAATATATGATGCTTGGCGACGAGATTAAAAAATGTGGTAAATGAAAAAAATATTTATTCTACCGATAATTATTTCCACAACAGATGTTATTCCTAGAAATCTTCACAAAAGTATTGAGATTTTGGGTCTGAAGAAAAATTTGTTTGAACAGTTACAAAAGATAACAGTCATCAAATCTTGTAATATTCTTTGTAGGTTTCTTTCCGAAAATAATAATGAGGTAGAGTCATAGGTTTTCTCTTCAGTTGATACTGCTCAGAATCTCATTTCATATTTTATTTATTTGTTTATATAAATGTAATATAATTAACTGACAATTTTGTCATATTTATATTCAGAGCAGTATTCTATTCGATCGTTCACACAAAGGAAAATATTAATGAGTAACATTCAGTGTTACTTGACTAAGGTCCGTACACTTGATTATTCCGGGACCTCTGACACTACTCGTTGGTACAATGATATCATTGTCTGATGATGCTATAGTATAGTATGTATATATTCTGGTAGATTGATATATTCTCATAACATTTAACGTTATCCTAATGTATAATTATTCCAGGATATGTTTTGATTATAATCATTGCCTGGCAATGGTATTAATTACCGGGTGGTGGATTTATATTTTTCATGAAATCAGATTGATTGCATGAACAGATATATAGGCAACTCGTCGGGGCAAAACCCCTATATATATATATATATATATATATATATATATATATATATATATATATATATATATATATATATATATATATATATATATATATATATATATATATATATATATATATATATATATATATATATATATATATATATATATATATATATATATATATGTTCATTTTGGTCACTCGCAGAATGTAGTGGTTGGGAATCAGCAGTCAACTACACCTGTGATTTGAGTCTAAAATTAGGATAAAAAAGAATTGAAAATGACTAAACGTTAAGAACATTATTTCAAACATCATTCCTTTTTCAGTTGTCTCTATTTGTATTTTTCGTTTCTCTTAATAAAAATTTATATTTTGTGGTCGTTTCAAATTTTTCTTATCTGCGCAAAATTACCCCAAGACCCGCGCAGTATTACCAAACATGTGGGGTAATTCCGCATAATCGGGTACTCAGGAATTATGTTTTGTATTTTTTATGTTATAAGCTGTAATTTTTTCTCTAGTTGTGTAACAAATCAAGTGAATATGTATCCTTATCTGGAAAAATTTCGAAGATTTTTCTACGCTCAGATAAATTTTACCGAACCCTTTTCCTTAGGTGCGCGTAATTTCCTCGCATTCCCCTAAATGACATTGCGCTATTTCAATATCAAAAAATGTTTCACCAAGTAATCGGCGAAACTTCTAAATGGTAAGGAAATGTGAATGTTTGCACATTTCTTGCCAAAACATTTTTATTCATATTAGGGAATAACTGAGGATTTCTTCAAGCTGTTTACAAAGGTTTTCTTTAGATAAATCCTAAAAACAACTAAAGCGCCTATAGAAGAATATTTGTTTCCTATTCCGCCCCTCGCCAAGTTTTTCGGCCAGAAAAGTCCACTGAAGGAGAAAATGTAAATGTGTTTGTTGAATACGAAACGCAAGAAAGGCCGTCTAAAATATTCCGTTTTGAATTTTCGTAATAAAGACGGCTATTTCATTTTAATTTTTCATTTTAATTCAGTTTTGGCTCCGGCTTCGCGCTTCTATTGGCAGAACAAAAAGAAAGCTCGCTTTCAAAGAAAAGCGCGGGTAGATTTTCAGACTCCTCAACCCCCTGAACGGGGTTGGAAAACTCGGAAGAATAATGAAAAAAGCGATGGAGAGTCCGCTTCGCTTCCTTCGCTTTCTCTAATTTTATATTTAGCTATCCTAAAAAGATTATTATTCTCTTTTATATCACATCTTGACTGGCTCTGCGAAAGACAGAAAGAAAATTGGAGAAAATTCAATCATTTTTCGCCTGTTCGAGACATTCAAATTAGAATATGCAGATAATTTACTGAAAGAATATAATGTGTTTTTATTCATTTAGTATATAAAACGCTTCAACCGTTTCAGGAATATGCGTTTTATAATGTTAAATGTAATTTTTGCTTAGAAATGATAAGAATTCATAAGACAGTTTTCCAGGATTTGCATTTATTTCATTGTTTAAGTAGAGCAAATTGGAGAATTTTATTTTAGAAAAATGTAATTAACGTCTCTTGATGTCTACTCCTGTGGAAAATTTTTCTTTAGAACCGATGTTATGATTGGTTTTTCCTCATTTTCAAGAATTCTCCTAATATTCATTACTTCTTAAAACTTGAATCGATATTGAAATTGAATAAAAACTATTGTTATATTTTGCTGAAATTATTTAGAAATGAATCTCAGGCGTTTTCATTTTTTTGATACACTTCACGTCATGTCACGGTTCTTAAATTATTATGCAAACTTGCAACTTTTTACAGATGAACTATAGATAATTTGATAACATTAAATAGAGTGTGCTCTTAGTTTTTTTATGCATGTCGTGTTTTCACGAAAAACCGAAAATTGTATAACTTTTCACAGAATTAACACGGAATAATTGAAATAGATTAAGAATGTTCTGAACACTCATTATGATAGTTCTAAATTTAATTCTTGGAATGACAATTCAGAAAAATTAGTTAATGTCTTTTCGTTCAAGTTACAACTATTGCGTGAATACAGTATCGTTTGTAATAACGAAGCGACCATGACGTACGAATTTCGAAAAGTTTAATATGATTGAATATTATATCAAAAATGATGCTGAAGCTGCAGAAGCTGGTTATTTGGATCGTTTTTCCGAGAGGCGACTACCTCATAAAAACTTATTCTATTCATTGCGTAAAAACCTCACAGACCATGGTACATTCAATGTCCCAAGGAAATAAGAATATGAAATAGTTAATGGGGAAGATGGAACTATTGATGTCATAAATAGTAATTGCCAACCCATGGATTTCAAGCAGGCAAATTGGAATGAAAACAAGGGTATCTAAGAGTCGAGCACCAATTATACTCAAGAGTATATTTTCCGTTCTCAATTCATTTTGGATCCATTCGTAAAACTTCTTAACCTTCTTATCTATTCTTGATGTAGTGGAATTAGGTACTGATGACTTAAAAAATCTCTAGAAATTACTATTTGTCAGATTATCGCTATGTGTAGATCAGGGGTGCTCAAAAGATCGATCACGATCGACCAGTACGAAAAGTACGTGATTTGATATCTTGTTGAAAAAAGAGCAAACCATGTTCACAAGACCAGCCAAACAATCAAAAGCTGCTACGATCTCGTCATTTAAAATATCTCATATATTGGCAAAGAAACCATTCGAAAATGGATCGGTTGTGAAGGAAGCATTTATTGAAGCGGGTGAGACTTTATTTCGAGATTTAAAAATAACACAGAAATCATTCCTAGTATTAGAGAACTGTCACAAGGCGTATTGAAGTCATGAGTTATATGGGATATGGATATGGCAGATAAACTAAAACATGATATCATGAAATGTACATACTTTTCTTTACAGTTCGACGAATCCACCGATATGACAGACACTGCCCAGCTATGTATTTTTATTCGGATGGTATTCAATGACATGATGGCTAAGGAAGAATTTTTGACAATCATTCCTCTGAAAGGAAAGACCCGTTGCGAAGATGTATATGTCGTTTTCTTCAATTTTGTAAAAAACTACAAGGTACCAATATATGAACTAGTGTGCATTACAACCGATGGAGCACCAGCCATGACTTGAAACCAAAACAGTTTTGTGGCATTGTGTCGAGCTAATGAAGTTTTCCCTCCATTTTCTTCATTCCATTGCATTATACATCAACAAGTTTTGTGTTCAAAAGTTTTAAACATGGAGGAAATTTATGGGCATTGCAACAAAAATTGTGAATTCCATTCGTGCACGTAGCTTAAAACGGCGGCTCTTCAAGTTTCAGTTGGAAGAAAAGGAGTCAGCTGAACACACTGATTTAGTTCTTCACACGGACGTCAAGTGGTTGAGTCGCGGAAAATTCTTAGAAAGGTTTCAAGAAATATTGCCTGAAATAAAAGGTTTTCTAGATGAAAGAGGTGACGATGTTGAAAAACGAAAAATGGCTGACTGATTTGGAGTTTTTGACTGACATCACACTGCACTCAAACACCTTTAGTTTGGAGTTTCAGGGTGAAGGAAATACTATTATTGAGATGATCAACACAGTAAACGCATTCATAAGTAAATTGCACCTTATGATAAATTCAACTGAAAAGAAAGGATCTGAAACATTTTCCGCCTTTGAAAGCAAGGATTCCTCAGTTGAACATGATACTTATGAGGCTGAACACCAGTAAAAAATTCGAGTTCAAACCAGATATCATCTAAAGCTCGATGACATTTCATAATCGGCCATTTTGAATTCGAACGGAAATCAAATTTTTGGTTGGTTCCAGTAATCTTGAAATATTGCTCATTTTCGAATGAGTCAGCCATATTGGATTTCACCGGAAGTGAAATGTTGGTACAATTTCTGAAAAATCTAGTCCTTTGGCTTTACAGTGAAGCAAGAACGAATGATCTAGCTCTAAAATTGCGAAAGTTATAACAGAAAAAATTTGCTCGGTTATTTATTTCAACAATATGTATATCCTATACTAAAATGTATGAATTATTAACCCTTCCAGAAATAAATATATTTTTAAATATTGCTTGTTTGTTTCTTCATTGCCCATTGCAAGTTACCTCCAGATAACTTTACTGGAAAATATTTGACATAAATATAAATTAAGCGCATAAATATGAACACCCTTTACAGTTAATCGGAAGAACTATGTTTGGGGTGAAAACGAGGACATATTTTCCTAAGATAAAAAAACCAAGCCGACAGTTCTATACGAATTGTCCCTATTTATAAATCATACTTTAATACCGCATCGTCCGAGGGTGAATCAAAACTCAACCGCCTTCAAGCACCCCCAGAACGGAAATACGGAAAGAAACGGGGGATGCAACGAGTTAGATCCCGAAATATTAGCAACCACCCTAAAGACGATTTTATAAAACGGTAAAATGCTGTACCGGGCAGATAAAATGAGACAAAAATTATTCAGCCCTTCTTTTTATTCCTTGCAGCGTATTCCCCTATAGGGGTTGCAAACTGCTAACCCCTCGTTTCCCGGCATCGCCCCCTCCCCAACCCACTTCGAGACGCTGGACGAGAAAATCATTTATCAAGTCTAATTGTCTGACTCTTTCTTTCTCTTTCTTTTCTTTGCTCTTCTATTTTTCCAGATGAAAATATTAGATTGTAGCTTGGACCTTAGTAGCAATTCTGCATGTAGCAAAATAAACGAATTTTAATCTTCATGTACAAAATTTTTAACGCTGAATTCTTGAGTCAAAGTTTTTGATTCATTCCAGTCTCAAGGTTACAAGTAAGTTTCAGTTGAGTAAATAAAGAGATTGAACTTACGGAGAAATTTCCAAGATATTTTACTGTTACATATACTTTACTTGGTTTCCTGGTTTTCTGTTATGGAAATGAATGTGCAAGAGTTTTTTAGGGATCGTCTGCAGAAATGAACGAATTTAAGAAACTGAAAAAATCTTGAAGAAATATTCGGTTTTGTTAAAATTCGTTCGATCTAAGTAGATATTACATAATGTTATTCTTCGTACATTAATTCAAAAAAGGAGTAGGAATTGATTATTCAAAAAATTTGCTTGCACAAATTTTTTTTTGTTAAGTGATTTGCGATTTTTACAATGGATGAAACGAAGAAGAGCCAAGAATTTGCCTCAAATTTTAAATTGTAGATGGAATTTCGTATGCCGAATCGCTGAAAATATTACAGAAGGCTCTTGAAGAAACGAATTTATCAAAAACACGTGCATATAAGTGGTACAGTGCTTTCAACAGCGGAAGAGATGTCGTGGAAGATTTTTCTCGTTCTGGTCGGCCATCAACATCTTCAACTGAAGTTAACATCGATAAAGTGAAGAAAATGGTAATTTAAAATCGTTATTCAACGTAAACGATAGGCAATGAACTTTCTGTGTCTCGCGAATCAATTCGTACCATTTTAAACGACTGGTTGGTCATGAGAAGCGTTGACGCTCGATTAGTTCCGAAAAAACTGAATTTTCTTCAAAAATTAATTCGCATAAAGGTCGCTGAAGACATTCTAGAACGAGTTAATTCCGACCCCACATTCATGAAACGCATTGTAACTTGTGATGAGACATGGTTTTATGAGTGGTGGTATTTTGCAATCGGAATTTTTGTCAGAAGGTCAGACGGTAAATAAAGAATAGAACGTGAGCATTCTGCGTCGTTTGAGCGAGCAAATTCGTCGAAAAACGCGCGATTTGCGGAAGAAAGATTCATTGATTTCGCACCACTATAATGCACCATCTCACAAGGCTATAATTGTGAATAAATTTCTGATCAAAACCTCAACAAATATAACCGTGTTCACCAGATATTGTTCTGACCAACTCTTTTCTTTTTCCAAAACTCAAATTAACACTTCGAGGTACCCGTTTTGAATCGATAGAAGACATCAAAGAGATTTCGCGACGAGAACTGAAGTCGATTACGGAAAAAACGTTTGAAAAATGGTTCGATGATTGGATTATTCGTTGACGTCAATGTATTATTTCGGGAGTGGCCTAACATGAAAGCGATACAATGAATTTTGATAAACACTAAATATTTTGTGTTTCATGACAGAATGTAAATTGTATAGTTGGTAAGCTCAAAGTATAAGCTTGTTAAGAATATATTATGATTGATTTTTATTTATTCATTTAATCGAATGAAGAAAGAAAAATTACATACCAAAAAAATTATATTGTTTAATAAGCAAGAAAAGAATCTGCTACAATATGTATATTGTTGTTTTTTGAAATTTGGGTTAGTTGCATGCGAAATTTAATTTCAATGAAAAAACTCCCCATGTTAAATGAGATGAGCTATGTAGCCAATGTTTGGTGAGCTCTTCTTTGAGACACCATTAAATTATATGAAAATAGAAATGAAGTGAAACACTTTTGTCTGATTTCCACTATGACCGGTTTCACCACACTGTGGCTTCATCAGATAGATGATCTATCTGATGAAGCCACAGTGTGGTGAAACCGGTCATAGTTTTGTTAATATAGTGAAAATCTAAATACTTTAGTTTTATTTCATTGAAAATATGTATATCGATTTTCATCAAGTAACGACCTCCTCAATCAAATTAATGAATACATTTTAGATGAACTTTGGTATGGAGACATCTATGGCTTCAAGGACGGGAAAAAGTTAGTTATTTTATTTAAAAATATTTATTATAAAATAATACCCTTAAAGATTAAAGATTTGTCCGGAAATTCTTTGGGTTTTAACTTGGATACATAACAATTTTAACTCCAGATCTTAGTTGAAAATTTCACTGAGAAACAACTCTTATAATAAGCCAAACTAATGTCATTAAAGTGAAATATATGTATAAAAAGAGATTAATATTTGTCAAAAAGAGCTTAAAATGGATGGTTAAGATTTGAGAATTTTTGAGAAATCAGAAATTGACTTCATCAAGTAAAATGAGTATGGATGATTCTGTAGGTGTTGTTCTTCTCCAGAAACAGTTGTTCATTCAACAACTAGCCAAATACTAGCATCTGTAGATTATTTCTAGTGACAACGGAGTTCTAAAATTTCATTTAAATTTATTTCAATTCGATATTAAAATTAGTCCTCATTCGGAATAAAAATACTACAAATATTAACCTACTGAAGTTATTGAATATCTACATGAATAAAATGAATGGCTTATTCACTGTTTGAACTTATTTAATATTTTGTTCATGTATAAGCTGTCTCCATCTGGCGAAAAAAAATCATAATATTTTAAAAATGTGTAAATTAATTGAATAATATGTCGGAGCTATTTTCATTAGATTTTTACGTGTCATTGAAAGTTTTTTATGTATATTTTCTAACTGGTGTCTTAAAACCGATTTTACACATACAGGTTGTTACATAATAGTATGTCACAAATTGAGGTGGTAAATCTACGTGGAATTTTAAGAAAGAGTTCATATAAACATAGGTCCTCAAAAACTTCATTACGGAGCTACAGGGTGTTGAAATTTCCAGAAAAAAATTGTTTTTTTCTTCAAAACTCTTGCAGTTTTTGAGATATTCATCCCAAATTTGGAATGCCAGCTATTTATTATAGCCTCCATCAATACGTCCTAAATTTCAACTTGACTAGAATCTACGAGGTTGTTTTCTTTTCCGAATCGAGCTCGAGAAAAGCAATAATATATATATATATATATATATATATATATATATATATATATATATATATATATATATATATATATATATATATATATATATATATATATATATATATATATATATATATATATATTCCTTGCAACAGAGATGTAAAACACAATAGACCAGATATCATTCCTAATGATAAACAAAATCAAATAACATATATAATTGATATTGCTATACCCGACACATAATATACAAAATAAATACAATGAAAAAATTTCTAAATATATGATGCTTGGCGACGAGATTAGAAAATGTGGAAAATGAAGAAAATATTTATTCTACCGATTATTATTTCCACAACAGGTGTTATTCCTAGAAATCTTCACAAAAGTATTGAGATTTTGGGTCTGAAGAAAAATTTGTTTGAACAGTTACAAAAGATCATGCAGTCATCAAATCTTGTAATATTCTTCGTAGGTTTCTTTCCGAAAATAATAATGAGGTAGAGTCATATTTATATTCAGAGCAGTATTCTATTCGATCGTTCACCACTTCACACAAAGGAAACTATTAATGAGAAATATTCAGTGTTACTTGACTAAGGTCCGTACACTGGATTTTTCCGGGGAGAAAGCCTCTGACACTACTCGTTGGTACATTGATATCATTGTCTGATGATGTATTCTGGTAGATTGATATATTCTCATAACATTTAACGTTATCCTAATATATAATTATTCCAGGATATGTTTTGATTATAATCATTGCCTGGCAATGGTATTAATTACCGGGTGGTGGATTTATATTTTTCATGAAATCAATTTGATTGCATGAACAGATATATGGGCAACTCGTCGGGGTAAATAAAACCCCTAGATATATATATATATATATATATATATATATATATATATATATATATATATATATATATATATATATATATGATCGTACTGAATGTGAACTCAATTTGAAAATTTCGAAGTGACAGTGAACTAAAATTATTTTCAAAAGGTTGTAACATCTAAAAAAATTGGAACCATATTAATTTTTTCATTAATATTATTTTCACTAACTGCTGAAATCAAAATAAATACAAGTAACTCTACTGCTAACTCATAAAAATTTTGTTATAGCAAACAGATAGAAATATTAAAACTAAAAATCAATTAGTTAATTAAAATTAATCAAATAATTAGGTACTTGATAGATTAAAGAAGAATTAATGATTGGTCATGAAACAATATAATTGAATATTGATGGTGATCAGACAGCAAAGGAGGAATTAATTATATCTAAGAGGACTTTAGAAAGCTTCATATTCTTGCATAAACACAGAAAAAAAGGCTACATAACATTGAAAAGTAAAGAAAGTGTAAGCTAGGTTAGTATTCATAGCTACAATAGGACTGGAAATCATTGTTGACACTATTCATCACAATTTTAATTTTTTCGTACTGTTGAAAAATCTAAATCTAAACTTCTATTTTGTGCTTAGGACTTGATTATTAACTGTTGAACTTGTTCAATATTTTATTCAAATGTATAAGCTGTCTCCATCTAGTAAAAGACATCATAATATGTGATAAAAATGTATTAATTAATAATATAATACCCTTGAATCACATCGAATGCTGGCGATGTAGTATTTATTTGAAGACACAAAATCTGCTTCTATGAATTATAGGACGAAAATCTTGAAGAATTGCAGAACATTCATTGAATTCATCTGGAATGAAAATATTTTGTTTTCGGATAACTTATTATTGAATATATCTTAAACGAAACTAAGATGATTATTACTTATCAAAAACTTAGTTGGAAATTGCATGCCTTATATTTTATTCATTTCAAATTATGACACAAATCAACAATCATATTATAATTTATTAGGGGCGATCGTAGGAGGCTTATTTTGAATTTTGAATATCTCTTTATCATATATTGTGAGCTTTTCTCTGGTCGTGTTTTGGCAACAAATTTCGAAATATTGACTTCATAATTTAGTTCTCCCGTTCTCAATGATAATCATATGGGGTTTCTGAGAATTAAAAATTCGGCGAAATTCATACAACTATTTTCTGAATCAAATAATGAAAATAAACAACCTAACCTGTAAAGTTTCGATACACAATATACAAACGACATACTATAAATATCGTATGAGACACCAGTTCATAGAATTTAACGAATGTACGAAATGATAAAGAAAAGTGCAATAATTTATATTAGGCAATCTCAAAATACATTGAAATACAAAAATATTTTGACTTATTAAGAATTTATTTGCAAATACAACTAAACGATGATTTCTACTAAAATATATTATTAAATGATTTGATTGAGGAGGTCGTTACTTGATGAAAGTCGATATACATATTTTCAATGAAATAAAACTAAAGTATTTAGATTTTACTATATTAACAAAACTATGACCGGTTTCACCACACTGTGGCAATTAGTTAGTATCTATCTGATGAAGCCACAGTGTGGAGAAACCGGTCATAGTTTTGTTAATATTGTGAAAATCTAAATACTTTAGTTTTATTTCATTGAAAATATTATTAAATGCTCGACGCGTTTCGATGCACAATATCTTTATCAAGAGCGAATGAATACTACAAATATATCTTACTAACAAATTTTTTAAATATACCTAAGGGCAATCTACTCAGAGCTATCCGTTCTTGAACTAATGTTTTGGAAATAAATTTAATAAGGGTGAGTTATTTATGTTTACGTTAAGAATTTCCGATGAATACCTAAATCTGTTAATTTCAAGTACTTCCAGAAGGTTGAGTTTTATACCTCTATTCTAAGAATGTAGGATTTTAAATTCTGAATTGAAAGCGTGACCATTTTCCCTAAGATGATTTGAATTATTTGAATCGGTTTTTCCATTGATGAAACTTCGTTTATGTTCAGAGATTCTAACATTAAAATTTCTTCCTGTTCTACCTATATAAAAGCAATTGCAATATGCACAATCCAATCTATAAACACCTGATTCATTTTCTTCATTAATTGGAGATTTATGATTCCTGATAAATGAACCTAAATTTGTTGATGTTTTGAACGCTTTATTTAAATTCGAATTTTTAAGAAGGATTTCACATTATTGCTAATATGAATTATATAATATATATGTAAAACTATGGAATTTCTTGTCTTAGTGTTCATCGATTGGATATATAAGTTGTAAATCTAATTTTTGTTATTTATTGCGATCTGTTTTCAAATGCAATTCTTTGAAATAATTATCATTAGACATCGGTGTGTTCAAGAGTCCATGTATATAGCTATTAAATGCTGCAACTTTATGTTGGTAAGGATGTGCCGATGTATAATGAATTGTGATATCTATATGAGAAGGCTTATGAAGAATTGAAAACTGGTGTTTATTACTTGATCTTGTTATTGTTAGGTCTAGGAAATTCATCGAATTGTTCTGTTCTATTTCAGAAGTGAATTCTATTTTTGGGTGCAGGTTGTTGATGAAATTTTCGAATTGAAGAATTTATTTGTTTTGTCTCAACCTTCATTATTTCTCGAAAATTTATTAATTGTATTGAAGCCATCTTTCTATTGCAATGATATCACTACAGTTATCATTCAAATTTTGTGTAATGATAAGTATTCCTACACCTCATAGTAACAAAGTTGAAGTATATTATTACGTACAGGAGAAGTGACTTTGGAACACTGCATTTTACGTAGGAAAAACCCTTCGCTAATGCAACCATTCTTTTCAGAATATATTCTTTTCAGAATATTTATAGAAAATGAAAATCATATAAGAAAGCAGAATTTCACATTTCAAAGTTCATATTACTTTTGAAAGTCCAATTATATTTTTATGAAAAACAATAATTGAAATTCTATTTCAGCGGAGCGCCCTCTATTGCAGGGTAGTAAGTATTAATTCCACTATTTCTTTATTCATTATCCCTTTCAACCCTTCCTGTAACAGAGCTAAAATCGATTATTCAAGACAACTGCGTATCCATAATAGAATTCTGTAACGCCACTAGACTGTTGAAACGCAGATTGAGCTATATCAACCGTTTACCTGTGAATCATCCCATGTGAGAACGTGGGGGTCTCACCCTTTTTTGCACGATAGCAAAAAGCTTACCGCCACGAGCAGAAAATCGAGCGGTCTCGTGTAGGCACGTGAAAGGACGTGTGCCTCATATTTTTTGAGCAGGGCGCGTCTTTTCATAATAGATTCAAGATAACAAAGATAAATATTGTGTCAAATTGTTTTACAGTTTTGGATTCATAAAGTCAAAATCAAGCTTCGAGACACGTAGAGAATAAATTATTAAAAATTGAATTTGAATAATTGTGCATTCTTTGAAATATAATAATAAAAGATTGTAACCATATTATTCCACCATGGTTCATATGTATTGACTAGATCGATATTATGTACAGGGTAGTGTTATTTAAGATGTATTCCATTGAATTTTATGATTATTTTCTCAAATAAACTCGGTTCACAATGAATATACCTGCTGTCAATTATCCATGTTCAATATTCTGAAAAATTATATGAAAAAGTCAGATGCGCGTGCACTGCAATATCTAAAATTATTTTCAAATATACTTGATGCTCCAACACAGAAATCAATATCAAAGTTATGCTTTTTCAAAAAGAATTCCCTATGTTTCTCATCATTTTTTGAACCAGACCCAAATAAAAGGTAAGTTTCTTCAGATCAGTCGGTTAATTCGTCAACACTTAAGGCATGTATTGATCTGAAAAAAATAACGTATTCCCGGTTGATATTTTGAAAAATGATAAGAGGCATAGAGCATTCCATTAAGAGAAAACTTTGATAGGAACAAAGTTATATACTAAATTTTTATTAGATTGAGACGTTTCAGTCATTAAAAGAGTTTTTATGTATATTTTCTATTTGGTAACTTAAAATCGATTTTACATATACAGGGTGTTACCTAATAGTATTTCATAACTTGAGGGTGTAAATTTACGTGCAATTTTAAGAAAAAAAGTTCATATAAACATAGGTCCGCGAAAGCTTCGTTACGGAGCTACAGAATGTTGAAATTTCCTGAAAAAATTGTTTTTTTCAAACCTCCTGCTGTTTTTGAGATATTCAGCTCAAATTTGGAATGCAAGCTATCTTTCACAGCCTCCATCATTACACGTCCTGAATTTCAACTAGAATCTACAAGGTGTTTTCTTTTCCGGAGCTATGTCTTCTTTTGCCCTCTCAAATTTTTTTGCAGTACGCCACCGATCAACGTACAATCAATTTACGTCATCTTCGTTCAATTTAGAAACTTTTTTGACACTTGACACATTGTATGCATTCGCCGAATTGAAAACACTTGTAATTAAATAATGACTAGTAGGCTTTGATTTTTCATTTATTTATTTTGACAGTTTCTAAAGTTGAACCAGTGTCTACTCGAATTGTTTATTAAATTATCGATTAGTTTTAAGAGATTTGAAGTTATTGGTGTAAGAAAAAATTGCAAATTTTACTAACGCCGAATTGGGTGATATCCATTACATGTACGGTCTGGCTGACGGAACACAATAGAAGCTAAGCGATTATATCAGGTGCGCTTTCTAAGTCGAGTAACACCAGACAGGCAAATATTTTCAAATATCCACAGAAGGTTGAGGGAAACTGGTACTTTTAATGTAAATAATCATTTAAAAGGTGCAACTCAAACTATGAGAACACCAGATATTGAGGAAACAGTTTTGAATTGTATTGATTGAATCCTCATGTGAGTACTAGAAAAATTGGAAATCAATTGAACATTTCACATGTTTTAGTTTGGAGGATTCTCCACTATTTACTTTACCTCCTCGAGATTTTCCTTCAAGACTTAATTTCTGCCGATGGTTCTCTCATACAATGAGAGGAAATGCTCATTTTGATAGTGAAATAATGTTCACAGACGAAACTAACTTTTCGAGAACTGCTATCTCAATAATTATTATTGGGTTGAGGAAAACCCCTATTTGATTGAAGAATCTCATCAACAAGAAGAATTCTCACTAAATATCAGGGTCGGAATATTTGGAAATTATTTGATTGGGCCATTTGTTTGGCCTAATAGACTAAACGGTCATGCTTATTGGCAATTTCTTGAGGAGAAGTTACCTTTATTGCTCGAGGATGTGCCACTTTTGGTTGAAATGAAAATGTGGTTCATGCATGACGGGGCACTAGTACATTTTAGTGGAGAAGCTAGGGAATTCTTGAATAATACATTCAACAGCCGATGAATAGGTCGGTGTGGGCCAGAACCATGGCTTCCTAGGTCCCCAGACTTAAATAGTTAAGACTTTTTCTTATATGGCTATCTCAAAGGTTTAGTTAATACACTCCAGTGAAGACTGTAAAAGAATTGAGAAATCGAATAATAACCTCTTGTGACACGATCAGAGATATCCCAGGAATATTTCAAAGAGTGCGTGATAATATGCAAAGGACAGAGGCCTGTATTCTTGCAGGTGGAGGACACTTTCAGCCATTTATTTAGTTTTTAATTGTACTTTTATTTAGTTTAATATTGAATAAGTATAAGTTGAGTCTCAGAAGACGAGCTACCAAAATAAAAGCAAATTTTGGGCATACCTATCGAGTATTTCTATTTTTTTTATTTAGCGAATGACATACAATTCAAATAATTCAAATTCAATAATTTTTCACTCGAAAACGGTTGGAGATACGAAAAACTTACAAGTGTCAAAAAAGTTTCTAAATTGAAAGAAGATGAAGAAAATTGATTGTACGCTGATCAGTGGCGTACTGCAAAAATGTTTGAAAGGGCAAGAGGAGACATGGCCTCGGAAAAGAAAACACCTTGTGAATTTCAATTAAAATCTAGGACGTGTAATGATGGAGGCTGTGAAAAATAGCTTGCATTCCAAATGTTGGCTGAATATCTCAAAAACTGCAGGAATTTTTGAAGAAAAAAACAATTTTTTCCTGGAATTTCAACACCCTGTAACTCCGTAAAGAAGTTTCTGTGGACCTATGTTTATGCAAACTTTTTTTCTAAAAATTGCACGTAGATTAACCCCCTCAAGTTGTGACATACTTTTATTACTTTTATGTAACACACTGTATGCAGGGTGTCTACTATAAAAGGTGCCAAATTTCAGTAGATGATAGTACAAGTCACTTGTAACCAAAAAGTTCCCATAACATTTTTCCGAAAAATTGATAATTATCGAATTATTTAACACTTCTCGATTTTAAGAAATTTTATGCTTCTCTCTATAAAACAAGAATATCTCTGTTACACTTACAGCTACATCAAATCTGACCACACCATCGGAAAGAGCATTTAAATTGCTATAAGGTGGACAAAAACTAATGGTAAAAAATTTGTATACCGGGTGTTGTAAAAGGCTAAATGAAAAAATTGTGAAATGAACAAAATTAGTGGTATTTTCATGTTAGCTCTACCACTGAATACTGATCAATAAGTAGCTGTCTTTTTTTTTGGTGAAAACTACTTAATATAAATGGCATTCGAATGGTATTTTAACTTTTGAGCTAACTATTTTTTCAGCAATATCATGGGTAAGAGTAATAAGAACATAAAATTCGAAAACGCAAATGTCATATTATTTAATGAAACATGAACAGCAACTAAGAAAAATTAATGAATCATATTTTCACGAAAAAGATTCAGAAACTATAACAGGTGTTCAAAATGTCTTCCTCTTTCTTGAATGCACTTAACACATCTTTTTCTTAAACTATCAACTACTCTTTGAAGTTCAATGTGTTTTAGACTAATTTCGTTGCAACAGATCTGAATGCTTTCAATTAATTCTTCTCGAGTATTAACGCGAATTCTATAAACATTAGTCTTCAAGGAGCTCCACATATAAAAATCAAGAGGGGTAAGTTCAGGGCTTCTGGGTGGCCATCTCACCGGCCCGAATGGACTTTTCCATTTCTCTCCTAATCTCTCAGTCATCCAGTTCTGAACCATTCTAGAATTATGAGCCGGACAGCCGTCCATTTGAAACCAAATTGAAAAAAATGCTATAGGCATTTCTTCCAGAACGTTCATTATTTCGTTATATAATAGACTTAAAAATTTGTTTGTTTTAAGACGATCGGGAAGTATAACTGGCCCGACAAGCTAATCCCTCCTTAACCCCAACCTTTACTTTCATCTCGTGCTGAAAGTGTGACACAATAGTTTTATGTGGATTTTCTGTATTCCATATATGGAAATTTCTCAAATGTATCATACCAACTTCGGTAAAAGTTGCCTCATCCGTCTATAGAATTTTATCTGATCCCAACCCTGTAATTTATTCATGTACCGCATACAAAATTGCAACCTCAACTCACTATCCATTAGCAATAGATCTTGAACCTTAATCAAATAGTTAGGTTGTAAATTATTTCTCTTGAGAACTCCAAGAACCGTGGAATGATGAAGTCTCAATATAGCACCAATTCTCCGAGTATTTGTTGTAGGGTCCTCGCGAACAACTTGCAGTATTGCAAAAAAAATTATATGAAAAAAGTCAGATGCGCGTGCACTGCAATATCTAAAATTATTTTCAAATATACTTGATGCTCCAACACAGAAATCAATATCAAAGTTATGCTTTTTCAAAAGAATTCCTATGTTTCTCATCATTTTTGAACCAGACCCAAATAAAAGGTAAGTTTCTTCAGATCAGTCGGTTAATTCGTCAACACTTAAGGCATGTATTGATCTGAAAAAATAACGTATTCCCGGTTGATATTTTGAAAAATGATAAGAGGCATAGAGCATTCCATTAAGAGAAAACTTTGATAGGAACAAAGTTATATACTAAATTTTTATTAGATTGAGACGTTTCAGTCATTAAAAGAGTTTTTATGTATATTTTCTATTTGGTAACTTAAAATCGATTTTACATATACAGGGTGTTACCTAATAGTATTTCATAACTTGAGGGTGTAAATTTACGTGCAATTTTAAGAAAAAAGTTCATATAAACATAGGTCCGCGAAAGCTTCGTTACGGAGCTACAGAATGTTGAAATTTCCTGAAAAAATTGTTTTTTCAAACCTCCTGCTGTTTTGAGATATTCAGCTCAAATTTGGAATGCAAGCTATCTTTCACAGCCTCCATCATTACACGTCCTGAATTTCAACTAGAATCTACAAGGTGTTTTCTTTTCCGGAGCTATGTCTTCTTTTGCCCTCTCAAATTTTTTGCAGTACGCCACCGATCAACGTACAATCAATTTACGTCATCTTCGTTCAATTTAGAAACTTTTTTGACACTTGACACATTGTATGCATTCGCCGAATTGAAAACACTTGTAATTAAATAATGACTAGTAGGCTTTGATTTTTTCATTTATTTATTTTGACAGTTTCTAAAGTTGAACCAGTGTCTACTCGAATTGTTTATTAAATTATCGATTAGTTTTAAGAGATTTGAAGTTATTGGTGTAAGAAAAAATTGCAAATTTTACTAACGCCGAATTGGGTGATATCCATTACATGTACGGTCTGGCTGACGGAACACAATAGAAGCTAAGCGATTATATCAGGTGCGCTTTCTAAGTCGAGTAACACCAGACAGGCAAATATTTTCAAATATCCACAGAAGGTTGAGGGAAACTGGTACTTTTAATGTAAATAATCATTTAAAAGGTGCAACTCAAACTATGAGAACACCAGATATTGAGGAAACAGTTTTGAATTGTATTGATTGAATCCTCATGTGAGTACTAGAAAAATTGGAAATCAATTGAACATTTCACATGTTTTAGTTTGGAGGATTCTCCACTATTTACTTTACCTCCTCGAGATTTTCCTTCAAGACTTAATTTCTGCCGATGGTTCTCTCATACAATGAGAGGAAATGCTCATTTTGATAGTGAAATAATGTTCACAGACGAAACTAACTTTTCGAGAACTGCTATCTCAATAATTATTATTGGGTTGAGGAAAACCCCTATTTGATTGAAGAATCTCATCAACAAGAAGAATTCTCACTAAATATCAGGGTCGGAATATTTGGAAATTATTTGATTGGGCCATTTGTTTGGCCTAATAGACTAAACGGTCATGCTTATTGGCAATTTCTTGAGGAGAAGTTACCTTTATTGCTCGAGGATGTGCCACTTTTGGTTGAAATGAAAATGTGGTTCATGCATGACGGGGCACTAGTACATTTTAGTGGAGAAGCTAGGGAATTCTTGAATAATACATTCAACAGCCGATGAATAGGTCGGTGTGGGCCAGAACCATGGCTTCCTAGGTCCCCAGACTTAAATAGTGAAGACTTTTTCTTATATGGCTATCTCAAAGGTTTAGTTAATACACTCCAGTGAAGACTGTAAAAGAATTGAGAAATCGAATAATAACCTCTTGTGACACGATCAGAGATATCCCAGGAATATTTCAAAGAGTGCGTGATAATATGCAAAGGACAGAGGCCTGTATTCTTGCAGGTGGAGGACACTTTCAGCCATTTATTTAGTTTTTAATTGTACTTTTATTTAGTTTAATATTGAATAAGTATAAGTTGAGTCTCAGAAGACGAGCTACCAAAATAAAAGCAAATTTTGGGCATACCTATCGAGTATTTCTATTTTTTTTTTATTTAGCGAATGACATACAATTCAAATAATTCAAATTCAATAATTTTTCACTCGAAAACGGTTGGAGAAACGAAAAACTTACAGGTGTCAAAAAAGTTTCTAAATTGAAAGAAGATGAAGAAAATTGATTGTACGCTGATCAGTGGCGTACTGCAAAAATGTTTGAAAGGGCAAGAGGAGACATGGCCTCGGAAAAGAAAACACCTTGTGAATTTCAATTAAAATCTAGGACGTGTAATGATGGAGGCTGTGAAAAATAGCTTGCATTCCAAATGTTGGCTGAATATCTCAAAAACTGCAAGAGTTTTGAAGAAAAAAACAATTTTTTCCTGGAATTTAAACACCCTGTAACTCCGTAAAGAAGTTTTTGTGGACCTATGTTTATGCAAACTTTTTTTCTAAAAATTGCACGTAGATTAACCCCCTCAAGTTGTGACATACGTTTATTACTTTTATGTAACACACTGTATGCAGGGTGTCTACTATAAAAGGTGCCAAATTTCAGTAGGTGATAGTACAAGTCACTTGTAACAAAAAAGTTCCTATAACATTTTTCCGAAAAGTTGATAATTATCGAATTATTTAACACTTCTCGATTTTAAGAAATTTTATGCTTCTCTCTATAAAAACAAGAATATCTCTGTTACACTTACAGCTACATCAAATCTGACCACACCATCGGAAAGAGCATTTAAATTGCTATAAGGTAGACAAAAACTAATGGTAAAAAATTTGTATACCGGGTGTTGTAAAAGGCTAAATGAAAAAATTGTGAAATGAACAAAATTAGTGGTATTTTCATGTTAGCTCTACCACTGAATACTGATCAATAAGTAGCTGTCTTTTTTTTTGGTGAAAACTACTTAATATAAATGGCATTCGAATGGTATTTTAACTTTTGAGCTAACTATTTTTCAGCAATATCATGGGTAAGAGTAATAAGAACATAAAATTCGAAAACGCAAATGTCATATTATTTAATGAAACATGAACAGCAACTAAGAAAAATTAATGAATCATATTTTCACGAAAAGATTCAGAAACTATAACAGGTGTTCAAAATGTCTTCCTCTTTCTTGAATGCACTTAACACATCTTTTTCTTAAACTATCAACTACTCTTTGAAGTTCAATGTGTTTTAGACTAATTTCGTTGCAACAGATCTGAATGCTTTCAATTAATTCTTCTCGAGTATTAACGCGAATTCTATAAACATTAGTCTTCAAGGAGCTCCACATATAAAAATCAAGAGGGGTAAGTTCAGGGCTTCTGGGTGGCCATCTCACCGGCCCGAATGGACTTTTCCATTTCTCTCCTAATCTCTCAGTCATCCAGTTCTGAACCATTCTAGAATTATGAGCCGGACAGCCGTCCATTTGAAACCAAATTGAAAAAAATGCTATAGGCATTTCTTCCAGAACGTTCATTATTTCGTTATATAATAGACTTAAAAATTTGTTTGTTTTAAGACGATCGGGAAGTATAACTGGCCCGACAAGCTAATCCCTCCTTAACCCCAACCTTTACTTTCATCTCGTGCTGAAAGTGTGACACAATAGTTTTATGTGGATTTTCTGTATTCCATATATGGAAATTTCTCAAATGTATCATACCAACTTAGGTAAAAGTTGCCTCATCCGTCTATAGAATTTTATCTGATCCCAACCCTGTAATTTATTCATGTACCGCATACAAAATTGCAACCTCAACTCACTATCCATTAGCAATAGATCTTGAACCTTAATCAAATAGTTAGGTTGTAAATTATTTCTCTTGAGAACTCCAAGAACCGTGGAATGATGAAGTCTCAATATAGCACCAATTCTCCGAGTATTTGTTGTAGGGTCCTCGCGAACAACTTGCAGTATTGCAGGTGCTTGTCTCCATTGCTGAACATTTCCACCACCTTCTCTAATTTTTAAACCACTAAATGAACCAGTTTCATCGAAGCGCCTAAACATTTCAACAAATGTCTTTTTGCAAGGTTGCTGTCTGTTTGGAAAGCGCAATGCATACTCCCGCCCTGCTGCACGCGAATTTCCATTCACGAAGCCATAAACAAATAACATATCTCGTATTCAATATTTGAGAAACTAAGCATGTTTTCGTTTTTTAGAAAAAGAAAATGGAACCGTGAAAGAGGAAATATAAACATCAATTCATTAGTTCATTGAATGACAGTTCCTGTCAAATTCTAAATATTTTTATTTGTTTTAAAATCAGGTAATACAAGCCTTCTGTGATTTAATGTTTTACGATTCTTTTTCTAATTTTCTTCTTCTAATCCGAGAAAAATCAATTATTTCTAGTTTCTTAAACATTCAATATTCAGATATGTTATTTATTTAATGCTTATTATTATTGAAAAGTCATTGGTGGAATTGTTTGAACGCTCCGGTGAAACTAGCTCATTTGTGATCGAAGGATAAGAGAATTTAATGTTCTTACTCTTACTCTTACCCATGATTTTGCTGGTAAAAAAATAGTGAGCTCAAAAGTTGATATACCGATTAAAATCCAGATGAATGTAGTAGTTTCTTCCAAAAAAAAACAGCAACTTATCGATCAATTTTCAGTGGTACAGCTAACAAGAAAATACCACTAATTTTGTTCATTTCACAATTTTTCCATTTAGCCTTTTACAACACCCGGTATACAAATTTTTTTTACCATTAGTACTTATCTATCTTATATCAAATTCATTGCTTTTTCCGATGGTATGATCAGATTTGATATAGCTTTAAGAGTAATATAGATATTCTTGTTTTTATAGAGAGAAGCAAAAAATTTCGTAAAATCAAGAAGTGTTAAATAACTCGAGAATTATCAGTTTTTTGAAAAACTGTTATGGGACATTTTTTGTTGTAAATGACTTGTAATATCGCCTTGTGAAGTTTGGCACCTCCTATAGTAGACACCCTGTAAAAAGATTCTTAACAGTCTCTTACCTTAATTTTCAATGTACATCGTGAACAGATTTCGACGTTTTACTACAGCTATGTGGAATTAAGTGAATAGTCGAATATAACCCCACCCTTCCTCTTTTGGGTGAGAAATTCATTGCTGCAAACAGATTCAAGTAGCCCTTTTCGTTTTCAAGTTATATTCAAAATTTGAAAATTTTAGGAATCATAAAGTGCCAATATCTCTGTTATTTTTAAATTATTTAGAAAAGGTTTGGACATTCTACAGGTACTATTTTACGGAGAACTAAACTATGCGGGGAAATTTCTTTTTGTCGAATGGTTTCTGAGTACTAATGCAAACTTGTGTTCGTTTAATAACGACTACTTCAATTTTGTTGAATTAATTTTTTTTCCTGCTATATCATATATGAACTCAATTTTTCTTATCTAGGACGTGTTCTTATAAAGAAACTTTCCCAATTTTATCTAGTAACTCTATGTTTATTCACAGAGTTTACAAGGAATGAATTAAATATATTCTGTGCACTCATTATGATAAATCAAAACTAATTCCGGTAATAACATATTTGATGAATAATTAAATGTTTCCTATCAAGTTCCAACTATTGTGTGAATAAAGAATCGTTTGTAATAACGAAGCGACCATGTTGTACGAACATTTTCATATAATTGAATGTTATATTCAAGATAATTATGGCGACAACGTAATAAGCGTGTTCAATAATTTGAGGAAAATCTCATGAACCATGGTGAATTTCAGTTTTTTCCGAGAAATAATTTAGACTGATGAATTTCATGTCAGTAGAGATGGAATATCCAATGTCGTCAAAGTGAACATTGGTGGTCGGATGTAAACCCACATCGCCATATTAATATTCAACTTCAAGACCGATAAGAGTTCAAAATTATCGTACGGCAAGATCACTTCGTCATTACAAACGGTATTATATACACACAATATGTGTAATTTGATGATGATGATTGATATTTCAACAATTCCATGTAAATTCTGGGAATTGACATACAATTTTCGGTTTTCATCAAAACATGTACTGGATGGATCCTACGTAAAAAGAATGTTAAAACTATTTTCACATAACATAATAATCAACATATTGGCACTCTGATTCGGAGAATTTTCCAAATTTGAAAATAACTCGAAAACGAAAAGGAGTACTGGAATCTGTTTCTGGCAATCAATTTCTCACGCATGAGGAACATGGAGAAGGGGGGTCCTTTTTCTCTATTCTCAATATGTCACAAAGTTGCTATACTAAAACGTCAAAATATGTTCACCCTATACATTGAAATAACCAAAGGCGAAATACCTTTCATTGAACTGGTGGTAATGTAAAATATTGTGTGAGCAATAAAACATTATATACAAGGATATTCTTGAAAATTCTATTATCAAAGCAAATTTTGAAAAATGATATATTGTCCTCTTAATTCATGCATGAAAACTGCAATGTATCTAGTCCTTTCCAAAGAAATCATCATGCTCAGCAAATTAGGTCTACTACATAGTATCTTCCCTTCGTTAATGAAAAATCTACGACTTTTAAGGTTAAACGAAACATTTAACGACTATATCTATTACATTATATATACAAACCTCTTTCAATAACTGTTTCTATTATGGAGAAACACCACATCCAATCCTCAGTCGGAATCGATCTGGAACAACCGCATCAAAGTAGGATACACTGTACACTGTAGAACGGTGGTGGTCAGCAAGAACTTTTCAGCAAATTTTTGAAAACGAAATTATTTAGATCTCGAAAAACCAGATTGGCCCGTTCAAATGAAATATTCAGTGCCTTAGATAATTAATTTTAGGAATACAGACACACGCATTTATCATCTTCACCTTTATCTATCTATCTATACTGGGTGATTCACCAGTGGCGCGGTGCTCTGTAACTCTTACACTCTTGAAGATTTCATTTTTGTTCGAACAGTATTGTATTTAGAAAGTAAGAATGTACTTCAGCAATTTATTTTGTAATAAACAAGGTGTATCAATTTTCTATAAAAACATCTTGGGTGGTTTTTGCAGATTGGAAAACCACTTTTTTGTTCAAGATTCAGAAGCGGCATAAAATCTGCTTTAATGTCTTTAAGTTATAAGTTTTTTGGTGAGTAGTTTTGTCACAATATTTTTCTTTCCGTAAAATTCATGAAAATAGGCTCTCACATCATCGCAAGCTCCTTCGGCCAGAGAAGATGGATACTTTTTTCCTTTCGTTTTCTCATTGCCCAAGGATAGCTTTATCGATGAATTGCAATAGATTATCCTTATTTTATACAGGAGTGACTCAAAAATTATTGAATATTATAATTTTAAAAATATTATATCTTGATTTTTTCAAGAATAACATCCTGTATATTATTCATATTATTCATGTCAACGAATAAAATATTGTGCTATATTTTTGCAGAAGTAACCTTATCTTTATCTACGATCATTTTCGAAATTTTCGATTATTTGTAAGAATTTTGATGAAAATTTTACCAACCGTATCAAACTCATCAACATGAATCAAGTTTTTTACGTAATGATTCAAGTAGTAAAAATTAATCCTAAACAAGATAATTATTTTAACGAAAGATAAAATCAAGTTGATTAAAACGAAAATCGAGGTTTCTGTTGTCTTTTTGTTTTATTTGTGCCTTCTGTCAAGTGTCCGGACATATCATATTCTGCATTTTACATGGTGAATTTATCAGTGATGAGTTATTAAACTTTGTTAAAGTGAGGTTTGAACCCAATTTTCCCAATTGACTGCCGTGAAGTTCTCCAAAGAAGAAATGGTTGATATGATTTTTATTATGGGTGAGTGTGATAAAAATTCTCTGTTGGCAAGTAGAGTTTATGCACAAAGGTTTCCTGATAAGAGGCATCCTGATGCAAGATGCTTTGAAAAACTCCTAAATAAATTTATCGAGACGGGTAATATCGCTTACAAAAAACATGAAAATCCAAAAACTGCTACAGCTGAAGACAACCAGTTATCAGTTTTGCTCTCATAAAAAAGTCGAAGAGAGATTTCTCAGTTAACAGATATAAGTCAAACTTCAGTCCAGAGAATCTTGAAGGTGAATTAATTTCATGCATATCATGTACAACTGCACCAGGAACTGAACAATCAAGTCTATGAAAATCAAATCAATTTTTGCAATTGGGCAAGTGACGAAGTAGCGGAAATAGCAAAGTTCTTTTCTCGAACAAGGCAACTTTCCACAAGTTAACAGGCACAACTTTCATTATTACGCCACGGAAAATCCACCCCTCATGAGACAAATAGATCACTAGCATCGTTGGTCCTTGAATGTATGAGCCGCATTAGTAGATGGATATCTAATTGGGCCACACTTTTTCGAGGAGCACCTCAATAGTGAAATATATTTAGATTTTCTGCAAAATTATCAACCAATTTTACTTGCCGATGTACCAGAGCATAGAAGACAAGATTTGTGGTTTCAACAGGATGGAGCACCGGCACATAACTCACATCAGGTTAGGGAGCATTTGAATCTTGTATTTCCAAACAAATGGATACGACGTGGTGTCCTGTTAGATGGCCAGCTGGGTCTCCGACCTTACTAGTCTAGATTTTTTCTTGTGGGGTTATATTAAGGGCATCGTTTACCAGTTTTCTTCTACAACACAGTTGGATATGAGACAGAGAACAGTCGGCGCCATTCAGTCAGTTAATCCGCAAATTTTGTCGAGAGTTCAACTGTCTACAAAGCAACGAATACTTATTGAAATAGTTCAATGCCTTGTAGATCATCTCACCAAAAACCAATCTATTACGTATTTCATACACGACTACCTTGAAATATCTCCATTTCTCTGATCAAGTATAATGATATATACTAATAAACTCTTCTTTCGCAATCTCTGATTTTATTATTTTAGTTTATTTTTTATTTCGAAAATGGTCGAAGATAAAGATAAGGTTACTTCTGCAAAAATATGGCACAATAGTAACGCGTTGACATGAATAATAAAATACAGGATATGCCATTTGAAAAAATCAAAATATGATACTTCTAAAATTATAATATTTAATAATTTTTTGAGTCACTCTTGTATAAAATCAGGATAATCTATTTCAATTCATCAATAAAACTATCCTTGGGCAATAAGAAAACGAAAGGAAAAAGTATTCATCTTCTCTGGCTGAAGGAGCATGCGATGATGTGAGAGCGTATTTTCATTTTTGCGGAAAAAAAAATATTGTGACAAAATTACTCACCTAACTTATTACTTAGAGACATTATAGTAGAGTTTAGGACGCTCTTGAATCTTCAACAGAAAAGTGGTCTTCCAATCTGAAAAAAACCTCCCAAGAAAATTGGGACACCCTGTTTACTTCAAAATAAATTGCTGAAGTAGATTTTTACTTTCTAAATACAATACCGTCCGAACAAAAATGAAATCTTCAAGAGTGTACGAGCTACAGAGCACCGCGCCACTGGTGAATCACCCAGTATTACGGATTCTTCAAACATTATTTCAACCCAGAATGAGACATCCGATTTAATTGAAAGTTCGCATAATAATGAAAGACTAAAAAGAACAGTCTAATTCGATAAGGTGGTTCCAATATTGGAGACTAAAAATTCAGAAAATAAATAAAATAATTAAAAAAAATAAAGAAAAGTGTTTAAAGCAATTTTCAATTATTGTGAAGTTACCCAACAGTTTGGAAAACCAAGAAAGTAATGAAAAAATTCGCTTTTTTCTGTTACTTGAGTGACTGTAAAATATTTAATTTTTGGTATTCAATTTTCTCTTAACACTTTAGTGAACGTCAATCTCCACCCACTCCAATACAGGTATTTACTTCGGGTTTTCAATTTAATCGAATTGAGCCAAATATTTTATTCAATTTGATAGGTGCGTCTTCTTGATATGAAATGTGATACATAGGGTTCATAGTGGTGGTATCACAATAATGTCTTTATTCACAGACTGGTCTAGGCCATCTAGACATCAATAGATCCTCCTAGGGTGCAGCAAATATCATTCCTAATGTAGAAACTCAAAATTGGTGACTTTAGAATGCTTACAGAAATTGTAATGAAAAGTTGATTTTGTTTTAGTGTTACAAAAAGTCATGCGACAACAAGGACCAAGTTTTAGTCTCTTAATTTATAATGTTTATAACAAAATTGTTATTATAATCTCTTGCGATGTTGTCTAAGATGTTTTTTTAGAACAGATCGGTGATTGAGATGCTCCTTTATGTTTGAATTACGATTGTTATTCAAAATAGTGTAAGGATGAATTCTACATTTCCAACCTTGGTACAATTCATCGCTATTTTTCAATACAACTTTAAAATTAAATCTTTTCTATATAGTTTTAGTACAATTTCTCTGGAAGAAGTTTATCGGATATTTCTTTTAAAACCTCTATTATCACTAGGCAAACAAATTTGACGACATAGCAGTACATACAGTAAGACATACATCATACTTATTTGTAAATTCAAGTATATATTATTGACACCATACAGAAAAGCACATGTAACCAAAACTTCAAAAACTTTGGAAGTAGCCGACAGGATCGAAAAGTGTGACAGATGTAGCCGATTAATATTTCTTCAATTGGTATTATTTCAAAACACTATAATAATCGTGGATTCACGAAGAATTCATGAACAATTCAACATAAGATACTAATATTCAAGTCTCACGATATTCACGTAGATTTGTTTCCGAATGAACAAAAAACCTTTTGAAGAAAAACATGAAAGTTTATACAGACGAGAGGAAAAACTGTGGTCATTATTTTCAATAGATATGGTGTAGTTGAAAATCCACAAGGTCCACCTGTGTCGATAAAATTTGTCCCTTTTATTTATTTGGTTTATACTAAGCCTCTTAGTCCGCCAAGTACACTTTTATGTATGTTGAAAGAAGCCTTAAGTGTGAAAATTCCTTTATAGGGTATTCAAGAATGCTCCATGCTATTAAGTTTACGAAAACGGGATGGTCAGGGAAGAAAATTGATATTGCACTGAAGAATACTGAGGCTCATCTCTCTTTATCCCTATTTAAATGTTATTGGTTCCAAGATAAACGTGAAGATTAGTGTGAACCGAGGCACTCTCTAAGGATGTCTACAGTTCATGCTTTGTCAGAAGATTATTTACTTGAAACAGCTCTTGAAACAATTCAGATTCATATTCATTTATTCATGCCTTATACAATAATTATCAATGTATGTGCACATGTCACAAAAGAACAGAAAATAAATAAATTTAAAATATGTATATATCATAGAGAACCGTTGCGTAAAAAGTCAAAAATCTATAAAACAATTTGTAGATAAATTTAGAAAATCATAAACGTTATACAAAACGTTATTTAATAAAAGGTTTATAATTTTCTTGTTGAACATTGATTTAGAACATGACCTAACTGAAGTAGGTAATTTATTATAAAACTTAAGAGCGAGAAAATCGGTACCATTCTGCGCCGATTACGTAAATCGAAAAAACGGTACACAGAGTGCACCTTTGTTATGAGTATCGAGACAATGGATGCTGCTACGTAAAGCAACCTGATTTAGGTGATTATGTGCAAGCACGAGGCATTGAAATATGAAAAGATTAGGTATTGTTAGAATCCAAAGGCTTTTGAAATAGTGTTTGCAACAATCCCTATACCCAATACCGGTAATTTTTCCTACAGCTCGTCGCTGTAATCTGAAAATCGTCTCAACTTCACCTCCCAGACCCCAAGCTGAAAGTCCATATCTAAGGTGTGCTTCACAGAGTGCAAAGTATGCAGTCTTCAGAACGTTAGAAGAAACTGAAGATTTGAGACACCTCAAGACAAAGATATTCTTACTCAATTGTTTGGCAAGGTGATCTTTATGAACTCTCCAGGTGAGCCTTGCATCAAGATGAATGCCTAGAAACTGGATGACTCTGTATGTCTTAGACTAAAAATAAGTTTTTCCATCTTTTCACCTTTCACACTCAACCGATTCCCTGAAAACCTACTAAAGACCTCCGACTAGGCTCTCTCAAACAGCTCACCAGCCTCATCAAGATCGTTACAGACAAGGGAAACCGCGGTATCATCAACGAACAATATGCTCCGATAACCGGTCATATAGTCAGGCAAATCATTAATAAATATTAAAAATAGCAAAGGGCCTAAGATTGAACCCTGCGGTACTCCTACCTTAACTGGTTTTCTAACGGACCAATTACCTTGAGCATAAGCATATTGAAGCCTTTTCTCTAAAGAGGATCCTACAAGGCAGATACTCGCCTCGCTAAACGTATAACGACCAAGTTTCACCAAGAGAGCTGTATGAGAGACACAGTCGAAGGCCTTCGTTGAATCCAAAAAAAGGCTAAGAGAGTACATTCCTAGTTCAAAACATCTCATTGTAGTTGATATGAATTTAATTATTGTATCTGTTGTGCTTCTGTTTTTTCTAAAGCCAAATTGGTTCGGTGAAAACAAGTAAGTGGACTGATAATTTTCTCAACATTTTTCTTTAGCAACATTACTGATAGGCCATAGTAATCTCTAGATTTACTATTTTTCAGTGAATTTATAATGTATCTCACCATGATGGGCCTAATTTCGATAAAAGAAAAATTCAAGTTATTCGGAATTTCCTTCAAAAAAAGATTATCAAATGGAATATTACTAGTTGGAATTCGCTGTTATAGTACAATATCTAGATTGTAACATCAAACAATGGCCTTGAGCGGGGATAATACTTCTTGAACGACCTGTATGGTGTTCTTACTCGCTATCAGTTTAATTGAAATGTGCCCACGTGAATCTTGTTTACCTCCCGCTGTCTCCAGCTTTCTCTCTTCTTATGAGTAAGCCATCATACTCAATCGTTTTACGAAATTGAAGAATCATAATTTAGTGAATTTTATTCTTTTCATAAAACAGATCTTGGTTCCGTTGATACATTCGCCATTACGAATTACTAATTAAATATTCGTTTCTAAAACCATAATATCAAAAGTCGTTGTCAGTATATCGGTATTAATGGGTGTTCCCTGTACTCTTTTGATGTGTTTATCTAAACAGTGATAGGGGAGGTGAAGATCCCTATTTCTTTCTTCATTTGAGGTTTAGAAAATACAAATTTATAATACAGTGATACAATATTTTTATTGCTCAATAAAACAATCTATTAATGATTAATTATATATGATTTACGTTTTTTCATTCTGAATCCTGCTTTCCTGTGAATGATGGGTCACTGAAGGATCGAAATGTAATCTGTAACAATAAAAATAAAATGTGACTCTTGGCTTTTTATAATTATTAATTTCTGGGAGAAGAAAATTCAATTCGAAAAAACAATATTATGTAGGAAAATAAGTGAATGAAGGAAATAAAAAATTGAAAAATTGGAATCTATGAATAATTGTTATGACTGCTAGAGATGGGAACATAATTTTTCCCGAAATTTTTCAAGTTATTATCTTTATCGTCGTCATAATTTTTTACTGTGTACAGTACCACTTCTACATTGATCCTAATGTCGTAGTATCAATACCTTAATGTTAATGAATAAAACAAAATATTGAAACATGTTCAATTCGTTTTGTTCAGTTCAGTTCAATTGTCTGTTGTTATATAAACTTGTAAACGAGGCGCTACCTATACGTGCGCAATTATTTACAAAAAATATGACGACGATAAAGAAATGACAAGTGATACCGTATTTTGAAACTCGATTACAAAATTACTTAAAAAGTTTTGGGATAGTAAAACGTAAATTGAAACTGCTATACAAAAACATAACCTAAAAACTGAAAATCACAAAAACTCTGGGTTCCTCGCAGAACCCGATATTAATAACTTAATTGAATTGTCTATTTTGAAATTGTGGCTTAATATATAATTAAATATCGATCTATGTATTGTAAATTATAATATCAACTTTAGAAAGCGACTTAGGCAAAAAACAATGATAAATGGCAAAAATACCTGAAAATCGTAAATGAGAAATTGTTGGAGTTCAATAATGTTCGGTTGGCTTTTATGTTCGAAAGATATAGATAGTATCAGATTCTTTTCATTGTTTTTCGAAAGCGCAGAAACGGAAGTTGAGTGTTTTGCACAGAGGGGCTAAAAAGAAAGATCACTGGAAAAATAACTGGAAATCATCACTAAAAAGTTTTCTTTATAAAGATTCTTCATTTGTATGTTAGGTTAGAAAGGTAATATAATATTAAATTGTTTTCATTGTTTCCTGCACGAACAAACAAGTGGAAAATTGATTTTTTCCGCACTAAAGGACAAGAAAAAACGTCGTATTATTGGAGGTGCCGCAAGATCACGAAAAAACTGAGACAAAAACTTTCCAACAACAGAAACGCCGTAGAAACTACACCTGCCTAGACATCAATTAAGCGTAAGGAAAAAAATTTTTGGGATTTTTGGGGTTCTTGGGTCAATAATTATGAAAAAAATCTGTATGTTTTGTGAAGTGGTAAAAAGTGTTAACGATTTTTTTCAGAATTTAGAATCAGAGATAAAACACGTTTTTCAATGTTGAGTAGAGGGGAACGGGGATGGTGACTAAAATTTCGATGTAAACGTCTCTTTTCATCACCCCAATGATGAGACTATTTTTTCCCACACTGTGGATCGAAAATTGTTTCAATTAAAAAAAATGTACTGATATGTTACACGATATTTTTCTCATTCTTTCCACATTGAATGAAGTTTTACTTTACCAACAGATTCATTTCGAAATGAGGGGTGTTTACGTACGCTTCTCACACTGACCAGTGGTCATTCATTTAAATATCCCGTTTTGATTCACCTTTCATGTGAAAGACAACATTTAAACGTGTTGAACAGGTTACTATTATAATTTCTTCCAGTGAACCTTTTTCTTAGTTCTGGATACTTTTAACCTCTTCGTATCTGAAATCAGTTACATAAATTATTTAAATGTCTGGTTGACATTTTGGCGTGAGAATTTATTCATTGCCATATGTTATTTCAACAAATTGAGTTAAAAGTTAGGAAGAAATGAGGATGATATAATGGTGTTCATCTGTAACTCTAATTCTTGTTTTTGAAAAATGTGAATTATATATACTTGGCAGGTACATTTGATTTTTTTTCCCAATTGTTCATGATACATGGCTTAACCAACATAACGTACCAATGTTATATTGTTTGTTACCAAATAATCAGACATATACAGGGTGTTACATAATAATATGTCACAACTTGGGGGAGGGTAAATGTACGTGCAATTTTAAGAAAAAAAGTTCATATAAACATAGGTGCTAAAGATTCGTTACGGAGCTACAGGGTGTTGAAATTTCCGGAAAAATTGTTTTTTTCTTCAAAACTCCTGCAGTTTTTGAGATATATAGCCCAAATTTGGAATACAAGCTATTTTATACAGCTTCCATCATAACACTTCCTAAATTTCAAATATAATTTACAGGGTGTTTTCTTTTCTGGAGTCATCTCTTCTTTTGCCCTTTCAAACTTTTTTGCAATACGCCAATGATCAGCGTGCAATCAATTTTCGTCATCTTCGTTTAAGTTAGAAACTTTTTTGACACTTCACTAATTTTCTCGTATCTCCAACCGTTCTCGAGCATAAAATTATTAAAGTATTGTATGCGGTCGCTGAAATGAAAGCACTTCTAATTAAAAAATACTAGTAAGCTTTGAATTTTTTCATTTACTTATTTATTTTGACAGTTGATAAAGTTTAACCAGTGTCTGCTCGAATTGTTTATTAAATTAAAAATTAACGGTTAGTTTTAACACTTTTGAAGTTATTGCTGTAAGAAAAAATGACTAATTTTACTAACGCCGAATTGGCTGATATCTATTACATGTACGGTCTGGCTGACGGAAACACAACAGAAGCTAGGCGATTATATCAGGTGCGCTTTTCAAATCGAGTAACACCGGACCGGCGAACATTTTCAAATATCCCCAGAAGGTTGAGGGAAACTGGTACTTTTACTGAAAATCATTTAAAAGGTGCAACTTAAACTATGAGAACTCCAGATAATGAGGAAGCAGTTTTGAATTGTAATGATTTGAATCCTCATGTGAGTACAAGAAAAATTGGAAATTAGTTGAATATTTCACATATTCTAGTTTGGATTATTCTCCACGACTTTTTATTGAACCCGTTTCATATTCAACGCGTCCAAACTCTACTTCCTCGGGATTTTCCTTCAAGAAAGAATTTCTGCCGATGGATCTTAGATAAAATTAGAGAAAATGCTCATTTTAATAGTGAAATAATGTTCACAGATGAAGCTAACTTTTCCAGAACTGCGATCACAAATTTTCACAATAATCATTATTGACTGAGGAAAACCCCCATTTGATCGAAGAATCTCATCATCAAGAACAATTCTCACTAAAAGTCTGGGTCGGAGTAAATGGAAATTATTCGATAGGGCTATTTTGTCATGCCTAACAGACTAAACGGTCCCGTTTATCGGCAATTTCTTGAGAAGGAGTTACCTTTATTGCTCGGGGATGTGCCACTTTTGGTGAGACACATCATGTGGTTCATGCATGACGGAGCACCAGCACATTTTAGTGGAGAATCTAGGGAATTCTTGAATAATACATTCAACAACCGACGAATAGGTCAGAATGGGCCAGAACCATCGCCTCCTAGGTCCCCAGACTTAAATAGTTTCGAATTTTTCTTATTGGGATATCTCAAAAGTTTAGTTGATACCACCCCAGAGAACACTGTAGAAGAATTGAGAAATAGTATAATAACCTCTTCTGACACGATAAGAAACACCCCAGGAATAATTCAAAGAGTGCTAATATGCGAAGAAGGACAGAGGCCTATATTCCTGCAGGCGGAGGAAACTTCCAGCAATTTATTTAGTTTTTAATTGTTCTCTTTTTTAGTTTGATATTGAATAAGTATAAGTTGAGTCTCAGAAGACGAGCTATCAAAATAAAAGCAAATTTTGGGCATACCTATCGAGTATTTCTATAATTTCTTTCATTTAGCGAATAACATACAATTCAAATAATTCAAATGCAATGATTTTTCACTTGAAAACAGTTGAAGATACGAAAAATTACAGGTGTCAAAAGTTTCTAAACTAAACGAAGATGACTAAAATTAATTGTACGCTGATCAGTGGCGTACTGCAAAAAAGTTAGAAAGGGCAAAAGTAGACATGGTTGGGAAAGAAAACACCTTGTGAATTTCTGTTGAAATCTAGGACGTGTAATGATGGAGGCTGTAAAAAATAGCTTGTATTCCAAATTAGGCTGCAGGAGTTTTGAAGAAATTACCACGTTTTTCCGGAATTTTCAACAGCCTGTAGCTCCGTAACGAAGCTTTTTCGGACCTATGTTTATATTAATTTTTTTCTTAAAATTTCACGTAGATGTACCCCTCAAGTTGTGACTTACTATTATGTAACACTCTGTACAAAAAATGTTTCCGTAATACAAAAAAATAAATTCATAAATGAAAACATATAGGTGAGTCAAATCAAGAATTAGTTATGAATAATAGACTTTATAAAACATTGAAAATGAGTCATTTAAATACTTGCTCATTGTTTACCAAGTTTGATGAACTCGCGATCTAATAACCTTTAATAAGTATGACATTATGTGTGTTTCTGAGACTTGGTTGAAGAATGAATCTCCACTAAATACAATACAGCTTCCAGGTTATGATTTCATGGTACGAAACAGAGTTCGTCGACGAGGCGGAGGAGTGAGAATTCATTATTAGAAAAATTTAAGAGTATGTCAGGTACTGTGAGATTTTGAAGTATACCTTCTGTAGAATATCTGGACAAGTGTCAACTAGGTGGAAATAAAATTCTTCTAGGAGTTATTTATAGATATCCTCTTCTCCTCATCTATTTTTCGGGAATATTTTGAAAAATATCCTCTCATTCATATTGCCTCAGTATCCAAATATCTTCGTTTCAGGTTATTTCAATATTGATCAGCTAGTTGATGTCACATTGGGTTCCATTGTAGAGTCGTATGACTATCTCTAAAACCAGCGTGTCTATCCCAAATTTGATTTTCACTAACGTTTTTGGTCATGTTGTGGAGTCTGGAGTCTTCGATAGTGTTTGCTCTGATAACCAGTTGGTGCACTGTTTGCCAAATTTCGTGTCTCCTTCTGTTCAACCACGTATCATTACATACAGACACTTTAAGAATCTTGAGCTTTGCTGCCGACCTTCATGACGCTACTTGGGCTGATATATTATATATGAATGATGTCAACAGTAAAATTCAATTATTAAATAGCATTATTTTGAGTCCATTCGACAGAAATGCACCTCTCTGAACAGTGAAAGATGGTAAGATGTATACTCACTGGTTAACCAACAATTTTCGATATATGATGAAATTGAGAAAAGATGCATGAGTAAATATAAGACAACAAAGGGCCCAATGGACCTAGCAAATTACAGGCGATTAGGAAATATGGTTTCAAATGCTGTACGTACTGAGAAGACTGGCCCTATGGGAGGTGGTTAAGAACTTAGGCATCAAAAATAATCATGGATATAAAAAAAATTCTCTCTAAGGAATTGTTGTGAACTTAACTCTTACTCCTCATCTGCGTTTGGACGTAGGAATGCTTGTGGGGCGGCATCGGAATTCTACAGCACATAAGAATAATATCTGCATTCGAAGTTCCGTTTTCGTTTGGCGACGGTTGATGGAATTTCACAGTTGATAATGAAACTAAAGTCCAATGCTATGGGATCGGATGGATACCGTCTGAAATGATAAAGTTGTGCTGTCCTGCGATTGCTTCTTTAGTAACCCATATGATAAATTTTCTTTTGGATACCAGGATATTTCCTGAATGCTAGAAATTCTCATAGGTAAGGCCTGAATTGAAGGATCCCACAAACTACAGTGATCTTCGTCCCATTAGTATCCTTTCCTCAACGTCTAAAGTTCTGGAGAAATTTGTTGTTGTCCACATGAATGATTATTTGTTGGAAAATAAAATTATATCATCGATGCAATCTGGATTATGTATGGGGCACAGCATGGTAACCTTGCTTCTGGATGTGGTTGATGATATTGTTAGGTCCGTTGATTGTGACAGTTGTCCTCTTAGATTTTACAAAAATTTCGACAGAGTTGATCACCGATTACGCTGAGCAAAATTGAAGTATTTTCGATGTGACTGAGCTACAATTTTGGAGTCATATTTGGACAAGCTCTCCCAGGTAGTAGTTATCGACAATGACCATTCTGACGCCATTTCTGAGACGTCTGGGATGCTGCAGGGATCTGTGCTCGGGCTCGTACTTTTAATTATTTACACTGCAGATATTTTCAAGGAATTGATTCGTGAACGGCTCGTGCTTTTGCAGATAACACTCAGCTTTATACAGCTTTGAGGCTGCTGCAGAAATTATCAATGCCGATTTGTGGCCTCCGTATTAAGGCTTATATTTCTCAGGTGATGAGTAAGTGTTATGGAGCCTTGAAGGTATTATATATAAATGCTAGAGTTCTCAATTTCAAATTCAGAATAAAGTAGTTGAGATATCAGTACTACTTATATTGAATTATTATTTGGTTGTCGTATTTCTTTGTTGGAACAAGCTAAAGCGGAATAGAGTGCTGCATGTCCAGAATGCATGCTGCCGATTTCTCTGCCGTTTGCGGAAATATGATCATGTTTCTGCCAAAATTCAAAAATTGAAAGGGCTGAAGATTAATCCATTCGGCTTTTTTCAGAAGATAGTTCACATATAACTCTACGAATATTTATACTCAGGTTTCAAATATTTTGAAAATCTGAAACAACACCTAATCTATTTGCAACAGATTGGGCTTGATTACTTTGGTAAATGTATCTCTTCTTTCTTCACAATTAATTTTGCTCGTTTTTGCTCTTGATGCCCTGGTATGGGCTTTGTTTTCATTCCGTTTTTCCTTTATCTAACTCACGGTTAACTTGGATGGCTTTCGCATTTTCTTGAAAACAATTATATTTTATTTTTGTTCTTATTATTTCAATCTATATTCATATTATCTATTAAGGTTATGTAAGAATAGCTCTGCTAGACTTTTGCCTCAAGAGTTATTCTGTTAGCAAGATAAATTGCTCACAAATAAAGACCCTTTATTATTATTATTATTATTCATTATCATGGACTTGTGCACTATCTCAGCTTTTAGCTGGATCTAATTTACCTTTCTCAGATTCAGCAATCGAATGGAATAGGCTCGATTACAATATACTTTATATACATTTTCTTACTAACTTACATGTATTGAGAATTACAGCTTTCTGCATTTCTATATAAGTATTCTAATGAAATTCTAGATTCTTAAGGCTATCATGCAAACTTTTGGGTATTAACCCAGTAGAAGAAAAGATGACAGGAACGATATCGATTTGATCAAGGTGCACATCTGCTTGATCTCAATAGCAAGGTTAGGTTAGTTTACATTTATTTGTTTCATTTTGAATAATGAAATAAAACAAGGTACTATGTTTTAACTATCACTAATTCATTGATGTAAAGAATAAAAAATTACATTGGTTGGATCAGTTTCGGACATACGTCCATTATCAACAACAAGCTCATAAAAACTGAATACCTATGTACCATGTAGGGGTCACAGCAACTTTAATAATGGCGATTGGTAGGTGATTAAGTCTACCTAGTCGTTAAGGAGCTTATCTCTTTCTACCCTAGATGCTCTGAAAATTTCCATCGATTCAAAGAAATTGAGTTTATAAGATTCATCACAAGAATGAAGAATATTTAGTTGTTGAAGTTCTGGAAAAGGAATACATTCATTTGGACAATGTGCAACTAAAGCTGAATCATATTTCAGATATAGGAATGACTGGACATGTTCCTTTTATCTAGCCTTGAAAGAGTGTCCTGTTTGACCTGTATAAGAGGAATTGCACTCAGAACATGTTAATTGGTATACTCCAGACTTTTCAAATTTGTCGGCTTTATCTTTTGTGTTGACAACTTGCTAACTGGTTTTAATGCAATATGAACTTTTTTACTATCAGACAAAATTCTAGCAATCTGTTCTGACGTCTTCCCAAAATATGTTAGAGTCATAAATTTTTCGGGATTTTCTCTCATGGATTGGGTTAGATTAGATTAGTAGATCTAGCTCCGTGTGTTTTTTCCTTTTCTCCAGACTGAAATTGCCGCTCCGGGGAACCAGATTTGATTCCATACACGTCATAAAAAATTCGCAGAATAAGCTCAAGCCATCCCTGAATGCTCCAAAATAAAAAATGTTTCGTTGATTGAAAAAAACGTTGGCACGTGTGTATCGCTTCAAATGGGGCATATTTTAAAGGAGATTCAATGAATATTGGAGTAGATTGAGATTTTTGCGTTTTATTTCAAATTTTCGGATACTATTTTGTTACAGTAGTATGTAATTCAATAACTAGTTCTTAAGAAATGTAACTGGAGAACAGAAAATGTTATTGCATTCTTAATTCCTGACACTTTCGTTTAGGTGATATAAAATATAAATGAGAAGTTAAAAATAAATTTCTTTCTTCTTTGTCCAAGATATCTCATTTATGAATAATAATTCTGAATAGCAATAAGTAATCTATAACATTATTACTACTTCACATCAAGAGGTTATGTATAGGAACTGTATTTTTTCTAGTTTTCTCGAAAAAAATTAATTAAAATCAGTCGTTTGCAGCATATATTCGATAACAAATAATGATTTATTATTCTCCAATATTTCAATTGTCAGGCATCCCTTTTGAAATAAAGAAAGTAACAAACATGGCTGCTTTCAAAGCTAATTGAATATTCCATTCAACTAACATTTATGAAGTATAAAATCTACGGTCGTAACAAAGCAACCTTTAAAACTACCCTCATCCCGTCAGAACTATAATGGATGAACATCTCCACCCACCCCTCCCGACTCGAACCCCTAAATATCCCTTAAACTGATATTTCTACTATTTCAACGTGGCTTGTCTAAGATGAAGGGTTGATTTTGTTGGCACCACCCTTAAGGGTTGCCTAGGTAACGTAGCAACCAATGGAAACGAAGTGTTTGCATCTTACATCGCCTACTTTTCTATATGACTTAAGAGGGAATATGTAAGGTTGAAAATGGCATGAGATAGGGCGATTTTTCAAGGGACGAGAGAGGGAAGGGGTAAGTAAGGAGTGGTTAGAATGAAAGGTGTAAGGGGAAGGTTTCTAATGCTGCTTCGCTTCTCTGAAGGCTTAGCATAGCTGAAATAGAGAATTTTAAGGGTATAGACCTAGCCGCACAGGATGGTAATGAGGGGGTGAAATTATTTAATATTATCACTCTCGTTTCTTTTAGGAGAGAGGAATATTTTGTATCGAAAATGTTCGATGTGCCATCGTCGTTCCTAAATGTGAGAAATATGAATTATCGTTACATTACATTGAACTAAGAGATTTTTTCAGATGTTATTCTTAATGTAGAGCTTAATCAAGTATCATTTTACACAATGTTACTTGTTAAAACCAAGAAATTTTAAAGTGCACAAGAAAGACGACAGAAAAAATCTTAAATCTTTCTTCAAAATATCAGGTATAGCAAGAGGGTGTTAAGAAGAATATTATGCGGATTACTTTTTCCGGATTTGTGAAATATATGAAGTTTTTGATAAATTTCAAAAATATTCCAATGGAAAATATTTTAGTGAAGTAACCTTACGTAAACATAAAGATTATCCTTTGAATGAGATCTTTCTTGTCAGAAGTTCCTCAAAACTGAAGCACGTAATATAATCATCATACGCAATTGGTTTATTTATATCCAAACTTTCCTCCATTCACATTAATGCACGTTTGTAATTGAAGCATCCACGAATGATGACTTGAAACCATTGAAGTTTAGGAATGCTCTCAAGAAGGAATTAATTGCCTCATCATTTTTTTTTCTTCCTCGAAAAATGTTGACCATTTTAATACTTTTAAATTTGAAAACAACTAGAAATCTCCCAAGGCCAAATCAAGCAAGTAGGATAAATGTGAAAAGACTTTCACCTTCTATTCACGTTTAAAGCCTACAGTCTGCTCTGCGGTGTGTAGCGATGCATTATTTTGTAATATTATCCCGTGAATCCCGACTGATTTTAGTAATGCAAGTAAACTACACCCTGATTTTCAAGTTTATTCACTTTGATTAATCCTCTAATCAGAGAGAGAAATGCATATATAACTTCTTTGGCAGATCTTTGTTTTTTTTCGCAATGGTTGGGATAAGTCAATTTTTGTAAATTCACACGCGACTGTTCTGGCGGTTAGAAACATCGAAAATGGAATGTATGTTTAATCAGCTGTTCCGATTTCAGACAGAATACGAGAATCATCATTATTCAACATCTCTTACGTTTCTCATGAGATTGCCAATGATGGACTTTCATCACCTACTGCACATTGCAATCGTTCAAGACTTTGTTCTTCATTTAAACCAAATTTTTGATCAAAGTAGATCATAGCATACACATCTTCTCTGGACAACTCTATGTTTCGCTAAAAAATAGTTGTTATCACGTTCAGCCTGTGGGAGCAGCGACTCAACTGAAGTCAGACCTTTACTAATTAAGGATGAGGGTTATCGTTGAAGCAAAAATATAAGATCATTCTTCTGTTGTTTCGTGGATCTCAAAATATATAGCGTTGCCCTCGTACTTTTATCAAGTAATCATCCTAAGTTTATTCGTTCAAATAAACCCCTAATTTTCCCATGTTACAAAAATGATATTGAATACTAAATTAATGGTTCTGTACAGGGTGGACAAATTTCGACGTTTTTGTACAGCTATGTGAAATATTGAAAAACCACCGCCGGTTATTTTTTTTACTTAACTTACTGAATCAGTGAAGTGCCAATCTTGGTTATTTTTAAAGTTATGTAGAAATGGTTTTGACATTCTACAGTCATGTGTCAGAACGGTTTTTTAGTTTTAATGCAAACTTGCGATTTTTTTACTATGAATTATATGCAACTTTGTTCTCATTAGATAGAGTGTTTTCTCCTGTCCAAAAATGTATCACTTGTACGCCCAATTTTTTCATCCTCGACGTGTTTTCATGAAAAACTGTCCATTTACAGAATTTACTTGGAATGATTGAAATGGTTTAAGTTCTGTGCTCTCAATATGACAGATCGAAAATTAATTCTTGCATTGAATATTCAGGTAAATTATTTAATGTATTTTCATCAAGTTACAACTATTGTATGAATATCATTTGTAAATATGAGTATTATCATTTGTAATAACGAAGCGACCATGCCGTATGAAAATTTTGAAACTGTATTGCCTTTCACGTTGAATATTAATACGTCGATAAGGATTAACATCCGAACGAGGAATGTTCATTTTGACGATTAAGTATTCCATCACAAGTGAACTTCAGGCGTCTGCATCATTTCCAGGAAGAACTGCGGATGTTCTTCAGATTTTCGCAGAAACCACGCAATCAACGTTGGAATTCTTCTGGCTGCAAGAACTAAAGTATTCTCGTTTTATAAGGTTTGATATCTATTCTCCTTCAGAATTCTGAGCGCTCTGCTCTTAGGTACTCTTGTTTTCATCCCAATTTGTTTACTAGAAATCGATGGGTTAGCAGTTACGCTACCCATTACATCAATTGTCGAATTTTATTATCAACTTATTTCATATTCTTATTCCCTTGAGACTTTGAATGTACTAGGGTTTATGAGGTTTTCCTTCAATTAATCAAACCTACTTTTATAAGACCTCTGACAAAAATCAGATTCTTCTGTAGCATCAGAATCATAATTATTTCGAATATTATATTCATTCGTATCAAACTTTTCAAAATTTTCGAACGGTATGGTAGCTTCGTTATTACAGACAAATATTAAACATAATAGTTGTAACTTGATGAGAAAACCTTAAAGAATTATTAGAATTGTCAGTGCAAGAATTAATATTAATAATCATAATGAGTAAACATAACATTTCGATGATAGATGAAATTGAGAAAAAGTTTTCGGTTCTCCATTATATAACTCAATATTTCATCTTTATAATCTAAATGTGGATAAATTGTTTTTGTTATGAACGTTTACTGAGCTCTGGTTGCCTTAAGTTTTCAAATGTGTTGTACCGTATATTACAGTGCGCACAATGTGAAAGACATGTGCGCATATAAATAAATATTTAAATAAATAAAACATGTTGCGGATAGAAAAATTAAGAGCACATGTGATATATTTTCGGAAAGGAAATAAACTCTATTCAACGAATTCAAAGTAGCCTATGGTTCTCATTCAAAGAAGTCCATTTTACATTATAACCCAATAACCGTTAGCCAAAAAGAATTCCCGCACGTATAGCGATCCTGCGTAACTAAGTGCTTAGAGATTATCAAAACCATTTCTTGATAAATTTCAAAACAACCAACTGATCTCGAAAATTTTTAAGATTTCCAAATAATTCGAAAATAACAAAGCTAACCTTGAATCTGTTTGCAGTAATAAATTCCTATCGCCAAAAGTTGACGGGGAGGATGAGAGTCATGTTCCTCTATTCACAATATTTTCCAAAACTGCGGTACTGAAACGTCCATCCTGTACTCACTCTGGTGGTAAAGACTGGGCGGAGTCCTGTAATGAAAGTTGAATAAAAATATATATAAGATGGTAAATTCAAAATTTATAGACTTATTTATAGGAAATTATTTTTTCTTTGAGATCCTGCTTCGGTTATTCCTAAACTTTCTGAATTATTTGAGGAAAACACATTGAATTTTATTTCATGTCAATATCTTAATGATTTTTACCATTTTTTATGAGCTGTTAAAATATTTTAATATAATTTTATAGACGTCAATTTTAGGAATTTCATTAAGAATAAGCATTAATCTGAACTATGGATTCTAGAATTGTGAAAAATTAGTTATCATGGGTATAAAATAAACCACTCTTCTTCCAAATTCATGATCATTTTTTCAATCGCGCAAAATAGATATGAATTTTTCCATTGGACTTCACGGGGATAAGTGATATACGATTAGGACGGTTAGTGCTAAGCCTAACAGTAATTTCATGAACATATGTCAATGAAATAATTCTGAATGTCAAAAGCTTTAATATTAAAAATATTCAATACAGTGTAACGTGCTAAAATCACTTCACAACAATTTGAATTAAAACACCTGATTCCAGTCAACCCTCTATCTGTGTCACGCCACTGGTTAACATCTGATGCGCATAATCCGGCTATCAGACGATATGTGCATGTGCTACCAGCTTCGCTTCAGATTCAGAATCTTCATTTTTGTTTCTTTTCTTTGCCGACTTTTGGACTAATTAGTCGATCTTGAAAATTCTCTTTAATTGTAGTTGAAATTATTAAATTTAATTAAAATTCTCTAGTGAAAATTAGAGATATATTTTCATCTTGAATACTGTGTAGTGACAGATATCAAAAATATAGGTCCTAGGTGGAGGAGACTAGTTCGTAGAGATTTCTAGGTGGAGACTCGTAGATAGAGATTCCTAGGTGGAGAGTCGTAGGTGGAGCTCAGAGGTTGAGATGATATAACTTCTATCTGGAGTCCAGAAATCCACATGAATCCGAAGCTGAAAAAGAGGTTTTCCCTCATATGGAGCAGTAAAAACAAGAACGTTCTGGAATTTGAACTCCCTAAGTGATTTTGGACTATAACATAGACAACCTCAACTCATCGATTTCACCAAGATAAGTCTTATTTACTATATATATATATATATATATATATATATATATATATATATATATATATATATATATATATATATATATATATATATATATATATATATATATATATATATATATATATATATATATATATATATATATAAATATATATATATATATATATATAAAGAAGCATATGTACATTGTGTACCATAATTTATGTAATTGAATATCTAAGAATTTTTTTTTAAGATTTCTTTAACCTTAACTCTCGGTAACTAATTAGCATCATCAGAAGAATCTGAGAGTATATTATCATCTCCTGATGATAGTTAGCGCAACGCGGGAGTTAAGGTTAAAGTTTTGGTGTAGTGGTGAATATGTGATAGCCCTAGATGGCCGATTTCTGCTTAAGATTATGTTACCACATCTTCTTCAGATAATGTTATTTCAGCATTGTTGATTCCTATTACTATGCAGCGGCTTGTACCTTCATGGTCTATTGCTCACTGAATAACCTTCTTCTAACATTCTTTAGATGATATTTCCAAAAAATCTGACATTAAGAGATTCCTACAAACAACTAATTAATTTAGATGCAGTTACACTGTCATTTCTTTGTGCTTATTTCTTCTCTCATCAGACCATACAAGTTCTGCGCTTTCATAATTCATCACGAAGTCACCTTTGCCTATCAAAATGTTGCATAGTATTATAATAATACGTTTATTATTTTGTAAACTCTATTCAAGAAGTGTCTTGGTTATAATGACATGAATGAATATTCCAAACATATATTGTCCAGAAAACTTTTAATGAAAAAAATGAATTAAGAGGCATGAAATATTCAAACCGCTCATGAACAGACTTTGCCCTCGTTTATTTTCAATAAATAGGCCCAGGTCAAGGGATGTGTAAAGTAGTTAGGGTTTTTTCAAAGATCAGTATTGAAATCTAGATAAAAGTTGTTGAGTAAAATAAATTTCGAACATATCCGATATTTTAAAATTGATTTTTTCATAAATATTTTATAAATTTTTCATTGTATTCTGTAAGAATATTTTTGTGGTTATTATTTTTAATCTACATATACGTTGAAAAAGGTGACTCTGCCAAATGACAATTACAACTTCAAAAGAACTAATTTGAACAGTTCTTGTCCTTTGTTTATTTATTTCATAACAATTATTCACATTTATTGATACGTTTATTCCAAATATTGGCTTTCTATTGAATTTATAAATATATAATTATTTACAGCTTAAAACAATCAGCTTAACTTTTGATGTGCCCACATTTGTTTCTTCGTGAAAAAGCCTGCCCTGTACACATCCTTGGCGTACCCTTACTTCGGCCAGCTTTGCCGAGATTGAATTTCTAATATACGTTCTGTTTTTGATTAAATTTATGGTAGTTTTAGTCGTGGGGTTAAAGTAGGAAATTTTAGTTTGTTTAAATTGGGAAAGTTTGCTAGTAATTATAGTCCATGCATTATTCTTAGGGGTCTATCATTTTCTCGTCCTCCTCTGAAGATAGAAAGAGAAGAGAGATTAAAAGGGATAATACTGTTGCTCTTATTTGGTCCTTTTGTTGAATAGTGTGGAGTAATACAATTGATATGGAAACGAATGAATTTGAAAAAGGTGGCTAGGAAAGGAGCTTATCGAATGAGAATTATAATTGTTAGTTGAGTTTTGAAGGATTAAATGTTCTGGGTGTCTGTATGAGGAGTAGTACCATTAGGATACTTGGATACAAAATTACATGCATTGAGTAATTTATGTTGAAAGGTGTCTTAAACTTGTAGTTTATTTTCTTTCAAAATAATACATCTTCCGCGGCTGGTGGACTGAGGATATTTGGGTAATGAAAACTGTTTAAACTACAAGGCACATTGTTAATCACGATAGAATAACATTAAAAGCAAACGTCATCAAGAATAACCATTACATAATAAGAATAAGAATCATTATATTTTCGAAAAGAAACTAGTTACGTCTGTCTGAGTTTATAATTCTTAAGGCAAGATCTGATGGATAAACTTGCTTGGAATCATCATTACACTCTGAGATCCATGAAGAACAACTTCGTATGTCTTCAAGGATACAAAGATGCCAACATCAATTCTCGATTTCAATTTGACACATATTATTCTCTGTGTATAATCACGTAGATGTTTTTATGCACGCTTCCCAGGAATGGCCGAACCTGTTACACCACATGAGTGAGCGCATGGAAAGAATTGAGGTGTCAAAAAAGAAGCCAAATTGTAGGATGTTGGGAAGATGTTGGACGGAAGCGAGTTCCACAGCTCACCAGCTCTGTAAACGAGGGAATTCTTATAGAGAGGGGTTCGAGGAATCGTTAAATGTACCACCATATGATGCTCCTTGGAGCATCTTACGTGAAAGTATCTATTAAACAGAGAAAGGTCAGAAACTTGTCTTCTAAGAGCCAGTGGTTGGAGATCGCGGGTGATCTCCGGTTGTTCGATGAGGCGCACAGCCCGTTTTTGCACACTATCCAACATCCGCAACGAATGTTTGGGCGCAGTTCCCCATACATGGGAACAATATTCCAAACAGGTCGAATTTACGCCTTGTATATTTAGAAGCAGCAGCTGAGATGACGTGAAGTATCGCTTGGCTCTGAAAAGAAAACTAAGTTTAGCTAATGCCGACTTAGATATTGCTGATACATGTTCACTCTAGCAAAACCCGGAGTTGACCGTTTTTTCGAGAAGGTGCATCGAATCTTGAGATGCAAGTTATTGGCCTTGCATCATTAGAGGAGGTTGTTCACTGGGAACCTTTCTAGAAAAACCTTGCTTGCGTCTTGCTCGCTTTGAAGCTCACCAGGTTCAACTGACCCCACTCAGATATCCTCTGTAAGTCGAAGTTTAAGTTATTGATTTGTTGACATCTGTGATGCAGAGGTTCTGCAGCTGTAATCGGCCGCAGACTACTGAAAGACGAAACCAGCGTACAATAGTCTGAAAAACCGAAGATCTTGTTCTCTGTAGATAACAGAAGATCGTTGATCTGCAACAGAAAAAAGATTGGCAAAAGAATGGATCCCTGCGGTACTCCTGCTTGCAATTGAAAACAATCAGATGTAGTAACCGTCGACCACAACTTGTATTAATCTATTTGAAAGAAAACTACTTATCCAACACCAAAACTTTTCCGCAAGCCCATATGCAGCAAGTTTATTCAACAAGGCTACATGCCAAACCTTATCGAAGGTTTTGGAAATGTCGAGTGATATTGCTCTAGATTTCAAATGCTTTTCCATCGTTGATGTAGAAACATGAGTGACGTAGGCGAGCAGATCTCCTGTCGATCTTTGCCTGCGAAAACCATACTGACGGTCGTTAATGATTCCCTGCAACTTAAGATATTTGATGAGTTTATCATTTATGACTCTCTTCATCACTTTGGACATACTGTTAAGAAGTACAACAGGCGGTAATTATAAGGTAAGGACTTCTTTCCTTTCTTTGCAATCGGTTGAATTCTCACTATTTTCCAGCTGCTCGAAGAAGTCTGGCTTTCATAAGAAATCTGAAACAGACAGTTAAGAATGTGTGACAGTCCGGGAGCACACTTTCTCAGGACAATTGGCGGTATTTCGTCTAGACCAAGTGCCTTCTTGCAGTTAAGCTACTCGAGAGCCTGTCTCACAGTGCGGACTCTGAACTTGATTTCTGCCATAGAAGAATTTGTAGGTGGAATGTTCGGTGGTATTGCGTTAGATGAATCCAGCACAGAATTCTTTGAGAACAAGAGAGCAAAGAGATCTTCATCACATACTTCAGACCTTCGATTTTCAACAACAAATGAAGCGGCCCATCTAGTTGAATATTTTTTGTATAGGCGGTATGTCGATCTCTAATAGTTTGGTTGGGCTCTTGAGTTTTCTAATCAGGGTCACCAGGTACTCCAGATCTTCGATTATCCTAGTTTTTATATATTTTCCTTTATGTTGCCATTGAAAACTAACTCTCTACCAAATTTCAGCTCTCTGAGTTTATGGAAAGTACTAGTTCTATTCTTATGATTTTGAAAATGTGGCGAAATGGTTCCAGTGAAGAATTATTTGGCAGTGTTTGATTCGCGCTTGACTAGGCGGGGGCACTACCGTGCCCCCTAATGTAGAACTGAAACTTATAATGTGAATAGTGGTCCTAAGCCCTTAAGTCAAACAGGAAAATCGTCTTTTAAAACACCAAAATAATGCAGGTTAGCATCGCAGATCATTTGCAAGTTAAAAAAACCTAACATTTTCTGTTTCTAAAGTACTTTGGATTATGATCACCAGGAGAGCGTATTTTAATATGGGTACAATTGACAACTCCTAATACTTTGGGAAAACCACGTATAGAATTCGGAATTGAATTTAACGAATACCTATTTCATGACCATATAGCTGCTGAAATTATTATGTTGCAAAGAATCTTAACATGGTAAGATATTGGAGCTTGGCAGGAATGGATTGATTTCTTTGCGTCTGCGGTTCTAAGTGATGATGAATCAAGTCCAAAATTTCAGTGGAAAAGTTTTTGCTCACTCAATAAAAAACTATGTTCATCATATTTCGTTACTGGAACTTAGTAAATTGACTTGCATGGCGACCAAAGTTTACTGGTGCTTCGAAATCATTATCATCACACGAAGATGACAGGCTGGACATGAAGTTTTTCTGATATTTAAATTTTGATTGTAAGCACAAGGTTCAACAAGTACCTGCATACGATATTATGTACCTTTAATATTTGACAATATTCTAATTTCAAAATATTCAATTAAATTATTTGTAATTAATTGATTATTTGAATAAAATCAATAAGTATTTACACTAAAACGTTATGCTAATTTGGCTTCAGTTCTACTAATAATGATATTTGTCATATTTTTCGAACGACTGTCAACATTTTTCGCAAATTTTTCTTTATATTTAACAAGTTCCACGAAGAAATAATGTAAGGTCGATGTCAACCAAGATTATTGGGTCCACAATGATTCTAAAACATCTATAGATCATAATCGGCATCACTTAGAAGACTGAACGAGGTCATCGGGGCTCTCTCGGTCAAACAGAGAATGAATTTGAGGAAATATCCTCCTTAGTCCCTTTCATGACCTTGCTTGCTATGTAAAATCTTTGCTTAGATTTGTTCAGACATATAAGAAGTTTGATTGTTGAAATATTTTTCCGCTGGTTTACTTTTTCGATTGCTACAGATTCCTGTCCCAAACCCCTTCCTTTACCCTTTTTTTGGAAATCATGGAATGCAAGAGAGAATGAAGCGGCTAAGCAGAAAAGTCTTTGGTACTCTTTATGTACACACGACACTAACACATCATAAACAGACAAGCTATTGCTAGTGCAATAGCGACAAGGAAACGAGTTTTTTCCTCAGTTTTTTTTACTCGTTTATTGAATCATATACAACATAGTATTTACATTACATTACATTTCCTGAGCTCACACTTGTGCTTTTCTGACACACCCCAAAATTATAGATATAAGCATTTATTGTAAATACAATTATGCGAATTTTGTAAATCCTTCTCTTTTCAAAAGAATATATGTATATATATAATTTAACCAAATTCGAAGTCCGATATTTTCCTAATTCTCTCGATTTAGATGATTTTTCGGCAAGTTATAGATCAACTCTTCTGCTTTGTAGAAATTATAAGAGAAAACAAAAAAATTTGAAAAAAATTTTATACGGGGGCGAAACTAAAAGTATTTTTTTTGTCAAAAATTCGTAACACCCTGTGGAATTTCGTGGTCCGAGTTGAAACGTACAATATCATGGTCTGTCAAGACACATCTTCCTACAGTAACGCCCTCCTTGTTTTATGCATTTATCTCTATTTTCACAAGAGATATCCAATTTGAAGCGAAAAGTCACAAATTTCAAGAATTTATTTTTAATCTTGCTTAGGTGCATAACATCGGAGGTTAGCCAGAAAATAAAATCAAACTTAGAGAAGCGGAAATCTAACGAAATGAAAATTTTTGAAATTCACTGGCCAATTTCACGCTCCGGGAGAACTCGAAGTACACTGGAAAAATCGTTGATTTTGCACATTTATTTTGAATTTTTTGTGTGACACTCTATGATAATTATCATTCCTGTCCAAAATTGAGAGCAGGTGTGTATCCTGGCGATACACTCGTGAAATGAAATAAACATGTTGAGAAAAATGTTCATGATGACCCACAAAAAAACATTTGATTTTAGTAGCGAGTATGACCCCCGAGCCCTGATTACAGCGCGCATACGATTTCGCATACTCCCATTGATGTTGTCTATCATCTGTTGAGGTATGTTGTCCCACTCTTCCACCAAAGCCAATGTCAGCTCTTCAACATTGCCTGGATTCCGTTGTCGAACCCTTCTTCCAAGAATGTCCCAAACGTGTTCGATCGGGTTTAAATCCGGTGACCGCGATGGCCAGTCCATTCGTGTGATCCCAACTTCATTGAGATATTCTATCACTATGCGCGCAGTATGAGCGCGTTATCGTGCATAAAAGGAAATTTTCCTCTATGTAAGGAGCAAAAGGCACAACATGGGGCTCCAAGATTTCTGTTATATACCGATGGGCATTAAGTGATCCATTGCCAAAAATCTCCAGTTCTGCTAGTACTCCCAAGCATATGCCATCCCATATAATAACTGACCTTCCACCGTATTGCTCAGTTCCTGCGAAGTTCGCTTGATTGTACCGTTCCCCTCGATGCCTCCATATTCTATCTCTACCATCCACGAAATTCACACAATATCGCCTCTCATCACTAAATAATACTCGTCTCCACTGATTGATTGTCCATGCTACATGCTCCCTAGCAAACGCCAATCTTGCTACCCGATGGGCTCTATCGAGTCTTGATGCTCCTGCTTGCGCGTATGATCTCAGACCAACTTCATTTAATCGTCTTCTGACTGTCCTCACACTGACGTTAATGTTATCCACTGCTTGTAAAAGGTTACGTGCCTGAACAGCAGTAAGACGAGGATTTGTTATCGTTTGATTGACGATGAAACGGTCATGTATAGCGCGGGTTGCCCGATTTCTTCCTTGTCCTCGCCTCCTCCCGTACAATCCAGTTTCCTGTAACGTCGGTAGATTCGATGGATAACCGACGTCGAGACACCCAACATGGTACCGACTGAGCGGTAGGTGCGCCCTTCCTCGATCAATGTAACTGCCCTTGCTACTGAGGTTGGTGGTAAATCTCTCATTCTGAATGAAAATACCGTTTCGAATCGTAAACAGTAAAAGAATCACAAAACACCGCAACCGATCGAATTTGTATCAACTCAAAGAATGGAAAAGTCTCATTCTTTAAACAAGTGCAAATGTGGTCATATACAAAAAAACGTGTGTTGTATTTCATATTTGATAAAAAAAGGTGTGCACATGTGTAAACGAAAAGTTTTATCAACTGTCCCAGAATTCGGTTGTGTATTTTAATACCTACCGAATGTTATCTCCTATGAATTCCTAATTTTCACCAAATTAACCAAATTGTCATCAATAACTAATGCAATTCGAACATAAAAATCGCAAACGACAATTTCGATACGCCTGAGTGATAATAAGAAAATTCCAAATTGATACGAATTTTAATGGCAATTTCTTGATTCAATGGAATTTCTCCAAAATGGTGATTTTCCACTTGAAATTAAATATATTTTGCAAAAATAGAGATAAACGCATGAAACAAGAAGGGCGTTACTGTAGGAAGATCTCTCTTGACAGACCATGATATTGTACGTTTCAACTTGGACCACGAAATTCCACAGGGTGTTACGAATTTTTGACAAAAAAAACACTTTTAGTTGTGCCCCCGTATAAAATTTTTTTTGAAATTTTTTTTATTTTCTCTTATAATTTCTACAAAGTAGAAGAGTATTGACCAATTATCTGACATCAGTTTTATACAACCCAAATACTGAATTGACATTGGTTTGAGACTATAACGATGAATAAATTTTTATCATATGATTTGTCGGTACAGTCACGAGTATTTTAAAATATTGCGGAGCATCTACCTCCGAATCCACAGTCAAAAGTCAAACACTTTAATTATAATTGGCACTATATTTTACTACTATATATTTAAAAGGTGGTTGTTTTTATTAACATACACAAAAAGAAAAAAATTATTCAATAAATGAAGGGGAGAAACGAAGGAGACGTCTCAATTTAAGAATGCTATAATATCGTCGTAGAGCTTTTCGGGCTGGTAAACGGGTCGTTGTCATCTCCAGACGTCTGGGTAGGGCTTGTCTTCGAGGTCCAACCTAGAACTATCAATGCAATATGTAAAAGAATTCTCACCCCTTCAATGCACCTGTTCTGTCTAATTACAATATTTCAAAAAATAATTTACAATAATTTAACTTACAAATAATTAAACAGAACGTGACTCATTGAAGTAAAAAGTGAAAAGAAAAAAAAAAAGAACCAAGAGAACAAAAAAATTAAATAACAATAATGCTGAGATATTTTAGGAGAAATCGAGAAAATAGAGAAAAACTAGAACTTGTGAGATAAAATTACTTACCCCGAATTATCAACGGGTAAACTAACGATCCACAGTTTACATTTGAGATTTAGTTAATAGGAGAACATTTCCATCGTTTATTTGAGATATTTTTCTACAACTCCTTCAATTCCTTATCTTTCACAAAAATCTGATAACTACTGCCTTGAGGTAATATCGGGGTTAAAATGAATAATGAATTAAATTAACAGAATCATCGGAAAATGGAAGGAATACAGGAACATAGAATACTAGGGAAATTATGGAGAGGAAAAAGACCACAAACTCGAATAGGAGATCACGATATAGTTTGATCGAAGCAAACAACACGAAAGTTAGGAATTGGGGATTGATAGAAGCAGCATGGAAAGTGAAGTAAGCACGTTACAAGACAAGCTAGCTGCTTTATTTTTAACTTCTTGTTAAGTGTTTTATGCAACCAAAATATGAAATTGACACAGAGTTGTCAAATTTTCAGACCTAACAATTTGTCAAGTAGCTTTATTCAATCATGAAGAGGTAGTAAACTGCTCTTAAACTTACTTAAGATAGCTTAAGTAATGTTTACAATATTTAGTGGCGCCTCAAAAATACCCCGATAAATTCGAAAATTAAAAACTTAAATTAGGAAATGAAGTCATCTTAATAGAAAACGAATTAAATCATAAATAAACATTGTTTCACTATTCTCCATTTTGTGAGATAGTATGATATATTGTATAGAATCATGCTTAGAGCTGTTGAAAATATTGTAGTTTTCTGAAAGTACTCTGACACAATTTATATCATTTGAAACAGGTAATAAAATCATTAATTCCATTAATTTGAAGTGACGTTAGTAAAGAAATATAAGATTAAAATTAATCTTCTTTATTGAGAATATGGAAATTTAAAATTCACTCATCTAGCAGTTTCCAAGAGAATTTCGCTCGGTGGTTTCCATCACAGGATGAAGGGAAGTTCAGGAATTAATTCCATTAGAACGACTCCCAGGAAACTCAATACATCATCTGCCGTATTCTCGGGAACAGAAATTCAGAAATTATAATCAGGAGAGACGTACAAGGCATAATATTAGAGGAGCATCGAGGTGAACTGAAAGACAATATTGAATTCAAAAAGACGAAACTAGAACGCAAAGGGGTTAAGACTGAATATCATTTAAAATTCAGAATTAGATCTTCGAATCTGCATTGTATATACGTATACCGGTATAAAATGAGCTCTTTTTGTGAAAAGTAAATACTAATTTTAAATGGGAAAGTGAAAAAAAAATCCTTAGATTACATAAAATTGAATTCAATATTTTAGACCGGAAAATCAGAGAAAAAATAAAATCAATGAAATTATCATTAAAAATAAACCTAAAATTAAAGAAATTAATACCAACTTGTCAAATCATCAAGTTTTCGAAAGATTCATAAACTTAACCGAAACAAATTTCACCATTGATGAGACGGGGTTATTGGAGAAAGGATTCAAACACGATATTTATCCTCTACATCATACATCAAATTTTGAACAATTATCAATAGTTGAAATTTGCCGCGTAAATGTTGAAAACAATAGCTCCCTGAAACACCAAACTGCGTCCGTGATTAAGAAAGAACACCTAAAAAAGCTTAATAGACCAATTAGAGATCACATATTAATCAAAAATTTAAAAGTTGAATCAAATCCGAATGACATCATTTTCACAAAAGCAGATAAAGGCAATATAGTTATAGAGATAAATGAACAAGATTATATTTCCAAAATATTAGATTTTATCAATGATTTTAATTATTCAGTTATATCCGAGAACCAACTAATAAATTCAATAAGGAAGTGAAGACAGTCATTAAGCATTCAAAATCTATCATTACAGATCGCGAAAAATTCAAACTTGCCTTACCGAATCTTTTACCACCTCAACTTTATTATTTAGTTAAATTGCACAAAAATGGTATCCAATAAGACCAGTGGTATCATTTACACATGCCACAGCATTCAAGATTTTCAAATTTTTATTACATATTCTGGAAAAATTTTGTAATTTTGAACCGTCATTTTCAATTCGTAACTCAAATGATTTTATAAGAAAAATAGAAAATATTGTCATTCCAAGTAATGCTAAATTAGTCTCTTTTGATGTCAAGAATTTGTTTCCAAGTATTCCACCAAAAGATCCTATAATATACTAATCAATAATTTATTAACACAAAATATGACAAATCCACGAATTGAATACGACATTATGGCTTTATTAGATGTTTGCATATCTCAAAATTATTTTTTATTTAACGATTGTTTTTATAAAAGTGATGAGGGACTTATAATGGGAAATCTTAAGCCCTTTTTTAGCAGATATCTCCATGGATAACATAGAAAAAACAATTCATAAACACCCGCTTGGTAAACATTTCCTATATTGGTATCGATATGTCGATGACATTATTGTGTGTTTCACAGGAACAAACAGAAATTCGAAATATTCATCAACAACCTGCTCCCAAAAATAAAATTTACTTTTGAAACGGAACAGAACAATACGATCAATTTCCTAGACCTAACAATAACAAGATCAAATAATAAACACCAGTTATCAATTTATCATAAGCCTTCTCATACAGATGTCACAATTCATTAAACATCAGCACATCCTTACCAACATAAAGTTGCAGCATTTAATGGTTATATACATAGACTCTTGAACACACCGATGTCTAATGATACTTATTTCAAAGAATTGAATTTTATAAAACAGATCGCAATAAATAATGGTTATGATGCAAATTTAGTTAGCAGCATATTATATAAGAAAAAACAAAAATTAGCTTTACAACAGATATATCCAATGGGTGAACACTAAGACAAGAAATTCAATAGTTTAACATATATAGGCAATATTAGCAATAACGTGAATTACTTTCTTAAAAATTCAAATTTGAATATAGCGTTCAAAACATCAACAAATTTAGGTTCATTTATCAGGAATTATAAATCTCTAATTAATAAAGAAAATAAATTAAGTGTTTATAGATTGGATTGTGCAGATTGCAATTGTTTTTATATAGGTAGAACAGGAAGAAATTTTAATGATAGAATCTCTGAACATAAACGCAGTTTCATCAATGGAAAAACCGATTTAAATTATTCAAATCATCTTAGGGAAAATAGTCACTCTTTTAGTTTAGAATTTGAAACTTCACATTCTGAGAATAGAGGTATAAAACTCAACCCTCTGGAAGTACTTGAAATTATCAGATTTAGGTATTCACCCGAAATTCTTAATGATCAGGTAGACATAAATAACTCACCCTTATTAAATTTATTTCCTAAACATTAGTTCAAGTACGGATAGCTCTGAGTGGATTGCCTCTTTAGTATATATAAGTATATGTTAGTAAGATATATTTGCAGTATTCATTCGTTCTTGACAAAGATACTGTGTATCGAAACGCGTCGAGTATTTAATAATATATTTTAGTAGAAATCATCGTTTACTTGTATTTGTGAAAATGGATTTCAATCACGTAAAAGCCTCGTCAATTGAATTCATGTTGTATATATTTGGATAGAGAAAATAATACTCTTTCGATTTTATCTACATTCAACTAAGGTTTACAATTATATAAACAAAAGTTTTCAATATTATTCGACAAACATTGAACAAAAAAAATCATTACGCCCCTGCATCCTTCTCAAAAAAATTTCAGCAGAATGTCGAAATAGTTTTCACATAACCTTGATTGTAAACGACATATTGGCGTAGGCAGAAATGGCGGAAAATCGAGAAATCCAGAATAATTCAAAAACGAAATAAGAGAGCTGGGATCTGTGTTCACCTATAAATTTTCCTCATAGAACGAGGACAGAGGTAGGGGTCATTTTTTTCTATTTCTAGTATCACACATTGCTGCTGTACACAATTATTTAAAATGGAACACCCTGTACCATAAGGTGTATATGAAATAAATAAAACATCATAAAAGAAATCATGAAAACATGTCATTTTCCTTGAAATCCCGTCCACTGGAGAAATGATATTAGAAAGGGCGTAAATCTCTGAATAAACCAAATTGTGTTCAAATTTTCTTCTGTTAAAAATAATGTATTAGATGCGCAACTAAGTTCTCGCTGTTTGTCTATTGATGGCTCCAGCAGTAAGTGCTGGTCGATTTTTACATATCAAGAACGTCTCGATCAAAGCTTGACATATGGTAAATAAATCACTGTGACACATTAGTGGTTTGCGTCTTATACTTTTAGTTGTGAGAAAATGTGGACGATCGTCGCCGTGAAAGAACGCCAAAAATCTACGAAAAAGCTGATTTGGAGCGATTGCATGCGTTGGGAATGATGCTAAAGCAAGGAACTTGGGTTCTTTATGATTTGAAGCCAAGAGACGTTGAGGTCTTTTTTTCGCTTGGAAACAACTGCTCCAGCGGCAAAAAGAAAGGGGTTTTTATCGCATCGTAACGGGTGATGAACAATGGATTCATTACAGCAATGCAAAGAAAAAAAATTTTGGGGACTGTCCGGTCATGCTTCTACGTCATCGCCTCGGCCGAATATTCATGCTGCGAAAGCTATGCTGTGTATTTGGTGGGTCCAAGTCGGTGGACATATTAGCTGTTGAAACCGAACGAAACCATCACTGGGGAACGGTATCGAACTCAATTGATGCGATCTCTATTTTTCAGTAGCTCACTCTGTATCTTCTACAGTTTTCAATCAAAAATGAAAATTCGTTCACGGAGATAATACCTTTCTTTCGAGGTATCACTCGACCAATCCACCCTCTTTCAAATTTTCAAGGGTTGTCACCCCTGCTCCAGGGGTTGAAATTCGTGATGGATATGATAGTACTTGATGATGACTGACATTGATCAGCATGGGTCTGTTCCATTTTACCTCACTGAAACTTGAATAGTCTCAAGGAAATAGTCTTCCCTTTCTTTCAGTGGCTCACCCTGTATCTTTAACAGTTTTCAATTATAAATAGAAATTCATTCAATGCAATGTAGACAAAGATACTACCTTTCTTTTGAGTCATCACTCGACCCACCTTTCTTATTAAAAATGTTCAAGGATGGCAACCCCCGCTTAGGGGATTGATATTTCAGACAAGTTTTGTACCCCAAAAGATGTCCCCCTTGAAAGAAAAATTGACCTGTTTTTGCGTTTTGATCAGAAATTAATGTCTTGGTAGATATAGCCTCTGTTTAGTGTTCGTTGAAGCACCCTGTATTATGTTTATAGCTAAGTCTGTGCATAGTGATCCGATACATGACCCTGGATAACCACTGACTCTCCACCCTGAATGTTAGTTAGCATATTATCAATACATATCTTATTATTAGCACTCACCCCAGTAGAAGTGTTTACTGTGGCTGTCTCCTTGAAAGTATCAAGTAGAGATATGAAGTTTTGTGTATCTGTAGGAGTCAAAAAATTGATATTGAAGTCACCAGCAATAATGAAATTTTATTTTTCCTTTGTTAGTTTTTCCAGTATAATGGACAGCCTTTCCAGAAAGGGAACCACACTTCCTAGCGGATGAGTACCCTTTCCATAAATAGATAAAATAATAACTTTGACATTTTTACAAATATTGACATCACATGCAGAACATTCAATTACATACATAATAATATTTCAGGTAAACATGTGAATGAAGCCTCTCAAAATTCAATATTTTCATTCACCTCTTTCACCATCTCGCGAAAAATAAGGCGAAAGAAACAAACCATAATTCTTGTTGCATGTAATAAATATACTTTCATTGTCACCCGAAAGTACGCGTTGTATGTAAATGAACATCTGCAGGAATTCCAGTTCGAAGCAAAATATATTTATCGAACCCTTCATCACCGAGATCTAAGATCTCCGATTCTGAGACCCTCGGAATAAATTCTATTCGGTCGACAACTTATGCTAAATTACGGTCAAGAAAGGGTGTCAATCCACTTGCAAGTTTAAATCTGTCCCCCGGGGGTACGAAAGGCTGACCTTTGGTTCGGTCAGCTTGGCTAAAACTCGTAAAGCACTTCGAAATTTGTGTCGAGGTGTCGAAGATGGGAATAGTTCGATTCCGTGGGAAAGGTCTCCTCAAAGGACATTATTCAATTTGTTCTTTAGTAATTAAAAGAGGACGTGCAGACATTTCAAGATGAGTTTTGATTTATTCATGCATAAAAAAGTACAAAAGTAAAAAAAATTCAAATTTCGTTAAATGTGTAACAGAAATTTATGATTAAATACACTCCCCACAAAAATTGTCGAATGACCTTACGTTTACGACAATACTAAATAAACTTTCAGGTTGGTCATTGTAGAGTAGCTTGGTAACTTTCAGAAGTGTTGAATAAGAAGATATCATTCAAAAGAGATGAGTTTATGATGGAAAATATCAACAATTTTCGAGTTCTAACCTAACCTAATTTTTGTCAGTATACGTCTTGGAAGCCCCTAAAACAAATTTCTGATGTACTCTTGAGTCACTGAGTTCCAAATTTCAGGGTGCAGATTTTATAGTTGTTGGAGTGTTCCACAAGGCATCCTACCTTGCTGAATTTGCCACTCCATGTTGTCCCAAACATGTTCTATGGGATTCAAGTCGGGACTTCTGGCTGGCCATCTTAAAATATCAATTTCAGCATTTTGCGGAAATTCTGAAACTACTCTAGCTGCATGAGGCCGAGCATTATCATGCATATAAATCAAGTTTTTGCCAATCATTGGGCCAAAGGGTACAAGTTCAAGGATATCTGCGATGTATCTGGTCGCTGTCATTCTTCCATTTTTCATTAGGACTAACTCAGTTCGACCATGGAAAGAAATGCCTCCCCACACCAGTACTGAGCCCCCTCCGAAGTTTTCGGTTTGACGGATATTGCACTGCTGAAACCGTTCCCCAGGTCGTCTGTATACAGGCATGCGTCTATCATTTGATCCTAGACAGAACCTGGACTCGTCGGAAAAGAGAACATTCGACCATTCTGGAACAACCCAATTTGCATCTCCCCTCGCAAAGTCTTGCAACTCGATGCTCTCTGGTGAGATGTGGGCCGGTAGAAGCCACCCTTGGTCTGATATCGTCTGCTCTGAGCCTGTTCCTAACAGTTTGCAATGAAATATTCACATTTCAGGAAAGTTTAAGTTCATTTTGTAGCATTCTAGCCGTACAGTGCTGAATTCTTAGTGCAGTTAAACGAAGCCAACGATCATCAACTGGTGTTGTTACCGATTTCTTTCCTGTCTGGCCCTTCTTCTATATTCCCCTGTTTCGTGGTACCGAATAATTGCTCTTGAAATATTAACGTTGGCTTCGCCCCTCCTCTAGAAGTATTATAATTCTTACTACTTCATGATCACTCAAATAGCGTCCAGGACGTTCAGCAACCATCACAATAAATTCAAAGATTCGAAAATCAACAAGAAACACAGAAAACTTGTATTAATTTAGCGTGAAAACTGAAGAGAAATTGAATGAATACTGATAGTCAAATAAACTCATTCTTGTTTCAGACGTGTTCGAGATCATATGGAAACAAATGTTACTACATAGATAAGATTTTTTTCCCCTCGTATGTCCAAAAACATATGTTGACAAAGAAACTGCCATCGAGCTGCTTAATCGATTGTGGAATTCAAAATACCGGGTGATGCGACAATTTTTGTGGTGTGTGTATTTGAAAGTCATTATGAGACAAATGAAAACGGCCACAAGATTTTACGTATAGAAAATGCAAAGTTTTTGGCACCACCGAATAGAAATTGGTCATTTCCCAAGACACCTGTGTTTCTGGTATTATATCAGTAAGAAGAAGATTATTATCTATTAACTTAGTATAAAAAGGTAATTTTCAGCGTTCTTAATGGCTGTTCATGCTTATTCGTTCTATAGAGATAAAAAATCTCTGCGATAAAGGTGTGTAGTCTGAACATGATATTTGTATCGCTATACAATCATTTGTAAGAGACTGGAATGAGTTATTGAGCTTGATTCATGCAGGAATCAGGTTTTTGAAGTTACTTTTTGGGTGATCTTGACGTGTGAATGAATTGCCTGATTTCCACAATGTTTATTTTTAATATACACGACCGATTTCTATAATTACATCATTTTTAAGTTTCTGATGCTAACAGTTATGGAAAACTCGTTTTAACTGTTCCTAATTTGAATGTTGTGTCGTTGTGAGTAATTTAATGACAGTTGACTATTGAGAGTGGTGGTTCCAAACTTTCTAACGAATTCACTGTTTTCCCTTTATTGCAGTTGTTGAGAATTTTCAAATTATTTGGGTTCAGCAACTACAGATCTGTCATCTGAGGAGAGATGTTCTTTGAATCTAGATTCAGTATTCAGGTTTCATTCTGTACATTCTGTCAAAAAAGTACTGAAAATTAATTATATAAAAAATGTGTTCACAACGATAGTCAAAATTTTTGTTGTTGCCAAATTATCACAACTGTTTTCTATTATATCGCGGAGTTTGAACGTGATCTGTCATAAAGATTGTTTACAATGCTCGATTTTGTCAGTTCTCACAAGTGGGTTTTGTGATTTTTACAATGGATTAAAATATTGAATTAAAATTTGTCTCAAATTTTGTGTTGGAAATGGAATTGCATATGCCTAATCGCTGAAAATGTTACAGAAGGCTTAGAGAGAATCGACTTTATCAAAAAAACGTGCATATGAGCGGTAAAGTGCATTCAATAGCGGTCGACATATGGTGGAAGATCATCGCGGCCTTGTTCACTCAGAATTGATGCCAGAAAATCAGACGGTAAAAAAAGAATATAACCTGATTTGTGGAAAGAAAGATGATTAATTATGCATGACGATAATATGTAAGTATTTGTACTCTGTTATATACCACCTATCACTTTTTGAATTCTGTTACCCTTAGATTTGCTATGGGAATTAAACAAAGAACAAATGTACATTATCACTTCGGACATAGACCGCCTATCTACAATGTAATGAAAAGGAATCTTTTCTTTCATTGAATTTATCATATACGTGGTATAACATGTGAAATCGAGCCTTCCAGAATATATCAAAGGTGCACTTCTTAGAATACGGGAAACATAAAATCCAGAACTTTCAAAATCATTAGAATTCTTGTCAACTCAACCATGAATTATTTGGCGCCTGTTGACCCCACACTTTGCGATAACCATATGTATTTCAAATGATACTTTGTCCAGATCAATTTAGTCAGTGGTATATATAGGCCACAGTTACATTCATCCAAAAAAGATTCGCTCAGACTCATTCATCCAGTTCTCATTCTTTCAACATTCATTTTACAGTTAAGTTATGTTCAAGTTCAGGGTAGTTATCATAACAACGACCTACAAATATACATATTCTCCTGTCATTAAAAGTAGTGTAGCGTGGAAATTAATGTGAGTAATAGTTGTAACAGTTCCACATAAAATTTTACATTCATTGCAAAATTTTTCTTTTAGGGGGAAGGTTAATGTATCTAATGTATCAGTGATGCCAAAATAAAAGAAGGAATATTTGTAGGGTCACAAATAAGAGACTGATGAAGAGTTTGAACAAAAACTTAACCAATCGAAAAATCCGCATGGACATGTTTTCAAAATATTGTTTGTAATTATCTTGAAAACCACAGGGCCGAAAACTATGAAGAGTTAGTCAACAACCTCTTAGCGGCTTAGAAGGACATGGGATGCAATATGTTGCTCAAGATTCACTTTTTACACTCGCATTTGGATTTTTCCCTCCAAATTTGGAAGCCGCTAGCGACGAACACAGAGAGCGGTCCCATCAGGACATATCCAACATGGAAAGAAGGTACCAAGGCAAGTGTAGTCCGAAGATGTTAGCTGACTACTGCAGGACACTCGAAAGAGATGTGCCTGACGCTAAATATTCTCGAAAATCCTGAATGAAAGTAGATATGAGCCATTTTTTCTTCATTAGAAATATTATTTCACCGTTTTTACTTAAAAATATTAGTGATTGACATCTTCTAAAAATGCAGATTAGTTACAGACTAGCTGTAGATACAAAATAACCCATTCAATTCCATTTAACTTTCTTTAAGGTCATTTTATGTATCCGTGTTATTAGAAAGGAGGGTAATGTTAGTTTGATATGCGTATTCTATTTCCTTTCTTTATAATGGCATATAGTTATAGAGAAATTAGTTTCTGATCTTAGCCTTCTGTAAAAATGATATGTATTAGAGTGGAATATTATTATTTGATGCAATATTCTTGATGATATGGATTCCATTTTAAAGTCTGTTATAGATAAGGAAATGGAAAAGGATCTATGAATCATCGAATTATAACTGACTAATTTTTGTGTAAAAAATTAAAAAATCCATTGCAGTTGTTGAATCAATAAATGTTTCTTTCCTATATATATTTTAGATGAGATTAGTATTGAGTTTAATGACGATTTGATAAGGCTAATTGGAGAAAAAAGGAAGGCACATGCCAGGTTCAGGTTGTCGAGATTACAAGATGATTATTGTAAGTTTAGTGTTTTGAGAGCTAAGTGCATGCTCAGGAGTAAAGAGTTGAGTAGGACCTACCAGTTGAACACAGAGCGAAACATCAAGAATAGTGCTCAGAGTTTTTGGGGTTCTATAAGTTCCATGAAGGGTAAAAAGGTGCTTCCACATGATATGCATTTGGGTGAGAAGTCTGCCAGTACTGTGGATGAAAAAGTGGAGCTATTTGCAGAGTGTTTTGGCAAGGTGTACGCCAGTGAGCAGATCGTTCCCCAAGAGTCGAGTTGGTGGAGGTAATCAATATTTGCTCTGTATCGATAAGTCAATCCAAGGTATTTGAATGTATTCAAAAGTTGAAAAGTAGCTGTGCTTCTGGTCCCGATGGTGTACCTCCGGTTGTTTTGAAAAATTGTTCACTGGTGGAACTAGTTCATAATTTGTTTAAGACTTCCTTCAGTAGCGGTGTTTTCCCTGAAATATGGAATAATACATTTGATTGTTTCCAAATTTAAGGCTGGAAATATAGATGAGAGTACGAATTACAGAGGGGTGTGTTTGCAGTCGGTGATTCCTAAGTTGATGGATAGGTTGGTGTCTGAGGCTATAACTGGTATTTCATCATGTGCAGGTTTTACAAGTTCAAAATGTATTGCCTCCACAAAGCAAATGCCTACATCATACAACTTATACAATTTAATGAACATATACAGAGATATCCACCAGGACCGTCCGTTAAAACTTTTTGAGTTCCAATTACAATATCAATCTGAAATTTTATACGCGGCCATAACTAGCGATTCCCAATTGAAGTGATACCATTTCCGGTTATACCGGAACTGGGTCATCGCTTTGTTATTTCAAATGACAATCTACCATTTTTATTATACATCTAGAACCGTTACCCAGGTTGTTGTCACTTATCTGTCAAAACTTTTGACAGATTTAGTTAATTTTGTTATAAACTCGATTTTGAGGAACATTTATAAAAATTTTAGCTCGTAGATCTCTGTACCACAGACACAATTTTGCTTGGGTGGATGGAAGAAGGATCAAGGAATTTTTGAGCAGTCCACACATGTCAAATATTCATTGCGTTGTATTGTATGATTTTTCAATTTGGCAATAACTCAATTTTTCAAATGGCATCACATTAAACGTCAAATTTCAGGAGGAATTGTATAAGCATGTACTCTACCCATCTCTTATAGTTTCGAAATAATTTGGGAATATATTGAATTTTGATGATTTTGCAAGAACTAACACAGAATGCTTTGATGAATCAAGTAGCTCAACTGGCTACGCTCACCTGACAGGTGCCTCAAATTGAAGTACTTGTCACTTCGTTCATTCGAATTTGATATTTCAACAAGAATTGTTGGTAATTTGAGTGAAAATTTTGAAAACACTAGATTGATAATAAAGCCACTGGTTATTCAAACGAAAATACATTTAATATTTTTTAATTCATTTTAGAATAAATAAAAGTAGTGCCTATGAGTAAAACAAAATTTCGAAGGATTAGAAGCAATTTTCTGCAATTAGGAGGAACAAAATACATAGAAACTAGAAGAAGGCCAATTATCGAGGACGACAATCAAATTAATACGCTAGCGTATTTTCGCGCCAATCCACATGCGTTCATTAAGTCATCATCAATGGATATTGGATTGAGTTATACTTCCATTCAAAGGATCCTTGAGAAACATAACATGCACCCGTTTCTTTTATCAGACTACAAAAATTGAAACCAACCGACCTTCCCAAGCGGCTAAATTTCTGTGAAAATTTATAAATTCGGGTTCAAGAATATGAGACATTTCTGCAAAAATTATATGGTCTGATGAAGCCAAGCTCACTGAAAGTGGAATAACCAACAGGAGAAATTGACATTTTGGGCCACAGAAAATCTAATTTCATTGAGGTTATTGATTTCCAAAATAAATTCAGCGTGAACGTTTTTGCAATTTCAATGAATGATTTGTTGGCTTATCACATTTATGAGGAAAATCTTAATGGACAAAGATACCTGGAAATTTTGAGAGGAACATTAGCAAATTTTTTAGATGGATTACCCCTTAACATTCTGAGGGATTGCTATCACCAAATGGATGGTGCACCAGCACATAAATTACGAGCTGTATATCGGCAGCTAACAGAAATGTTCGAGGATAGATGGTGGGGTAATCAAGGACCAAATTTATGGCCTCCGCGTTGTCCGGACCTGACGACCCTTGATTTTTATTTATGGGGCAAAATCAAGAGTGAAGTGTATCTTATTCCTTCAAGAAGTAAAGAAGAGTTACTAGAGCGCATTCATATTGCTTTTCGAAATATTGATCCAGTGGAAACTAGGAGGGCAACTATTCATATTCGTATACGAGCTATCAAGTGTATCGAGTAAAATGGGGCCCATATTGGACATTTATTCAGATTGTAAATTAGTTTTCTCCTATGATGTCTGCTATCATTTATTCGTATCAATGTAATTATCTTCGATTATTGGTTTCGCTTAGTTCCTACAAATTTTATTCATCCGAATTGTAAAAATTGCTTCTAATGCTTCGAAATTTTAATTCACTCATAGACGGTAAATTTGGGAATTGGTTATTGAATTGCCTGAAATTTCTACCCACTACTTTTTGATATTCTAAAATGACTTAAAAAAGATTAAATATATTGGTTTTATTCCAAAAGTGTTGTATTTTTGGATATTTTCAACCTGAAATAACGACAATTCTTGTTGAATTATCAAATTCGAATGAACGAAGTGACAAGTACATTAATTTTAGGCACCTGTCAGGTGAGCGTAGCCAATTCAGCTACTTGATTCAAATATTTCAAAGCATTCACTGTTAGTTCTTGCAAAATCATCAAAATTCAATATATTCCCAAATTATTTCGCAACTATAACAGATGGGTATAGTACATGCTTATACAATTCCATCTGAAATTTGACCCTTCATCTGATGGCTCTAACTAAGTACAACAAATTGGCACGTGTAATCTGAAAAAATTGAGTTATTGCTGTTTGAAAAAGGTCAAATTGAAAAATCATACAAAACAACGCAATAAACATTTGACATGTGTAGATTGCTTAAAAATTTCTTGATTCTTCTTCTATCCACCCAAGCAAAAATTGTGTCTGTTGTTCAAAAGATCTACGAGCTACAATTTTTTAAATGTTCCTCAAAGATCGAGTTTATAACAAAAATAATCAAATTTGTCGAAAGTTTTGACAGATAAGTGCCAACAACTTGGATATTTTATGCCTTGCTCAAATGTCGGTTCTAGATGTGTAATAAAAAGGTAGACTGCTATTTGAAATAACAAAGTGATGACCCACTTCCGGTTTAACCGGAAATGGTATCACTTCGAAAATATTTCACTCAATTGAAATTGCTAGTTATGTCCGCGTATAAAATTTCAGCTTGATATTGTTATTAGAACTTAAAAGTTTTAACGGACGGACCCGGTGGACCCTGTATAATAAATTTTTTTACTTCATAGGTACTTTTATGAATTATGTATATGTCTTTATATTATAAGATAGTACGATGTAAGTACATAGGTACTATCGGTGTATGTGTTGAGATCCACTATCGTGGATCACCATTTTTCATTTCATAGAACCCGAAATTTTTTTTCGCTGACGTAGACCGCTTGCAAGTTGTCATAGACCCTTGAGGGTCGATATAGACCACTTTGGGAATCACTGTTCTAGGCCCTCAGTTGGTCAACTACTGCTGTATAATAGTTTCTGTTGATCGTCTGGCCTTTCTTCACATAGTCGACGAACAATATTCCTTGCGTATCCCAAAATACAGACGTCATAATCTTGACAGCCGATTGTTGAGTTTTTGAAGCTTCCACTCTCTTCCCATCACTCAGGAGACTAATGTTTCACCCGTGGTCCCATATCAACGCAACAAATCCTTTTATTATGCTATAAAACCTCAAACAAATGAAGAATACATTGTAGAATGCCAATGTATTCTTCGTTTGTTAGAGGTAACAAGTATAGTTGAAGTTCTCAAAGGATGGTATGAACGTTTTCTAATGAATGTAGCTTTCTTGTTTGTCGGTTAACATAATGCGAAAATAAGAAAGAAAGACACATTAAGCTCTCTCATAAGCCCAGATGAATATGAATTAAAAGATTAACTTAAAATAGAAAACTGAGAAAACAATTGAGAAGAAAAAGGTTCGGATAGATCATCAATGAAACTGAGAAATACTTGGTGAACAGCAGTAAACATGGAAATGGAAAACCTCAAAGTAAAGACAGCAGCTCTGATAAATGCTTGCCTAAAACAAACCATAGAAACAAACTACATGAGAGCTAGGATCACGAAAACCAGAATCGACCAAAGATGTAGAGTTTACCGAGCACATAGTGAAACTATCCATCATATAGATCAGCCTACCACAAAAGCTTAATCCTACTTTTTGAACACAGTTGAACACATCTGCACAGGAGCATTTGTGAGTAGTATGGCCTACAAGGAATTCAGACATGGTTTGAACATGCCCCACAGTCCGTTGTGGGAACCTCAGAAGTCACCATCATATGGAATACCCAAATCCAAGCCGATAAGGTTATGTGGATATAATAGTCTCAACCGAAGGAAATGAAAACCTGTATACTTATGGATGTGACCATACCATGTAATTATAACATCATTTAACAAAAAACGGAGAAAAACTTAAATTATAAAGACTCACAAAAGGAAGTACAGCCATTGTAGGACATGAACACCGTAGAGCTACCGATTGTTATCGAACAACGGAACTAGTGTGCAATACTAGCTACGAAGCCATCAAGAACTTCCCGAAAATTCCAAGTGAGACATAATGCTGAAAGCACCATTCTTGAGTATAGCATATATTGATAGGAAAGTGTTATGGAGAACCATCTAAACTGGACACAAGATGCACGGTGTGGATCTGGTGTTTCCACTAGATATCAGGAAAATATAGAAATAATAAAAATTGTAATTTTATTTGAGATCAATCTATCTTATCTCGTAACTTCAGATGAAAACAAGAAGAGCTTTCTTACTTTCAACCCTTTTGATTAATCCAAATACCGAACAAAATAATACAAAAGAAGTGTATACAAAAATTATTGAATAAGTTCCGTAAAAGGTCGAACGAAATGAAAATGATGAAGAAGAAAAAAATTGCATGCGAAACTAACTAAAAACAACATCATGGCCTCAGCATACTTCCTAGGAGAAACATCCTCCCCACCACCATTAGAGGTACCAAAACTCGTAAGCTGGTGCCACAAGGAAAACAAACATTTGATCCTGAGCTGCGATGCGAACGCTCACCACACCGTATGGGGCAGTACAGACGTCAATGAAAGAGGTAAATATCTTTTAGAATATATCTGTTCTAATAACATAGACATTGTAAATAGGGGTAATAGACCAACTTTCATAAATGCGGTTAGGAAAGAGGTCCTGGATCTCACCCTTGCCTCGCCATTTATACTACAATCAATTAGGAAGTGGCGCGTCATGGACGAAATATCTATGTCGGACCACCAAATGATAGGTTTTGAAATTGCTTCAGATAAGATTCAAAAAGTGGAATATAGAGCATCAAAAAGGGATCTCTTTGAAGAGAGGTTGAAGTCTAAACTGGATGGTCTCGAATAGAACATGGCCACAGTAGAAGAACTGAAAAATGCTTCTACTCACCTAATCCAAACACTAATATTAACATTTGAGGAGACTTGCCCAATGAGGAAAAAAACACTTCTCAAGGGATACGCCTTGGTGGAACAAGTAGCGAGCTCAACTCAAAGCTAGAGCCAGAAAAGCATTCAATAGAGCGAAAAGAACAGGTAAATGGGATGTTTACCGAGAAGCTCTAACTAAGTACAACAAAGAACTCAGGAAATCCAAACGACAATCATGGAAATCATATTGCGAGGGGATCAATGATCTTGCCTCAGCTGCACGAATTCAAAAGGTTTTAGCCAAAGACCATTCGAATGCACTTGGTCTCATTAAGGAGCCTGGGGGAGAGTATTCTAGAGACTTCGGCGGAAGCTTGAGGGTACTTTTAAATACCCACTTCCCGGACTCGAAAATACTCTCCCTCAACAACACCCAACAACAGGTGCTAGAACTGTATAGCTCCAGTAGGGAAAACAAAAATCCAGCGGGCCGAATCTTTACCCTATATAGGGTAAAGTGGGCCACAAAAAGCTTCAAACCCTACAAATCACCAGGGGCGGACGGAATCTATCCGGTCATGTTGCAAAGAGGCAACACATATACAGCTCCGTGTCTTAGAGCTATATACAAAGCCAGCTACTCACTGGGCTACATACCCAAGTCATGGAGGAAAGTCAAAGTATTATTTATATCGAAAATATACAAGAGGTCTCCAGATGAGCCTAAATCATATCGCCCAATAAGCTCAACCTCCTTTCTCCTAATATCAATGGAGAAAATTCTCGATAATCATATGGGAAGTTTCATAAAACTTCATAAAAACAATTTGCCTACCAACCGGGCAAGTCTACAATTGATGCCCTACACGATCTTGTCACAGAAGTGGAAGGAGCACTAGAGGCTAAAAAAATAGCCTTAGTTCTATTAGGAGACATTGAAGGAGCCTTAGATAATACCTCCTATACATCCATTAGCAAACAATAAGGGTGTCAAAACACCCACATCAAATGGATCAAAGAAATGCTCAAAGGCCGGATCATAAGTGTCACTTTTGGAGACACCGAAATATCGGTGTCATTAGTGAAAGGATGCCCTCAAGGAGGTGTCTTATCGCAGCTACTATGGTCAATAGTTGTTGAAGGCCTGATGGCCTCTCAGAAAGATTAAACAACGCTGGCTTCAACGCACAAGGCTATGCTGATGATCTAGTTATCATAATTAGGGGAAAGAATGATGGAATATTATCGAACCAGATGCAAAAAGCCCTTAATATCGTAAATGAATGGTGTGCTGAAGAGGTACTCAGCATCCATTCAGACAAAACCATTCTAATTCCATTCACAAGACGTAGAAAGTTGAACTTAAAGCCCCCCTTTCTGAATGAACATACTCTGAAATTTTCAGAACAGGCTAAGTATCTAGGGTTAACCCTAGATCAGAGACTCAACTGGAATCTACACATTGACAAAACTCTTCTCAAGGCTACATCGTGCCTATGGGCATGTCGTAGACTCTTCGGAAAGACCTGAGGACTACATCCAAAAATAACCTACTGGTTATACACAGCGGTTAATTAATTGATTGAGACCCATTGTCACACATGCATCGTCAGTATGGTGGACGAAAACATCAGAAATAACTACGCAAAACAAGCTGCAAAAACTACAGCGGCTAGCGTGGTTGGGCATAACAGGTGCTATGAGAAGCACCCTGACTATTGCGCTGGAGGTAATCCTAAATCTCTCTCCTCTTCATATAAAATTGAAAATGGAGGCATTGATGGCGGCATTACGGCTCCAAGACACAAAAAAACTATTACCTGGTGATCTGAAGGGACACCTGGGGATTCTGGGTTACATAGTGCCAGAAATTTTATCACAATCATCGGATATAATGCCGCTTAAGTTCGATTTTCACACACCCTTCGAAGTGGTCAAGAAGACCGCACCATCGTAAAAGGAAAAATAAATCAATTAGACCAAAAGTTCTTCATTTGGTACACAGACGGATCAAAAACGATTGATCGAACAGGAGCAGGCATATATGGACCCAAGTACTCTTCATCAGTGCCTCTGGGCTCTACTCCCACAACCATGCAAACACTTGCTGTAAATCTTCGCTGCCAGGAGGGACTACGAAGGAAACTCAAAGGTGCAAAGATTTACATTTTAACGGACAGTCAGGCAGTGATAAAAGCTCAAAACTCAGTTATCGGAGCATCTCTGTCTGGGAATGCCGTCAATCCTTGAAGCAACTGTCCGTCAAAGACATATACACTTCGGTTGCGACAAACTAGAGCCGCACGAAGTAGCGAAAAAAACGAAAGCTCCCAGGGAGATTCTTAATTTTGTAAGGGATCTACAATGAAATGAATAAGAAGGGTTACAAACAAAAGATCAATTTAGTCGCAGTTCGGAAAGGCTTGCAAAGCCAATCGACCCCCACAAATGTAATGTAATGTAATGTAACTCAAAACAAAATTTGAGCTGTCTGGTTAAATTAAAAAAAAAAATTTTGCCTGACGTATTATTTTATAATATTCAAAGTCTTCGTTCTATATGCGTGTGCATCAAACATGATAGAACTAATAACTACCAACCGGATACTTGTTAAACAATTAAATCCACTGACATTCCCTAATCTTATGCCAGACGTAAAGAACTGGTTCATATTCATTTCAATGCAATGATAGTAACTTGTTCAGCAACTGTCTTAAAAAGTTGATTTTCTCACAACGTACTAGATACAAATGCACGATGATCATGTTTGTTATTTCCGAGCAACATATCTGTTTAACTCTATTTATTCCATAGCAGAGGGGTGAAGATGACCGTTACTAGCCAGTGGTCAATCTACGAAACCAAGACCGCATAACAAGGCCGATTCTCACCCCTTAATGTGACCATAAGTTTCAAGTTTGGTGATACAATTTCAAGTTCGAATCGCTTGGGATCTCGATGTATTAATCAAGTCATTGATTAAATGATAATTCTAGCGTTTCCCCATGAAATTATTTACCTATATATTATATAAAATTTTATGGATATAAATGTCGAAGGAGGCCTAAACGAAATCAATGATGGGTGGACCAGAGGTAAAGAATGGTTTATCAAAATTTTCAGACGAGATAGAGATTTTTCGGGAAGTACTCAATACAACAGCTGTGGATCATGAAAACACGACATCTTTTTCTCTTATTCCTTTTCGAAATAATCTAAAACATCATGAAAAACTAATAATTCTTTCTCGAAATATTTCATGATTACACGTCAAAAGTTAAGGATTTTCTTAAAAAATTTCGATTACATTTTTATATTTTTTTATTTCTATATGTTGAAAATTGGATGTTTTCTAGAATCCAAACCACCCCTGATACTATCGTATATAACAATGTATTCGTTTTTTTTTCCAATTTTATTTCTTTTTGGGAACAGTGAAAAAATGGTTGCCTTTCGAAGAAACGGCCTGAAAATTGGAAAATAAACGATTATATGTTGCGTTTTTAGCAAATGATTTCATGATTCAATTAATTCTTCTAAAATTCTTCAAATACTCTAGTTAGTTTGTTTATGTTTTTGAATGTTTGCACGACCCGTTGAAGATAATTATTATGTGGATATATATTTTGAAAATAGCTGGAAATTATGAAATAAACATTCAACTGTAATTCCTCTTAACCCTAATACCCAGTAAGAACAAATTTATCTATAAAACGGGGTTAGTAAGCAATATACACTGGATTTTATTGAGGAGAAAGCCTCTGACACTACTCGTTGGTACATTGATGTTATTGTCTGATAATGCCAAAGCTTGTATATATTCTGGTAGGTTGATTCTCATAACATTTAACGTTATCCTAATATATAATTATTCCAGGATATGTTTTGATTATAATCATTGCCTGGCAATGGTATTAATTACCGGGTGGTGGATTTATATTTTTTCATGAAATCAGTTTGATTGCATGAATAGATATATGGACAACTCGTCGGAGTTAAACCCCGAAAAATATATATATTAAATTTTAAATTTTCACTGAAGTATCTATGATTTGATGTGTTACGGGTTTTATTCCGTGGTCCATTTTGACTTCGCCGACGTTTCGACAAGTTGTCCCTTGTCATCTTCAGGTGTTCGGTAGACGATGTATTGAACCTAACTGATAGCGGTTTATTGGTGGTTATCTTTTTCTGTCCTAGTTGTGGGCGCCGGTAGACAGATAAACAGATAAAATAGGAAGAACATGAGGAAATACAAAATTCGCACAGCATACAAACCATATTTAACTATCGGAAAAATTCTCAAAAACCCGAAACACAACATCCCCTTAGAATATCAGGGAGTTTACTCTATACCATGCAGAGATTGTGACGAGATATTAATCGGCCAAACCAATCGAAGAACGAAAGAAAGAATAGAGGAACAAAAAAGAGCACTGAAAAATAAGTCCATCTGATCCGCCATCTATCTACATAAATTACATACAGGTCATACACTAGATTTCGATAACTCAAAAGAAATCAGCGCCACACAACAACTTAAGAAACATCTTATCAGACAAGCAGTGGAAATTGAAAAAGGAGGTACAATGAAAATAAGAAATAAAACACTCAACTCAACAATATATATATATATATATATATATATATATATATATATATATATATATATATATATATATATATATATATATATATATATATATATATATATATATATATATATATATATATATATATATATATATATATATATATATATATATATATATATATATATATATATATATATATATATATATATATATATATATATATACACTAGGAGGCAAAATTAGCGGAACACTCGAAAATTTAACCAAATTTGAAGTACGATATTTTTCCTAATTCTCAACCGATTTAGATGATTTTTTCAGCAAGTTATAGATCATCTCTTCTGCTTTGTAAAAATATGAGAGAAAACAAAAAAATTGAAAAAATTTTATACGGGGGCAAAACTAAAAGTGTTTTTTTGTCAAAAATTCGTAACACCCTGTGGAATTTTGTGGTCCGAGTTGAAACGTACAATATCATGGACTGTCAAGACACATCTTTTTACAGTAACGCCCTTCTTGTTTTATGCATTTATCTCTATTTTTACAAGAGATATCCAATTTGAAGCGAAAGGTCACAAATTTCAAGAATATATTTTTAATCTTGCGTAGGTGCATAACATCGGAGGTGAGCCAAAAAATAAAATCAAAATTAGAGAAGCGGAAATCTACCGAAATAAAAAGTTTTGAAATTCACTGGCCAATTTCACGCTCCGGGAGAACTCGAAGTACACTGGACAAACCGTTGATTTTGCACATTTCTTTTGAATTTTTTGTGTGACACTCTATAATAATTATCATTCCTGTCCAAAATTGAGAGCAGGTGTGTATCCTGGCGATACACTCGTGAAATGAAATGAACATGTTGAGAAAATGTTCATGATGACCCACAAAAAAACATTTGGTTTTAGTAGCGAGTATGACCCCCGAGCTCTTATTACAGCGCGCATACGATTTTGCATACTCCCAATGATGCTGTCTATCATCTGTTGAGGTATGTTGTCCCACTCTTCCAGCAAAGCCAATGTCAGCTCTTCAACGTTGCCTGGATTCCTTTGTCGAACCCTTCTTCCAAGAATGTCCCAAACGTGTTCGATCGGGTTTAAATCCTGTGACCGCGACGGCCAGTCCATTCGTGTGATCCAAACTTCATTGAGATATTCTAGCACTATGCGCGCAGTATGAGGGCGCGCGTTATCGTGCATAAAAAGGAGATTTTCCCCTATGTAAGGAGCAAAAGGCACAACATGGGGCTCCAAGATTTCTGTTATATACCGATGGGCATTAAGTGATCCATTGCCAATAATCTCCAGTTCTGTTCGTACTCCCAAGCATATGCCACCCCATATCATAACTGACCCTCCACCGTATTGCTCAGTTCCTGAGAAGTTCGCTAGATTGTACCGTTCCCCTCGATGCCTCCATATTCTATCTCTACCATCCACGAAATTCACAGAATATCGGCTCTCATCACTAAATAAAAGTCGTCTCCACTGATTGATTGTCCATGCTACATGCTCCCTAGCAAACGCCAATCTTGCTACCCGATGGGCTCTATCGAGTCTTGGTGCTCTTGCTTGCGCGTATGATCTCAGACCAACTTCATTCAATCGTCTTCTGACTATCCTCACACTGACGTTAATGTTATCCACTGCTTGTAAAAGGTTACGTGCCTGAACAGCAGTAAGACGAGGATTTCTTATGGTTTGATTGACGATGAAACGGTCATGTATAGCGCGGGTTGCCCGATTTCTTCCTTGTCCTCGCCTCCTCACGTACAATCCAGTTTCCCTGTAACGTCGGTAGATTCGATGGATAACCGACGTCGAGACACCCAACATGGTACCGACTGAGCGGTAGGTGCGCCCTTCCTCGATCAATGTAACTGCCCTTGCTACTGAGGTTGGAGGTAAATCTCTCATTCTGAATGAAAAATACCGTTTCGTTCTTTAAAGAAGTGCAAATGTGGTCATATACAAAAAAACGTGTGTTGTATTTCATATTTGATAAAAAAAGGTGTGCACATGTGTAAATGAAAAGTTTTATCAATGGTCCCAGAATTCGGTTGTGTATTTTAATACCTACCGACTGTTATCTCCTATGAATTCCTAATTTTCACCAAATTAACCAAATTGTCATCAATAACTAATGCAATTCGAACATAAAAATCGCAAACGACAATTTCGACACGCCTGAGTGATAATAAGAAAATTCCAAATTGATAGACGAATTTTAATGACAAGTTCTTGATTCAATGGAATTTCTCCAAAATGGTAATTTTTCCACTTGAAATTAAATATATTTTGCAAAAATAGAGATACACGCATGAAACAAGAAATGCGTTACTGTAGGAAGATGTGTCTTGACAGGCCATGATATTGTACGTTTCAACTCGAACCAAGAAATTCCACAGGGTGTTACGAATTTTTGACAAGAAAAACATTTTAGTTTTGCCCCCGTATGAAATTTTTTTTGTTTTCTCTCAAATTTCTACAAGCAGAAGAGTTGATCTATAACTTGCTGAACAAATCATCTAAATCGGTTGAGAATTAGGAAAAATATCGAACTTCGAATTTGGTTAAATTTTCGAGTGTTCCGCTAATTTTACCTTTGAGTGTATATATATATATAAAGAAAGTTCTGAGATGTGATATAAAACCAGGTCAGTCATTTTAGTTAGTATCTTTGTATCTTTCAATAATTCATCAACATTATCATAATTCGTTATCTAATTAGTTGCCAACTAATATTTATGGTAGTGGTATCAAGGTTGGATTATTTCAGTTCTATGATAAATAACTTCGTATTGGCATTATTTAGTGTTATTTCAGTTTTTTAAGAATAAGTCATATATTCTTATTGTGATTATATTAACTGCAAATGCCAACTCACTTATTCTTCTTCAGAAGAATTATTATTTTTACAGTAATCCACCTACAAAAACCTTTTAATACCTGATATTTCTTTGGCGTTAGCTACCGCATGACATCTACGATTCATACTCAAAATCACTGACCTATTAGCATTCTGATCCATTTCGTTGCTAATACTGATCACTCTGTTTAGAACCTCATTTATGGTAGCTGGCTGGTTCACCTGGTTCCATAATCTACTATTTAGAATGTCCTAGACATGTTCAATGGAATTGAGCCTTGATAGCTCCTTGATATTTCCTCATCTTTGCAATTAGTCTCGGTCCAGCCTTGCTTTCTAACAATTCATCCTTTACTATTGATCAGACAAGTGGAGCAGTAATCCGCTTTGTGGTCGTTATATGCCAGGTGTTTCCAGCATGTACTCGTCCTACCAGCTTCCCCTTTGAACAACCGCATCAGACCTGATGAACCGCTCATTGCCAATGAAGGTTATTGTTAGTCTGAAGACTTCTACCTTCATCTATACGCTGTATTTATTCTCCTCTTTTGCTATCCGCAAGAAATACTTGATCTTATATGTGCATAGAGCATGCCTAATTTTTGGTCAGGGTCGTTCTACTCCAAACCTCGTCAAGTCTTCTGCTATTTCATACCCACCTTCTTCGTCTGAAACAATGTTGTGTAGCAACCCAGGATGACAATTTTCTCCTTAATCATTCTACATTTCTTCAGTGTAATCAATTTTACCATCAGTAGACAACTTTGTTTCTCCACTTAATCAATCTCTCTAGATTGGATGAGTAATTTTGTGCATTTTAATACTGTTCAAATGCCGAGAAAAATTGTTTAGGCTATCATCAGTGTTGATACCTCTCTAGTTGTCTTCCTTAGCACCTTTTTCTTCCAGCCACGCATCGTTAGCATTTGGCCACATGGTGGCCAAGAGATGTCTGACGCCTAATTAGTGACGAATCTTGAAGCGCTCTGCCTTTGGTAAGTTATGATCAAATTATAACCATGCAGAAATAATCTCAAAGGTCATTTTCCACAATAATTAACATATATGAATTGAAGTTCTAGTATAAGTGTGAACAAAACTTCAGCTTATACCTCATGACGTAAGTTTAATTCCATTGTCGAATATATATATCATTTTCTGAGACTTTCAGATACAGATTCAATTAAATACTCTGCGTCAAGAAATGAAAGTTCATTAAGAAAAACTTTGAATAGATTGAGAAATTATTCTTCTAGTAACCCACCAACACAAAGTATTGCTTGAGGAAGAATCGAAATGGAATTTATACCAATAGACATTGAAATAAAGTTATTAATGAAAAATGTAAGACTTTTGGGGAAATCAGCCCTCAAAAACCTATTGATACTGGATATTTCCACATCCACACAATCAACAGCATGTCATCTACGATTCTTACTCAAACTCAATGATCTATTTCCTTTCAAATTCGGATCAGTCAGTTTTGAACAGCTTTCATTCGTTAGCTGGTTTGCTGGCTTCTTAATCTTCTATTGAGGATGCCGTAGACATGTTCGATAAAATTGAGGTCAGAACTTGTTGAAGGCCACTCCATTGAAATGATTCCGCGATCTTGAAGGTAGTTCCTAACGAAATGAGCTTTGTGAGGTCTGGAGTTATCATGCACGAATAAAAAGTTTTCACTCACGTTTACCACAAAAGCTACAAACATGTTCTTCTAAAATGTCGGTACCGTTTCTCTGAATAAAAAAAACATTGTTAATGATTGGTTGCCAACCAAACAAGCAATAGGAAAACTTGAATTTGTGCGTTAATGTATTGGCGCAGTGTTTTCAGCAACGCTGATTAGATAATTAATTAATAACAAGATTGTTGAATAGGTTAATCCACAGATACTAATTGAAATAACTGTCTTGCTCTTAGATCTCACTTTTTTGCGCTGCAGGGAGTGTGTTGAGAGATTTGGGCATTTTTAATACTTTTTATGTTTGACGGTATCTATTTTTTTTGTCGATGTAATTCTTGCACCTATTGGATTACATTGTTTGTATAGTATTTTTGGCCAGTCTTGTTTTAGTAAATTGGAAATCTAGCAAGGCAAGAGCAAGTAAACGAAATTAATTTTGCTATTTTTTTATGAAAATTTAGATTTTAAATGAGAATGGTTGACTTGAATAAGTATATTTTTCACATATCAGAAGTCCAAAAATTAGTAAATTTTATATAGGTAATAGCTTTGTAAACTCAATGTTAAACAATAAATTTCGAAGAAATATTAATTCTTGCCATAATGGATTTTAGTCCTTTTCTATCGAATCCTTCAAACGATTTTTTAATGCCTGATAGCTCCTCGAATATTCACATGAATCAGAAATGGATGTGTTTTCTTCTTCAATTTCCAAACTAATTCGACTGAACTACATATTCAAATAGCCAACTTGTTCTATTTTCTTTCAACGTTTCTTGGTTTAGAGAAGGGTGCTCAAACTTGAACTGCTGGCGATCTACCTCAATATTTTAAAACTACTTACGATCGACTCTGAGAGGCTGCAAGTATGTGTGATGCAGGGTTGTCGTACATACACGATACACACTACCTACCTAATTACCTAGGTAGGGTGTACCGTAGCATATATAGATATTAGCTTTCCGCACAATATACCTAATTTTAGTAAAGGTTTAGTTAGGTTCTTCTCTATAATATCAATGAAAAATTTCATAGTAATTCAAAATTGCGAGTTTATTGGTTGTTACAAAACACATATGGTGTTAAACTTAACTAATGAGTGACTTTGGATGTTGAAGCGTGGCACTGCATGTCCTCTGCATAATTTTCATAAGATGGTATGAACCACGGAGTGCTAATCAGAAGCATGATGTATAGTGGTTATTGATGACAGGTATATCCAATAAAATTAAGGAAGAGATTGCTAATCTATTCCTATAATTTTATTGGATATACCTAATCAATCAACACTTAAGAAACAACCCAATAAGCTTTTAATTACTAAGGAACATTTGCATTTATATTCTCATTCTTATTTTCTGTACATTTATTCGTTTGAAGAAGCTACGGTGTAGTGAAACTCGTAACGAATGGCAATTATTAAGTAAAATTCCTTAAAGACAGTACTTGTTTCTTATTATTGATAATGGAATTTTACCAAGTAAAAGCCTCCCAGATTCAAAAACAAAACTGGTTGATGCATAATGCAATGGAATGAATTGAATGAAGGAAATCTTCTTTAGTTCGACACAATGCCACAAAACCGTTTTTTCTTCAAGTCATTGTTGGTGCTCCATGGGTTGTAATACACGCTAATTTATATATTGGTAGCTTGTCATTTTTACAAAATTGAAGAAAACGTCATATATATCTTCGCCACGGGTCTCCCTATTCAGAGGAGGGATTGTCAAAAATTCTTCCTTAGCCAACATGTCATTCAATACCATCCGAATAAAAATACACAGCTGGGCAGTGTCTGTCATGTCGGTGGATTTGTCGAACTGTAAAGAGAAGAATGTAGATTTCATGATATCATGTTTTTTTTTATCCGCCATGTTCTGACTCATGGCTTCAATACGCCTTGTGACAGTCGGACGAGATAACTGAAGTTCTCTAATAGCAGATATGTTTTCTGTTTCATTTTTAAAATCTCCGAATAAAGTCTCACCCGCTTCAATAAATGCTTCCGTCACAATCGATCCATCTTAGAATGGTTTCTTGTATTTCACCAATATATGAGATATTTTAAATGACACGATCGTAGCAGCTTTTGATTGTCTGGCTGGTCTTGTGAACATGGTTTGTTTTTTTTTGTCGAACAAGATATCAAATCAATTACTTTTCGTTGTCTTAATTCTCTATGTGGCGGAAAATTCTTCTCATATTTTCTATGAACCGTTTTATGATGCCTCTCTAAGTTACTACGCTTAGGTATTGCAACTGACACACGACAAATAAGACAAATGCACTCATCCTTCACCATACAAAAAAAAATTTTTTTCTTTTCTCAAAATCGTTATTAAAATGATACGTTTTACATTTCTTCGCTGCACTCATTGTATACTATTTAATAATAAACTTTGTATCGTGTACTATTTCTTCTTCAATTTACAATTCATAATGACTCCAATTCCTGCAGGCGCAACATTTATATCGGTGTGAACGAAAGTCTTGAATGTTCCCGTCAAACGCGGCGCCCAAAATTTCTAGAAAAGCGGCACGAATGAAAAACGCGGCTTTTCTTTGACCGCGCGTTCCTTTGATAAAGTCACCTTTTGCCTCTAGCAGAGTGTTATTTTGTTACGTACAAAATTTTTGTAGTTAAGTTACTTATTAAAAAATTAAAAAAACAAACAAAAGCACCGTTTACCGTTTGAGCACCCCTGTTTCAGAGTGTAGTTAAAATTCATAAGAGTGACGGAAATAGCGTTGCACATTTCTCGGTGAGTTGGTTTTGCATAAGGTCACGAAGATGTTGAATTCACATAAAGCCAGAAGTGAATTCTCACGGCAAAATGACCCACAGTCGTTCAAATATTTTGTGTAACTGATTTCAGATATGTAGAGGTTAAAAGTATCCACAACTTGAAAAAGGGTTCAATTGAAGAGATTATAATAATAACCTGCTCAACACGTTTTAAAACTGTCTTTCACATGAAAGTTAAATCAGAACAGGATATTTAAATGAATGACCACTGGTCAGTGCGAGAAGGGAAGTAAAGAAACATCATATTACTATTTAAACGTAGAAAGGAATCATGACTAAACAAGTTTATGAATCAAACTATTTTTAAACGTATACATAAGCGTGAATGTCCTTATGGTATTTCAGCATTGCACCTAAGCTTGCATAGTCTAGTTCACCGGTTGGAACCGGTTTTACTTCTTGATATGCAAGAAGCTCCCCTCATAGTTTCGAACAATAATTAAATACGAATCTTACAAGTGATAAGTAATAATCTTTAATCGTCGAGAAAAATATATTGAACGACTATCATCAAACTAAAAGTGAAAAAAGTTATTATCAAATTGAAATGTAGAAAGGGTCTATTTTATTAATAATAAAAAACAAGTACTGTGTTTTAAGGAATTTTACTTAATAATTGCGATTCGTAACGCGTTTCACTACACCGTAACTTCTTCAGACGAATGATTTATTTGCAGAAAAATATAAATGAGAATATAACTATAAATGTAACTAGAGTAATTAAAAGCTTATTGGTTGCTTCTTCTTAAGTGGTTATTTATGACAGGTATATCCAATAAAATTAAGGAATAGATTGCTCCCCGAAAAGATTCAATAGAGGTGAAGGGCTTAAATCGACTTGTTCATTGATGAGTCTACCTGAGTGTTTGTATTTATTTATTTCTAAAGTTTCCCAAAGATCTACCTTCCAATATTTATTATCTGTACGCAAAATTTCAAACTGTGGGTCGAAAGAATGATTATTTTCTAAGAGATGATTCGCGTAATTTGAATCTGATTTTTTATTTGAAAAACTGCGTTTATGTTCCGATATTCTAATATTAAAATTTCTATGTGTTCTACCAATGTAGAAATTATCACAGTCATTGCAATTCAATCTATAATAAACTCCTGATTTATTGTTTTTACCTGGTTTGGTTTTATTATTTTTATATATTTGCCTAAATTATTATTAGTTTGGAAAGCTATGTTGAAATTATTGCTACTTAAGAATGGTTTCAGTTTCTCACTTGTAATGCCAACGTAGGTTAAGGTGTTGAATTTTGTTTCAATTTATCGACAGGGTAAACTTCACTCATTGCGATTCTACTTTGTTTTTTATTTAAAATATTATTTATTAGTTTGGGATTGTAACCATTATTTTTGGCTATTTGTTTAATCAAATTTAGTTCTTTGTTGAAATTTTCTGGTGATAGCGGGATGTTAATCAATCTATGAATAAAACTATTGAATGCTGACATTTTATGTTGACATGGATGACACGACGAGTTATGTATTATAATATCTGTATGTGACGGCTTATGGTAAATTGCGAAAACATGTTTTCCATTTTCATTCGAAATGCTACGGTGTAGTGAAACGCGTTACGAATCGCAATTATTAAGTAAAATTCCTTAAAACACAGTACTTGTTTTTATTATTGATAATGGAATTTTACCAAGTAAAAGCCTCCAAAATTCAAATGTCTATTTTATTTATTATTTTCAGAAATAATTCAGAAACTAATGATAATTCGAACATCTGTTTTATTCATAATTTTATTTCATCAAGTTAAGTGTGGGCAAAATTTAAAAGCTTTAGTACTGCAGCTATGTGAATTCTTAACCGAAAGCAGTTTCGAGCTAGGTTTTCCCGTTTTCGAGTTATTCAGAAATTTTGAAAAGTTTTGGAATCAATCAAGTGCCAATATCCCGTTTTTTTCACCTAGAATCGAACTACGCTAAAAATTCATAAAAATTCAATGAATGATGAATGATTAAAGATTGAATGATACGGACGCTGCAGAAGCTGCATATTTGGATCATTTTCTTGGGAGAAGACAACCTCATGAAAATATATTCAATAAATTTAGGATAGACCTCATGAACTATGGTACATTCAACGTCCCGACTAGAAAATAATATGAAGTTATTGATGGAGAAGATGCAATAATTTATGTGATAGGTAGCATAACTGCCAACCCATCGATTTCGAGAGAAATGGAAACACTGGTATCAAAGGGTCGAGCGCTCAGAAAATAGATTTCTCCACGGTCATCACTGAATGTATTAATTCTGAAATCATTTTTAAGAAAAGAATTTGAATTTACTCTGAAACTCTTGACTCTTATGTGTTTTTTTTCATGTACTTTCATTTTATAACTCCACTCTTCATTCCAAAACTAATCGAAATAAGTGAATTTTTCTAAATTTTCGCACGACATTGTCGATTCGTTGGTATAAGTGTTGTGACTTTATGCAAAAACATGAACTATTCGTCTGAATTCTCATTACAAGAATTGATTTTTGAATTGTGATACTGAGAGCACATACTTAAGCTATCTACTTTACTAGATGAAATTGGAGATAACTAATACAATTTTCGGTTTTTCATGATAACATACTCTGAAGTAAAGAAAATAGTGCACATGTGGCATATTGTTAAGAAGGAAAAACTCTATTCAACTAAATTAAAGTTACCTATGGTTTATATTAAAAAAACGCAAGTTTTCATTTCAAATGAATGAACGTAGTTTGGTTCTACCTAAAAATATGTCTGTAGAATGTTGAATCCATTTTACATAACTTCAGAAATAACCGAGATGTTGGCTCTTGCCTCAATCCAAAAATTTTCAAATTTCCAAATAAATCGAAAACGAAGTAAGCTAGCTTGAACCTGTTTGAAGTTGTGAATTACTCATACAAAAAGAATACGGGGATACTGGTCATTTTTGAATAAATTATTCTGTTACTTAAATATTTAAAATGAAATAGTTGCGAAAAAATCTTCGATTTAATTTTCGAAAGGCTACACAATTGTTAACTACCGAATTGTTCTCAGATTTCCATTTCCATAGAAAGTAACAGAACATTTTCAAATTATTGATTTGGAAATGATTATTTTCTCAAGCTCCTCTCACATATGAACTTAATAAGTTGTTTATATTGATGAATCACAAATTTTTATGTGAGAATCACCCATCAAATCATAATATAACGCAAAAGTATATCAACAGAAGGTGAATAAATGAAAATCAATTTCGATAGGTATGAATATTTTATTAAAATTTGAAGACTATATTTTCACACCGTAGATCGAGAATGATTTGTATTCAAAAAGAAATTGTACAGTTATGTTAGACGTTATGTTTCTTATTCTTTCTTTATTGGGTAATGTTTTACTCAACCAACATGTTAGTTTCGAAAAGGAAGGATACGTTCGTTTCTCTCACTGGCCAGTGGTCATTTATTTAAATATCCCGTTCTGATTTAGCTTTCATGTGAAAGACAACTTTTAAACATGTTGAACAAGTTTCTTCAATCGAACCCTTTTTTAAGTAGTGGATACTTTTAACTTCTTTATATTTGAAATCAGTTACACAAATTTTTAGATGTCTGCGGTTATTTTGGCATGGAAAAAGTCTTTATGTCATCTCTATAACTTGGAATTTTTATCGTTTGTGATTTCACAACATTCCCAATACAATTCAGCATCCTTACTTCTTGGAAGAACTTATTGAGACCATAGGATGTTTTGAAAATAAGGGAGAGAAATTGAGATATCAGAAGAGGAACATTTTTTCTTGTGATTACTACAGATTTTCAGATACTCAGTTCCAATTTGGCGCATAAATTTTGAAATCCACATAATCAGATTAAAGAAACAATTTTGACTAGGCGATTTGAATTTTTTTCATGAATTTATGATGATACGCTTTCACAGAATGGTAAAAGTCTTCAGCAAGATGGTGCTCCTGCACATTTCGATATTCTTGTGGGACAAGATTCGAAAGCAAATTTTCCAGGTCGGTGGATTGGCAGAAGAGGAACAGTTAATTGGCCAGCCAGGTAACCTATTTCCTTCAGATATTTTCTCATCTTACTAACCAACCCGAAAACCTTGAGGAGGTGCGAAAAATAATCAACACCGAATGCAGATTCCTGATAACAGAAGTTCTTCAAAATGTTAGGAGAGAATTCAAAAGTCGTTTCTATCATTGTATGAAGGTGAGAGAAGGATATTTTCTGCATTTAATTGGAGTTTTGGCATTGTCAAATTCTCATTAAAATACAAGCTTTCGTTGTGTTTGAACTGTCTGTATAATATGAAATGATCATAAAGGTGCTATTCTTGAATACAGAATTGAAAGAATTTTCCAAAGATATGCCTCTCTAACCACTTTTTTTCTAATCAATTTCGACTAAGCTGCAGTAGGACAATGATTTTAAATTTCATTTAAATAAGTTTTATACATTTGGCAATTGAATTGGATCCACAAATGGATTTTGTTCAGCAATTTATCATACTCAGTATTTGAACAGTGTGAATTTGTAGGTCTATCAAACCTGGTACTAAGGATATGAAAATATACAGGGGGCTCCAAAATCTTAAGAAATGTGACTATTTTCGAAATTAAAGTATTCTTTCCACATACTACAAACATCTGTTTGGGTTATTCTGAAACGAGAATTGATATATGACAACACAGATATTCAACCATGTATAATCATGTATATTGTATTGAATTTATCTCTGTCTTTATGTCATCTCTATAACTTGGAGTTTTTATCGTTTGTGATTTCACAACAATTCAGCAGCCTTACTTCTTGGAAGGACTTATTAAGACTATAGTATTGGTGGATGTTTTGATATTAGGGGAGAGAAATTGAGAGATCAGAAGAGGAACATTCTCCTAAGTCACTTTAAGTTTCTTATAAATGATTCACTTAATTATTCTGAAAAGTTGTCATCAATTCAAAGCGTGCTTGCTGCATGAATTTTATCAGATGATCCTGACAAAAACATGAAGTTTTGCAGGAAATGATTCTTAAAACTAATTGTAATAATTTGGATACATGAAGAATGAAAATATCTTGAACATGTGCATAAACATATGCAAAATTTTACCAAATTGTGCACATCAAGAGTAAATAAAATGTCAACGAAATGCATAGAAGATTTTATTTATTTCATTTTCACTACAAATAATACATCTAAACTAGACTTTAAAATAATAAAGAATTAATATATGTTTCTAGAAAGTCTCAATCAAAAATTTAAGCTGAAAGCTTGAGATGAAAATCAAATTCGATAGGTATGAATGTTTTATTAAAATTTGAAGACTATTTTTTTCACACCGTAGATCGAAAATGATTTTTATTCAAAAAAGAAATTGTACAGATATGTTAGACGTTATGTTTCTCATCCTTTCTATATTGGGTAATGTTTTACTTAACCAACATGTTACTTTCGAAATGAGGGAAGGATACGTTCGTTTCTCACACTGACCAGTGGTCATTTATTTAAATATCCCGTTCTGATTTAGCTTTCATGTGAAAGACAACTTTTAAACATGTTCAACAGGTTTCTTCATTTGAACCCTTTTTAAGTTGTGGATACTTTTAACCTCTTTATATTTAAAATCAGTTACACAAATTATGTAGATGTCTGTTGGTTATTTTGGCGTGAAAATTTATTTCTGTCTTTATGTCATTTCTATAACTTGGAATTTTTATCGTTTGTGATTTTACAACATTCCCAATACAACTCAGCATCCTTACTTCTTGGAAGAACTTATTGAGACCATAGTATTGGTGGATGTTTTGAAATTAAGGGAGAGAAATTGAGATATCAGAAGAGGAACATTTTTTCTTGTGATTACTACAGTTTTTCAGATACTCAGTTCCAATTTGGCGCATAAATTTTGAAATCTACATAATCAGATTGAAGAAACAATTATGACTAGGCGATTTGAATTTTTTCATGAATTTATGATGATACGCTTTCACAGAATGGTAAACGTCTTCAGCAAGATGGTGCTCCTGCACATTTCGATATTCTTGTGGGACAAGATTTGAATGCAAATTTTCAAGGTCGGTGGATTGGCAGAAGAGGAACAGTTAATTGTCCAGCCAGGTGACCTATTAGAGTCCTTTAGATATTTTCTTATGGGGTCATCTTAAATCGAAAGTTTATACTAAACAACCTGAACACTTTGAGCAGATGCGAAAAATAATCGTCACCGAATGCAGACTTCTTGTAACAGAAGATCTTGAAAATATTAGAAGACAATTCAAAAGTCGTTTCTATCATTGTATGCAGGTAAGATCAGGTAATTTTCTGCATTTAATTGGAGTTTTGGCAGTGTCAAATTCTCATTAAAATACAAGTTTTGCTTTGTTCGAGCTGCTTGTATGATATGAAATGATCATAAAGATGCTATTCTTGAATACCGAATTGAAAGACCTTTCCATAGATATGCGTCTCTAACCACTTTCCGCTAATCAATTTCGACTAAGGTCTGTAGGGGTTGATTTTAAATGATCCGAACCAACTCACAAATTGGTCCCCTCCATTCAAAATTGACGAGTCTCACCTTTTACCGCCAGAATCAGTTCATCTCGGCATAGATGGGTTGGGTTAGGTTAGAAATTTCGTTTAAATAAGTTGTATAATTGAATTTGATCATTTGGCAATTGAATTTGATCCATTAATATATCTCAAAACCGATAAACGCTACACAGTCCGGCACATCACTAGAATGCTCAAGGACATTCACAAGAATGACAGTTGTGACGTCGCTCGCCGCCAGTTTGCCGTTGGGCCTCAACGGTCACTAACGTGTTGGAAGTGGCGTGCGCGGCTGCCTACAAAAAAAATACGTGAAATGTAATTGTGTCTCAGGAGGACACTCTTAGTTGTTTTTGTTATTATTTGATACTAAAGGTAAGTAAATATAGTTATTATTGTATTTTAAAATGTTTTTGATTGCAAGATTATTATATATTTGATAAAATTAATTGTTTGTGGAAAAAAGTCCTTTGGGGCACTTTGATACGGTAATGTGCGAAGGTACAATGATACGTATCAATCTGCCCCTCTAGTGTATTATAGTGCCCCGTCAAAATAATAGTTTATTTTATTGTTTTTTTTCTTTTTTTCAGAAAATGGTGCGCTACAAACCCAAAACTGATTATCAATGAAGAAAGCATATGCAATACGTACAGCCGACAAATATGGCATCAAAACTGCAACCCTACAACATCGCATCGAAAAGGCCGAAAATCATTTGAAGCTACCAGACCATTATCTATAATTGAAGCATCCTCTTCATTACAAGCAGAATCTTCTTTATGCAGGTCCATCTTCATCACAAATAGCACCATCTATGGAGATGGCACAAATAGCATCATCTTCAGCACACACTACTACTGCAGCTTTATCACCACACACTGCTACAGCTACTTCATCAAACATATATGGTTCCAAGTATACCGTTGCACAAGTTTTTCAACCGAACAAGAAAAGGCATTGACTCAATATTTATTGAATTGCAGTAAAATGCACTACGTTTCATTGAAACAGCTTTTGACTTTGGCATACAGTACGCAGAATCCTCAGGGTGTAATTATCCAAAATCCTGGAAAGAAAACAAATGCGGTGTTGGGCAGCTGGCTTCAGGAAGAGAAACCCAGAATTGATTACGAAAACCAGAAAACACAAGCGCAGCAAGAAGCTTTGCCTTCAATAAATCTGCTGTAGCTCAATTTCATGATAATTACGAACGCATAATGAGACAATACAATTTTACACCTGATCGAATAATAAACCAGAAACAGGCATAAGCACAGTCCTTTCTATCCTAAAGTTATTGCTGGAAGAAAACAAAGACAAGTGGGACAAATAGTTTCTGCAGAACGCGGAGAGTTAGTTACTTTCTGTGGTATTATTACTGCAACTGGTTCTTCCCTTCCTCCAGTATATGTCTTTCCAAGAGTTCACTATAAAGATCACTTCCTAAATGGTGCTCCTGATGGAAGTCTAGGGTTGGCAAACAGAAGCGGCTGGATGACTTCAGAATTGTTTATAAGAGTTTTGAAACACATTCAACGCCTTACTTCGAGCAATAAGGATAACCCAATCCTAATCACCACGAATCTCACATTTCAATAGAAGCTGTTAACTACTGTCGTGACAACGGTATTGTTTATTTGAGTCTTCCCCACACGTTTGCAACCGCTTGATGTCAGTGTGTTCGACCCTTCAAAGGCAAATTGAAGATAGCTTTCATTAAAATGTTGGAAAAACTATGCTGAACTGTCCAAATTAGCATATTTGGAATCATTTACACCAAAGAATATCAGGTGGTTTTCCAAACCTGGAATATGGCCAATTAATAAACTGGTATTTGGCGACGACGACTTTGCACCGATAGACATTTTCAGCACAGGTTATCACGATTTGACAGATGAGAACACTCACAACACACAAGATTTACATTTTGTAGACTCAGAAGCAAGTCAAAATAATGAGGTTGTTGATAGAGAACAAAATAAAACTCCTACTTTGTGCCGACCCAGTTTCAATGCTGACGATCCTTTACATGTTTCTTCATCAAAGGCTATTCTTACTCCTGAAGTAGTTAGACCTTATCCAAATTACTGACAGTGTCTTAAAAAGAAAAGGAAGAGAAAAGGGACGATCAAGAATATACACTGAAACACCAGAAAAAATAGATTAGAAAGCTTACGTAATGAAAAGAACAGGAAAAGAGAATTACAAAAAGCAAAACAGCATGCAAAAGAATTGAAAACAGCGAAAAATCTGTTGGGATTAACTGAGCAAAAAAGAAAAAGAGAGTGACTTCTTTGCCTTCAGAAATAGATTCCGATTCTAGTCAAGATGAAGTCGTGATGACGAGTGATAGTGAAGACATTGAAATGCCGTCGGAATCGGAAGAAGAGGTAATTAATGAAGAACCAGTTAATCCTGAACACATAAATATTGGAGATTTTCTGCTAATTAAATTTGAGAAGAAGAAACTGTGATTCACTACATAGCCAAAGTTGTATTTAAGTATAGTGTGACAGAATATGAAGTATTATATCTCAGAAAAAAAGCAGGGTCTTCTAAGTTTATATTTCCAATTGTGGAAGACAAAGCAAGTGTGGATGTTAGAGATGTAGTTTTGCAATTACCAAAACCAACTTTCTCCAAAGGCACATCTCGAACATCGTCGCTTTATTCATTTTCGGTAGGTTTAACTCGATATAATTTCCAGTAGATTGTTTTGTAATTTTAATATGAGAGTTTTATGATTATTTTTGGTAAATTTTTGATGTTTGTTTAATTTTTAAGAAAAACATTGTTAATTACGATAGAAGGTTTTAATATTATATTTTCATTAACAATATTCAATGTTAAAGTCTGATTACTTAGTAAGTATATAACTGATTATATAATTAAGAAAATAACAGAGAATTTAGTTTTGTTGTATGATGACAATATTGTTTTTTGTGATTTTATTCCTTAAGTAACTTAAGAGACTGATTATGGCTAATGTGCACTCTGAATAAAAAGTATTTTGCGATCTCAATCAATAAAATTGTTTTATTTCTTAATTTTAAGTAAAAATACAGTTTATATTGGGTTATTAGTCAGTTTAAATTTGCATTTCATATGGATCTAAAATACGTATCAAACTGCCCCACCCCGTGTATCAAAGTGGCCCACTGGTGGGGCAGAATGATTGATTTTTCTTAAAATGAGTTTATCTCTATACGTTGCCAGTTTTTGCGGTTTTTGCGTAGCAAAATATAAGCTGACATATCAGCCAATGCACACATCAAAACAAATATTTAAATATAATGGTTTATGGTCCTCAAAAAGAGATTGAATTTTGCATGCCCCCCCCCCTATTGTTCGAAATTAAAGAATTCTTTCCACAGACTAGGATAGTTTTCAAACACACTACAAACACCTGTTTGGGTTATTCTGAAACGAAGTTATATATTACAAAACAGATATCCAACCATGTATAATTACGTATATTGTATTAAATTTATTTCTGTCTTTATGTCATCTCTATAACTTGGAGTTTTTATCGTTTGTGATTTTACAACAACTCAGCAGCCTTATTCTTTGAAGGACTTATTAAGACTATCGTATTGGTGGATGTTTTGATATTAAGGGAGAGAAATTGAGAGATCAAAAGAGGAACATTTTCCTAAGTCACTTTAAGTTTTTTATAAATGATTCACTTAATTATTCTGAAAAGTGTTCATCATGCTGCAAGAATTTTATGAGATGATCCTGACAAAAACATAAAGTTTTGCAGGAAATGATGCCTAACACTGATTGTAATAATTTGGATACATTGAAGAATAAAAATATCTTGAACATGTGCATAAACATATGCAAAATTTTACCAAATGGTGCACGCCAAGAGTAAATAAAATGTCAACGAAATACTAGAAGATTTTATTTATTACATTTTCACTAAAAATAATACTTCTAAACTAGACTTTAAAATAATAATGAATTAATATATATTTCTAGAAAGTCTCATTCAAAAAATTATGCTGAAAGCTTGAGATTTTGCAATTTTTTTCTTGTGATTACTACAGTTTTTCAGATACTCAGTTCAAATTTGGCACACAAATTTTGAAATCTCCATAATCAGATTAAAGAAACAATTATGAAAATCTACAGCGAGGTAAGTTTTCAGACGTCATGTGTCTTTTCTACCCCTACACCTTTTTTCACTACCCACTGGGCAGTTGAATTTTTTTTTCATAAATTTATGATGAAACTCTTTTACATAATAGTAAACCTCTTCAGCTAGATGGTGCTCCTGCAGATTTCGATATTCTTGTGCGAAAAAATGGTGGATTGGCATAAGAGGAACAGTTGATTGGCCAGCCAGCTCACCTATTTCCTATTTTAGGCAAATTGTTGGAATCAATTCTAAAGGATAGGTTGTCGAATTTTCTTAAAAATATGAAATACTGTAACCTTCGCAATTTGGTTTTATACTAGGAAAGGCGACGATAGGAGTGATCTCTCAACTCATTTCCAAGGTTGTTGATGGCTGGGAGAGGGGTGATAAGGCTGCACTGCGTCTGGCCCAGTCATTCGTGATGCACTCTATACTCTTGAGTAACTCTTCACGCTATGGTATAAGGGATGTGCCATTGCAACTATTGTCCTCTTACTTGAGAGACAGGTATAGGTTCATCTGCATGGAGGGTGCTATCTCTGATTTTCTGCCTATTATAATAGGTGTACCCCAAGGATCTGTACTTGGGCCTTTACCTTTTCGATTTATATCAACAACCTTTTTCTTTTCTGAAATCAGTAGGTGGCGTTCACTTTGCGGATGACACTACCATGTTTTGTTCCAACAAAGACCCTCAAATTGCTAACAACGTGTGCGAGAATGCCATTAACCAAGCTGAGACATGGATGACAGCGCACTCCCTTAAGATAAATAGAGAAAAGAACCAGCTACTAACAATAACAAGTAACCACATCTCAACTGGAGATACAGTCAAACTATTGGGCATTACATTGGATGATACCTCATCGTGGGGAGCGCATATTGATTCTATAGAAACCAGAGTGTCTTCGATATTCTTTCTGCTCAGAAAACTTCAATACTCGGGCTATGAGGAATATAGCTTGGTTACGATTTATTTTTCGCTGTTTCACTCGGTAATCTCATACGGTGTTGTCTTATGGGGAAATTGTCCAACAAAGGAAAAAATGTTCGTCCTTCAAAAAAAGCAGTTTTATTCGTAGCGAGAGTCGACTACCTTTAAACCATTTTTTGGAGACTGGGTATGATGAGCCTCCCACAGATCCATTAGCTTGACCCTGAAAATGCCGCTGAACATATATTCTCAGATCTAGTGCAGGAGATTTTTCCTCTGAAAAAGTGTAAGTCCAAACAGCAACCATTCACTTGGTATTCCAGTGAACTTAATGAAATGCGAAAAAACCTTTCAACTATTAAAACCATATGTGACCTGTCAGTTGATCACGTATATAGAAAGTATGCTAGAGTACCGAAAAACTTATAGTGAAAAATTAACTCGACTAGGCTTCAAGCTCGACAGAACATTTTGGCTAAATCAACAAATTTGGCCAAAGACTTTTGGAGGTCTATTAACAGCGAAACTAGTCACCCTAAAAAAATAGTACCAACCTCAAAGCAAATGATTTTAATAAGTATTTTTCCACAGTGGGGCAAAAATGTTCAAAGACTTAGTGTCTCATTTAGATGCCAAGTAATTGAACGAAATTCGGTGTGGTGGAGGTTAGATTAGCACTACATCTTCTTTACTAAATCTTACGAATATAGACTAGGTTAAATCCTATATAAGTAGGCTATCAAACTCGTCAGTTTCGACGTATACGTTTTGAACAGCAAGATTCTGCAAAGTACCTCTGATATAATTGCACCTTTACTGTGTGATCTTTTCAACTCCTCTTTCAAACTTGGAATCTTTACTAGAGTTTTCAAGTTGAGCAAAGTGTTGCCTGTTTTCAAAAAGGGTGACTTTGACAATGACGGTAACTTTAGGTCGATTTCTATAAATCCTATTGTAAGCAAATTGTTGGAATCAATTCTAAAGAATGGGTTGTCGAATTTTCTTGAAAAATATGAAATACTGTCACCTTCGCACTTTGGTTTTAGTCTACGAAAGTCGACGATAGGAGCGATCTCTAAACTCATTTCCAAGGTTGTTGATGCCTGGGAGAGGGGCGATCAGGCTGCACTGCGTCCGTTAGATCTGGCCCTGGCATTTGGGTTGCACTCTATACTCTTGAGTTACTCATATCGCTGTGGTATAAGGGATGTGCCATTGCAACTTTTGTCTTCTTACTTGAGAGACAGGTATAGGTTCGTCTGCATGGAGGGCGCTATCTCTGATTTCTTGCCTATTATAACAGGTGTACTCCAAGGATCTGTACTTGGGCCTTTACTTTTCTTGATTCATATCAACAACCTTTTTCTTTTCTGAAATCAGTAAGTGGCGTTCTCTTTGCGGATGACACTATCATGTTTTTTTCTAACAAAGACCCTCAAATTGCTAACAACGTGTGCGAGAATGCCATTAACCAAGGTTAGACATGGACGACAGCGCACTCCCTTAAAATAAATAGGGAAAAGACCCAGCATCTAACAATTACAAGTAACCACAGGTCCTCGACTCAGAAAGCTTCAATACTGGGGCTATGAATAGGATAGCTTGCTTACGATTTATTTTTCGCTGTCTCACTCGGTAATCTCATACGGTGTTGTCTTATGCGGAAATTGTTCCACAATGAAAAAAATTTTCGTCCTTCAAAAAAAAGCAGTTCGAATCGTAGCTAGAGCCGATTACCGGGAACACTGCAAACGATTTTTTAGGAGACTGGGTATAATGGTCCTCCCATCTCTCTATGTCCATAATTCGCTTATTGACCCCCACGCTAGACAACGAGAATTCGAAACTCATATTTCGATTCACTCTAAATTAACTTGACAAAGAAACCTTTATATTGATCCACGATTTAAGCTTACAAAATCTGCAAAGAACACTCCTAATCTTAAATACTATAATACGCTCCTCATTGAATGGAGACAACTGAACGCTAAGTAGTTCAAATTCAAAGTGAAGACACTTCTGTGCGATAAGTGTCTGAAGTCACCAGGCGAATTTCTAATTTGGTGTTTGTCCTAATGTATCCTGTATCTGTTTTGTCACCTTGTGTTTTTTATTATACTTTTATGGGCTAGAACAAAACCAACTTGTTATATGTAATATTTCTGCTCTATATCCACACTTATTGATTTCATAAACTTAATGTAGAATGACCAATAAAAAATATATAACCCCTAGAGCAGGGGTGACCACCCTTGAAAATTTTGAAGAGGGAAGATGGGTCGAGTTATACCTCGAAAGAAAGGTATTATCTTTGTCTGCATCCCCATGAACGAATTTTCATTTTGATTGAAAATTGTAGAAGATACAGAGTGAGGTACTGAAAAATAGAGAGACGAGTTCTCGTCGGTGTTGAACCCTTTATATATATATATATATATATATATATATATATATATATATATATATATATATATATATATATATATATATATATATATATATATATATATATATATATATATCTATATATATATATATATATATATATATATATATATATATATATATATATATATATATATATATCCACAGACTAGGATAGTTTTCATACAAACATCTGTTTTGGTTATTCTGAAACGAGAATTGATATATTACAACACAGATATCCAACTCTGTATAATTATGTATATTGGTAGAAATATAATTCATATATATCAGACTTTCTGGTAAAATTCACCAATATATTTGTTAAAATGACACTATCAACAATATACAAAAATTATCCAAAACACAAAAGTATTTTTTCAAATTTTTGAATATCTTCATTTACAATTTCAATTTGATGTCCCTAAAAGTGATCGGCTCCTTTAAATTTTTAAAGGCAATTCTGAAATTCAGCAATAAGTCCATGGTAGCCAAATATTTTTTTGAGAAAAGAAATATTCATATGTGACGTAAACTCTACTTCCTTATTCTTAGACTTTCATTTAATAGTGTTTTTCCTTCGAATACTAAAACAATTAATTCCTCAAATATTCCAATAAGATAAGCGGTTAAGTATTTTCATCAAGAAAATCGATAGAGCGGAATTTTCCTCGCAACTAACCTCGAACACCCACCCCCGTTCGCTTGCCTTGGCGAAGTGTTAACTCAATATCCGAACTACGCTGCTGTCTTAAAGTTTTCCACGAAATTTGCATGGAGGGAGGAAGCCATTTTGAAAGCACGGTTGAAGTCTGCCGCGCTCTCCCACAGGGTGAATAGAGGGTGGCATATAGATGGTCCCCCGCGCGAGTTAAGGGTCTCAAAGAGACGGATTAGGTGGGATTCATGATGGGTGCCAAAGTTGTCGAATTTTTGAGGGTGGAAAGGGATCATGGCTGAACGAACAGTAGCGGTTGAAGTGGTAGGGTGCGATATGAATAATGTGATAGTGAATAATGTTCATATTGTAGTTACGCATCATTCTTGACTAGAAACAGGATCTGGATTAGATAACATTTTGAAATTTAGAGTACTTCTACCTCTAAAATTTCTTTTCTTCACTGAAACTATTATTCGTATTCTGTTCCTCAAGTTTTATGACGTTCTGACTTAATTAAAGACAAACAAGGCATTTTAATTGCAATTTAGTCAATTTTGTCGATCAAGCACAATTATTCGGCCTTTGATAGTTCCCCAAAATTTTGAAATTAATGAAATTTTCAAGATAATTCCGGGCTTGAAAATATCTTGAATAATTGAAGAGCTAACAAATGAATGTTCATATGCCAATATATTTGTGATAATAAAATGCTATTTCATTATTATCTCATTTTCCATTTAGTTTATTGTTTTTCGTTCAAAAACAAACACGTAGAAAATTTCAGAACACGATTTTTGAGAAGAAATGTTGAGACCCACTAGTTTGCTTCATGCTGGAAGTTCACTGCGGCAAGTAGCCAGAGTTCAAGAAAGTTGCCCGAATTGTGGTCGCATTTCAATGATGCAGCATACTTGGAAGAAGGTTTTCTGGTATTATAACTACCACCCAGAATCGATTTTTGGTATTATAACCAAGGTGAGGTCGTACCACTATTATCCCAATTGGTTCAAGATATACTTCTACTCAGTGTAAGCTAGCAGTCAAAAAATGCACTGAATGCGACTGATATCGATGTGTTTCCCAGGCCATCTAGATCAGAATATATAGAACATATGTAGGACATATAAATATGAAAGCTTCAGTAGTTGAACATCTTTTAAAATGAACAGGAGTTTTGCCTGGCAGAACAGAGTGCTTGGAATGAGGTGGCCAAAGTATCTTCAATAAAAGAGGTCCACCATCTGGATTTTAAAAGTATCAAATTGTTATTTTTCATGGCAGCTTATGAGTTAATTATCCTTCAAATGAGTAGTCTAAATGTATAATTTGGTGAATCCTTCAAATGCTTTGGACATTTTCGAAGAGTTTATTAGAATATCAAAATATTTCTCAGACATATATCCTACAAGATATACCATGCCTCAATCAACCAAACAGTGAACATGGATTTTTACCTTAGGTAGCGTAATTAATATATCGTTCAAGTACACAAGAATTGAGGGTGTCAGTATAAATGTTTGACCACTATAACATTTCTAGGAAATTGCTTCAGAATGATTAAAATTATAAGAGAAGCAAAAAGCTGCGAAATATAATGTGCAATAAGTTTATGAATTCACAAGGGTGTTGTGATCTAGATCGAGCTCAATTTACTAACCAAGTTATTTTAATTATTCGGAGATAGGTCTATAGAGGCTTTCATGCCAGAGGCATAGAAATTTTACAAGACAATATTTATTAGAAAGAAAAAACAGAATTTGATGATAAAACTAAAGTTTATTTCGCGCATTTTTCTTATTAGTTTGTTCAAAATATTTGATGCAATTATTTTGTTTATTTAATTGGTTCATTGTCATCGTGTGTGCAATAAGATGATCCATCTAGCTATCCCCTCTTGTCTGATTAATATTCCACCGGTAACCACAACACCTTCTCTGATGACTCCTATTCAAGAAATAATATTCAAACTTCTGTACAATGTTAAACGGTCTTCCCTGAAGGAGCTAGTTTTCCAATCCACTCTTCATGATAATTGTCAACCAGGGCCAGATCGTCGTGGAACAATATGTTCCTATGACAGGAAAATGAGCAACAGACTGCAGTTTTGGTCTTGTTCATCTTCGTTTGCGTTGCACGCCCATTCCTTATATCAAGTCACTCTGCCAGCTACTTGTCCCAATCCGTTTGAGCGAGTCAAGTAAATGTATATGTATTAATCTGCAATTGGAGCTCTCCAACGAACTGACACACAGGCTACTACCAGGGCCACTGGAAAACTATGAAAACAAGAAGTAGATCAAACTGCATTATTTAAGAAACCAGACAAGTTCTACTATCTACCTGCTATATACTGTGCATGCTGGATGCAGTTTGTTCAAAAAAATCTCAATAATGGTAACATATCAAATGTATCGCTATATGTGTAAATACATTAGGGTTTTCATTCAGAGAACAATATTCAACACGACAGAGTGTTAAATATCCTTCCTAGGAGGAGCTGGTTTTCCGATCAACTATCGATCATCGTCAACCATGGCCACATAGTGGTGGTATAATCTGATCGGATGTTATGAATAGGAGCAATAGATTGCAGTTTCGGTCTCGTTTGACCTCGTCATTTTTGCATTCACAACACCAAGTCGTCTCAATTTTCTTGAAGCTTCAGATGTAAAACTTCTTCCAACACAAAAAATAGCTTTACTTGGTAGAACAAGGCTCTTGGATAAATAAGGCCAATATGTTATCTATAGTTTAATCTAGAACAGGGGTGCTCAAACGGTCGATCACGAGTATTTTTCGTGTAGATCGCTAGAAGAAAAATTTTTTTAATAAGTAGGTAACTAATCTACGAAAATTTATTATGTTATGAAATAGCACTCTGCTAGTGTCAAAAGGCAGCTCCATCAAAGGAATGCGCGATACTTGTCAAAGAAAAATGGGGTTTTTTATTCTTGCCGCATTTCTAGAAATTTCGGGCGGCGTGTTTGACGGGAACATTCGAGACTTTCGTTCACGCCGATATAAATGTTGCGCCTGTCTTATTTGTCATGCGTCAGTTGCAATACCTAAGCGTGGTAACTTAGAGAGGTATCTTGAAACGGTTCATAAAAACAAGGAAAAGAATTTTCCGCCACAGTGAATTAAGAAAACGAAAAGATTTGATATCTTGTTTGAAAAAAGAACCAAACATGTTCACAAGAGCAACCAACCAATCAAAAGCTGCTACGATTGCGTCATTGAGGATATCTCATAAATTGGCGAAACACAAGAAACCATTCGAAGATGGATCGGTTTGAAAGAAAGCATTTATTGAAGCGGGTGAGACTTTATTTGGAGATTTAAAAAATAAAACAGAAATCAGCTCTTAGAGAACTTCAGTTATCTCGTCATGAGTCAGGACATGACAGATAAACTCAAACATAATATCATGAAATGCAGATAATTTTCTTCACAGTTCGACAAATCCACCGATATGGCAGACACTGCCCAGCTGTGTAATTTTATTCGGATGGTATTTAGGTATTCAATGACATGTTGGCTAAGGAAGAATTTATGACAATCATTCCTCTGAAGGGGAAGACCCGTTGTGAAGATATATATGACGTTTTCTTCAATTTTGCAAAAAACTACAAGCTACCAATATATAAATTAGTGTGCATTACAACCGATGGAAGCACCAGCAATGACTGGGATTAAAAACGGTTTTGTGGCATTATGTCGAGTAAATGAAGATTTCCCTTCATTTTTGTCATTTCATTGCCTTATACATCAACAAGTTTTGTGTTCGAAAGTTTTGAACACGGAGGAAATTATGGGCAATCCGTGCACCTAGCATGCAACGGCGGCTCTTTAAGTTGCAGTAGGAAGATAGTCAGCTGAACAAACTGATTTAGTTCTTCACACTGACGTCAGTTGGTTGAGTCTCGGAAAATTTCTAGAAAGGTTTCAAGAATTATTGCCCGAAATAGCAGCTTTTCTAGACGAAAGAGGTGATTAACTCGCAATTTCTTGATTTCCACGTTACGCAGCTCTTAACTGACCACGGCTGTTTTGGGGCGTACACGCATCGGCATCGGTTCAATACGCGCGTGTACTGCCACAAAGACGCAGACGATGCCCACCACACGATATTCAACTGCCAGGAATTAACGTCATACCGAGACACCCTTTTTCAGTCACTGGGCGAGGAGGCCACCCCAGAGAATTTAGTAGCATTAGCCTCCTAGTCTGCAGAACACTGGCAGGCTTTCAAAACCTTTGCAACCCAGGTACTCGCGAGAAAGGAAGAGCGCGACAGAATAAAACAAAACCGATGATGAACAACAGCCAAAAAAAAATACGTTGACGCTGATGTTATGCGCGAGCGTTTCCCGGTTTCAGTCGTAGCAGCTACACGGCTGGAGGCGTTTATCTACGTGTGCTTCTAACATCCAGCGCACGGGAAGATGGGTGTTCAAGGGAGGTTTTAGTCGGTAGACCTCTACCGCATTGCACTCTGCGACAGAGGGGAGTTCGACATTGCTCGATGCGATCGAAACTAAGCAGCGAGCGTCCATAAAAGATTTCCTCTCGCATGAAAAAAATGAAAATTAAAGACTGGAACGTGGCGAATTTTGCTTAAAGTCTAAGGTTCTAAGATAGTGATACCTCAAGGACTGAAGCCTACCGACCTTCGTTGCCGTAGTGAGTTTCTGGTTGTGTGCTAGGAATGCATCGTAATGACCTTCAATTAGGTGAGGAAATTATTTCCCCTGACGAAATATATTTTCATCTCGATGACTTCGTCAAAAAGCCCATCTGTAGTTTCTGGTTGTAAAACCATCTGCAGAAGATTGTAGATAACCCGTTGCACCCGCTAAAAGGGTTTGACATATGAGTTGTCTATAATTTCAAGAAATGCCTCTGAGATGTTGAGATGAATGTCAAATGGACCTTTTTCTGTGGGGTTTTCTCAAATCGATAGTTCATGGGAAGAAACTACGAACATTTCAAAAACTTTCCTCAGTCAGGCATCTAAACTCGCATCAAGCCTCCTACGATTGCCTCTAAAGTGTGAGCACAGGAAATGTAACAGGGGAACCATACTATCTTGTGCGTGATTCAACGAGTGAAAAAACTTGTGAAAAAAACTCGTTTCTCTGTCGCTATTGCACTAGCAAGAGCTTGTCTGTTTATGTAGTGTTAGTGTCGTGTAAGAAAAAAGAGTACCAAAAATTTTTCTGCTTAGCAACGTCATTCACTCATTGTCACCTTGCACTCCATGAATTCAAGGACTTCTTCACGAAGACAAGGGTGAAAAGGAAGGGGGTTGGGACAGGCAAAATCTGTAACAATGGAAAAAGAAAATTATTTCATCAAAACACACCTAACTCTTATATGTTTAAACTCACTCGAATCTAAGAACTTAACTAATGCTCCTCTCTTTTTCAACAGGGAACATCTCATACACCTTTTGGGAATGAAGTCCTACAAGGGTGTAGCCCTTGCCTTATTAACATACACCATGGGAAAAAACACTAAGGGGGAGGAGTCCTAGCCTTATCTAAGACCTTAACTAATGCTCCGCTGCTTTTCAAGAGGAGGATGTAGCTGTTAATGAAATTATCTGAAACGGAATGAATTTCTTGAAAACCACCCGTAAAATGGTAAATAGGACAATCGAGGACTTAATGTCTTATTGTTTCTTCAGCTGCGCCACATTCACATGCCGGACTTTCTACAATATTCCATTTAAACAACATAGAATTACTACGACCCTGTTCTGTCCTGAGACGATTTAATGTACACCAATTTTTCCTACTGATATCGAAACCTGTAACTCCTTTGGAAGGATCTTCTATGAGAACCTTATTAAAAACATCAACTTCCTGCCATTCAGTTTTCCAAGGATCAACAGCCTTCACCCAAGCACGCAAAAAGTCAATCGACCAAATAGGTTTCGTAGATTTCAATCTCAGGTTAGGTGGTTTTTGAAGATCGTGTAGTATCGGAAAAACTTCTGGAAATGAGTGATACTTATCTTAAGACGATTTAAGAGCTAATTTTTTGCGAATATGGGAAAGAACTATATTACAAATAACCGGAAGCCATGGGTAGCAGTTGAACTGATACATCCACTTATATCTCTCATAGAACAGTTCAACTGAGAATCAATATTATTGACATGAGCACTATTCAACCACAGCTGACAGCAATATTACGCTCTTGAATATACTAAAGCTAAATCAGTAGTACGCGAAATAGAGACTCCGGCGCCCCAATTAGATCCAGCTAGATTATGTAGTATATTGTTTCTTGTTTTCAACTTCTGAAATAATTTATCAATATGAAATTTGAAAGTCAAAGAACGATCAAGCTTTACACCAAGATATGTTGAAATGAAATTATGAGTTAATAGTGATTGATTGAAGAATACTCTTAGTTGCCTATCCTTCTCATGATTTTTCAGATGAAATCAAGAAACCTCAGTTTTCGAAAGATTTGCACATAAACGCCATTTTCTGAAGAAAATATTCAGAATATCTAAATCAGAAGTCAGTGTTTGCTCAATTGTTTCAAAGTCATAATGTCGAAAAACCAAAGCATGAATAAACTTTGTAGAGGAAGTTTCAGGGATGTCAGACATATATAAATTGAAGAGATGAGGTGCAAGAACAGATCATTTAGAGTGTAAAATTTACTGCTTTTCTCACCGATAAAAACTCGAAGTTTTCTATCAGATAACATATTTTTAATCAACTTCACAATGTTTCCACATTGAACTACTTCAAAGAGTTCATAAACTAAACCATCCTTCCAAACTGAGTCATATGTCGAAGAGAGGTCTACATAAATACAGCGCCTATTTCAAGTTTACTCTGAAATCCTGTCTCAACGAAAGTGGATAAACTTAAAACCTGTTCAGAACAATTCCAGTTTCTCCGAAAATCTCCCTGAGAAGTGGACAGAGCTCTGTCAATGATTGGTTCTAACCTCTGATAAAGAAGTCTTTCTAAAATTTTGGAAGAAACAGAAAGTAAGCTGATAGGTCGATTACTAGTAGGAAGTTTTGGATTTTTCCTAGGTTTGAGAATGGAAATAACTTCAGCCTTTCTAAATTCAACAGGAATACTACCTGAGCTGAGTATGTCATTGTAAAAGGATAGTAACCACTTTTCAATGCCATCAAATCCTGGAGCTCTACGAACTTTAGTAGATTTTATTGCAGATTTGAGCTCTTCTTCCTCAAAAGTATTCGATAAATCCTCAACCGTGATAGCATCCCTTCTCCTTTCATGTAAGATTCGTTTCATTCTATTCCTTTCATATCTACTAATATTCACACTTTTAGAGACATTAACAAGCCTAGATGCTACAGAATTCGGATTTATATTAGACGGAATTCTTGAAACGAGATCAGCATTGCTGATCCTCAACAAATCCCAGGAACTTCCACTAGAATGACGAAAATTCATACCATTCATCAACTCATTCCATTTCACTAAGGAGTGCATTGGCTTTCTCTCTAGAAGGATTCTGCTGATAATCCTTATAAAAAACATTTGATTCCTCTGACCACCCAGGTATATAATCCTTTCGAAAGCCTCTGGGAATATATTTTTTAGCAGCATTTTTGACAACTCTTATGAACCGGAAATAATTTCTATCCAAGGAGTGAACCCATCTCAAATTACTATCTACCTGTTTAGTGAAATCATTCCAACGTGCTTTTTTGAAATTCCATCTTGGTTTTTCTAATGAATCTGCAAATGTAGTTTGAAAACTTAACGAAATAATAACTGGCCTGTGTTGACTGTGAGGAAAATCTGAAAGTACTTTACGACGAACAGGAAGAGGAAACAATTCAGAGTCGTTAGAAACCAGACAAAGATCAGGATTATAGTCGCGAATCCATCTGGCACAGTGAAAAGTGTCTTTTGCCTTCGCATCGAAAATAAGTTGAAAATCGAAAAAACTAATGAAATAACATTCCTGTCGTTTTCTGTATAACCCCATTGATTGTGATGGTAATAGAAGTCACCACAATAGATAGCAGGGTGGGGAAACATAATATCGAAATTGATGAGCCAGATTTCGCCAGGAGGTTTATAAATATTAACGACAAACACATCAAAAAATTTGAACGCGATATAGAAAACACCACTCAACATGCCCTTCTGTACAAGTTCAATATGATTGAATGATGAAGATTCTACATAGCAAGCAAGGCTATAAATAGGACTAAGGAGAAAATCGAAAAGTACATACCTGCGATATTTCCGCTTTCGCGGAGATGTTCTTCCGTCGCAGTGTGAGTTTCCTGAAGCATAATCATTTCCGATATGTTCTTGCTTGCCAATTATGAAGAATAATCGCATTTATCCTTAGAAATCCCTTCAATATTTAAACTCAACAAAACAATTCCCCCTCTGTTTGACCGAGAGAGCCCCGATGGCCAGGTTCGGTCTTCTAAGTGATGTCGCTTATGAACTAAAGATGTTCTAGATTAATTGTGAACCCAAAAATTTGGGTTGACATCGTCCATATATTATTTCCACGTAGAACTTGAGTAAATTATAGAAAAAATTTGCAAAATTATTTGGACATTCGTTTTTAAATTATGACAAATGTCACTATATACAGTATAGAAGTTCTTGATATTAAAGTAGTAGTTGGGCTATGCTCTTTCTCGAATACGATGGGAATAATTCAAAAATGAAAATTAAAATTAAGAGTGAAAGAAAAATTTTTCCTGAACTAACTTAATCAGTCTCTGTAGTAGATCGGGTGGCATACGACGGTGGCGGTAAGAAGAGTAAGAGGGTGCGTCGAGGCTCAGGTTCGGCAAGGAAATTACATAAACCTTAAGTAAGCGACTCTGATGGCTGCTGTCATGGAGAAATTTAGATATTATGATTAATTATGCCGAGCGTGTTCCCGGGCCAAATATATCTTCGTCTCTTTCCATTCCTACTCTTCCTTTTTATCTGTATGTATGTGTGTGTAGGTTACGCTCCAACTTCATTTATCCACGCTCTATTGTTAGGAGAAGTTCCGAACAAGTTTAATTATGAGTTTGATAAAATCCAATTTAATATATTTTAGGTAGATAGTTGCGGCTAAGGATAGAAATGCTGAATGTAAATCGTAAAAAATTTGTTTCATTATAAATCTCGAGAAAAAAGCTCGTCTTTCCATGAATTTCTTTTTGATAATATAGGAAGAAAACAAAATGAACAATAGTTTCAGATTAAATAGAATTAAATACAAAATGTTTTTTTTTCCGAGTGGGAAATTCATTTGAAATTTTAAATTGTAAGAGTAGTTTATTAATAAATTAAACTTAATGCATGCTAATTAATCGAGAATATATTTGATATATAAATTGAAGGAAACCTCATTAGTAGAATCTTTTTGCCCTTGGCTCATGCAGCTCGAACAAAGAATCTAAACTAATGGAAAAACAGTTTTACTAATGCAGTTGCCTTCAAATTATACATCCATGTCCATGAGGATATTCAATATAAGTTTTTAAGTTAAGTAGTTTCCAGCAGTATGTTTCGAATCTGCTTTGCAGATGATTATACAGGCTGCTCCATCTCAAAGGACCTACCCTGTATGTCGAATGAGTTCATTTGAGGGACATCTTTTGACATATATATGAGGCTTTATCGATACCCTTAGAGAGGGTGCTACAGTCCCTCTATATTGAATAAGGCAAAGGAGATTAGTTTTCCCTTATTTGAGAATTCTTTGATGATTCTTGAAAACGGTGTTTGGGAAAAGTGATTCTAACGAAGGTAAAACAAATTTATTTTTGTTTTAAAGGAAATCTTTCCGATAGTAGATAGCATCTTCGAGTGTTAATTAGAAAATTTACGACTTATTACGTTGTAGATAAGCAAAGCTGGTTTTTTTGTTACGCCGCTAGGAAAACCATTTCACCAACTACAACAAACCGAAGAATTTTTTTTTCATCTATAAGGATAATTCTCCCGAATAAGAATTTTCACGGAAAAGAAAATTGTGACGAAACTACTCAACAAAAGGACTTATTACTCAAAAACATTATAGCAGAGTTTAGGCCGCTCCTGAATCTTGAACAAAAAAGTGGTTTTCCAATCTGAAAAAACCACCCAAGAGTTTTTTAGAGAAAATCGGGACACCCTTTTTACTGCAAAATGAATTGCTGAAATAGATTCTTACTTTCTATATACAATACCATTCGAACAGAAATGAAATCTTCTTAGAATATTAGAATCTACTTCAGCAATTCAGTGCAGTAAACAGGGGGTGCCAATTTTCTATAAAAAAATCTTGGGTGGTTTTTTCAGATTGGACACCACTTTTTTGTTCAAGATTAAGGAATGGCCTAAACTTTGCTATAATGTCTTTAAGTTATAATTTTTTCTTGGTGAGTAGTTTCCTCACAATTAATTTTTTCCGTAAAAATTCATGAAAATAGGCTCTCACATAATCGCATGCTCCTTCGGCCAGAGAGGATGAATACTTTTTTCCTTATGTTTTCTTATTGCTCAAGGATAGCTCTATTGATGAATTGAAATAGATTATCCTCATTTTATTAAGGAGTAACTCAAAAAATTATCATATCTAGAATTTTTCAAATAGAACACCATGTATTTTATCATTTATGCCAACGCATAAAATATTGTGCTTTATTTTTGCAGGAGTAACCTTATCTTTTCTCCAATCATTTTCGAAATAATCGATTATTCGTGAAAATTTTGATGAAAATTCTACGAATCGTATCAAACTCATCAACATACATCATTATTCGCACAGAAGTTTCTTTTTCTGTAATGATTCAAGTAGTAAACAATGAAACCTAAACTAGATAATTCTTTTAACGAATGATACAATCAAGATGATTAAAACGTAAATCGAGGTATGTTGACATTTTTTTATTGTGGCTTCTGTCAGGTGTCCTGACATATCATATTCTGCATTTTACATGGTGAACTTATTAGTGTCTCGTTATTAAACATTGTTAAAGTGGGGTTTGAACTCAATTCCCTCAACTGACTGCCATGAAGTTCTCCAATGAAGAAATGGTTGATATGAATTTTATTTTGGGTGAGTGATAGAAATGATTTGTTGGCAAGTAGAGTTTATGCACATAAGTTTCGTGATAAGAGGCATCCTAATTCAAGATGCTTTGAAAAACTTCTAATTAGATTTATCGAAACGGGTAATATCGCTTAGAAAATACATGAAAAACCAAAAACTGCTAAAGCTGAAGACAACCAGTTATCAGTTTTGTTGATAGTGACAGAAGACCCATATAAAAGACAAATAGAGAATCTTGAAAGTGAATAAATTTCATGCATATCATGTACAGCTGCACCAGGAACTGAACAATCGAAACTATGAAAATCGAATCAATATTTGCAAGTGACAAAGTAGCGGAAAATCCAAATATATTTAGAAGAGTTCTTTTCTCGGACGAGGCAACATTCCTCAAGAATGAGCTTGTTAGTAGGCACAACTCTCATTATTATACCACGAAAAATCCACACCTCATGAGACAAATACATCACCAGCATCATTGGTCCTTGAATGTATGGGCCGCTTTAGTAGATGGATATCTAATTGGGCCGCACTTTTTCGACGGGCACCTCAATAGTGAAATGTATTTAGATTTTCTGCAAAATCATCCACCAATGTTACTTGCCGATGTACCAGAGCATATAAGACAAGATTTGTGGTTTCAACAGGATGGAACACCGGCACATTAGTCACATCAGGTTAGGGAGCATTTGAATAATGTATTTTCAAACAATTGGATCGGACGTGGTGGTCCTGTTAGATGACCAGCTAAGTCTACGGACCTTACAAGTCTAGATTTTGCGCTATTAATGGCATCGTTTACAAGATTCCTTCTATAACTCAGTTGGATATGAGACAGAGAAAAGTCGACGCTTTTCAGTCAATTAATCTGCAAATGTTGTCGAGAGTTCAACGGTCTTTCCTTTGAAGGATTGAGTTGTGTCTACAAGGAAACGGGCAACATTACGAACACTTATTGAATTAGTTCAACACCTTGTAGATCATCTTACCAAAATCCAATCGATTAAGTATTTCATACCTTAAAATATCTCCATTTCTCTGATCAAGTAAAATGATATGTACTAATAAACTCTTCTTTCGCAACCACTGATTTTATTATTCTAGTTTATTTCGAAATTGATCGAAGATAAAGATAAGGTTACTTCTACGAAAATATGGCATAATATTGTATTTGTTGACATGAATAATAAAATACAGGATGTTCAGATTGAAAGAATCACGATATGATATTTTTAAAATTACAATATTCTATGATTTTTTGAGTCATTCCTGTATAAAATGAGGATAATCTATTTCAAGTGATCAATAAAACTATCCTTGGGCAATAAAAACGAAAGGAAAAAAGTATCCATCCTTTTCGCTGAAGAAACATGCGATGATGTGAGAGCCTATTTTCATGAATTTTTACTTTCTAAATGCTATACTGTTCGACGAAAATCAAATCTTCAAGAGTATACGAGCTACTGGTGAATCACCCAGTATATATATATATATATATATATATATATATATATATATATATATATCGTATATCTTCAAGATTCAATCGTCGAAATTTTGAAAATAGGCTCATATCGCATATTAAGAGGATGAAACTTTTCCTTTCGTTCTTATTGCCCATTAGAATTGACATTGAAATTTTGTAGAAGTATGTATTATGTATATGTATATATATATATATGTATATATATATATATAATATTGAATCCTGTGCGTAAAAAGGCCTGTAAACCAGATCGTTTAATTTATTTGATGAGTGTGCTGTTGATTGTTGATCGGTCAATCAGGATGACAGAGTATATCAGACTGAAAATATAAAAGATGAGACAGATTGTTAAATAATTAATAGAGTGAATAATAACATTGAATGTTGTTTCTTTGTTATTTGCAGGTACGTTTAGAAAATGAACTGTATTTATAATGAAGTAATAATAAGATACTTTGTTATTTACAGAGAAACTATTTTAGTTTTATTTACTTGTAAAGATGATTTCACATTATAAAACAACATTCTCGTTAAACACACGATGGAAAAGATCTCTTTTACATTCAAAGTATTTTGTACTGTCGAAAATAAGACCATTGTGCTGTGTATAACTGAAATTGGAACACCAGATAGCCAAACCTACACAGTCGCTGACGATTATTTGAATGCACTTAAGCATGAAGCCCTTGCAAAAACATCAGTATATGCTAAGGTGAGGAAATTGTTGACGAAGAAATATCAAACAAGAAAAATTTGGGTTTCTCTAATCTCAAAATAAAGAGCAGCATATTTAGACGAAGGAGAGTCGCCCTACGTCTCGTACTTATGTACGAGACACGTCCTTTCTGGAATCGTTAGGGTACCCCGATGTAGCTTTTTAGGATGCTGAGAAGCAATAAGCGACACTGATGCGATCCTAATAAGGACGAAACTGCAGTCTGCCGCTTCGTTTCTCGCCATCCTGCTTAGTTGCACTATTGTTGTGGCTCTTGGGGGCTACGTGCATGGCGGGAAGATTTGGGAACTAGCTCTTGTCAGGAAGGATTATTCATTGATCTGCGGATTTTTGAATAATCCTTTTTGTCTCAAGTTTACAAATGTAAACTCCTCGTGTAGTTTGTCGCGGAGATATCTGTCTCATATATATATATATATATATATATATATATATATATATATATATATATATATATATATATATATATATATATATATATATATATATATATATATATATATATATATATATATATATATATATATATATATACAAACTGAGGTTCTCTTTAGAAACCATATTCAGGACGTGTTTCCACAAGAAACCAGAAAGTGTATAATTTTTCGCCAATTTCAGTTCAGTAAGTTCATTCACAAAATATACACGTTATGATCGAAATGACTACAGTATGTTCAGTGCTTCCATTGCAACAGTTAATTATTAATTCCTGCAATGACAATTCAGGTAAATTATGTGATGTGTCTTCATTCGGTTAATTTCTTTTGAATATAGTATCGTTTGTATAACGAAGCGTCTATGTCGTACGAAAATTCCTAGAAGTAACATGTAATGTTATTTTGAAATAGAAGACGAGTAGATATTCCATCATAAATAAAATTTGACGGAACTGAACAATGTAGGCATTCAAATGTACTTCCATTATTCTGTATAGTTAATTCACAACGCCTGAGGATACTATCACACGCATTTGAAATTTGAGTATTGGTTACCGAAGCAAGATAATGTCTGAAATTTGCCTCCAACTCCTCAATATTTCGACTGAATCTTCTATATAACAGATGATTGATATATCCCTTAGGTAAAAAGTCCAGCAGGGACAAATCCGGAGAACGGGCCGGCCATCTCACTGACCTCCTATTTCGAATGTTACTTACGGCGAACCCGCTACCGGACTTCGAGAAAGATACGAACAATAACAAACATATGTGGAAACGTTAAAGATTCCAAACATTTGGGAGACATGTTTCGAAGCTATATATATATATATATATATATATATATATATATATATATATATATATATATATATATATATATATATATATATATATATATATATATATATATATATATATATACGGAACGGCGAAAGATGTCTCCCAAATGTTTGGAATTTTAAAGTTTCCACATATGTTTGTTATTGTTCGTATCTTTCTCGAAGTCCGGTAGCTGGTTCGCCGTGTCGGTCCATAGAGGGCGACTCTCATACGTATGTACGAGATGGAATCGATAGGGTATCCCGATGTAGCTTGATAGGACGCTGAAAAGCGATATGCGACACTGATGAGCTCCTAATAAGGGCGAAGGATTGGCAATTGTAGTATAAGATCAGGTTGTTTTCACAAGAAATTATAAAAAACACATCATCAAGCAAAATGTAGATGATTCTTGCCGTAGATGATTTTGTTCTTCAGAAACAGTTTGCATATAATATCATCTTGCTCAGTACTTCCTCAATAGTTTATTTAGAAAGACATAATGCCGTCGCTAATATCATTCATTTTAATTTAGGAATAAAACATGACCTAATTCCCGAGGGAAAAAATTTTACAAATATGAACCTGAGATAATTTGTGAAAACGACATATATAAACTTCATTTTGATTAAGCAATTCTTTGAAACAGAGCTGTAAATCACAATAGGCTACATATCATTCTTACAGATAAACAAAATCAAACATAACATACAAAATAAATACAATGAAAAATTTCATTCAACAACAAGGAATTGAATTTAATTATACGAATAGCTAAAAATAATGGTTATAATCAAAAATAAATAATAATATTTTGAATAAAATCGCATTGAATGAAGTTTACACTGTCGATAAATTGAAACAATAATTCAACACCTTAACCTACGTTGGTGTTAAAAGTGAAAACTGAAATCATTCTTGAGTAGAAATAATTTCAACATAGCTTTCCAAACCAATAATAGCTTAGTCAAATATATTAAAAACAATAAAACCAAATCAGATTGAAATAATGAATCAGGTGTTTATAGATTGAATTGTAAGGACTGTAATAATTTCTACATTGGTAGAACACATAGATATCTCAACATTAGAATGCCGGAACATAAACGCAGTTTTTCGTAGAAAAAATCAGATTCAAATTACGCGAATCATCTCCTAGAAAAAGTCACTCATTTGAGTTTGAAATTTACATACAGATAATAAATATTGGAAAGTAGATATGTGGGAAACTTTAGAAATCAACAAACATAAACACTCAGGTAGACACATTAATGAACAAGTCGATTTAAGCCCTTCACCCCTATTGAATCTCTTCAGGGAGCAATCTATTCCTTAATTTTATTGGATATACCTGTCATCAATAACCAATTAAGAAGAAGAAACTCAATAAGGTTTTAATTACTTAAGAACATTTGTATATATATTCTCATTTTTATCTATATATAGCTGTCATAGGTTCTGTACATTCATTCATCTGAAGAAGCTACGTTGTAGCGAAACGAGTTACGAACACAGTTATTCAGTAAAATTTCTCAAAAGCATTACTTGTTTTTATTATAGATAATGGATATCTACTACATAAAAGTCTCACAAATTCAAAAGTAGTTAAGTATTGAAAATCAATTAAAACTTTGAAATAAATGTGATTAACATCAAATATTGTTGTAATTCAACCACGTTAAATTGATTGGGAGAGCTTGAGATCTTCTACAATAGAAATGGCGTTCCGATAATATTTGTTTAGTTAACAAATGGCGGACTTTCTTGCTTATTTCTCATTAATGTTGCTTTATATCATCATATTTTAGTTTACCGGATAGTTTTGAGATAATCGATCTTCCACATCGCACCTTTAGAAACTGAACGCAATATGCCGCAGGTTCGAAGGCCTAAACAAACCATTAAAGATTTAAGTAGCCATATTTCAGAGCAAATAACCAGATTCATGGCGCTTTTCGCCATAGGAGCCACCCTTAATGGCCTCGAAAATCTTGAAGGAGCCTGTAATGGTTGAATAAATTTAATGAGGAGCTATTTCCTTGTGCAAATGCTGCCGTAACTTAACCTTAGGTAAAATCTTGTATAATTTACGGGTATTCTGTCCCCGCGAAGTTAATAGTGTCATTTTATCATTTAGATTAGGAAAGTTAGGGTGGATGTGGTGGGGTTAGAGGGTGGAAACTAGGTGTTGTTGTTTCAGTTGTTTCTGTAGAGAATTAATAGAAATAGCTTTAGCATCGCTGTTGAATGGTGGATACGTAGCGTATCACGTTTCTTGGAGCCAGAATTATATTTAAAGATTAAATATATTCGCGGTATCATATTTTGATTCAATTCGTTCATGTTGTATCTTGATACGCAACATTCGTGGAATCATAAAAACATTTGGAATCAACAAGGCGAAACAATTACCATACAGAATGGTAATACACAATTTCGGGACTTCAGTAAATGGTTTTGAAAATTAAATTAGAATTTAGAAAATACTAGCGTTGAATAATGGGGTACGACAATAACATCGTTGACAAATTAATTGCAAAAATGACACAAATTATTATCATTCTCGATTTTCTCCATTCTTCAGATTAACGAAAGAAAACTATCATTACTATCATTATTATTTATGTTGACTTTTCATAACATTCAAAACCCAAATCTTATATTCAGGTAAAAATTAAAAGATTTGACTTATTAGAAATCGTAGAAATTTTATCAGCTCACGAATACAGGGTGACTGAAATATATATATATATATATATATATATATATATATATATATATATATATATATATATATATATATATATATATATATACGAAAATTCGAATAAATTGTATTTACAATAAATGCTCATATCTATAAATTTGTTGTGTGCCAGAAGAAAAAACAATCGAATAAATAGAATACCAGCGGAAAGAACAGACCATGTCCGTTCCTTAATCTGGCATCTAAACTTGCAACATGCCTCCTACGATTGCCCTTAAAGTGGAAGCACAGGAAATGTAGCAGGGGAACCATACTATCTTGCGTATGATTCAATAAACGAGTGAAAAAACCTGTGAATAAAACTCGTTTCCCTGTCGCTGTTGCACTTGCAAAAGCTTGTCTGTTTATGTTGTGTTAGTGACGTGTGTACAAAAAGAGTACCCAAAATTTTTCTGCTTGGCAGCTTCATTCTCTCATTCTCATCTTGCACTCCATGATTTCCAGCACTTCTTCACGACGACAAGGGTGAAAAGAAAGGGGAAAAACTTCAACAATGGAAAAACAAAAACCAGCAGAAAAATATTTCATCAAACATACCTAACTGTTATATGTCTAAACTCACTTGAATCTATGAACTTAACTAATGCTCCTCTGTTTTTCAACAGGGACAATCTCATACACGTTTTGGGAGTGAAGCCCTACGGGAGTGTAGCCTTATCTAAGAACTCAACTAACGCTCCGCTGTTTTTCGACAGGGGACATCTCATGCATCATGGAAAAAAAGCCGTATAGGGTGCAGCCCTTGCATCATCTAAGAACTTAACTAATGCTCTGCTGTTTTTCAACAGGGACATCTCATACACCATTCGAATAAAGACGTAAAGGGGTGCAGTCCTAGCCTAATCTAAGAAGTAAACTAATGCTTCGCTGTTTTTCAACAGGGAACATCTCATACAGTATTCGGTGGTGTAGCCCATAATAACCTCAAAATTCAAAACTAATCTCCTAAATAGACTTGAACTTCTCTGCCGAGTTAACGAAATTATCTGAAACTGAATGAATTTCTTGATTATATGTCTTATTGTTTCTTCAGCTGCGCCACATTCAAATGCCGGATTTTCTACAGTATTCAATTTGAACAACATACTATTACTACGACCATGTCTTGTCCAGAGACGATTTAATGTACACCAATTTTTCCTACTTATATTGAAATCTGCAACTCTTTCGAAAGGATCCTCTATGAGAACTTTATTGAAAACATCAACTTCTTGACATTCAGTATGCAAAAAGTCAATCGACCAAATAGGTTTCCTATATTTCGATCTCAGATTAGGTGAATTTTGAAGATCGTGTATTATCGGAAAAACTGGAAATGTGTGATTCTTATCCCAAGATGATGTAAGAGCTAATTTCCTGCGACCATGAGAAGGATTTAAATTACAAATATCCGGAAGCCATGGGGTAGCAGTTGAACTGATACATCCACTTATAAATCTCATAGAATAGTTCAAATGAGAATCAATTTTATTGACATGAGCACTATTCAACCACACCTGACAGCAATATTCTGCTTCTGAATATACTAAGCTGAAGCAGTAGTTCGCATAGTAGAGACTTCGGCGTACCAATTAGATCCAGCTAGTTTATGTAGTATATTGTTTCTTGTTTTCAACTTCTGACATAGTTTATCAATATGAAATTTGAAAGTCAAAGAACGATCTAGCTTTACACCAAGATATGTTGGAGTGAAATTTTGAGTTAATAGTGATTGATTGAAGAATACTCTTAGTTGCCTATCATTCTCATGATTATTCAGATGCAAACAAGAAACCTCAGTTTTCGAAGAGTTTGGATATAAACGCAATTTGAAGAAAATGTTCAGAATTTATAAATCGTAAGTCAGTGTTTGCTCAATTGTTTCGAAGTCATAGTGTCGAAAAACCAAAGCAATATCATCAGCATAAATAAACTTTGTAGTGGAAGTTTCAGAGATGTCAGACATATATAAATTGAAGAGAAGAGGTGCAAGAACAGATCCTTGAGGTAGGCCATTTCTTAGAGTGTAAAATCTACTACTTGTGTAGAAAAATGATTAACATCATTGTCAGTTGTGTGTTTCCGTTTTTCAATAATTTTGAATCTATTGAATTTGAATTTCAAATCGTTAAACTAATGCTGAGATGACCGACAAGCACTTCATGTATGGACGTGCTGACGGAAATGTATTAGAAGCTCGGAGGTTATACATTGATTTCCAAAGCGTGTTTTTTTATGCGCGCTTCCCAGGAATAGGGGAACAGATTACTTCACATGAGTGAGCGCCTGGGAAGAATTGAGATGTCTGGTTACTCGCTTGTTGGCGTTGCATCATTAGAGGAGGTTCTCCATCGGGGACCTCTCTAGAAAACGTAGTTGCTTGCGTCTTGCTTGCGTTGAAGCTTACCAGATTCAACTGAACCCAGTTAGATATCCTCTGTAAGTTAGAGTTCAAGTTATCAATCTGATGACATCTCTGGCGCTGAGAGTCTGCAGCTGTAATCAGCCGCGGACTACTGAAAGAAGAAACCAGTGTAGAGTCGTCTGCAAAATCGATGATCTTGTTCTCTGTAGATGACAGAAAATCGTTTATCTGTTATACCGTCGACCACAACTTGTATTGATCTGAAAGAAAGCTACTTATCCAACCCCGCAATGCTTCGGGAAGTCCATATGCAGCAAGTTTACTCAACAATGCTGCATGCCAAACCCTTTCGAAGGCTTTAGAGATGTCTAGGGCTATTGCTGTAGATTCCCCATGCTTTTCCATCGTTAATATACAAACATGAGTGATATAGGCGAGCAGATCTCCTGTCGATCTTTGCCTGCAGAACCCATACTGTTAATAATCCCGTACAACTCAAGATATTTGATGATAGTGCTCGTGATAAAGAAATTCATCGATTCATTCATTCATTCATCGATATCTTATTGAGACGATATGAAGGAGCAGAAAGGTAAAGGAAAGTAAAAACGGTAAAGCTGGAAAATGAGGTTCATGCCATGATTCAGCACGATCCTGATACCTCCACTTGAAAAATGGCTGTTGCTTTAGATGTCAGTAATGGAACTGTTTGGCAAATTCTTCATAAGAATTTCTTCTTACCAATTATCCTGCCTGTATTGCGTATTATCAATGTAAGTTTTTCTATGAAATTCAATTATAATATGTTGTGTGCAGAAAATTCACACCAAACATATGAAGATCGATGAATATCGTGACTTCTTAACTAAAAAGTTAGATTGGTCGAGGTGGACTTCGATTTTGGGCTGTACGGTTCTCAGAATTAACACCCTTGATTTTTTTTCTGTGGGGAAATTTGAAGTCTTTGATTTACACTGTTCCCGTGGCAAATATTGAGGACTTAAGAAACAGAATAATTGCTGGGTGCTGCTTGGTGAGAACAGTTCCTGGTGTTTTTGGAAGTGTTCGCTAATAAATGAGGAGAATACTGAAATCTTGAATCTGAGCTGGAGAAGGTCAGCTATTGTGATTTTTCAAGAGTTGTTGGTGATACTCAAAAGTCTTCACTTTGCCCTTGAATAAAAGATGTCATTTTTAAACATGGATTATTTAATGATAAAAAGAAATACACTACGTTGGTTCTTCTAATCGAAGACTACGTGTCGTACAGTGAAATTTTTATTCTTTTCAAAACTTTCATTCAAAAATTTGGCTTCGTACAAAAAAATGTCAGGAGAGCTGTCTTTCCGGAGGATAATTGGAAAATTCAAAAGTTTTGTATCACACCTTAGTTAAGTTTAATACCATATGTAACTGTTTTGTTTTGTAACAACCAATGCACTCGCGATTTTGAATTACTATGAGTTTTGTCATGGATATTATAGAAAAGAACCTAACTAAGCCTGATCCAAACCTTGACTAAATAATGTATATTGTGCGGAAATCTAATATCTATATATTCTACGGTATACCCTACCTTAGTAGGTAGGTAGGGTGTATCGTGTATGTACAACAACCCTGCATCACACAACTCGTAGCCTCTCAGAGTCGATCGTAAGTAGTCTAAAAATATTGAGGTAGATTGACAGCAGTTCAAGTTTGAGCACCCCTGATGGTACACTAGACACACGTGATAATTTTATGACGGAAGTAGTATTTTCCATTTGTAGAACATTAACGAATGTTTTCATTTAGTAAACTTCGTTGAGAATAGGATTTGACTAATATGGTGTTTCCATCACACAATCTCTACACATAATGCTTACCAGCCAGTTTATGATGGCATTTTTTCAGATAAGCAATTTTAAATTCGTCGTATTGAGTTGAGAGAGAACAATTGAAAAGTCACTAGATGCTACAATAAAATTGAATATTCTTGTGTTTTTGCAAGAGGTATGAATTTAAAAAAATCAGAGAACGAAATAATTCTATTAATACAGGGCTGGACAAATAATATCTTTCAAGAAAGTTTTGGCGATAAAACGAGAAAGGGTTATGAATTTCACCCATTTACAAACGAAAATGAATTATCTCAAGAATTGCAGAAGATACTGGGTGTATAAGACTTAAATTCATAAATGGCTTGAAACAGTAGCTAGCCCACTAACTACATTAGGTCCTCAACAATCATCTAAAACCGGGTGTTCATGCGAGATGGGACATTAGAAGTATATGGAGAAAGAAATTACCGATTGGAGAAATTTTTTCTTTTGTCTCGAATGTTATTCGAGCAAAGGTTTGAGAATAATTTTAAAGCTGTGGCACCGGTTTTACCGGAAATTGATACCATCTTTGTTACTTAAAATAGCAAAATGTATGTTTCTATTTTTTTATTGTATAAAATTAAATTTTGAACAATTCTATCTCATATCATTGCTATCTGAAATCAACCGAAAGGAAGAAATGAATTTTCAATAGGAATTTTTAGATTTTGGGTGTCTCTTAAAAGGAATCATAAAAATACTAAAGATCATATAATATCGATTATTTCTAGCTCGTTATTAGGAATTCAGCAGAATTCAATGCATTTAGAGGCTTCACGGTATACAGGGTGTTTCCAAAGCATGTGGCCAATTGTAGTACATTCAAAGGTACAAAATCCGTTTTTTCAAATTAGACTAGCTGGTTTTGCACACACCATTCAACTCGTAATATTAAAAGGCATCGATCTGTTACAAGTTTTGTCTATATCCAAAATGCATCGTTTCCGAGATATTCGCGATTTTATCCCAAAAATACGATTTTTCGCGCGAGGATTATATGACCAGAAATCTTTCTAATAATGCATTTCGATCTCTCAATACGAGAATCTTCTCAAAATCTTCATCAAAGTAATTTTGGTCAGAATTCCGAGAGAAAAAGTGCGAAATTAATTACTATTGAAGTGGATTGATTCTGACTTCTTGTCAGGAAAGTCATCTTTGAATTGATATTGATTTTAAATCTAGACGATTTGAAATCCACAATTTGTCCTGAAACAGAATATTTCAAATATTTTCAATGAAATGAAACTAAAGTATTTAGTTTTTCACTATATTAACAAAACTATGACCGGTTTCACCACACTGTGGCTTCATCAGATAGATACAAACTAATGAACAGTGTTATGCCTTATATATTAGTCTTATTTCCTACTTAATATTGCAAAAGGTACAAGTACAAGAGGTATGTTGGAAAAGCTATCGGAGTTGCTTACTTTATGAATTGAAAAGATTGAGTAAAGAAGAAGGATTAAGATCTAGTTGACTATTAAATAACCTACCTGAATTCTTTTATTTGTTGATCTCTGAAATTTCTAATAGATTGAGTTTTGTCTATTTTCATTGTGTAAAATTTTGAAATTATCATTAAAATTATGGTTTTCTTCGAGTATGGGATTAGAATAATGGGAATCTGATTTATAATAATTAAAACTACTTTTGTGCTCGGATAACCTAACTTTGAAAATTCTGAAAGTTCTACCAATATAAATTTTATGACAATCCCGCAAGACATTTTATAAACATCGGCTTTATTACTTTTATCAATTTTAGATTTGCAGTTTTTGATATGTCGGCCTAAACAATTATCAGTTCGGAATGCTATATTGAAATTATAATGCGAGAGGAATGATTTTAATTTTAGACTAGGATAACCAATATAAGTTAAGCTATTGTATTTTGTGTTAGAACATTTATACTTGGAAATACTTCCTGCATTGCTCTTTGAAATTTTTTGCGTGAAATCATGTTCTCAATCATAGTTGGACTGAAACCGTTATTGACTGCTATTTGTTTAATTATATTTAGCTCTTTTATGAAATTATTTTGTGACATTGGGATATTAATGAGTCTATGTACCATACTATTGTAAGCTGCTAATTTATGTGGATATGGATGTGTAGATGAGCTGTGAATAGTAATATCTGTATGCGATGGCTTATGAAAAAGGGAAAAATCATGCTTGTCGTTAATTTAGTTAGATCCAGAAAGTTAATGAAGTATTCTGTTTCTATCTCTAACATGAGTTTAATATTATCGTTAATTTTTTTAATGAATGTTTTGAATGACTCTAATTGTCTCTAAAATTAAAATCATTCCTCCCGCATTATGATTTCAATATAGCATTCCAAACAACTGATTATTCTTTTGGGCGACATATCAAAACCTGCAAATCTAAAATGACTAAAGTAATAAATCCGGTATATATAAACTGTCTTGGGGCTTGTAATAAAATTTGTATTGGTAGAACTTTCAGAAATTTCAAAGTTAGATTATCCGAGCACAAACGTAGTTTTAATTATCATAAATCAGATTCCAATTATTCTAATTACTTACTCGAAGAAAACTATAACTTAAATGATAATTTCAAAATTTTACACAATGAAAATAATAGACAAAAACTCAATATATTGGAAATTTTAGAGATCAACGAAAATAATTCAGATAGGTTAATTAAAAGTCAATTAGATCTAAATCCTTCTTCTTCACTAAATCTTTTCAATTCATAAAGTAAGCAACTCCGATGGGCTTTCCGACATACCTCTTGTAACTATTGTAATATTAAGTAGGAAATAAGACTAATATATAAGGAATAACTCTGTTCATTAGTTTGTATCTATCTGATGAAGCCACAGTGTGGTGAAACCGGTCATAGTTTTGTTAATATAGTAAAAATCTAAATACTTTAGTTTTATTTCATTGAAAATATGTATATCGATTTTCATCAAGTAACGACCTCCTCAAGCAAATTATTTCAAATATTATTTCTCGAGTTAAGACTCCGACATTTTTAAGCATAATTGAAGGAATACCTCAATGTTTTTTCGGTTGGTAATATTTTAAAAAGTACCTACATCTAACCATGAAAAAATCGACATGCTTCATTTAGAGAGGTTTTTCCAGTAATTCGAAGAATACTCTCATGACGTAATCGAGAATACCTACTAGAAAAAAGAAGAACGAGAAGTGAGATTCAATCCGCTTCAATAGTAATTGATTCCACACTCTTTCTCTCGGAATTCTGATCAGAATTACTTTGATAAAGATTTTCAAACGGGTCTTGTATTGAGAGGTCAAAAATCTGCGAATTTCAGGGTACTCACGCGAAAAATCGTAATTTATGGGATAAAATTGCGAATAATTCGTAAACGGTGCATTTTAGGTACAAGAATACCTATAACAAATCGATGCCTATTAGTATTACGAGTTAAGTGGTGTGTGCAGAAATAGGTTGTCTAATTTGAAAAAATGAACTTTTGTACCTCTGAATGTACTACGATTTGCCATATGCTTTGGAAACACTCTATATACCATGAAGCCTCTAAATGTAATGAATTCTGCTGAATGAGTCTCTTTACTTAAAATAAGCTAGAAATAATCGATATTGAATAAATTTTGGTAATTTTATGATGTCATTTAAGACACAACTAAAAATCGCAAAATTCTGATTGAAAGATTATTTCGGTTGATTCCAGGTGGCGATGATATGAGAAAAAATTTCTACATACAATAAAAAATAGAAACTTACATTATGCTATTTGACATAACATAGATTTAGTCAATTTCCGGTATAAACGGAAGTGCCACAGCATTGAAGATATTGTTAAAACTAAGTTCGAATAACATTCAAGATAACAAAAAAATTTTTCTCAAATCGGACATTCCCTTTTCCATATACTTTCAATGTCCAATATCGGGTAGTCACCCTGTATACGTTGTTTGACTTGAGTTGAGTACTTCTGGATCCGAATTATCATAGAAATATAACATAGTCGATCAATTTAATAAATCTCTACTAAAAACTAACGGTATCGTATTCAGTGATGGTAAGAATTCATTCATGCCCTTTTCACTGCAGGTTACCCTTACGTCGAATGACCACTGGTCATCAAAAACTTCAATACATTACTTGAGATCCTGTTCAAGTATAGCAGTCGTGAGAACATTTATTCGACAACTTGACATTTCTTGAATTAAACCTGTTTTCCAGATTTTGTATCACCCTTCTTGAATGGCTTCAGACCGTTGCAAAAGTTATTTCAATACTTCTACATTCCAATAATGCTAGAACAGGTTTCTATTATCCCTTAATATTGTGTAATAATATCACATTTCTTTGTAAAATTTCTCAGACCAATCCCAGGAGAAATAAGCTCCTACTCCAAACTTCTCCTATTTCTTGGATTCAACACTTCATAAACTTCGACATTCATTATGATATTGACAAATCAATTACTAGATAAGGAAAACATATACTTGTTTTAGTTAAGTGATGGTTGATATCACCGACAAGTGAAGTTATGAGTGTTTATTATTATAGATAAGAAATTTCAGAAAACATTTATTTACCCATAATATTCACTTACATTTGATAATTTACTATGAATTAATGCATAGTTTTTGATTAAGACTCGATGAAGCACTAAACACTGCGCCAATAAATTAATGCACGATTTCAATAATTCAAATTTGTGTTATTTAAAAGCGATTTTCGATCACTGAAAATTGATCAAATCATTACCAGTTTTTCTTAACATCAAATCAATATAACTTTTTGAAAAAGTCCAAATTTGCAATTTTGAGATCGTTCTTTTAGAATATATTTTTCAAAAAATTCGCAAGTTCGAAAACACTCTTTTAATTAAACGATGTGCCTTGAACTCTTTAAAATAATATGACACGTCACGAATATACAGTGCGCCTAGAAATTAACGAACAATATCTATATTTTCAACTTCTTTTTTGCTCTACAACTAAACATTAACACATGTTCTTTTTGGATATTATTATTATTATTTATTATCGTGGACTTATGCACTATCTCAGCTGTTAGCTGGATATAATTTACCTGTCCCAGATTTAGCAATCAAAGGGAATACGCTAGATTACTTGACATGAATTTCCTAATCCTACATGTATTAAGAATTACAGCTTTTTGCATTTCTATATGTATTCTTATGCAATTCTAATTTCTTAAGGCTATTATTCAAAGTTTTGGGTATTAACCCAGTCGAGGATACGATGAGGAACAATATCTATTTTATCGAGGTGCGACATCTGCTTGATCTCAATAGCAAGGTCTGTGTATTTGAACTTTTTCTCCTGGAACTTGTTCAGCACGTTATTGTTATTCGGTATGGCGACATCCATCAGCATTGCTGTTCTGGCTCTCTTATCATACTCGTGATAACAGGCCTATGGTAGTAAAATCTGATAGAGTCATTTTTCAATACGGGCGACGGTTGATACTTGTAATATGGCTGGAAGGTATTCAGAAGTTCGTACTTGTGTGCAAGTTTCTGATGGATAATTTGCACACTTGATTATGCCTGTGAAGATAGTCCGTATAGGCCAGTTGTTCGCATCCGGACGTAATATGCTGTATAGTCTTCGATCTTATATGGCATTTAATGCACTTATCTGTTTGTAATGTTTCGTCCTTCAAAATAAATTTTTTGCAATCGTTTGTAGCGATCAGTTGGCCTTGAATGGTCATAAGAAATCCTTCTGTTTCCTCGAGTAATTCTCCTTTTATCAACCATTTGTTGGAGGCTTCTTTGTCGATGTGTGGTTGATTAATCTCATGGTGATGTCGTCCATGCAATTCCTTTTTTGACCATTGTTCTTGTTTTTCAGTATCTAATAGGAACGGTAGATTCAGCAGGTCACCTCTGGTAGCAAGATTTAGAGGTGTACATCCCTTATCAGCCAAGGATACCACTCTATGGAGGTCAGAAGGGAGAGCTTTTGCAGAGAAGAATTCTCTGAGATTTTTCAGCTGTTCGTTGTGTAAATTGATAACATCTTTTAATCCGCGTCCTCCTTCTTTCCGCTTCAAAGTTGTTCGTATCACAGACGATTTTGGATGATGTTTGTTGGACTTTGTCAGCATCGTTCGGGTCTGCCTTTGAATATCATCCAGTTCTGTCTTAGTCCATCTGATTATTCCAAATGAGTAAAGCAACACAGGAATATCGTAGGTGTTAATTGCCTTGACTAAATTCCCTGAGTTCTACGTTGACAGTATCCGGACGTAATATGCTGTATACTCTCCGATCTTAAATGGCATTTTCTACACTAATCTGTTTGTTATGTTCCGTCCTTCATAATAAATTTTTTCTAGGTGTTTGTAGCGATCAGTTGGTCTTCAATGGCCATAAGGAATCCTTCTGTTTCCGCAAATAATTCTCCTTTCAACATTCATGGTATTCAATGACATGTTGGCTAAGGAAGCATTTTTGACAATCATTCCTCTGAAGGGTGGATAAGATGTATATGACTTTTTCTTCTATTTCGTTAAAACTACAAGCTACTAATATATAAATTAGTGTGCATTACATCCGATGGAGCACCAGCAATGACTGGAAACAAAAACGGTTTTGTGTCGAGCTAATGAAGATTTCCCTTCATTTTTTTCATTCCATTGCATTATACATCAACAAGTTTTGTGTTCAAAAGTTTTAAACACAAGGAAATTGTGGGCATTGCAACAAAAATTGTGAATTCCATCCGTGCACGTAGCCTGCAACGGCGGCTCTTTAAGTTTGTAGTAGGAAGATAGGAGTCAGCAGAACACACTAATCTAGTTCTTCACATGGACGTCAGGTGGTAGAGTCGGAAAATTTTGACTGACATCACAATGCACTTGAATACCATTAACTTGGAGCTTCCATCTGAATGAAAACGCATTCATTGATAGATCAACTGAAAAGAAAGGATCTGAAACATTTTACGTCTTCGAAAGCAAGGATTCCTCAGTTGAATTATGATACGTATGAGGCAGAAATATCGAATATTTTGGGACAATTCGAAATGCGTTTTTATGATTGCAGGTAATTGGTAAATATAGCATCATTTATGAGTTATTTCTTTTCATGTTAAAACATTGAGGAATAAGCTACTGAAATAGCAAGTCAGTTTAATATGAACTCTGTTCTGTTGAAAATGAGTTGGCGCAGATTATATGCGATATACATTTCAAAGCTACAGCATCTGATGAAAATTTCTGTTGGTTTATATCTGAAGATAATAAGGAAAATCGCTTTTCAACTGACGGTAATGTTTGGGTCAACTTACTTGAGTCTGCATCTTCTGAAAGGAAGATAATCAAGTCAAAATATGGCAATCGACTAACTGACGATTATATGTCACCATGCTTGCGATTAGCACTCAGAGGTTACGTACTAACTTATGAGAATTGTGCTGACAACACGCATTGCCACGCTTCAACATCCAAAGTCACTCATTAGTTAAGTTTAACACCACATGTAACTCTTTTGTTTTGTAACAACCAATAAACTCGCAATTTAGCATAACTATGATTGTTTCATTTATATTACAGAGAAGAACCTAACTAAACCTAACCCAAACCTTGAATAAAATAATGTATATTGTGCGGGAAGCTAACATCTATATATGCTACGGTACACCCTATCTAGGTATGGTGTATCGTGTATGTACGACAACCCTGCATCACACATAATTGCAACCTCTCAGAGTCGATTGTAAGTAGTCTAAAAATATTCAGGTAGTTCGCAAGATGTTCAAGTTTGAGCATCTCTGCTATAGAAGGTGGCTTAGTGGTAAAAATCCTAGGTTGTTTATACATCTTTTCATTAAATGGAGGAAAATTAAACTCTATGCTGTAACTCCAAACGAATTATAAGTGTATCAAAGGGTTTACATGTGATTTTTCTAAAATTAAGGTGATATTTTATTTCTGGTAATGTTAGAAAACTATTGTGAAGTTAATACTTTCATTTCTGTGAATTTTGAAGACAAAAATACATCTAAACTTATGAGATAGGAATTATTTCGTAGTGAAGTTCTCTAATTTTCGAGTTGATTCAATTGAATTTGAGATTGAATGTTTATTAGTGAAGTTTGTCATTCTTCTGAATATCACATTCAATTCTTTTCTGACTAGTAAGTGGCACTATTATCAAATGAAAAAATAGGGAGGATTAGAGAATCTTTGTAGGTTTTCATCACACCACATATTTGTGGCTTGGATGTATAATAAAAACTAGGCTTAATTGAAATATTAGATGTCATGCCTGATATAGCGCTTAACAGTAATTTCTGAATTTTCAGCTGTGGGATCATTAGGCATTCCTACTAATTGTTCTTTGTCAATAAAATCATTAATTTTGTCTACATACTCGGAACTATAGCGTCTGATTTATCTGCTTTGGAAATCGTGAGATCATCGGCCCAAATTTTTTCTTCTATGGATTTTATGATGTTGGGTTATGTTACATTATCTTTTTTAATATTACATTTTTGTACACTGCATCCAAAATGGCAACTCTTTCCCTAGTATGGATGAATAGAAAGTTCTAGACATTGGCCCAAAGAATAGAAATTTTAATTGTCTAGAATTAGTTGAGATTCTCAAATCACTTCCTAATGATAATTTTCATATAATGAACGAAAAGTGATATATTAATTCAATTTATTTGTTGATAGTAGAAACATAGTAAAAATTCCAATTGTGTATAATTGAATGAAGACAACCGCTTTCTTGAATCTTTCCGATTCCCAATTTCTTTAAATTTGGTTTTCAAATTGTTATATTAATTTTTAATCTGAAGAAACGTAATGGCAAGAAAGTTCTAATGAAAAATCCAGAAATGGTACCAAATTTCATTCATTTCCAAAAAAAGTGGATGAACGAAAAACATTAACACAGAAGCCCGTGTTGTACCACAATTTCGATAAAATTTCAAGACGTGTGCTTTTATCGTTCACGAAATAAAAATTTAATAATCCAATTTGAGCATTTATGTCTCGGAAAGGAAGGAGATTTATATTAGAAATCTTTATCATTTTAGCTGCACTCTTCATAAAAAATTGTTTTCTGTGAAACTCGATTCTGGTACTAGTAGTAATGAGAATTTTTCAAATCCGGTCTGCAAGAATTGTTCATTTAATTTTCTTCCTGTATTGGATCAGCCAATATCATTAATTTTTCATCAACCTCAGTCGGTACGATTATGCAAACGGGTAACTTTTGGAAGAAAAATTGTCCTGGAATATTTCAAATTCCATGATTTCTTTTAGTACAATATATTCAAAATTGAATTGAAGAATCATCATTCATTTTAACAGCGTATTCATCATGAAATTAGTCCAAAATTGAGAAAAACATAAAAACTACAAACATATCTCACCTATTCATCTAAACACCTATTTTGCGGCACAAAACACAAACAAATCTTTTTAATTCCATTCATCAACTGAAAGCGTTGAAAAGACCAAATGAAAACCTCCCTCAAAAAAGAAAAAGCTTGGTTTTTCACGTTACACATGCGCAAATGGCCTCGTATGCTGTATTTCTTTCATTTTTCGGGCACATATCGGGCTTTCCAACAGCGCAAAGGATGGAAAAAAGAGATAGATGAAAAGGGGCGATAAAAATGAATGGTGCTTTCGCGTTGGAAGAATTGATGTAGGAAGGGGAGATATTCTTTCAACCAATCGGCGTGATGTAAATGAAATGATTGATATCCTACGTTTATATGGGTTATTGAGTTATTGACAGTAGGAAATATGATTCATTCACGTTTTAAATATTTATGAAGTGGGAAATAAGATAGACATGAAGTATAGTATCATGCTTTGATGGGATGTTATGCAATTATATTTGGATGTTTAGCGACATAAAGAAGCTACTTTTTCAAATTTATGTGTAAATTAACTATGGTCAACATAATTCCTTCTTATTTTTTTAAATATGCATGTTGACAGTATTAATAGACCAAAGAATTATTGAGTTTACTGAAAGAAATGAGCTGAGAGGATTCTAAAAATGATCCTGTTTCAATAGAAGCATTGAGAAGGTTTTCAATAAGATAAAAGGTCAAAATATGTTAACTAAAACATAATCTAGAGTGAATTAGGTTAAGGTTAAGTTAAAATCTCGGATTCTCATTGAAAATAAGAAATCCAAGAATCATCATCGATAGAATTATCAGGTCAAATAGTTCTAATTTGCTCATAATTGACTTATTGATTTTGGTAGAGACTATCGTATCAGACATTTGTTCATCTGCATTTATTTTAAGTACATAATTCATCTTTAGTGCTAAGCACAATTTTCTTTACTGTATTGGTTGGATATTATCGAGGTTAGTTATTATAGAATACTTCACTAGCAGCTCTAATTTAAAGAAAATCACTATTTTCACTACTTATTAATTTTAAGAAAATTCTACACATAATTCTAGAAACAGTAAATGAGTAAATTTACATATCATTTCTTTTTAAACTGGGTGATTCAATAGTGGCGCTGTGCTCTGTAGCTCGTACACTCTTGAAGATTTCATTTTTGTTCGAACGGTATTGTATGTAGGAAGTAAAAATCTACTTCAACAATTTATTTTGAAGTAAACGGGGTGTACCAATTTTCTATAAAAAAATCTAGGGAGGTTTTTTCAGATTAGAAGACCACTTTTTTGCTGAAGATTCAAGAGCGTCCTAAGCCCTGTTATAATGTCTTTAAGTTATGAGTTTTTTTTGGTGAGTAGTTTCGTCACAATATTTTTTTTTCCGTAAAAATTCATCAAAATAGGCTCTCACGTCATCGCATGCTCCTTCGCCCAGAGAGGATGAATACTTTTTTCCTTTCGTTTTCTTATTGCACAAGGATAGTTTTATTGATGAATTAAAATAGATTATCCTCATTTTATACAGGAGTGACTCAAAAAGTTATTGAATATTGTAATGTTAAGAATATCATATCTTGATTTTTCAAATGGACCATCCTGTATTTTATTATTCATGTAAACGCATGAAATATTGTACCATATATTTGCAGAAGTAACCTTATCTTTATCTTCGACCATTTTCGAAATAAAAAAATAAACTAAAATAATAAAATCAGAGGTTGCGAAAGAAGAAATTATTAGTACATTATACTTGATCAGAGATATGGAGATATTTTAAGGTAGTCGTGTATGAAATACGTAATAGATTGGTTTTTGGTGAGATGATCTAGAAGGTGTTGAACTATTTCTATAAGTGTTCGAAATGTTGCCTGTTTCTTTGTAGACAAAACTCAATCCTTCTAAGGAAAGACCGTTGAACTCTCGACAACATTTGCGGATTAACTGACTGAAAGGCGTCGACTATTCTCTGTCTCATATCCAACTGTGTTGTAGAAGGAATCTGGTAAACGATGCCCTTAATATAACCCTACAAGAAAAAATCCAGAATTGTAAGGTCCGGAGACCTAGCTGGCCATCTAACAGGAGCACCACGTCCTATCCATTTGTTTGGAAATACATGATTCAAATGCTCCCTAACCAGATGTGAGTAATGTGCTGGTGCTCAATATTGTTGAAACCACAAATCTTGTCTTATATGATCTGGTACATCAGCAAGTAACATTGGTAGATGATTTTGCAGAAAATCTAAATACATTTCACTATTGAGGTGCCTTTCGAAAAACTGCGGCCCAATTAGATATCCATCTACTATAGCGGCCTCTACATTCAAGGGCCAACGATGCTGATGATGTATTTGTCTCATGAGGTGTGGATTTTCCGTGGCGTAATAATGAAAGTTGTGCCTGTTAACAAACCCATTCTTGTGGAAGTTGCCTCGTTCGAGAAGAGAACTCTGCCAAACATATTTGGATTTTCAGCTACTTTTTCACTTGTCTAATTGCAAAAATTGACTCGATTTTCATAGTCTTGATTGTTCAGTTCCTGATGCAGCTGTACATGATATGCATGAAATTTATTCACTTTCAAGATTCTCTGAACGGAAGTTTGACTTATATATGTTAACTGAGACATCTCTCTTTTGCTTTTATATGGGTCCTTCACTGTCAACAATACTAGTAACTGGTTGTAATCAGCTGTAGCAGTTTATGGTTTTTCATGTTTTTTGTAAGCGATATTACTTTTTTCGATAAATCTAATTAGAAGTTCTTCAAAGCATCTTGCATCAGGATGCCTCTTATCACGGAACCTCTGTGCATAAACTCTACTTGCCAACAAAGAATTTTTATCACACTCACCCAGAATAAAAATCATATCAACCATTTTTCGTTGGAGTACTTCATGTCAGTCAATTGATAAAATTGGGTTCAAACCTCACTTTAACAATTGTTGCGGCAAGCCGCTGCAATTTAATTATTATTATTTCAAAAATATTTCAAGCACTAGACTACTCGTCGGATTGCGTGTTGCAGTACGCAGTAGACATTTCTGTGCAATTTTCAAAAAGTGACATTCCGATTTTGATCTTCAGCTCTCGAAGATTACGCTTATTTCGCTATTTGAGTTTTCGAATATTCTCCCAAATTTTCTGTACTTGAGATCCACAATTTGTTTTATGTTTACGGCTTGTGTAAACCGCAAAGACTATTAGTGCTATAAACTTTAGAAATTCAGTGAAATTTCGCACCACAAATTCAAGAAGATTGGATTCACAAGATCAGCTCAGAGTACTCTCAAGAAGTCCATCCTCAGAACAACGGTGAGTTTTCTAGTGCGAGTATTTTTTGTTTTGTCTTTTTTTTACATCAATCTTTTTTAATTCAAAAGTACAGTCCACAAATTTTCTCTTAACTTAAGAGCTACCGCAACAACAATGTTAATAATAACGAAACACTGATAAGTTCACATCGTAAAATGCAGAATAAGATATGTCCCGACACCTGACAGAAGGCACAAATAAAAAAATAGTCAACACATATCTCGATTTGCGTTTTAATCATCCTGATTTAATCATTCGTTAAAAGAATTATATTGTTAAGGTTCCACATTTTACTACTTGATTCATTACAGAAGAAAAACTTCTGTGCGAATAATGATGCATGTTGTGAGTTTGATACAATTTGTACAATTTTCGTCGAAAATTTCCACAAATAATAGAATATTTCGAAAATGATCGAAGATGAAGATAAGGTTACTTCTGCAAAAATATAAAACAATATTTTATGCGTTGACATGAATAATAAAATATAGGATGTTCCATTTGGAAGAATCAAGATATGATATTTTAAAATTACAGTATTCAATAATTTTCTGAGTCACTCCTATATAAAATGAGGATAATCTATTTCAATTCATCAATAAATCTATTCTTGGGCAATAAGAAAACGAAAGGAAAAAGATTCATCCACTCTGGTCGAAGGAACATGCGATGATGTGACAGCCTATTTTCATGAATTTTTACGGAAAAAAATATTGTGACGAAACTCACCAAAAAAACTTATTACTTAAAGACACTATAGCAGAGTTTAGACCGCACTTGAATCTTGAACAAAAAGGTGGTCTTCCAATCGAACAAAATTGAAATCTTTAAGAGTGTACGAGCTATAGAGCATCGCGCCACTGGTGAATCACCCAGTATAATTAAGTAAGTTTCCTGTAGTTAATCACTTGAAAGTGACTTGACGGTCAAAACCTAAGGTGTTTGTGAGAACAAAATTGTGGAAAGTATAAAATATATTCTACTTCATCTTCGTATCAGAGCAACCTTCAATGAGTTTAGTACTCATCAACATAGTAACCAACCAGTTCATGTTATGATTTATAGGTGTTTACTTCTTCGACAACAAATTCTGTACTGGTCGTTCCAGTAATCTTTATTTTTAACCATTAACTTCTTGTTGAGAAAATCACTAAACAACAATCAACACCGGAGTTCGCTGGCGTGAATATGTGTCAGTCATTATCAAATCTGCTTCTGGTAACTTCAGTTTTTTTTAGGGGTTTAGCAGAACTTCACGCCATTACAGCTGATATGATCTGATACCAAACAGTAATTACATTTATTGGATACTGTCAAGAAAAGTACTGCGCTCTTCATCGAACACCCAGGTATCCATCCCCATGCTCAATGCTGCCTTACAAAGCAAAAAACAATAACTCTAAATTTCCAACTTTTCAGCAGAGTTATTTTTATGATGCAAATAAGAGAGATTACGCTTACGCAAAAAGTGTTCTAACTAGAAGCTTCGAACTTGAACATTTATTACTTCTCAATTCTAGAAATTCATTGAGCGTACTAAATTCAAAATGGACGCTCACTTTCAGTTACTAGATCTCGGATTATCACATCTGCACGAAGCTTTTAAAAAACATAAAAAAGTAAGTCGAAAAATTCAAGACAAAATTCAAGTGAGTCAATTTACATTTGAATATTTTATTGCAGAAACACGTAACAAAGAATTAATTTTTCAGTTATCAAAAAGAACACCAAAGTAACAGATGATGAACATCGAATGAACTTTCAAATAAATACAGAAATAGGTGAAAAGATTATAAAAACTTTGTAACTATTGATCGCCCTCTTCAATTTGAGTTTTTTACGCACAGTGGGACAAGTCGTCCATGTCAGATACTGGCAGGAGTGATTTCCTGAACAACTGTTTCTTAGCGGGCGTATGGGCTGTTAGTTCATTCAAAATCTTTTCTTTTTCTTGTTCAGACCCCGGCATGATGATTTGTTAACTGGTAATTGAGGTTTGAATTTTGGTTTTAACAAATTTGACATCTGAAACTCCGGACTATCTCGATTTTTTCTGAATTGACACACCTTCAGGTCACGGAGAAACGGTACAGCAGTGTTACCATTGCCTACTGCTCCTTTTTTACGGGTTTGGCAACCATTTTCGAAACGCAGAAAGTCTTCCAAGTGGAGAATGAGTGGTTTGTTGTACTTACTGCTTCTACTGATTAAATCATCAAAATTTAATATCTCCTTCGACTTATTCCACTTTTTTCCGATCAGCCCATGTACCGAGTCAGCCTTCATAAATGAATGGCCAGTTTCAAAAAACTTGAAAGGTATAGTCCCCATTTTTCATTACCTGAATGAAACATGTGGTAAAGAGTGTCCAGTTTTGATTTTATGCGGCAGAATTGTCTGCCCAAAATACAATATTTTTTACATTTTCCCCAAGAGACTTCATGAATTATAATGTGCGCATACAACATCGGAGCAAGTTCTGCCCATAATTGCACCATGCCATAGTACACACATTCTATCCATGATTCCTCAAGCTCGCAAATATTTCATTGAAACATATTAGACGACTTATAAAAAAGGAATTCTTAGACACCATTTTCGGAATTATTAATATCTTCTGCATATCAACTGCGAAAATTTCTTTATTTTCGTGCCATTCTTCGGAACAATTTGCTTCATATGCTTTTCTTGTTTCAGTATACCTTCTCTTGTGTATTTCATAGTTTCGATAATTTTCACAGATCGCATCATCTCTTTCAGTTACGTTTCCATGGTGGACATGATTCTTGTGCAACGAACAAGATGAACATTCATCTTGTGATGGTTTAGTGAAGCCAATATATTCCTGATGAAAAACCTTTTGCAGGTTCATATGAAACTTTCTTTTCAGGAGTTTTCTCATTCAAATGTTTCCACATCTTATACAACGAGATGTCGTTTGTAAGATACCATTGCAAAAATTTTTGAGAAAAAAATTAAACAGCGAATGGTAATCTTTCTGGACAAACACAATCTATTGTCGGAGAGCCAATATGGGTTCAGGAAACACAGATCGACTGAGGACGCCATAAGGGAGTTAACTACGTATATTTACGATCGCATAGATAGAAACGTATCGCTGCTTTGCATATTTATAGACTTATCTATAGCCTTCGATACAATTCATCATGATAAACTACTTACTAAGTTGCAGAAATATGGATTCAGAGGTGTGGCATTGAAGTTATTAACAAGTTATTTAAATGGTAGGAAACAAGTGGTTAAAATTGGAACTGTTTTAAGCGATGAAAGGCAGATTACTTACAGCGTTCTCCAGGGAACGGTATTGGGCCCGTTATTATTCATATTATAAGTGAACGACTTTCTTCAAATGGAACTTCGTGGAAGTGTTTTGAGTTTCGCTGACGATACCACAGTACTTTATGAGGCCAGCACATGGAAAAATCTACAAAAATAGCGGAAGAAGATTTCGCGGAAATGGGGAAGTGGTTGAAACATCATAAACTAACACTAAATGCAGAAAAATCAGTATACTTACCTTTCACCTCTCACCAATCTAATCTTCCAAAGCAAGTCGTACTGAATATCGACAAGGACACTATCATTAGTGAGGCCACTTCAAGCACTGTAAAATTTTTGGGCATTGTGCTTGACCGACATATGAGGTGGGATCACCACTGTAGTTATATGGCAAAAAAATTTCGGAGGTTACTGGGCATTTTCAAATACTACAAAAGTGAAATGAATATAAACCATCTGAAAATATTATATCACGCATTCGTGCAAGTACATCTTACATATGGGAATGTTGGGTGGGGAGGAGTGTATGACTGCCATGTTGAACAACTAAATATATTGCAGAAATGGATCCTGAAAATCATGTATGGTAAAGGGCGCATATTTTCGAGTGAAGAGATTTTTGCTTTGTCAGGAATGCTTGACCTTAGACAGTTGTATGCTCTGAAACTAGTAAATCGAGTATTTACGAGTAAGATGAATGTAAACCCCATTTATCATAAATATGATGCAAGGGGAAAAGGCTCAGACTACAAAACACTACGCTCGAATAAAAGAATAGGACAAAGATCCAGCAAATATCTGGCACCACGAGTATATTCGCGTATACCACTAGACTTGCGAATCTTGAAAAACTACAATTGTTTCAAAAAGAAAGTGGAACTTTGGATTCATTGTGCCGGAAGAACAGAAATAGACAACTGAATTAATCAGTGGATAAACGAAAGTGCCTAGTTTAAATACTGAGTTTAGAAATTTCGCGGAGTGACTTAAAAAAAAGGGAAGGAAAAAATATCTAAAATGTGAGAAATGAAAAAACCTAAATTGTGACTTAAATACCCTAAATTGTGACTAAAATACCGGATTTGACTAACGCCCGATTGTGAAAAAAAAATAAACCTATCGTGACGAACAATTCAAGAAACATAGTGACTTTTTGTTTCGTAATTTCGCGCTGTGAAATTAACTTTACTTTCAAATAAAAAAACATTCCACGCAAATGAAGTTATTATAAATTTAAATTTAACAAAATATACATACCTCAAAGGCGAACAGGCGAGACATTCTTCGGAATGATTAAGCCTCTGCTTTTTCATTGTTTATTACCCTGTATGTATGAAATCAATTGTAATAAACTTTATTATTATTATTTGTTAGGAGCATGTTTCATGTTGTAATGTGAAACTACTAGGTGATAACTCTCAATATGAGCTTTGATGTTTTTATAATTTTCTTCTGAAATTTCGTTCATATTTTCACCACCTTCAAGTCCTCTTTTATCTGTAACACACTTAAACTCCGAATTTTTCAGAAACTCTGTTACTATAGCATCAGATGAATGTCCAATTGTGTGCGAAAACATTGTTTTGCATACTTTTTGTGTTTTATTTGTTTTAAGTCTTTCCCTTCTACATTCATTGTTTCATCCAAATCGATAGATTTTTCTGCGATTTCTCCATTTAAATTTGTGACGTCTTCAGTGTTCTCTCTATTTCTGTATATTCCCACTTGATCTATAATTTCATTATACTTTGTGTCTTCCAGCTCCTCGTGTCTTTCAGCACAATATCATTCCGTTCTGCTGTGATTGGTTTTAAAGGTAAAGTATAAACTACTGAGCACTTCTTGTGACCAACTCTTTTATAGATCTTGACAGGGATTTTCTTGAGGTATTTTCAAATAAAGAGTCTTTTCTCTCCAAAGTTGAGTAAGTTGAAGTAACTAAAAATAATTCTTCTTTGTTCTTTTAAAATATTCCGGACCTGTTTTTTCTACAACTGTCTGGACATGGTGGAAGTAAAATCTTTGTTTTAATTCGATTTTTCTTTTGTTTAGTCCGAGGTAACTCTATATCTGTTACAGTGTTAGGTTGTACATTTTCTGTCTCTACTTGAACTTCTCCACAGCTGATTTTTATTTCTGGAACTTATTCAGGTACATATTCTGCTAGTAACTCGTCTTCTTCAACTTCGAATTCCATCATCTTCTCTGAAATATTAAGTTCAGTGTGGTCAGTACTGTTACTTCTTATTAAATTAATCATGTCGCCATAAGTATTTTCTAGTGAATCACGGCATTCCAAACTTTCTTTCAGCTGATGTAGTGTTTCATTTTTTATTATTTTCAGAAATGAGCTGTGTTAAAATTCTGTTGGTTTCCACCAGATATCATCATCATTTAAATACAAACTGCTTTTTTTGCGGCTTTCGGTATTTGTTTCAGGAGGAAATGCTAATAAATCAACAAGTTTTCTCTTCCGTCTTCCGTTTGATTGACTATAATTTGGGTTGCTCATCCGAATCATCCATTGGCGAAACAGGTGACAGACAAGATGAAGTTCGACCTGTCGCCGTTTAAAGTGCCATTTTGAGAAGACGTTCGCTCCGCGAAATCATTATTGCAGCACAGAAAAAGAACATGATTATATCTCCTTCGTATCGTAGTCAAAACACATACTGCAGAGCCACCACAATAATATGATTTAAAGACGCGAAATAAGAAATCATGTGATTTTACTCTGCATTCTGATTGGTGTTGGTTAGGTTAGGTTATACTTTCTTGGAGGATTTGTCTATTCATTGCCAGTAAGTTGACTTACTGAGTTTTTGTTTTGTAGTTATTGAATATCTCACTCGCGGGTATCTACCTACACCAGAGTCATCCTGTTCAAGTAGAGTAAGTAGACATACTAGGTTCTATATTTGGAAATATCAAGATCTTCTGAGAAGTATGTAATATTGATAAATTTTACTTGGTTTTTCGATTGATATTTTATAATTTATAATCGAAAAAGCAATGCCTCCTTAAAAGTAACCGTTCATAAATTCTCAACGGATTGATATATTTAAAATCTGAAAGAAGCATCTTGCAGGCCTTTTTACGAGGAATCCAGTGGGGTGCAAATCTCGAAAACCAAGCATGTTGACTTACTTGGTTTTTGTTTTGCGAGGCAGAATGGCTGCAGCTTGCCGATCTTTCCCTTTTTCACAGATACTTCCTTGGTAAACGCTCTGAATAACTGAGAAGCAAGCTTGGTTCCGGAAAGAATCTGGTTCAAAAAAACAGGCTCGTTGATACTCATCAGCGAAGAACGATCCAAGTAGTAGAGACACTTTCGTCTGTGTATAAAAATTCTTTCGTTTACAAGTACTGTAGAATCGCTTGCTTCGAAAATCTCTTCGATAACTTACAATTCGGCCCTTTTCTCACATTGACAGGCATTGCTTCGTACCAAGTGTTGAAGATAAAAAAAAAGAAAACATTCTCCTTATTAATAATGAATCAATGAAAATGGTAGATTCAGTGAACGAACTCGTGGCCTCATGACTATAGTTACTAAAGTCTTTACAGTAACGTAAAAATAAGTTTCGGTAAATTACAAAGCCCATTAGCTCTTGCTACGTGTACATCCTTCTAAATGGCAACACCTAATTTATATTTGAAATGTTAATCTCACCGAAACTAGGAAAGGGCTTAAATTACATACGTCTCAAGACTCTACGGAGCATTAATAATGACTACGGCACGAAATTCTCAGAGGTATTAATCTAACTTAACGTAGGAAATTCAACTCTGGGTGACTTCAGATTACCACTTTAATATATTCTAAAACTTTGCAGCGGTTGAATAATCCAACCTGTATATGACAAAATCACTGCTCACGTGGGCTTTGTCTATTTCGATTTTACCGATCGTAGTAAAGGAGTTGAAAAGAGACGCGAATATCCAGCTGATACTGAAAACAGAGGAAATTATATTCCGTTCCGCCATCTTAAATCAATATTATATAAAATGGGAGGAATCTCAGTTTTAGACAAAGAAAATAGCGCACCTCCGAGCGGGAAAGAGATATAAATATCTAATATACGACTGTGGAAGGAGTTCGAGGCATTTCCGACGAATTTGCAAGACGAGGATGGAAAATTTGTTCGCGACGAAGGATGCTGGCTACACGGAAAATGTCTAAGGCGCATCTTAAGGAAGAAGAAGACCGAGTATGGAGTTTTAGCGAGTATGAAGGAAGATGGGAAGTGATACCTGTTAAATATGTATGAGACAACGAAATTCGGGATATAAGGAGGAAGTACAGTCGTTTTCTAGAAACGCCCACTGAGATTTTTGGGTTCAAGATTCTTAGTAGACTTGAAGGAGATATACCATATATCCGATATTCGAACGATGAGATGAGATGTTTAGAGTGAAAGCAGGGAGTTTGCATGAGACAGAATGAGAACTATGCTTTGCAAATAAGTGAATGAAAAGTTTCTATGTTTCTTTTTCAATATCAAACTCGGAAGACATATTGACCATTCATCATCAGAAAGAATATGAGGTGAAATACGTAATATTCCTGCTACTTTTGTCATTTGTTTGATGTTACAGTTCAATTTTCAATTTGAATATGAAATTCTGATATTCTACACACAAATTAAAAAATATAGAGCTATTAGGTATTTCTTGGTTTCATATTCTATTCTGATATTGAATGATAAAATAATTACACCAATATAAATTGAATAGCAATATATAAATCAGCAACAATAACAAAATCTAGATTATTTTATGCAGAATCGAACTACGTGTTCATCAGTTTCTAGGATATATTGCAAACTTAGGTTCTTTTTAGAAATCATATGTAACTTCGATTACATTGAATAGAGTTGTTGTTCCCTTTCAAAAATATATCACATGGGAACCCAATTTTTTCATCCAGAACGTGTTTCCACAAAAAAACAGAAAGTGTTTTCTCGCCAATTTCATTTATTAACTCTGAGTTCATTCACAAAATATACACGTGATGATCGAAATGGCTTCAGTATGTTCTGTGCTTCCATTGTAACAGTTAATTATTAACTCCTGCAATGACAATTCACGTAAATTATTTAATGTATTTTCATTCAGTTACTTTCGTGTGAATAAAGTATCGTTTGTAATAACGAAGCGACTATGTCTTACGAAGATTCTGAGAAGTAACATGTAATGTTATTTTGAAATAGAAGACGAATAGATATTCCATTATAAATAAAATCTGATGGAAATAAACAATGTAGGCATTCAAATGTACTCCCAGGATTCTGTATACATAATTCACAACGCCTGATGATACTATCACACGCATTAGAAACTTGAGTATAGGTAACCGAAGCAAGATAATATCTGAAATTTGGCTTCAACTTATCAATATTCCGACTAAATCTTCTATATAACAGATGATTGGTATATCCCCAAAGTAAAAGTTCAACATGGAGAAATCCAGAGTACGGGCCGGCCATCTCACTGACCTCCTAGTTCAAATATAATTGCCAAAATTTAGGTTAAGTAAATCAGCAAGGTCACCGTTTGAGGAGGAGCTCTATCATGTTGAAAACAGATGTTTCTTCTTTCAAAAAGTGACGGTTCACCAAAGTTTCCATCTATAATGTTGGTGGTTACAATTTGATGATATAAATCAGCACAAAGGTTTTCATCAAAATTGCAATTCAATGTAAACCCTACATTGAACCCATATCGGCCTTGACGTTAAGAATTAATTACATTCCATCACTAGTGATGTAAACTTCTTCATTCCAACTCTATTCTTGTAAAAACTCTTCAGATTTCTGCAGAAACTATTTATTTATAATGATCGAGTCGACGTTGAACATCACCTGGCAGCGTAAACTAGGATATTCTTATTTTTCTCAATTTATATCTAATTTTCTTCACAATACTGAGCTCTGGACGCTTAGATACTTCTGGTTTCATTTCAATCTGCTTGCTCGAAATCGATGGATTGACAATTACACTAACTATTATATCAATTGTTGCATCCTATTAATTAACTACTTTATATTCTTATGTCCTTGAAGCGTTGAGTGCACTAGGGTTTATGTGGTTTTAGCTCATTTTATGGATTATACTTTTATGATGTTATCGACTCTCAAGAAAGAGATACAAATACACAGCTTCTGCAGCATCCGCATCATAAATATTTTGAAAATAATATTGAATCACATTGAGCGTTTCAAAATTTTCATACGGCATGGTCGCTTCGTTATTACAAAGAATACTATATCTACCTATTATATCAATTGTTAATTCCTCTTCATTATCCATTTTATATTCTTATGTCCTTGAAACGTTGAGTGCATTATGGTTCATGAGGTTTTCCCTCATTTTGGCAATTATACTTTTATAATGTTGTCGATTCTCAAGAAAACGATACAAACAAATTGCTTCTGCAGCATCCGCATCATAAATATTTCCAAAATAATATTGAATCATATTGAACGTTTTAAAATTTTTATGCGGCATCTTCGCTTCGTTATCACAAAGACTAATATATTCACACAATAGTTTTAACTTGATGGAGAAAACTTGTAATGATTTTTCCACATTGTCATTGCAGAATTGATTTTCCTAATGTCAAAATTAATAAAGAGAACGTATTTTAGATATTTCAATCATCCTGTATATATTTTGTGGATGTACATAAAGTTACTAGATGAAAATTTTCGGTTCTTCATGAAAACACATCCTGGAGGAAAAAATTGTTTGCACATAGGACACTTTGAAAAGGAAGAAAACTATTAGACGAAATCTAAGTAATCTATGGATCATATGAAAAAATAGGCAAGTTTGCATTACAACTCCAAAACCGTAGAGCAGAAAAATAACCATATTTAAAAATCTTCAGAAACAACTGAGACATTGTCACTTCACTGATTCCAAAAACTCAAAACTTCCAAATGACTCGAAAAAGAATAAAGCTGGCTGGAATTTGATTGTGGTAAAGAGTTTCTCACTCAAGAACAATATGGGGAAGGGAGGTCATTTTCCTCTTTTTTCACAATATATTACATAGCAGCAGCACTCAAACGACGAATTCTGTAAACCCGGTACATCTACCTTAGTTAACATTGAATAAAATTTCTTCGATATCTACCCGAATGGTATTTTGTCTTTGGTCAAGATGGACTCATTTTAAAAAATTGAAGTTTGTTAAAACATCAACAATGAGAAACACAAAAATTGTAAAAACTTCATCGACGTGAAACTAATGAATTTTGTGATAGATTAAATACGAACCTTTCTTTCAATTGTCTAATAATGAAGAAAAATTGACTTACTATCAGAAACTGTAATAATCCCTCCATTTTACTGATCGCTTGACAACTTTCACTATAGAGTTTAACACAAAAAATATACACAAACTATATTTACACATATTCACAACATTTTTCAGTCCAGAAATCGCAAATTTTATTTCAACGGACATTCAATCGTTTCCTTCAGTCATTCAAACAATAACTGGTACTTTAAATAATTCTTAATCTTGCTTATTGATACAATAAACCAGTTTGGTTAAAAATAACAAGTTTGTATTCTTCGAATAATATCCCAGATATCAAACTTACACCTTTTTGATTCTTGCACTTGCAACCAGTATATAGAGGGTAAAATATCCGAAACTAGTTCAACATGTCTATCGTTTTTTCCCACGAATAAGAAATATGCTGAATTAAATCGCGAGTGCTTTTTGAGTAGATCTCGAGGAAAGAAATAATTTTAATAAGTCGGTTAGGTTAGTTTACACATAGGCACTCAATTTTTTTTATCCAGAACGTGTTTTCACAAAAAAACAGAAAGTGTATAATATATCGCTAACTTCATCTGGTAACTCTAAGTTCATTCACAAAATATACACGTAATGATCGAAATTGCTTCAGTATGTTCTGTGCTTCCATTACAACAGTTAAAAAATTAATTACTGCAATGACATTTCAGGTAAATTATTTAATGTATCTTCATACAGTTACTTTCGTGTGAATAAAGTATCGTTTGTAATAACGAACGGCAATGTCGTACGAAAAATCTGAGAAGTAACATGTAACGTTATTTTGAAATAGAAGACGAACAGATATTCTATTGTGAATAAAATTTAATGGAAATAAACAATGTAGGCATTCAAATGTATTTACATTATTCTGTATACATAATTCATAACGCCTGAGGATACTATCACAAGCATTGGAAACTTGAGTGTTGGTAACCGGAGCGAGATAGTATATGAAATTTGAATTCAACTCCTCAATATTTAGACTCGATTTGCTGTATAACAGATGATTGATATATCCCCAAAGTGAAAAGTCGAACAGGGACAAATCCGGAGAACGGGCCGGCCATCTCACTGATCTCCTAGTTCAAAAGTAATTATTGCCAAAATTTAGATTAAGTAAATCAACAAGGTCACACTTTGATAAGGAGGAGCTCTATTATGTTGAAAATAGATGTTTCTTCTTTCAAAAAGCGACAGTTCATCAATGTTGGTGGTTACAATTTAATGATATAAATCAGCAGAAAGGTTTTCATCAGACTTGCAATTCAATGTAAACCCTACATTGAACCCATATCGGCATTGACGTTGAGAAATAATTACATTCCATCACTAGTGATATTAACTTCTTCATTCCAACACTATTCTCGGAATAACTCCGGATTTTCTTCAGATTTCTGCAGAAACTATTCATTTATAATAATAGAGTCGATCTTGAACATCGTCTGGCTGCGTAAACTAGGATAATCTTATTTTAAAAAATTAGTATCAATTTATCTTCACAATACACCCGACGGTTAGATACTCCTGTTTTCATTTCAATCTGCTTGCTCGAAATCGATGGGTTGACAATTGCACTACCTATTATATCAATTATTACATCCTCCTTATTAACTACTTTATATTCTTATGTCCTTGGAATGTTGAATGCACTAGGGTTTATATGGTTTTTCCTCATATTATGGATTATACTTTCATGATGTTGTCGATTCTCGAGAAAACGTTACACATAAACAGCTTCAGCAGCATCCGCATCATAAATATTTTCTAAATAATATTGAATAAAATTGAGCGTTTCAAAATTTTATTACGGTTTTTTCGCTTCATTATTACAACGAATACTATATTCACCTATCATATCAATTGTTGCATCCTCTTTATTATCCACTTTATATTCTTTTGCCTTGAAACGTTGAGTGCTTTACGGTTCATGAGGTTTTCCCTCATTTTGTCGATCATGCTTTTATGGTGTTATCGATTCTCAAGAAAACGATACAAATAAACAGCTTCTGCAACATCCGCATCATAAATATTTCGAAAATAATATTGAATCAAATTGAGTGTTTCGAAATTTTCGTACGGCATGGTCGCTTCGTTATTACAAAGAATAATATATTCACACAATTGTCTTAACTCTATAGAGAAAACATGTAATAATTCTTCCAAATTGTCATTGCTGAATTGATTTTCGAAATGTCATAATGATTGCACAGAACGTACTTTAGCTATTTCAATCATCTTGTGTAAATTATGTGTATGTACATAATGTTACTAGATGAAAATAGGGAAAAGTTATATAATTTTCGATTCTTCATGAAAACACGTCCTGGATGAAAACAATGAGTACACATAGGACACTTTGAAAAGGAAGAAAACTATTCGACAAAATTTGGGTAATCTATTGATCATATGAAAAACTAGGCAAGTTTGCATTACAACTCCAAAACCGTTGAGCAATAAATAACCATATTTAAAAATCTTCAGAATCACTTGAGATATTGGCATTTAACTGATTCCAAAAACTCAAAACTTCCAATTAACTCGGAAAAAAATAAAGCTAGCTGGAATTTGTTTGTGATTAAGAGTTCCTCACTCAAGAACAATATGAGGAAGGGAGGTCATTTTCCTCTTTTTTCACAATATATTACATAGCAGCAGCACTTAAACGACGAAATCTGTAAACCCGGTACATCTACCTTAGTTAACATTGAATAAAATTTCTTCGATATCTACCCGAATAATATTTTGTCTTAGGTCAAGAGGGACTCATTTTAAAAAATCAAATTTTGTTATAACATCAACAACGAGAAACGCAAAAATTGTAAAAACTTCATCGAAGTGAAAGTAATGAATTTTGTGATAGATTAAATACGAACCATTCTGTCAATTGGCTAATGTTGAAGAAAAATTGACCTGCTATCAGATACTGTAATACTCACACAATTTATTGATCTCTGTATATTTACACATATTCATAACATTTTTCACTCCCGAAATCCAAATTTTATTTCAACGGGCATTCAGTCGTTTCCTTCAGTCATTCTAACAATAACTGGCACTTTAAAGAATTCTAAATCTTGCCTATTGATACAATAAACCAGTTTGGTTAAAAATAACAAGTTTGTATTCTTCGAATAATATCTCAGATATCAAACTTACACCTTTTTGATTCTTGCACTTGCAACCAGTATATAAAGGGTGAAATATCCGAAACTAGTTCAACATGTCTATCGTTTTTTCCCACGAATAAGAAATATGCTGAATTAAATCGCGAGTGCTTTTTGAGTAGATCTCGAGGAAAGAAATAATTTTAATACGTGGGTTAGGTTAGTTTACGCATAGGCAATCAATTTTTTTTTATACAGAACGTGTTTTCACAAAAAACCAGAAAGTGTATAATATATCGCTAACTTCATCTAGTAACTCTAAGTTCATTCACAAAATATACACGTAATGATCGAAATGGCTTCAGTATGTTCTGTGCTCCCATTACAACAGTTAAAAAATTAATTACTGCAATGACAATTCAGGTAAATTATTTAATGTATCTTCATACAGTTACTTTCGTGTGAATAAAGTATCGTTTGTAATAACGAACGGCAATGTCGTACGAAAAATCTGAGAAGTAACATGTAACGTTATTTTGAAATAGAAGACGAACAGATATTCTATTGTGAATAAAATTTAATGGAAATAAACAATGTAGGCATTCAAATGTATTTACATTATTCTGTATACATAATTCATAACGCCTGAGGATACTATCACAAGGATTGGAAACTTGAGTGTTGGTAACCGGAGCGAGATAGTATATGAAATTTGAATTCAACTCCTCTATATTTAGACTCGATTTGCTGTATAACAGATGATTGATATATCCCCAAAGTGAAAAGTCGAACAGGGACAAATCCGGAGAACGGGCCGGCCATCTCACTGATCTCCTAGTTCAAATGTAACTATTGCCAAAATTTAGATTAAGTAAATCAACAAGGTCACACTTTGATAAGGAGGAGCTCTAATATGTTGAAAATAGATGTTTCTTCTTTCAAAAAGCGAAAGTTCATCAATGTTGGTGGTTACAATTTAATGATATAAATCAGCAGAAAGGTTTTCATCAGACTTGCAATTTAATGTAAACCCTACATTGAACCCATATCGGCATTGACGTTGAGAAATAATTACATTCCATCACTAGTGATATTAACTTCTTCATTCCAACACTATTCTCGGAATAACTCCGGATTTTCTTCAGATTTCTGCAGAAACTATTCATTTATAATAATAGAGTCGATCTTGAACATCGTCTGGCTGCGTAAACTAGGATAATTTTATTTTAAAAAATTAATATCAATTTATCTTCACAATACACCCGACGGTTAGATACTCCTGTTTTCATTTCAATCTGCTTGCTCGAAATCGATGGGTTGACAATTGCACTACCTATTATATCAATTATTACATCCTCCTTATTAACTACTTTATATTCTTATGTCCTTGGAATGTTGAATGCACTAGGGTTTATATGGTTTTTCCTCATTTTATGGATTATACCTTCATGATGTTGTCGATTCTCGAGAAAACTTTATACATAAACAGCTTCAGCCGCATCCGCATCATAAATATTTTCTAAATAATATTGAATAAAATTGAGCGTTTCAAAATTTTATTACGGTTTGTTCGCTTCATAATTACAACGAATACTATATTCACCTATTATATCAATTGTTGCATCCTATTTATTATCCACTTTATATTCTTTTGTCCTTGAAACGTTGAGTGCATTACGGTTCATGAGGTTTTCCCTCATTTTGTCGATTATGCTTTTATGATGTTGTCGATTCTCAAGAAAACGATACAAATAAACAGCTTCTGCAACATCCGCATCATAAATATTTCGAAAATAATATTGAATTAAAAAGAGTGTTTCGAAATTTTCGTACGGCATGTTCGCTTCGTTATTACAAAGAATAATATATTCACTCAATTGTTTTAACTCTATAGAGAAAACATGTAATAATTCTTCCAAATTGTCATTGCTGAATTGATTTTCGAAATGTCATAATCAGTGCACAGAACGTACTTTAGCTATTTCTATCATCTTGTGTAAATTATGTGTATGTACATAATATTACTAAATGAATATAGGGAAAAGTTATATAATTTTCGATTCTTCATGAAAACACGTCCTGGATGAAAACAATGAGTGCACATAGGACACTTTGAAAAGGAAGAAAACTATTCGACAAAATTTGGGTAATCTATTGATCATATGAAAAACTAGGCAAGTTTGCATTACAACTCCAAAACCGTTGAGCAGAAAAATAACCATATTTAAAAATCTTCAGAAACAACTGAGACATTGTCACTTCACTGATTCCAAAAACTCAAAACTTCCAATTAACTCGGAAAAAATAAAGCTAGCTGGAATTTTATTTGTGATTGAGAGTTCCTCACTCAAGAACAATTTGAGGAAGGGAGGTCATTTTCCTCTTTTTTCACAATATATTACATAGCAGCAGCACTTAAACGACGAAATCTGTAAACCCGGTACATCTACCTTAGTTAACATTGAATAAAATTTCTTCGATATCTACCCGAATAGTATTTTGTCTTTGGTCAAGAGGGACTCATTTTAAGAAATCAAACTTTGTTATAACATCAACAATGAGAAACGCAAAAATTGTAAAAACTTCATCGAAGTGAAAGTAATGAACTTTGTGATAGATTAAATACGAACCCTTCTGTCAATTGGCTAATGTTGAAGAAAAATTGACCTGCTATCAGAAACTGTAATACTCACACAATTTACTGATCTCTGTATATTTACACATATTCATAACATATTTCACTCCCGAAATCCAAATTTTATTTCAACGGACATTCAATCGTTTCCTTCAGTCATTCTAATAATAACTGGCACTTTAAAGAATTCTAAATCTTGCCTATTGATACAATAAACCAGTTTGGTTAGAAATAACAAGTTTGTATTCTTCGAATAATATCCCAGATATCAAACTTACACCTTTTTGATTCTTGCACTTGCAATCAGTATATAAAGGGTAAAATATCCGAAACTAGTTCAACATGTCTATCGTTTTTTCCCACGAATAAGAAATATGCTGAATCAACTCGCGAGTGCTTTTTGAGTAGATCTCGAGGAAAGAAATAATTTTAATAAGTAGGTTAGGTTAGTTTACACATGGGCACTCAATTTTTTTATCCAGAACGTGTTTTCACAAAAAACCAGAAAGTGTATAATATATCGCTAACTTCATCTAGTAACTCTAAGCTCATTCACAAAATATACACGTAATGATCGAAATGGCTTCAGTATGTTCTGTGCTTCCATTACAACAGTTAAAAAATTAATTACTGCAATGACAATTCAGGTAAATTATTTAATGTATCTTCATACAGTTACTTTCGTGTGAATGAAGTATCGTTTGTAATAACGAACGGCTATGTCGTACGAGAAATCTGAGAAGTAAAATGTAACGTTATTTTGAAATAGAAGACGAACAGATATTCTATTGTGAATAAAATTTAATGAAAATAAACAATGTAGGCATTCAAATGTATTTACATTATTCTGTATACATAATTCACAACGCCTGAGGATACTATCACAATCATTGGAAACTTGAGTATTGGTAACCGAAGCGAGATAGTATATGAAATTTGAATTCAACTCCTCAATATTTAGACTCGATTTGCTGTATAACAGATGGTTGATATATCCCCAAAGTGAAAAGTCCAACAGGGACAAATCCGGAGAACGGGCCGGCCATCTCACTGATCTCCTAGTTCAAATGTAACTATTGCCAAAATTTAGATTAAGTAAATCAACAAGGTCACACTTTGATAAGGAGGAGCTCTATTATGTTGAAAATAGATGTTTCTTCTTTCAAAAAGCGACAGTTCATCAAAGTCTCCATCTATAATGTTGGTGGTTACAATTTAATGATATAAATCAGCAGAAAGGTTTTTATCAGACTTGCAATTCAATGTAAAGCCTACATTGAACCCATATCGGCATTGACGTTGAAAAATAATTACATTCCATCACTAGTGATATTAACCTCTTCATTCCAACACTATTCTCGGAATAACTCCGGATTTTCTTCAGATTTCTGCAGAAACTATTTATTTATAATAAAAGAGTCGATCTTGAACATCGTCTGGCTGCGTAAACTAGGATAATCTTATTTTAAAAAATTGATATCAATTTATCTTCACAATACACTCAACGGTTAGATACTCCTGTTTTCATTTCAATCTGCTTGCTCGAAATCGATGGGTTGACAATTACACTACCTATTATATCAATTATTGCATCCTCCTTATTAACTACTTTATATTCTTATGTCCTTGGAACGTTGAATGCACTAGGGTTTATATGGTTTTTCCTCATTTTATGGATTATACTTTCATGATGTTGTCGATTCTCGAGAAAAGGTTACACATAAACAGCTTCAGCAGCATCCGTATCATAAATATTTTCTAAATAATATTGAATAAAATTGAGCGTTTCAAAATTTTCTTACGGCATGTTCCATTCATTATTACAACGAATACTATATTCACCTATTATATCAATTGTTGCATCCTCTTTATTATCCGCTTTATATTCCTTTGTCCTTGAAACGTTGAGTGCATTACGGTTCATGAGGTTTTCCCTCATTTTGTCGATTATGCTTTTATGATGTTGTCGATTCTCAAGAAAACGATACAAATAAACAGCTTCTGCAACATCCGCATCATAAATATTTCGAAAATAATATTGAATCAAATTGAGTGTTTCAAAATTTTCGTACGGCATGTTCGCTTCGTTATTACAAAGAATAATATATTCACACAATTGTTTTAACTCTATAGAGAAAACATGTAATAATTCTTCCAAATTGTCATTGCTGAATTGATTTTCGAAATGTCATAATGAGTGCACAGAACGTATTTTAGCTATTTCAATCATCTTGTGTAAATTATGTGTATGTACATAATGTTAATAGATGAAAATAGGGAAAAGTTATATAATTTGCGATTATTCATAAAAACACGTCCTGGATGAAAACAATGAGTGCACATAGGACACTTTGAGAAGGAAGAAAACTATTCGACAAAATTTGGGTAATCTATTGGTCATATGAAAAACTAGTCAAGTTTGCATTACAACTCCAAAACCGTTGAGCAGAAAAATAACCATATTTAAAAATCTTCAGAAACACTTGAGATATTGGCATTTCACTGATTCCAAAAACTCAAAACTTCCAATTAACTCGGAAAAAATAAAGCTAGCTGGAATTTGTTTGTGATTGAGAGTTCCTCACTCAAGAACAATATGAGGAAGGGAGGTGATTTTCCTCTTTTTTCACAATATATTACATAGCAGCAGCACTTAAACGACGAAATCTGTAAACCCGGTATATCTACCTTAGTTAACATTGAATAAAGTTTCTTCGATATCTACCCGAATAGTATTTTGTCTTTGGTCAAGAGGGACTCATTTTAAAAAATCAAATTTTGTTAAAACATCAACAATGAGAAACGCAAAAATGGTAAAAACTTCATCGAAGTGAAAGTAATGAATTTTGTGATAGATTAAATACGAACCCTTCTGTCAATTGGCTAATGTTGAAGAAAAATTGACCTACTATCAGAAACTGTAATACTCACAAAATTTACTGATCTCTGTATATTTACACATATTCATAACCTTTTTCACTCCGGAAATCCAAATTTTATTTCAACGGACATTCAATCGTTTCCTTCAGTTATTCTAACAATAACTAGCACTTTAAAGAATTCTAAATCTTGCCTATTGATACAAAAAACCAGTTTGGTTAAAAATAACAAGTTTGTATTCTTCGAATAATATCCCAGATATCAAACTTACACCTTTTTGTTTCTTGCACTTGCAACCAGTATATAAAGGGTAAAATATCCGAAACTAGTTCAACATGTCTATCGTTTTTTCCCACGAATAAGAAATATGCTGAATTAAATCGCGAGTGCTTTTTGAGTAGATCTCGAGGAAAGAAATAATTTTAATAAGTAGGTTAGGTTAGTTTACACATAGGCACTCAATTTTATTTATCCAGAACGTGTTTTCACAAGAAACCAGAAAGTGTATAATATATCGCTAACTTCATCTAGTAACTCTAAGCTCATTCACAAAATATACACGTAATGATCGAAATGGCTTCATTTCAATCTGCTAGCTCGAAATCGATGGGTTGACAATTACACTATCTATTATGTCAATTGTTGCATCCTCCTTATTAACTACTTATATTTTTATGTCCTTGGAACGTTGAATGCACCAGAGTTTATGTGGTTTTCCTTCATTTTAAGGATTATACATTCATGATATTGTCAATTCTCGAGCAAACGTTACAAATAAACAGCTTCAGCATCATCCGCATTATAAATATTTTCTAAATAATATTGAATCAAATTGAGCGTTTCAAAAATCTCCCACGGCATGTTCGCTTCGTTATTACAACGAATACTATATTCACCTTTTATATCAATTGTTGCATCCTCTTGAATATCCACTTTATATATTTTTGTCCTTGAAACGTGGAGTGCATTACGGTTCATGAGGTTTTCCTTATTTTGTCGATTATACTTTTATAATGTTATCGTTACAGGAAACGTTAAAGAAAATTTTCGTAGGGCATGTTCACTGCGCTATTACAAATAATAATATATTCACACAATAGTTTTAACTTGATAGAAAAAACATGTAATAATTTTTCCAAATCGTCATTGCAGAATTGATTTTAGAAATGTCATAATGAGTTTTAATTTAATTTTTTAATTAATAAAGTTAATGGATGAAAATAGAGAAAAGTTATATAATTTTCGTATCCTCATGAAAACACGTCCTGGATGAAAAAATTGAGTGCATATAGGACACTTTGAAAAGGAAGAAAACTATTCGACGAAATCTAAGTAATTTGTGGATCATATAAAAAAATAGGCAAGTTTACATTAAAACTCCAAAACCATGGAGCAAAAAATTTCCATATTTACAAATCTTCAGAATCAACTGAGATATTGGCACTTCACTGATTCCAAAAACTCAAAATTTCCAAATAACTCGAAAAAGAATAAAGCTAGCTGGAATTTGTTTGTGGTAATGAGTTCCTCATTCAAGAACAACATCGGGAAGAAGGTCATTTTCCTCTTTTTCCACAGTATTTCACTTAGCAGCAGCACTAAAACGTCGAAACCTGTCCACTCGGTACATCTAACTTAGTTAACATTGAATAAAATTTATTCGATATCTACCCGAATGGTCTTTATCTTTGATCAAGAAGGACTCATTTTAAAATATCGCATTTTGTTAAAGCATTAACAATGAGAAACACAATATTGTAAAAACTTCATCGAAGTGAAACTAATGAGTTTTGTGAAAGATTAAATTCGAAGCTTTCTTTCAATTGGCTAATGTTGAAGAAAAATTGACCTACTATCAGAAACTGTATTACTCTCTCAATTTCACTAATCGCTTGACAACTTTCACTATTGAGTATAACACAAAAATTATACAGAAACTATATTCACGCATATTCACGACATGTTTCACTCCCGAAATAGCAAATTTTATTTCAACGGACATTCAATCGTTTCCTTCAGTCATTCAAACAATAACTGGTACTTTAAAGAATTCTAAATCTTGCCTACTGATACAATAAACCAGTTTGGCTAAAAATAACAAGTTTGTATTCTTCGAATAATTTCCCAGATATCAAACTTATACCTTTTTATTCTTGCACTTGCAACCCGTATATGAAGGGTGTAATATCCGAAACTAGTTCACCTTGTCTATCGTTTTTCCCCACGAATAAGAAATATGCTTGTATTGAATTAAATTGGACATTATTTGTCTATCAATGCTGCCATTTGAAAAAATGAAATTTAAAATATTTCAAATTTGACACCCTGTAATAGGATTTTGGCAACAAGATCTTATTTATATTTTAATATATTTTGATGTTTCAAATCGAATGGTATATCTTAGATACGAGGACGCTTTGATAAGTCAGTGACTTTTGGAATTTCTCGCGCAGTTATTTCAACTGCAACAGTGCAGCAGCCAACTGTTATCTATCAGTTCTAATTTCGAACAAGCTAAGTCGTGCAGTTGTTGTTTGATTGCCGTTTAAAGCAGACAACCGAATTTCGTGTGCTTATTAATCAATACTTTTACGTAATAAAGTCGTCACTGAAACTAAGGAAAACTTGGTGAATACTACAGGGACTCGGCACTAGCAATTTTAATGGTTAAGAAGTGGTTTACAGAGTTCCGTTGTGGTCGTACCAGCACTAGGTCACCCGAAAGAAATGATCACGGTGGAAATCGTCGATAAAATCCATGATATGATATTGGACTATCGGGGAATGAAAGTGCGTGAGTAGGCACATTTTTTAGGTATCTCAACTGAACGGGTACATCATATTATACACGAATATTTTGACATGAAAAAACTATCCGCGAGATGAGTACCGCGATTGCTCACATTCGACCATAAGCGCAATCGTGTGATCATCACAAAAAAGTGTTTAGCGATGTTCAGCCATAATCCGAACGATTTTTTGCGCCGTTTTGTTACTGTGGACGAAACATGGATTCACCGCAATACTCCAGAGACATGAAACAATCGAAACAGGACCAAAGAAGGCCAAACAGAATATGTCAGCCAAAAAGGTCATGGCCACAGTTTTTTAGGATGCACGCGGTGTCATTCACATCGATTACCTCGAGAAAGGTAAAACGATCACCGGCTAATATTATACAAAGCTTCCGAACAGATTCGACGATGATTTGAAGCGAACACGGCCGCATTTTGCGAATAGGAAAGTGCTATTCCATCGTTTAGTCAAGATGGTCAAACTCTATGAATTGGGATACGAACTGCTACCTCATCCAGCATTTTCTCCAGATTTAGCCCCCTACGACTATTATCTGTTTCCAAACCTTAATATATGGCTGGGCGCTAAGAGACTTGAGTAGAATGAAGAAGCCATTACCGCAACGAACGCGTATTTTGAGATCTTTGAGAAAACCTTTTATTTGGAGGGAATAGAGAAATTAGAGAAATGCTGGACTAAATGTATCCAGCATAAAGGTGAATATGTAGAAAATTAAATGTTTATTTGCCGAAAAAAATTGTTTTATTCCAAAAGTCACTGACTTCAATCAAACCGCCCTCGTAGTTGTAAGAACAGATTAATTTAGAATTATTAGGTTTCAAGAACAATTATGTGAGGTAATGAAAGGAGATATGAAATAAAAGGCATCAAAATTGAAGAAAATTACTCTTATACAAACCTTCGTAACGGAACACCTCTATTGAGAACAGCTTTTTCAAATGTAGATTCTGTATAAAAGCTCCATTGATCAATTTTTGCCAATAATGTTAGTTCTTTTTGAAAATTTAAATGCGAATCACGAAGTTTGTCCTCCGCAGAATGTGTCGAAGCAGTTATGTTATATTTTACGTCGGACTTATACAAGAATAGGCCGAAGGCTTGTGATGTCCCACTCAACTTTTTCAGAATGATTCGCAGGTGAAGGGAGACTAGTAGTCATGAAAGGAGACCTGGGCAAGGATGAAATCGAAAATCAACGGCGATCCATGAGCGTTACTTAAGAATTTTCTCGTTGAGACAACGGTTCGCTACTGGTAAAACCTTCAAATGCTTCTTCGACCGAGCAGTAGAGTGAAAATTAGTTCTGAAACGATACGACAGCATCTCAGAGAAATTGGTTTGTGGCCTCATGTCGCAGCTTTAACCACAGCATACCGAAGTGCCCGATTGAATGTTATCAGGGAACATGCCAATTGATTAGAAGATCACAGGGACGTTCTCTAGCGTAGATATGTAGAAATGGGAGATTGGCCCATTGCAACTTTTCATCTATCAATAGTTTTGATTGGGTTTCAATATTGGTGTGAGGAGAAATTCCTTCGAACACCCGCACTGATCTGGTCCTTATAAATAATGGAAACCTGAATGGTCAGAGGTACGTTACTCTCATTTCAGAAGAATAAGAAACCCCTCCATTGGAGTGGCTAACAAGAAGTGCAGACCTCAATGCCATCGAACATGTCTGGGACATTCTCAATCGGAGATCAAGTAGCCAGCAAAATCAACCAGCTATCGTGAATGAGGTTCTAAACAGACTGATCGAAATTTGGAACGAAATGCATCAGAATGCTATAAGGTGACTGATTATTAGCATGAATCGTAGATGTCATGCAGGAATCCTCGCAAGGAGTGAGTAGTTTTATTTCAAATTCAAGGGATTTCATTTCGATTGGATTCAAGTATTCCATAATTCTGATAGTTTATTGAATAATATATTTTGTAACTACGTTAAAATAAAAAAATCTATACGAATCGAAAATTCAACTAGTATAAATTTTTTATTTTCTCCGAGTAAGAGACTATTTTTCTCCACGACCGCAAAGTAGAAATCAAATATAAATAAATTAAACCTGGAAAACAATAAAACAAGTTATTTATTGAGACATTTCTATTAACATTCTATTAATATTAATATTTATAGTATTAGGGTTGAATAAGTTTTCCATAGAGATGAGGATTTCCATTTTTCAATAAATTACCAAAAAAGCATGTAAAACGTTTTCAGGAGAGGAGTTTGTTTTCTTCTCTTGTTGCCAATCTCTGAACAGTGTATGAAACTTTTCGTATTCATATCTAATTTTTACGGCAACAGATTCTCGATTATATTATTTGCATAATTTGTGAAATATTTTTAAGTTCTATATCTAATGTATTCGATTTTTCTCTCATTATCTTATTCAAAAATAACTTTTTCCAAAATACTTATTATGATGTTCACATTTACATTTAACACTGACGCTGTTTTGAAATTCATGGCAATAGATGATGTTTGGTTCGATTGAGGAGTATTCATTCCGTATCTACTTATACAGGGTATTCCAAGTTGAGTGGCCTATCAGATGATCAAGGAGAACTAATAAACCAATCGTTCTGAAATTTTGGTATTTTATTCAGCGGGTGTGAAACTCTAATCTTATAATGTTTTCACTTCAACGACACTTCTGGTTATACCGGAAGTGCATATCAACTTTGTTATTAAATATAGAACACCGTATACATTGATGACTGGTTCGAAAAAATCTGTTATCTTAATTACAAAAATACCTAACACATGAGTCTAGCTCATTTTGTTCATGAAATATCCTAGTTTTACTTGAAAATTCAATCTTTTTTGCTAATGAAAAAAAAAAGATTGAAGAGAAAACTGCTTTTACCAGCTAATCGAGAAGTCAGGCTTCCGATCAGGTTTTGGAACAAACGTACATCTCCTAAAATTGAAACTATTGATCAAGAAGACACTTGAGTACAACAGACCTTTGGTGCTCATTTTCATTGACTTCCAAAAAGCTTTTGACACGATCGAGATAGTAGCCATTCTAGAAGCCCTATAACAATGTCGCATAGATACACTCGTTTACTGTATAACATCTACAACAACTCAACTGCAAGTATAAGACTTCACAAACATAGTAATAAGGTCCGAATAGAAAGAGGTGTTCGGCAGGGAGAGACCATGTCTCCTAAACTTTTCACTGCAATGCTCGAATACGGTTTTAAAAAACTTACATGGGAAAACAAGAGAATTGAAATAGACGGGACAAAATTTCAGAGGTTATTGTATTCATCACGGATAATTCACAGGAGGCTAGTGTGATGATAAAAGAACTGAACGAAGAGATGGTAAGAGTAGGGCTCTGCATGAACAAATAAAAAACGAAAATCATGACGAACCTAGTACTTGGAGGAACCATCACTCTAGACAGCGACGTCATTGAAGAGGTTAGCGAGTACAAGTACTTAGGGCACGAGTTGAGAATATGCAGAGACAATCAGACATGGAATGAATATAAGAATAGGGTTGGGCTGGCGAATAGTTATGTTTGTCAAAATGTTAAAATGTCTACCGTTCTTTCATAATATTTATTGTTTTTTTCGACTCCCCATGTAATTTTTTGATGGGTCAAATTTTTCATTGATGTAATTATTGTTCTACTCTTGTCTAGGTGAACAATAAATGAAATGAAATGAAAGATAATTTCTCTAAACCAACCTCACTCTCCACTGACGGGCTTCCTAGTTATAAAACTTCACAAATTTTGAGAAAGATTGACCACATCATTACATTTTTTCCCTCATTCAAAATTACATATTGTAAACTGTAATAGTATATGATGAATCGCACAAATGAAAATTATTGACATTTGAAGATAGATGGATGCAACAAACGGTTCGTCTTTGTGGCCTCCAAGGTCACCTGGCCTAACGCTTATGAATTTTTATCTTTGGTTAACGCTGGAAAATGAAATTTATTCTGAACCTGAGACTTATTAATTGGCTGCATAATGCTTTCTTGCATTTGGATGTGGAGGAACTCAGGCGAGCAACATCGAAGGGTGTTATGCGTCGAATAGCATTATGTCTAGAAGTGAATGGTCATCACTTTGAACAGTTATTATGAAATTCAGGAGAATAGAGGTTAATTCGTTTCCATAATTTCAATACGACATCGTTTTTTCGCCATAGCTTGAAAACTTTAAATCTCAGGTACAGGCGAATCTAATAAATTGAAAAAAGATATGGGTTACAATTTGAAAAAACTTAGTTTTCGATATTTTTTCGTTTCGAAATGTGAGGCGGAAAGAAGAGCACTCAGTATACTGACTGAGATTCAGGTGGATATGAGTTATGTCCCGCATGGTTTCTTGTTTGCAAAACACCTCTAATTATTTTGGTAGCTCACGCCGTTCTCGAGATATATCAATTTTTTTGAAAAGTTAAAAATCGATGATTTTCAAGTAAATATACGATATTTCATGAACGAAATAAAGTAGACTTATGTGTTATTGAACCGATTATTAATATACAGGGTATTCTATATGAAATAACAAAATGGGATGCACTTTCAGTATAACAATAAATGCCATTAAGGTGAAAATGTTTTAGAAATACGGACCAGCTGAATCAACTATAAAGCTTTTTGAATGATTGCATTATTAGTTTTCCATAAACGTATAATAGGCCACTCAACTTGGGATACCCTAAAGAAAGAAAATAGATGAAAAACACAAGAGTTAAGTGTTTTAAAATAAATATTCAAACTCAAGAGTGAGAATGCTTAAATTCTATTATTAAAAATGATTTCAGAATTATTACATTCTGTGGAGATCGTGGAGAAAAATAATTCTTCAACTAAACTGAACTTGCCAATAAAGGGTATCCAGGGTTGAGATATTCGAAATCCCCTAGTTCTATCCTAAAAATTTTTTTTCTTGATAAACAGTTTTGGGGTTCAAAAAAATAACCCACATCAGGAGATTAAACCCCAACCCCCCTCTCTCCCCTCAAAGTCCATGAAAATCACGATATTTACATTTTTTTTTATCATTTGAGTCGACCGAAAAATCTGAAAAAATTCAGAGAAGTGTATCTTTGGATGACAAATACACGTGATTTTTTTTAGAATTATTAGAGCATTCTAAATAACCTTAAAAAATCATCAAAAATTTGTATCATATTCTCGAATATCGAAATAAGCCGGTTCAGGTCCAATTTTGGTGTCGAATGATGTATTTTATTGAAAAGTATCTCTGTGAATTTTTTCAGATTTTTCTGAGAGGTGCGCTACATTCAAAAACTCGAAAAACTAGCCCGACTCGGATTTAAGATAGTGTTTCTAAGTGTAAGGAACCCTTTTAGAGTTTTTTTGAACATTTCTGAATGATCCACCATGTTATAAAATGCGAAATACCCCGTTTTTTCAATTATTTACACAATTTTTAGCTATTTGTGAATAAAAGTATATAATGTATTATATATATATATATATATATATATATATATATATATATATATATATATATATATATATATATATATATATATATATATATAGATAATTTGAATACACCCTTTAATCGATTGCTGCAACCAGTTATACTCAAATATTAATTGTTGTTGCCTTGCTTTTTGTTTTTGTTCTACCAGTGATGATAATGATGTCAAGAGAGAATGTTTAAGGTGAATAGCTTTTAACGTAAGAATTGTATTATGTGTTTTACTAAGATTATGATTTTTGTTTTAGATAATAATTGTGCAGATGTGAATGTTTTCTGATGATGGACCTGTGCCGAAACACGTAAAAACATTCTGCAAATTATAAGTTTTCAACCTCAAACACTTTTCGTTCTCTTAATTTAAGATTAAAAGGTAAAAGGAATCAACTAACTACTGAAGAGTCAAACGCATCACGATTTGTAACGAAACTGTGATGGGTAGTTGAATCGGTGCAAGGCATAATTGGCCAAGAATGGAAACGTCTTCATAATCAGCTGCATAGTCGGCTTCTACATAATGCTCAGGAATACTGTCGAATTGCTTGCTTTCTATACTATATTTTTGGAAAGCTTCTGGATTCTGATAAGAATAATTTGGATTCAATAATCGAGAGGATGAATGCAAATAGAATTTTGACTAACTCTCTCGCCGATTATGTACAAGAACAAAACTGGAATCGAAAAACTTTACCATATCAGAATTTTTCATCAAATGAAGTTTTAGATTTTCCAGAATTAACCATCGAGGACTTAAAAATATTCTTCACTGGCTCGTACCAACTAAGACAATCCATTTCATATCTCTAGAAGAAATGCTGCAAGAAGATAATTCTCTGCAGTTAAGTTATGCAAAAGAACAGTCACATTCAATCAGCATCAGTGGAATTAAACGATAGTGTTGTAATTGTGTCAACGACAACAGAACCGTCGGTTGGTGTTCTTATGTTGCAGCTCTTATACAGGGTGCTTCAACGAAAACTAAACAGGGGCTATATCTACCATGATATTCTTTTCTGATCAAAACGCTGAAACAGGTCAATTTTTGTTTCAAGGGGGACATCTTTTGGGGTATAAAACCTGCCTGAAATATCAAACTCCTAAGCGGGGGTTACAATCCTTGAACATTTTGAATAGGGAAGACGGGTCGAGTGATAACTAAAAAGAAAGGTGGTATCTTTGTCTACATTGTCTTGAACGAATTTCCATTTTTACTTGAGAACTGTAAAAGATACAGGGTGAGCAACTGAAAGATAGGGAAGACTATTTCCCTGGGACTATTCAAGTTTCAGTGAGGTAAAAGGGAACAGATCCATGCTTATTAATGGCAGCCATCATCAAGTACCATCCTCCTCTCGAATTACAACCCCTAGAGTAGGGGTGACCATCCTTGAGAATTTGGAAAAAGGTCGATGGGTTTTATCGTTTTCTTTCAAGATTCGGAATCCTTCATAATCATTCTAATGTTTGAACTGCTCTCCCAGTAATTTTGATGGAGAACGAAAACTTGCACACCATTTATAACTGGACCTATTTTCTGCTTTAAAAATAACACAGGGTGGTTGAAATTTGAGATGTGAATAGTGTTTCGGAAGATGACAGCCATTGATCTGGAATGAATCTGTTCCATTTTTTTGCACTAATACGTGAATAGCTCAGGGCGATAGATAGTCTCCTCTATTCTTCAGTAGCTCACTCTGTATCTTCTACAGTTTTCAATCAAAAATGAAAATTCGTTCACGGGGATGCAGACAAAGATAATACCTTTCTTTCGAGGTATCACTTGACCTATCTACCCTCTTCCAAATTTTCAAGGCTGGTCACCCCTGCTCTAGGGGTTAAAATTCGAGATGAGGATGGTATTTGATGATGACTGCCATTGATCAGCATGGATCTGTTCCATTTTACTTCACTGAAACTTGAATAGTCTCAAGGAAATAGTCTTCCCTATCTTTCAGTTGCTCACCCTGTATCTTTTACCGTTTTCAATTAAAACTGGAAATTCGTTCAAGGCAATGTAGACGAAGACACCACCTTTCTTTAGAGGCATCACTCGATCCACCTGCCCTATTCAAAATGTTCAAGGATTGCAACCTCCGCTTAGGGGGTTGATATTTCAGGCAAGTTTTGTACCCCAAAAGATGTCCTCCTTGAAACAAAAATTTACGTGTTTTTGCGTTTTGATCAAAAATGAATATCTTGGTAGATATAGCCTCTGTATATATATATATATATATATATATATATATATATATATATATATATATATATATATATATATATATATATATATATATATATATATATATATATATATATATATATATATATATATATATATATATATATATATATATATATATATATATATATATATATATATATATATATATATATATATTTTAATCTGAACTCCTCTCATTTTGTTCTTAATTTCTCATATCTTCAATACACATATCAAATTCAACAAACAATCAAAGAATATAAAGAACGGGTTTCTAGCAGTTTCATGAAATGGTGGAACTTTTGAACATTCTATTAAAAATTAAAAAGGCTTCTCGAATAAAATCTAAATCATCGATATTGGAATTTATAATATATTATACATATTATATACTTTTATTATACAGGGTCGATTATTTAATGAAAAGTATAAAAATAATTTAACATTGCCGAAACTACCGTAGCTCAAGGATAATTGTATGAGGATGTTTCATGTGCAAGTTCAACCAGCAGAGGGCAGCTGGGTAATAATAATCTAATGGGAAAAAATATAGCTATATATATTGTAGACATATAGCTACGAAAAATACAAATATATTAAATACCCGTCCAATTATTGTTACCCAGCTGCCCTTGCCGGTTGAGCACTTGAGCAAGTGTTATCCAAAGATACACTTCTCTGAGTTCTTACAGATTTTTCGAATGATTAAAAAAAAATAAAATGTAAAAAACTTGATTTTTATGGACTATGACTACTATAATATCCTGACCTAGGTTATTTTTATGAACCCCCAAAACCAAGTTAATCAAGAAAAAAAAATTTAGGATATAGGGGATTTCGACTATCTTAACCCAGTATACCCTCTGAATGGTTTATTTTGTGCGTAAATTTTTTTAATTGTGTTCGTCGTATTCTTTGTATATGTATGCGTACTAAAATTGGACCTCTCGATATGAAGAATGCGAAGATGCGGCGTTGTTCAGTATGGCTAAATAGAAGAGATGACTATGGCTGAACGTTCTATTGAGGAGTGAAAAATTCAATAGTGGTTCTACGATACGAAAAAGCGTTGGTAAAATGGAGGTAATACCTGTACGGTAGTAGAGACGACGTAATTCATATTGGCTTTCTTACGAGAAAGAAAGCTTTATTTCTTTTAGCATTTCTCCTCCATCCAACAATACAAGTTGTGATAGAGCAAAATATTGTTGTCAAAATAGATAAATTGATTCAGTTAGTTCAGACGATTTGACGCTGTCCTTGAAGATATAACCATTCGATACAATCAGGAAGCCATTTAATTGGAACAAGCGTTATTATCGAATTCGTTTGTAATGTCGTCGTTCTGTTCCCAGATAACTGGAAAGCAAATCCTTAAGCGTTCCTCCAACAACTCATCAAATAAAATTATATACATCTTAAAGGATAGCCATGCGTGGCTAATTCCTTTGGGGCGTCCTTTCTCTGAGCGTAAGGATGTCTTTAGATCCTTCATAATGAGTCTCTAGTCCTTTTGAGTCCGTTCAAGTACCTTTGTGTTGGTTTATTTCTGTTTGGTAGGATAAGATAACAACTTGGAAGGGAAGATGGGTCTTTATTTGGGGTTTTATTGTTGAATTTCAAAGTACATTGAGCTTTCGCGAGATGAAGAGTGAAAGCGCAAATGGGTAATTCAAACTAATACAGAGTGAGCCATAATTAATTATATTTTTTGATATTCTGTACGTGTGGTAGTAAGAATTCGACATTTCACCCACTACAGCTATGTGAAATATTGTGAATAGAGGAAAATGACGTCCCTCTCAGTGTTTCTATTCTGGAAACATTGCGCAAACAGATTGAAGGTTCTTGAGTTATATTCGAAATCAGTGATTTGCCAATATCTCTTTTGATTTTGAAGTAATGTAAAAGTAGTTACGACATGATAAAGGAACTTCTTACGTAGAATCAATCTACGTACAGAAATCTTTTTGTCTATTTTTATTCTTATACATAAGCGTGAATAATAGCATGGTATATAGTATGATTCACAAGTGATCGTACAAAGCTTAACCGTAAGTGGAGTACATCCAGAGGGGTTTGAATCGGCACTTAGAATACTAGGTGATGTTATTCGTTTTCTATATACAGGCTGTTTCATGGATTTGGATCGAATTTTTTCATCGAAATAACATTCGAACGCATATATACGATATTTCGTACCACTAATAACAGGACTGATGATAACAATTCTGTTTGTAGACGATAATCGAATGCCAGGACCGGACTGAAGAATGAGTTTTTTCCTCGACCTAACTAAACAAGAACCCTTTACATGACCTTTCGAAGACTGTCGTACACAATCTGAATCAGGCAAGAGTTGCTCTGAAAAATGAGTCACTGCGAAAACTGTGAATGATCACATTCCACTTAACTTTTTTTGTAGGTATGATTATGGGCATAACTCATTTTTCTGTTTTGGAAAAACTTCGGGATCACCAAATGTAACTTACCTTCCTGAAAACTAATAATTTAGTATTGGGTATCCATCGTTTTTGTCCGGGGAATACTTCAGCTTATCCTCTCCCTACTGAATGAAGTCGTGGAAAAATTACAGAGGCATATTCCGAAAATTATTTCTGCACTAAAAAAATTTAGTGTGCGTCCATGTAATCTCTCAGGAAATCTCAAATCCCAAGGGAATGTCACAACAACCTTTTCTATTCAAGAGTTGCTGACGACATAAAAAGTCTCTGAGAAATATATATATATGTAAACTTGAGACAAAAAAATCCGTAGATCAATGAATAATCCTTCCTGACAAGGGCTAGTTCCCAAATCTGCCCGCCATGCACGCAGCCCCCAAGAGCCACAAGAGTGCAACTGAGCAGGATGCCCAGAAACGAAGCGGCATACTGCAGTTTCGCCCTTATTAGGATCTCATCAGTGTCGCATATCGCTTATCAGCATCCTATCAAGCTACATCGGGGTACCCTATCGATTCCAGAAAGGACGCACCTCGTACATACGTACGAGAGTCGCCCTCTATGGACCGACACGGCGAACCCGCTACCGGACTTCGAGAAAGATACGAACAATAACAAACGGATGTGGGAACGTAAAAATTCTAACATTTGGGAGACATCTTTCGCTGTTACGTGAATCACATCAACGGTAGAAAACGAGCGAAAAAATCCCGCTGAAATAGTGCTCTGAGCACCTGTTTCCAAGATAAAACCTACCGTCGGTAAATATTTGATGGGACAAATATCCGTAGATCAATGAATAATCCTTCCTGACAAGAGCTGATTCTCAAATCTGCCTGCCATGCACGCAGCCCCCAAGAGCTCCTAATAAGGGCGAAACTGCAGTCTGCTGCTTTGTTTCTCGGCATCCTGCTTAGTTGCACTATTTAGGCTCTTGGGGTCTTCTTACGTTAAAAGCTATTCACCTTACACATTCTGTTTTTACATCATTATCGTCAAAGGTAAAACAATTACAAAAAAACAAGGCAAACAATAACAGGCAATAACCATTAATATTTGAATATAACTGGTTGCAGCAATCCATTGAAGGGTGTATTTAAATTATCAGATTATTTTAGACATTCATAAATCCGTCAACGTAGCTCTTGAATTCACTGTCTTAGGTTCTTTTTGGATTTCGATCATTTCTAGAATGTTTCCTTAAAGTCGTTGCATTCAGATGCAAGAACTCGTACATCAGCAAAATTAAATTTATGTAGTTGTTGATGTACGAGTTCTTGCATCTTTCCATGTCTCTAGTAGAATGGGTTGTATGTTCACTTTATTAAAGGTGTTAGTTTCGAGTGAGCTGATTAATTTCAATGTTTCTGATAATCTTGTTCCTCCTATATAGAAGTCTATCATTTTGCATTTTTTCCCTTGTCTCGTTTTTATTTTCAGCATCATTCTTTTAAATTTACCTAGCTCTTCTTTATATGCTGTCCTGTCCTCAATGTTCTTCGTACTCAACCATTTTCTGTACGCTGTCTGTTTTTATCTTGTTGTTCTCTCAGTTTTGCATCCCATGTAACCGTGTCATGCCTTCGCTGTATATTATTTTCATACCCTAACGCTCCTGTGCAGCTGACTGCATTGATTCTACTACATGCTCGTATAGGGCACTTGTCTGTTGTGTAAAATAGTTCTCGTCCAGTTTCTGATTGAGCCGGTTTTGGTCTAAGAGTTTCGTGCTGTCATTGATAAGACTGCCTATATTATATATTTTTTTCTTCCACTTTTTATTGTTGTGTACTCTCTGATGATTGTTTGTTATTATTATTTACGTTAAAAGAACGGTTCATCTTAGCTATGAGAAGGTAATGATCTGACCATATTCAATACCTCTGTAGACTTTCATATCTTGAATGTCAAATTTGGTATCTTGCTTTGCAATTGTATAGTCGATGATGGTTTTCAACCCTCTTGTGTCTTCGTAACATGTGAATGCATGGATTTCTTTATGCAGAAAGAATCCATTCAGTATTTTTAACTTCTGATATTTGCACATCTCTACTAATCTTTCGCCGTCGTTAATCGTGATTTCTCCATACTTTCCAACGACTTCACTATCATGTTGACTTCCGACTCTGGCGTTAAGATCACCCAGTAGTACATATTCCCGCTGTATTCCAAGTTTGGTAAGAGTTTAATTTAGAAGGTCATAAAATTCATATTTCTCTAAAATTGGGGCATCTTCATTTGAAGCGTAAACACCAATAATGGATACCTTGTGTCCTTGAAGATTCAAGTTTACTATCATAATCACCTTCACAGCCCCCCAATTAGTAATATTGTTTTCGTACTTACGATGAATCAAAATGGAAACTCCCGTACGAGCTCTGGTCCTCTTAGATACTCCACTGTACAGATGTATATACTCCGCTAAGCGATCCGAACCATTCCCTTTGTTTTTAGTCTCAGAACGGCTATGTCTATTTTCATCAGCTGCAATCCTCGACAAATATTTTCCATGTACTTAAAATCATTTTCCTTTTTCGTTGCTGTGGTTGTTTCCGTGTTGTTCTATTGGGACTTATAGCAGTTTAGTCTTTTTAAATGTAATGGAGAGCTAGTCCATTGTCAAAACCCCTAACCCGGAGGACCAGAATTTTGTTCGAATGCTTCTTCTCTAGCCTTTGATGAGCCGACATCTTACTGCAAGGCAACAGGTTTGGGGTATCCTGACAGGAGCCCTAACAGGGTGCTATCATCCGGGCCTGATGAACCTTGGTTTTTTAACGAGGTTGGTACTCCTCCCCCTCCTCCTTCTCCATCACTGACATGATGGAGCCCCAGGCTTGGGACTTGGGACCGTTTTTGAAAGTTAGCTCTTGTTTAGGAGATATTCGCCTTTGAAGTTAGCTGATTTCAGTAGGGTTCGTCGCTTATGACTTCAGTACATTATATGCTTCTAATTCCCAAACCGGTCGAAATATCGTTTTACTGTCTTCGGCAAAAATTTAGCTATTGTCATGGCCAACAACTTTTTTGAATATACCAACATAGGAAAACCTCATACAAACACCGTTTCTTAACAAAATATTCAAAAACTCCATTACTTTGCCATTTTTTCCTTAATTTTCGTCTAAATAATATAAAAATCAAGGAATTTCGCTTAAAAATCTCAACATTAGAAAATAAAACACATTTCCTATATTTTAATCAAAAAATTTAAACGCACAATCATGATTTAAACTCAAATTTTTATTCCAATTCCAACAATTTTCAACAAATAAACATATAAATTCATGTTCATTCTTTTTCTTCTCCATCTTCATCTTGCTGTGAATTCCAGCAAATGTCTCCTAATAGAGAATCAAGTTTTTTTTCCACTATACCAGTGCTCAAGCCTAGCCGTCACCTGATGAAACCGTTCACCATGTGAATCAGATGAGCAAACTTGTCTGCATGGTAATGTAAAAAATGAATTTTCACACACGTTTTTACACCAATGTTAGGGAAAGCAACGAGCATATTTTCAACGTGTATGCGCCAGTTTTCGTCACGATGAATTCCAAGTACATTTTTGATGACTCCTTTGACGCAATCCCAAGAAACGAGCTACAAATTCGACAAACTGTTTTTAAATTGTTGGTCTCTCATCAAGCGTCGAATATCAGGTCCATTGAGTATGCCTGTAATAAAATAATTCGAAAAAATATGTATTAAATATTGAATAAATAAGTTGGGTTGATTGGTATGCATATAGTTTCACACACACCTTCTTTTATTTTCATTCCACTCAATCTTGGGAAAATTCGCTTCAACTCATTGAATGCATTGCCTTCAGGATCTAGGGTCTTGATGAAATTTTTAACAATCCCAAGCTTGATATGCAGAGGTGGAAGCAACACTTTTTCGATTGACACAAGTGGAATTTCAACGACGTTTTCTCGACGCAATCTGAACCCTTGTCTCATAGGCCAGCATTTATTGGCATATTGGTCGCCGGCATATCGAGTATCCCATAAACATATAAAACACATGTTTTTCGTATATCCCGTCTGCATTCCTCTGAAAAGAGTTACCACCTTCAAATCTGCACAAATCTTCCAACGATGGTCTTCATATTTCACCAAATCAAGGATTCTTTTCGATGATTCGTAAAATTCTTTCGTTTTTGTGCTGATGGCAATCGGGACACTGTTTTTTGAGTTTGTGACATGAAGCAAAACCGCCTTGAGTCTACTTTTGGACGAATCGATGAAAGGACGCCAGTCTTCTGGTTTATACTCATGACGCATTTTAAATACCAAGTCCTTGATATCAGTGCAGTACGCGAATGAATTGTCTTCGATGGATTTGAATGAAGCAGTGAACTGTCTATGACGGCCGATTGCTCCATATACTTTCACATCAGGTGCTAAGACATTCTTTTTTTTTCAATTCTGAGTCAAAATAATGGACTGACGCTGCAATAATTTCAATCGACGCATAATTTTATCCAGATCTTTTTGAGAAAATTCGGCATGATTACATTGTGGAGATACATTTGATGGTACATAAACCGATGCAGACGTTTCGCCAATAGTCAAAAGTAGATGGAATGTACTCTTCTGTGGGACTGGGTCTTTTCGGTATTGGAATGGATTCCGAATATGGTAACGGCAACTGAACAAACCGAGTTCCTCTGAGTTCAACTCTACGCTTTTTAGCTCTGTTCAATCCGACAATTTCTTTAACACAAGCAAAACAGTCATCTGGATTATGTTCTTGAGGATTTGTCCAAATTACTGGAATGCCAAAAGGCATAGATTGGAATTCACCTGTAATAAAAATAGCTTCTATTGATATAATTTTGAAATAGATGATAAATCATTTAATTTTATCTCTCTTCCATCCACTCAATCTTATGACACAACCAGTACAAACGATTTTTGGAGCCCAGTTCACATCTTTGATTACAGTTTGGTTGAAATATTGTGTGTACGATTCAGCAATTTATTCAGCAATTGAACGCTTGCTTGTCATTATAGTAAACTTTCCACAAATGTAGCAAAATTTATTAAATTTACTGCACGAATTCTGTTTTGATATTTTTACCAAATATATAACATGTGCAAACAAAGAAACTTCAACAATAAATGTGAAATTAAGAAACATCAGAACTGAGACTCTGAAAAATGGCACACAAATACATAGTAAAATACGTAGTAATATCAGTGACAATACTAATAAATACGTATTAACAGTGACATCTGTGAGAAATTTGAGTTAAAATCATGATTGTGCGTTTAAATTTTTGATTTAACTATAGAAAATGTGTTTTCTTTTCTTGTTTTAAGATATAAAAGCGAAATTCCCATGATTTTTCTATTACTTAGACGAAAATTAACGAAAAAATTGAGTTTTTTGGACATTTTGTTAAGAAACGGTAATTGAATGAGGTTTTTTTTGTTGGTATATTCATAAAAGTTGTTGGCCATGACAATAGCTAAAACTTTGCCGAAGACAATAAAGCGTTATTCCGAACGGTTTGGGAATTACAAGCATATAATGTACTGAAGTCATAAGCGACGAACCCTACTAAAATCAGTTAACTTCAAAGGTGAATATCTCCTAAACAAGAGCTAAGTTTCAAAAACGGTGGTTACCACTGGATTCAGTGTACCCGATATAGGTTTACTAGGTATGTCTCCCGCGTGTTAGAATTTTGAAGTGTCATTTTCACGCACTGTGTAATTAATGCATCGTTCAAAACACATCAATCTGAGACCAATATTTCACGTTGATATAAACTCAAAATAAAGATGAAAAATTCATTCGTAAACGGAACAATCAAAACAGATCGACCACTTACAAAACAAGAAATAACTTACCACAAATTAATTTGAAAGAATTTCACAACAAGTTTTTAAAAATTCCCTTTCATAAACCTATCCTCCAGTGAACTGCCTGATGCCCAACTATTATTCTGATAACATCCGGTTGTTTGAAATAAAATCGCTACCTCCCTCAATTCTTTGGATTAGGTGTTCCTGGTTAAGTATCTTCTTACTTTAGATAATATTCTTCAAAATCTAACCTAACCTAACAACAGGTCAGTTATGAGGACTCCCTCTTCCAATCTAATGTAGCGGAAACATATTTAGATTTCACCACATCATTCGGGAAATGGGTAGGTGCACCGTTATGCTGAAAATACATTTGTCTTTGGTCGATAGTGGCAATAGAATGCTATTATAAACAACGCACCAAGCGTTGACTGATAATCGTACTTGGGAATGGAGTGGTTCTACCGAATGAGGAAATTCCTCTTTAGTAAATTTTGTCTCATTAGTGAACAAAGTTTCATAAGTGGGGGAATTCTTAATACCCACCGGCGAAATTTCGTTCTTTCTAGCTCATCTTCAGGATGTAGCACCTGAGCCAGCTGGAAGTGGTAGGGATGCATTCTTTCTTTTCTCAGGGCTCGCCATAATCTAATTTGATTCAGATTCAATATACTCGCCACTATTCGTGTACTTATGTTCGGATTGTCCTCCATAATTTCAATGATATCGCTGTGCTGCCTAGAAAGACTCTGTCTCATTCGTATTCTGATTTTAACAAACACATGATGCATTGGTTTCGACGTTTAAGTAAACAGATTTGTGGAATATTGTCAATAAATGAGGAATTCATGTCCCCAAAAAGAGTTTCAATCTATCTCCTTCGGAATCAATGAAGTGACAACATCCAGGTTGTTTTCGAGGTTATAAATTAGTTATTGATTATATCAATAGATTCAACATTCTACGGGTACAATTTCACTAATTTTATATATTTAGAATCGAACTACGTACGGAATTTTTTTGGCCAACGGTTTTTGGGTTATACATGCAAACTATGGTGGATTTGGTAAATTCTTAGGTGACAGGATGGTCATAGGCGTGTCATTAATTATATTTTTCTTACATATTATAATATTAGCGATTCAGGTAGGTTTAATCTCTATTTTCCTCAAAAACTCATAAACATTTAGACAATAACCTGTATATGAAATCATTGTAGATGTAAATTTGATGACTTATTCCTATCATGAACGATATACAATGAGAAAAGTTTTGATTAATCACTAGTTCATAGGTAACACAACCCGCCAGGTATGTTGAGTCAAATGTCCACTCGGATAAGAGTTGAACATCATTTAGTTTATTATCGGTATTTAACCACAAAAAAGATCATTATTAAATAGATATAAATTGAGAAGTGTTCTTGAAGTAATTTTCTCGTTTGTGTGCGTCAGTTAGTAGTTGGTGAAAGTGTTTTGTACATCTAACAAATATTGGAAAAGTTTGCTTATCTTACCAATGTTAACGTACTGAAAATATCATTTTCCCAAAGTGAGAAATTAATTCTATTAAATGTATACGATATTTTAAGACATCAAAGCCATTTACCTTCAATCGATGGGAATGTTAAAATGTGTTCCACAACATACAAGCTTCTCATGCAAATAAAATGTGAAAATGGTTTCATAGTGAAACCTCTTAAAACTTTTACAGGAAGGCCTTGAATTATTATTGATGAAGACTTTAGGAATACTATTCGAAAAACTCTGCTTTCTTTTCATTTTCGGAAAGAAATTCCTAATGTGGAAAAAATACACGTTGTGCTCGAAGGAGATCAAGACTATCAAAAATCAAAATGTGGTAAGTTTTGCATGCCTTCAATTTCTCATGAGAAAAGCACAACAGGAAGTTAGTTGTCATAGATAAAAAGGAGATCGTTTGCTGGAGATGAAATAAATAAAATTTAAGAGCAAATAAAAAAATATCGTGCTTAAAGTAAGAAAATTTTTTATCTGGATGAAACTTGGGTTAATCAATAGTACACGGTTCAGAAAATTTGGAACGATAAAAACATAAAAGATTGTCGACAAGGCTCCTTCTAAGGAATGTCTATAGGATTTTAGGCTCCGTCAGGAAAAGGACGGCGTGTAATAAGGCATATAGGTAATGTTAACGGTTTTGTGGTTGGGGAACTATTATCATTTCAAGGTAAAAGTACTGGAGACTATCATGAGGACATGAATGCCGACATCTTCATGACATAAAGCAGACATCATCAGATGGCTGACGGATGAAAATATTTCTTTTGAAGAAAATATGGTAAAAAAAGAATCTTTATTAATTGTGAAGATACATAAAAAATCATTTAAAAGTATAAGATTGGCGAAATGGAAAAAAACTGGAAGTTAGTATACTCCACCTTTCACCTGTAATAGTCCGATTTCTCGAATTAATCATTTATATCTTTTAAACTCAGTTTTCATAATTTTATTAATAATTCAAACTCATTTCATCAAGCTAAATATTCAAACAGTTTGAAATTCGAATCAAGCATCTGTGAGGCGTCGCTGGTATTCATCTGGGTTGTTCACCGGTTAATTGTGAAGTCAGTACTTGAAAGAAGATCATTTTTTCGTTTCTGTGGGAGAACGGAAAGCAGTACTCATTCTATGTTTCATTTCCAATTTGTTGTTGTAAAGAGAATAATTTCGCTTTTTATTAGTTTTTTTCGAAAATCAAGTTTTTCATAGAACCGAGTCTATATAAGTTCTGAATTAGATTCGCTCTCTTTCCATTTAGAAATCTTCGGAATCGTTTGTACTTTTATTAAAGCTGTGTTGTAACGATTGGAGTGAATAATTTTCAGTAATAGAAATTGAGTGTTCTTTTGATTTTCTGGATAAATTCCAATCTTCTGAGGCGTTGTAAGTAGTCGATTATTTTGCCGGATTTCCTCGACAACCAATTCAATTAGAGAGTGGAGAGATTTCGAATTTTCTTTTGTTATATTAACCTAGATCGATATCTGCTATTCCAAGGGCAAGTCAAATTCTTATGTTCATTTTAAAAATACATATTCGAGAGATATGATATTGTTATAGATCTTTTTTACCGTCAAGATATTTTATGAGTTGTCATCGTTATACCAAACCTTGATATTTCACGACTGGGGTAACCACGTCTTTAGGGAACTAGTCTTGCCACCTAGGGCAGCCACCTTGCGAACCATAGTAAGCCATTCAAGTAAGCTGTAAGATACAGGAATACCAGAAAACTGATGTTAAACAATATCCAATCATCGTGGAAATTAATCTCATTCCTAAAGGACTAAGTGTTTCTCTTTATGATCCAATTCTTCTCTTCTATCTTCATTAATCGTTGACTGAGCTCTATCATTGAGTTTCATTTTGTTGAGAAGCTCAGATTATTTTAAATTGAAAATTTGTACTGTGTAGTTTGAATTCATCTCGTCTGAGACTCCTTTTATTGTAATTGGTTAAACTTTGTAGTTAAGTTTTTTTCGTATTAGGTACCTTGATTATAGTTAGTAATTTATTAATCAGTTACTGTGATTTCAATATTCATCTTGTTATAAAGCTAGTTGAATGAAGTGATGAGTATTATTCCTAAGGCTATATCTAGGACGTAGGCTCTAGACGAAGATATCACACACTGAGATAAAAAGGACTCTGATCTAGCTAGACATAAGCAATTAATAGGTAGTGTCAATTGTAATTTTCTTTCAACTAGTCTTGCTATAATTCAATCTCATTCTACTACATTATTTAAATTTCTTTGTTCCAGTAGAATTGAAATATTTCTCCTATTTTAGATATTCTATAAACAAAACCATTACACACCTTACCACTGCGAATTGAATCCGACTGAACTAATATGGGTACATGTAAGGGGCTGAAAAGAACATAAGACGCTATGATAGATCTACAAATTTTAGACGTATAAAGTAATATTTCATTTAAAACGATAATATCAATATTCGTAAGCAACAGGAAAGACAGAGAAGATCGTAGTCATGTAGTTGGGTTCTTCCTAGTGATTTGTACGAGGGTTTCTATCAAATATCCGATAATAAATTGGTACCTGCAACAAGACAAAATCAAGGAAACTACATTTATTTTTGAATTTGTCTACGTACCACATTTTTGAAGTATTTGCATACTTTATGAGCTTTCATTACTCTCCGTCTAAACCGAATAGACTATAGCAGTTTTTCAAGTATGAACCATGGTAACTTTATCTTCGTTGAATAAAATATTTTTTCCTTTTCAAAAATATACCACATGTGTAATCAATACAACGATCCTGAACGTGGTTTCATGAAAACTGATAATTGCAAAACTTTTCAGAATTTTATTTAGTAAATCTATGTCCATTTACAAAATCTACACGTAATGATTGAAGTATTTCAAGTATGTTTTATGCTGTCATAATGACAGTTCAGAAATTATTTCTTCCAATGACAATTCAGAAGAATTATTCAATGTTTTTCATCGAGTTAAAATCTTTGGGTGAATATAATATCATTTTTAATAAAGACGCGGCCATGCCATACAAAAATGTTGAAAAGTAACATGCAATCCGATTATATCTTTTATATAAAAGATCTTTGATATTTCTCTAGAGCAAAAGTCCAAATATTTTCATCAATATCATTTCCAACAAATTCTGGAACTTAGATACAGACACACACAGAACAGACTCAGCACGAGTAGTATTTATGGTCGAAACAAGTACAAAATTAACCACACCGTTTTCATGGAAAAATCTGGTGTTTCATGATAATAAAATAATTCATTGAACCACTTTAGGTTGATAGAAATTGCTGAAATTTCTTCATCGAATGTCTTTACTGGTGAACCTCAATATCAGGACGTTGATTTTTGATTGAGATGGAGCTCCACCAAACCTTTCGAATTCGGATAGGGAATACCTAAATGAAAAATTGAAATGAAAGATCGATTGGTCGCGTAGGTCTCAGAGCGTTGTCTGTAACTTCACATGAGTTATCCTTTTCATTACTTGGTCTAGGGTCACCTGAGAGTAAAGGTTTATGAATGAGCAGTCGCTACAAGACCACAATTGTTTAATACAATAAATGAAGCTTGTTAAGGAAAAGGAAATGTAAATGTATTTACGGATAAACCACCATTGAGTTTTAGCATTTTTGAAGCTCAATAACACCAAATCATTCAAAAAAATGTCATTATTCTCATCTTTTGTCTGAATATTTGAAAGGTCGTGACATCATATGCTGTGATCGATGTATCAAGTTGTATGCTAAAAATATATTTCATTTAATTAATTCATTAAAACATATTATAAATGTAATGAAGGAAATTGATGGTTTCCAACAAATTTTGATGTTTTTCCAATATAGAAGCTTGCTACCAGGTTTAAATATTTAGTTCCAATTAAAATAATGTACCTTTCTGCTATATCTATATCTATTTTAGAATGAATTTTTGAGGCGGGGGCTGTCCGTTTCTGATTCCTGAGAAAACTGACATAAATTCATTTTCTATTAACACCACTGATTCAAACGATTGCCACACATTTTTTTCGGTCCACCTAAAATTATGCAAATTCAAACAATAAACATGTTTCATCGTCGATTTATTTCGTTCAATTCGCTACAAGCAGAACTAGTTTCCGATATTTTAGGGTACAAATAACAAGTTTATGTTCTTAATATAAATTTCGTTCTGAACTAGATATCGAATTGACACCCTTTTGATTTATATACCTGTTATTTGAATTCAAAAGGATTGGGACAAGTTGAACTTGTTTTTAATTTACAAATTCCCACGACTTGAAGTATCGTCTGTTTTATGTTTAAGTATAAATCAACAGGTTTCGTCCAGTCGAAATTTCGAATTGAACATTGAGTTCACGAACCTCTCTGAATTGAACTCTCGAATTCAGTTATTTTGAGGGTTGAGAGGGTATAAAACATATATGAAAAGAAAAGGGATACAATGTACTGGTATGTGAAATCAGTGATGGTTCATGACAATATATGTTCTGTTTAATACTTTGCATTTGAAAAGTGGTGATACGTTTCAAATGAAACTCGAACAGTATAGTATTCATCAAAATTTATTTCTTCTCCTTCAAATTGAATTGGATGGATGTAGTACAGGGGTGCTCAAACGGTCGATCAAGATCGACTGGTCTTTTTGAGTAGTTCTCGAGAAGAAAATATTTTCAATAGGTAGGTAACTAAACTACAAAAATTTATTACATAATAAAATAACACTCTGCTGGTGGAAAAAGGAGGCTTTATCAGAGAAACGCGCGGTTTCATTTATATATATATATATATATATATATATATATATATATATATATATATATATATATATATATATATATATATATATATATATATATATATATATATATATATAGGGGTTCCACCCCGACGAGTTGCCCATATATCTGTTCATGCAATCAAACTGATTTCATGAAAAATATAAATCCACCACCCGGTAATTAATACCATTGCCAGGCAATGATTATAATCAAAACATATCCTGTAATAATTATATATTAGGATAACGTTAGATGTTATGAGAATATATCAATCTACCAGAATATATACATACTATAGCATCATCAGACAATGATATCAATGTACCAACGAGTAGTGTCAGAGGCTTTCTCCCCAGAAAAATCCAGTGTACGGACCTTAGTCAAGTAACACTCAATGTTACTCATTAATAGTTTCCTTTGTGTGAAGTGCTGAACGATCGAATAGAATACTGCTCTGAATATAAATATGACAAAATTGTCAGTTAATTATATTACATTTATATAAACAAATAAATAAAATAAGAAATGAGATTCTGAGCAGTATAAACTGAAGAGAAAACCTATGACTCTACCTCATTATTTTTTCGGAAAGAAACATACGAAGAATATTACAAGATTTGATAACTGTTATCTTTTGTAACTGTTCAAACAAATTTTTCCTCAGACCCAAAATCTCAATATTTTTGTGAAGATTCCTAGGAATAACACCTGTTGTGGAAATAGTAATCGGTAGAATAAAATTTTTTTCATTTTCCACATTTTTTAATCTCGTCGCCAAGCATCATATATTTAGAAATTTTTTCATTGTATTTATTTTGTATATTATGTGTGTCGGGTATAGCAATATCAATTATATATGTTATTTGATTCTGTTCATCAGTAAGAATGATATCTGGTCTATTGTGTTTTACAGCTCTGTTGCAAAGAATTGTTTTATCAAAATAAAGTTTATATTTGTCATTTTACAAATAATCTCAGGTTCATATTTGTAAAATTTTTTCATTTGGGAATTAGGTCATGTTCAATTCCTAGATTAAAATGAATAATATTTGCGACGGCATTGTGTCTTTCTAAATAATCTATTGAAGCAAGGACTGAGCAAGATGATCATATATGAAAAACTGTTTCTGAAGAACAGAAACATCTACGGCAAGAATCATTTGTATTTTGTTTGATGATGTGTTTTCTATAATTCCTCGTGAAAACAACCTGATCCTGGATCGCAATTGCCAAGCATTCTGTTTCATCAAACAATTCTCCAGAAACTAACCATTTATTTGATGCGATTTCATCAATATAATCATTTTTCAATTCTTTAGGGTGCTTTCCGTGTGATCCCTTCTGCATCCATTTTTCTCTTTTAGAATTATCATCAAATATATCAAAATCTTACTTTTGCATTGTCAAGTTCAGAGGTGTAAGATTATAATCCTAAGCAACAACAATATCATGTAATTTCGACGTTCTCTGTTTATCATGAAAATGGGAACGTAGAGGAAAATTCTGTTTACTATGAAGATTATTCAAATCAGTTAATCAACGACCTCCAAGATGTCTAGGTAGTGTAACTCTGAACAGCTGACTTTGGGTGGTGCTTATGATATTTACAAAGCATTTTCCTCGTTTGACATTGTAATTCATTTAGATCAGTTTTAGACCATTTAATAATTCCAAAAGAAGATGTAAGAATAGGAACTGCATAGGAGTTGATAGCTGTGAAAAGGTTTTTATTAGTTAAATGACTCTTGATGATAATTCTAAGTCTTTTGCAATATGAACTTCTAATTTTTCTTTAGTCCTGCTATGGTTAATTGTCTTCTCCTTACAAAATCCAAGATATTCATAAGTATTTCCTTGATGCATTGGCTCGATTTCGATATTGGAAATCTTTATATAATCAGGAGTGATCTTTCCTTTCTCAATAGAAAGATTTTTACATTTTGGAAGCCCAAATTTCATATGAATATCATTGGAATAATTGAAGGTAATCTCAAGTAGTTTTTTAAATGAGATCTGGTTCCGGCATATAATTTGATATCATCTGAATAAATTAAGTGACTTGAATTCAGTTGATACTCTTTATTTTTATTTGAATTGTGGAGGCCGTTACTTGATGTAGATCTATGATATAAATGAGATGAAAAACACAAGGTTTAAATTTAATCTACACTTTATTTGAAAAAAGTCGACGGATATGATAGATCTAATCATTCGTAAAAACTGTATCAGAAAGCAATAAATGAAGTATATCCTATTCATAAAGACTATAAAATATTCAACAGTTTAACATTCTGCGGTTCTGCAAGTACAAATATTAAATCCTTTCTCGTCAAACAAAATCTTAATATAACTTTCAAAACTTCTAATAACTTAGGTAAACATATTAAAACTAATAAATCTCGTGTTGAAAACTCAAGTAAATCAGGAATCTATAAACTCAATTGCGGTTCTTGTGATAAAATTTATATCGGTAGGACCTATAGGAGTTTTGGCATAAGAACATCTGAACATAAACGTAGCTTCGATAAAAATAAATCTGATTCAAATTATTCAAACCACTTAATAAAAGAAAACCATTCATTCAATAAAAACTTTGACATATTACATATAAAATCAAAAAGTTTAAAATTAGATCTCCTAGAAGCATTAGAAATAAATAGATACAAACATTCGGACAAGCTTTTGAATGAGCAGGTAGATGTAAATTATTCACCCCTACTTAACTTGTTTAATTAGTTTTTATTACCTTCCATACTAACTGTACAATGGCTCGGTGTGGATTTTCCTGTTATTCATCCAACTTGTTCTACGATTTGTTTATAATACCATACTCTTCAATCTGTTTGTCATTCTCGATAAAGCTACTGTGTCAGCGAAACGTCGTCGAATTTTTTCAAATAAAGTGTAGATTAAAGTTGAACCTTGTGGTTTTTATCTCATCTTTATTTTAATATATATATTCATTGAAAAGAGTAACGTGAAGAATTTTTTTCATTCTGATTTTCAGCTGAAATCGTAAAATTTTTGTCATCTAATGGCCTTGACACTCCTGAAGTTGTTGTGTTTTTCATAGATGTTCTAAGAAGACAAATAACCATATTTCACTAAAACCAACCTATAATTCGATTTCCGTTTGAATACAAAATGGCTGACTTCCTCAAATATTAACAATTTTCCGCGTGCATTGAAAAATTTTTTCGCTAACGTAACGAATCTACTGCGTAATTCAATCACTAGATTGAACCTTTCCCATCATTTTGAGAATGTTGGAACAATCTCGATCAAGAAGTAATTTCGAGATGCATAGAGAGGTGGAGAATACAATGGCCGTCATATTCCATTCTGAGTAATTGATTCTTTTTGTTGAATGTTTTTACTTATGTAATTTGTTAAACAAGATCATGTCGTATTATTATTCTGGCAGATGTTTTTAACAGTTTGCATCTCTGAGATATTTGGGAAACAGTCATCCTAATCTTCCTCCTAATGACCCTGTTGTCCGAAATTTTTCCTCAAGATCATACATTGTACTTCTTTTGTAATTAGGGGCTGGAGATTGGCGTAATATTCACCAAGCAGTAAAGCCAGTCACAAATAAACATTCAATTAAACGCTTATCCTCATTTGTTAAAACCATTGTTAACAATTCCAAACGTCAAAAACAAACAACACCAAGATAAAATTCAAGTTCAAACCAGATGTAGTCTAAAACTCATTGGCATTCCAATATTATTTGTTCATCATGTAGTTAATGCATGAAGTCTATGTTAAGAGGTTTCACAACGGGAGGTGCTTATGATGGTGACGATGAGAAACATTATTGACGACAATTGGCACAATTCTGAATCAATATTCGAGTTTGACCCCTCAAAATGGTAATAAAGTTTCAATCTAGTGACTGAATTACGCAGTTGATTCATTACGACCTCTAAAACTTTTGATTTTCTAGAGGAAGTCAGCCATTTTGAATTTGAACGGAAATCAAATTTTAGGTTGGTTTTTTTGTCTTCTAAGAACATCCATGAAAAACACAATAACTTCAGAAGTGCCAACGACGTGAGATGAAAAAATATTTTGGTTTCAGCTGAAAATCAGAAAAACAAAAATTCTTCACGCTACTTTTTCACCAATTCTCGGAATATTTCGAAGATCAATATGTCAATTTGTTCAGAAAAGACTGAGTTATCGACTGAATGCCTCATTGGAATTTTTTAGTGAAGAAAAAACCTTCCAGCGATCTGGAAATATTGCTCATTCTCGAATGAGTCAGCCATATTGGAATTCATCGGAAATGGAATTTCGATACAATCTCCGAAAAACCTAGTCGTTTGGCGCATCCAATATATACAATAACATTTGTCTTCTGAAACAACTTGAATGATCAAGTCAGAGAATATATATGTGATTTCTAATAGAGAGGGCCAAATTGACCAGGTTTTTCAGGTTTTGGTAGTTACGTTTAGGTGCAGAAATAGAAAAACTATAAACTCCAAAATTGAGGGTACCATCACACATATATAATAAATACTAAACCAAAAATTCGTGAAAACTTTGGGATAAATTATTTGACATTCAAAATAATTTCCTTGACATATGTCCATAAATAAACCATAAAATTCAGATACATTTCTGTAGTATCTCAATCATATTCGATATACAAGGTGAGAAAAGTTATTATTTTTGTACTCAAATTTTCGTATTCCTCTTGTATCCACATCTCACCTACGCCAAAGTAAACTAATTAAGAAACCAGTTTCGTGAAACTATCTACACGAAATTCTTATCAGTTGATAAGTTTCAGACCATCCGGAATATCTACTCTATTTCACTGAAGCCAACTTTAGAGTATAAACAAACAATATGGCCGCGGGAAGTTCCAGCATATACATATCTAAAGTAAACCGAGGGCAAAGATAAACCAACATTAACCTTATTACTCTCGAACATAGAACATATTCTGGTCTAACTCGATTTAAATGCAAATATCTTATATTAAGTTGGCGGCCCTGCATTTTCACTAAGACAACACACCTAAGACTTTGGACATATTTCTAGGTAACAGCGGTCGTCAAAATTTGAAGCAACGTTTCGATTTTCCGGTGATTGCATAAAAGTTTTCAACTACAAGTAACATTCGATACGCATAATGAAAGTAAAATATTAGCAATACAATTGTGTAGAAGAATTCGAATATATGATGCTGATAAAATAAAATGTTGCCATGTACTTCACATTTCGAAAATTAATATTGTAACCTTCGGTGAGAGGAAAGTTGCCCTGTTCATTTTAATTGTTTGAGGGATACAGTATATCGTAGTATTATAATGGAATTGTTTACAACTCTGGTCTTTGAAAAATTGCCTTGCAATTACCTACAACATTTTAGATAGAAAGTAGCAAATGAGAGTAAATGGACCATTATTCAGAGAAATCTGTTCTATTGAGAGTGGAGTCCTACAAGGAACAGTTTTGGGGCCCTAGTTGTTTACGATCAAAGGGATAAATTGTCATATTCGCTAACGATATAGGTAAATGGGATAAAAAACACAAGGTTTAACTTTAATCTACACTTTATTTGAAATTCGACGACGTTTCGCTGACACAGCAGCTTTATCAAGAATGACAAACAGAATGAAGAGTATGGTATTATAAACAAATCGTATAACAAGTTGGATGAATAACAGGAAAAACCAACACCGAGCCATTGTACAGTTAGTATGAAAGGTAATTAAAAACTAATTGAACAAGTTAAGTAGGGGTGAATAATTCACATCTACCTGCTCATTCCAAAGCTTGTCCGAATGTTTGTATCTATTTATTTCTAATGCTTCTAGGGGATCTAATTTTAAACTTTTTGATTTTATATGTAATATGTCAAAGTTTTTATTGAATGAATGGTTTTCTTTTATTAAGTGGTTTGAATAATTTGAATCAGATTTATTTTTATCGAAGCTACGTTTATGTTCAGATGTTCTTATGCCAAAACTCCTATAGGTCCTACCGATATAAATTTTATCACAAGAACCGCAATTGAGTTTATAGATTCCTGATTTACTTGATTTTTCAACACAAGATTTATTATTTTTAATATGTTTACCTATGTTATTAGAAGTTTTGAAAGTTATATTAAGATTTTGTTTGACGAGAAAGGATTTAATATTTGTACTTGCAGAACCGCAGAATGTTAAACTATTGAATATTTTATAGTCTTTATGAATAGGATATACTTCATTTATTGCTTTCTGATACAGTTTCTTACGAATGATTAGATCTATCATATCCGGATTATATGAATTATTAATAGCTATCTGTTTGATGATGTTTAACTCTTTATTATAATCTTCTACTGATAAAGGCAAATTGAGTAACCGATGTACCATGCTGTTTAAAGCTGCAACTTTGTGTTGAATTGGATGTAATGAGTAGTTATGTATAATTGTATCAGTATGTGTTGGTTTACGAAAGACCGAAAAACATGATTATTATTTCGTTTAGTGATTTTTAAGTCCAAAAATTAATGGAATCGTTCTGTTCAATTTCTATTGTGAATTTAATGTTCAAATGGATGGAATTAATGATATTAAGAAATAAGTCTAATTGACGAGTAGTTCCAATGAAACATACTAAGATGTCGTCAACATATCTATATGAATGAAGAAATTTGAAAAGGAGTGGATGTGTATGAATTTTCTGTTCAATATTATTCATAAAAATCTCTGCTAAAAGTGGACTCAAAGGATTTCCCATGTTCAAACCATTTTCACTACTGTAATAGATTTTGTTGAAAGAAAAATAATTTTGTTCAATACAAACGTCCAACAGATTCAATATTTCTGATTTAATTATGTGGTTAACATGATTCGAATTCAACAAGTTTTCGATTATTATTTTGACATCACCTGGAGGAACACTTGGGTATAAATTCTCAACATCAAACGAAATAAGTTTTGCGTTAGGTGATAGGCTAACGTTTTTTTATGTTAATTCGAAAGAATTTTTTATAGAAAATTTTGATTTGAATGAACAATAATTTTTAATGATATCTATAAGGTAGTGCGACAATTTCACGGCTGGGGCTGTAACGTAAGATACGACTGGTCTAACGGGGTTATTTACTTTATGCAATTTAATGAGTGAATACAGTTGAGGTGGTTGAGGGTTTGGTGATTTGTATTTATCTTTTGCTCTAATTAAAGATTTTGCGTCATTTATTGCAATTTTAATATTATTCTGGAATATAATAGTTGGAACTTTGTTTAAAATTGTATAGTTTCCGGACGAAATGAAATTTAGAGTTTTAAATAGGTAGTCATTTTTATTTAACGCAATAACAGTATTACCCTTATCTGCTTTTGTAAAATAACTTCATTTAGTTGAGATTTTTGTTTGATGGCCTTTAAAATATTTTGTTCTTTACTCGGTTTAAAGTCAGCTAATGATTCATTTTTATAATGTTAGATGCTTAATATTTAGGGTGAGTGTTATTAGGAATATTTTTCAGAGAAATTTCAGTATCTATGCCAAGTTCCTCTAAATCAGATTCTATCTTGTTTAATTTAATATTGTGTTTGAAACCTTTCTCTAAGAGATTTGTTTCATCAGTTGTGAAATAAGTATTAGAAAGGTTAACGAATCTATCAAAAAATTGATGGTCAGAAAATTTAGTTTTACGTGGAGTAGGTTTCGGTTTTCGTGACACGAGAAACTTTAATTTGCGGTATTGGATGGTATATTTATTATGTATTATTGATCTAATTTTGAATCTATTATTGAAATCTAATGAATCGAATTCAAGTAAAGTGTAGATTAAAGTTAAACCTTGTGTTTTTATCTCATTTATATCATGGATCTACATCAAGTAACGGCCTCCGCAATTCAAACGATATAGGTGTTTTCTTTTCTAGAGAAAATTATTGGAATATCAAAAGGCTGGTCGAGAGATCATCAATAACTGGATGAAGAAAAATAAATACTCAAAGCAAATTTTACAAAAACTAAGTACACGTCTTTTGCTGTAGACATGCGCCCTTTTTCGGAAAATTCACTATTAATTAATCTAGTCGAAAACCTTCATTTGGAATACCATGCACATATGCATGTAAATGTCTCGGAGTTATATTTGATTCGTTTTAAATTAAGATACCCATATTTAAAATATGGATCCTAAAGTTAGGAATCTGATAACGAAAATTAGATATTTTACCACTGGATGGGATGCAGAACATATTACAATAATTTATCATGCATTCGTGGAATCCCAGGAGTGATGAAAATAAGACTAACAACAGTCCTCTGACAGATTCTTGGAGTCCCGTAGAATTTTATGGGAGGCCAATTCGTTATTGAATTTTTCAACATAAGAGGACTTCGACACACCATAATAAATGTAAGTGCAGGAAACCAGCACCAGCAGAAGTGCTAGCTTCTACGGAAACTCAAATAATTGTAACAACAGACATCACCTATCTCTGTTTCAGTGGCTATAAGTTGCTCTCAAAGTTTGAGTTAGGGCTTTGTGTTTCTGCCAGATCGGATGTCGCATTCCACAGAGAGGATACATTGGAGGATGACACTTTCGACTTGGCGACTGAGGCGATCATAATGGGGAGTTTAACGCCTATAACATCAACTAGCTCCAATACTCAAATAGGACCGACGAAGCAGGAATGCAAGAAGAGGCCTTTGCGATAAGTCTCAACATGACTCACGTCTAGGAAACTTTGACCACACCTCGTTTCTAGTACTAGTACGTTCTTAAAGTCACGCAAGGAAGATCCAACACCTTACAAGGACATATGGCAGCCAGCTGGTAGAAGCTGCGCGAATTTTCTCGTCTTTTCCCTTCAATGACGTTTGTTTTTCAGGTCTTTAAATGTCTGCTTTGAGTCCGTAACTGAAGTTATTCTGGCAGGCATGGACCTCTATATCTCAAACTTCATGAAAAAAAGATCTGCACAAATGAATTGGTTCACTAAAAGTTGTCTAAAAGCTGTAACAGTTTAAAACAGAGCAGGTAAGAACTGAAGTGAAAAAGCAAACGATGTATTGTTGATACACGCGGCCATTATTTTAAGGAATTAAAATTGTACTAAAGACTAGAATAAACATACCACAACAGCTTTTGTTAGTATCAGATTTCATGAAAACATGTACTTTCACCAGAAATAAGGTAACCCGATAAATTTACTCCATCCTATTTATATATTCTACATATAAATATCATGCTTTGAAGTTTCAAAGAAATATAAACCCCTAAGGCATGAAGCGTAGCCATTATTATTAAAATTTCATCTTCCCCAATTCCATTTAATTTGAATCTACCCCACCACATTGGGACTGACAGTATCTTCTTGAGTTTGTACAGATCATTCTGCCAAATACGCTTTCAGTCTTGAAACCCTAAACGTCTGTTATTTATACCCGCCCCTACGCATATATCAATCGAGATTAGACTTGACATCGCGAAAGAACATCTAAGACGTATAAGGCATTAAGGAAGTATTAATAATTCATGGATATAGTGGATCACATGATCTGATTAAACACAGTTTGTGAGAGATAGAGGAAACTTGTCTAATATGGCCTTCCTTTTCTCTTCGAATATTTGTAAAACTCATAAATAAGTTTAAATTTTTGAATGAGTTCCCAAGACGTCCCTAGAATTCTTTCTGAAAAAATGAAAAGTATCTGCTTGCCTTTGATCTCGATTATCTCCTCAAATATGCATAGTGAAAAAAACGCACACAGATCAATTTCAGAAGGAATGAGTACTTTGAAAGAATTAAACGTTGGGAATATCCTTGGTTTTGTAAAAAAAAAGTTGCGAATAATAATTTGAATAAACCCATCAAATTTCAACTTCTTACGTACGTTTTAAACATTCGAACCTTGAAACCCCGTATACGAAAAACTAAACATTCTCAAGGCATAGTTTGTTCTGAAAGTCACTTTAAATTCCAATTATGTAACAACCTTCGTAACATGGCAGGTTACAGCCTGCATATTGTATATCAAATATATAGGGTGATTCTTTTGCATGCGGTCTTTTTGCAAAAAAATTTTGGAGTATTCACGAAACTTTGTTATTTCGAACGGCATTGGTTAATTTGCAAATTTTTTCTAAAAGAGAATTATATTGTGAAAAAGTTCCCTTCAAATTTACTGAAAGAAAAAATTTCAGTATTCAACGAGGATGAAGTACAATATACAGGGTGTTACATAAGAGTATGTCCCAACTTGATTGAATAAATCTACGTGCAATTTTATGAAAAAAAGTTCATATAAACATAGGTCCACAAAAGCTGAGTTACGGAGCTACAGTGTGTTGAAATTTCCGGAAAAATTTGGTTTTTTCTTCAAAAAATCCTGCAGTTTTTGAGATATTCATCCCAAATTTGAAATGCAAGCTATTTTTACAGCCTACATCATTACACGTCCTAAATCTTAACTAGAATCTACAAGGTGTTTTCTTTTCCGAGGCCATGTCTTATTTTACCCTTTCAAACTTTTTTGCAGCACGCCACTGATCAGTGTACCATCAATTTTCGTCATCTTAGCTTGATTTAAAAACTTTTTGACAACAGTAATTTTTTGTATCTCCAACCGTTTTCGAGTGAAAAATTATGGAATTTGAATTATTTGAATTATATGTTATTCACTAAATAATTGAAATAATTTGCTTTCATTTTGATAGCTCGTTTTATGAGACTCAACTTATACTTATTCAATATCAAACTGAAAAAAAGAACAATTAAAAACTAAATGAGTTGCTGGAAGTGTCCTCCACCTGCAACAATACAGGCCTCTTTCCTTTGCATATTATCACGCTCTTTTTGAAATATTCCTTTATACTTTTGGGATATCCCTATGAGAAAAAGACTAAACTATTTGAGTCTGGGGATCTAGGAGGCCATGGTTCTGGCCCACCTCGACCTTTATTTTATACCGATGGGGGAAAAACTCGTAAACGAGCGCCGGGGTTCTTCCCGGAAAGTGTGGAGTTGAGGTCCAAGGGTGGCTCGGCCTACCCACTTAAAAACCCTTCAACGGTAAAGGTTCTGTGAGCTGTCCGGAACCGCCACTTGCCATTACTTCAGATCAGCAAGAACCTCTGCTTTATACTCCTCTCTTTATTTTCTATCTTCCGCATAGTGTTCGTCCTGCATTATATCACCCTGAAAGCCAGACGCAAGGCAGGCGCTCGTCCAGCCACCCCGCGTCAAACATTCCGTGCGACCCCCGTTTGGAATTACTTCCGATCAGCAGGAGCTTCTTCCGTTATTGCCTATTTCTTGGTGTCTGCTTCTTCTCGAATTCTTGTTTGTTCTGCATTATATCGCTTAGGAAGTTCGATTGAGTGTCTACCTCACTCGACTTTTAAGAAATATCTTCACGATGTTGTCTGGTGCTATTGTTTCAGGGATTTAGTCGCTTCTTTTCCTCTAATAACGAGGGCATGCGAAAATTGTGTGCTCTGCAGAATCTTCATTCTGGCAGAACCAGCAGTTGCTGTCCTCATTTTTCCCTATTCTAGCTAAGTATTTCCCAAAGACGCCATGCTCAGTGAAGCACTGCGTCATGTGGTAGTTCACTCCCCCGTGTTGTCTCTAGTACCATTTTTCTGGATCTTTTATCGACCTTTTCGTCCATTGTCCACCTGTGTCCGTGTTCCATAATGTTTGGATTTTCTTTATGGAGTTTTCCCGCCTCTCCTCTTGTCGCTCGTTGTTTCTATAAGATAGTGCCCTCTCTTCCAACAGTAGTTAGATGGGTATGATCCCTGCTATAACGCATGCGCTGAAGTAGGATACCGTCCAGTATCCCATGCATATTCTGAGGGCCATGCCGCTAACACTGTCTGAGTTGATTCAGCATGTTCTTTTTCTTTAGGACCTTCCTCCACGTCGGTGCCGCGTATCGACCCGAATACAGCGTTGTATACGAGTCTCTTCTTCTGCGTGGGGCCTATGGTGTTGTGGAGGATTTTTGACAGACTATTTATACTCTTCTCCGCTTTGTTGGTGACATACTCGATGTGCTCCTTCATCGTCAGGTCCTCGTCCAGCATCACTCCCAGATATTTTGTGCTCTTCTTCAGGTCATCGGCATATGCTATTAGTTGTACATTCTTCGGTGTTCTTATGCTAAGAACCATCGGCAGAATTGAAGGAAAATCTCGGGGAAGTAGAGTTATGATGCGTTGAATATGAAACGGGTAGAATAAAAAGTCGTGGAGAATCCTCCAAACTAGAATATTGGAAATATTCAACTGATTTCCAATTTTTCTTGTACTCACATAAGGATTCAAATCAATACAACTCAAAATTGATTCCTCAATATCTGGATTTCTCATAGTTGGAGTTGCACCTTTTAAATGATTATTTGCAGTAAAACTTTCTGTGGATATTTAAAAATGTTCGCCTGTCTGGTGGTACTCGATTTGGAAAGTGCACTTGATATAATTGCCTAGCTTCTGTAGTGTTTCCGTCAACCAGACCGTACATGTAATGCATATCAGCCAATTCGGCGTTAGTAGAATTAGCTATTTTTTCTCACAGCAATAACTTCAAAAGTCTTAAAACTAATCGTTAATTTAATAAACAATTTGAGCAGACACTGGTTCAACTTTAGCAACTGTCAAAATAAATAAATAAATGAAAAAATCAATGGCTACTAGTCATTTTCTCAATTAGAAATGCTTTCAATTCAGCGAATGCATACAATCGTGTAATAATTCATGCTCGAGAACGATCGGAGATACGAAAAGTAAACAGATGTCAAAAAAGTTTCTAAATTGGACGAAGATGACGAAAATTGATTATACGCTGATCAGTGGCGTACTGCGAAAAAGTTTGAAAGGGAAAATAAGACATGGCTCCGGAAGAGAAAACACTTTGTAGATTCTAGTTGAAATTCAGTACGTGTAATGATGGCGGCTGTAATAAATAGCTTGCATTCCAAATTTGGACTTAATATCTCTAAAACTGCAGGAGTTCTGAAGAAAAAAACAAGTTTTTCCGGAAACTTCAACACCCTGTAGCTCCGTGACAAAGCTTCTGCTGACCTATATTAATATAAACTTTTTTTCTTAAGATTGCACGTAGATGTACCCCCTCAAGTTATGATATACTATTATGTAACACCCTGTATTATATATTGTCAACATTTCTATTTTCACAAATGCTACCAGTTTTAACTGTCAAGTCTCTTTCAAGTAGTCAACTACAGGAAACGAACCTTTTTATATAGCCTAGTTACAAAATAAGTAGTGGAGAGGTATTAATATCTAGGTGGCTATTAAGGGTGGTTTCACTTGGGTTTTCGAAAGGTTTATTGATTTTCAAACAATCCAAAAGATTCATTTTTTCCTTTATCGCAATTACGAAGAATGACTCGACAGTCGAAACCGGTGGTGTTGGTGAAAATAAAATTGTGGAAAGTATAAAATATATTTTATTTCATCTTCGTTGGAAATGAATTTCCATGAAATGAATAAAGCATCAATATTACTCAAATTCAGTATCGATTTAATGACCTGAAACAAGAGACTTGAACTCTACTCAATCAACAGAGGACAAAAGGCTCACAATCTCCTACAATACAGGATGTTCGAAATTCCCCTACAAATTGTCTAAATTAGAATTTACAAATAATTCCAATATTTCAAATTTTATTTATGCTAGGCAACTAGTTATCAACACATGTTTTTCTTCGGATATGTCATCATATATGCCAACAAAATTTGATATTATTTCTTTGCTCACATATTCCCCTCACATTTGAAATTAAAGTTATGAATTGATATTTTGCAACACTATAACATACGGATAATAGCAATTGTTGCTCAATTTTTACGAGTACCTTTTGTTCTTCTTGAAAGTTTTAATTTTTATGACAATGCAAAGGGAATCACTAAATTCTACCTCGACAGAATGTGCTGAAGCAGAGTCGTTAGATGACCTAGGTGGGACTTAAACAAGAATAGACCAGAAGCTTGAATTGTTCCATTCAGCTGTTCTCAGAATGATCTGCAGGTACAGAGATATTGGTAGTAATGCTAGGAGAATTGGTTAAGGACTACCTCGAGCAACAACGGCGATCTATGACCGTTAATAAAAAGTTTTTTTCGTTGAGACAACGGTTCGCTACTGCTAGGCACCTTTAAAGGTAGCCTGGACAGAACAGTGGAGTGAAAATTAGCAACAAACGACAATGTATCAACAAATTTGGTTTAAGGCTTCGTGTCGCAGCTAGATGCCGATCAAAATTTGCAGGAAACATGTCATTGGTATCGACTTTCTCTACAGAAGTCGAAATGAAATATATGCCTAGTGAAACTCTTTATTTTCCTTCTGCTTTGGAGTAGGTTCAATGAGTGTGTGGGAAAGAATTTCTTTAAACGCTCACACAGATCTGGTAATCGTCTATAATGGAACCGCGAATACTCAGAGCTACTTAATAGGCAATTTGGAAGAACGTATACCATTTGCGGCAATCATGGGTGCATACTTTTTGATGATGCATAATAACCCCAGACCTCACCAAGCTCATACCATTAGGAACTATCCTCAAGATCTCTAGAACATCCTCTATAGAACACCAGGAAGCTAACAAAACCAGCTGATCGAAATTTGAAACAGAATGAATAAGATTCCTATGAGGTGATTGATTTTGAGTATGTATTGTAGATGTTATGGAGTTATTCTCGGCATGGATAGAAATATCTAGTAGTAACCAGATTTTGGGAGTTTTTCCAAATGTTTAACATTTTTCATTATAAGTTTTACCTCAATTCGTATAAGTGCCACTAACATTTCTGAAGCATTCCTTAGAGGTGAAATTACTGGAACAATAATTCTTCAAAATGTTCAAACTTCTTCTGAATAAATTTGAATTTTCTATTAGGTGCGTTAAGTTTATTGACCAGTGAATATGTTTATTTCAAAAATCTAGGGATTGACCAGATATCGATGATTTATCTGCCTTGCCTGTGGAATTAATTTGTGCAAAAGGAAGGGTACAAATAGGGCATATTTATTTATATCCATGTGCCACAAATTCGAAACAGAAAAATTACATTTAAATGAAAGTTTTTCAAAATATTCTGACGAAGAATTGAATGACATTGTCCAGCAAATAAAAAGCACAACAACTACTGATCTCAGTTGTATGAATACTATTCATACCATCGGAATATTTCCAATTATTCGCAGTCCTTTATGTACTATAATAAAACAATGTCTCGAATATGTCCCAATAAACTGAAGATTGCCAAGGTTATACCCGTCTACAAGAAGAAGACGTGATCAATTCGAATATTAATAGACCAATCTCGATTTGCATACACTATCAAAATTATTCGGGGACATATTGAAACGTCGACTCGTCGGATTGTTAGATAAAGAAAACCTTTTCAATGAACGACAGCACAGTTCTCGAAAAAGTAGATCAACTACAACGGCCATTGTTGATTTTATAGAGGCGATCACTGAGGCCATTGACCAGTGTCAGCAAGCACAGCTATCAGCATGTGATCGTTCAAAAGCTTTTACTGTGTGGTTAGAGAATTACTACTACAGAAGTTACAGCATTATGGGGCACGCGGAGAAGCCTTATCTATTTTCGAATCATACCTAACTAAAAGAAACCAAGTTGTATCATGGACAAATATCCAATCACAAGAAGAACAATGAATGTAGGAGTCCCACAAGGGTCAATACTGGTTCCAATATTGTTCATCTTGTATGTGAATGAATTTCCTTGTAACCTATCAGGCTCAAAGACGCAGATGATACATCCATTCTCAATGTTGATTCAAGAAATGCAGATACCAAAGTTGAGACTTAACAGTAATTGCAGAATGCAAAACGGTGGTTCTCTATGAATGCATCAAAACTCAATGAGAGCAAATCACAAAGAATGAAATGTTGATTGCAATTTCATAAATATACTCGAATTATCCATTACCTGTGATTTCATTTTCACTAATTAACGAATGGAAACATCTTCAACGACTGAGATTGCGAGGATAGCCTATTTTTCTCACCTATATTCGTTGGAAACCTATGGAATATTATTGTGGGGCCACAGTGGGGTGCTAAATGAGGTGCTTATCGAACAAAAAGAGGCTGTTAGAATTATTTGCGGTTGTACGAGTACAACAAGCTGCAGGGGACTGTTAAAGAACTTGAAGATATTCACTATCATATCTGTTTACATACTTTCGAAATATGTTCATTCCAAGAAAGATGAATTCACCATAAAGTATGTTTTCATGGCTATGACACCAGAAATAAAAACTTGCACACCGTGAATCGCCTTCAAAGAACCCAAGTTGGAACAAACTATTGGTGTATCAAATTTTATAATTTCATTCCTGAACACCTGAAAAGATTCTCAGGTCTGGCCTTTGGGAGACAACTGAAGAAGCTCCTGCTGAATGGGACAATCTACACGTTTGATGAATTTTTTGAGCAAGTGAGGTCTTATTGAACTGTTTAAGTCAATAGAATCTTGTTGATTCAATTAATTATTGGAAGTTCATGCTCGAATGTTTGAATGATTTACATATATGTATATTTGGTTCTTTTTCAGTAGCTCACTCTGTATTTTCTACAGTTCTCAACCAAAAATGAAAATTCGTTCACGGGGATGCAGACAAAGATATTACAATTTTTTTGAGGTATCACTCGACCCATCTCCTTCTTCCAACTTTTCAAGGGTAGTTACCTGCTTTAGGGGTTGAAATTCGAGATGATGATGCTACTTGATGATGATTGCGCTCGATCAGCACGGATCTGTTCCATTTTACTTCACTGAAACTTGAATAGTCTGAGGGAAATAGTCTTCCCTATCTTTCAGTTGCTCACCCTGTATCTTTATCAGTTTTTAATTGAAAATGGGAATTCGTTCAAGGCAATATAGACAAAAATACCACCTTTCTTTTGAGTAATCACTCGACCCATCTTCCCTATTCAAAATGTTCAAGGATTGCAACCCTCGCTTAGGGGGTTGATATTTCAGACAAGTTTTGTACCCCAAAAGATGTCCCCCTTCAAACAAAAATTGAATTGTTTTTACGTTTTGATCATAAATGAATATCTTGGTAGATATAGTCTCTGTTTAGTTTTCGTTGAAGCACCCTGTATATATATATATATATATATATATATATATATATATATATATATATATATATATATATATATATATATATATATATATATATATATATATATATGGGGTTTTACCCCGACGAGTTTCCCATATATCTGTTCATGCAATGAAACTGATTTCATGAAAAATATAAATCCACCACCCGGTAATTAATACCATTGCCAGGCAATGATTATAATCAAAACCTATCCTGGAATAATTATATATTAGGATAACGTTAAATGTTATGAGAATATATCAATCTACCAGAATATATACATACTATAGCATCATCTGACAATGATATCAATGTACCAACGAGTAGTGTCAGAGGCTTTCTCCCCGAAAAAATCCAGTGTACTGACCTTAGTCAAGTAACACTGAATGTTACTCATTAATAGTTTCCTTTGTGTGAAGTGGTGAACGATCGAATAGAATACTGTTCTGAATATAAATATGACAAAATTGTCAGTTGATTATATTACATTTATATAAACAAATAAATAAAATATGAAATGAGATTCTGAGCAGTATAAACTAAAGAGAAAACCTATGACTCTACCTCATTATTTTTTCGGAAAGAAACCAACGAAGAATATTACAAGATTTGATGACTGTTATCTTTTGTAACTGTCCAAACAAATTTTCTTCAGACCCAAAATTTCAATACTTTTGTGAAGATTTCTAGGAATAACACCTGTTGTGGAAATAATAATCAGTAGAATAAATATTTTCTTCATTTTCCACATTTTTTAATCTCGTCGCCAAGCATCATATATTTAGAAATTTATTCCTTGTATTTATTTTGTATATTATGTGTGTCGGGTATAGCAATATCAATTATATATGTTATTTGATTCTGTTTATCATTAAGAATGATATCTGGTCTATTGTGTTTTACAGCTCTGTTGCAAAGAATTGTTTTATCAAAATAAAGTTTATATTTGTCATTTTCACAAATAATCTCAGGTTCATTTTGTGATTTTTTTCTTTTGGGAATTAGGTCATGTTTAATTCCTAGATTAGAATGAATAATATTAGCGACGGCATTATGTCTTTCTAAATAATCTGTTGAAGCAAGGACTGAGCAAGATGATAATAAATGAAAAACTGTTTCTGAAGAACAGAAACATCTACGGCAAGAATGATCTATATTTTGTTTGATGATGTGTTTTCTATAATTCCTCGTGAAAACAACCTGATCCTGGATCGCAAGTGCCAAGCCTTCTGTTTCAGCAAACAATTCTCCAGATACTAACCATTTATTCGATACGATTTCATCAATATAATCATTTTTCAATTCGTTAGGGTGCTTTCCGTGTAATTCATTCTGCATCCAACTTTCTCTTTTAGAATTATCATCAAATATATCAAAATCTACCTTTTGCATTGTCAAGTTCAGAGGTGTTAGATTATAATCTGAAGCAACAACAATATCATGTAATTTAGACGTTCTCTGTTTATCATGAAAATGGGAACGTAGATGAAAAATCCGTTTACTATGAAGATTATTCAAATCAGTTAATCCACGACCTCCAAGATGTCTAGGTAGTGTAACTCTCTGAACAGCTGACTTTGGGTGGTGCTTATGATATTTACAAAGCATTTTCCTCGTTTGACATTGTAATTCATTTAGATCAGTTTTAGACCATTTAATAATTCCAAAAGAAGATGTAAGAATAGGAACTGCATAGGAGTTGATAGCTCTGAAAAGGTTTTCACTAGTTAAATGACTCTTGATGATAATTCTAAGTCTTTTGTAATATGAACTTCTAATATTTTCTTTAGTGTTGCTATGGTTAATTGTCTTCTCTTGACAAAATCCAAGATATTTATATGTATCTCCTTGATGCATTGGCTCGATTTCGATATTGGAAATCTTCATATAATCAGAGGTGACCTTTCCTTTTTCAATAGAAAGATTTTTACATTTTGGAAGCCCAAATTTCATATGAATATCATTGGAATAGTTGAAAGTAATCTCAATTAGACTTTTAAATGAGGTCTGGTTCCGACATATAATGTAATATCATCTAAATAAATTAAGTGACTTACTTTGAATTCAGCTGATAGACTCTTCATTTTGAAGCCGAAGCTAGTAGCATTCAATTCATGAGATAATGGATTAAGGCAAAGACAAAACCAAAGAGCAGTTAAATATATATATATATATATATATATATATATATATATATATATATATATATATATATATATATATATATATATATATATATTATTATTATATTCCTAAAACATAAAATTTCGGCAATAATCCACAGAACATCATCGTCTTCTTTTTCCAACCATCCAAACTATAGCTCACAATGGTTGTCATCGTGGCTTATTTTATTCGACAGAATATTGAAACAACTACATATAGTTATTCGCAATATATACGGAACGATAATAATTGCATATAGTTATATGCAAAATATATCAATTATAAATACCAATGGATCCGAAAAATTCTTTGAAATTCTTTGGTTGAAATTTTTCTAACAGTTAAGTGAAAATGTCGCAAATAACATCTATAAATTGAATTCTGACCTCAAAGGAAATTGTCATCAGTCTCATTTAATGCTGAAAATCTTCATCAACTTCAGGCTATATGCAAAATGTTGGACTTCTATGATTAGAAGTTGAAAAGATTCATTCGTCCACTTCAAAGAATCACCCTATATAATATTGGTGTGCTGCCCTGAGGTTATAGAATGACGGAAATGTGGAAACATGAAAAAAGTATATAAATAAATATGGATAAAGTTGAAAGAATTATAGAAATAGATTATTTCCAGTATATTGTTATTAAAACTATTATGTTATCCTAATTGTATTTAATACGAAGTTCCAAATTTTAACACCCTATATGCTTTCAAACTATTGATTCGTTCAACTCGCTAATTCATCTCTCTAATGGCAGTTGCCAGCTTCTACTCCCCCCCAACCCCCAGAACATCGCCTAGAAGTTACAAAGTAAGACGCCGTCGCGTTTGAGAAACGAAAATTGAATATCTTGCGAAAACGGAAGCGGAAACAATGCCTCCATTGTAAATAGACGAGCTGTTTCCTCATTGGCTGCCGTTAATAACTCTAAGACTTTGGAAACGGGGTGAATTAATGAACACACCCTTACTTCGGATTCTCTCTGCAGCCTCGTTTTGTGTTCTATGTTTGGATGCTGTCATAGTCATGGCTTGCTTTTGCTTGAAGCAAAATGTAATTTCTCCTCTTACTATTTATGTCGGGATGTGACAGGTCTCATTCGGAAGAAACAGGGGGAAGTATACTTCACCTGAACAAAAGAATGAGACTGAGATTAGAAATTTAATTATAGGATCAATGTGTATACCTATATTTATATTTTTTAGGAAACGTGCAACACACATACGACGGGCAGAAAACCTATATTAAACAGGGTGTTACATAATAGTATGTCACAACTTTACGAAGTTACAGGGTGTTAAAATTTCGGGAAAAAATTGGTTTTTTCTTCAAAACTCCTGCAGTTTTTGAGATATTCAGCCAACATTTGGAATGCAAGATATTTTTCACAGCCTCCATCATTACACGTCCTAGATTTCAACTGAAATTCACAAGGTGTTTTCTTCTCCGAGGCCATGTCTCATTTTACCCTTTCAAACTTTTTTGCAGTACGCCACTGATCAGCGTGCAATCAATTTTCGTCATCTTCGTAAAATTCAGAAACTTTTTTGACACTTGTAATTATTTCGTATCTCCAAACGTTTTCGAGTGAGAAATTATCTGAATTGTATGTTATTCGCTAAATAAAAAAAATTATAGAAATACTGGATAGGTATGACCAAAATTTGCTTTTATTTTGATAGCTCGCCTTCTGAGACTCAACTTATACTTATGCAATATCAAACTAAGAAAGAACAATTAAAAACTAAATAAATTGCTGAAAGTGTCCTCCACCTGCAAGAATACAGGCCTCTGTCCCTCTTTGCATATTATCATGCACTCTTTGAAATATTCCTGGGGTACTTCTCATCGTGTCACAAGAGGTTATTATTCGATTTCTCAATTCTTCTATAGTGTTCACTGGAGTGGTATGAACTAAACTTTTGAGATATCCTCATAAGAAAAAGTCTAAACTATTTAGGTCTAGGGACCTAGGAGGCCATGGTTCTGGCCCACGCCGACCTCTTCATCGGTTGTTGAATGTATTATTCGAGAATTGCCTATCTTCTCCAGTAAAATGTGCTAATACCCCGTCATGCATGAACCACATTATGTTTCTCACCAAAAGTGGCACATCCTCGAGCAATAAAGGCAACTCCTTCTCAGGAAATCGCCAATAAGCGGGACCGATTAGTCTGTTAGACAAAAAAATGGCGCAATCCAATAATTTAAAATTTTTCAGATCCAAACATTCAGTGAGAATCGTTCTTAATGATGAGATTCTTCAATCAAATGGGGGTTTTCCTCAGCCCAATAATGAAAATTGTGAAAATTTGTGATAGCAATTCTCGAAAAGTTAACTTCGTCTGTGAACATTATTTCACTATCGAAATGAGCATTTTCTCTTATTTAATCTAAGAACCATTGGCAGAAAATTCAGTCTTGAAGGAAAATCTCGAGGAAGTAGAGCTTGGACGAGTGTAATATGAAACGGGTACAATAACAATTCGTAGAGAATCCTCCAAACAAGAACATGTGAAATATTCAACTGATTTCCAATTTTCCTTGTACTCACATGAGGATTCAAATCAATACAATTCAAAACTGTTTTCTCAATATCTGGAGTTCTCGTAGTCTGAGTTGCACCTTTTGAATGATTATTTGCAGTAGAAGTACCAGTTTACCTTAACTTTCTGTGAATATTTGAAAATGTTCACCTGTCTGGTGTTACTCGATTTACTTGATATATTCGTCTAGCGTCTGTTGTGTTTCCGTCAGCCAGACCGTAAATGCTATGGATATCAGCCAATTCCACGTTAGTAAAATTAGCCATTTTTTCTTACAGCAATATCTTCAAAAGTGTTAGAATTAATCGTTAATTCGATAAACAATTCGAGCAGACACTGGTTCAATTTCAGCAACTGTCAAAACAAATAAATACATTAAAAAAACGAAGCCTACTAGTAATTTTTTTAATTAGAAGTGCTTTCAATTCAGCGAATGCATACAATATTTTTTTGCTCGAGGGCGGTATGAGATACGAAAAAATCACAAGAATTAGAAGTGTCGAAAAAGTTTCTAAATTGAACGAAGATGACGAAAATTGATTGTATGCTGATCAGTGGCGTACTGCAAAAGAGTTTGAAAGGGCAAAAGAACACATGGCCCCGAAAAAGGAAACACCTTGTAGATTCTAGTTAAAATTCAGGACGTGTAATGATGGAAGCTGTGAAAAATAGCTTGCATTCCAAATTTGAGCTGAATATCTCGAAAACTGAAAAAGTTTTGAAGAAAAAATCAATTTTTTCCGTAAATTTCAACACCCTGTAGCTCCGTAAAGAAAGCTTCTGCGCACCTAATTTTATATGAACTTTTTTTCATAAAATTGCACGTAGATTTACTCCCTCAAAATGTGACATACTATTATGTAACATCCTGTATATCGGATGTTCCTAAAAAACTTGAAAGCTTGAATCAGAACTCAATTGCAATGAAATATACGACTTTCTCATGGAGTCGATAAGAGTGAGAATATTCGATCTGGAAATATATAAATGAAATTAAAAGTAAGAATCTGAAGAGAATTCAGAGTTGTTGAAAGAAACACAAACACAGACCAAGATAAAGTCTGAAAGTGAAAGTAAATTTCGAAATCACCATCATCACCAGTTAGCTTAATCTCGTCCACTGCTGGACATAAGCCTCTCTCAAACTATGCCAAGCCTATTCTGATCTACATCCAGTTCGACTTGATGCGTCTCATGTCGTCAGATCATCTAGTAGGGGGGGCTTCGAAATGTTCCTTGTCTGGGCCTCCATTCGATAAATTTCTGGTTCATCTATCGTCCGATCTTCTGGTAATGTGTCCGGCTTAGTTGTACTAAAACACAGCTAATCTGCTTGCAGCATTATTGACTCCCGTTTTTCTTCTCATTTCCACATTTGGTATTCAATCCCAGAGGAAAATTCCCAGCATACAACTCTCTATGGACGATATTTATTTTAGTGATACTCTTTTTCGTAAGCATCAGAGTCTCTGCTTCATATATCATTACAGGCAGAACGCACTGGTCATACACTTTCCGTTTCAGACAAATGGGGATGTTCAATTTGAATACATTTTTAAATTACCGAAAGCGGCCAAAGCGAGTCCGACTCGTCTATAGATTTCCCTAGTCTGGTTGTTCCGGACTTTGGTTATCAGGTGGCCCAATGGCCCAAGTATTTGTATGAGGTTACTTGATGAATTTCCTCTTTTCTGCGAGAGATGTTTCACCTACTACCAAGTTGGTCAAGAACTGGGTCTTAGAAATATTAATTTTCAGTTCCATCGCTTTTGAAATTTGCTGAAGCTTTTCAACATGAAACCAGCTTTACCTACACTATCTGATATGAGAACAATGTCATCTACGAACCTTAAATGACTTTGATTTTCTCCATTTATATATACTCCTAGGTGATCCCACTTCAATTGTTTAAAAATATTTTCGAGGAGGGTTATAAATAATTTGGGGAAGATTCTATCGCCTTGGCGGACTCCACGCTTCACTTCGAACTTATTTGTTTATTCGCGAAGTGTTATGCACGCTGTGGCTGTATCATAGAAGTTCGTCAGTAGAGAAGTATTTGAAATAAAACATACAAAACACAAAAAAAACATAAATGAATTTTTTATAAAACAACTTTGTGAAAATAAAAAAATCCCAGATTGAAACTTAAGTCATAAAAATTAGAATGAACGAAACTATATTTCCACTACATCAGATAGTTGATAGTCCGCTGTTTTGAACCAAGATATTTTTTCATATATTTATATTTCAATTTACGTATTTATTTATAGATTTAATATACGAGTTTCGGGAAGTTCCTGGACTCTTCAGAACAGACGTGCTCAAGAAGCGATCGACCAGTCGATCGCGAGTGCTTTTTGAAAGGATCTCGAGAAGAAAAAAATTTTTAGTAAGTAGGTAACTAAACTATAAAAATTTATTACGTAATAAAATAACACTCTGCTACCCTAACTAAGCCTAACCCAAACCTATAGCAATGTATATTTTGCGGAAAGCTAATCTATATATATGCTACGGTACAACCTATCTAGGTAGGTAGGTAGGTAGTTAGGTAGGATGTATCGTGTATGTACAGCAACCCTGCCAAACAATCAAAAGCTGCTACGATCGCAGTCATTTAAAATATCACATATAAGTATATATATATATATATATATATATATATATATATATATATATATATATATATATATATATATATATATATATATATATATATATATATATATATATATATATATATATATATATATATATATATATTTGGAATTTTAACGTCTCCACATCTGTTTGTTACTGTTCGTATCTCTCTCGAAGTCCGGTAGCGGGTTCGCCGTGTCGGTCCATAGAGGGCGACTCTCGTACCTATGTACGAGGTGCGTCCTTTCTGGAATTGATAGGGTACCCCGATGTAGCTTGGTAGGATGCTGAGAAGCGATATGCGACACTGATGAGCTCCTAATAAGGGCGAAACTGCAGTCTGCCGCTTCATTTCTCGGCATCCTGCTTGGTTGCACTATTGTGGCGCTTGGGGGTTGCGTGCATGGCGGGCAGATTTGGAAACTAGCTCTTGTCAGGAGGGATTATTCATTGATCTACGGATTTTTGAATAATTCGTCTTGTCTCAGAATATATATATATAATCGATATTGCTATACCCGACACACACATAATATACAAAACATATACAATGAAAAAATTTCTAAATATATGATGCTTGGCGACGAGATTAAAAAATGTGGAAAATGAAAAAAGTTTATTCTACCGATTATTACTTCCACAACAGGTGTGATTCTAGGAATCTTCACAAAAGTATTGAGATTTTGGATCTGAAGAAAAATTTGTTCGAACAGTTACAAAAGATAACAGTCATCAAATCTTGTAATATTCTTCGTAGGTTTCTTTCCAAAAAAATAATGAGGTAGAGTCATAGGTTTTCTCTTTAGTTTATACTGCTCAGAATCTCATTTCATATTTTATTTATTTGTTTATATAAATGTAATATAATTAACTGACAATTTTTTCATATTTATATTCAGAGCAGTATTCTATTCGATCGTTCACCACTTCACACAAAGGAAACTATTAATGAGTGACATTCAGTGTTACTTGACTAAGGTCAGACACTGGATTTTTCCGGGGAGAAAGCCTCTGACACTACTCGTTGGTACATTGATATCATTGTCTGATGATGCTATAGTATGTATATATTCTGTTAGATTGATATATTCTCATAACATTTAACGTTATCCTATTATATAAGAATTCCATGATATGTTTTGATTATAATCTTTGCTTGGCAATGGTATTAATTACCGGGTGGTGGATTTATATATTTTCATAAAATCAGTTCGATTGCATGAACAGATATATGGGCAACCCCGGAAACCATTCGAAGATGGATCGGTTGTGAGCTAAGAAGCAATTATTGAAGCGGGTGAGACTTTATTTGGAGATTTCAAAAATAAAACAGAAATCATGTCTACTATTAGAGAACTTCTGTTATCTCGTCCGACTGTCACAAGACATATTGATGTCTTGAGTCAGGACATGGCAGATAAACTAAAACATGATAAATGTACCTACTTTTCTTCACAGTTCGACGAATCCACCGATATGACAGACACTGCCCAGCTGTGTGTTTTTATTCGGATGGTATTCAATGACATATTGGCAGAGAAAGAATTTTTGACAATCATTCCTCTGAAGGAGAAGACCCGTGGCAAAGATTTTTGTAATACAACCGATGGAGTACTAGTAGTGACTGGAAACAAAAACAGGTTAGTGCATGATGAGCTCTTCTGGGACAAAATCTTCCGGAGTTGAAATAGTCCCTCATTCGGATCTCGAGGGATTCATGTTGCGGGTAAGTTGAGAACTCCCCAGGCGAATTCATTCACGTTCTACAAAAGAAAGCAAAGTCTTGATAGAGTTCTGCAATATCAGAGGTCTGGGGAAAAACAACGTGAATGTCGATGCAGTCCACCTGCATCTGCAAAACGCACAACCCCATGTGCTGGTCCTGCTCGAAACCCAAATAAGTCATAGAACCGACACAACGTATTTACGTTTTAATAGGTATGAATTACATATGAGATTTAGGTTTAAAGAGGGCCTCTGTGTTTTCGCCAGAACGGATGTTGCATGCCAGAGAAAGGACACGATGGAGGACGACGCTTTCGACCTTGCGTGATTCATAATCTGTTTGCAGGATGAAACACTGTTTCAGTATCTAGGTGATAAGGTGAATTGGATTCAGACACTTCATCCGGCAGCTAGGATCATTGTACAGGGTAGTATCGGTGGTATTGGGGTGAATCCGCCACTCCAATAGAACACATGAAACGGAAAGACCGGCTGAAACTTTCGCAATCAGCCATAACCTAATGCAGCTAGCCGACGAACCGACAAGAATACCTGATCAGCCAACTGACTTACCGAACACCTTGGATCTCTTTTTGGTTTCAGATCCGGATGATTTTGGAGTGGAGGTCTCAGCACCGCTAGACAACTCAGACAACAGCCTTATATCTGCTACTGGAGCTATTTTGCTACCGCTAAAACAAGAATTTAAAATACACAGATGAATTTGTCACAATAACTGTGTTAATTGGGATGAGCTGCGTGAATTATTTTCGTGCTTCCTATTCAGTGCTGTTTGCTTTTCAGATCCTGACATCAATTTGTGCACTGAATCTGTTACGGAAATCATTAATGCAGGAATGGATCTCTACATCTCTAATTCCATGAAAAGAACAACAGAACAAGAGCAATGGTTCAACAGAGACTGCGAAATAGCCTTTGCAGTCAAGAGCAGAGTTCACAAGTCATGGAAGATGAATCCAACAGAGGAAACAAGGACAATCTTCGTACGAACACTGAACATATGCAACCTGACAACTGCAAGAGCAAAGGCCGATTTCAACGAAGGAGTAACTAATAAACTCCTTGAGAAGGCAAGCGGGACTAGACAATTCTGGTGTATGGCGAAGACTGTCAGTGCGAATCTCTTCAAATCTGCGTTTCTGCCTCTTGTTAGATAATACTGAAGTATATCATCATCTCCGAAAGATAAAGCCGCTGTCTTTGCTCTCTTGTTCTCAAAGAATTCTATGCTGGATTCATTTAATGCAATACCACCGAATATTCCACCTACAAATTCTTCAAGTTCAGAGTACGGTGAGACGGGCTCTCGAGCAGCTGAACTGCAAGAAGGCAGTTGGTCTAGACGAAATACCGCTAATCGTCCTGAGAAAGTGTGCTCCTGAACTGGCACTTTTCGGAGCAGCTGGAAAATGGCGAGAATTCAACCGTTCCAAACGAAAGGAAAGAAGTCCTTACCCCAAAACTACTGCCCTGTAGCTCTTCTGCCCATTATGTCCTAAGCGATTGAGAGAGTCATAAATGATGAACTCATAAAATATCTTGAGTTGCAGGGAACTATTAACGACAATCAGTATGGTTTTCGCAGGTAAAGACCGACAGGAGATTTGCTCGCCTACGTCACTCATGTTTGTACACCAACGAATGAAAAGCAAAAGAAATCTAGAGCAGTTATCCTCTACATCTCTAAAGCCTTCGATAGGGTTTGGTATGCAATCTTGTTGAATAAACTTGCTGCATATGTGCTTCCCGAAAAATTTCGGGGTCGGATGAGTAGTTTTCTTTCAAATAGATCAATACAAGTTGTGATCGACGGTATAAAACCTGATTTCTTCCAGTCGCAAGCAGGAATACCTCAAGGATCCATTCTTTCGCTAACCTTGATTCTGTTGCGGATAAACGATCTTCTATCATCTACAGAGAACAAGATCCTCGGGTTTGCAGACGATTGTACCCTGGTTTCGTCTTTCAGTATTCTAGTGCCGATTACAACTGCTGAATCTCATCTTCAGAAATGTCAAAGAATTAATAACTTAAAATCTGACTTACAGTGTGGTTAGTGGTGAGCTTCAACGCGAGCAAGATGCAAGCAACTACGTTTTCTAGAAAGGTCCCCGCTGGAGAACCTACTCTAACAAAGCAAGGCAAACAAATTGCATCCAAAGATTCTATGCACCTTCTCGGAATAACGGTCAACTTCACGTTTTGCTGGCATGAACATCTATCAGCAATAGCTAAGTCGGCATCAGCTAAACTTAGTTTTCGTTTCAGAGCCAAGCGATACTTCACGTTATCTCAGCTGATAAGGCACAGATTCGACTTTCTTCAGAATATTGTTCCCACGTATAGGGATCTGCACCCAAACATTCGTTGCGGATGTTGGATAGTGTACAAAAACGGGTCGATGAGGCGATCACCCGAAGATCACCCGCGATCTCCAACCTCTGGCTTTCAGAAGACATGTTGCTGACCTTTCTCTGTTTTACAGATATCACGGAAGATGCTCCAAGGAGCTGAAAGACCTTGTTCCGGGAAAACTCATGTTCTCATCATATGGCGGTACATTTAACGACCTCTCTCTCAATAAGAATTCCTTCGTTTACAGGGCCGGTGACTTGTGGAACTCGCATACGTCCAACATCTTCCCAACATCCTACAATTCGGCCCTCTTCAAGAAGCGAGTAAACAGACACCTCAATTCTTCCCAGGCGGCTACTTATGTGGTGTAACAGGTTCGCCTATTCCTGGAAAGCGCGCATAAAAAAATTAAGTTTGAAACGACCTCCAATTGGAAATTGTTCGAAAACATGCAATCATTTAACAATACTCTGCACTAAAAACCACCTATTTCTTCTTTGAAATTAATGTCTTGGAAATTGATTTTACATAAATTACTCTTAATATTTGATCAACTTTCAGCCCTTAGATATTTTACAATAACCTGAATGAAGCCGCTGATTTCTGAATGAGTTTCAGAGTAGTTTTCCATTAATTAGTTCCGTAGTTTCCTTTTGTTTAATTAGAGCCAAGGGGCGCACAGGAATAAGCCCAATTTTGTTCTGGAGTTGAAGTTGAACAAAGTAATATAGATTATATCAGAATTCTAGGAATGAGTTTAATTTTCCTTGAGCAGAAAGATATTCTGCGTTAAATGAACAATGGAATTAGAATACAAATTGGAAGCTATTTCGGAGAAGACTGAATAATTTTTGGGCATGCTTTGAGTTCCAGTTACAGTTGATCCATTTAATAACTACGCAGCGTCAAGAAATTAATGCATAATTTCAATACTTTAAACTTCTTCATAGCTAGGCAATTAATTATTAACACGTGTTTCTTCGGATATGCTGGATATATTTTAACAAAATTTGATGTTGATTATTGGCGACCATATGCTCTCATGATATAAAATGAAAGAAATAAAGAGAGACTTTCAAAGAAACCACCATATATTGATAACAGCAGTTGTTGATCATTTTTTGCAAGTAACGTTTGTTCTTCTTGAAAATTCTTATTTGCGGTGATGATGCAACGCGAATCACAAAATATGACTCCGGTATAATATACTGAAGGAACAGTGTTTCCAGAATGATCCGCAGGTACAGGGATACTGGTTTCCATGACCGTTATTTAACCTTCAAATGGTGTTCCGGTCAATTTTGACCCATTTTGAGATAAAAATGCAATTTTCTCAGAAAATAAGAGTTCAAGAAGTTTGATATTCTATGACTACCAATTATTCGCTTCAATTAACCTAATATTGGAATAGGGTTATCAAAAATGATCAAAATATTCCACATATAATTCTTTTTACTCTAATGATCTTCGGGTCAGAATTTACCGCAACTAATAACAAACGCACAGCGCATCTGTTATCGTCCCAATTGTTTATGTATCGTATAACTTTTGGAATGAGACGTTCTTTTGTTCTACCCTCACAAGTCTTAGTGTTATATTATAACATCAATCGAACAACACGAACCCTAGTTTACAGTGGTGAAAACGTTATTTGCTTATAAAAAATGATAGACAATCAAATAGAAGCGGCGTTATTAGATGAAATGTCGGATAGTAATGAATCTTGTTCTGAAACAGAAGATTATATCGAAGAAGCTGAACCATATGATATCCATGTGTGTCATTAATTTTTGTTTAGATCGACAAAATTTTGGACAAAAGTCTCTAAGTAATATTACAATCAAGATATTCTTCATCTAAGGCTCCTGAGCTCAGAGACTCTTTACCTGCATAAGATGTATTCAAAGATAAAGAAGTCTACATATGTAACAACAAATTTCGCATATCATGTGATGTTCATGCGTTGCATCGAGCACGCACAGTGTGGAGCGTTGCGGTGAATAGTCAAACTAGTGTGGCTTCTAAAGTTCTATTCCTTTTGATCTATAATACTTTCTGTCTTATCGTTTCCTGTTAGTCTTCAGTGTCGATTTTTGGAGTTTGCCGCGTATATATATATATATATATATATATATATATATATATATATATATATATATATATATATATATATATATATATATATATATATATATATATATATATATATATATATATACATATGCATAGTTGATACATTTCAACGCATTTAGGTTGAATACTTTTTCCTGAATGCAGTTCTTGAATGAATAGACATGTCACTAAATAAAATAATCCGCTTAAATCAGCCCACTCTGTAACTTGTTCTCTAAAGTTGCTATCTTGCAAACTGCTTTTCAAAAGATCCACTTATTATAAAGCCAAAAAATTTAAAACATTGAAAAATTTAAAGATTTAAAGAAGACAAAGATATTCTTAAAACAAAAAACAAAATACTTGTTATACTATATAACTTTAACGACTCTCTACGACAGGATTGTGTTCATCTTTTACCAATATTCAATTCTCATTTGAACTAGTTCATCAACTCAAAAAAAGAACAAAGGAATCTCTAACTTTTTTATCGCTGGGGTATTTGTTCGTGACCTTTGTTAATTATGCTCATATCGGTTAGTTTGAATTTCGAATGCCCCTTGGCGATCAGCATAAATGCATGGGATAGACTGAACAATTATCTGACCCAAATGTTCGAAAATCGACACCCTTAGAATAGTTTCTTACACAAACAACGCTGTTATGCAACCCCGGATTTTAGGGAGAATCTTCTCGTGAATACCATAATTTCAAGTAATTATTCATCGACTTCAGTTTAATGGTTGACATATCCTTCCTGTATTCTTTGGGTATCAAGAGTTATTGAATAACCTTGAGAGTTAAGTAGGCTTTCGACGAAAAAATTTCTAGACTGTGATTTTAAAACATCCTTTAATTTATTTGTAAATTCCTATTGAAATTCGTCAATGTACATATTGCTCTAAGACATGACCAAACGTAGTCGGAACCAAATGATAAAACGTTTCCAACATGAATTACGATCGCCAATGTGCAGGGTGACCAGAATAGTGAATTTTAACAATTTAATCCACTTGATGACGTCAAAAAAACCGGCAGTTCAGGGCGGGATTTTTGAAGATAGAGAATTGAATACTTGTTTCCAATACGTTTTATTGAATTGGTTCTTTCAATCTTTACTCTTGGGAGGCGGCGATGTCTGTCATGCCACATGCCGCCCAAGATAAATAAATAATGTGTGTGTTCAATCGTTTCATGAAGAAGACCAAATCTGTGCAAACTTGCAAATGTTAATTGAAAACCTAACGGAATAAAAATAGAAAAAAAAAATTAAAAACTAAAAAAATAATTTCAGTTCATAGAAAATGTTTTCCTATAATTACCAGAAATATCACTCCCTGAAATATCAGAAAATCAAACATGAAACAACTGGTATATTCGATTACTAGTTATAAAATTAAATTGATCATGAAAATGAAAAAAGGGCTTTACGGAAGCTAAAATGAATAAATTGTAATTACAAAATACTTTCAAAATATGATGTGGTTATCAATCATACGAATTGCTTTCAGTGCAAGGATTTGAATAGATTGATTACAGACGCATGTTAAAATTTATTGCTCTGATGTGAGATATGATAAATTATAATACCGTTCTAATAAATCAAGTCTGTTGGGTTGATGAAAGATGGTTTCATAATTTGTGTTGTCTATATTGTGAGTTATCTTTATCCATAAATGAATTTTTCAAACTCGAGTGATTCCTTCACACACACTCAGATGGACATTTCCATTATTAAAAGTGATATGCGAAAATTGTCAACCATGTATCGCAATAAGTTCAAAACGTGAAAACGAAATAAACCAGTTAATATGTAGTGGCTCCCATACAAATTTTGCAGTAATAGATTCTACATTAAAAGTAGTCGCTACTTTGATATGTTCTTTTTCAACGATCAGTATGAATTTCTACGTCAAACTATAACTGGTTCCTGAAAATGTATGGGCTTGAACACTATAGACATATTTCAACGTTTTGGTACTGCAGCTATGTGAAAAACGTGAATAATGGAAAATGAACCCTTTTCCCTAGTTTGCGTGAGGAATTCATAGCCGAACACAAATTCAAGATAGCTTTTTTCGATAATATGTAGATAAATAATTCTCGCATAAGAATCGCTATGAAATTTCAAAATGCTTCTTGGTCTATATAACATTTGAGTAGATATACTTTACACTTAAGAAATATCATATTATGTACATGATATTACATTTCAAAATATCTCTGTTATTCTCCATGATTATGATGATTCATAATTATACCATAAAGATGAATAATCATGCTCGAATTAGTGTTGAATTATATTAATATATAATCCAAGGATTGCAAACGGAAAACGATTTGAAAGATGATATCACAAATTTTATTAGACACTTGAAAGAAATACAAATTGCATATATATATATATATATATATATATATATATATATATATATATATATATATATATATATATATATACTATATAAGTAATATATATATTATTATATTAATTTTTTTGTACACCTTTCTGGTTTTAATCTGGGTGACCTCAGGCATATGTATATGTATATATATATATATATATATATATATATATATATATATATATATATATATATATATATATATATATATATATATATATATATATATATATATATATATATATATATATATATATATATATATATATATATATATATATATATATATATATATATATATATAATATATGATGTGTTACGGATTTTATTCCGTGGTCCATTTGGATTGTGACGACTTTTCGACAAGTTGTCCTTGTCATCTTCAGGCGTTCGGTAGAGACAGTTCGAGCGTAACAGATAGCGGTTTGTCGGTGGTTCTACTTTTATGTCCTCGTTGTGGGCGTCGGTGGACCTGGTGGTGGGGATGCTTTCATTATTTTGCTTCTCTGATAAGAAGTTTCTTAAGTTGTTGTGTGGTGCTGATTTGTTTTGAGTTATCGAAATCTATTGTACGACCTGTATGTAGTTAAGCCAACATCTTTGGTATTTATCGGAAGAAATTGTCGTTCTATCACACTTTGACGATGAAGTTGATGAACCAATCAAGGCAAACATGATATCAAACTTACAAACAGAGAGTTTGTCTGATTCTGGGAAGAGGTATATTCCGTCAAGAGAAGATATGTCTCATCATTCGTATGGTAAGTGAAAATGCTTAAGTAAATTAAATTGTTTTATTCGATGATTTTTACTAAATTAATAATTGATTCTGCTTATTTGTTGTTTCAGAAAAATCATTAAGCGATTTCGTATCAATCAAGAGTACTGATTTATTCTCACGATTAAGAATCGATAAGAACTTCCTTCAGAAACCAATTTCTACCTGGGAAGATGTTGCCTATTTAGAGACAAAAAAAAAGGTTCTAGCTTCGAGAGCTGTTAATAATACAGCTGAAAGAGTTGTCAAACTAATGCAAGATTTTCATGATTTAATTACGGCAAAGGAAGAGCAAAAGCAATATTTGCTACGCTGCGTGCAAGAACACAGAAATATATATCCAGACTGTAAAAAAGACACTCTCAAGAGAAAATATCAGGACTAATTATTTACAATTTTGTGACCTTATGTTCGTGACTTCTTCTTGAAATAAGTAATCATCTAAAATCACTTCGTTTTTAATTATAAATTTAAAAAAGTAATATTGATTGATTTAGTTCCATAATACCATATTAAGTTAATGACTGCAAATTCTTGAAACTTTGAAACTCTGTCGGCACGGGTTAATGGGTTAATTTTGTATATAGATAAGTCTAGGTAGATGCAAAAATAGTTCGTTTGAAAGTTTAACTTCAGTGATATCAATTATGAGGATAGGAATGTCAAAAGGAAGACAGCTCGCTTGCATTATTTATTTTGAAAAGTAAAACATTTGGATTTAATGGGATCATCGATGAGAAATGGATAACAGGAAAGTTGCAGGTGTTTTAGTTGCAGAAAATTATTCTAATACAAATTGTATAACATAAATTATTAATTTCAACATGTGTAAAATTGAAAATAATTAACAAGAAATATATTAAGGTCACGCTGTATCATATTTTTTCACTTAGGTACTTTATATAAACCAAATCTACCCACTCCCACTTATACAAGTTAGACCAAAAATAAATAAGCTATGTACATAAAATAGTTTGTAAAACATATATACATTCAAGATCAGAAATAAGAACAATATTGCAATGAAGTTCATAAATATTTTGATATTTCCATCTTTTTTCTTAAGTAGATGTCTCAGCCCCATCGTCCGGTTTTGTATTGTTTCATAGGGTGTATCTTTTCTTATTTTTGCAGATACTTTTGACTTTTAGAACCGCTTCCTATATAAATTGCGTTGCTCACAGCACTTGTCTGCTTCTGGGAGTAGTACGTGATAAAAATTAGCAAAAATTCTGTGAAATCCCAAAAAAAAAAAAACGCACTATAACAAAGAAGGAAAACATTTTATTTCGTAAAACAAATATGAATAGAAGACAGTTGAACTCCGCCTGGGTTGTCGACAATGGGTGGATTCATTAGCCCAAAGTCGACTTCACTGCCGGTCCCAAGCCCGGATAAAGGAGGAGGGTTGAAGGGCAAGGTTAGCACCCTACCATTTTTATAAAAAACTAAAATTGCTCCAAAAACTGTTACAACAGCCTCGGATGACGGACGGATTAACGATAACAACATGGCAAGAAAACGGTATACACGATTATCAAAAAAGAAAAACGTCATGCGACTAGCATGCTGGAACACTACATCGTGGAACACAAAAGACCAGGAACTAATATTGGAAATAGAGAAACACAAAGTAGACGTATGTACAATTGCAGAGATAAAGAAAAAGGGCAAAGGCAGCATGAGATACCAAAACTACACACTATTCTACAGTGAAGCAGACAATGACCTAAGAGCTCAAGCGGGTGTTGTATACTAATGCATAGGAAATTTGAAAACGCAGTCAAAGAGGTAAACTACATCAATCAAAACATACTTCATCTATCCATGAAGCTAGCGGAAAAAAACCCATGTTATTTACACACCAAATATAAGTAAACCAAAGAATGAAAGGGAAGAATTTTTCGAAACTCTTGAAGACACACTAGACTGAATACCACAAACAGAAAAAACATTTACAATGGGAGATTTTAACTCGAGAATAGGGAACACTCCCCTCCCGGGAATTATGCAGAAGTTTAATGAAGCGGCGACAAACGAAAATGGAGACATACTTCTCCAGATATGTGCACATAATGAACTCCGAATAAATAACACGTACTTTGACCACAAAGAACAACACAAATACACATTCACCAACACAAGAGGACAAAAATCTATGATTGACTGTCATATAGAATAGACAAAAAAAAACCGCCTAACTACATCACTAAATTCAACATTGAATCTTTACAAAACGAAAATACTAAGAATCTATACCAAACACGACTCGAGGAAAAGATCAACCTTAACCCTATAGTAGACACAGACAACATGAACGCCGCATGGAATAAAGTAAAAAACAACATAATTAACAGCGCAAAAGAAGCGATTGGGGAAAGAAGAATCAATTTAAACAGTCATGGAAAAGATAAACCATGGTTCACACAGGAAATCAAAGATTTAGCAAAAGAAAAGAAGAACGCATATATCAGATATGTCAATCACAGAACACCAGAGGAGTACCAAAGATATAAAGCAGAAAGAAATAGAACAACGAACAAAATTAAGGAATTAAAAAAATATATTGGGAAAGATTTACAAATGATATGGAACACGACTTACGAGGAGCACAGAAAAAGGTATGGAACATGTTGAGAAACAGGAAACAACCAAATATTTCCAGTACTTATACCTGGGAGATAATGATAACGGTAACAATGAGGACCGAGAAATCGAACAACAAAACACACTCTACGAAGAAACAGAAAATGACATTATCAGCCTAGGAGAAGTACAACTAGTAATCCATAAATTAAAAAATGGAAAATCACTCGGTCCGGACAACATAAATAACGAACTAATTAAATATGGGGGAGCAGAAATAACAAAAGAAATAACAAAACTATTTCAAAAAATTAAAAACAACAAGGGGATACCAGAAGAATGGAGAGAGAGCATAACAATACCCATATACAAAAAAGGTGTGAAGACAAACCCAGCAAATTATAGAGGCATCACACTCCTTAACTCTGCATCGAAACTACTCACTAAAATTCTATCGCAAAAGATATATGACAAAGTAGGTGTATCTGAAGAACAAAAGGGATTCCGATCAAATAGATCAACAACGGATGCAATTTTTATATTGCGGCAACTGGTGGAGAAGTCCATAGAGTTTGACAAACCGATGTTTATATGTTTTATAGATTTGGAAAAGGCATTCGACAGAATTCGAATGAACGATGTGATCACTATCCTTAGAAATAAAAAATTAAGCAATAAATATATAAACATAATTCAAGAACTAAATAACTCTAATAAGACGAAAGTAAAAACTACACAGGGACTTACAAGCGAGATCAAAATTAACGCAGGCATTAGACAAGGTGACAGCCTCAGACCATGTCTATTTAATTTAATCATGGATGAAATAATAGCAGGTGTTAACCAAATGAACCAAGGCTATAGGATGGGTAACAAAACTATGAGAATACTGTGCTACGCAGATGATGCTTTACTAATAGCCGAGAATGAGGACGACCTACAACGCCTACTACAAAAGTTCAAAGTAACAGCAAAAAAATATAACATGGTAATATCAACACAGAAAACCCAATCGATGGTAATAGCGAAAGATCCAACTAGATGCAAACTGGTAGTGAACGACCATATAATAGAGCAAGTTTCCCACTGTAAATACCTAGGAGTAGAAGTAACGAGCGATAGGCAACTATTACAATAAGCAAAACAGCAGACAATGAAAGCATCGAGAATATCTGGCTTCCTGAGAGATGTAATCTGGCGGAATAAGTACATAAGCACAGAAAGCAAAGTCCGAATATATAAAACCTGTGTGAGACACGTGATGACATATTCGGTTGAGACAAGAGCTGAGACAACAAAAACAAAACAACTAATGAGGACAACAGAGATGAGAACACTAAGAGCTATAAGAGGTATTACACGCAGAGATAGAATAAGGAATGAGGATACGCTAAAGGAGCTAGGTGTCCAGGATGTGGTGAGGTGGACAAGAGCACGACGACGCCTATGGAGAGATCACGTGGACAGAATGGGCCCCGAACGTATGGCGAAGTGGGCAAAAACACCAAAATCCAACACTAGAAGACCCATAGGAAGGCCGAAAAAGCGATGGCATGAGTGCTGGAGCTCCGGTTTGCAGCAGGGGCTGTAACAGAAAAACAGGACATCGTCTTATTTAAAGAAGAAGAAGAAGAAGACAGTTGAAGAAAAGAGATGTTAAAAGTGATTGCGTATGCTACTAGCTGGAGATCATTTCGAGGAATCCAAAGTTCTGGAAAGAGTTAAGTGTTATTAATCAGTTTGGTCTCAATTCAATAGCAGGCGTGTGGAGTAATGCCATACAGGTCGTTCAACGATTTCAAGGAAAAGGCACACCATGCTATGTGAAATGACGAATTTGCAGGTAAATTCAGGTGTAAATGGATGTGCCTCGATAGTGGAAATATTTTATGCAAATTTGTCAGCAACTTGAGATCATATGCAGAATTTCAAAATACCAAGGCTATTAGAATATTCTGATGGTCCACTTAAAGGTGTGATGTGATAAGTTCAAAAAATCACCTATTTCACATAAATTGCTTGTCAACTCGCCTAGAATACGGCGAAGAAGTGATTCTTTCAGAATTGGAAGTCGTTATAAAGATACATCAGTCACAAGAAGCAACTGTATGGAGCGCTGAATTGGCAGTCGAAGTTTGGGTCTATTGTGTACAGAAGGGACATATTTCGACGTTTCAGTAATGCAGTTATTTGAAACATTGTGACCAGAGGAAAATGATCTCCCCTTCCTCGTATTATTTTTGCGTCAGTAACTCATTGCCGAATACTTTACCCTAATTTTATCTAGTAATTTTATGTCCATCCACATAATTCACACGAAATAACTGAAATAGATTGAATATATTCTGTCCCCTCATTATGACAGTTCGAAAATCAATTCTTGCATGGCAGTTCAGATAACAGTTTTATTTGTTTCATAAAGTTACAACTTATCCATTTGTAATAACGAAGGGACCATACTGTATAGAATTTAGAAAAGTAACATGCAATATTTATTTCAAAACAGAAGACTGAGATATTTTATTATATGGAATGAAATTTAATGTTAATAATCAATGCAGTTATTCAAATGTGTTGCAACTATTCTACATGCATAATTCACAACGACCGAGGATACTTCGACACGCATTGGAAATTTGAATCAAGGCTCTGCTTCAGCTCTGTAATATTTCGACTATCTCTTCTCATAACCGATCTAAGATATATCCCCTAAGGAAAGTGTCTACCGGCGCGAAATTCGAGGAACGGGCCAGCCATCTCACTATTCTTTCAGTTCTAATCCAACTATTTCTAGAATTTGAGTCAAGTAAATCAGTAATCGCCATAGTTTGATGAAGAGGAGCTCCATCCTGTTGACAATATTGACTGTTCGTCAAAATATCCATCGATAATGTTAATTTCAACCATATATACAGGGTGCTTCAATGAAAACTAAACAGAGGTTATATTTACCAAAATATTCATTTCTGATCAGAACGCAAAATCAAGTCAATTTTTGTTTCAAGGGGGACATATTTTCGGATATAAAACTTGCCTGAAATATCAACCCCCAAAGCGAGGGTTGCAATCCTTGAACATTTTGAATAGTGAAGATGGGTCGAATGATGACTCAAAGGAAGGTGGTCTCTTTGTCTACATTGCCTTGAACGAATTTCCATTTTAAATTGAAAACTGTACAAGATACAGGGTGAGCAACTGAAAGATAGGGAAGACTATTTCCCTGAGACTATTCAAGTTTCAGTGAAGTAAAATGGAACAGATCCATGCTGATCAATGGCAGTCATCATCAAGTACCATCCTCATCTCGAATTTCAATACCTGGAGCAGGGTGACAACCCTTGAAAATTTGAAAGAGGGTAGATGGATCGAGTTATACCTCGAAAGAAAGGTAATATCTCTGTCTGCTTCCCCGTGAACGAATATTCATTTTTGATTGAAAACTGTAGAAGATATAGAGTGAGCTGCTGAAAAATAGAGGACACTAATCTATCACCCTGAGGTATCACTGGATTGAAATATTACCCCTGCTCTAGGGAATGAAATTCGAGATGAGGGTGATTTCGGAAGATGACAGCTTTTGATCTAAAATGAATCTATTCCAGTTTTTCGCACTAATACTCCAATAGTTTTGGGGCGATAGTCTTCTCTATTTTTCAGTGGCTCACTCTGTATCTTCTACAGTTTTCAATCAAAAATGAAAATTCTTTCACGAGAATGCAGACAAAGATAATACCTTTGTTTCGAGTTATCACTGGTGCCATCTACCCTCTTCCAAATTTTCAAGGGTTGTTAACCCTGCTCCAGGGCTTGAAATTCGAGATGAGGATGGTACTTGATGATGACTGCCATTGATCAGCATGGATCTGTTCCATTTTACCTCACTGAAAGTTGAATAGTCTCAGGGGAATAGTCTTCCCTATCTTTTAGTTGCTCATCCTATATCTTTTACAGTTTTCAATTAAAAATGAAAATTCGTTCAACAACGTAGACAAAGATACCACCTTTTCTTTTAGTCATTACTCGACCCATCTTCCTTATTCAAAATGTTCAAGGATTGCAATCCCCGTTTAAAGGGTTGATATTTCAGGCAAGTTTTGTACCCCAAAAGATGTCCCCTTCAAAACAGAAATTGACCTATTTTTGTGTTGTGATCAGAAATGAATATCTTGGTACATATAGCCTCTGTTTAGTTTTCGTTGAAGTACCCTGTATGTATGTATATCTATCGGTTTTTGAGTTTTGATGCAAACATGCTTTTTTTTTGATACAAACTATAGGAAACTTTACCTCTATTAGATGCAGAAATTTTTTTCCTTTTCATAAATATATAACACTTGTAGACAATTATTGCACTTAATACCTTTTTTCAGAAGAAAACCTTAAATTGCCACAATTCTATCCATTAGGTGCATGCACATTAACGATTTATATTGTTTTATCACTGAAAACCACAGATTTTAAACATCCCTTTCAAGATCATGAATATTTCTATGCTTTTATTCGATTAAGACCATAGTAATTAACTTTGGTCTCAGAGTTCGACAATCACTTCCACTCTTCATGAATCGAATTACAGATGAACATTAATTTTTTGAAATTAGAAACTCGCCAACCCAAGAAATACGAAAGATATGAGGCCTTGCATGTTGTAAAATTGCATCGCAAATATTCAAAAGTGTTGCCATTGTTTTCAATGCATAAATGACATCGCCAAGAATCACTACAGCAGGCATTGTAAATATGAATATTGCCAACAGAAGTTTGGCATTTTTCTGAAACTCTGTTTTAACTCGTTTAAATTTTTAAGGTTCCTCTTGCAGTTTGAATCCTCAACATGACCCCGAAGAAAAAAATTTAGTGGCGTCAAGTCAGGGGAACGAAGTGGCCATCTCACAGGACCATTAGTCCCTATCCAATCATGTTCAAAATTCAAATTCAACAGATCAGTAATGAGACTTGTTTGATGGGAAGGGGTACCAAGTTGATCGAGAAATCTTTCAATGATATTATTGTTGATGATGATCTTTCAGTGCACCCCACACATTGAAACCATATTATACTTGATGCTGCACATCAATATGGCATTGAGGATTTACATCGGACCACAAATGTTCATCAAAGCGATTAAATATCACATCGCTAGAGATGCGGACTTCCATATGACTCCTCTAAAACAGTCAGGGCGTTCTTGGATATTTCTAGATACCAAATGCAGAAATTTAGTCGGCGAGGGGGATTCCCTGGCTGCAAAAATTGGGAGATTCGGATTTTGAACGGTTTAAACTGGTTCTCCTTCAGAATACCGAGCTCCCGACGTCTCGAATTTCCTGTTTCTGCTTCCATTTGTCTACTCGAAATTGAAGGTTTGGCACCTATCACTCCGATTATCACTTACATGATATTTTTTATTTCTTGCTTTTCTGAATGAGACACTATTGATAAGATTGTCTTTCATTCTTCGAAAAATAGGTATATTTGGCTGGTCCTTTCAGGATACATAAGAATATAACAGTCCATCCAATCGAACTTTTCATAATTTTCATAGTTATGATTTCTATTCTGCATCTTAAATCAAGGAAAATCTCAGGTGAACAAATTCTTTAATGTAATAGTTGGAACATACAACTAACAAGCAGCTATTTCGATATTCAATAAACTGTAATACCTATACTGAAACTGGAATCCTAAGTGTCAAACTCTGAGACCATAGTTAACTACTATGGTCTAAATCGAATCAATCCATAGAAAAAACCATGTTCTTAAAATAGATCTTCGAAATCTGGGAGTTTCAGTCATAGAACAATATGAATCGTTGATGGACATACACCTAATGAATGGAATTGTGGCAATTTCAGGTTTTTCTATGAAAAAAGTTATTGACTGTAATATTTGACTACAAGTGTTATATATTTTTGGAAAAGAAAAAAATTATCGCATGCAGGAGGGGCAAGATTTTATATGCTTCGTATTTAAAAAAAAACATGTTTGCATTATAACTCGAAAACTGCTGAGCTAAGAAATGTTTTCACTCAGCACTGTATTTTACTCAAGAAAGTGCCTGTAGAATGTCAAATTTATTTTTATGGTCCTTTGTTGATGGCCCACCCTGTACATTGGTGATAGAGACTGTAAAACTTTCAAGTGGATCACTTTTGCCTAGCTTTATGGAGAAACTTTAATAACTAGAGAAGAATGGTCACATAGAGGTTTGAAACACAATTCTTTGGTGTTAAAAAGGATGAAACTAATAAAGATTCAGAGACGAAGCTGCAAGTAAATTTACCGACAAAGTTATTCTAGAAATGTGGCAATTAATCAGAACCAGAACGTAAAAGTTGTGATTATTTCTCTAATTAAAGTCTTTGTATTAAGAATTGGAATTCTACTTCTATGAGTGCCATATACCAGGATGGTCTGAAAAGATTTCGACCTCTATGTGGAGATGGCAGCACTCGTAAATGGAAGCTAGTGAATTTTCATTCTTCGTTTGTTGACAGTTAAACACCACAGTTTCAGCCATATTCGATTTACAGTGGTTATGGAATATTCGTTTGAGTGAGTTGAAATGAGTGTTTCTGTGAAAATGGACAAAACTGAGTATCGAGCTGTCATTGAATATTTGTTATGGAAAGGCAACATGCTTACACAAATTCAAGAGGAGTTACATTCTGTATATGGGGACTCTGCATCATCACTTACCACAGTGAAGTTTGGAGCTACTGAATTTAAACGTGACCGTGAGAATTTGGTATACGTTGAATGTTCGGGACGTCTAAAAATGCAGCTACCGATGGTAACAAGGCCAAATTAGAGTGAAAGAGAAAAAAGAGGTTATGAACATGTTGGTTGGAAGAATGTTGTTTGTCACGTTTGACTTAAAACGTATTCGAATGAATATTTCCAACGCTTAGCACAGTTTGGACTCAACGAATTCGAGTTTTGGCGTCGAATAACTACTGTACATCAAACTGAACTACAACTTTATACGCTAGAAACAAAAATTCATTCCAAACATTGGTCTGCAAAGAGGGATCCTTTCCGAAAAAGACAAAAACAGACAGTGATGACGACTATTTTTTGGGATAGTCATATTTACGGTGAAAGGGTTAGTTTATTTAGGCTAGGTTAGGTTAGAGAGAACTACTTGAGCATCCGCCTTACTCACCAGATCTAGCCCCAAGCGACTTATTCTTGTTATTTCATCTAAAATTTGTTCACGGGGGGTACGATTGTCATCAAAGGAAAAGGCTATCACTTTCGTGAACCACTATTTTGCAGAAAGAAATGGCGTGTAATATTTGGACGGGTTAAAGAGAATATCGCTTGAAAAAGTGTGTGAAGTTACAAAGATACTATATTGAAAAATGAGAAAAATATTCAGAAATAATATCTTGTATCTTCATTGGGTTCGGAAACTTCTAAGAACACCCTCACGAACAGTCACTTATACACTTTATATCACTGTCTGCTGAAGATGTATAGTAAGTAAAACCTTGAAATTTTTCATGATGATTTGAAATCATTTGTTATCCAAAATTCATCAAACTGTATTGCCATTGTCCATACTTTGTAAAATTAGAAAATCACTTTTATACTTTTTATTCCTATGATAAACTCTTATACCTCTAATTATATTTATCAACACTGGAATGATAAGAACAAATAACAAAAATAGAATCAACTTAAAGAAGAATAAAATACTGTTATAATTAGTATCCAAAGTGTCCATTTCTGTGTCAAATCTTCTCAATGAAATATTGAAGAAGTGGTCCATGTTCTTGGCATTTTCAAACTGCAACTTTTTCATGATATTAGCAATGGAAGTCGAGTTGTCAACACTTTCAGTTTCTGATTCGTTGCTCGACATGAAGTGAAAAATTGGTCTTTTATTAAGTGTCATATGAAAATGATCTATAGAACGAATAGTTTTCTTTTTAATATCTCTACAGCATATTTCATTGTAAGAATGATTTGATATGTAACATACTTCATATTTTACAAGTTTTTCTTTGCTTTATGAGCAAATTCAAACATTTCTCTCAAATTTCCACAAGTTAATGGATTATTCTGAATTCCTAATTCTTTCAAATTTGGTATTATATCAAATAATTTCATATAGTTGACATTACTGATATTGTTCCCATTCAAATTCAAAAACGACAATTTTTAGAAGATTTATATATTGTTGGATCAATTTCTTTCAGGTTATTATGAGAAATATTTAGTAACTCCAATTTGGATTGAGATCGAAAAGTACTTTGTCCAATATGATCCAATTTGTTGAATGACAAAATCAATACGATTAAATTCGGCAATTTTGTAAAACATATGGAGAAATATGTTGAATATTATTGTTACTCAGATTCAAATATTTCAATGTTGTTAATTCATGTAATGATTGAAGAGAAGAAATATAATTGAAGGAGAAATCTAAAATTTCAAGGTTGATGGTGGAAGAGTTTTTGGACTTAGTAATTCCTATATCCTCAAGTTTGTTGAAGGAAACATTAAGATATATCAAAATTTTCGTGATTTGTAAACCCAGTTCCGAGAGATTATTTCTTGAGAAATCAATGTATTTCAAGTTGTATGAGGTTATTCTAATATGAGTAAAATTTAAATTCGAAGCGTGTAACTTCTCGAAATAAGGCAGTTTTTGGAAGAAATTCCACTCTATAGATTTGAAATTTGAAGTTATTTCCAACTGGTTGGTGGTTACGTTTCGGCACTTTTTCTGTAGTAATGGTGAATCCAGAGCTATTAATGACAAATGTTTGCTTTTTTTTATTTGACAGTAACATCCAGGTATACGTAGGACGACCATGTTCATCTTCTCCTGGCAATTTTGTTCAGACATTGCAGTAGTCAAAATTGAATGGTATATTAGAAAAAGACATATCCTCATTCTCAGTATCTGTAAACGAAAGAAACACTCATTACAACATTATGAAAAAAGTCATAATTTTTAGTATGTATACACACATGTCCATAATTTAAGGCAATGGTGCTCAAACGGTCGAGTGCTTTTTGAAAAGATCTCGAGAAGAAAAAATTGTATAATAAGTAGATAACTAAATTAGAACATTCGAGACTTTTGTTCAAGCCAATATAAATGTTGCGCCTGCAGGAATTGGAGTCATTCAGAATTGTAACTTGAAGGCAATACTATGTCGATTCAAAGTTTATTATTAAATAGTACAAAATGAGTGCAGCGAAGAAATCTGAAACGTATTATTTCAATAACGATTGGGAAGAAGAATTTTTCTTTGGTATGGTGAAGGATAAGTGGATTTGTCTTAATTGTAGTGCGTCAGTTGCTATACCTAAGCGTGGTAACTCAGAGAGACATCATAAAACGGTTCATAGAAACTATGGAAAGGATTTTCCGCCACAGAGTGATTTACGGAAACGAAAAGTACTTGATTTGATATCTTGTTTGAAAAAAGAACATACCTTGTTCACAAGACCAGCCATACAATGAAAAGCTGTTACGATCGCGTCATTTTAAATATCTTATATATTGGCGAAACACAAGATACCATACGAAGGAGGTGAGAGTTTATCTGCAGGTTTAAAAAATAAAACAGAAATCATGTCTGCTGTTACAGAACTTCATTTATCTCGTCCGACTGTTACAAGGCGTAATGAAGTCATGAGTCAGGACATGGCAGATAAATTAAAAATGATATCATGAAATGTACATACTTTTCTTTACAGTTCGACGAATCTACCGATATGACAGACACTGCCCAGCTGTGTAATTTTACTCGGATGGTATTCAATGACATGTTGGTTAAGGAAGAATTTTTGACAATCATTCCTCTGAGGGGGAAGACCCGTGGCGAAGATATATATGAAGTTTTCTTCAATTTTGTAGAAAACTACAAGCTACCAATATACAGAGATATCCACCGGGACCGTCCGTTAAAAGCTTTTTAAGTTCCAATTACAATATCAAGCTGAAATTTTATACGTGGCCATAACTAGCGATTTCCAATTGAAGTGAAATATTTTCGAAGTGATACCATTTCCGGTTATATCGGAAGTGGGTCATCACTTTGTTATTTCAAATGGCAATCTACCTTTTTTATTATACATCTAGAACCGACATATGAGCAAGGCATAAAATACCCAAGTTGTTGGCACTTATCTGTCAAAACTTTTGACAGAATAGATTATTTTTGTTATAAACTCGATTTTTGAGGAATACTTAAAAAAATGTAGCTCGTAGATCTTTTGCACTACAGACACAATTTTTGCTTGGGTGGATAGAAGAAGGATCAAGGAATTTTTTAAGCAATCTACACATGTCAAATGTTCATTGATTTTTTCAATTTGGCCAATAACTAAATTTTTTCAAATTGTACGTTCCAATTTTTATATCGCCATCAGATGAAGCGCCAAATTTCAGATGGGATTGTATATATACCCATCTCTTATAGTTCCGCAATAATTTGGCAATATATTGAATTTTGATGATTTTGCAAGAACTAACAGAGAATGCTTTAAAATGTTTGAATCAAGTAGCTGAACTGGCTACGCTCACCTGACAGGTTCCTAAAATTAATGTACTTGTCACTTCGTTTATTCGAATTTGATATTTCAACCAGAATTGTCGTTATCTCAGATTGAAAATATCCAAAAAATACAACACATTTGGAATAAAACCACTGGTTATTCAAACGAAAATATATTTAATCTTTTTTTAATTCATTTTAGAATGTCAAAAAGTACTGGGTAGAAATTGCAGGCAATTCAATAACCAATTTCCAAATTTACCGTTTATGAGTAAAATAAAATTTCGAAGCATTAGAAACAATTTTCTACAATTCGGATGAATAAAAATTGTAGGAACTAAGCGAAAACCAATCATCGAAGATAATTACATTAATACGAATAATTGATAGCAAACATCATAGGAAAAACCTAATTTACGATCTGAGTAAATGTTCAATATGGGCCCCATTTTGCTCGATACACTTGACAGCTCGTGTACGAACATAATGAGTTGTCCTCCTAGTTTCCACAGGATCAATATTACGAAAAGCAATATGAATGCGCTCTAGTAACTCTTCTTTACTTCTTACCGGAATAAGCTACACTTCCTTCTTGATTTTGCTCCATAAATAAAAATCAAGGGGCGGAGAACGCGGAGGCAATAAATTTGGTCCTTGAATACCCCACCATCTATCCTCTAACATTTCTGTTAGCTGCCGATCTACAGCTCGTGTTTTATGTGCTGGTGCACCATCCATTTGGTAATAGCAATCCCTCAGAATGTTAAGGGGTAATCCATCTAAAAAATTTGCTAATGTTCCTCTCAAAATTTCCAGGTATCTTTGTCCATTAAGATTTTCCACATGAATGTGATAAGCCAACAAATCATTCTTTAAAATTGCATTAACGTTCACGCTGAATTTATTTTGGAAATCAATAACCTCAATGAAATGTGGATTTTCTGTGGCCCAAAAATGTCGATTTGTCAACTTGGCTTCATCAGACCATATAATTTTTTGCAGAATTGTCTCATCTTCTTGAAGCCGAACTAATACATTTTCACAGAAATTTAACCGCTTGGGAAGGTCAGTTGGTTTCACTTTTTGTAGTCTGATAAAAGAATACGGGATAGGTTAGACGTTTCTTAAGGATCCTTTGAATAGAAGTATAACTCAATCCAATATCCATTGATGCCGACTTAATGGACGCAAGTGAATTGGCACGAAAATACGCTAGCGTATTAATTTGATTGTCGTCGTCCTCGAGAATTGGTTTTCTTCTAGTTTCTATGTATTTTGTTCCTCCAAATTGCAGAAAATTTCTTCTAATCCTTCGAAATTTTGTTTTACTCATAGGCGCCAAATTTGGAAATTGCTTGTTGAATTGCCTGCAAGTTCTATCCACCACTTTTTGACATTCGCCATGAATTAAAAAGAAATTAAACATATCCTCGTTTCAATAATCAGTCATTTTATTATCAATCTGGTGTTTTTCAAAAATTTTCACTTCAAATTACCAACAATTCTTGTTGAAATATCAAATTCGAATGAACGAAGTGACTAGTACATTCATTTTAGGCACCTGTAAGGTGAGCGTAGCCAGTTCAGCTACTTGATTCAAATATTTCAAAGCATTCTCTGTTAGTTCTTGCAACAACATCAAAATTCAATATATTCCCAAATTATTTCGGGACTATAAGAGATGAGTACATTACGCGCTGACACAATTACTCTGAAATTTGACGCTTAATCTGATGGCGATATAAAAATTGGCACGTGCCATTTGAAAAAAAATGAGTTATTGCTGTTTGAAAAAGGTCAAATTGAGAAAATCATACAAAACAACGCAATGAACATTTGACATGTGTAAACTGCTTGAAAAATTCCTTGATCCTTCTTCTATCCACCCAAACAAAAATTTTGTCTGTAGTGCAAAAGATCTACGAGCTATTATTTTTTTTAATTTTTCCTCAAAAATCGCGTTTATAACAAAAATAATTAAATCTGTCAAAAGTTTTGACAGATAAGTGCCAACAACTTGGGTATTTTATGCCTTGCTCAAATGTCAGTTCTACTTGTATAATAAAAAGGTAGGTTGCCATTTGATATATATATATATATATATATATATATATATATATATATATATATATATATATATATATATATATATATATATATATATATATATATATATATATATATATATATATATATATATATATATATATATATATATATATATATATATATATATATATATATATATATATATATATATACTGGTTCAACTTTATTAACTGACAAAATAAATGATAAAAATCGAAGTCTACTTGTAATCTTTTTAATTAGAAGTGCTTTCAATTCAGCGAATGCTTACAATGGCTTAATAAAGATTTGGTCGAGAAGGGTCGGAGATACGAAAAAATTACATATGTCAAAAAAGTTTTTAAATTGAACGAGGATGACGAAAATTGACTGAACGCTGATCAGTGGCGTGCTGCAAAAAAGTTTGAAAGAGCGAAAGAAGACATGGCTCCAGAAAAGAAAACACCTTGTAGATTCTAGTTAAAATTTATGACGTGTAATGATGGAGGCTGTAAACAATAATTATCTAATTTGGGCTGAATATCTCAAAAAGTGCAGGGGTTTTGAAGAAAAAACCAATGTTTTCCCGAAATTTCAACACCCTGTAGCTCCCGAAGCTTTTACGGACCTATATTTATAAAAACTTTTTTTTTTGAAATTGCACGTATGTTTACCCCATTAAGTTGTGACATACTATAATGTAACACTTTTTTTTCAATTCCAGGTAAGCATAATATTCAAAACACAGTCATTAAAGATATTTCCGATTACGATTGAAATTTAGGTATTATAAGACCACTCTTTTTTTTACAATGTTACACATGTCTTGTTTCAATACGAAGGTGATACGGAAATATTCAGGTGATCAATATTACGTCGTAAGCATGTATGCACTTACTTGAATAGAATTATTCACTATTTCAAGAATTTAAAGAGTTGTTTATTCTTCACAACACGCACATACTAAAATTTCTGAACCATGAGTGCTCACTCTATTGTCTGAAATGGATAACTGGCTCGATACTAATTATCATGTGGATTACTTAATAAGTTTCCAACAAATGAGCGCTTACTTTTAAACCAATTCGTGGGAAGCAATGTACTTTGTCGGGTTATAATAGGTCAATCAAAAGCGAAATTAATTTTTTACATATACGATATGTTGGCCAATATTTGATAAAGATGTAAATTTGCAAGAGATAAATAAAACAAATATCAAACATAAATAGTGATGACTTGACGGACTCAAAAATGCAATATTTATCAAGGAGATATTTTAATATTCGTACCTTATCAAATATATCATTGATTGAAATCTTATGGTCAGATCTGTCAACTAAAGATACAGATAAGTTAGTTATTTATAAAGAGCAGATTATATGTAAGGCCAAAATGTGAAAATATGTGCATATATATGTAATTATTCTTCTAAAATATGTTGAAAATTTCAGAAAATAAGTACAAATATCATTTGAATGGATTAGTCTATTCTTCATTATGAAACGAATTAATAACTAAATGTTTTTTAGAATATTCTGCAGTGAATTATGACGCTTATCGCTAAACATATGTTTATGTATATAAACAGGGTGATTCATGAGGAGAGGGAGATATTTTGTGGGGTGATAGAAAACCTTATCCATGTATGGGAATGGTACTTTTTTCAATGCTCGCGCTCTCCTTCGGACTATACAACGTGTTTTTTATGAAAGTGGTAGATTTTTCTTGACTCATAACTCTTAAACGACTAGATCAATTTGGATGAAAATTTCAACGGTGAATTCAATTGATGAGGTCTATGATAAGAAATTTTTGATTAAATCCCAAACCAGGACCGGATTGAAAAAAATTGTTTTTTCAGTTGAATGCCCAAATAACATCTTGTATATCAATGGCATGAAAAGATTAATAGATATTTGTAAACAAGAAATATGGATGATCCAAACACCATGGAACACATTCGTATCCCACCTTGAGTATATTGTGGAAAAAATATGATATTTCACAAAAACATGTTTTTGTTCAATTGGTCCTCTGATTCTTTGGTTCGTAGATACAAAATCGAAAAACAACATTCAGTATAGCGCTCAGACAAAATATCCTTAGTGAAATCTTAAAAGATCGTTCAAGACCATACAAAGAACATTCTTATCACACCTAAAACATGCTAAAATAACGTCACAACAATTTGAGTTGATATATAATCCATCATTTTGGCGTACTTTTCTTTGCAGACCTTCAAGCGAATTAGTTGAAATTAAATATCCTCCTAAATTGTAGATAAAATAATTAAATTATATTAAAATTCATATTTTCATCTTATATACTGTGTAATGACCTATATCAAAATATAAGTCCTAGGTGAGGAGCCCTAGATAGAAATTCGTAGGCGGAGAGTCCTAGACTGAAATTCCTAGGTGGTGACCCGTAGCTAGAAAGTCCTAGGTGAGGAGCCCTGAATAGAAAGTCCTAGGTTATTAGCCCTAGATAGAAATTCCTAGGTAGGGAGCACTTGACAGGAAGTCCTAGGTGAGGAGCCCTAGATAGAAAGTCCTAGGTGGGGAGCCCTAGATAGAAATTCGTAGGTGGAAAGTCTTAGACTGAAATTCCTAGGTGGAGATTCCTAGGTAGAGACTCGTACGTGGAGCTCAACAGCTGAAATAGGGTTTTTCCCAAAGGCAGCAGTAAGACCAAGAACCACCAAGATAAGTCTTATTGAATGTGTATAACGAATACAGTAGTATTTGTGACACTATATACCATTATCATAATTTATGTAATTAATTAAATAACTAAGCAAAACTATCTAGACTTTTCTTCCAAGATTTCAGTTACGAATATTGAATTAGAGTCTCATTGCTCATTTTTCGCTGGGCTTAACCAGAGTAGAAAAAGTTAATTTTGTTACACTCGCACAGCCAACGTAAGGACTCAGATTACCTTACCTTAGTAGTGTTTTGTAGGTCAAGCCGAACTGCACCCTCCAATTCAATATTTGTCTCTGAACTTGAAAGAAATAGATACATTGTCGAAAACAAATGCTACCTGTTCATGATAGTTTTGTTGTTCTTTTTGTCTTGGAACCAATATCTACATATTGAATTGAAATATTTATCTTATTTCTCTTTTCATCTCTATCTTTATTTTTTGAAAATAGGTAAATATCAGTTACTATTTCAACTTACCTCGAAATTTTTCTCAATTTTTACCTTTATTTTAACATATTGCAATTATGGCAACCAAAACGAATCCAAATCAGAGAGAAGAAGAAATAAATTATGAAATGTATAGTGTATATGTAAAGTGTTTATGTATGGTGTATATATATATATATATATATATATATATATATATATATATATATATATATATATATATATATATATATATATATATATATATATATATATATATATATATATATATATATATATATATATATATATATATATATATAGTGTATATGTTCTCTGTCCGCTAGTTTATCTGTTGAAGGATCTCAATAGGAGCGATTTGGGAAATTTTCATGTGAGGATATAAAGTTAGATGTTTCTGATAATGTATCTGGGAGTGAGAGTCATACTGAAAGTGTCTCGGAAGAGTCTAGTCATCAATAAATTTTCTTATCTTCAACAAATATTTTTATAACTTGAATATCTGTTATCTTATTAAGATATTTTTTCATGTGGGTTGAATCTATTATATACCTGATGTACAAATTGCTATGTTTCCTTATCTTATCTTTAGTAGGTGTAGCAAAGTGCTTAACATCTACATTATCTTTACCTTACCTTACCCCCCTATTCATAGTGCACAGGAATTTATTTTGTGAATATTGCAACTCTGGGTAACAGAACAAAACATTAAATTTAGCCGGAACAGTAGGTACTTTTATGGAGCAATAAATCTTTCTTTTCTGTATAGTAGCAGCAGATAGTTTCACATTTATCTTATCTTAATAGCAGAGCAATAGTACATAAATGTTAGATTCACCTTACATGTATATTTCGAGTTACATGATTTTTTTTTCTTTTGTAAGTTTTATGCTTGCATGGAGCCCAAATTATCTTTTCATACTGTAATTATTGATGTCTATGACTCTGACGATATAACTTGAGTTGATAGTTTTTTGTTTTCATTAAGGGGTAACGAATTCATGTCAGCCACTCTGCTATGATACTGACACCGGTCACATCATACTGTCTGTAGCCAATTTGTTGTGTATTTTGAAAAACTTCTCTCTCAGAATTTAATTACTATAATAGTTACAGGTTCATTTTCTTGCTATAGTATTGTGTTCCTTATACTGGCAACTGGATTACAATACCTTCGAGAAATTGGATTATGCAATACAGGAGAACTCCAAATTTGTAGCGTAATTTTCAATCTCTAGAAAAAATTTGTAGATCAAAAGTATTGATCTTATTTGTATCTTCCAGTAACACTGACTATGGTAGGGTGGTGATTCTGTGATTGATTCTTTATACATTCTAAATTCTGTTGATAGTTTTTCTTTAAATAGATCGTTCCTACCTTAATAGACATATACACACTAAACTAGAATTGACTTTGTTCGGAATATACGGATTGTTGTTGGGAATTGAGCGTTCTTCCACATTTCTTATAATACCTTCCGTTTCTAAGAATCTGAATTCGGCAGCAATTTGTTGTTTTCATCCCTTGATTTTGATTTCCTTTGGTCTATTTCTACCAATTTCGGATTTTTATTTGAGGATGCTAAGAAAGAGTTTTTATTCCTTATCTTATCGTTCCTGAAAATAAGACCTATCTTGGTGTCTCAAATAAATTCTCTCTTATTACCGATCCTGACTGTGAATTTCTACTTGAGCATACTAAAATAGACTTGTTTCAGTTTATCTTCATTATCTTATCGTTCCTGAGACAAGTTCTGTCTTGGTATCTCAAGTTCTTTTCTTACCGATTTCGACATCCTCTTATGTTGGTTGCTGAGTTTTCGTGTCAACACTGCACAGTCTCTTATTCCTTCATGTATTAGGTGAACATGTTCTGTTCAATTTTTCACAGTGTGAACACGGAACTCAATAACAACATTTTGAGTGGAATACTTACCGATTGTGACTCTCGATTTTGCCTTGTCTAACTGTTCTACAGAATAATACCTTTCGTTTCTTTTCACCTCTCACGAGATTTGAGATGCTTTCCCCTTCTATCTTCGATGTATTGTTCTGCATTTCAGGTGGTCCAGACAAAACTACTATTTTCTATTTCAGACATTCTCTAATTTAGTATTATTTTACTGATCTTGGCTAGAGTTGGCTGGAGATGTTGCAGACTGATCCTACAGTGAATTTTCACTTCATCTGTCAGGTATACGAGGCTTGAGTAGTACAGTTTCACGCTATTGCGCAATGCCTGTCTAGTAACACAACATATGTGATGAAACAGGTGGAGAGGATGTTAATTTTGGTATCGGACAGACATACGTTGAGCCAGGGTGGAATCAAAAGGATCCCAATGGTCACATGAAGTTGACCTCTTCTACCCATGGTGAAGAGGGGGAGTCTTATCACATGACCCTTTTTTTATAATCTGTGACCTTGCCGCAGTTTCGTTGTTGGTTCTTTCTGCTGGCTCGAAACTTTTTCTTTATTTTGTACAATCCGGGCCTGAATAGGCAGGATGCATTTGTACAACCTTATTTTTTAGTTGGAGAGGCGGTGGTAGTGGTAGTAGTAGTAGTAGTAGTGGTGGTGGGAGTAACCAAAACCATAAATTGTCTTTCCTTAACCCATTTCCGTTTTGTCTTTACTGGAAGGTAGAGACCCGGCAAGATTAAATTCAATTTGCGGATCTTGATGCGTTTCAGAGTGTCTGTGTCCCTAACGCTGGGTACTAATATATGTTTCTTTTAAATTTTTAGAAATAATTATCTTTCCTATTACTATTTCTAATTTTCTGGTAAATTCTCTCTAACTTAGATTCATCATCATACATTATCTTCAACTAAACTTTCCCTAACGATGCGTATTAACATAAGTTCCTTTTAAATTATTAAAATAATTATCTTTCCTATTAACTTTTCTAAGTTTCTGATAAATTTTCTTTAACTCTGCTTCATTCTGGTGAAAAAGGGTCAGGCCTTGGCGCGCAAAACAAATCATTTTGTAGTTTGATATTCATTTCTCATATTTCCATCTCTTTAATTTTTTAAATTTCTTTTTCTGTGGTTAATTGAGTTGTGCTCGAGGCAAAAAAAAATTTTGATGAAATCAAAATTTTTCTCGTGAGGAAGGAACAGTGTAACGTGCTAAAATCTGGTCACAACCATTTGAGTTAAAACACCGGATTCCAGTCAACCCCCTATCTGTGTCACGCCACTGGTTAACAATCTGATGCGCATAATCCGGCTATGCTACGAGCAATTTTCAAATTCTTCATTTCAAGCGTTGTTTTCTTTGTAGACCTTCAAGCGAATTAATTGAACTTGAAAATCCTCCTAAACTGTAGATAAAATAATTAAATTATATTAAGATTCATATCTTTATCTTATATAATGTGTAGTGACCTTTATCAAAATATAGATCCTGGGTGAGGAGCACTAGATAGAGAGTTCTAGGTAAGGAGCCCTAGATAGAAAGTCCTAGGTGGGGAGCCCCAGATAGAAATTCGTAGGTGGAAAGTCCTTGACTGAAATTCCTACGTGAGGAGCCCTAGACAGACATTCCTGGGTGGAGACTCGTAGCTAGAAAGTCCTAGGTGAAGAGCCCTGAACAGGAATTCCTAGTTGAGGAGCCCTAGATAGAAAGTTCTAGGTGGGGAGCCCTAGATAAAAATTCGTAGGTGGAGAGTCCTAGACTAAAATTCCTAGGTAGAGGTTCCTAGGTAGTGACTCGTATGTGGAGCTCAACAGCTGAAATAGAGGTTTTTCACAAAGGCAGCAGTAAGACCAAGAACCACCAAGATAAGTCTTATTGCCTGTATATAACATATAAAGAAGTATTTGTGACACTATATACCATTATCATAATTTATGTAATTAATTAAATATCTAAGCAAAACTATCTTGAATTTTCTTCCAAGATTTCAGTGACGAATATTGAATTAGAGTCTCATTGCTCATTTTTCTCTGGGCTTAACCAGAGTAGAAAAAGTTAATTCTGTTACACTGGCACAGCCAACGTAAGGCCTCGGATTGCCTTACCTTAGTAGTGTTTCGTAGGTCAAGCCGAACTGCACCCTAAAATTCAATATTTGTCTCTGAACTTGCAAGAAATATATACATTGTCAAGAACAAATGCTACTTGTTCATGATATTTTTGTTGGCCTTTTTTTCTTGGAAGCTATATGTACATATTGAATTGAAATATTTATCTTATTTCTCTTTCTATCTCTATCTTCATTTCTAGAAAATAGGTGAATATCAGTTACTATATACACTTACCTCAAAATTTTCCTAAATTTTTACCTTCATTTTAATATATTGAAATTATGGCAAAAAATGAATCAAAATCACCTTAAGAGCGAAGATGTAAATTATGAAATGTATTGTGTATATGTAAAGTGTGTATGTATGGTGTATATGTATAGTGTATATGTTTTCTGTCCGATAGTTTATTTGTTGAAGGATCTCAATAGGAACGATTTGGGAAATTTTCATGTAGGGACATAAAGTTAGATGTGTCTGATAATGTATCTGGAAGTGAGAGTGATACTGAAAGTGTCCAGGAAGAGTCTAGTCATCAATAAATTTTCTTATCTTCAACTTCTGTTAAATTTTTTCATCTTTCATCTCTCTAAGTTTTCTTACCGTTCCTTAAAATATTTTTTGTAACTTCAATATCTGTTATCTTATTAACATATCTTTTCATGTAGGTTGAATCTATTATATACCTGATGTACAAATTGCTATGTTTCCTTATCTTATCTTTAGTAGGTGTAGCAAAGTGCTTAACATCTACATTATCTTTACCTTACCTTATCCCCTGTTCATAGTGCACAGGAATTTATTTTGTGAATATTGCAACTTGGGGTAACAGAACAAAAGATTAAATTTGGCCAGAACAGTAGGTACTTATATGGAGTTATAAATCTTTCTTTTCTGTATAATAGGAGCAAATAGTTTCACATTTATCTTATCTTAATAGCATAAATGTTAGATTCACCTTACATGTATATTTCGAGTTACATCATTTTTTTTGTCTTGTAAGTTTTATGCTTGCATGGCGCCCAAATTATCTTTTCATACAGTAATTATTTCTTGGAAGCTTTATCTACATATCGAATTGAAATATTCATCTTATTTCTCTTTTCATCTCTATCTTTATTTCTTGAAAATAGTTAAATATCAGTTACTATTTCAACTTATCTTCTTTATTTTAATAGATTGAAATTATGGCAACCAAATGAATCCAAATCACCTTAAGAGCAAAGAAATAAATTATGAAATGTATAGTGTATATGTAAAGTGTGTATGTATGGTGTATATGTATAGTGTATATGTTCTCTGTCCGCTAGTTTATCTGTTGCAGGATCTCAATAGGAACGATTAGGGAAATTTTCATGTGAGGGATATAAAGTTAGAAGTTTCTGATAATGTATCTGGAAGTGAGAGTGATACTGAAAGTGTCTCGGAAGAGTCTACTCATGAATAAATTTTATTAACTTCAATTTTTGTTAAATTTCTTCATCTTTGATCTTTTCTTACCGTTTCTCAATTTTTTTTTCAACTTGAATATCCGTTATCTTATAAACATATCTTTTCATGTAGATTGAATCTAATATATATATGATGTACAAATTGCTATGTTTCCTTATTATCTCTTCCTACAGTCACAAAACGTATTGTCATGAGTCAGAACATCGCAAATAAACTAAACATGATATCATGAAATGTACATACTTTTCTTTACAGTTCGTCGAATCCACCGATATGACAGACACTGCCCAGTATTTTCATTCGGATGGTATTCAATTGTTGGCTAAGGATGGAGTTTTGACAATCATTCATCTGAAGGGGAGGACCCGTGGCGAAGATATATCTGACGTTTTCTTGAATTTTGTAAAAAACTATAATATACCAATATATAAATTAGTATGCGTTACAACAGATGAAGCACCAGCAATGACTGGAAACAAAAACGGTTTTGTGGCATTGTGTCGAGCTAATGAAGATTTCCCTTCATTTGTTTGATTCCATTGCATTATACATCAACAAGTTTTGTGTTCAAAAATTTTGAACACGTAGGAAATTATGGGCATTGCACCAAAAATTGTGACTTCCATCCGTGCACGTAGCTTGCAACGGCGGCTCCTTAAGTTGTAGTTGGAAGATAGGGAGTCAGCTGAACACACTGATATAGTTCTTCACACCTACGTCAGGTAGTTGAGTCGCGGAAAATTCCTAGAAAGGTTTCGAGAATTATTGCCCATAATAACAATTTTTCTAGACGTAAGAGGTGATGATACTCAGATGTTCAAAAACGAAAAATGGCTGACTGATTTGGCATTTTTGACTGACATCACAATGCACTTAAACACCATTAACTTCTAGCTTCAAGGTAAAGTAAAAACTATTATTGAAATGATTAGCGCAGTAACCGCATTCAAAAGTAAATTGCAGCTTATGATAAATCAACTGAAAAGAAAGAATTTTCCGTCTTTGAAAGCAAGGATTCCTCAGTTGAATTATAATACTTGAAACGCTAAATTATAAAATATTTTAGGACAATTTGAAATGCGATTTCATGATTGCAATGAATTGGCAAATAGCATTATTTATGAGTTAACCTTTTTCATTTAAAAACATTGAGGAATTAGCTACTGAAATAGCAAGTCAGTTTGATATGAACTCATATTCTGTTGAAAATTAGTTGGTACAGATTATATCAGATATACATCTCAAAGCTACAGCATCTGATACAGATTTCAGGTATTTAATATCTGAAGATAAATATCCGAATCTAAGGCAAATCGCCCTTCAACCGACAGAAATTCTGCATTTTCTGAAATAGAGATAATTAAGTCAAAATATCTTCATCGACTATCTAACAATCATATATTCTCATGCGTGCGATTAGTTTAGGTTAGGTTAGATTAGGTTAGATTGTAACAACCAATAAACTGGCAATTTTGAATAACTAAGAGTTTTTTCATTGATACAGAGAAGAATCTAAATAAACCTAACCCAAACCTTGACTAAAATAATGTATATTGTGCAGAAATCTAATATCTATATATGCTACGGTACATCCTACCTAGATAGGTAGGTATGTACGACAACCCTGCATCACACATACTTGCAGCCTCTCAGAGTCGATCGTAAGTAGTCTAGAAATATTGTCGTAGATCGCCAGCAGTTCAAGTTTGAGCATCCCTGGTTTAGATGTTTTTAATATCAGTTTTATGGTTCAATTCTTCGACTTGAATTAAGTGTATTCAGCCTTGGTTTGATTAATCAGCTCTAAGCTGCATCCTGCTTTTTGATATCTTTTGGTTACATATTGTTTTTATTTATATTGTAGTGTATTTTAGTTCCTTATCACAACAATCTATACTATGTACCATTAACACAAATTATCAATAAAGTCTATTTTATTATTATTAATATGTGCCAAGAAAAAATATCGAATTTTTTGCCTTACATTTTACCGAACATATACCAAAAAAATATGTCTTAATAATTATTCACCTACCAAATTGGAAATTTGAATTATTGAATTTGTGTCAATTTCTTGGTGAAGTGAAAATGTAGTTTGATCTTTCTAAAGTGAAATCCAAATTCACATTCTGTGTTCGAAATAAATTGCGATCATTATTATTTAACGATGAAAATCCTATCAAGAACTTAAATAATTCTTCGATAAAGTAAATAAAATGAGTGAAATTCAATATTGGCCAACCTGTTCATCCAAAATAATTAAAATTTTCCAAGTATTGATAATTTTCACTTTAAATGTCAATTTGCGGTCACGAACTGCCAGACTAATGAATCTAAATCTTAAATTTTTGATTTATTCAAATAATACCTCACTTTCAATAGTTTACAAAATATATACGTATCATCTGGTTTTCCCAAATTCAATAGGGACCATTTATAACTACTATGGTCCTTTATACTCAGTTTCATACTCTCCGATGAACGAGAGTTCAAAACCGCGGTAACATTTTGCTATTAATTTATTTGCTGGTAGTTCGTGGATGGAATAAATAATGATTTTAATACTTGATTGAGAGAACTAAACGTTACTTTTAAATTTTATTCACAAAACATAACGAAATACTTCACAGATAGATCCAATATTATAAATATTTTTCATGGTAATTAAACGTATTATGATGGTACCATTGAAGAAGTACCATTTTCTGTTTTTGAGCTTCCTTTGTTGATAAATCAACTTTTTTTCCATGTATGTAAATATGGTTATCATTAATACGTAGTACTTCAAGATGGTGATCAAGGTCATCATAGTTGAAGTCTTTGATGTTATTTCCAATCATATCTAAAAATTCCAGACTTCTCAAAGAGTTTATGATTCGGATTTTAGTATCATTCAAACGATTGTGACTTAAATCCAAGTTCACCAAATGAATAAGACCAGTAAACATGCCAATTGGTAAGTCGTATAATTTGTTTCTGGCAAGATTCAGAGTTACTAGATTGGGATATTTTTGGAGTATACCAGGTTTGATGAAGGCGATTCTATTGTCGTTCAAGATGAATTTTCTGAGGTTCCAGAACGGATAGAGTGTGTCTATTCTTGTTAGTGCATTGTAGGAAAGATCTAAAGTTCTTAGTTTCAAACTCAAAGATGGTCGCATACTGGTCATTACAATATTTTCATCTGACAATTTGTTCCTGGATAAGTTCAAATATACGAGTTCATCCATGAATTCTATGGTTACTTTTTCAATGTTATTCCTTGAGAAATCAATTTGTCTCAAGTTCCAAGTGGCTAAATTTAATTCTGTCAAGTTGGTCATATCATTTCCTTGAAATTCTTCTAGTCGTGGTAATTTATTGAATAAGGCCTCAGCTACTCCATAGAAATTTCCTGACACTCTCATTCTTATCACACCAGCAACATTTTTGCACAATCCATCTAGAAATTCTAGGTCCAAAAACTCGTCTTTTTTTATATTTTCTATTTCTAAAGCATTTGGGCAGTGATGGTAATCTGAGTCTTCAATGGCTGTAAAATCGGCGCTATGTTGACGTTTTATGAATAGCGATGCACTGCATATTGTGTATAATATGGGGAGGACGACTATTGTTGGTAACATCTGAAAGAAAAACTTTATTAATATTTCAAAATAAGAAACTGCTTCTATCAACAATTATCGCCCAATACAATAAAATAATTCGAATTTTTAAATGATAATAAGAGATTATACTATGTATTATGAAATTTATTGAAAATAAGGATTGCAATTTCGGTCTCTCCAAGGCTTTGAAGATGTCGAGGGCTAATGCTCTAGATTCCCCATGCTTTTCCATTGTTAATATACAAACATAAGTAACGTAGGCGAGCAGATCTCCTGTCGAAAACCATACTGATGGTCGTTAATAACGTAATAATATGAGTATGAGTTCATCATTTATGACTCTTTCCATCACTTTGCACAATATGGGAAGACGTGCAACAGGACGGTATTTTTGAGGTAATGACTTCTTTCCTTTCTTTTGGACCAGTTGAATTCTCGCTATTTCCTAGCTGCTCCGAAAAGTCTGGCTTTCATAAGGAATCTGTACCAGACGGTTAAGAATGGGTGCCAGTTCGGTAGCACACTTTCTCAGGACGATTGGCGGTATTTCGTCTAGGCCAACTGCCTTTTTGCAGTTAAGCTTTTCGAGACCCCGTCTCACAGTGCCATGGAAGAATTTGCTGGTGGAATGTTCGGTGGTATTGCGTTACATGAATCTAGCACAGAATTCTTTGAGAACAAGAGAGCAAAGAAAGAACAAGAGGTGGAAACCCAGATTTGAAGAAATTGGCTCTGAGAGTCTTAGCCATAGACCAGTATTGTCTAGTCCCACTTGCTTGTTCAAGGAGTTTATTAGTTATCTCTTCGTTCAAATTGGCTTTTGCTCTTGCAGTTGTCAGGTTGTATACGTTCCGTATTCGTACGAAGGTTGTTCTTATTTCCTCTGTTGGATTTATCTTCCATGACTTGCAATCTCTGCTCTTGGCCGCAGAGGCTCTTTCGTAGTATTTGTTGCATCATGGCTTTTGTGCTGTTGTTCACTGAATGGAAAGCATAAAAAGAATTCACGCAAGTCATCCCAATTAGCACGGTTATAGTGCCAAATGCGTCTGGGCGGTTTAGGTTTTTGGTTTAGTGGCAGCACAATGGTTCCAGTAGCAGATATAAGGTTGTGGTTTGAGTGGCGTAGCGATGCTGAGACTTCTATTCCAAAATTATCTGGATCAAGGTGTTCGGGAAGTTGGTTGGGTGATCAGGTGCGTTAGATTATGGTTGATTGCGAAAGTTTCAGCATGTCTGCCCGCTTCATCTATTCTTTTTTGAGTGGTGGAGCCAGTTGATGTTGTGAACGTTGAAGTCACCAAGTATAATGACCTCAGCTGCCGGATGATGTGTCTAAATCCAAACCACCTTATCATATAGATACTGAAACAGTCTAGAGAATCGAATATCGTTTGGCGAGCGATAAAGACAGCATAAAAACAGTGTTTTATCCTGCAAACAGATTCTAAACCACGCAAGATCGAAAGCGTCGTCCTCCATAGTGTCCTCTCTCTGGCATGCAACATCCGATCTGGCGAAAACACAAAGGCCCCCTTGAAATCTAAATGTCGTAATGTTTTTATCTGTATTAATTGATTTTATACGTGAGCAAATATTATGATAAGATATTTGTGTATTTTTCTTTCTGATCATTCTTTTTATTATATCTGAGGGATAACTATTGGTTCTAACTATTTGTTCGATAGTTGACACTTTCCTGAACATATTTTCTTCGGATAGTGACAGAGCGATGCTCACTTGATTAATTGAATTAAATGCAGCGTATTTATAAGATTTTCAGTGTATCGAGTCATGATGTTTGCAAATATTTGTAGAGGTGGGTTTTCGATTTTTCTCAAGACTTATTGTGTTATTTTTATGAGTGATTGTATGGTCTAAGAAATGAATATGAATATCGACTTCTCTCTTTATTTTTAATATAATTTCGGGATGAATGCTATTGACGTAATTTAAAAATTGATCTAGTTGTCTAGCGGTTCATATAAAACAGAGGTGCTCAAACGGTGGATCGCGAGTGCTTTCTGAGTAGATCTCGAGAAGAAACAAATTTTTAATAAGTAGGTAACTAACTACAAAAATTTATCACGTAATAAAATAACTCTCTGCTAGCGGCAAAAGGAGGCTTTATCAAAGCAACGCGCGGTACTTGTCAAAGAAAAGCCGCGTTTTTTATTATTGCAGCTCTCCTAGAAATTTCGGGAGACGCTTTGGACGGGGATATTCGAGACTTACGTTCACGCCGATACAAATGTTGCGTCTGCAGGAATTGGAATCATTCTGAATTGTAACTTGAAGACAATACTATGTCGATACAAAGTTCATTAATAAATAGTACAAAATGAGTGCAGCGAAGAAATCTAAAACATATCATTTTAATAACGATTGGCAGGAAGAATTTTTCTTTTCTATGGTGAAGGATGAGTTCATTTGTCTTATTTATCGTGCGTCACTTGCAATACCTAAGCGTGGTAACTTAGAGGGGACTCATAAAACTATGAAAAGGATTTGATACGTGATTTGATATATCTTTCAACTCACGGTGATTTTACTTAACGTCAACCCCCAAAGCAGGGGTGATCAAAACTCAGTTTTTTGAATAGGGAAGATAGGAAAGCTCAACATAAAAGTGTAATAATCAGAGGTTTGACATATTCGGAAGGAAATACATGCTGGTTCGTCAAACGACGAGTTATTTTCAGTGATTGCAAAATGTGTCGATTTCGAATGAACAATCACCGAAATACTGTTGTACATTGCGAAAAAATATCTTTAAGCAGTGGTGGTACCACTACACCTTCTCAGACACTCATTCAGATGAGGGGTCAACCTCTTAAATCTTCGAATTGATCAGTTAGTTTGAGTAATAACTCAATAGGAAAGTTTCAGCATTTCGTACAACATCGTAGACACAATTTTTGCTTGATCTGCATTGTTATGAAGGTACAGGGTGAATTAATAGAGGACGATGCAGTGTTTGCGAGGTCTGCTGATTTTGAAAGGAGATTCAGAACATGTTTGTTTGGTTGGAGTTACCTGCATATTGGTGAGTATTGAAAAATTGAAAAAACAATTGAATTTATTATACCTGATACATTTTATACCTCAACTTAGTATCAATAAATAAATGACCAAAATGTTCGCCGCCAACTTCCAAACACAAATACAGATTTTGATCGGAACGTTCCCGGACATTTCATAGCATTTCAGGGATTATACGATTACACTCGACTACAATCCGTTGTCGTAAATTCACCCAATTGGCTGGATCAGTTTTATGAATTTGACTCTTCAAGTGATTCCATAAAAAAATCCAATGGTGACAAGTCGGGAGAACGTAGGGGCCTCTTCTTCCGATCAATCGATCAGGAAATTCTCGATCTAGATATTGTCGAATACGAAGTGCAAAATGCGGGTGGTGGGGGGCAGGAAGCATCCTGCAGAAACACAACATCCTCTTCTTAATAGCTAGGATCATTTTCCAAAATTTCAGTTATGGCCAGATTGATTAGTTCTTCAAGTAGTTGTGGATACATTTCTTCCGTCAGATATCCAGGTAAGAAAAATGGCCCAATCAGACGATGCCCATAGATGCCAACCCAAACATTAAATATATATATATATATATATATATATATATATATATATATATATATATATATATATATATATATATATATATATATATATATATATATATATATATAGATAGTGGCTATGTCAAAGATTCTGGAATTAGAGTCCGACCAGAACCGGCAGTTATGACGTTTTATAGTGCCATTCAAAAATAAAGTACATTCATCTGAAAGCAAATATTGTAGAGAAAGTGGGGATTATTTGCGATTCGCTCACTTATTATTTCACAGAATTGCACTCTGCGGTCGATGTCATCCTCATTCAATTCCTGGACCATGTTCATTTTATGCGGATGGAATTTGTATTGTCTCAAAACTCGTCCAATAGTTCTTCGACTCACAGCAATTTTACACTTCCATTTCTTGTATCCAGAGTGGGATTAATCACTACTTGCCCAAGCTACGCAGTTTCCATTGCCAGATTTCGTATGGGTCTTTGCACATGCTCTCTCCTCCTATTCTAAACAAAGCCAGTTTCTCTAACTTTTTAAACTAACTCCAAAATTTACTTGAAACTCACATGTTTGTCATCATGGCGTTCATTGAAAATAGCCCTATTTGCATAAGTATTATTGCTGAAAAACATTTAGATAATTTCTACTTTTCAGCTGTTGAATAAACCATTATACTGGTATGGATGCAACCTGTGAGTGTGAAAAGAAGCTAGATAAACAAAATAATTCATCAGATACAAGCAATCTGGAAAAAAAAACTACCGCATTTGTTGTTGAGAAATCTGCATTTGACCTGTGTGATTTCGAATGAATATTTTTCTGTAACGAAAACTTTACTTGAGTTAGTTTCATCTCAACCTTGGATACTAATGGTGTTAGAGGCTTTCCACATACGACGATCGGTTGCGCATGCGGTCGAGAGGCGTGCTGGCCATTGAACTAGTGGTTGTTTTCACATGTCTGTGTTTCATCAGTCCATCATTTTTTGGACTCAACCGATGACACGGAGTGATCATCGCTTCTTTGTGAAGAGATTCTTAAACTGTGTATCAATTTCTCCATGATCCACCCTGTATCCTCATTGAAATTTAATCGGATTTCAAAATTCGTTCACTGTAATCAGATAATTTTAAATACCTATCCAATGAGCTATAACTAACCAATCAATTCGAAGATTTGATGAAGGTACACACCCTCATCTTAGAGGGTGTCTGAGGAAGTGTAGTGGAAGCATCACTGCTTGAAGATATTTTACCCCAAAATACAAAACTATTCCGGTGAGTGTTCATTCAAAATCGATAGATTTTGTTATCACTGAAAATAACTCGTCTTTTGACAAACCAGCCTTTATCTTTCTTCGAATATGTCAAAATTCAAAAATTATTACACACTTGTGTGGAGGATTAAAAGAGCTTTCCAATGAGATATCATTGGATCTATCTTCTTCATTCAAAAAATTGAGTTTTATGCACCCCTGCTTAGGGGGTCGATGTAAAATAAAATCACTGTGGGTCAAAAGATGTCCCCTTCAGACAAAAATTGACCTGTCCAGAACCGAATAGTTTAGCAGTTATTGAGTCTTTTTTGTTTAAGTTGCCCCCCAGTATATATTGCAGGTTTGCTGAAACATTAGTTGCTTCTGAGATAAGAGTGAGAAAATCAATGTCGTACGTTTTATGACCACGACTGAGAAACGATAATGTGGTATGTCCGCAGGTCAGAACTAACCTTTGTTGTATATATGATAATATATATGTATGTATATAATGATAATAAATAGCTTGTATAAATTCCAGTTATGCTGAAATAACGCAAATGTGTACAACATTTTTAGAACTTTGAAATTCCATAAAATATAGTAGGAACTGGAAAAAGTGCCTGCAGTTGAATTTTTCGATGGAAAAATTATATATTCGATGATACCAAAACGGCAGGCAAGCTCCCATCGCGTTTTGAGAGTCAATTTTGAAGCTTTTCGGCTTCTGGGCAGGCCCCAACGAACCTTCGATGGAAATAGTGAATTCGTATTCCCCCAACAGCAGGTGAAATAGTATACGAGGATACATTGATAAGTTGTCGGCCAGACCAAGCAAACCAACGTTCTTAGGAATTTTTTTCCTATCTCACAACATAATCTCCTTTGAAGCTGATACTGCTCTCATAGCGGTGTTCTAGTCTAGTAATGCCATCTCTATAGGCTGATTCGACAGGTTCCTCAAAATATTCATTCACAGCTTCGATTACTTCTTCATTGCCCGTAAGTCTCTTACCGCCAAGCCATGTTTTGAGGTTAGGAAACAGATGATAGTCACTTGGGGCTAGGCCTGGAGAGTAGGGAGGGTGCGGCATCAATTCGAACTTCAGATCATAGATTTTAGCCATGACAACGTGCGAAGAATGCGCTGGTGCGTTATCGTGATGAAACAAAATTTTTACTTCGCCAAATTTTCAATTTGCACCTCGTTCGTAAAACGTTGTAATAAGTCTGCTTAGTATTGACCTGTGATAGTTTTACCCTTTACAAGGTAATCAATGTATATAATACCTCTTGCATCACAAAAAACAGTAGCCATAACCTTGTTTGCCGATGAAATTATTGTTGCCTTCTTTGGAATTGGTTCCCCTGTTCCAATCCACTGTTTAGACTGTTGTTTGGTTTCAGTGTTGTGGTGGACCCAAGTTTCGTCAACAGTAACAAATCGACGCAAAAATTTGCTTGGATTATGCTTATACAGCGCCAAACTGGCGGCAGAAATGGTTTTTAGAATCAATTTCTAGTAAACGCGGAACCCATCTTGCACAGAGTTTTTCCATATGCAAATGCTGGTGCAAAATATTTTCACACGTTCATATGACATCTTACAGGTCTCAGCTATCTTACGCACTTTTGATTTGCGTTCTTCCAGCACTATTTCATGAATTTCTTCGATCATATCTTGAGTTGTGATCTCAACGGAGCGTCCTTAGCGTGGCTTATCAGAGGTGCTCACGACGACTCGGAAACCCACTGCTTAACGGTTGAATATGATGGGGAGGATGTCCACAGTGTTGAATCAATCTCTTCTTTAAACTCGTTAGGCGTTAACTCCTTCAAATAAAAGTATTTGATGACAACAGGCTTTTCCAATTTTTCCATTTTCACAAACAACACAGAGGCGTCTTGTTCAGCGTGCTCTCAAACGTAAACTAACATGGCAATCGGGCTGAAACTTTACCTACAAGCTATCTTAGGATGGTACTGTAGAACGCCACCTCCGAAGTAGGCTAAGTGACGCCATCTCTTGGTCAGGCCGGAGACTTATTAATCCAGCCTCGTACCTACCAATGATGTGGAGTTAGCTACTATACTCTAAATCTACGGAACGCTGGCTCTTAGTCTAATAAGTCCTACCTCAGTGGATCACCTAACTCACCGGATATTCTGTCCATAATGTCAGCTGATCACAAACGTTAATCACGCACCCACTCAGTGATGATGTTAATAAGGCTTACGTTAAGTGGAATAATTTCTAGCGAATATGTAGGTTTTTCCGATTGATAATGATAAATTCCTCTTCTACTCGAATTCAAGCATTTTTAATTAAAAAATTCATTTCATGAATATGAAGAAATCATTCCTTCCTGTTTGTTCACGCATGGTAGCTCTTTCACATTATATTGATAAACATCGATTTCATATTACATTCACCTTTCGAAATTTGCGAAGAACCTTATGATTAAATTAGCAATTAATTCATTTTTTTTTTCATCTAATTTACCATGAAAACTATGTATGTGAATGCCACGCTCCCATTTGAAACAACAGCAGAACACTTACGTGTTGATATTTGAATTGTTTTCGAACGATAAGATTGCTTATACATTCTGAAATAACTACAATTTGAAGCAGAAAAAAAAACATTAATGAAACTGTCTGAATGGAGAGAATAAGAAATATTCTCTTTTTTAGAAAAAATGTAGAACTGAACACATGGAAAGCTCTCACGGAATTATGAAGTGAAACTGATAGACCTTTAGAATTTCATAAAATTATGTAGTAAATTATCCAAATCTGTTTAATCAGATAAAGGCATGAATTTATCATGAATAATTTTCTGATCAAATACACTCCCCACAAAAATTGTCGCATCACCCTACTTTTACGACAATACTATATAAACTTTTAGGTTAGTCATTCAAGAGCCACTTGGTAACTTTCAGAAGTGTGAAATAAGAAGATATCATTCAAAAGAGATGAATTTATGATGGAAAATAGCAACAATTTTCGTGTTAATGAAAAATTAAAAAATTCTACCATCTTCAAACATTCGCGAAGAGACGAATCATCTAGCATCGAATGGTTATTAATCATTTTCAAAATCGAGTGTTTCCTCCCCGGGCCCTAATTACTGCCAGTATACGTCTCAGAAGCCCCTCAAACAAATTTTGGATATACTCTTGAGTCACAGAGCTTCAAATTTCAGGAAGCAGATTTTCTAGTAGTTGTAGTGTTCTACAAGGCATCCTTCGTTGCTGAATTTGCCACCTCATGTTGTCCCAAACATGTTCTATGCGATTCAAGTCAGGACTTCAGGATGGCCATCTTAAAATATCAGTTTCGGCATTTTGCAGAAATTCTGTAACTATTCTAGCTGCATGAGGCCGAGCATTATCATACATATAAATGAAGATTTCGCCAGTCAATGGTTCAAAGGATAAACATGGGTTTCAAGGATATCTGCGATGTATCTGACCGCTGTCATTCTTCCATTGTTCACTAGGACAAACTCAGTTCGACCATGGAAAGAAATGAAAAGAGAACATTCGACCATTCTGGAATACCTCAATTCGCATGTTCCCTCGCAAACTGAAGTCTTGCAACTCGATGCTCTCTGGTGAGGCGCGGGCCGGTAGAAGCCACCCTTCGTCTGATATCGTTTTCTCTGAGCCTGTTCCTAACAGTTTGCAATGAAATTTGTCCATTTCTGGAAAGTGCAAGTTCATTTTGTTGCCGAACAGTGTTGATTTCTCAGTGCAGCTAAACGAAACCAACGATCATCAATTGGTGTTGTTATCCGATTTCTTTCCTGTCTGGCACTTCTTCCATATTCCTCTGTTTCGTGGTACCGATTAATTGCTCTGGAAATAGTGCTTTGGTTAACATCCAACAGGTTAACCACATAACGTTAGCTTAGCCCCACTTCTAGAAGTGTTACAATTCTTACCACTTCATGATCACTCGAATAGTGTCCAGGACGTTCAGCAGCCATTACAATAAATTCAAAGATTCGAAAATCAACCAGAAACATAGAAAACTTGCATTAATTCAGCGTGAAAACTGAAGAGAAATTGAATGAATACTGATGGTCAAATAAACTCATTCCTGTTTCAGACGTGTTTGAGATCACATGGAAAACAAATATTACTATAAAGATAAGATTTTTTTTCCCTCATATGTCAAAAAACTTATGTTGACAAGGAAACTGCGATTGAGCTGCTTAATCGATTGTGGAATTTAGAATAGCAGGTGATGCAAAAATTTTTGTGGCGTGTATATTTCATCCATTTTCTTTTCCCATTAAGATAAGTAGTTTTTTGAGAAACCATTTTCATCTATCACTTTCATTATTCAAGATGAGGTAAACATGTATTTGATTAAGCAAAATTTACTATAGAAATGAAATTCAATTTCAGAAAGCAATGTTTCTCTTGTTGAAGAATATGCGTACCATTATAATGTATTAGTTTAGTCAAAAAATGACGGCAAATGAATAATTTAACTAATAATAAAATACAGTAGACTCGTGTTAATGTGAACTTGCGTAACTGTGAATGACTCAACAACGTTGAGACGGAATCTTTCACATTAGTGCTCTGTAGTGTGAACTATCGACATCTTTATGTGAATAGGAATGAATGAAAGTGACCTGCCACTTTATCAAATACACATGTACTCATTTTCTGTTTGTTGGAGTTCATATTCATATGTTTTCAGTGTTTGGAAACTGATTTAACAGAAAAAATAATGGCTAAGACAACAAAAACTTTTCTGACTTTTCAAGAAAATCTTTAATTCTCAAAGAGCTCAGAAAGAGTGTCAATATCACTAGTTTATCAAAAAAGTTAGGGCTTGCCAAATCCAAATTCAGAGTTTAAAACCAAGCAAGATCAAGAAGTGTACTTTGAGTGAGGCAGAATATTCTTTGATGAATAACAAACTCTAGAAGCGGTGTGTGTAGCAAAGAGAACAAAACTTTTCCGTTTCGGGAGAAATACTCAAAGGCAATGCTCTACATTTGCATAATAATTTGATGTTCCTTAACGAAAAATTCAATGTACGCGATTTTTCTCTAAATTGCAGGAGAAAAAATTTCCTCGTAACATGAATTAGTTCAATTTAACTGATCAACTAATATACAACGTAGATGAGACTGTTTTATTGGAAACTTCTAGTTAGTAAAACCCTTGTTTTAATTCCTCAAAGGACTGCCCCTGGTTTAAAATCAGCAAAGCAACGCAAATCAACACAAGTTAACACCGTTGATAGTCGGGAAAGAAAAGTCTCCAAGATGTTTCAAAAATTTCGATAATCCTCTCATTTACAAAAATACTGGAAACACATGGACGACTGAGGAAATTTTTCAACAAATGGTACTTCAGCAGTTTGTTTCTGAAGTAAATTCATATATCTCTTCTTCTTCTTCTTCTAGTGCCCTGCTCGGTCCCCCGAACGTTGGCGATTACTGTGGAGAGTGCATCTTCATCTTCCGCCATTCTTAAAAGGTCACCTGCATTCCGAATGGCGGTCCAAGCTCTTATGTTACTAAGCCATGACATCTGTTTTCGACCAACACCACGTTTTCCTTCTATTTTCCCCTTCATGATCAACTGAAGCAAGCGGTATTTGTCTTCTCGTATTATATGACCCAGATAAAATATTTTGCGGCATTTTATCGTCCAGAATAGTTGTCTTTCTCTTATTGCACGACCGAGAACATCTACTGCATTTGAATTTGGCAGGCTTTCACTTGGTAAAATTCCATTATCAATAATAAATAAGGAGTACTATGTTTTAAGGAATTTTACCTAATAGTTGCGATTCGTAACGCGTTTCACTACACCGTAGCTTCTTCAGACGAATAAATGCACAGAAAATAAGAACGAGAATATAAATACAAATGTCCCTATGTAATTAAAAGCTTATTGGGTTGCTCCTTCTTAAGTGGTTATTGATGACAGGTATATTCAATAAAATAAGGAATATATTGCTCCCTGAAGAGATTTAATAGAGGAGAAGGGCTTGAATCGACTTGTTCATTGATGAGTCTACCTGAGTGTTTGTGTTAGTTGATTTCTAAATTTTGCATACAGATAATAAATATTGGAAGGTAGATCTTTGGGAAACTGTAGAAATCAACAAACACAAACACTCAGGTAGACTCATCAATGAACAAGTCGATTTAAGCCCTTCACCTCTATTGAATCTCTTCAGGGAGCAATCTATTCCTTAATTTTATTGGATATACCTGTCATCAATAACCACTTAAGAAGGAGCAACCCAATAAGCTTTTAATTACTTAGAAACATTTGTATTTATATTCTCATTCTTATTTTCTGTGCATTTATTCGTCTGAAGAAGCTACGGTGTAGTGAAACGCGTTACGAATCGCAACTATTAAGTAAAATTCCTTAAAATACAGTACTTGTTTTTATTATTGAGAACATCTTCGTTAGTAATTCAGTCGGTCCAGGGAATAAGCAGCATTCCTTTATAGATCCACATCTCAAGCTCTCCAGACGATTCATCGTGCATACTTTGAGGGTCCAGCTCTCTGCACCGAACAAAATAACTGGCCAAATGTAGCATTTGACCATTCGTTGTCGAAGCTTGAGGTTAATGGTGTCATTACGAAAGAGCGTTCTAATGATCTTTAAGCAATTTTTAGCTGTCTCAATGCGGCACTTTATTTCAGTATCGGGATCTAATTGCTCTGTCAGAATACTTCCCAAATACTTATATTTCTCAACTCTTTCAATTTGAGAATTATACAGAAACAGCTTGGTGTCTTTGTATGGATCGCGGCAAAATATCATGAATTTTGTTTTATAAGTATTTAAGTTAAGACCATAACTTGTACCCACTGTATTTTCTTTAATAATTATTGACGCTCCTCAATTTTGTCACATAGGACAACTGTGTCGTCTGCGTATCTAATAGTATTAAGCAGGACGCCATTTATCTTCACTCCATGGTCCACATCCTCTAAAGTCTTTTTAAATATTCGGTCTGAGTAGAGGTTGAAAAGTAGAGGTGAGAGGATACAACGCTGCCGGACTCCTCGTCGTATCTGAAGACCGGATGTTATTTTTCCTTCAATACGCACCTCCGCCGTCTGTCCTCAGTATGGGTTCTCAATTATTCGTATATGTCGGCTGTACAGTTGTTTTTCCTGAAGCACCGACATCAGCTTAGTGTAAAGTATTCTGTCGAATGCCTTCTCATAATCTATGAAACAGGCGAAAACATATTTACGCTGATCTCAACATTTCTGGAGAAGAACAGTAATACCAAACAAAGCCTCACGAGTTTCGAAAGGATTCCTGAAACTCATCTGAGCGTCATCGAGACCAAATTCACACATTCAGCGGATTCTGGCATATATAATTCATTAAAATATCTTCAAAATATGACTCATGAAACTTATCAAGCGAAAGTCACTGCATTTCTTAGGTCTGGGTTTTTTGGCGATTGTCACAAAGGTGGATATTAGCCACATCATCTGGGACCAACCCGGTGTTATATATCGAACTAAATCATTTTGTGACTTGTTTAATGTTACTCTCGTCTATGAGTTACAGTATCTCTGTCGGTATTTGGTCCGGGCCTGGTGATTTTCGGCTAGGTGCCTCAGAGATGGCATGTAGTACTTCCTCGTTAAGTATTTCTGGGTCTTCCATATTTGCTTTCCCATGTGTGTCTGATTTCCTGCTCATCTATTATACGTAGATTCGATGAATCAAAGAGAGTAGTTGGTTGTGATTTCTTGTGTATACGAGAAATATCTTTTAGTTTCTTATGCATGCGGAAATAATCATGCTTGCTCTTAAGTTCCTCCATTTTTCGGCACATTTCTTTCATCTATCTTTCCTTGGCTTTCTTGACTTCGAATTTGATGATCTTCTTCAGTCTTTTAAATTCTTGTTTGTTACTTTTAATCTCTTTTCCACTTTCCGTCAGCGCCAAGATATCGCTGGTTATCCACCTGATGTTCCTTAACGGTTGTAGGCTACTTTTTCAGGTCTTGGTCAGTGTGTTCTTCAGTCTCTCCCACAGCAGTTGAACTTCTGCTATGTCATTATGTTTCAATTTGCCGAGTTCAGCATATACCTCTTGCTGAACTGTTTCTCTTACTTCCGGTAGTTCTAGTTTCTCAAGATTTAGTGCTTCACAGGGTCTCTTTTTGTACACTAATTTAAGCTTCAGTTTTATGTCTGCCAATAAGGGTACATGAGCCAACATCTGCTCCAGGGTAGGTTGTTACTCTTTTCACAGTGTTCCTGTTATTAACATAGGCGCCAAATTTGGAAATTGGTCATTGAATTGCCTGCAAGTTCTATCCACCACTTTTTGACATTCGCCATAAATTAAAAAGAGATTAAACATATCCTCGTTTGAATAATCAGCCATTTTATTATCAATCTGGTGTTTTTCAAAAATATTCACTTCAAATTACCAACAATTCTTGTTGAAATATCAAATTCCAATCAACGAAGTGACAAGTACATTAATTTTAGGCACCTGTCAGGTGAGCGTCACCAGTTCAGCTACTTGATTCAAATATTTCCAAGCATTCTCTCTTAGTTCTTGCAAAATCATCAAAATTCAATATATTCCCAAATTAGTTCAGGACTATAAGAGATGGGTATATTACGCGCTGACACAATTCCTCTGAAATTTGACGCTTCATCTGATGGCGATATAAAAATTGGCACGTGCAATTTGAAAAAATTGAGTTATTGCTGTTTGAAAGAGGCCAAATCGAAAGAACCATACAAAACAACGCAATAAACATTCGACATGTGTAGATTGCTTAAGAAATTCCTTGATCCTTCTTCTATCCACTCAAGCAAAAATTGTGTCTGTAGTGCAAAAGATCTACGAGCTACAATTCTTTTGAATGTTCCTCAAATATCGAGTTTATACCAAAAATAATTAAATCTGTCAAAAGTTTTGGCAGATAAGTGCCTACAGCTTGGGTATTTTATGCCTTGCTCATATGTCGGTTCTAGATATATAATAAAAAAGGTAGATTGCCATTTGAAATAACAAAGTGATGACCCACTTCCGGTATAACCGGAAATTGTATTACTTCGAAAATATTTCACTGCAATTGGAAATCGCTAGTTATGGCTGCGTATAAAATTTCAGCTTCATATTGTAATTGGAACTCAAAAAGTTTTTAACGTTTGGTCCCGGTAGATATCCCTGTATAATACATTTGGAATTAAACATTTGGGATATTGTGAATTAATATTTGCGTTACTGATGTTTGAATTTCTTTGCCTAAGGGGTGATTGAACAATTTTTTCTTTAATCAATGTTGGAATATTTTCAATATCATTTTATGTTAGCTCAGTTGGAGAAAGTTGAGATTTTCAAATTGAATGTATCTCTTTGAATTGGGATAGTAGTGAATAGTGTTGAAGTTAGTATGAATGATGAGTTGATGAGGAAGTTGCGTTACCCTAAGGATGCTTGAGGCAATATGTGAGAGAGTTCCATTTAGTAAGAACATTAGAACTGATCAGTATGAAGATCAGTGAATATAATGAGGCACTCAGTATAAATAAAGTTGGATATGAAAAGTCGTTCAGTATATTTGGGGTTGAGTATATTAGGCATATGGTATATAAGGCGTTGAGTATATTAGCTGTTTAGATTTAAAAGGCGATCTTAATGGGCTCACTAGTTTATTTTAAAGTAAGTTAATCTAACCTATACTGTATTTTAATTTGTTTTTCGAATTTCTAATTTTGTCATTCAATACAACGAATTTAATTGGGAGGAGTTTTTAAGTTATCTTGTCCAGACTACAATAATCTCAGCATAGGCCAGACTGGTCGTTCCTCCAAATCAGATAGAGAGAATATCAAACTTCTTTAGAAATAAACAATTTTCTGTATCCAAAATGGCCAATCTGTTCCTTGTTTTGATAAATTGAAAGTTTCCCACATTGCTCCAAACGTCAGAAAACTCAGTTACCAAGAATCAAATGAATTTTTCATATCACATTAATGATAAATTTGGGATAATGGACGACCAGTCTGATGTATGTAAATCCCAAATTTTTTATGATATCAAATAATAACTCCTTTTCAATACTTGTTGAATACAGTCTTATTATCTGGATTTTTCAAAACTTCTTGACGCTTAGTATTTAGTACATGGTTTCATACTGTCCGATGATGAACGATGGTTCAAAACATTTGATGATATTAAAACAATAAAGAATTCAATTTGTGAATATATAAAGTCTTCCATATCCTAAAAATATAAGATTGAATTTCATCTCTCTGATATTATTGCAGGAAATAATCTTTCAAAGTCTTATTTGGAAAACTATACTTAAATATATCAATAGAAGAAACACTTACTCTGCTACGAAACGACGCTTATTGAATCTTAAATCTATGTAATACTGAAAATATAGGACATTTAAACACTCTAGAATTGAGCTCGACAATTATAAATGTTTCTGAATACTTTCTATTAGAAAATGTCACCTTTAAGATAATTGTGAGTTCTTTTCATTCTTCTTAGTCATATTATGTAATATGAATGCTTTGGTACTCATAATAGTAGTTATTTCTATTGTTACTCCGATTATATTATGAAATCTCAAGGAACTCAATAATACTATGTACAGTGAAAAGATAAGGAAAATTTCAAGAAAATGAAGTATTAATTGTTTTGATGAAAATGTCAAACATATCAATACAGCCATTGTAATCGAAGTCGCTAGGAAATAAACGCATAGTCTAGACTAACCTATTCTTAAAACAAATAGCGATAATCAAACATTGCAATTCTTACTCGCTGTTTTTCTTATAATTACTAGAATTAGTTGAATAGCGTACTCATAGGTACGTCACAAACGTATCTATTGCTGAAAATACGAAAGAGTTTCGACCCATTTTGATGCTCATCGTAATTTTTCTGAAATTACCAAGTTCTCTATTCGCTTTAGCAGAGGGAATAACGAAAACTCGATTCTTAGCCCAGAAAATTTAAAGGGTTGTTACAAACACATACGAGATACCTTTTGAAATTGTATGACTCAACGCTAGCTACAAAGAGCGGCGTTGCCGATAAATCGGAATTATCCGGTTCTCAAGGAAACTCTGGTGAGATAAACTTATCTTATCAAAAACCATAGCGAGCTCCGTCAACCGTTAAACCTCAAAAATCGACAGCAGATCTGTCAATAGTTGATGATCCTAAAATTGGTAAAATTGACCCAAAAAAGAACTCAATTCTCATGGGAAATGGGGATTCATCTTCAACCACATTCAACGTGGTGATTCAAAGGTGTCTCGATGTCAACAAAGTGGTCTATGCGTGTTTTATAGACTATAATAAAGCCTTTGAGAAGGTTCGTCATGATCAACTGGTAGACATCCTTAAATCAAAACATCTAGATAGTAGAGACGTACAGATCATCACTAATCTCTATTATAAGCAGAAAGCTATAATATGCATGGACAACCACACATCAGAAGAAACTGAAATACAACGAGGGGTAAGACAGGGATGCGTTCTATCGCCGACACTCTTCAATGCATATGCTGAAGAAATACTTAAGAAAGCTCTGGAAAACGAAGAATGTGGGATAACAGTTGGTGGAACGCGGGTAAACAACATAAGATATGCGGACGACAGAGTAATCTTAGCGGAGAGTATCGAAGCTCTGCAGAGACTAATGACCAGAGTATCTACTTACAGTGAGGAATATGGGTTATCACTAAACATAAAAAAGACAAAATTCATGGTAATCTCAAAGAACAATCCAGTAAATGTTAGTCTAACTATAAACGGCAAAAATGTAGAAAGAGTGGAGCAATATACTTACCTTGGAGCAATGGTGAACAGCACAAATGAATACACCCAAGAAATAAGAATAAGAATAGAAAAGGCCCGAGCCAACTTCATAAAAATGGACAAAGTTTTTCGTCGGAAAGATCTAAGTAAGGCATTAAAACATCGTTTAGCTAAATGTTAAGTTTTCTCTACTCTCCTTTATAGAGCGGAAGCATGGACAGTGAATGCCGCAATTCTTAAAAAGATTGAAGCATTTGAAATGTGGGTGTATAGGAGGATTCTTGGAATATCATGGATGGATCGAGTAACAAATGCAGAAGTTCAGAGACGCATAGGCAGGGAAAGAGAGGTTGCTAACACACTCAAGAAACGTAAATTGGAATATCTGGGCCATATTATGAGAGGTGAAAAATATAAATTCCTACAGCTGATTATCCAAGGCAAAATACAGGGAAAAGTATAGGAAGGAGAAGAATCTCATGGCTGAGGAACCTGAGAGAGTGGTTTGGATGCACTTCGAACCAACTTTTTAAATCGGCCGCTTCTAAAGTAAAAATAGCGATGATGATTGCCAACCTTCAACTCGGAGATGGCACTTGAAGAAGAAGAAGACTCGTTAGGCACAGTTATATCTGGGACGTGTCGGTACTGATATAAAGGAAGAAAATATTGTTACATGTCTAAAATACAAATTTACGAATAATAATTTTGATGTGGAAATGCTTCCTGAAAAGGAGAATTCAAACAGTGTTGCTTTTAAAGTTGGAACAGATATGTGACTTTTAGAAGAACTGAACAAGACAGAATCTTGGCCTAATGGCGTCTTAGTTAAGCGCTTTCGTTTTTTTTCGGAAGAATGGATTAACTAATTGAAACTAAAAATGAAAGCAAAATCTCAATTTCAACATACAATCATTAGCCAGTAAGACTGTATTGTTAGAATATTATGTAGGCAAGCAAAATGCAGATATCATCTGCTTAAAGGAGCATTGGCTTAATGAATCTCAAATAAAAACTAACTTTTCGAAAAAAATTTCAATTATTGATTCGCTCAACAGGAAAAGTTACAGAGGAGGGGGTGTCCTTATTGATGTGAAAAATGGTTGCAAAGCACTTCGCATAAAAGATTTTCAAATTTTCGATGTCGGAAAGGTCATAGACGAATCTGGTGTGATTTTTCCACACAGCAAACTAGTAATACTAACCACCTACAGATCTCCAAGTGGTAGTTTTGATAACTATTTGATTAGCATGGGTGAAATTCTACTATGAAAATCAAAACATTGTACGACAGGGGATTTTAACATCAATTTCTTGTCTCCATCAAGAGAATTGGACCAGCTTAAACGCGTTTCGCGTTCGAGAAAGAAAACATGTATCAATAACATATTTATTTCTGCATCTTCATTACAAAGGTACAAAGTGCAAACAGATGATATATCCGACCACTTAGCTCAATAGATGGAACTCGAGTTACAAAACTGCATCAATCCATCTGTTGAGAAAGAAAAAACTTTTCAGGGGAAAAAGTGCTGCGGTCTGCTTCACTTCAACTCATGATCTATGGATGCGACTGCACATTCATTTCTATCCTGACAAAAATAATAAAATTAAGAACACAAAAATCAAACACATTGATAATGAGGAACTCGATAGAACCAAAAAGACTTTGGATGCATTGGAAATAATTAATAGAGTACAAAAAACTAAGGAATCAGAAAAAGTTTAAAAACTTGGAAAGAAAAATATAGCAGTACACTTGACGAAATAACAAGACGTAAAAACAGGATGAAAGCTGTTTGGGATGTGATTCGAAGCGAAACTAAATTAGATAAAGATACTATGAAGTTTTCCACTATTCCAAATGCATCGGATTTCAATGAATTCTTCAGAAATCTTGGTGTCAAAGATTTGGAGGGGCTGAATTCTATCACGACAGGTGATTGTGATTCTGCTATCAGCCTGTTAAGAGGAATCACCCAAGTGTGGTCTCATGCTATTTTTCCGAGTGTACACTAGGAGGAATAGCACAATTGATTACTTCATTGAAGCCAAAATTCTAAAAAGACTTTTAGGGAATAACCAATAATATCATGAAAAAATTTATAAATGACTTAGCACATCCATTAACAATTATGATAAACAAAAGTATCGAAGAAGGATACTTTCCAAAAGAACTCCCTTTATATAGAAAAGATGATGCTGAACAATGTAATAACTATAGACCCGTAGCCATACTGCCAATAATGTCGAAAATTTTCGAATTAGTTATGAAAAATCATTTATGAATAAGATGAATCTGTTTAGCGAGGCACAACATGGGTATAGAACTAATAGGAGCACCACCACAGCTGTGCAAAGTGCAGTTGAAGCAATTTTGGATGCCTGGGACAGGAAGGAAGATGTGTCTATGTTGAATTTCGACCTTGGAAAGGCATTTGATTGCTTGTAGTATGAGATAATTCTCCAAAAGCTATACCATTGCGGCTTTCGTAGTAGCATATATTTGCTGCTCAGATCATATCTCAGTGACAGATTGCAGTTGGTGGATTTCAATGACGAGAGACCGGGTGAGCTCAGACTCACATGTGGTGTTCCGCAAGGTTCAGTTTTGGACCCTCTCCTCTTTCTTATCTATGTCAATGACATAACTGTGGCAGCTGATAGCAATGTCTGTCTCTACTGTGGTAATAGATTAGTAGTTGTGAGGGGATCAAACGGAGGCGAGATCAACATGAAAACAGAAATGGTTTTTTTGGATAACACTGGCACGCAGCGCGTGAATCATTTTATTAACATGATCTATTCTGTTGCATACTTCAGTTTTAAGGATTTGAGAAACATTATCTAGCACAAACTTCACTAGGAGGCTGTGAAAAATTTATGTTGCACTACACAAACTGCACATATCAAATACTAGTATGAGACTATTAGTAACATACGTACAGTCCCTCGAACGGCACGTACCTTAATAGGACCTGGAGCTATAGTTGGTCCATCATAGTTTATCCTAAGGTTGTCGTTGGCCCTGATTAATTTTGTGAATTTACATTGCTGCGAGTATGATTTGAAGTGTAATGTTCCACTTGGCAACGCCGACTTCGTTTCATCAATTTTGAAGACCAACAGTTCTTTCTGAATTCAGAACTCGAGCAATCATGTTCGATTGGAAGTTAATTTTTTCGTTTTATGAATTTTTCCGAGCCCCAGGGGATAGAGAGAGCTTTGATTGTGAGAGAATCTCCATTCTGTAAATGAGGATTTGCTCTGGATTGAATTACTTGGCCGTATTTTTTTTTTGATATTGGAGCTTGGAGAATACGTTTTTCACGGATATGCCACTATTGTGAATTGAAAGAAGCACGTGATTCCCCTTTACATCTTGGGGTAAAATGTAATCATTTTAACTAATCATTCCTTGTCATTTGTTGGGTGAGCATATATTTCGTTATACTAATGGATATTTTCCAACTTATAAGAACTTAGGATTGGCAAGAGAACCTACGATCGGATATAGAACTTGAGATTGGCGTGAACTTCGAATTCCGGATTGGTTCATGGATTGGTGTTGGCATCATAACATAAGAACGACTAAATAGATCGGAGGTAGAGGGATTTATCTGCAATACAGGATTAGATCCTGGAGCTGCGATTGGGATCAGAAGGATACAACCACCGCTTTCACTTCTTGCATATGATACAGATAAGATACATTCTCAAAGAAATTTTCATGTTGAAATGGGCTGACGAAATTTTACCTTGTGCTATTTTTTTCTCATCTTTAACTTTCTTTGACATCTTTTAGTACACAAACATCTCAAAACAAAAAGTTACTATATGCGAGATTTCGCAATGTGTAGACACATCGAAGAAAATTATTATTCAAGGAACAATATTCAACCTCCCTTGAAGGAGCTAGTTTTCTTATTCACTCACGTGTCGCATGGCGATATGTTATCGAACTTGTGTGACGACTTAACGTGTTTCTGTTTTATCTGCTCTTTGTTTTCACCGTTTCGCGGGGCGATGGTGACATTTACATGGTTACGTTCGCTCCAACGAATAGAGATGTGTAGGTAACGGCATAGCCTTGTGTTACGAATGGGTAGACAATGCTGACGAGATCAAACGAGACCGAAACTGCAGTCCATTGTTCATATTCGTGACATCTGACCGTGCTGTACCACTTCTCTGTGGGCCAAGTTAACGGTGAATATGAAGAGTAGATCGGAAAACTAGCTCCTTCAAGGGAGGATATTTAACATTCTACGGAAGATGGAATATTGTTCCTTGAATAATAATTTTCTTTGATGTGGCTTATTCCAATTAACTGTAAGCTTAAAATGTGCACATCTTGTTAACACAATTTGATAAGTTGATCGAGTCGTGGACTCAAATATTGATTTTTTTATATTTTATCAGATATTAGTAGTTAACCTACCAGTGATATACTCATATCGCTCCATTCGTATTAAATGAGAAATCTAACCTGACCAATGTGGTTTACTGGTGTTGAAAATATTAAATTCCTTTTTGACTCAACGGACTTTGGTGTTTGAATTGTAGCTTCACAGACATGGTACGATTTTTTCACGTTCGAGTCGTTACTGAATTGTGGTGGCGTAGAAGAACTTTGAGCTGAGTTTGTTAGCCCACGCCTTCTCCACATGATCATAGCTGGAGGCATGGAAACCCAAGGGAAGTTAGGACTTCAATATTTTTTTTTGTTGTTAGATCTGGCACCAAGATTAAACCTGTGTTATAAGTTTTGGGAAATTCTAATCTTTCGTCATTATTCTAGAATTTTCATACTTGATGCGAATCGCTTCAACCACTCGTACGCTTGCGTACGGAATAAACAGTCATTACCAAATGTTTGTAGCATTTGGAGCGTTTCGATGAAAGATTTAGCAAGTTTGATACAAAACTCTTCGTTTGAAACTCATTTTCCGACCCATGTACTAAAGGCACTAACAGACATGACGCAACAACAAACTCAAGTTTCTTACATGCAAATGTCATGAAACTTCTAACAGCTGTCAATTAAGTACCAAGTTAGCGACAGGTACAATATCATATTAGTAGTACTATTTTTTCAAACAGTTAGGTTTCTTTTGGAATGAAAGACAGAATATTTATTGCCTAATCATTGATACTTTCATGAACTGCGAGCATAAATAAACCTAAAAGTAATCTCATATCAAAACATTTGTTGACTTGTATAATCAATAGCAAATAGTGTTTCTCGGCTACACTTTTCGACGCTTTAGAAATGTCTTGTACCAAATCTTGTTTACAAGTAGTCAATAGTGTCATTATGTTCTACATATATTCACTTATTCGAACACCTGACTAAGGCAAACGTAATTATAACTGGTGACTTCAACGTCCACATTCTCCGAAATACTAAAGGCACTCAGAATTTTATATCTCTGCTTGAAATGTTCAACATAAATGCTACTGTTTGGGAACCTACTCGCCCTGTCTCGGAAAGCTGTCTCGACAATGTCCTCACAAATCTTGAAGGTACGTCAACTGTTATGGAAGTTCACATATCTGCTCATTCTGCTCAAAGTTTTGTTTTTCTGAACACATAAATCTCTCACCAAAAGTTGAGAAAGTCTCAACGATAAGATCCAATAAAGTAAATATGGATGCGTTTCTAACGAGTTTATCTGAACAGTCTTGGGATAATATTATGGCATGTGATTCTCATGAGGTTAACCTGATATGAAATTATGGAATTTTTGATACCAGTTTTCCTCTTGTAAAAGTTAGAATAGAGCATCAAGGCTAAATGTTTGTGGCAACACCTCAGATCTAATCTATTAAATCCAAACTTGACAACTAATTGAAGTTGATTCAGAGCTATCTCGGTGGAAAAGAAGCAGAAGGTACTTGAAACTTTGAGTGGTGAGTCATATTTGTCGAGTGAGGAGGAACTAACAATGGGGGTACCCCACGACAGTATACTGGTCCGGTATTGTTCATAATTTATATCAATGATTTGCCATCAGTTTCGAAAGATGATTCTAGTAGTCCTGTTATGTATGCGGACGATACCAACGTATTGCTGAGATGTGTGGATGTTCCCTCATCAGTTTCTGCATTTGAGAATACTACGGACGAAATTGGTGAGTGGTGTAGTGTGAGCATGTACCATACTCTTCATTCTATTTTTCATTCTTGATAAAGCTGCTGTGTCAGCGAAACGTCGTCGAATTTTTTCAAATAAAGTGTAGATCAAAGTTAAACCTTGTGTTTTTATCTCATTAACATCCTAACTGTTTATGGTGTGTATATTTATAGGTTGCTACTATTAATTCGTCAGCATGTCCTTCAAAATGAAAATAACCCAAGACGTATAGGACCCTATTTCTATCCTCTGCACTCATCAACCCTCAGAGAAAGACATCCTCAGTACATGGCCATCAAACTGTTAAATAAACTGCCCAAGCGAATACAGAGTTTGACTAGTTACAATGTTTACAAGAGAAAAATATATGAAGTCGTTTTGATATGTGAATTTGAATTGTTTCTTAGGACTTGTTAGTGAATTAATTGTTTTGTATTTTTGGCCTTTTTTATCTTTATTGTAACATATCTACACTCAGAGGCAAAATTAGCGGAACACTCGAAAATTTAACCAAATTCGAAGTTCGATATTTTTCCTAATTGTCAACCGATTTAGATGATTTGTTCGGTAAGCTATAGATCAACTCTTCTGCTTTGTAGAAATTATAAGAGAAAACAAAAAAATTTGAAAAAAATTTTATACGGGGGCAAAACTAAAAGTGTTTTTTTTGTCAAAAATTCGTAACACCCTGTGAAATTTCGTGGTCCGAGTTGAAACGTACAATATCATGGTCTGTCAAGACACATCTTCCTACAGTAACGCCCTTCTTGTTTCGTGCGTTTATCTCTATTTTTGCAAAATACATTTAACTTCAAGTGGAAAATCACCGTTTAGGAGAAATTCCATTGAATCAAGAAATTCTCATTAAAATTCGTCTATCAATTTGGAATTTTCTTATTATCACTCAGGCGTGTCGAAATTGTCGTTTGCGATTTTTATGTTCGAATTGCATTAGTTATTGATGACAATTTGGTTAATTTGGTGAAAATTAGGAATTCATAGGAGATAACAGTCGGTAGGTATTAAAATACACAACCGAATTCTGGGACCATTGATAAAACTTTTCATTTACACATGTGCACACCTTTTTTTATCAAATATGAAATAAAACACACGTTTTTTGTATATGACCACATTTGCACTTGTTTAAAGAATGAGAGTTTTCCATTCTTTGATTTGATACAAATTCGATCGGTTGCGGTGTTTTGTGATTCTTTTACTGTTTACGATTCGAAACGGTATTTTCATTCAGAATGAGAGATTTACCACCAACGTCAGCAGCAAGGGCAGTTACATTAATCGAGGAAGGGCGCACCTACCGCTCAGTCGGTACCATGTTGGGTTTCTCGACGTCGGTTATCCATCGAATCTACCGACGTTACAGGAAACTGGATTGTACGTGAGGAGGCGAGGACAAGGAAGAAATCGAGCAACCCGCGCTATACATGACCGTTTCATCGTCAATCAAACCATAAGAAATCTCGTCTTACTGCTGTTCAGGCACGTAGCCTTTACAAGCAGTGGATAACATTAACGTCAGCGTGAGGACAGTCAGAAGACGATTAAATGAAGTTAGTCTGAGATCATACGCGCAAGCAAGAGCACCAAGACTCGATAGAGCCCATCGGGTAGTTAAATTTTCGAGTGTTCCGCTAATTTTGCCTCCGAGTGTATATGTTGTATTTTGTTCACAATAATTTCTGGAAAAAAATAAAATTACTAATTAAAAAAAAATACTAATTAATTACTGAAAAAAGAATTAGATCACCCGATATTGATTCATATAAGGATTTCTTTAGCTTATGTTTTTTTATTTTATATAAAATATTTTATATAATAATGATTATTTGTCAGCAAATTAAATGACATATATAAGTATTATTTCTATGACCAAGTACAACACCCAGGTTTTAACCATGGTTAAAACCTCGGACTTAAATCATCTGCGCGGTAGCCAATCTTCCAACTGGCTTACCCACGGTGGCGACCCATTGGTTTACATTGTATCTATATTGTACGTCTATGTGTCATACGAATAATGTTTCGTATCGAAATAATTAAATAACCATTTTCGTAAATAAGGTAATCTATACCTTTTTTCTGTCCTAGTTTTTCGATAACATCGATTATGAGAAAAATGCAAAAAGCGGTGCTTTTTATATTTGACCTTGAATTAAATTTATGGCAAACGTGGGATCAGTGAAGCACGTAATTAGTTAGTGTAATTAGTATATGTGATAATGTAAACATTTTAATGTTAGTCCACATTCGTGTCAAATTTATTTGGAATAAATAAATTGCGACATTTATCAAAAACTGATATTCAATATGAGTGTTTGGTAGTGCAGGTAATTTTAGGAGAAATAATTCCTATGAAAATGAACATACATATGCCTCAATTGAAATTATGACTAAATCCATGTATTCTTTTTTTTCAGTTGCATACTTTCGTTTTCATCCGAATATATAAATGAACGAATTCCTGAAATGCAGAATGATAAATATAGAAATTTTCTACAATGTCTCTCATTGTTTACTAAATAATTGTCTCAAATTTTACATTATTATGTCTTCGTCTGTGTCGTGAATCGACAAGGTATTATTTTTTAGAGCAATCCTTTTTAACTTCTATCTTTTGCAGTACACCTTTTCAATTAAAATGATTGAATTTATGTTTTAACCAAGAACTTACCATCTATTGAAATTTTTTCGTATTGAGATTGATTTTCATTAAAAAAAGAAATACATTGATTTTATTTTATTTTCTACAATGCGCCAAGAAAATAACACACAAAATCGAAAATTCATATTTATTCATAAGAAGTTAAGATATTCTGAAGAATCACTTTTTCAGTAATTTATAATCACTAAGAAATGATTGAGAACAATCAAATTGAAAATGGTTTTCATAGAAGTTGAAATAGAACTAATAATGAAAAAGTTAACATTTGTGGAAATGTTCAAATACTGCATGACATCTACGATTCATAATAAAAATCAATGACCTTAGAGCATGGGTTTCCAAATTCCAAATCCCAATAACAATCCCCCTCTGGGGCTTGGAGAAAGTCCAGAGGGGGGGCGTGACAATCAAATGAAATAAATAAAAAATTACAAAAATAGCTTCCTTAAATCTTTGAAATAAAATCTTTCTAAGTTTTCATAATTGTTTTTGTAAAGTTTCAATAAAGTTTCAAACTTTGTCAAATAAGGCTACAGTTTTTAAAACTACAAAGCACACAAGAGTTCTAGGTTCAAGAAACCGTCCCCCTCGACGGCAACGACCGTGTGTACTGATACCTCCGTTTGGCCTTGGTGTGAGTGCGAGTGTCCCCGCACCCCTTCCACTCCGTTTTTTGCTATCCAGCTTCACGAGAGTACAGACGTAGCACAATGTTCTCATATGATTGTGTATGTTCGTTACATTGAAAATGAAAGAATGAAGGATGAACTCTGATGTTTTCTACTGAGCTGGTGACCACTACTTAAGCTGTAGATGTGATGAAAGCAGTACCAGACTTTGTTGAGAAACACGAACTTACTTAGCAAAAACTTATTGGTCTATGCACAGATGGTGCTCCTTCAATGCTCGGTTCTCACTCAGGCTTTGTGCATTTGGTCAACCAGAAGAATGCTGACGTGGTTGGGATTTATTGTTTTATTCACCGCCAAGCCTTGGCAGCAAAACCGCTTTCAAACGAACTCAATGCTGTTTTAGAGCTATGTATTACAGTAGTCAACTACGTAAAGAACAGTGCATTAAATACTCGACTGTTCAAAATTCTTTGTGAAGATTTAGGAAGTGACCACAAAACGCTGCTATTTCATACACAAAAACGATGACTATCAAAAGGCAATATGTTGGGAAGACTATTTGAGCTCTGTGATGAAGTGATTACGTTTTTGGAACTGCAGAAACAAAACAAGCTTAGTGCAGAGTTCAAAAAACCCAGTAACCAAGTGATTTTGGCCTATTTATCAGACTTCTGTACGTTGTACAGTTGAGAAGCTTCAACTTTGGATACGTAAAGTGTCAATGAACTCCAGCAATTATTCAAGTTTCAACAAAGAAGTGTCAGTGTCAGAAGAAGCATGTTTTGAGGACGTTTTTGAAGAACCGCTGTTGAAAAAGTTGATAATTGATCATTTGAAGAACCTCAAGGAGGAGTTCAGCAGGAACTTTCCTAACTTGTCAGAGGAGTTTTACAGACTATTAATCGACCCATTCAACATGGACATAAAGTTACAGCCAGAAGAGTAGCAAGAGGAGGGAATATAAATAAAAAATGACTCTACTGCAAGATACGATCTTGAAAAAATGGAGAAGCGCTAATTTTGGTTAAAGTACTTAGAAGTTTACCTCAGTATTTCAGAAAAAGCTGTATATGTCTTTTTAAACAACATACAGGTGTAAAAAAGCGTTTTCAACTCTTGTGGCGATCAAAACCAAGTACCGCAACAAACTTGTGTTGGTACTGGTCGAAAGTGATCTATGCAGTGCTTTGTCTGAAACTCAACCCAGGGTCTGTCAACTCATCCAGAACATGCTAGCGTACCAATCTGTTTTTGTAAGTAGATAGGCCTATTGCTTTACCTTCCTCAAATTGAAGATGTATCTGTTTTAGATTGTTAAAATTTGTATCAGTAATTATAATCGTTTTTCACGTAATTTTAATTTTCATCCTACGTACAAAGGGGGCGTGGAAGGTCCCCAAATAACCAGAGGGGGGCGTGGTACAACAAAATTTGGGAACCTTTGCTCTAGAGCATTCTTATGCATTTTGTTTCAAATTTCGATCAGTCTTTTCCGTACCACATTCCATTAGCTGGCTGGTATTGCTCGCACTTCGTTCAGGCCACTTCATTGAAGAGATCGTTTCGTGATCTTGAAGGTAATACCTAAGGATGCAGAACATGCAAGCGTACCCATCTGTTTTTGTAAGTGGATAGGCCTATTGCTTTACCTTCCTCAAATTGAAGATGTATCTGTGTTTGATTGATAGAATTTGTCACTAATTATAATCGTTTTTCACGTAATTTTAATTTTCATCCTACGTACAGAGGGGGCGTGGAAGGTCCCCAAATAACCAGAGGGGGGAGTGGTACAAAAAAATTTGGGAACCCCTGCTCTGGAGCATTCTGATCCATTTCGTTTCAAATTTCGATCAATCCTTTCCGTACCACATTCCATTAGCTGGCTGGTGTTGTTCGCACTTCGTTCTGGCCACTTCATTGAAGAGATCGTTTCGTGATCTTGAAGGTAATACCTAAGGATTTGAGCTTGGAGAGGTCTAGCGTTATCATATATAAACGAAACAATTTTCGATCGTGTTCAGTGCGGGCGTTTATAATTTCCTTCCACGCCATTATTAACCCTTACCAAAACTATTGGGTATTTAAAAACTTGCTTTGGGTAAAGACAAAATCTCGACTAATCTATAGAAAATTTCTCTAAAAGACAGCTCATTTCCAATTGACATGCTCTCTAGTAAAATTCGATGTGCTGTGGTTAGAGCAGGGCCTCGTGCTGTGACACGAGGCCTCATCTCGAATGCCCTGGAACGTTGTTGCATCGTCTAGTGCTCACTTGCACTCCACTGTTCTATCGAAGCTGCATTTGAAGGGACTTAGTAGTAGCGAACCGTTGGTTCAACGAAGAAATTCTCGCTACTTCTTCACTAATGGTCATGGATCGCCGTTATTGTTGCTTGTACTAGTCCTTGCTCAAGTCTCGTTTCATAACTACCGATCCCCGGTACCTGCAGATTATTCCGGAAACAGGTGAATGGAACACCCCAAGCCTTTGGTCTATTCTTGTATCAGTCCAACCTAGGTCATCTAGCACAGTGCTTCAGCACATTCTGTTGAGGTAGAAGGGTACCTCCCGTTTAGATAGTCTAATGACTCTCGATCGCGAAATCCATTTTTTCTTGATTTCATATTGGTATAATCAAAAGAAAAGCTTTCATCGTACCGAACCTATAATTGGGGAAAATTGATATACCCACATGTATGTGCGAGCGAGAAACAATCAAACAAGTTTAATATGATAATTTCCTATAAACAAAATTTCCAACTGAAGATATTCTTCTTCAAAAAATAACTTAGTGATGATTTTCAAATAATTTTGCCATTAACCTCATTTTCCAGTACCTTTTAGTGCGAAAAACTTATTTCTCTCACTTTTGCGCTTATCGGAAACAATGGAATTGGAGAAACACTATGTTATCCTACAAACAAAAGAGCCAACTGAAGGTTATTGAACTCTAACAAATTTTGAATGAGGATTTTCAGCTATTTTTCCGCAAATTTTCTTGAAATTGAGACTATTAACAATACCGTTGAAATTTAATTATTTATGAAACCACAATGGCAAAATGAAACATTCAACTAAATAATTAATATCGGGTTGTGAAAAAAACCAGACTTAGTGATTCTTTTAGGTTTTTAAGATATGCTTTCAAATAACAGTCATAATTTTTTTTTCGTTATGCATCGTATCACGTCTATATTGCCCCTAATATTGTAGTGTCAATACCGTGAAGTTGATGAATTGAATCAAAATATTGAAAGAAACTTGAAAGAGTTTATCGATTCCGCCATTACTATGTGAAAGCTAATCATCAGAGTTACTCTGACTCGTGCCTGGCCCATCAAGGCATCGAAGGAAACGAGATAGCAGACAGCTTTGCTAAAAAGGCAATAGCTGTCAGGCCGATGGGACCAGAACCAATTCTGACCATCCCATGGACCCATGTGCTCTCTTTCTTTCGAAACTGGAACACAACCAAGACTCTGAACTATCGGCCAGGCATCTCGGAACTGGGACAGTCGAAAAAGCTCTTAAAGGGGCGCAATCAAAGAAGAGGTCATATGAACTATTGTCTATTGTTATTCAACCCTGTGACATCCTGGATAATTTACTTTTCGTCTGTGATAATGGAATCGATTTCATCTTTATGCTGTCCATTGGAGCTTATCCAAGTTCAGTTTCTTTGTGGTTTTTTATTGAAAAAGTGTTCATCGCATACAGACCATACAGTTGTAAAAAGTTCAACAGTATATTTCCTCGCTCATTTCTTTCCCCGTAACCATATTTTCCTTTTGCTGTTTCTGACTCATCTTGCTGCTTACCTAGTTTGGCATTGAAATCACTCATCAGAAGAGTGTAATATGTGCGTTGTTCGTCCAGTGCTTTAGCAAAGTCGTCGTAAAATGATCCGAGTTCTTCGTCTTCACAAGTTGATGTCAAGACGTATACTTGTACTATCTTAATGTTATATTTGGAATTCAGTTTCAGTATAAGATAGATTACCCTTGGGTTGATACCTCTTATGTCCATTATGTTACTTGAGATTCTTCTGTGGATAATGAAACCTACTCTCCTTCTGATATACCTTCTTGTCCTTCATAATGGAAAAAGCAGCCTGATTTCAGTTTTAATTGATGTTCTCCTCTTCTTTTTACCTCACTGAGACCAATAATGTTCCATCTAATATATTGTAGCTCATTTTCTGTCTTTAACAGTTTTTCGTCGAATAGTAGAGTTCTTGTGTTGTAGGAAGCTATTTGCAAGTGTTGTTTACCATGGTAGCCTAGTCCACTCCGGAGATTCGTCCACCCTCTGCTCTTGCCCGGATATGACCACTACCGTTGTCTTGCATCGTCGAGCTGCCGGATATTGAGGGCCGTTTCTGGTTTTGCCTTTCCATTTTACAGATCATTTCAGGGCTTTTTTAGCCAAAACCTACCACGCTAGCCAGTGCGGGTTGATAGGGGGGGGGAGTGCAGGATGGGAAGGATGATAGTGGTAGTAGTGAGAAAGAATGTGCAGGACATGATTCCTCCCTAGGTTTGTATAAATGGAAGAGATCAAGAGCTCACGTGGGCAGAGTTCGCTAAGGCCCTGAACCAGATTTATCCACTACCGAGTTCGTAGAGGAGCAAATGGAAGATACTTTGGCGTTTGGCATATTCTTGTCAAATGCGTAAAATAGAGAGTAGTTTCTGTGGGCTCGATTGTGACTCCTCTAGATGCACACTAACTACAGTTTTTTTATGTACAGTCCTTCGTAAATCACCGCGTATATAACTGAAATATAAGTAACTTGGTACAATGCGATACTCTCAAAATTAATATGTAGAAAAAAGGGGGAGGGAATCTGTTCACGTAGATGAGATACTTGCTATGAAATGCCTCCATACTGTCTTCGTGTTCATTTTTTGTGTCAAATGGGGATATTTGGCCATTACGATTTCTCTTGATAATGAGGTAGCTTTGAAAATGTCCTTTAAATATATGTAAAGTTAAATAATTTTTCAGTAGTAGTCTCTAAGCGTCTGGCAGGTGTTCTGATCTTCGGAAAATGTCTTGCAGGTGTTCTGATCTTCGGAAAGTGTCTGGCAAAGTTGAGTATCGTTTTTGAATAATATTCCACAGAAAATATGCGAAACCTGGATCGAGTACCTAACTGATATATATTCGACAGAGGATACAGAAGAAGACCTAAGTACACCGGAAATAATAGTGAGCGAAGATGCTGAGGTGAATGTGGATGACGTACAGTTAGCCCTACAAATATTAAAGAATAGGAAAAGTGCCGGACAGGACGGAATCAGCAACAAACTACTCAAGTATGGCGAACAACGTCTTACTCAAGAGTTGACAATTTTAATTCAAAAAATCTTTTACTATCACAGGATCCCAGATGAATGGCGTACAAGCACTACGATTCTTATGTTTAAGAAAGGAGACAAGAAAGTACCTTCAAATTATAGAGGAATAAATCCATTGAGCACCACGCTGAAACTTACTACGAAGTGTATAACAAACAGAATAAATAGCCTTACCTCTTTCGCTGATGAACAACAAGGATTCAGATCTGGAAGATCTTGCACCGACGCCGTATTTGTCATAAGACAAGTAACAGAAAAGTCGATAGAATATAATAAGCCAGCATTTATGTGTTTTGTTGACTTGCTCAAAGCTTTCGACCGGGTCCAATTATCAGACATTATACATCTGCTCTACAACAGGCAAATCCCACGTAATATAATAAAGACTATCGAAAATATATATACTGCGAACAAGATCCAGGCAAGATTAGACGGGGAGCTTACCACACAGATACCAGTGAGAAGTGGTATTCGTCAAGGAGATTCGTTAAGCCCCCTTCTGTTCAACATCATCATGGACGAGATAATCAAAAAAGTAAGAGGAATGAGGGGCTACAAAATGGGGGACAAAGAGATAACTATCCTGTGTTACACCGATGACGCTGTGTTGATTGCAGAAAATGAAAACGATTTACAGCGCCTCCTACACCAGTTCAACCGTACAGCCAAATCGTTTAATATGATAACTTCTGCCTCTAAAACAAAATGCATGACTACATCGAAATTACCATTGAGATGCAAGCTTGAGGTTGATGGTAAATCTATCCAGCAGGAAATGAAATTTAAATATCTCGGCATAGAGATTTCGGGCTACGGAGATGTCGAGGCGGAGGTAGGGGAGCAGGCAACAAAAGCAACAAGAGTAGCAGAATGTCTGAATGACACAATATGGCGCAATAAGCATATCGGAATTGAAGCCAAGGCACGAATCTACAGAGCAACTGTAAGGCCCATTATGACATACACTGCAGAAACTAGACCAGAAACAACGAAAACCAGGCGACTACTGGAGACAACCGAAATGAAGGTACTTCGCAGGATAGCCGGGAAAACACTGCTCAACAGAGAGAGGAGTGAGAATATTAGAAACATGTGCAAGGTGGACAACATTAACAACTGGGTATTGAACAGAAAACAGGAGTGGAATGACCATATAAACATAATGGATGACAGAAGAATAGTGAAAATCGCCCGTGATAGATCTCCACTGGGGCGCAGAAGCGTGCGACGAGCACGAAAAAGGTGGAGTGACAACTTGAACGTTCCGTAACAGACAAACGACCGAAGAGTAAACAGGCGGTTTCGCCTAAAATAAAGTTGGAAGAAGAAGAAGAAAATATGTAGAGATCAGCTTTCAGGTTCATTTTTAAATACCGTTTTGATCGGCTCAAAAACATAGAAACACTTTCTTGTTTCTCACCTATTGCTTTTCATAACTTTCATAAAATGAATAACGTCTGTGGGATTTTACTCCTAGGTGAAATATAATGAGATTATCACACAATAAACAAATTAAATTGCCATAATGTTATGATGAGTAAATAATGTGATTATAATCTAGAACAAAAAATGAGGGTTGCTAGAGAAAAGAGATTAGTGAAAACATATATAAACATAGTCTATGTTATCAATAAAACTGAATAACAAATTAATCATATATTAATTATATACAGATATAACTCTGACAGAACTACAATTTTATACAATCACATTATCGTGTAATATAAAATATTGCAAAAAAATTATATAAGTAATTAAAATTAACATAAGCTACTTCACAATGGATACCGAACGTTTCGATGAGTTTTCGGATTTTTTTCCATGCAAATATGTATTATTATCATCAATTTTCAAAACTTCTATGTCATGTTCAAGTTCATTATATTTAAAGTTGTCGATTCTATTTCCTTCCAGATTTAGATTCTCGAGAGCGCCAAGGGAATTGATTATTTGGACATTTATATCGTTCAGTTTATTGAAGGAGATATCAAGACTCACCAACTGGGTTAATCCAATGAACATCCCACTTTCTAGTTCATGCAATTTGTTCACAGCTAAATTTAAAACGATTAGGTTTGGGTATTTCTGAAGAATTCCTGGTTTAATTCGTTCTATTTGATTGTTGTTTAAATATAAAGTTCTCAAATTCCAAAACGAGAGAAAAAAATCAATTTTGGTTAGTTTGTTGTAAGATAAATCCAATGATCTCAGTTGAAGATTTAGAGGTTGACTTGTTGTACTCATATAAATATTTTGAATCTCAAGATTATTTCTTGATAGGTTAAGATGCACTAGTTCTTCCATGAACTGGAAATCAATCGTTTCCAAATTGTTACTTGATAAATCAAGATGCTTGAGATTAGACGTGTCGATACTCAATTCTGTAAGGTCTTTCATACCATTACCTTGGAAATGTTCTAAATAAGACAGTTTGGTGAATAAACCTTCACCAATTCCATTGAAGTTTCCAGAAATTTTCATACGAAGTATCCAAAGAACATTTTTACACAATCCGTTGAGGAAAGCCATGTCGAAAATTTCTGCAATTTCTTTTGTACTGTAGATTTCAAGAACAGTAGGACAGTTTTCATATACTACGTCTGAAATGGGTGTGAAATCTTGGTTGTGTGGTTTCTTCATGAAGATCGTTGAAGGCAGTGTTGTGGAATTGATTACGATAATAGATGACAGGAAAGCAGAGAAGAAAAATATCATCTGAAAAAAAATCATCATTGAGCAAAATAAAATTTTACTGGTGAAATTTTGATATACACATTTCCAGAATCGATAGTCTGGTCGACAAGTTAAAAATGGTGAAAAATTGTGACTCTGCTTCCATAACTAAGTGCAACAGGTTATTAATTTGATTGAGGAGGTCGTTACTTGATGAAAATCGATATACATATTTTCAATCAAATAAAACTAAAGTATTTAGATTTTCACCACACTGTGGCTTCATCATATAGATACAAACTAATGAACAGAGTTATTCTTTATATATTAGTCTTATTTCCTACTTTATATTACAATAGGTACAAGAGGTATGTTGGAAAACCCATCGGCGTTGTCTACTTTATGAATTGAAAAGATTGAGAAAAGGAGAAGGATTAAGATCTAATTGACTATTAAGTACCTACCTGAATTCTTTTCTTTGTTGATCTCTAATATTTCCAATAGAATGAGTTTTTGTCTGTTATTTTCATTGTGAACAATTTTGAAATTATCATTAAAGTTATGGTTTTCTTCGAATAAGTGATTAGAACAATAGGAATCTGATTTATGATAATTAAAACTACGTTTGTGCACGGATAATCTAACTTTGAAATTTCTGAAAGTTCTACCACTATAAATTTTATTACAATCCCAACAAGACAGTTTATCACCTGATCTATTACCCTTATCAATTTTAGATTTTCAGTTTTCATGTCGGCCTAAAGAATTATCAGTTCGGAATGCTATTTTCATGGATAATATTGAAGAAACTATCCAACAACATCCGTTATTTAAACACTTTATATATTGATTTAGATATGTCGACGATATCATTTGTTGTTTCACTCGCACAAACAGACAATTAGAGTCATTCAAAACATTTATTAACAAAATTCACGATAATATTAAATTCAAGTTAGAGATAGAAACAGAAAACTCCATTAACTTTCTGGATTTAACTATTACTAAAATTAACGGCAAACATGATTTTTCTATTTTTCATAAGCCATCGCATACAGATATTACTATTCACAGCTCATCTACACATCCTTATCCACATAGATTAGCAGCCTACAATAGTATGGTACATAGACTCATTAATATCCCAATGTCACAAAATAATTTCATAAAAGAGCTGAATATAATTAAACAAATAGCAGTCAATAACGGTTACAGTCCAAGTATGATTGAGAACATGATTTCACGCAAAAAATTTCAAAAAGCAATCCAGGAAATATTTCCAAGTATAAAAAGTTCTAGCACAAAATACAACAGCTTAACTTATATTGGTAATCCTAGTCTAAAATTAAAATCATTCCTGTCGCATTATAATTTCAATGTAGCATTCCGAACTGATAATTCTTTAGGCCAACATATCAAAAACTGAAAATCTAAAATTGATAAAAGTAATAAATCCGATGTTTATAAACTGTCTTGCGGGCATTGTAATAAAATTTATATTGGTAGAACTTTCAGAAATTTCAAAGTTAGATTATTCGAGCACAAATATAGTTTTAATTATCATGAAGCAGATTCCCATTATTCTAATCACTTACTCAAAGAAAACCATAACTTTAATGATAATTCCAAAATTTTACACAATGAGAATAACAGACAAAAACTCAATCTATTGGAAATTTTAGAGATCAACAAAGAAGAGAATTCAGGTAGGTTCCTTAATAGTTAATCAAATCTGAATCCTTCTCCTTTACCCAATCTTTTCAATTCATAAAGTAAGCAACTCCGATGGGTTTTCAACATACCCTTGTACTTGTATCTATTGTAATATTAAGTAGGAAATAAGACTAATATATAAGGAATAACTCTGTTCATTAGTTTGTATCTATCTGAGGAAGTCACAGTGTGGTGAAACCGGTCATAGTTTTGTTAATATAGTGAACATCTAAATACTTTAATTTTATTTCATTGAAAATATGCAATAGGTTATATTGGATCCGAAATTATGCCCAACAAATGTGCCGAAGGCTAATGTTTGTACAGAAAAAAAATGGAAACGGTAAGAAAAACAGAAATTAAAAGATTCATAATATAGTATAATATTTATAGTATAATAAAGTTCTTCAGCGAGATTTCAGAAACTTTTTCATTGGAAAAATTAATAATTAAAAGGAGAAAAAATTATAAATTGCTGTGTATTTCGAACACTCTGAAGAATTTATTACCGTTGGAAATTTATTTTTAAGTGCATTTTTCAATAAGGGGGACGATTGTTAATTAATGCAATTCTCATTTATTTTCATTACTTTAGTGAACGATTAATAATGAAACATTCTCGTGTGGTTGCAGGGTCCTTCGGGCAACTCAGTTGAAGAAAAGGCAGATCGAATGTTAGAAATCGGAGCCTCATTTTCTATGTTGTCCGAATCATGTTTATGTATCTCTCTTCAAACTAGAATAGAATAGAATGAATATTTCATACTGGCTGAATCACATTGTCTTAAAACACTCGATATCGTTGATCAAAGACATATGCAAAGGGAAAGTAACAGTGAACTCTGTATGTCGGTATCCTTTTAGGTCACTACAAGTTGAAGAAACGCATGCCTAAAATCTGATGATGATGTATACAGACTCAGTCGAATAAGAAGACCGAGCTACCAACCAAAACATTCAACACCCCCTCGCGAACCTTCACCTATCTATCTAGTCCCCCATAACACAGATAGATGGCACTAATTTTACCACGTCAAGTGTCAAACTCTGTCAATTAAAGTTCAATCGCCGAAAAATGAATTGTCAATTGCCTGTCAATGTTTTCAGTTTCCCGCGAAACCCTTTTATTTTTGCGGTTTCCGCTTCCAAAATCATTTTCTTTTCAGGTGTTTTTGTTGCTAGTGTGTTCGAATCAAGTTTAGTAATTCTCTTGAAAATTTAGGGTAAGTAAATTGCATTGGTTGAGTTTTAACTGATACTTTCATTTATTAATTATTAAAATCCTTCAATATTTATAAGGAGTTATCATGATAGAAGTAGGTAAGTGAATGTGCATAAATATAAAATATCCAAAATTGATATGCACATTGACAAATTTTTAAAAGTTGATTTTTTTACATATTTAAAACATAATCACCAACAGGACAGCAAGACACCGTAAGATTTATTTGCAGACGATATATTTCACGAATATTCTGAATTCAGAAACTCTTCGACAGAATAACAAACTTTAGAGGTAAATATTTTTTGATTTCACTTTTGAATTTCTCTGCAGGTAATAGCTTGAGACACTACATTATAAATTTTGATTCCTGAGAAGTTGAAACTATTCTGTGTTCTTTTAATCCTATGATGAGGCAAAACATACTTTTCCCGAGATCTTGTTTCGTAGGAATGATGGTTGGAATGTTTAAGTATTGCTGTTTTCTTCTCGTGAATGTGGCATAGAGATGTGAGAATATACTGAGCAGGAACGGTCAGTATTCCATATTTTTTTAAATATTCTCTGCAGCAGGTTGTTTCTGAGATACATGCAATAGCTTTGATGCCTCTTTCGCTGCTCCCCGAAAAGGATGCCATAGGAGACCAAACTATTGCTGCGTTTTCATCAACTATTTGCCTTATTCTTCGTATCGAATAAATTGCGCTACTCAATCTTCTGGACACGTTTTCTTTATGTTGAGACCAACTGAGAGAGCTGTCTAACTAAATGCCAAGCACGCTAAGGCTAGGTCCATTACACTTAGCTTTTGTGGATAGAAGTAAGTTTTGCGTTTTCTCTATGTTAAGTGTTAGTCCATTAGCTTCGTACCAGTTGTGAGCCTGTTCAATTGTTGTCCTCGTTCTCTCCTTTACTTGCTCTTGAGTCTTCCCTCGGTTTAGATAGTTCGTGTCATCAGTATAAAGAGCAGTTACATCTGCATTGACATTGTATACGAGACCGTTTGTGTATATTATGAATAAGAGTGGAGAGAGTATTGAGCCCTGAGGAACGGCCAACTCTACCAACTTTTTGTGAGATGTCCTTCCGTTCCAAAATACTGATTGATATCTATTCTGTAGGTATGATTTGAGTATACTCCAAGTTGGTCCTGTGATAACAATAAATTGAAATTTTTCTAAGAGTATTTCTCTTACAACACGATCAAAAGCCTTGCTCAAGTCCAAGCAGGAAAGCTGCGCTATTTCACCTTCTTCAAAAGCTTCGAGTATGCCCTCAACTATCTCTGTCATTGCTGTTATTGTTGATTGTTTTGTTCTGAATCCATGTTGAGCGTTATTCAGTATATTTTTCGATTCGATGAAACCTGCATGGAGGGAAATAAATAATATCACCTTCTAGAAAATATGTCTGTAAATTAGAAAAGGATGTAAGAACCCAGACAAAACAACTTGTGTAGCACCACCGATTGTATAAGTTCGATGGCAAATAACCAACACGCACAGAGTAGGTAGTAGATAACCCGCTCTTCAAAATCACAATATATATATATATATATATATATATATATATATATATATATATATATATATATATATATATATATATATATATAAATATCATAAGCACCACCCAAAGTCAGCTGTTCAGAGAGTTACACTACCTAGACATCTTGGAGGTCGTGGATTAATTGATTTAAATAATCTTCATAGTAAACAGATTTTTCATCTACGTTCCCATTTTCATGATAAACAGAGAACGTCTAAATTACATGATATTGTTGTTGCTTCAGATTATAATCTTACACCTCTGAACTTGACAATGCAAAAGGTAGATTTTGATATATTTGATGATAATTCTAAAAGAGAAAGTTGGATGCAGAAGGAATTACACGGAAAGCACCCTAAAGAATTGAAAAATGATTATATTGATGAAATTGCATCGAATAAATGGTTAGTATCTGGAGAATTGTTTGCTGAAACAGAAGGCTTGGCAATTGCGATCCAGGACCAGGTTGTTTTACAAGGAATTATAGAAAACATATCATCAAACAAAATATAGATGATTCTTGCCGTAGATGTTTCTGTTCTTCAGAAACAGTTTTTCATATATTATCATCTTGCTCAGTCCTTGCTTCAATAGATTATTTAGAAAGACATAATGCCGTCGCTAATATTATTCACTTCAATCTAGGAATTAAACATGACCTAATTCCCAAAAGAAAAAATTTCAAAAATATGAACCTGAGATTATTTGTGAAAATGACAAATATAAACTTTATTTTGATAAAACAATTCTGTGCAACAGAGCTGTAAAACACAATAGACCAGATATCGTTCTTATTGATAAACAGAATCAAATAACATATATAATTGATATTGCTATACCCGACACACATAATATACAAAATAAATACAATGAAAAAATTTCTAAATATATGATGCTTGGCGACGAGATTAAAAAATGTGGAAAATGAAGAAAATATTTATTCTACCGATTATTATTTCTACAACAGGCGTTATTCCTAGAAATCTTCACAAAAGTATTGAGATTTTGGGTCTGAAGAAAAATTTGTTTGAACAGTTACAAAAGATAACAGTCATCAAATCTTGTAATATTCTTCGTAGGTTTCTTTCCGAAAATAATAATGAGGTAGAGTCATAGGTTTTCTTTAGTTTATACTGCTCAGAATCTCATTTCGTATTTTATTTATTTGTTTATATAAATGTAATATAATTAACTGACAATTTTGTCATATTTATATTCAGAGCAGTATTCTATTCGATCGTTCACCACTTCACACAAAGGAAACTATTAATGAGTAACATTCAGTGTTACTTGACTAAGGTCCGTACACTGGATTTTTCCGGGGAGAAAGCCTCTGACACTACTCGTTGGTACATTGATATCACTGTCTGATGATGCTATAGTATGTATATATTCTGGTAGATTGATATATTCTCATAACATTTAACGTTATCCTAATATATAATTACTCCAGGATATGTTTTAATTATAATCATTGCCTGGCAATGGTATTAATTACCGGGTGGTGGATTTATATTTTTTCATGAAATCAGTTTGATTGCATGAACAGATATATGGGCAACTAGTCGGGGTAAAACCCCCTATATATATATATATATATGATGTGTTACAGGTTTTATTCCGTGGTCCATTATGATTTCGGCGACGTTTCGACAAGTTGTACCTTGTCATCTTCAGGCGTTCGGTAGACGATGTCTCGAGCGTAACTGATAGCAGTTTGTCGGTGGTTCTACTTTTCTGTCCTCGTTGTGGGCGTCGGTGGACCTGGTGGTAGGGATGCTTTCATTATTATCTGTTGATGATGCCGGTTTCCTAGGTGCTAAAATAACTTTCCAAGCTTTTGATAGGTTGAGGGTTTTGTCTCTTTTGTTCATTGTTACTACTTTTTCAATTTCCACTGCTTCTCTGATAAGACGTTTCTTAGTTGTTGTGTGGTGCTGATTTGTTTTGAGTTATCGCAATCTATTGTATGACCTGTATGTGATGTAGGCAGATAAATGGCAGATGAGATAGATTTATTTTTTATTTTCTTTCATTCGTCTATTAGTTTGGCCGATGTATATCTCGTCACAATCTCCGTATGGTATAGAGTAAACTCCCTGATTTTCTAAAGGAATGTTGTCTTTCGGGTTTCTGGGAATTTTTCCGATAGCTAAGTATGGTTTGTATGCCATTCTAATTTTGTATTTCCTCAATGTTCTTCCTATTTTATCTGTTACTCCTTTGATATATGGTAAAAGAGTTCTGTTCTTTTGTTCATCTGTGCATTTCGTGTTTCGCCCAGTGAGAGTGTCCCTTATAGCTGCTTTTATTGTGCTTTTGTTATATCCATTATTTTCAAGAGCGTTGGTTATTGTAGATAACTCTTCCTCTCTGTGGCTCTCATCTGTGAGTGCTACCGATCTGCTTATGAGCGTTTTGACCACTGATTTTAATTGATCTGGATGATGGTGTGTGAGGCATGTAAGTATCTATTTGTGTGGGTTGATTTTCTGTATACTGAGAATTGTAAATGTCCGCTTTGTGACTTTATTAAGAGGAGATCCAAATATGGCAACTGTCTGTTTGATTCTTTTTCAATTGTGAATGTTATGTTCGCATGGATTGAATTCAGGTGAGCTGTGAACGCTCTTAGGGATTCTTCACCGTGGGGCCATATGATAAAAATGTCGTCGACGTATCTCAGCTATATTTTGGGTTTCAGATGGGATTTTTGTTGTGCTTGTTTCTCGAAATTTGCCATGAATAAATTAGCAATAGCTGGTGATAAAGGAGATCCCATGGGTGCTCCCGATGTTTGCTTGTAACGTTTGTGTTTATAAGAAAAATATGTAGAATTCAGACAGTGGTCGGAAAGGAGTACGATGTCTTCATGGAAATTTTCCTTGAGTCCCTCTAAAGCCTCTGCCCTGGGAACGTTTGGAAATGAAGACACTATGTCTAGACTTGCCATGAAATCTGTGAGGTCCAGAATGATACTTTTTGTGAGTTCTATGAAATATTTCGAATTTTGACATATGATTCCGTTGTTTCTACTTTCTACTCTACGGCTGTAATTTTTCAGCAAGATATCGGGTGTGTCGGTGAATTCACTGCGCTAACAATGGTTCTCAACGGGATGTCGGTTTTGTGGATTTTCGGCAAACCATATAGTTTGGGAATTCTAGAGGTTTTTTTTACTCCATAGGAATTGACAAACTTTCTATCAGTTTATTCGTTTTCTTCTCTAGGTAGGTGGTAGGGTCGGTGTTTGTTTCTTTATATCATTCATCATCCAGTATCTTTGCCATTTTATCTTCGTAATTCTTTATGTTCATGATTACTGTAGCGTTTCCTTCATCAGCAGGTAGTATTATAATCTCTTGATTGGATCTTACTCGTCTGCTTACGATAGTGGTAGGAAGTTTGTGGTTTTTTAGAATTTGGGTTGTTGAGTGCCTTATCGTTTCTGCATCATTATCCAGTAGAGCAGTGATGGATGTTTCTATGCTACTAACGATATCTTCTATTGGGATGTTCTTCGGAGTTATTGCAAAATTGAAACCTTTGGACAATATCGATTTTTCTATTTCTGACAGAAAGAGTGGTAGTTTGATGTATTTTCAATCACGTTGGGTTCATGACTTTTTGTGATTGTGCGTTCATGACGACTATGTTTATTCTGATGGTTTGTCAGTTTTACGAATACGTTTTCCAACTTGGTCGTCTTCTCTTCGTAATATATTTCAGATTCGGTAAAGTCAACGTTTTCTATTCGCATTCACAGTGCTGGGTGTATCATGTTACTTAATTTCAAATGTAGGTCCCGTAACAGAGTGTTGCATCTGTTGATTTCTCTTCTTTTATCGTGAATGGTGTTCCTGAGTAGGGCTTCGTTGGCTTTTCGTAGAATTCGCTCTGTTGTTGGCGATTTCATGTGGAACTCCAATTTCGTGCATGTGGGTAGTGTGTTCGAATCTCGGCATTTCTTTAGGAATGAAAGTTCCGGTAAGAGTTTGGCTATCTTGATACGCATATTCTCGTACTTTTTGATTTCATAGAAAATCTCCTCCCCGTAGAGGTTTATTATGTTAAATTTTGAATTTTCACGAAAGTATCTATGATTTGATGTGTTACGGGTTTTATTCCGTGGTCTGACGTTTCGACAAGTTGTCCCTTGTCATCTTCAGGCGTTCGGTAGACGATGTCTCGAGCGTAACTAATAACGCTTTGTCGGTGATTTTACTTTTCTGTCCTCGTTGTGGGGGTCGGTGGACCTGGTGGTGGGTATGCTTTCATTATTACGCTCACAACGAGGACAGCAAAGTAGAACCAACGACAAACCACTATCAGCTACGCTCGAGACCGAAACCCGTCTACCGAATGCCTGAAGATGATAAGGACGACTTGTCGAAACGTCGCCAAAATCATAATGGACCACGGAATGAAACCCGTAACACATCAAATCATAGATACTTCCGTGAAATTTAAAATTTAATATATATATATATATATATATATATATATATATATATATATATATATATATATATATATATATATATATATATATATATATATATATATATATATATATATATATATATATATATATATATATATATATATATATATATATATATATATATATATATATATATATATATATATATATATATATATGTGATTTTAAAGAGCGGTTATCTACTACCTACTATGAGCGTGTTATTTATTTGCCATCGAACTTATACAATCGGTGGTGCTACACAAGTTGTTTTGTCTGGGTTCTTACATCCTTTTCTAATTTACAGACATATTTTCTAGGCTGTGATATTATTTATTTCCTTCATGCACTTTTTACACTCATGGGGAAAGAAATTGATCTGTGACCAAATAACTGAATTTCTTGGGTCTTTCACACCCTATATTCATGTTCATTTTGTGATATTCAATTTTCTGAGTTCTTTTAACGCACAGTATATATTCTTGTCTTTTTTGTTACTTACACTTAAGTCTCTGGGATCGGAACCTTATATATTTGGTTTATATTTCTACCATGAATCTACCGATTGAACTCATCAGGAATATTAATGAAACCAAGATTAGTTTATTTCAACCATGTTCAACAGCTTTGAGTGGACTCAAATTCATTTAAATGAAAACTTTTTGAGACAGTTAAAGCTGCGTTTTTTTATTTTCTGAAGCAGTATGGGGTAACTGCCATGAAGATGGCAATGAAGGTAGTTAACTCCCAACGGGGGACCAATGGTAACAATGGAGGCCAATATTAGTAGCTGACAACAAAATCCCTGAATTAGTTTTTTATTACGAATATTGGAGTGTTCCTGTTTTCTTTGATATGTGATTGATATCGTTGATTTACATGTGTTAAGAATTTATTTATTTTTGGAAATGTTTTGCTACATTTTCTGAATATATGGTTTAAGAGATTCTTTTATTTTAAAATAAAGTGTTATTGTGAAAAATACTCATTATTTTCTCAATTTTGGAAAAGTTCTGTGGTGATTTAACTCAGCAAAACTTATTACTTGTATTTTCTACAGATGTGAAGTTTGAGGCAAATACCATTGTTCTAGAATGTTTGATAAAACAGACAATAAATTTATCAAATTGAGGTTTTGTATCTGAGCTTTTGATTAAAAAGTGAGAGTTCAGTAAAGTTAGTCTTATGTTGTGCAGCTATCGACCTCCAATCGCTATGTTTTAGCGGAGCCATGGATAGAGAGCAAAGGATAGACAGATTTCCACGTTATATAGTATATTTGGTGAAGACGTAGAGTGATCAAAGCTTATCAAGTATGCAAATCTCTTATAAATGTGGTACATAGGCAACTTCAAAAATAAATATAGTTTTTATGATTTAATATTGAAGAAGTCATCAAATTATTGACGGATCATTGATAGAAACCCTCGTACAAATCTCCAGGAAAAACCCAAGTATCTGACTATGATCTTCTCTGTCTTAATTTAAATAAAATGTTTACTTCAATTTATAGTCAGTCACGTAGACGAATATGTGTTTTAGGGTTCTTTTCGAAAATTAAATTGAATCAATTAAACAGTAAGGTATTTAAAAACGATAATTATTCAATGTGAATATCTACATATTCTTTAACGTTTACCAGAAAATAATTTTTTCATGTATATTCAATTTACGCCCCATTCTTATCGTTAAAATATATAATAATTCAATTTTCAAAACTAATAACTCTTCCAAAAGGAGTTATAAATCAAGGAAAAATTCCTCATATCCCTAGATCTTGTATTACAACAGCAACAAATTGAGTAAACTGTTACCGTTTTTGCAGGCAGATATGAAATGATATTCATTCCCAACCCTTTTACAGACTTACCTCTGAGCTTATCTAAGTTTACAGAAATAAGTCTAGTAAAATTAAAAATAAATTGTTATAGGTATGAAATATATTTGATGCTAAAAGCTACTGGTAAAGTAATTTGAATGGAAAAAATTCCATGAAAATTAGATCAAAATATAAGGATCCCCACGAGTCAATCAGTCACAAGCGGCAAGAACTTTAAAAAGCAAATGTTTTTATTGCACCAGAAGAATGAAAAAATAATAATATTCACAAAACTACTCACATTGTGGATTCCGATTATGAATTAATTCAACAGATTTGATTTGTTTAAATTTCTCTAAAAATAGCAAGCAGCAGAAATGTATCTAACGGAAAACGATACATGGTACAAACGATTCTCAGAATATTTTGTGTGAGTGGAAAATGATAATAAGTAATTGTTAGTTAGCAGTTGCACCTTTAGTGATATGTACTCGCATATACTATCGAAAAGTAGACGATAGTAAATTCTCTATTGTTTCAAAAAGAATCATATGAGGTTAGTGTTACATTTTTAAGAAACTTATCTTCGCTGTTCGGTATCAATGTATTGAATAGAATTTTTCTACTTCGAAAGTTCCACGTGTATTATATTTTCGGTATCATATAGATGTAATTAAATTTGAATAATAATTTGTATGTTATACGCGCTATAGCTTCTACAGTTGTTGATCGATTTCGATGAAACAAAAACCGAAATATATCTTGAATGGTATTCCAGGATCAACGGAAGTCGACCTTCACTTGGACTTTTTAAATGGTATATCAATATTTTCTTTTTTTTGTCATTTGTGATGAAAGTCCTCTTCTTCTTCTTCTTTAAATAGGACGATGTCCTGCTTTTCTGTTACAGCCCCTGCTGCGAACCGGAGCTCCAGCACTCATGCCATCGCTTTTTCGGCCTTCCTATGGGTCTTCTAGTGTTGGGTTTTTGTGTTTTTGCCCACTTCGCCATACGTTCGGGGCCCATTCTGTCTACGTGATCTCTCCATAGGCGTCGACGTGCTCTTGTCCACCTCACCACATCCTGGACAACTAGCTCCCTTAGCGTATCCTCATTCCTTATTCTATCTCTGCGTGTAATACCTCTTATAGCTCTTAGTGTTCTCATCTCTGTTGTCCTCATTAGTTGTTTTGTTTTTGTTGTCTCAGCTCTTGTCTCAACCGCATATGTCATCACGGGTCTCACACAGGTTTTATAGATTCGGACTTTGCTTTCTGTGCTTATGTACTTATTCCGCCAGATTACATCTCTCAGGAAGCCATATATTCTCGATGCTTTCATTGTCTGCTGTTTTGCTTCTTGTAATAGTTGCCTATCGCTCGATACTTCTACTCATAGGTATTTAAAGTGTGAAACTTGCTCTATTATATGGTCGTTCAGTACTAGTTTGCATCTAATTGGATCTTTCGCTGTTACCATCGACTGGGTTTTCTGTGTTGATATTACCATGTTATATTTTTCTGCTGTTACTTTGAACTTTTGTAGTAGGCGTTGTAGGTCGTCCTCATTCTCGGCTATTAGTAAAGCATCATCTGCGTAGCACAGTATTCTCATTGTTTTGCTACCCATCCTATAGCCTTGGTTCATTTGGTTAACACCTGCTATTATTTCATCCATGATTAAATTAAATAGACATGGGCTGAGGCTGTCACCTTGTCTAACGCCTGCGTTAATCTTGATCTCGCTTGTAAGTCCCTCTGAAGTTTTTACTTTCGTCTTATTAGAGTTATTTAGTTCTTTGATTATGTTTATGTATTTATTGCTCAAGTTTTTATTTCTAAGGATAGTGATCACATCGTTTATTCGAATTCTGTCGAATGCCTTTTCCAAATCTATAAAACATATAAACATCGGTTTGTCAAACTCTATGGACTTCCCAACCAGTTGCCGCAATATAAAAATTGCATCCGTTGTTGATCTATTTGGTCGGAATCCCTGTTGTTCTTCAGACACACCTACTTTGTCATATATCTTTTGCGATAGAATTTTAGTGAGTAGTTTCGATGCAGAGTTAAGGAGTGCCTCTATAATTTGCTGGGTTTGTCTTCACACCTTTTTTGTATATGGGTATTGTTATGCTCTCTCTCCATTCTTCTGGTATCTCCTTGTTGTTTTCAATTTTTTGGAATAGTTCTGTTATTTCTTTTGTTATTTCTGCTCCCCCATATTTAATTAGTTCGTTATTTATGTTGTCCGGACCGGGTGATTTTCTATTTTTTAATTTATGGATTACTTGTTGTACTTCTTCTAGGCTGATAATGTCATTTTCTGTTTCTTCGTAGAGTGTGTTTTGTTGTTCGATTTCTCGTTCCTCATTGTTACCGTTATCATTATCTCCCAGGTATAAGTTCTGGAAATATTTCACCCACTCTTCTGGTTTTATTACATTGATCTGCAGTTCTTCGGTGATTGGTTTTTTCCTGTTTCTCAACATGTTCCATACCTTTTTCTGTGCTCCTCGTAAGTCGTGTTCCATGTCATTTGTAAATCTTTCCCAATATATTTTTTTAATTCTTTAATTTTGTTCGTTGTTCTATTTCTTTCTGTTTTATATCTTTGGTACTCTTCTGGTGTTCTGTGATTGACATATCTGATATATGCGTTCTTCTTTTCTTTTGCTAAATCTTTGATTTCCTGTGTGAACCATGGTTTATCTTTTCTATGACTGTTTATATTGATTCTTCGTTCCCCAATGGCTTCTTTTGCGCTGTTAATTATGTTGTTTTTCACTTTATTCCTTGCGGCGTTTATGTTGTCTGTGTCTACTATAGGGTTAAGGTTGATCTTTTCCTCGAGTCGTGTTTGGTATAGATTCTTAGTACTTTCGTTTTGTAAAAATTCAATGTTGAATTTAGTGATGTAGTTAGGCGGTTTTTTTTTCTCTATTCTATATGACAGGCGGTATTGTGTTTTCCAATATTCGCTGATGTCAGTGTCCGTACGTCAAGTATTTCTCGTGGGTGAATTTCCCTATGTGATGAAAGTATGTATTTTACGAGAAGAAGGAAATTGTCGAGAAACTTTGGAAGAAAACTCTCATTTCCGATTCCTCGATGTGTTTGTGAAAAAATTTCTGCCCTTGAAAGTGTTTTGGAGATTATTTTATTTCGGATACCTCACATTATTTCGCATTTTAGGTTAAAAAAGACTCAAGACGTAACAGAAGATTCTAATGAATTGTGAAGTGCGCTCTGTGGCAGAATACCAATGAAAATCAAAGGGAAAGTTCCATAGAATTATAATGCAAAATCCATTTTGGGAAATTATGAAAAACTAGATATCTAACTACCAAGTCATTTTACAGAGAATGAGTTTAAGTATTTAAAACGAAATACAAGTGAATACAGATATGGCTTAAGTTTATTTACAATCTAACAGAAATAATCCTCTAGGTTTTCGACTCAATCTGAAACGATTTCCAGACCGTCATGAACCAGAACGCAGCAAGCTATTAGTGGGCTTTCTGATTACTTTTAACTCGGAAATGAAGTAACAAATGTATCGAAGTCAAGTCACTTTATTATGTTCCTTGAGAAACGAATAACTATAACAATACAATCTGCCTTGTTTCTAGCGTTTACGTTTGCATATTATATTTAGCCTTCCTGGTGATTACCTCGTTAATTAATGACACCATTGACCAGAAATTTGTATCGGGTGCTGAAGCTTCAAGATGTATTTCTGATATAATCTGCACCAACTCATTTTCAATAGAACATGATTTTATATTAGACTGACTTGCTATTTCTCGATGTTTTTACATGGAAAAGGATAACTCATAAATAATGCTATATTTTCCAATTTACTGCTATCATAATAAAGCATTTCGAATTGTCCCAAAATATTTGATAATTCAACGTCTCATGTTTCATAATTCAACTGAGTAATCCTTGCTTTCAAAGACGAAGGATGTTTCAGATCCTTTCTTTTCAGTTGATCTAAGTTTCAATTTACTTTTGAATGCATTTACAGCGCTAATCATTTCAATAATAGTTCTTCCTTTACCTTAAAGCTCCAAGTTAATGGTGTTAAAGTGCATTGTGATGTCAGTTAAAAATACCAAATCAGTCAGCCATTTTTCGTTTTTCAACATCTGAGTGTCATCACCTCTTTCGTCTAGAAAAACTGTTATTTTGGGCAATAGTTCCTAAAACCTGTCTAGGAATTTTCCGCGACTCAACCACCTGACGTCCGCGTGAAGAACTAAGTAAGTGTGTTCAGCTGACTCCCTATCTTCCAACTGCAACTTAAAGTGCCGTCGTCGCACGTGCAGGGATGGAATTCAAAATTTTAGTTGCAACGCCCATAATTTCCTCCGTGTTCAAAACTTTTGAACACAATTTTATAAATGTAATGCAATGGAATGAAAAAAAAGAGGAAGCCACGCTACAATATTCGATCATTGACTTTGCTCTGGTATTTTCTACACTGAAGGCAAATCGTCATAAGCTCGACACAATACCACAAATCCGGTTTGATTTGTTTTCAGTCATTTCTGGTGCTCTATTGGTTGCAACGCGCACTAATGTATATATTGGTAGCTTGTAGTTTTCTACAAAATTGAAGAAAACTTCATTCGCCACAGGTCTTCCCCTTCAGAGGAATGATTGTCAAAAATTCTTCCTTAGCCAACATGTCATTGAATACCATCCGAATGAAAATACACAACTGGGCAGTGTCTGTCATATCGGTGGACTCGTCGAGCTGTTAAGAAAAGTATGTACATTTTATGATATCATGTTTTAGTTTATCTGCCATGTTCTGACTCATGACTTCAATACTCCTTTTGACAATCGGACGAGATAACTGAAGTTCTCTAATAGCAGACATGATTTCTGTTTTATTTTTAAATCTCCTAATAAAGTGTCACCCGCTCAAATAAATGCTTCCTTCATAACCGATCCATCTTCGAATGGTTCTTGTGTTTCGCAGCTTTTGATTTTCTGGTTGGTCTTGTGAACATGGTTTGTTCTTTTTTCAAACAAGATATCAACTCTCATACCTTTCGTTTTCTTCATGCATTCTGTGGTGAAAAATCCTTTTTATAGTTTTTATGAACCGTTTTATGATGCCTCTAAGTTACCCCGCTTAGGTATTGCAACTGACGCACGACAAATAAGACAAATCCACTTATCCTTCACCACACAAAAGAAAAATTCTTCCTCCCAATCATTATTAAAATGATACGTTTTAGATTTCTTCGCTGCACTCATTTTGTACTATTCAATAATGAACTTTGTATCGACGTAGAATTGCTTTCAAGTTACAACAATTCAGAATGACTCCAATTCCTACAGTCGCAACATTTATATCGGCGTGAACGACAGTCTCGTATGTTTCCGTCAAACCAGACGCCCGAAAGTTCTAGAAAAGCGGAAAGAATAAAAAGCGCGGCTTTTCTTTGACGAGTACTGTGCGTTCCTTTGATAAAGCCGCAGTTTGCCGCTAGCTTCATTGCGTAATGAATTTTTGTAGTATAATTATCTACTTATTAGAAATTTTTCCTTCTCGAGATCTACTCAAAAATTACTCGCGATCGACTGTTTTAGCACCTCTGAGCTAAAGTATTGTTGGAAGCATAATTTGCTTAGAAAATTTCAAAATCGACATTTATAGATATCAACTCACACAATGCTGCATGATGTTGCTGATTTAGTGAACACGTTCGTGAAATAACTCATCAAGAAATATTTTATGACTTGATTTAAAGTGCATTGAACTGCTCTTCTTTATTCAGCTCGTTATATTTATAAGAAAATTAAGTTCAATGACGAAAGTTCTAAATATTCATGATTCGTATTTGCTTGTTTTATTGTGATTCAAATGAAGTAAGCAGAAATCAAATTTTTGCCAGAATATTCTTACGAATCCAAATAGAGCAATAAGTATTTTTAAATAATTGAAAAATAATTCGAAACCTATCGAATGAAGTATATATATATATATATATATATATATATATATATATATATATATATATATATATATATATATATATATATATATATATATATATATATATATCTACCGCTCATGTAAGTTTATTGATTAGATGCGAGAAAATTGAAGCAACCTTCTCCTCACCCAAGATATGGAAGCAGAAAGCTTTTCAATCCACATTGGGATTTGTTATCGGAGGGGTGAGTTCGACAACGTTTCACGAGGTGGCGGTGATATTCTCGTTTCAACCCAAAAGGACTTCATTTCAATAATTGGTATTATTTTCAGAATATTCTATGCAATTTCTATGAAATATTTATATGCTTCTTTTTGATATTCCTAAAATTTAATGAATAAATGAATGTTATAAGTATTCGAATTTCATACCTTCACAGTTAAGGGGGGAAGGAAGTATTATCTCAATATAATCATTTTGGCCACCTGTATTTTCATTAACTTTCTCTAGATCAAATGCTTCTGTAAAAGACAATGTGCAGCGAAAATATCTAAAACGTATCATTTCAACAACGATTGGGAGGAAGAATTTTTCTTTTGTATGGTGTAGGATAAGTGCATTTGTCTTATTTGTCGTGCGTCATTTGCAATACCTAAGCGTGGTAACTTAGAGAGGCATCATAAAACGGTTCATAAAAACCATGAAAAGGATTTTCTGTCACAGAGTGAATGAAGAAAACGAAAATTACGTGATTTAATATCTTGTTTGAAAAAATAACAAACCATGTGCACAAGATCAGCCAAACAATCAAAAGCTGCTACGATCGCGTCATTTAAAATATCTCATATAATGGCGAAACACAAGAACCATTCAAAGATGGATCGGTTGTGAAGGAAGCATTTATTGAAGCGGGTGAGACTTTATTTGGATATTTTAAAAATGAAACAGAAACCATATCTGCTATAAGAGAACTTCAGTAATCTCGCCGGGCTGCCACATGGCGTACTGAAGTCATAAGTCAGGACATGGCAGATACACTAAAACACGATAACATGAAATGTACATACGTTTCTTTACAGATCGACGAATCCACCGATATGACATACACTGCCCAGCTGTGTATTTCTATTTGGATGGTTATCAATGACATGTTGGCTAAGGAAGAATTTTTGACAATCAGGGAGTCAGCAGAACACAATGATTTAGTTCTTCACATGGGCGTCAGGTGGTTGAGTCGCGGAAACTTTCTAGAAAGGTTTCAAGAATTATCGCGCGAAATAACAGCTTTTCTAGACGAAAGAGGTGATGACACTCAGATGTTGAAAAACGAAAACTGGCTGACTGATTTGGCATTTTTGACTGACCACAATGCACTTAAACACCATCAACTTGGAGCTTCAAAGTGAAGAAAAACTATTATTGAGATGATTAACGTAGTAAACGTATTCAAAAGTGAATTGCAACTTTTAATAGATCAACTGAAAAGAAAGGATCTGAAACATTTTCCGTCTTTGAAAGCAAGGATTCTTCAGTTGAAGTATGATAAGTATGAGGCCGAATTATCAAATATTTTGGAACAATTTGAATTGCGTTTTTATGATTGCAGTAAATAGGCAAATATAGCATCATTTGTGAGTTATCCTTTTTCATGCAAAAACATTGAGGAATTAGCAACTGAAATAGCAAGTCATGTTCTGTTTAAAATGTGATGGTGCAGATTATATAAGATATACATGTCAAAGCTACAGCATTTGATACAAATTTCTGGTGTTTTATATCTGAAGATAAATATCCGAATCTGAGGCAAATCGCCCTTCAACTGACGGCAATGTTTGGGTCAACTTACTTGTGCGCCTCTGCATTTTCTGAAATAAAGATATTTAAGTCAAAATATCGCAATCGACTAATTGACGATCATATGTCATCAGGCTTGCGATAAGCACTCAGTGGCAGGCCCGCCGCTAGCGGTTTGAACGCCGGTGTGCAATTCCTATCGTGCCGCCCCTATCTAACTACAAAACCTAGGTGCTGTACAGTGAAGAACTATGTTATATTAGGTTATTTTATACAAGATAGATACACTAATACGACATTAAATGAAAAAATGAAGGCAAGAAAGGTGCAGTTTATACATATTATGTAGATAGGTATAGGAATTAAGTTATTTTACAGAAACTGCACCTTTCTTGCCTTCATGTTGGCAAAATCAGCTATAATTTTTTTGGTGTATAGTCTATTCAGAATCTCATGTTCAATTGAAATTATTGCTAAATTACTTAGTCTTTGCTGGTGCATAGTTGATCTCAAATAGTTTTTTATTATTTTTAACTTTGAAAATGACCTTTCACCAGATGCAACTGAAACCGGCAATGTAAGTAGTATCCTCAGCGCTATTGATGTATTCGGAAATGTTGACATTAATTCATTAGCAAAAATGTATTGCAATAGGGTTTGTGGATCATTAGACTGGTTTTCAGTTAAATGCAACTTTAAAGCATTGATTTCATGAAACATATCTATACCGTCAATATCTGCGTCACTACTTGAACTATCGTTTAGCTTCACATTCAAATCTTTACAATGTTTCATTAAATCATCTTTGGAGTAACTAAACAAGTTATTATTGGTGAAAAAGCCGAAAACGTCGGTAAAAGTTTCCAACTCATCGAATCTACGTTTTAAAGAAGTAAAGGTCTGGTCCAGGATCCTAAAAAAAACATCTACCTTGTATTTTGTTTTAGGGTCTAGTAAGACTTCATCACTCGGTTCATACTGAAATTGAGTTGGTTTTCTTCGTGGATGAACGGTATCTATAGGCGGAAAATCTGCATCTACATTAAGTTCCCGAACCACAGTGGTAGCTTCTTCTAACACCCTTTCGAAATGCTCATCTGTGCGATATTCGGTGAATTTATGAATCAATTTATTTAACAAATTTATGCAAATTTGAGTATTTATTGTGGGGTTTTGCATCATTTTGCTAATAGCATTAATTTCGTTTGAAATATCAAACCAAATTACAACTAAGCAAATTAATCTATAATTTTGAATATTCAAAGCAAGCGAATGTGCTTTGTGAGTTGTTCTACAATCCCATTCCGACGAATTGTTATCTGATATTTCAAGTAAAGCGTCAAATATTTTTTCGAGGTGATACCGTGAAGGTTTGACTGCATCGATTCTACTAGACCATCGCGTGGCACTTAATGCCTTTAATTTTAAATCAGGTAAATGCTTGCAAATTATGGACCACCTTTTGGTAGAAGACGAAAAGAAAACGTAAATTTCTTGAATTAAGTTGAAAAAGTTGACCGTGTCGTGCGTTATATTTGCCGCATCGTTAACGACCAAATTGAGACTATGCGCCGAGCATGGAACGTAAAATGCACGATTATTCATTTCCAATATTTTTTTTTGTAATCCATTGTGTTTTCCACGCATATTAGAACCATTGTCATAACCTTGGCCACGTAAGTTTTTAATATCAAGGTTCAATTGCGAAAATAAATCTAAAACAAAATTTAATGGTCCTTCACCTGTGGAGCTGGTTATCGGACAGATGCCAATAAAACTTTCGCATTTTTTTTTCTCTGTATCTTTTTGTCGTTTTTGCCGTCGAAATTGAGCTTCTGAAATTTTTTTCCTTTTTTGCGGTTCCTGGAATTTTTTTGAAAAAGTTTAGTATACGGTTGTACAAAAGTAACTTAAATCCCAAAAGGGGGTCGATCATTCCACCCATTATTGCGAACAACCTTTACTAGGGGGTCAACACTGAAATCGCGAAAAAAAATCAGCTTTTCCATACATTTTGTATGGAATTGTTATTTTTTTTCGCGATTTCACCGTTGACCCTATAGTAAAAGTTGTTCGTATTTATGTGTAGAATGACTCCCTTTCGGGATTTAAGTTACTTTTGTTACACCCTCTATAGGTATAATTTTAATATTTTTTTTATAAATCTTCACTCTTGAGTTGTATAACAGAGAAAATACCCATTAAATAACAATAATAATCACAATACTACTGCGAAAAAAAAATGTTCATACCTACTGCACACAAATGTAATGGAATAACTATTTTTTTCGCGACTTCAGAGTTGACCCCATAGTAAAAGTTGTTCGTATTGATTAGATGGAATGTCCCCTTTCGTTACTTAAGTTACTTTTGTAACTCTGTATTAATTTTAATAGATTTTTTAAATAAATCTTTACTTTATGTTTTTCAGTAAAATAACCTTTAAATTTTACATGAATACCTGCTGTTTATATGAATGCGCCCATATGCTGATTAATTAAACAAAGACACTTACCATAACTATGATTTTTGCGCCGAAGGATAATATAAATAATTTTCTAAATTATTTTTATAGTCACACTTCGCACAAAAATATACAGAATATTATTAATTTTGAGTACCCTGGACCGTTTCCGGATCTCACATTAGGGCTATAACCAAATAATTGAAGTTTGTTGTTCACTCACATCACTTTCGCATTTGTGTTAAATAAATAAAAACAAAGGAATGAGTATATAGTTTTAATGGGATTTCCCCTGATATCTGTGGGATTTCCCTATTTCGCATAGAGCACGATACGGATTAACTTTGTTCTCATGAATTTCAATAGATGGCGCTATGTAATGCTACGATATAAAAGAAATATTTGGGCGCCGTTCATCATCTTTTTAGTATTGTGAGGTGACAATGTCTGAATTTTAGTCGATGATTGTCTGATTTGCCGCCCCCCTGAATGCGCCGCCCGCGTGCTTTGCACGCCTTGCACGCCCGTTTACGGCGGGCCTGCTAAGTGGTTACGTACCATCTTATGAAAAGTATGCTGAGGACATGCAGTACCACGCTTCAACATCCAAAGTAACTCCTCAGTTGAGTTTAACACCATATGTAGCTCTTTTGTTTTGTAACAACCAGTACACCCGCAATTTTGAATAACTATTAGTTGTTCATTGATATTATAGAGAAGAACCTAACTAAACCGAACCTGAACCTTGAATGAAAATGTATATTGTGCTGAAAGCTAATATCTATATATGGTACGGTACACCCTACCCCTAGGTACCTCCTAAGGTAGGTAGATAGGGTGTATGTTGTATGTACGACAACCCTGCATCTCACATACAAGCAGCCTCTCAGAGTGGATCATAAGTAGTCTAAAAATATTGAGATATATCGCCAGCAGTTCAAGTTTGAGCATCCCTGACATGATATGTCACGTGTTGGTCGAATATGAATGTAAGGCACCATTTATGATTATTGTTATTCAAAAATTTTGTATGGTGTTTAATCTCACAATTTATTTTTGAATAACTCACTCAAGTTTTCAGATATTTAACTGAAATTCGACATTCGAGTGTATAACGTGTTGTTTCGGTGTGTACACTTCCACCAGAGTACCTGTAGAAAGCGGTATCAGTCACTTTATAAGGACTACAGAAAAGAGGTACTCAAAATGTTCAATTACTCAGGTTGGGATTCTCTATCTCTAAAAGGATTACCTTCTAAATCAAGGCCTGCCAATTCAAACTGATCATATGAAACTACCCAATTTATTTATGCTTATATTTATTCGACAGCCACAATTCAACTAGCAAAATTTGATACTATAAATAATAAATTGGATACGAAAACTCAAGAAAGAGTAACTTCAAAATTGACTTAATTTGACGTGAAGCGAAATATTAAATACAAAGTGACGTTTAACAAGTCGGCACCTACATACACAAAATTGACTAATCTAACTATAATAGCGACACAAATTAATAAATATATTTGAAAAAAAGTTGGTGAGAGACGCTCTTCAAACAGGCAAAACAATTCAAAATCTATATCACAGTAATAGTTGAGAACGCTCTTTAGACTTCAACTCTCTTTCCATACAATATTAAAATTCTCTTCTACACTCTTGAGAAAAAAACTAGCTTACTTCTGAATACTAAGGAACAATTAATTCTCTTATGGTTAAGAAATTACTTCTGAACTGATAGAATTGAAACGGAAGATGGAAACAATTGAAATGAAGAAGGTACTTATCTTGACATGAATGTCTTCAGGTAAAGATGGTCCCCAACGTATGTCACAAAGTTGACGGTAGAGTTTGCTAATACTGTAGGCGAGGTCGGTAGGTTACAGGTGGATCGGTTCTGTTGGGTAAAAGGTGAGGTGAAAAAATTCTATATGGTCGTTTTCTTCTGTTCCAGAATTTATAAGGCTTCCAAAGGTGGACAGATTCAAGAGGTGCTCAGGAAATAGTTGACCCCAAGATCCCTGGTATAAGTTCCTTCAACTGCGTGTTCCAAAATTTACGAATCTCTGTACTGTGTAGCATAGGCCTCCTGACAAGTAGATTTAAACTAACGTCGCCTTACAGCCTGAATTGTTCGTTAAACCAAAGAAATATTTCACAACTAACGAACGTTTCACTCGGGCTGCAGCTACCAGGTACTTAACGGAACACGAGTTGTGAGCTTTACAAGATGGTTGAAATGGAAAAAGGACGTTTTCTCATTTCCCAAGGAATATATAAATTTCAAAAATCATAAAAAACCATATTCGAATTCGACCGGATGCACGAATGACGAACTTTCAGTCTCAATCAAACATCAAAAGCAAACAGCTCAACGGACTTCTGAAAGAATTTTGTGTGCATAGACTGAAATCAATGAAGCCAAAAGTATGAAAGAAGTGCCAAAAAAAATGTTAAGGAGTTAATTTTGAATTTAGTGAATATTTGAAAAGTGTCTATGGGTATTCAGCAAAACTCAATTGAAATAATTCTTGAACTAAGTTGGAAAATTATTTATGTGACTACTGGAACCTTCGGCACGTTACTTCGTAGTTCCTAAAACTGAAAAAGACTACCTACCGCTATCAAAGTAAACGAATTGTCATCACAAAGAACTCTAATATCCTTTACCTGGGTTCAATACCTACAAAGTCGGTGCGATTTTTCGGATTCTGGGAATTGTTGGAGTATCCATCTTTCGGAGGAGATGTAAAGCCGTCGGTCCTATCTAACAGAGATTTGTTGGACATTAAAGATCCCTTCCTTGACACGAGAAGGGTTCGGCAGAATTCCCGGGTTAGTGAGGTGACAAAATTCCTCGGCGTGTCATTGGCCAAAAGGCGGAAATAGAGCAAACAAACAAACATAACCTTACTTTAATTTTCGAATAGAATGAAGTGAAAGAAAGGTAAGGATTATTACGAAAGGCGTTACTATTGATTAGTCACTTGATCTTATTTGTTTTAGGTGCAGTGAATGAGAAAATCAATTTTGAAAGAGCTATGGACCAGAATGACAATGTTGTGCGTTGAAGTTATTTTGGAATGATCAGTTCTATGAGAATGAAATTATTAAAAAGATTACTGGATGTTTATACCAAACTGCAAGGATTGAATTTTTACTGTATTATATCTGAATAAATGGTTGATACTATAGAAAACTGAAAAATTACTTTTGAAACATGGGCTTTATTTTTCCTCAAATTAAAAGCACTGTGACTGTGAAAAATCAAACTGTAACAAGTGTTTTTTCATCAGCTAGACGACAGCGTATCGAAAAAAATTTGTCGGTTGCTCTACAGGGTGATATATTTTTCGGTGTCATGTCTTCTTTTTTCCCCCAGAACTTTTTTGAAGCACACCACTGACCACATTTTCTGATATTTTCGAATCACTCATTCAACTTAAAAACTATATTACTTCTTGCATTTATTTGTATTTGTCACCGTTCTTGAGGAAAAAATTAAAATAAGATTTATGTTCCGAACTTAGCAATGGATTCTGGCCCAATTTCGTGTCGAAACACAAGTCCAGGTTATTTCCATTCCAATCTACCAAACTTCACTGGTCGACCGCGAATCGAAATTTAAAGTGACTCTCGAAACAAATTATGCCTCAAAAATGAGGTTTGAGATCAAAGATAAGCAGTTAGAGTTTATTACTCAGGAGGGATTTCTCCTAAAACAGTAAAATGGTTGTAATTTCTTAGTCATACCCAGTTGAAAACCAGAAACACATATTATCAGGGATAATTTTTTTTACGATGAGAAACCAATGGCGAAGCATATCCCGGAAAGATTTCTCCTCTTAAGCAAAACCATTACTTCACTGGAATTTATCAGATTTGATCAACCTATTGAGCAATCATCATTTCTGAAGAAGAAAAGAGTCTTTCCTCTATTAGGCGTTTCTATCACGAAATTTTCATGATATCACTACTGCCAGCTGTTATGATTTTCACGAATTGCAAGTGTATCTTTTGTTTATTTGCGGTCCATGGTATTGAACCACAGTCGTATCGAAATGATACAAAAGGGAAGTACGTTTTTATTATAAGTTACAATAAAAAATCGTTTAACACAGAACAAAGAAGAAAACATGTCCAATAATCTTAAGCTGCTAAAGAAACCGTTCAAAGTGTGCTCCATTCTGTTGAGTGCATAATCTACATCTCCTCTCAAACGACATTATAGATTTTGAGATTGCATTGCCGTTATTGCCGTGCAAGAAATTGCACCCATCAATGATCCTATTCCTCAAAGTTAAGACATCATTAACATTTGTTACGTACACGAAGTCTTTGAGTGCGACCAGACGAAAAAATTCAATGGGTTCAAGTCTGCGGATCGCGGTGGCTATGCAACATGTCCATTCTGAGGAACATCATCAAGATTCAGACGATTACAACGATTTGTTTTAACGGTTCATCTTCTAATAACTCTGGAAATTATTTTTCCAGAAAATCTAAAAAGTTTCCCGAATTCAATCTTGCTGGTAAAAAAATTGGACCGATTAGTGATCGATTCCTGACTCCAATCCAAACGTTAATGCTGAATTCCCTTTGAAATTTGAGGGCTCTAATCTCACGTGGATTTTCTTCAGACCAAGCTTGAAGATCATGAAAGTTCACCACTCCACGTTTTGTGGAAATTGACTCGTCCGCCCATAAAATTATCGTCCAAAATTTACCCTTTTTGGTAAATCTGTCAGTTCCAAATGTTGAACTAGGCTCAGATTATATGGTTGCCTTTGGTTTCGCTCTAGGATTTTTCTTATGTTAACGTGACTTATATTAGTTTGTTGCTGTGCCTTTCGTAAACTAAGCTTTGGATTATTTGTGAATAAATTTAAAATGTCCCGTTCGTTAACGTTTCTTCTTTGATTTTGACGACCACCTCCTGTCTCCTCCAAACCACATTCACGAAATTGTCGATGAACCATTTTGAGAACTTCTCTGTTAGGAGATCTAATAGTAGGAAACCTTCTTCGATATTCTTCGACAGCTCGTCTTGAATTACCATCACACAAACCATAAATGAAATGGATATCTTCATATTCCGCATTTGAAAACGAATGAGGCATTTCTGATGAGAAAGTTCAAAAATGAATCAACACTGAATAATTAATTTCAACATGTAAATAATAATAACACTGTGCTAGTTCAAAATTCTAACACGCGGGAGACATACCTAGTAAACCTATATCGGGTACGCTGAATCCAGTGGTAACCACCGTTTTTGAAAGTTAGCTCTTGTTTAGGAGATATTCGCCTTTGAAGTTAGCTGATTTTAGTAGGGTTCGTCGCTTATGACTTCAGTACATTATATGCTTGTAATTCCCAAACAGTTCGGAATATCGCTTTACTGTCTTCGGCTTAGTTTTAGCTATTATCATGGCCAACAACTTTTCTGAATATACTAACATAGAGAAACCTCATTCGAACACCGTTTCTTAACAATATGTCCAAAAAACTCCATTTCTTTGCCATTTTTTCGTTAATTTTCGTCTAAATAATAGAAAAATTAAGGGAATTCCGCTTTATAATCTCAAAATAAGAGAAGAAAACACATTTCCTATAGTTAAATCAAAAAATTTAAACGCACAATCATGATTTTAACTCAAACTTTTATTCCAATTCCAACAATCTTCAACAAATAAACATATAAATTCATTTTCATTCTTCTTCTTCTCCTCTATCTTCATCTTGCTGTGAATTCCAGCAAATGTCTCCTAATAGAGAATCAAGTTTTTTTCTACTATACCAGCGCTCAAGCCTAACCGTCACCTGATGAAACGGTTCTCCATGCTCATCTGATTCACATGGTGATTGTTCGGCAAACTTGTCTGCATGGTAATGTAAAATATGAATTTCAGAGACATTTTCACACCGATGTTACAGAAAGCAATATGTTTGTATGTATGCGCCAGTTTTCGTCACAATGAATTCCAAGTACATTTTCGATACCTCCTTTGACGCAAAATCAAGCAACGAGCTGCAAATTCGACAAACTGTTTTTAAATTGTTGGTCTTTCATCAAGCGTCGAATATCAGGTCCATTGAGTATGCCTGTAATAAAATAATTCGAAAAAATATGTGTGAAATATTGAATAAGTTACGTTGATTGGTACGTATATAGTTTCACACAAATCTTCATTTATTTTCATTCCACTCAATCTTGGGAAAATTCGCTTCAACTCATTGAATGCATTTCCTTCAGGATCTAGGGCCTTGGTGAAATTTTTAACAATCCCAAGCTTGATATGCAGAGGTGGAAGCAATACTTTTTCGATTTGCACAAGTGGAATTTCAACGACGTTTTCTCGACGCAATCTGAGCCGTTGTCTCAGAGGCCAGTTTTTATTGGCATATTAGTCGCCGGTATATCGAGTATCCCATAAACATATAAAACACATGTTTTTCGTATATCCCGTCTGCATTCCTCTCAAAAGAGTTATCACCTTCAAATCTGCATAAATCTTCCAACGATGGTCTTCATATTTCACCAAATCAAGGATTTTTTTCAATGATTCGTAATTTTCTTTCGTTTTTGTGCTGATGGCAATCGGGACACTGTTTTTTGAGTTTGTGACATGAAGCAAAACCGCCTTGAGACTACTTTTGGACGAATCGATGAAATGAAGCCAGTCTTCTGGTTTATACTCATGATGCATTTGTAATACCAATTCCTTGATATCAGTGCAGTACGCAAATGAATTGTCTTCGATGGATTTGAATAAAGCAGTGAACTGTCTATGACGGCCGATTGCTCCATATACTTTCACATCAGGTGCTAAGACATTCTTCTTTTTTAATTCCTGAGTCAAAATAATGGACTGACGCTGCAATAGTTTCAATCGACGAATAATTTTATCCAGATCTTTTTGAAAATTCGGCATGATTACAATGTGGAGATACATTTGATGGTACATAAACCGATGCAGACGTTTCGCCAATAGTATCAAAAGTAGATGGAATGTACTCTTTTGTCGGACTGGGTCTGAGTTCCTCTGAGTTCAACTTTACGTTTTTTAGCTCTGTTAATTCCGACAATTTCATTAACACAAGCAAAACAGTCATCTGGATTATGTTCTTGAGGATTTGTCCAAATTACTGGAATGCCAAAAGGCATAGATTGGAATTCACCTATAATAAAAATAGCTTCAATTGATATAATTTTGAAATAAATGATGAATCATTTCAATTTACCTCTTTACTATCCACTCAATCTTATGACACAACCAGTACAAACGATTTTTGGAGCCCAGTTCACATCTTTGATTACAGTTTGGTTGAAATATTGTGTGTACGATTCAGCAATTTCTTCAGAAATTGAACTCTTGCTTGTCATTATAGTAAACTTTCCACAAATGTAGCAAAATTTATTAAATTTGTTGCACGAATTCATTTTGATATTTTTACCAAATATATAACTTGTGTAAACAAAGAAACTTCAACAAGAAATGTCAAATTAAGAAATATCAGAACTAAGACTATGAAAAATGGCATACAAATACATAGCAAAATACGTAGTAACATCAGTGACAATACTGATAAATACGTATTAACAGTGACATCTGTGAGAAATTTGAGTGAAAATCATGATTGTGCGTTTGAATTTTTTGATTTAACTATAGGAAATGTGTTTTTTTTCTTATTTCAGGATTGTAAAGCGAAATTCCCTTGATTTTTCTATTATTTAGACGAAAATTAACGAAAAAATGGCAAGGAAATGGAGTTTTTTGGACATTTTGTTAAGAAACGGTGTTTGAATGAGGTTGGTATATTCAGAAAATTGGTTGGCCATGACAATAACTAAAACTTTGCCGAAGACAGTTAAGCGATATTCCGAACGTTTTGGGAATTACAAGCATATAATGTACTGAAGTCATAAGCGACGAACCCTACTAAAATCAGCTAACTTCAAAGGCCAATATCTCCTAAACAAGAGCTAACTTTCAAAAACGGTGGTTACCACTGGATTCAGCGTACCCGATATAGGTTTACTACGTATGTCTCCCGCGTGTTAGAATTTTGAAGTGTCATTTTCACGCACTGTGTAATCGAAAGAGACAATTCTTCAATGGCATTTGTACGAAAAGGCCATAGAATTTTAGTTTATGAATCATGATGCGGTTCATCATTTAATGCGGCTAATCATTTTATTATGTGGTTCAAAGCCATGAATTTAAACTTCATAAACCATACACATTACCCGCTTTTTCAATAAGTTCAAACATATCATTATAAAACGCGATGAATGTGTATGATTTGTGAGGTATCAATCGAAGGTTTCCTACAACAGAATAAAACCAGTAGCTACATTAAATCATGAACCGTATAATGATTTTCGACATCCTGAATTGCGAAAACAAAACGTCGGAGAGGGTATGTTCTTGGAGTAAGTATCAATATTTGTTAATTTTCTATCATCCTGTGCGTTTTAGAAGATTATAACAGAAACAACTTGGACTTATGTATCGACACAAGAATAGGCCAGAATCTAATGAAAAGCTCGGAACATAAATCGTATTTCATTTTTTTCCTAAAAAACGGTGACAGATATGACAAAAATGCGGGATACAAGAAAATTTTTGGATTGAATGAGTAATTCGAAAATATTAGAAAATGTGGTCAGTCGCTGCACAAGAGTTGTGGGGAAAAAAGACAACATGACACCGAAAAATATATCACCCTGTAAAGAAACTGACAAATTTTCAATACGTCATCGTGTAACTTATGAAAAGTCAATCGAGTGTCGAAATTCAGCTCGATTCCTAAAAAATTAAGCGAGTTAATCAAAAATAATTTTTGTTTCTCCGAAAATTTGACACCCTGTATTTCGACATCTGAGAGATGGTATGTTCTTGAGGAAAGTGTATATATTTTAAGTTTTTCTATCATTCTGTGCATTGTGGCAGATTAAAACGGAAACACCCTTTATATTTGAAATCTCATTTGGAACATAGTTGAAGACAATATAAATGGCAACATAGAGGCTCATTAGAAATTTCATATCGCGTCCGGAAGTTAATACATTCGGAAGCGAAGCTGTGCCATTCAAGATTATTTTCGTTCATTTAGTTGCCAACCACCCTGTTTCTAGAACTAACTAGTGCTCCAAATTTATCGAAGACAGAAAATAAATTGAACCTCATTCTCACTCCTGGAGGTTGGAAGGGTTATATGATGCTGAAAATCAAGAATTTATAGTCCGATATCTGTACCCCATCGCGGCAAAATATCTCAGGAATGTGTTCGGTTCGCCCCTTGTACTCCTTGATAAACTATCCCTCTTTATTTATGAATGCAGGTAGCAAAGTTGATATTTTGAGGAAATTACCGTTTTGTATATGATAAGAAAATTTCGGTTCTTCCCATTAAAGTGATCAACGTCAACGAGGCGATGTATCTGTTATAAGAATTGATAAATCATTCAATAAATAGTTTTCATAAACGGTTACTAATAGAAATTGCAATAAGAAAATTGTCGAAATCATTTGGTTCTGTTCAAACCTCTTCACCTCAGTGTGCCCTGTGTTTATTTCTTCTATTATTTTCAAACTTGGGTCGTAACTTAATGAATCAAGTGATAAGTTTTAGGACTTTTTTTTAAATTATTCAATTAGTAACGCGTTTCACTATGCAAAAGTATTTTTTGTCGATTGAGCATGTTATAGTGATCTAAGTAAACAAGACTTCATCAACTGGCTCCAACACTCGAATAGAACCGCAAGAGCAGGAACTTGTCGTTTAGCCGACAAGAATTTCTCACAATCTCACCGACTTTAACAATACTCTCGATCTTTTTGTCGTTTCAGATCCAGATCATTTCTGTTTGCAGGTCTTGGCACCCTTAGTAAACTCCGACCACAACCTTGGTTCTGTCATTGGTAACTTCGTACAGCAACGCAGAAAAGATCGAACGCCTTATAGAGTTCTTCATAATACCTAAGAAACCTTTTGCAAAGAAATGTGAAGACTATCGAACTATTCCTCTTATGAGGAAAGCTTTTCCTAAAATTATACACAAATAATGAATTTATATGATTCTCGAAAATTTTCAACTGTCTATCTGTTCCTGTGAAGCAAATAACGATATCGTCTACATAGCGATACCAGTATAAACAATATTTACTGAGTGGATGATTATGAATTAATTTCTCTAAGTTATTCATGAATATTTCTGCTAACAAAGGACTTAACGGATTGCCCATAATCAAGCCGTCTTCAATAGTATATTATTTGTTATTGAAATGGAAATAATTTTGATGTAAACAAATTTGTAATAATGAAAGAATATCTGCTTTAATGATAGTATTGACATGATTCTTTTCTAATAATTCTTCAACTAAGTAATACGTATCTTTCGGAGGAATGTTGGGAAATAGATTCTTAACATCGAAAGAAATGAGTTTGGAATTAGGTGGTATAGTGGTATCTTTGATATTGGCAATAAGTTCGTATGAATTTTTGACCGAAAATTTAGATTTAAAATTGCAATGTTTTATTAGCAAGTCGTTGAGGAATTTTGAAAGTTTGAACGAAGGTGCCGTTACATAAGAAACAACAGGTCTAATTGGGTAATTAGGTTTATGAAGTTAATGAATTTATATTCATAATAATTATGTTTTTAACCACTTTCTGAAATTTTGCGGTAGGATCCTTAGTTGATGTTATATAGTTTCCGGCTGTTAAGAATTCTTCAGTTTTAGAAATATAATCGGTTTTACTAATCGCGATGACGGTGTTACCTTTATCTGCTTTAGTGAATACTAAATCGTTCTTGGTACTATTTTCACGAATTGTTCTTATTATCTAGTCCTAACTGTTCAAAATTAGTTTTATTATGTTTTGGATGTAAATTATGTTTAAATCCTTTTCCTAATAGATCTTTTTGTGGTTGTGTAAAATCGGTATCAGTTAAATTAGTGAATCTGTCAAAAATTTATGGTCTGAAAATTTATCAGTTGAAGGTTTGGGTGGAGAAATTTTGAATTTAAGTGAATTCAACTTTTCTGTTGTTGCTGAAACTAGAATATATAGGATCTATGAAGAATACATGTCTGATACTCAGTTTGGATTTCGGGATGCAGTAGGCACCGAAAAAGCCCTATTTAGTATTCAGGTGTTGTTTCAGAGGTACAGAGATATTAACTGTGATGTATAAGCTTGTTTCGTGGACTATAGTAAGGCTTTCGACCGAGTACAACATCACAAATCAATCGATATTTCGGGCAATATAGGTATCGACGGAAAAGATCTGGCCATAACATCACAATTATATTAGGGACAGTCAGCGTATATAACCATAGACGAAGAACAGTCAACGAAGATAAGTATTTCCAGGCGTTAGATAAGGATGCGTGCTTTTCCTGGTTAATGCAGGAGTTTTCCATGACTCCAATTTTTCCGTTATCTCTTTTCTGATACCGACAGAGAACGAAATGACACACCAACAGAGCATGAGACTTGTAGAAGATACCAATAGAGTTACCATGTCAGCTAAGAGAGTATGGAGTACGACATGAGTTGTAGTGTACCATAGGGCTCGGTTCTTGGGCCTCTCTTATGGAATATTCTGTTCGACGGGGTATTGAGGCTGAACCTACCTAAGTGCGTGAAAATACTGGCTTTTGCTGACGACCTAGCTGTACTTACAACGGTAAAGACAGAGACAGAACCGATGGAAAAAACTAACAGAGCTCTAAAGAAAATAATTGCTCACCTGAAAACAAGAGACCTCTAACTCTCAGCCCATAAGATGGAAGTTATACTTCTATCTTGCAGAAAGAAATGTGGACACATAGAGGTGTTGGTGGAGGAAGCTATAACAACTCCAGGAAAAACCCTTAAATACCTAGGAGTGGTGTTGGACAGGAATTTGAACTTTGAAGAACATATCATTCAGAGAGCAGTCAGAGCTGGTGAAACGGCCGTAGTCTTCAACCAGCTGATGCCCAGAATTGGCGGAGGAGGCTAAAATAAGAGGAAAATTCTGATCAGTGTAGTGGACTCAATTTTCTTATATGTTGCTCCTGTGTTGTGGAAGACACTTTAAGTAAGAAAGTACAAAATAGTGGCTGAACGCCTAAGAAGAAAAGTGGACATAGGAATATCTCGTGCCTGAAGGACTGTCTCTACAACAGCACTGGAGGTAATAGCAGGAGCGATTCCTTTAGATCTGTTAGCAAAGAAGAGAAACAGCACTTATGGGATTGGTAAGGAAAACAGCCTGAAGGAAAAAATAATCACAGTGGAAAAATGGCAGGAAAGATGGTCGTCAGAAACGAAGGGAGCTTGGACAGGAAGGTTGATTCTGAACCTGGTCCCCTGGTACAAGAGGATGCATAGAGAGGTCGATTGCCATATCACCCAGCTCATCTCAGGACATGGATGCTTCCAATTTCATTTGCACAGAATAGGTAAAGCTGCGAGCGCTCAGTGTTGCTATTGTGAAGAGATTTATACGGTGCAGCGTACTGCTTTCGAGTGCGTCAGATGGGAAGAACACACAAGGGAAATAAACAAGAAAATAGGAAGGGTAGTGATCGAGGACACCATTGTAAACCGTATGTTGTTGTCGCAGGAGAATTGGCTGCCTGTCAATAAATATGCTGTGGAAGTCATGAAAAGGAAGGAACAAAACGAACAGAAAGGTGAAGCGGAAGGGTAATAAACGACTGTAAGTAAGACAAGTATGCATGGAAGTAATGCAAAAGCGGTACCCATTCATATCTTGGAAAACAGGAGGGGTTTTGTTAAGGGTATACTCCATAAGATTGTGATGGTGGGAGTCCCATACTACTAGACGTGATAGAAACTGCTGAAGAACTTCCTCTAATCCCGCAACGACTTCGAGTTTTCTCAGAAATGATTATGTACCAAAGATAACACCGAAGTTTGCTGGCATGAAATCTGCTTAAAACGAATGCCAAATTTCGACTGTTGCTAAGTTGCTACAACTGTTTTCTTTACTGTCACGGAATTTGAACGCGATCTGTATTTAGTTTGTTTACAATGCTCGATTTCGTCAGTTCCCACAAGACCCATAAAAAAATTAAAGGAAGAAGTTGTCTCAAATTTTGTATTGTGAATAGAATTTCGTCAGCCGAATCGTTGAAAATGTTACAGAAGTTTTATGGTAAATCGACTTTATCGATACATATGAGTGATAAAGTGCATTCAACAACGGCCGAGATGTGGTGGGAGTTTTGCCTCGTCTGGTCGGCCATCAAAATTTTCAACTGAAGTTAACATCGATAAAGTTGAGGAAATAGTAATTGAAAATCGTTATTCAGGTTTGAGAAAGATAGGCAATGAAATCACGAAACAATTCGTACCATATCGAAGTATAGTTTGAGCATGAAACGCCTTCCCGCTCGACTAGATACGAGATCTGAATTTTTTAATAATAGAGTCGTGTAAAGGTCGCTGATAACGAGCTAGAACGGGTCAATTCTGACCCCACATTCATGAAACGCACCGTAACTAGTGATGAGACATTTGTTTATGAGTTTGACATGCAAACCAGTCAACAGGCTTCGAAATGGCGTCTCCAACTGAACCAAAACCAAAAGAACCATATCAAAGTTGATCAAAAGTTAATCCCAAACTAAAAAATAATATTTTGAATAAAAAACAAAGTGCAATCGCATTGAATGTAGTTTACCCTGATGATAAATTAAAACGAAAATTCAACACCTTAACCTACGCTGGCATTACAAGTGAGAAACTGAAGTTATTCTTGGGAAAAAATAATTTCAACATTGCTTTTCAAACTAGTAACAGCTTGGGCAAATATACTGGGTGATTCACCTGTGCCGCGGTACTCTGTAGCTCGTACACTCTTGAAAATTTCATTTTTGTTCGGACGGTATTTTATTTAGAAAGTAAAATTCTCTTCAGCAAATTATTTTGAAGTAAACAGGGTGTCTCAATTTTCTATAAAAAAAATCTTGGGAGGTTTTTTCAGATTGGAAGACCACTTTTTTGTTGAAGACTCAAGAGCGTCCTAAACTGTGCTCTAATATCTTCAACTAATAAGTTTTTTGGTGAGTAGTTTCATCATTATATTTTTTATCCGTAAAAATTCATAAAAATAGGCTCACATCATCGCATGCTCCTTCGGCCAGAGAGGAAGAATACTTTTTTCTTTCGTTTTCTTATTGCCCAATGATAGTTTGTTAATGAATGAATTGAAATAGATTGTCCTCATTTTATACAGGAGTGACTCAAAAAATTATTGAATATTGTAATTTTAAAATATCAAATCTTGATTTTTTCAAATGGAACATCCTGTATTTTATCATTCATGTCAATGCATAAAATATTGTGCCATACTTTTGCAGAAGTAACCTTATGTTTATCTTCGACCACTTTCGGAATAAAAAATAAACTAAAACAACAATATCAGAGGTTGCGAAATAAGAGTTTATTAGTACATATCATTATAATTGATCAGATAAATGGTGATAAATTAAGGTAGTCGTGTATGAAATACGTAATAGATTGGTTTTCGGTGAGATGATCTACAAGGTGTTGAACTATTTCAATAAGTGTTCGAAATGTTGCCCGTTTCTTTGTAGACACAACTCAATCCTTCTGAGAAAAGACCATTGAACTCTCGATAACATTTGCGGATTAACTGAGTGAAAGGCGTCGACTATTCTCTGTCTCATATCCAACTGTGATTTAGAAGGAATCTGGTAAGCCATGCCCTTAATATAACCCCACGAGAAAAAACTAGACTTGTAAGGTCCGGAAATCTAGCTGGCCATCTAACTGGACCATCACGTCCTATCCATTTGTTCGAAAATACATGATTCAAATGCTCCCTAACCTGGTGTGAGTAATGTGCCGGTGCTCCATCCTGTTGAAACCACAAATCTTGTTTTCTATGCTCTGGAATATCTGCAAGTAACATTGGTATATGATTTTGCAGAAAATCTAAAAATTTCACTGTTGAGGGGCCGTCGAAAAAGTGCGGCCCAATTAGATATCCATCTATTATAGCGGCCCATACATTCAAGGACCAACGGTGCTGATGATCTATTTGTCCAATGAGGTGATAATTTTCCGTGGCGTAATAATGAAAGTTATGCCTGTTAACAAGCCCATTCTTGTGGAAAGTTGCCTCGTCCGAGAAAGGAACTCTGCTAAACATATTTGGATTTTCCGATATTTTGTCACTTGCCCAATTGCAAAAAAAAGTTTGACTTATATCTGTTAACTGAGAAATCTCTCTTTGGCTTTTATATGGGTCCTCTGTCACTGTCAACAAAAGTGATAACTGGTTGTCTTCAGCTGTAGCAGTTTTTGGTTTTTCATGTTTTTTATATGCGATATTACCCGTTTCAATAAATCTATGCACAGAGGAAACCTCTGTGCATAAACTCTACTTGCCAACAAAGAATTTCTATCACACTCACCCAGAATAAAAATCATATCAACCATTTCTTCTTTGGAGAACTCCATGGCAGTCAATTGAGAAAATTGGGTTCAAACCTCACTTTAAAAATGTTTAGTAACAAAACACTGATAAGTTCATCATGTAAAATGCAGAATATGATATGTCCGAACAACTGAAAGAAGGCACAAATAAAAAAATGTCAACACATACCTCGATTTACGTTTTAATCAACTTGATTTTATCATTCGTTAAAAGAATTATCTTATTTAAGATTCATTTTTACTACTTGAATCATTAAAGAAAAAAAAGCTTGATGAGTTTTTACAAATAATCGAATATTTCGAAAATGATCGAAGATAAAGATAAGGTTACTTCTGCAAAAAAGATAAAGCACAATATTTTATGCGTTGACATGAATATGTTTTATTTGAAAAACCAAGATAAGATATTTTCGAAATTACAATATTCAAAAATTTTTGGAGGCTTTACTGTATGAAATGAGGATAATCTATTTCGATTCATCAATGAAGCTATCCTTGGGCAATAAGAAAACGAAAGGAAAATAGTATTCATCCTCTCTGCCCGAAGGAGCATGCGATGATGTGAGAGCCTATTTTCATGAATTTTTACAGAAAAAAAATATTGTGACGAAACTACTCACCAAAAAACTTATTACTTGAAGACATTATAGCAGAATTTAGGCCGCTTCAGAATCTTGAACAAAAAAGTGGTCTGCCAATCTGAAAAATCCTCCCAAGTTTCTTTATTGAAAATTGGGACACCCTGTTTACTGCAAAATAAGTTGCTGAAGTAGATTCTTACTTTCTAAATACAATACCTTTCAAACAAAAGTGAAGTGTACGAGTTACAGAACACCGCGCAACTGGTGAATCACCCAGTATAAAGAACAATAAAACCAAATCAGATAAAAATAATAAATTAGGTATTTATAGATTGAATTGCAATTACTGTAATAATTTCTACATTGATAGAACACAAAGAAATTTCAATATTAGAATAAAGGAATACATAAACGCAGTTTTTCAAATAATAAATCATATTCAAATTACGTGAATCATCTCCTAGAAAATCATCACTCTTTCGACCCACAGTTTGAAATTTTGCGCACAGATAACAAATATTGAAAAACAGATCTTTGGGAAACTTTAGAAATCAACAAACATAAACACTCAGATAGACTCATTTGAACAAGTCGATTTAAGCCCTTCACCTCTATTGAATCTCTTCAGGGAGCAATCTGTTCCTTAATTTTATTGGATTTACCTGTCATCAATAACCACTATAGTGGAAGAAACTCAATAAGCTCTTAATTTATTAAGAACATTCGTATATATATTCTCATTTTTATCTATATATAGTTGTCATAATTTCAGTACATCAATTCGTCTGAAGAAGCTACGGTATAGCGAAACGCTTTAATAACCACAATTATTCAGTAAAATTCTTCAAAAACCATGACTTGTTTTTATTATTAATAATGGAATTCCTTTGAGTAAAAGTATCCCAAATTCGAAAAAAAACTCCTACTTTTATGCACACCAAAAGCTAGGTGAAGAGAAAGAATGAATACTATCATTTTTTGAAACACCCTGGACGAAAATATATAATCTTGTCAGAGAGTTTGTACACATCGCGAATATCCAAACAATATTCTTCCGTATCAGTACAGAAAAAGTTCTTCTAACAGAAAGTCTAGACAAATTCGATTCCTTTTTTCTCTTTTTCGAGTTTCATTAAGTAGCAATAGGTATTCCTAGATTAAATGCTCGATTTTCTAGAAACATAATAGAGGGTAGAAACGGCATTCACCCTTTCACTACTCTTAATGTGATAATTAAGGAACTGACGTTTAAGCGATGAGTGACATTAGAGTTCGGCGACGTTTCGCTTAACTATTATATTTAATCTTCAGTTAAAGTTTCCCAGGCTTTGCCTTAATGAATCGTTAATTCGCATTAGTCTCTGGAATTTGCATCTAATCAGGGAGTGTTTTTGTCACGGTAAGAAAATGGGTGGGTTGGATGAGATCCGTCGATGTGGAAGGTTTGCGCATTTCAACATAGAAGAAAAAGGGTGAATCAATTGATGAATGATTCATGTTTATATACAGCGTATCAAACAATGTCATATCAGTAATCACTTGAATTAAAGAGAAACTCAATAATCTTGATTTGTTCCTTTGCTTACAAGTTTTTCAATTGTGATCGTGATCCTAGTTCAATTAGAATAAGAACTTTGTTCTCTCTTTCGACATCTTCTTTGATGTTCATACCATAATCTCGGTATCGTTTTAAAATGAATTTCAATATATCAGAATCTACACTTCGTCAGGAAATCGTAGCACGTGGTTTACTTTTGGATTTTCCGGACATATTTCAATAAAATTCGATGTTGATTTTGGCTCACATGATCCTTTTATGATAACTAAAATGAAGGAAATAAATTGAGATTTAGCAAGAAACGACCGTAGCATTTGTTAAATTTCAAGCGAGTAACGTTAGTTTTTCTTGAAAATTTTAATTTTCGGTAATAATGTAACGCGAATTACAAAATTTGACCCTGTAGAAAGCTGCTGAAGCTGTGGTGTTAAATGACCTAAGCTTTACTTATACAAGAATAGGCCGAAGGCTTGGGGTTCTCCATTCAAGTCTTCGTTCAATGATCTACAGCAGGTGTGCTCAAACGGTCGATCGCCAGGTTCTTCCAATCTTGATCGGAATAATTCACCATACAAAAATTCTGCCACACTCCCTAAACACTGATAGTTATCCAGAATTATCAGGACAATAACTGAATTATCAATTATTCTAGATCAGGGGTGCTCAAACGGTCGATCGCTAGAGTTTTTGAGTAGATCTCTACTAAGCTATAAAATAACACTCTGCAAGCGGCAAAAGGCGGCTTTATCAAAGGAACGCGTGGTATTTGTAAAAGAAAAGCCGCGTTGTTTATCCTCGCCACTTTTCTAGAAATTTCGGGCATCGCGTTTGACGGACACATTCGAAGCTTTCGTTCACGCCGATATAAATGTGCAGGAATTGAAGTTATTCTGAATTGAATCTTGAAGGCAATACTACGTCGATACAAAGTTTAAAAGTATCATTTTAATAATGATTGGGATTAAGAATTATCCTTTTGTATGGTGGAGGATAATTGCAATTGCCTTATTTGTCGTCAGTTGCAACACTTAGGCGTGGTAACTTAGAGACGCATCATAAAATGGTTTATAAAAAGTATGAAAATAAATTTTCGCCACAGAGTGAATTAAGAAAACGAAAAGTGAGTGATTTGATATCTTGTTTGAAAAAAGAACAAACCATGTTCACATGACCAGCCAAACATTCAAAAGCTATTACGATCGCGTCATTTAAATTATCTCATATATTGGCGAAACATAAGAAGCCATTAGAAGAGATTATGAAAATAAAACAGAAATCATGTCTGCTAACTTCAGGTATATCGTCGTACTGTAATAAGGCGTATTGAAGTCATGAGTTAGAACATGGCAGATAAACTAAAACATGATATCATGAAATGTTTATACTTTTATTTACAGTTCGACGAATCCACCGATATGATAAAAACTGCCTAGCTGTGTATTTTTATTCGGATGGTATTTAATGACATGTTGGCTAAGGAAGAATTTTTGACAATCATTCCTCTGAACAGGTAGACCCGTGGCGAAGATATATATGACGTTTTCTTCAATGTTGTAAAAAACTACAAGCTACCAATATACAGGGTGCTTCAACGAAAACTAAACAGAGGCTAAATCTACCAAGATATTCATTTCTGATCAAAACGCAAAAACAGGTCAATTTTTGTTTCAAAGGGGACATATTTTGGGGTACAAAACTTGCCTGAAAAGCAACCTCCTAAGCGGGGGTTGCAATCCTTGAACATTTCAAATAGAGAAGTCGAGTGATGACTCAAAAAAAAAAGTGGTATATTTGTCTACATTGCCTTGAACGAATTTCTATTTTTAATTGAAAACTGTAAAAGATACAGGGTGAACAACTGGAAGATAGGGAAGACTATTTCCCTGAGACTATTCAAGTATCAGTGAGGTAAAATGGAACAGATCTATGCTGATCAATGGCAGTCATCATCAAGTACCATCCTCAACTCGAATTTCAACCCCTGGAGCAGGGGTGACAACCCTTGAAAATTTGGAAGCGGTTAGATGGGTCGAGTGATAACGCGAAAGAAAGGTATTATCTTTGTCTGCATTCCCGTGAAAGAATTTTCATTTTTGGTTGAAAACTGTAGAAGATACAGAGTGAGCCACTGAAAAATACAGAAGACTATCGCCCCAAGATATTGGAGTATTAGTGCGAAAACCTGGAATAGATTAATTTAGGTCAAAGATGATAGCCTTTGATTTGGAATGAATCTGTTTCATTGTTTTGCACTAATACTTGAAAAGCTCAGGGCGATAGATATTCTCCTCTATTTTTTTTTAGTGGCTCACTACAGTTTTCAATCAAAAATGAAAATTCGTTCACGGGGATACAGACTAAGATAATACCTTTCTTTCGAGGTATCACTCGACCCATCTACCCTCTTCCAAATTTTCAATGGAGGTCACCCCTACTCTAGGGGTTGAAATTCAAGATGAGCTTTTCTAGACAAAGAGGTGATGCCACTCAGATGTTGAAATACGAAAAATTGTTGTCTGATTTGGCATTTTGAACTGCCATCACAATGCACTTGAACATTAGTAGTAAATTTGTAAACATTGCATCATTTATGAGATCCTTTTTCATGTAAAAACATTGAGAAACTATCTACTGAAATAGCAAGTCAGTTTAATATGAACTCTGACGAAAATGAGTTGGTGCAGATTATATCAGATATACATCTGGTGTTTTATATCTGATAAATATCCGAATCTAAGGCAAATCGCCCTTCAACTGACGGCAATGTTTGGGTCAACTTACTTGTGCGACTCTGCATTTTCAGAAATGAAGATAATTAAGTCAGAATATCGTAATCGACTAACTGTCGATCATATGTCATCATGCTTGCGATTAGCACTCTGTGGTTACGTACCATCTTGTGCCGAGGACATGTAGTGCCACGCTTCAACATCCAAAGTCACCGCTTAGTTAAGTTGAACACCATATGTAATTCTTCGCAATAAACTCGCAGTTTTGAATAACTATGAGTTTCTTTCATTAATATTGTAGAGTAGAACCTAACTGAACCTAACCCAAATGTTGACTAAAATAATATTTATTGTGCGGAAAGCATATATAATATTTTTGGATAATTTATCAATAATTGAATATTAAATGAAGATAGATAAAGTTCATACAAATTATCATAGTTTCCTACTAATAACCCTACCTTCATAATTCAACTCATTTAATTTTCATTCTCACCTAACGGCGCTAATGAAAAGTAATTGGAATAGATACCACATAAGTATAGAAATCATCATCCATCGACAATCATTACAGAAATTCATTTATTCCTTAAAACTAAGTTTCCTATAATATTCGATTTACGAATTATCATTTTGAGTTTATAATTATAGTATATGTTTATTTTTTGAAAAGAGAGGATTTACAAAAATTCGAATAATTGTATTTGAATAAATGCTTGTATCTATAATTTTGGTGTGAGTCAGTAAAATCACAAATGTGAGCTCAGGAAAATGTAAAAGGGAAACCATATTATCTTGCGTATGATTCAATAAACGAGTGAAAAAACCTGAAGAAAAAAACGCGTTTCCTTGTCGCTATTGCACTAGCAATAGCTTGTCTGTTTATGTTGTGTTAGTGTCGTGTGTACACAAAGAGTACCAAAGATTTTACTGCTTAGCAGCTTCAATTCTCAACTTGCACTCCATGATTACCAGACGAAGACAAGCGTGAAAGGAAGAGGGTTTGGGACAGGAACAATGGGAAAAGAAAACCAGCAGAAAAATATTTCAACAATCATACCTGACTATTATATGTCTAAAACACACTTGAATTTAAGAAAAGATTTTATATAGCATGCAATGCCATAAAAAGGACTAAGGAGACAATCAAAAAGTATATAACCTGCGATATTTCCTCTTTTGCGGAGATGTTCTTCCGTTGCAGTGTTAGTCTCCTGAAACATAATGACTTCCTTGTTCTTGCTTGCCAATTTTGAAGTATAATCGTAAAATCCCTTCAATATTCAAACTCAACAAAACAATTCCCTCTCTATATGACAAATGTCATTATAATTATACTAGTACACATTGTTGGAAGTACGATCTTCGTAAGATTTGGTGGTGGGGAATTCAGATCTTCAGAGCATTTTGCCGCGTCTAAATTTTCAGGATTGTGAAAAGTGGTTTAATTCGCTGATCATTATCTCTGCGAATAATTATTGCAAAATATCGGTTATCTAGTTTTCTTGCCGTCATCGATTTTGCAACGTAAGTAAATCTAATTTCCTTCGAGAGCTATTATTTCACATATGCATTATGTGATGTTTCCAAATATTCCAACAGATGAATGCCCTCCTATACTCAGAGAAACCTGCCTATATCAAAATTATTTTTAATTTCAGTTCAATTTCATGCAGGTGAATGATTGCTGTTTTTTTGTATGAAATAAATAAGTACAGTTGCCACCAGCTGAAAATGGTTGAGAAATTGAGTAGCTTTTTGGATGATTTTCATTGGTTCAAATCTTTTTTGGAATTCTAAAATTTTTTTCATATTGTTCTGACAACGTATAACAAAGAAACGAATAACTAGTACTATATCACAAAAACCGCTACTCACTCTCAATTGGTCGTCAGTGTACAGGGTGTCCCAAATTAGATGTATCTAAATGAAATCTATTTCAATTAATTTTAGGATTGAGGTTAGGTTAGGTTAGGTTAGGTTAGATGTCATACCAGTCACTATACTATGAATTATCTGAGACAACTTATAGACGATATCATCGAACCAGAACAATGGCCCCTAATAATTCCCGATCTTAATCCGTGCGACTATTTTCTGTGTAGTCATTTGGAAGGAATGGAGTATTAAAATGGTATTATTTTGAATAATTGTGAGGAGCTGAGACGAAAAATTCAAGAATGTTGAACAATCTTGATCAAGAAGTTATTTCGAGATCCATAGAGAGCTGGAGAAGACGTTTGTGGATGCCAATCAATATAGGTCATATTCTATTCTGAGTACTTGATTCTTTTTGTTGAATGTTCTTACTCATGTAATTTGTTGAACAAAATCATGTCGTATTATTATTCTCGAAGATGTTTTTAATAGTTGTTATCTCTGAGATATTTGGGAAATAGTCATCCTGATCTTCGTCCTAATGACCCTGTTGTCAGAAATTGTTCCTCAAGATCATACATTGAACTTCTTTTGTACTTAGGAGCTGAAAATTGGCGTAATATTTGCCTAGCAATATAGCCACGCACAAATAAACATTTAATGAAAAGCTTATCCTCATTTGTTAAAACCATTGTTAACAATTTCAAACGTCAAAATCAAGCAACACCAAGATAAAATTCGAGTTCAAACCAGTTGTCGTCCAAAACTCGATGACATTTCATTAGTTTTTGTTTATCATAGAGTTAATGTCTATGTTCAGAGGTTTCACAACGGGAGGTGTGACGACAATTGGCACAATCCTGAATCAATATTCGAGTAAGATCCCACAAAATGATGGGAAAGGTTGAATCTAGTTATTAAATTACGTGGTTGATTCATTACGGTTGCGAAAAATTTTTTAATGCGCGCGGTCAATTGTATTCGAACAAAAATCAAAGTTTAGGTTGATTTTAATAAAACATGGTTCTTTGTCTTCTTAAAACATCCATGGAAAATACAACAACTTCAGGAATGCCAACACCATGAGGTGAAAACAAATATGTCAATATGTCAAATTATTCAGAAAAGACAGAATTACAACTGAATGTCCCATTCGAATTTCTTAGTGAAAAAAAAAAGTTCCAGCAATATTGAAATATTGCTCCTTTCTGAATGAGTAATTGGATTTCACCGGAAGTGAAATTTCAATACAATTTCTGAAAACCTAGTCCTTTGGCTTTCCAATGGAGCAAGAACGAATGATCTTGCTCTAATTGCAAAAGTAATAATGTAAACAAAATTGTCCGGTTTGGGTTTTGGACAGAATTAAGTATACAGAAAGCAACTGGCTCATGTTTGTTGATTTTGAAATGATCAACTTTCTTTTAGGCCATTAAAGTTGAGGCAAAAAGTATTCCAGTTTTCTCTGCTCGTGGGATAGTTGAGCTAAAACTCAACACTGGGTTGAATATAGGATTCGCTAACTCGAGAAATCCGAATTCCAGTACAACAAAACGTGACACATCCTCTTTTAATATCAAGGAATCGTAGAATATTTCCTCCTTTGCATCTACAATTAGGGCCATGAAACAATTTTTCGCAACTCTCGCCAAAATGGAGATTGTTTCCTTTTCTCATCCCGTAAGTTCCCAAAACTGACAGAAGAAAATATAACAGCGGGCATTTTTGATGAGCCACAGATTAGATCATAGATAAAAGACACAAGTTTAAACGGAACTATGATAGATATTGATAAAAATGCATTCAATGGGATCGTTCAGAATTTTATAGGGAATAAGAAATGCTATTCTCAATACGTTGAACAATTTATGAGTCACTTCAAATGCTTGGATGTAAAATGAGCATAAAGTAACACTTTCTTCACAATCTCTTAGATAAATCATGCTAATTTTGGGGATATAAAAGAACAGAGCGGCGATTCCACCAGAATCTTCGAACAGTGTAGGAACGCTATCAACAACGCACACATAATGGCTGCCTATTGTGGAAGCATTAGGAACTGCAACTACAAAATAAAGTTTGCTTCAATTTAGAAATTCAATAAAATAAATTTTTTTAAAGAAGTTGTATTTTAGTGTAAAATGAACCATGCTAAATATTTTCTGAACTAGATCTGATACAGAAGTTTTAATCACGGATTTGAAATCGTCATTAAGAAATAGGCTAATATCATGGGCCATAACTCAGTCATTAGAATTGCTGTTGTCGTGAAAAGAATAGAGTCATATTTTCCAAAATATACCTTTATTTGGTGTAGAAGCTATCAGGGGTAAGGTATTTTTAGGGAAAGACCAAAAAATGAAAAATCGACCTATTTCAGGAAATTCACAAAGAAGTCAAACCAGCCAAGTTATTAATTGTTGTTCGTTTTCTTTGGAACGTACTATATATCTAATGAGTGGGTAGTATTCCTTCATGATATTCATGTGATCAGAATGTTAATTTCAAATGAAAAATAGTTTCTGTTGTTTAAAACTTTATTCAGAAAAACCAAAACATTACAAAATACAAAATAATCCAAAAACCATAAACACAAACATCTTAGAATTAGTAATACAATAATCAGATAAATTCAGTTCGTAATCAGCTACTTATCACCTAAATTCATGTCCCTTATCATAAACAGTTGTATGTGTACTACAGATCTAAATTTTTATTCAAAATAAAACTAAAAACTAGTTGGAAAACTTAATAATAACGGAGAACGAGCATATAAAATTAGTAAAATTAAAATTGTGGAATTTTCAATTAACAAGAACTTAAAGTAATTTTTAAATATTATTTTTACGATTTCCAGGTAAAGTTTGTTGGGGAGGAGACATTTTTCTGGAAAAAGTGAAAAAATTTTTCTTATGGACTAACTTATTATGTACCAGATGAAACACTTAGAAATAAAAATAAATTATTCAGCTAAAATTTCAATCATAAACCAACACCTTAAATTTTAGAAACATATTTAGTAATATTATAATTAGGAAAATAAACTTAAGATATGTAACATGCAAAAATCTAGGTATGTTCAAATATTTTAGACGCTTTTCGTCGATAAAAGGCGTAATACTTAGTTAGTCCAATAACTATGAAAATTCATGTGTCCTGAAAGATTAGTGAATCATATTTTGTTATTCCAAAAGATACTTTTGGCTCAGACTTTATCCGATTCCAGAGTATTTTAGGTGAAAAATATTGCTGATTAATATCTTTTTCAAATTTGAAACATAGTCGAAAACATTTAAGTAAAGTTAAATGGATCAAAAGATGAATTGGATAAACAATCATCTGAGATTTTCGAAAAGAAGCTTCTTCTTCCAGATTTAACATTTTTAGTAATTTTGATAAAAATTGAAATAAATTTGGTTGAGTATGTTCCATAAATAATTTTCATTGTTAATTAACATATAACATGATTTTCATTATAATTTTATAGTGCTACGTATTTTCCTGATTTAATGAAATAGAAAATAAAAATAATAAATTCAATTCATATATTTAAGTAATTCATATCAAATTTTGATAATTATTCGTATAAGAAGTTGTAATATCAATAACTTGGGTTATCTGTTTCTGATGTGCAGCTTTTATTAGAAGATGAAGACGATGAGGATGATGATGATGGTGTGATGATGATGATGATGAGGATAGGTGAGTTGTAGTGTCTTATATATTATTTCCATATTTAAATAAAAATAAGGATTTTGAAAAAGAAATAGTGAGTAAGAAAAATATAGCATTAGTCCATGACGAATATTTCAGCACACAAAAACAAGATAAATTTCACTGATTCGTAAAAATAACATCTGGAAATTAAATAAATCACACGCAGAAATAAACATAAAAATTTGTTCGAATAATTCGTATATCATCAACATTAGTCTGCAACCATTCAAAGTGAGATAAAAACGGAATTAACTTTTTTTCACCCCAGTTTATTTTCCACTGCTTTTTACAGACTGAAGGGTGTACTTAAAATGATACTGAAAACCCTCTCATATTGTTTGCCTTTTTTCAGCAACAAGTAGTCGATTCATTTTCACCCTCTTCAGGGTTTTTTCCAGAGATAAATTGGTTTTCACGCTGATTTTTCAGCCACGTCCCGCAAAAATCTGTTAAAATCTGTTTGAGGGGTTCATGAGATTGGACTGTTAGCACCCTTTATCCTTTAACTGAGTAAAATGGATTTTGTAATCAATTAGTGTCAATTTGCGTATTCACCGGTATAATTTTTTTATTAGGGAGTGTTTTATTTTAAGAAGATCGAAAATTTGTATTTTGAATGATACTGAATGATTTGAGTTATTTTGAATGAAAAAACAGGGTTGTGCTAGAAGCAGTGAGACATCTAGAGATCTATTTCAATATAAAAGTCTAAATCAGTAACTTTTAGAACTAAACCAATGAAAAATATGTTCGAAATAAAAACAAGCTAAAATTACCAAACACCGAATAACAACAAATGTGACTATTTAAGATTCAATGAAACGTCATCTTGGGTTAGAACAAAATATAATAAAATAGAAAATTTTCTAAAATATATGACTGTTTTGATATTGAAGGTATTTTTTGTGATTTATTTTCATTCAGGTTCAACTTAGTATTTCAAAATTTTGTTTTTGGAATGAGCTGTTTGTAAAATCATTGTTGGAAATTATTTCTATTTATCAATACTTATCCTAAATGTGCACTGAATTGAATTTGAAAATATTTTGGGAATAAAATAAATTGTTGAAACATGATGATATTCGTTTTTTTTATACACATGTAAACAATGGAATAGTGGACAAAATTAGATATTTCTCACCGTTTGTCCCTTCGTTTTAATAAACTTAATTTTGAATTTATAGAATATGCTAGAAAGAAGGAAAATAATTTCTTTTGGAATATCGGAAAGCAACAAAATACATTCGAAGAATGATTAATAAACTTTCTTGGAATCATCTATTTTTTATTGTTCATATATTTATGGAACTAATTTTGTTTTACGTTTTTGATTGCAATAATCGTTCAGTGAATAGATTTGGAATGTACCTAATACAAATGAAAAATAATAAATTTTTGTTTTCTGATAGATTAACAAGCATAAAAATGCTTAAGTGTAACTATAAAAGTCTTTTGGAAAAATGAAAATTGTTTTCTGAAATTTGAGAATAATAAGACGGTTTTGATATAGAATACTATTTTAGGTTATAGGATTTTATGTAGATATGATTTTTAATTTACAGTTATTGCTTTGAATCATGACATATATATTTTGGAGGCTTAATGTTGGCATAATTTAGCTAGAAGAAAAGAATCAGCACTGAAACGGATTTTTGAAATATTCAACCCACAAAAATTTATTGAATAATATCTCAAATTGTTCACTCAGGCATGAAATTTTACGTTAATACTATTCCAACTGTATATATTTCATGAACTGTTTCCAAAATTGATTGATTTGGCATTATTTATTCTGATGACCATATGATTATAATATTATTCTATCCTAAAGAATACTTGATTTCTTAACTGCTTTATGTGAATATGAAAATTGTAATTGAAACTGAATTTTGATATACTTTTAGTCGATGCTGAAGAATCCAATCCTAGAATTCCAAAATGGCGAATGCGCCAGTAGCAGTTTTTGAAGTATATCTTAAATTTGTTTATTACCGCGTGATTAATTTCGGAAATTAACCCAAATGAAAATAAAAGATAACAATTGGTTTGTAAAGGTCTGAACTTTGAATATAATAAACGAATTTCTTGAATAGTTTTTTCGAAAAGTGTTATTTTCTAATGTTCGCTATGGAAAATGGAATTTTGAAGTAGAAAATTTTATTGAGGACTATTTTACGATGCCATGATAATATTAAATGTTAGGAAATTGTATTTTATTAATCTCTAATATAATTCTACTACTGAATTGGATTTGTGAATGGGACAGTACCATGAATTAACTCGATTGGGAACAAGAACTTGGCTGCAAATATTTTCCCGCTATATTAATTTTATAAAATCATTGAATTTACACTGTTAATTACTACATTAATTCAAATAAGTTTGGATATCAATATCAAATTTATTCCTTCAATTTCAAATGAATGTATAAATATTAACTTTTTTATGTATTCCTAACAAGCTATTTCGTTTAGTCAGTTTAATCATGTTTGAATTGATATATCTTGTTAAAGTAACTTTTTAAAACGCTGTCCATCAATAATTAAACGAAGTTAATGGCCTTGTAAACCTTGCGAATTTTTCCCTTAACCGGTAAATTAATTCCAAATTTTCCTCGACCTTTTTAAATTGAAACAGGGGTTGGTTTGGAGCTCAATTAGGGTCGTTTTACGGATTTTTGCGGATCGCCACCGACAAGCAAATTGAGTGGAAATGTTCAGCGTATTTGCATAGTAAAATGAGGATTTTCCAGGTTACGAAAAACGAGTTTATGAGTTATTTATTGTTGCAATCAATCCAGGGTATTTCATACTTCTCGAGGAGATCAATGGAAATATTAAAATATTTGAATATATGTTTTGGAATGAATCAGATCCTTGAGAAATGTAAATTTTTCAGTATTAAGATTTGATCTTATTGTGATGATAATTGAATTTCTATTAACGTTGATATACCACAATGCCGAATTTTATATTTACTATGAACGTCAAGGAAAAAGAAATTTATCCTCATCTAAAAGCTGCATGCCTAATGAGTTGATTTAAATCAAGAATATATTATTGAATTGAGTTTTCGAAAATCCCAGTAGATTAGTTGGTGATCCCATCTCAGGGGATGCAGTGGTCTGCTCCATTACATTTTGCATGTGAATATTAGTTGCAGTAAACTGGAATACTATGGTTGTCTTGATGAATTTATTCTTGAAACTGTTCAGATTACACCTGATATTGGAACATCCTTGATTCTACATTGTGATCTGAAAAGAATAAAAAAATATTATTGAATATCTTTTATAGTTTATGTCTGTTTCAGACAAGTTAAACGTTTCTTGTGGATATACTGGGTGTCTATTATGCTATAGTTCAGCTAATTAATAAATGAATTAATGAATAACAGTGTGATTGGAAGAGACATGTTAAGGAATCTGAGAATAAAATAAAGAATCTAATTAACCAGATTTTCATACTATCGTTGTTAAAGAGAATATCTCAATGAACGAAATATTTCATAATAAACTGCCGTGAATGAAGAAACTTCATTATTGCCCACTTTCAAGAAAGAATTACATACTGGGTGCTTCACCAGTGGCGCGGTGCTCTATAGCTCGTACACTTTTGAAGATTTCATTTTTGTTTGAACGGTATTGTATTTAGAAAGTAAAAATCTACTTCAGCAATTTATTTTGAAGTAAACAGTGTGTCCCAATTTTTTATAAAAAAATCTTGGAAGTTTTGTTCAGATTGGAAGACCACTTTATTGTTGAAGATTCAAGAGCGTCCTTAACTCTGCTATGATGTCTTAAAGTAATAAGTTTATTTCGTGAGTACTTTCGTCACAATATTTTTTTTTTCCGTAAAAATTCATGAAATTAGGCTCTCACATCATCGCATGCTCTTTCAGCCAGAGATTGATGAATACTTTTTCCTTGCGTTTTCCTATTGGCCAAGGATAGCTTTATTGATGAATTGAAATAGATTATCCTCCTTTTATACAGGAGTGACTCAAAAAATTATTGATTATTGTAGTTTTAAAAATATCTTATCTTGATTTTTTCAAATGGAACATCCTGTATTTAATTATTAATGTCAACGCATGAAATATTGTGCCATATTTTTGCAGAAGTAACCTTATCTTTATCTCCGGCCATTTTCGAAATAAAAAATGATAAACTGAAATAATGAAATCAGAGCTTGCGAAAGAAGAGTTTATTAGTACATATCATTATACTTGATCAGAGAAATGGAGATATTTCAAGGTAGTCGTGTATGAAATACGTAATAGATTGGTTTTTGGTGAGATGATCTACAAGGTGTTGAACTATTTCAACAAGTGTTCGAAATGTTGCCCCTTTCTTTGTATACACAATTCAATCTTTCTGAGGAAAGACCGTTGAACTCCCGACAACATTTGAGGATTGAATGACTGAAATGCGTCGACTATTCTCTGTCACATAACCAACTGTGTTATAGAAGGAATCTATATATATATATATATATATATATATATATATATATATATATATATATATATATATATATATATATATATATATATATATATATATATATATAAACTCGTTTCCCTTTCGCTATTGCACTAGCAATAGCTTGTCTGTTCATGTTGTGTTAGTGTCGTGTGTACATGAAGAGTAGCGAAGAATCTGGTAAACGATGCCCTTAATATAACCCCGCAAGAAAAATCTAGACTTGTGAGGTCCAGAAATCTTACTGGCCAACAAGCTGGACAATAACGTCCTATCCATTTTATTGAAAATACATGATTCATTTGCTCCCTGACCTGATGTGAGTAATGTGCCGGTGCTCCATCCTGTTGAAACTACAAATCTCGTCTACTATGCTCTGGTACATCGGCAAGTACTATTGATAGATGATTTTGCAAAAAATCTAAAAATATTCCACTATTGAGGGGTCCGTCGAAAAGTGCGGCCCAATTAGATATCCATCTACTATAGCGGCCCATACTTTCAAGGTCCAACGATGCTGGTGATCTATTTGTCTCATGAGGTGTGGATTTTCTGTGGCGTAATAATGAAAAAAGGTTGTGCTTGTTAACAAGCACATTCTTGTGGAAAGTTGCCTCGTTCGAGAAAAGAACTCTGCTGAACATATTTGGATTTTCCGCTACTTTGTCACTTGCCCAATTGCTAAAATTGATTCGATGTTCATACTCTTGATTGTTCAGTTGCTGGTACAGATGTACATGATATACATGAAATTTATTCACTTGTAAGATTCTCTGGACGGAAAATTGACTTATATCTGTTAACTGAGAAATCTCTGTTTGGCATTTATATAGGTCGTCTGTCACTGTCAACAAACCTGATAACTGGTTGTCTCCGGCTGTAGCAGTTTTTGGTTTTTCATGTTTTTTGTAAGCGGTATTACCCGTTTCGATAAATCTAATTAGAAGTTTTTTAAAGCATCTTGCATCAGAATTCCTCTTATCAAAAAACCTTTGTGCATAAATTCTACTTGCCAATAAAGAATTTCTATCACACTCACCCAGAATAAAAATCATATCAACCATTTCTTCTTTGGAGAACTCCATGGCAGTCAATTGAGAAAATTGGGTTCAAATCTCACTCTAACAATGTTTAATAACGAAACCTTGATGCAGAATATGATATGTCCGGACACCTGACAGAAGGCACAAATAAAAACACATACCTCGATTTTCGTTTTAATCATCTTGATTTTATCATTCGTTAAAAGAATTATCTTTTTAGGTTTCATATTTTACTACTTGAATCATTACAGAAAAAAACTTCTGTGCGAATAATGTGATGCATGTAGATGAGCTGGATACGGTTTGTAGAATTTTCATAAAAATTTTTTACAAATAATGGAATATTTTGGAAATGATTGAAGTGAAGATAATGTTACTTCTGCAAAACAATAGCACAATATTTCATGCGTTGACATGAATAATAAAATACAGGGTGTTTCATTTGAAAAAATCAAAATAAGATATTTTTAAAATTACAATATTCAATAATTTTTTTTAGAGTCACTCCTGTATGAAAGGAGGATAATCTATTTCAATTCATCAATAAAGCTATCCTTGGGCAATAGGAACGAACATCCTCTCTGGCCAAAGGAGCATGCGATGAACAATACATTCGAACAAAAATGAAATCTTCAAGAGTGTACGAGCTCAAGAGCACCGCGCTACTGGTGAATCACCCAGTATAAACATGAGTTGAACAGTGGTTCGTTTTTGCAGTGGAGAGTATTGAAGTTTGAAAATTCTTTGATTTTTTCTCTCAATAGCTACTGCTGTGTTAAATGTTTTTTTATGGAAAACGTACTCTGTTTGTTAAATCTAACTAACTGTTCCATTTATAAAGACTGTTGATTACGTTCATATCCGTCACTGCTTCCGAGATTATATTTGTTAAATATAATTTTGTATTCCATCAATTGAAACATTAGGGCAGGCCTAAAAATCTTAAATATATTTTTCAATTGTTCTGCAAGCTCTGCTCAAATCTCAAAGCTTTATTTTACAAATAAATACAATGTATGTGGAAATCTGGTCTTTGCATCATGAACTTATTCAAAGCAAATAAGTTTTCTCGAAACTCTTTTATTGTTTCCTTTTCCTTTCATGAGATTTTGGAAAACATTGTGATTATCATTAAACTATTAAGCAGCAATAAGTAATAAGAGATAATTTCGATAATTCCATCTCAAAAGGGTGATAAATATGAAAAAAGAAGGAACTAAAAATGTTGCAACTGAATGAATAATTGTATATAATATACAGAATACGTAAGTGGCACACCAAGGACATGTTTGAGAATGAAAAACGAGTTATAACTCTGAAAATTTACACGAGAACAAAATCTCAGTAATTGAAGGAATTATTGGAAAAATATCTTGAAGCATTCAATATAGGAAAAACTATTCTGTTATTTTCAATAATGTATATCTCACAAATCCAAAAAGCATTTTTTCGATTCCATTATCGAAACAGTCCTAGTAGAACTCCAAAAAAAGTTAAACAGGACGCAGAGAAATGGAACCAAAACTAAAATAGCACCCTGTATACTCTCTCAAACGTTCTACCCGCTTCATGATGTAGATGTTAGTACTAGTGACAAAAAATGACAAGAAATTTTTTGTCACTAGAATATTGGGAACTGTATCAGCTATCGAGAAAAGATGAAAGCTTTTTCTTTGAAATTTCAATTCTGCATCAAAGAAACGAAAACAAAGATCGATAAATGTTTCTACAAATTTTTTTATCAAAATCATAGACAGATTCACATCCTACATATTCGGTATCACATTACGATAATAGTTCAGCACATTTTCACGAAAAGTGTTTTTTTCATTCATTGTTGTCACATCTTTTAATGGTCTCAAGTATGGTAATTTAATATAATGGTGAAAGCAAATTTACAATTTGTTATCATTCATCTAATGAATCGAATGCCACAAAAATTATAGCGAAGCAATGCTCATTCATCGAGAAGTACCTATACCCCAATAGACTGACTTATGCACCAATGACTTTTATCGGAAGCTAAACTGAGAACGGGTGAGTGTCTTTCAAAAATAAAATATGTTCTCCAACTGCCACCTATTGGAAGTTAAAGTGGGAATCGATGTACTGGATTACATTCTCATTTATCCTAACATTTCAATAACAAGCAGAGGTAGAAAATCTGAAAATTACTAAATCGAGTGTTCATTGAATAATCAATTTGCATCAAACACAGCTACGACATACAGTCTTCCAATGAAGATAAGAATTTATTGCTTTTATAAATAAAATGATCTATGAATCATATTGTGGTCGTTTAAGATATCAATCTAGGTAAAAATAATGCGATCTTGTTCAGACAATCTCAGTTTATTATGAAGTTGATGGCTAAGTAGATCGGTCAGTCCAAGACCTCAAAGATATCTAGGTAGTGTAACTTTCTGAATTGTTGACTTTGAATGGTGTTTATGATATGTCCAAAAAATTTTCCTCGATCCACATTCTAGATTCAATCGATCATAGACATTAAATAATACTAATAGGATGGTGGAATAGGTTAGGTTAGATTTAGATAGAATAGGAGCAGCATAGTAATTGATAGTCCAAAAGAGTTTTTTTTGTGATTTGAGTCCTAATGATAGTGATGAAAGCAGCAACTAATTTTGCCACATCTATTTCAACAATTTTGTTTTATAGCCTCATGTGTTAAATAAACTATGACCAGTTAATAATACACTATGCACTTGTCTACTCCCAGAGCCCTTACAGAGTGTTTGCCGTAGCAGTATGTGGTTCTTAAATATTAAACTTGTGAAGTGTTAGAATCAGATCTGGACACGTTAGTACATTCATAAGTGATATAAGGTTTTTAAAAACGAATAAAGTATGCAAAAAAAATCCAAACTTCTTCGTTCAAATAGGCGAATAGCTATTCATAAGTATATTGGGAAATATGATATATAGTACGGGTTGAAAGAGATCCGAAATGAATCAATGACTCTTTTCCTTCATCTCGACAATGCATCTTATCACAAGCAGCTTTCAGTTCGTGAGTTTTTGGCCAATAAACGTCTTTCTGTCTATCAATACTAGCTTCACTCGCCTGATTTAGATCAATGCTAATTTATCTCTCAAAGTTTTCGAGACAAAAATCGTCGAAATATTATTTGAAGTCACTTAAGCTTTATAAATGGGAGAGATAATTTTACGTCTCAAAAATTGCGAGAGATACGAAAAAAATTTGTAGGAGATTAGAAGTTTTTCAACTTCAACGTTTGATTGAATTTGAGATCGAAATCTCAACCGTATGAATTATGGACAAAATATCTTTCGAATTCTTTCGATATGAGTAGAATCAACGAATTATTTTCGATTAATTTCATCTCAAAATGGTGATAGATATGGAAATGATTCAAAATAGAAAATTCTTGAAGAATATTTGATTTATATATCTATATTTGATATTTCAAAGAGTGCATGATAATATGCGAAGAAGGACAGAGGCTTGTACTGTTGCAGGTGGAGAACACTTCCAGCAATTTATTTAGTTTTAATTTTTTTTATTCGATATTGAATAAGTATAAGTTGAGTGTCAGAAGACGAGCTATCAAAATAAAAGCAAATTTTCGGTCAAAAAAAAAGTGTCAAAAAAGTTTCAAAATTAAACGAAGATGACTAAGTATGATTGTACGCTGATCAGTGGCGTACGGCAAAGAAGTTTGAAAGGGAAAAAGGAAACATGGCCTCCGAAAAGAAAACACCTTCTGAATTTCAGTTAAAATCTAGGACATGTGATGATGGAGGCTGTGAAGAATGGTTTGCTTTCGAAATTTGGCTGAGTATCTCAAAAACTGCAGGACTTTTGAAGAAAAAAATTTTTTCCCGAAATTTTAACACCCTGTAGCTCCGTAACGAAGCTTTTGCGGATAAACTTATTTTCTTAAAACTGCACGTAGATTTACCCCCTGAAGTTGTGACTTACTGTTATGTAACACCCTGTATATGATTATATAGTGAGTAATTAACTTAATATTTATATTATATTCATCATATTATTTTATCAAATCCTAAACTAAGTCCAGCTAAAACGTAACCCGACTTTCATTGACTATTAGGAGGTACACCTTGGCAATAGCATTAATAATGGATATAGTTTTTTTACACTGAATCGCTTTAATTACTTATATGTCTACTCGCCAGGGTAGACCCCTTTCTTAAATAAATTGACATTTAGTAGAAGGACTGAGACCTCAAACAAAGTTCAGAAAAAAAACACTCTTGGAAACCTAACTCATCAAAATTTCGATTGTCCATTCACTGGTTCCCCCAAGTTCACTCGTTTATCTTAGCTTTTCGTTGGCACGGGAACTGAATAATATATATTCTCATCTTTAATTCCATGAATCTCCAATTTGGGATCCCTCTCTATGGTTTCTAGCTTGAAATATAGGGGTGGCAAAAAATAACTTAAGAGGAAAGTTAGGGTGCGAATAATGTTTTTGTGGTTTCTCGGACTGGTAGTTTGGAAACATTTTTTAGCTTCAAATTTCTTTGATGTCTCACGTTGATAACAAGAGTAATGTAAATGACCTGCGAAAGTCGTTTAAATGTTGAAATTTTTCAGAATTAAGTTTTATAAAATAAAATATTATCGAAGGGAAAGCCATATGAAACAACGATGGTATTGAATACTTTCACAAAAACATAGTTTTTCCTCCTCTTTCTGAGGGCCCTGGAATGTTGAACTTAATAGTAAGTATTCTTTATGAAATCGGTCAAGACTCTCCTAGAGAAAGTAATGATATTCAAGATGCTATTGAAAGGTAAAACTCTTTGTGTATAAATTTATTCCCTAAGGACCATCATTCGTAAATATATTCATATTGGAATATTGAAAGTAATTCACTACTGCCATGAATCTTTCATCTATCTGTCCGTATGTTTGTAATAAGACACAGAAAATACATAATCATGTGTGTTATTTTTCTGAATTCAAGTAAAGCAATCTAACCTATAAAACTCTCTTCTACGTTTCTTGGACTATTGAAATTATTATAATTAGAATTCTATATGAGATAAATCAAGCTTATCTTCAGTATATATTTCACTTGAAATGGAATTCACTCTATTTACGAAAATACATCCAATACGAATCTCAAAAGTTATTTACAACATGGTTTGTATCTATTATGTATCTGTTTCTACAACTGTTAAAAGATACAAGAAATTTATGCTCATGAATTCAGCGATATACGGGGGTAGTGAAATGATTTAAAACTATGCTAAATTTTACCTGTATGGGAAATGAATGCGTTTTACTGTTTCTTAATTGAAATAAACAAAAATAATTAAATATCCTTCAGGGCGCTATTGACTGCTATTATACTAATAAAATTGCATTTTTTGTCTGATTATCGACTTACGTCAATAAACGTTTACTAATTTGACGTAGCTAATTCTGAATATATATATCCATTTATTTTCTAATAGCTGTTGTTCGAGTTATAGTTTTTATTGAAAAATCCGTAATAATTTGCTGTCAATTGGAAGAATATTATTTCAACTTCCTATCATTTGTTATGGCATTGCCAAGAAGCGTTCGTGTGAATGATTCGAATTATCTTTGTTTAATTTATAGAGAGTATATATTCAAAGAATACCGTTTAAATGTGACAAAATTTATTTTGTCACATTTGCGCTTGAAATGCGTGATGAGCCTTGGGTTCCTCGAAAGGTTTAAAAACAACAAAAAGAAACCGTTAACCACCATGATGAATGCTATTTCTGTTTGGTTAACATAATAGGCGTTAACCGAAAAAATCCAGCCAATTGGGAATATCCTTTCATAGATTAGGCAAATATACAAATTCTCAGCCCTAGAACTTCCTCTGTATCTCAAGCTAGTCTTTCACAGCAGACGTTTATTTATATTGAGACGAAAAGTGATAGTAGTGACAGTGGGTCTGAATGTGACTTGATATCGCCAAAATTATTCAATCAAGATGATTTAAACGACCCAATCAGAAATCTGGGATTGTTAAAGTATACTTCAAAGGCTAAAAGAAGAGAACTCAGTAACAAAAGGAAATAAAATCAACACACCAGAGAAGTTTTTTTTAAGAGTTAACAGAATTTCCTGAAATATTTTGATGAAGAGCATGATTTTGTAAAGAATAAAAACAAGTAATGCGTTTTTAGGAATTTTATTTAATAATTGTGATTCGTAATGCGTTTCATTACACCGTAGCTTCTTCAGACGAATGAATGTTCAGAAAATAAGAATGAGAATATAAATACAAATGTTCTTACGAAATTAAAAGCTTATAGGGTTGCTCCTTCTTGAGTGGTTATGGATGACAGGTATATCCAATAAAATCAAGGAATAGATTGCTCCCTGAAGAGATTCAATAGGGGTGAAGAGCTTAAATCGACTTGTTCATTGATAAGTCTACCTGATTGTTTGATTTCTAAAGTTTCCCAAAGATCTACCTTCCAATATTTATTATCTGTATGCAAAATTTCAAACTGTGGGTCAAAAGAGTGACTATTTTCTAGAAGATGATTCGCGTAAGTTGAATCTGATTTTTTATGTGAAAAACTGCGTTTATGTTCCAATATTCTGATATTAAAATTTCTATGTGTTCTACCAATGTAGTAATTATCACAGTCATTGCAATTCAATCTATAAACACCTGATTTATTGTTTTCATCTGATTTGGTTTTATTATTTTTATATATTTGCATAAACTGTTATTAGTTTGGAAAGCTATGTTAAAATTATTGCTACTCAAGAATGATTTCAATTTCTCACTTGTAATGCCAACTTAGATTCAGGTGTTGAATTTTGTTTCAATTTATCTACACGGTACTCTTCATTCAATGCGATTCTATTTTGTTTTTTGTTTGAAATATTATTTATTAGTTTGGGATTATAACCATTATTTTCAACAATTTGTTTAATCAAATTTAATTCTTCGTTGAAATTTTCTGGTGATATCGGGATGTTAATCAATCTATGAATAAAACTGTTGAATGCTGACATTTTATGTTTATACGGATGACTCGACGTGTTATGTATTATAGTATCTGTTCATTCGTGTAAAGAAGCTACGGTGTAGTGAAACGCGTTACGAATCACAATTATTAAGTAAAATTCCTAAAAACACATTACTTGTTTTTTATAATTGATAATGGAATTTTACCAAGTAAAAGCCTCCGAAATTCAAACATGATTTTGTATTTTGAAAAGATGTACTCTGTTTAATGGCTACAATGAATGATGAATGGAATAATAAACAGCGTCTGCTCATAGATTCATCAAAAAGGAGTCTTAAATGTATTAAATCGCACAACTGGAATAAATTAGGAACGCTTATATGAACAACATACATCTATTGCTTTTGTTTTGGACAAAATTAAGTATACAGAAAACAACTGGCTCATATGTGTTGACTTGAAAATAGTCATTTTTCTCTTAGGTCAACAAAGTGGTTACACAAAATATTACTGTTTTCTCTGGCTGTTAGATAGTAGAGCTAAAAAACAACACTGGGTTGGAAAGTTTTTTGAAAGAAGGAGAAAGTGAAATTTCTTGAAGCCATGAATGAGGAGAACTATTGAAAGCCTTTTGGTGATCAATAAAACTGTATGAATATTTCTCTTCTTAAGTTGAGCTTGATTCAAAGCAATAGAATCAATTACAAGTTACTCGTTAGTACCAAGATGCTTTTTTCTACATTATTTTTGATGTTCGGAAAGAATATTATTTTTCTCCAAATGTATATAAATATTTTGGGTGATACATGTAGGTAAAACTCTCATTTTCAAATAGCAGCATCCATCTTGTGGTTGCTCTATTTAAAGCTCTATGAAGCTTTTAGATATCTTCAGCAAAAATTCCAGAAAAAAACGATTGTTCTCTTTCATACAGGGTGTTGAAATACCCATTATTCCCGTCACACCTCCTCATAATTTCCACACAAAATTGGTTTTGGGTTGATCGCTTGAAAACTCAGCTCGTGATTAATTTGAAATATGATGGCGATTCGTCAAACATATGCCCAAGAGCTTTTTAGCAATAACATACTTATCAATATTAAGCATGAATTTCGATATTTCAACACCCTGTATATAATTCTGCCTCGAGTGTGAGTGCAATTGGTACTGTCTATTACGAAATCAACCTAAAAGAGGACTTCAAAACTTCCAATTTCAATTGCATGTTTACAACAAATTTTATCCTTCAGTTACAACAGAAATAGAATATTATATATCAAATTCATAATCAAAATTTACTATAGCAGCTGATTCTGTTAAAGTCATCGTTTATTAAGTTTTCAAGTGTACCCCATACACCCCTATCACGGGCGCAGGCAATCCTTTACCGCCTTTCACGAAAACTTGCAACTTGCGCAAATTTTAGAAATTCCAACTCGAACAATCGTGCAGTAACCCTTTTATAACAACAATTTAATATTTCACGTACACAATATAGCGAACTAAGAAACTCACCCCCGACCCTTATATAATTCATAACTGAAATTGCGAAAATGCCCCATTAATTTCTGCAGTGATTTCTGGCGCTGGAAAGGGGCGAATTCTCGCTAAGAAATATTTGCCAGCCAAGGAGAAAGTTCGGTTGAAAACCGCCCTTATACGTCTCTTACAGGGGTTGTAACAGACCCTAATTTATGTGCTTTCTTATGTTTATTCTGTAGAATATCACGTGTATGAGATAGGTTTTCTCCAAGCGTTTAGGGTTATTCATTTCATCCAGGAAATCTTCGGATGAATATCTTATCTACCTTATATATTCTTATACAGGGTGCTTCAACGAAAACTAAACAGAGACTATATCTACCAAGATATTCATTTCTGATCAAAACACAAAAACAGATCAATTTTTGTCTCAAGCGGGACATCTTTTGGGGTACAATACTTTCCTGAAATATCAACCCCTTATGAGAGGGTTACAATCTTTCAAAATGTTGAATAAGTAAAATGGGTCGAGTGATAACTTAAAAGAAAGGTGGTATTTTTGTTTACAATGCCTTGAAGGAATTTCCATTTTTAATTGAAAACTGTAAAAGATACAGGGTGAGCAACTGAAAGATATGGAAGACTATTTCCCTGAGACTATTCAAGTTTCAATGAGGTAAAATAGAACCGATCCATGCTGATCAATGGCAGTCATCATCAAGTACCATCCTCATCTCGAACCACCTGGAGCAGGGGTGACAACCCTTGAAAATTTGGAAGAGATGGGTCGGTTGATAACTCGAAAGAAAGGTATTATTTTTGTCTGCATTTCCGTGAAAAAATTTTCATTTTTGATTGAAAACTGTAGTAGATACAGAGTGAGCCACTGAAAAATAGAGAAGACTATTGGAGTATTAGTGCGAAAACCTGGAATAGATTCATTTAGATCAAAGATGACAGCCTTTGATCTGGAATGAATCTGTTCCATTTTTTGCACTAATGCTTGAATAGCTCAGGGCGATAGATAGTCTCCTCTATTTTTCAGTAGCTCACTCTGTGTCTTCTACAGTTTTCAAACAAAAATGAAAATTTGTTCACGGGAATGAGGACAAAGATAATACCTTTCTTTCGAGGTATCACTCGACCCATCTACCCACTTCCAAATTTTCAAGGGTGGTCACCCCTGCTCTAGGGTAAAATTCGAGTTGAGGATGGTACTTGATGATGACTGCCATTGATCAGCATGGATATGTTCGATTTTACTTCACTGAAACTTGAATAGTCTCAGGGAAATAGTCTTCCCTATCTTTCAGTTGCTCACCCTGTATCTTTCAGTTTTCAATTAAAAATGGAAATTCTTTCAAAGCGATGTACACAAAGATACCAATTTTCTTTTGAAGCATCACTCTACCCATCTTCCCTATTCAGAATGTTCAAGGATTGCAACCCCCGCCTAGGGGGTTGATATTTCAGGCAAGTTTTGTGCCCCAAAAGATGTTCACCTTGAAACAAAAATTGACCTGCTTTTGCGTTTTGATCAGAAATGAATATCTCGGTAGATATAGCCTCTGTTTAGTTTTCATTCAAGCACCCTGTATAATATCTGAGAGGATATAAAATTTTAATAAAATAAACTACTCAAGAGTGTACTAGAATAAACAGTGGTTATATTTATCCGAATGTTCAGAATAAAACAACATTCACAGGCACAAAATTCGATCAAGCAGATATTATGCATCAGGTTGAAACTCCATAACTTTCTTATTTATGAAACTTAGCGAGATAACAATTGACATTGGTAATGTGTGAAAA